>OU618537.1:25971470-27370357 GCA_914829495.1 Eilema sororculum
TGACAGTGGATTTCATGTTCCAGCATTTAGCCTCTCGGCCAGGCATCATCCCTCTCTTTGAAATTCTTCATTTGCGTCTCATTTTGGTTTGTCAGGAGACTTTATATTCTTCCTTTTTATCCTTTGCCAACCAATGAGTGGCACATAAAGTATTAAAAAGGTCTTGGCCGCCATAACCACTTGCTATACATTCTTCTTCTTCATCTTAGCGTTAATCCCAGTCAGCATGGAGGCTGGGGTCCGCTTTACCAGTATTTACCAGTCTATACCTAACTGCGGATTTGGCTAAACTTCGATAATTTTCTGTGAAACGATTGCCATCTAATATGACCTCCACAACCCAAAGGCGATATCGAAGCATTGCAGCTAGACCAGTTGTTGGAATTTGAGGGATCCAACTACCCGTAACGACTGCCATAGATGTTCATATGGTTACCGGGACCGACGGCTTAACGTGCTCTCCGACCTGAAGGTATTCGGGGGGATTTCCGCACGAAAAAAAAAAAGGTATTCGGGCCGTGTGGTCCCAGCTCCACCGGGACATGGTAGCTGAGGGGGGGCTACGACTAGGGCGACCAAACGCGGGGCACGCCGTAATAGCGGCGGTAAGACCCATCATGGAGGAATGGCTAGAGAGGCCACACGGCAGCCTCTCGTACGGGCTGACGCAGGTGATTACCGGAAACCTGTGTTGGATCCGGAAGGAGCCAACGTCGACACACGACAACGAGGACACAGAGCTGCACATGCTGACCGAGTGCCCGGCGTGGGACACGCCGAGGCGGGTCCTAGTGGCGGCTCTGGGGGTGGGAGTCCTCACATTGCTCACAGCGATGATACGATGCGCGAATGCTTGGGGTGCGGCCGCCTCCTTCTGCGAGCAAGTAATGCTTGAGAAGGAGGCGGCCGGTTGGGTCCAGACTAGACTCCGTGCCCGGGAAGCCCGCGAAGAGTGAAGGCGAACCGGACGTCGGAGGTCGCAGAACGACCTCCCTCCTCCATGAGCGCTGGCCTGGGGGTGACCGGCGGTGCCGCCTGTCACCCTAGCAGAAGCAGGCCGCGGCGGCGGTGCAAAGTGCGCCTCTCCGTACCCGGGGCTAGATGGGGATACCGAGTTCCCCACAACCCGAAGGGCACCATCTCGAAAGAGATGATCCTGGGTCTGCCGGGGTGCGAGAGATATGCTTTCGGCAAACTCACCTCCGGCAACCAAGGACCCAAGACGGCGTGCGTTTTAGTCGGTTCAAGTCCGACATAACCGCCTCCACCGGCTTCGTGGGGGTGGTATCCATGGGGATTTTGCGCACGATAAAAAAAAAAGTGCTCTCCGAGGCACGACCAGACCTATGCAATTACCAATATTCATGCTTTGAGCGGGGATCGAACCCGCGCCCCCCTGCGTAGCGGCCGCGTTCACTACCGCTACGCCATGGAAGCTGTCGACCACTTGCCATACATTGGCTCGTATTATGTATAACTTACTACCCATTATTAAGTAGTTGTTGCAGAAATTCATCATTTAATCCAATCTGAGTTATTTTTCTATGAGCTACTGCCCGGAATGATGCGTCATTTGTTTATTTCCTTTAAATCTCTACGCACGTGCGTGAGCCTAGACGTCATGGCAAAGCAGATAGCTGAAAATCAGCGTTGCCAAGTCTTTACCATTTGATGTACAGCAATTATACCTACTGAGATCTTGATCTAGTTGTTATCATAACCTCCAAAATAGAAAGGTTTTTGTCATCACGCGTTATTTCGTCGAGAAGAGCAATTTGATTTTAGGAAAAATAGCTCCACTAGTTTAGCATGCTTTTCATTAGACAAACAAATAACCGATACTTTGAACTTCAACTGTAGGACGAGACATAAAAACAGGCTACATTTGCCTCCAATTACCCTGAAACTATTTAAGAGAAATGATTACTGCATTAGTATAAGAATATTTAAAAACCTTCCTCAAAGCGTGGGTAATCTACGCATGACATGACATTATTTAAAAAACAATTATTTTTTTAAACAAAATCTACTATATTATTAATGATTTTTTGGATGATACGATAACAGGTAACAATAGGTAATACCCTATAATAACCTATATTTGGATGTGAGTAACTAATTAATTATATAATAGAATATTATGACATACTAGTCTATGCCCGCGGCTCCGCCCGCGTGGATGTCGGTTATCGCGACCAAACATAGCCTATGTCCTTTCTCAGGGTCTAATCTACCCCTATACCAAAATTCATCAAAATCGGTTCAGTGGTTTAGGCGTGAAAGCGTAACAACATTTACTGTCAAATTCTTCATATTATCATAATGGCAATTAGACATCAGACAGACATGACAGCCTTTGTGTCGTGGCGGTAGTGAACGCGACAGCTACGCAGGAGGCGCGGGAACGATCCCCGCTTAGTGCAAATATAATATTTCGAATACATAGGGAAAAAGAATCTTCTCGGGCGGGACTCGAACCCGCAGTCTTTCCCTTACAGGGGGAATGCCTGACCAATTCGGCTACCGAGACCGAGGGTTCGAGTCCCGCCCGAGAAGATTCTTTTTCCCTATGTATTCGATTTGTATAGTTAGCATACTTAATGCTGTAAAAATTCCTTCAAATATAATATTTGTATGCATGAATATGGCTATTTGTATTAGTCTGGGTGTTTGAATATATGTTACAAAAAAAAATCTAAGTATGTTTATCCGCATTCTAGATTCCATAACACAAGCTAGTTAAGCTTACCATGGGTCTAGATAGCTTTCTGTAGAATGTTGAATTGAAAGAAATTGAGCTTAGTTTCTAACATAATTTTTCATTCCAATGTCATTATGATGACTATCATTTGAAATTAATGTATTTTTTTAAGTTATAAATGTATTGTTATAAATTTGAATTCAGAATACCACACGACATGTCTTTCTTTCCTTCTTTCTACTCCTAACAAGTCGGGTATGTGCTTTGATGAATGTAGTTTTTTGAATAAAAGACATCAGTTATAAATTGTCAGTTTCAGTATCAAGAAATATACAAAACAATACTTGGTACCGAATGTTTTTGAATTCACTGTTAGTATTTGGAATGCCTAATGTTACTGCTCATCTGTGAATAGAATCGGTTTGTGTTCAAATCGTTAGACCATTTGGAACAGAAATAGATCAATAAAAACAGATCAGCATTAGTGTGTACGTCATGCAATCATTGAGTGCGTCTGTTCAATTTGTACAGTTGTCATAAAAATAGATTTAAAAAGTATTGAAATACCAAATATACCAAATAGGGATAGATTAGACCTTGAGAAAGAACATAGACTATCGCGATAACTGACATCCACGCGGGCGGAGCCGCGGGCAAAAGTAATAAGTGAAGCCTGACCAATTCTGTCAATTACTTAATTCATTATACCTAACTAGCTTTTGCCCGCGGCTCCGCCCGCATGGATGTCGGTTCCCGGCAATTATTCGAATTTTTCTCTACGTACAAACCTTCTCTAGACTTCTACGAATAATTCATGACCAAAATTAGCCAAATCGGTAAAGGCGTTGTTGAGTTATAACATAACATTACAACGAAAAGTGGCATTGATTTTTATATATACAGGGTGTAATCGTTAAGTGTGTCCAGGCGATTATTCCGTAACTATTACAGATATTAAAAAACTGTTACTGATATCGAAAGTACGTTACCGAATGAGTAAAATGACATCAATAACTTTTTAAAAATCAAACGAGAGGTATCTAAAATTTTGACATTAAACCCTCCCATACATTTAGTATGAGATTAGTAGAAAGGTTTTAGTGTCCTTATTTTAAAAGAATATTTTAGCTTAGTACTGATATAAAGGAAACTGTTTATTAACCTAGCAGAATAATAAAATTAAAAATAATAATATTTTTTTATTAGTGAGTACAATTTTTTTTTTGTGGTGTGTTGCTTTTCAGTCTGCTCTCTCTCTGCATAAATCCGAAATTGAAACACGGTTTATTACTAATTTGAAGTGGTAAGATAATTAAAAAACTTTTAAATTTAAAAGCGTCGGTAGCTTAGTGGTTAAGGAGTCGGCCTTACGACCGAGAGGTCCCGGGTTCGATCCTGGCCATTACACTACCGGCGTGAACCCACTCCTAGCACAAGCATTTTAGCTTAGTTGGAGGGGTTAGAGGGAATATTAGTAACTTCGATTCTAATATTCTTTAAAAAAAAATCTTCACATGTATCTACTTGAAAATCATCATTGTCATAATCATACGTAATCATAAAATATGATTAAGGTAAAATGAGTACTAGACCACTTAAAATAAGGAAACTAAAACCTTTCTACTAATCTAATACTAAATGTATGGGAGGGTTTAATGTCAAAATTTTAGATACCTCCCGTTTGATTTTTAAAAAGTTATTGATGTCATTTTACTCATTAGGTAACGTACTTTCGATATCAGTTTACAGTTTTTTGTTATCTGTAATAGTTACGGAATAATCGCCTGGACACACTTAACGATTACACCCTGTATAGATCTATATTCAAACAAAATTCAAATGCCTTATAAAAGCTTATGTTTCATCATTATTAAAGTTTTTATACACTTAACTTGCAGCTAACTGAGTTAATGTCATGAATAAAAATTAAGTTGAATGCATTAAAACATGCTCTATATTTTTTCCCTATGTATTCGATTTGTATAGTTAGCATACTTAGTGCTGTAAAAATTCATTCAATCTATATTAATAAGTTCGACAATAGTGTTTCTTTACTTGCATTCATAATACTTCATAGCAATCGGAAAACATAACTACTCTGTTTTGTCGATGGTTTTATCTGGTTTACTCTTTGACAGTTTAATTGATGGCATAATCTATATTTCTTGATAGATTTTGATGAATATACTATAATGTTAATAAAACGAATGAAAAATAGTCTTCTTGACCTATTTCTGGTATCATTTATATTATGTCTAGGTCGGACAAGAATGCCGCAATCATAAAAAATGCTTTGTACAAGTACAAATATAGTAATGCTATCCAAAACAGTGGTTTCTTATAAATAAAAAATCTCCTTCCACTGGCACTGCCCCAAAAACAAGGGCGTAAAGTATGCGGGGGTTATCGAGCCGGTAGGGGTGGGTGGTAGTAGGGGAATATAGGGAGCAATGACGTCACACCTTCGACCCGCCAGACTGCCGCCGAAACCATCGTGCCAGTGTTGTTCAGACCTTGATCAATCGCGGCCAGATAAAGACTTCTTGGCTGAATGAGCTTAAATACCTAAGTCTGTGAATGAAAAAGTTATAGACGTTTTTTATGACAGTTCTTAATTTGAATTAAATACAGATAATAAAGGATTAGGTTCTTTCGTCATTTGTTATACTGTTCGTCTTGTAGTTTGTATGTAAAATGTTTGTAAGTGTGAAGAAGTTTTTTTTGTTTTCTTATATTTTTGGAAGCTTTGCCTAAGGTGAGCGTTGTCTGTAGAATTTATTTTGTGTGGTACTTCATGCTTTTAGTTTAACAGGCTGGTTTTTGTAGTTTCATCACATTTGTAATTAGAACCCCGAATAGTTAAGTGATGTACTGATGTATAATTTTGTGTAGTTTTTGCAGCTTTAGTAATATCGTTAGTAAGTTACGTTTTTTTTCAATTTTACTTTAATTTTCATCACCACTTTATGATGATTGTATGGTTTGTTTTTGTATTTTTTGGACCATTTTCTTTTCCATTTATGTTTTACCCACTAACAATTACATTACAATTAATTGGCGTTCATGAATTTGGTAAAAAATATTGGTATATGTATTTACTAAAACTGTAACTTAAAATTAATCTAAATTTGACTGAAGTAATAGTGACAAAAGAGAACGAGTATCTCCAGTTACAATACTGTCTTAAAAAGTCAAAAGAACACCATAAATCTGATTGTTTTACTTTATTTCATAAATTTTCCAACGATACTTTTGTGCCACAGATTGAAAAACTAATTACTTGTAAATAAATAATACTTTTTTGAAAAGCAACAATAAAAAAAAATGTAAACAAGTTAATCATGACTCACGAGTGTTAATTTTTCAATTTAGAATGTTTTATTCTATCGCATTTAAAAAAGACAAGTTTTCAAAATTTTTTTGTTAAATTTTAATCGAATTGCCATTCTAAAGGGGTATTATTTATTTCAAATAATATGATCTGCAGTACTAGGTCAAAGTCCCAAGCATGTCTGTCTGATTACTTATCTGTTTGTGTGTCTCGCATTGCATGCAGTCGGCACGTCTCACCATCGACCAATGACAAACTACAAGCCCTTGGTAAGACACCCTTAGTATTTTATTTTATTTGAGCTGAGAATATTGTTATTATTATATGCTTGAAGTATGTGTTGTCCAAAATCTGTCGTAATTTAGTGAATCATTTATAATTTTAATAAAATACGTAACCGGGGCCTAAATGTGAAGCAACGCAACAAGTTAAATTTTCAGTCGAACGTTACTATTATACCTATCACTATTCATTTCTGAACCGATTTATTTGGAAGTATCTCACTGTAATATTAAAAAGTTCACTTACACAGTAAACATGTATGAGGCAATACACGTTCTTCTTCTTCTTCGTGTCAATGGCTCATCAATTTCTTAAATTTTGTCGGCCCAATACCTGGCCATAGCCACAGCATTGTCTGTTGCTCTGCACAGGTCTGCGATGGTACAGGTTGAAGGACACAGTGGGCAAGAGAGCAAGTGTGGCATGGACTGGGATGGGGCCCCGCAGTCGCAGGGTGCTTGTGAGTGTTCTATATAGCCCCATTTTGCCAAATTTGCATTACAGCGGCCAACTTGGGTACGTAGGCGGTTTAATGATTTCCAAGTTGGCCACGGGAGATGGCAATACACGTGAGTTATATAAACGATATACAGTTCTAATTTCGATTGTCATTTACTTTAGTGGTCATATTCGTGGCGTCTTCCATTCTGTACCCACGAAACTCGACCCACGACGTCACCTTCTTTAAAAACCGGCTCACTAATATTTTTCGATGGCATACAAAACCTTAGAATTTAGCTACTGAAATACGTCCGGATCAGAGTAATTAATAAAATGGCATAAATCGCGAAAGAATTCGTTAAATATAATTAATTAACTAAGTATTAGTGAAATTCGCGTCAAGTTCTGACAGTATGCAGTATCAAGAAAATATTTTGTAAATGTTTAGTTTCTTGTTAATGTCTTTGATAGTCACTCAGTTTCATTCCAAATTAACTTTTAATTACAAATAACATAACATAACATTAACATAAACTCACGCCTGTATTCCCCGAAGGGGTAGGCAGAGGTACTAGCACCCACATTTCGCCAGTTCATGTTTAGGTCCCGATGTAATAGGTGGCGAGCCTATTGCCATTAACCGGGCACTTATAAACCTGCGATAAATACACACATAACTTCGAAAAGCATCGAAAAGTCATTGGTGTGTGCCATGGTGAACCTGGGATCGAACCCGAGACCTCGTCTCAGCAGTCCATTACCCATACCACTAGGCTACCGCAGATTATTGTTTAGTTTCCTGTTAACGTCTTTGATAGTAACTAAGCTTTCATTCCAAATTAACTTTTAATCACAAATGGAAAGTTAAAAAAATCAGACCAAATAATTCGAGTAGTTTTGAAATTTGGTATAGTTATTCCCTAAGGTGCCCTGATAAACAACTAAAAGTCCCCGAGTGTGGGAAACGGCTGGCGCTAGGGGAGGGGCGGAAAGGTCCCATTTATAGTCTTTTGCTTTTTGACAGCTTCTGTGGCGTGGCGGTAGTAAACACGACAGCTACGCAGGAGGCGTGGGTTCGATCCCCGCTCAGTGCAAATATTTGTATGCATGAATATGGCTCTTTGCATTGGACTGGGTGCTTCTAAGTATAATATGTATGTATTTACAAAAAAAAGTATAGGTATAAGTATGTTTATCCGCATTCTAGATTCCATAACACAAGCTACCATGGGTCTAGATAGCGTTGTCTAGAATGTTGTGGAATATTTTATATCCTAAGCCACTTCTGTACTTGACGGAATACTCTATAAGCGTGATATTTTGCTGATCTTTTGGTAAGAGGGACGGAAGAATGACTCGGTCTGGAGTTGGTAAAAGTAAAGGTAGTGAATCGATATTTTTTGATCTCAGACTGGGTACTAGGTACACTTGAAGAATTATCTTTTCTCCAAAAAAATAATGGAAGAAGCATCGATTTCTATGTGGTCAAGAAGAGTAGATTCAATCGCAAATTGTAAGCTTCATTACATTTGACATCTTTATTTATTAAAATATTGATCCTACAGTAATAATGTCTAGATATAATTTATAGGAAATTTAATGTAGATAAATAATATAGAAATAACTAAAGAAATATTATGAATAGTTTTCAATAAACAGGCAAAAAATACTGAAAAATGGGACCTTTCCCCTCTCACCCACCGGCTTGTATCCCACATTCGGAGACTTTTAGTATGTTCATCTGAGCATCTGAAAGACAAACTATGTATACCAATTTTCAAACCTACACGCATTATTTTTTCAGATTTAAACTGGCTAAATGTACCTTATTCCTAGTATATACTCCAAGTATATACTCGTAATTTGTCCAAACTAAAAAGCAAAATCGACTGTTTTATGAAATACTAACTTTTGCCCGCGGCTCCGCCCGCGTGGATGTCGGTTATCGCGACCAAACATAGCCTATGTCCTTTCTCATGGTCTAATCTACCCCTATACAATTCTAATTTCATCAAAATCGGTTCAGTGGTTTAGGGGTGAAAGCGTAACATACAGACAGACAGACAGGCAGACAGACAGACAGACAGAAAGACAGACAGACAGACAGAGTTACTTTCGCATTTATAATATTAGTATGGATGAGAATACATATATGCGAACCTTGCAAACGAACCTTCTAATTGTTTGTAATCCTTTCACAAAACCTCGCCGTTTCCAGATATTTCTGACCTGCATTTTTTTCAGACATCACCAATTTGTACTGTGAATGTTTTTCGCGGTCGACCCCAACCACCTGTCCATTTCCATTTACCAACATGAATAAAAAAAATCTTTAATTGAGTTCCTGGACATGCTGACAAAAATAAAAATATACGTGCCTTCACTGCTAACCAAATAATAAATCACAACTAAACGTCATAGCTATAGATATACAGTTGCAGTATATCGATGACGCAAAATTGTAAGCTTTTAAAAAAGAATATTAGCAACCAAGATTACTAATATTCCTGGATGAATCGTTTAAGTAAGGAGTGGGTTTACATTGGTAGTATAATGGCCAGTATTTAAACCTACGCTCTTGATCGTAAGGCTGATTCCTTAACTACTAAACTAAAGACGCTTGAATTTCCCACACTTGATCAATTAAAACCTATTATACTTTGCCGAAAGGAATAACTTTTAGTAGGTACTTAATGAATTTGAACAAAATCGCTTGTCAAGTCAAAATAATTATCATATCCTAAATTTTTTAAAGTACTAAAGAAGCCTAAAGAATTTTTCCCGTCAGAGTTTAAACTATTAATAAAATAAATTATAGGAAAGGATGGAATAACTGCATTAGTGCAAGACGTTGCGGGCATGCGCGCGCAGTTTGGCGGTCTTGCGGTCGCTCTGCCGAAGTATTTGCGGTACAAATTAAAAAAGTGCTTACGAACCTGTGTATTTACGATCAGTAATATAGGTTAATGTTTTAGCTTAAATTTAGATACTCTTCCCAATCGCCAATACGTACGATTCGAAATTTGAGTTTTTTGAGTTGTGTGTTTTAATATAAGTTGTCGATTAACCACACACATTAGTAGAAGAGTCTCGTTGATTTTCGTTTGTTCTCTAAACGCTCTACAAAATCATAGCATGTTGAAGGCCGATTCTCCCGATAAATTCGTCATATTCAAAATTAAGTTTCGATCTTATCTCATACTCACAAATGTTAAAATATATTTTCACGATTTCTATGATAATATGGCCAATAATAAAACTTTTTCCAATATCCAATAATCACGATGTCAATTTTATTTCTTGAAAACTATTTTTGATATTTCATTTGATTTTGAGAGATCGAGCGAGAATTAATTTAAAAATAGATTTTTATCAAGAGTATAGGTCTTCTGATCTTGGCCTATAGAATAAAAGAATGATAGTGACGTGCAAAGTCAAGAACCGGATTTATACAACAATATTAAAAAAGCAATAACTAAAAAAACTGTTTACAATTACAGAAGTTTATTGGTAATTTCCTTCTTCATTACATTTCAACATTGTAAACACACAATGTTTTATTAAAATGTTGCAATATTTCGTAAACATGTTTAGAAAACCTTCCAATCTGAAATAGCTCTGAGTGTTGAACTTTCAAAATAGTCTCTAATTGTTGATTTTAAAACATTTCATGATTTTGAATTCCAGACCAGAATATTACCCGTAGTGCTAGTCTTGTTTGTTGATGTAGAACATGTTTAGTAGTTTACTTTCCTGATTGGCGCGTTATTCTTGAACATAAATGTATATGTTCCGATAATCTCTTCAAATTAGTCCTACCTTCTCCTTTCCTATACACAGCAACACATGCAGGGGCATAGATGTCAACCGCATTCGATGCAAACAATTCTATCAAGAGCCACGATTCTTTTCTCTGCTGCGCAAGAAGGTCTTGAGATTCCTGTGTTTCTTTCTTCCTACAATCCAGAGTCTATAAACGGGACGTAAAAAATCTTTTAATGAGGCCATCAAGCTGATAGCCACCATTGTATCCAACATTATTGGTGTCTGTAATAGTCACTCTCTTTACTAAGACTTGCCTTCAACTTTCCATAAGGCAAAGTGAATTCATATTACAAAATTCTATATAGGTATAAAAAAATGTCCTTCGGCTAATTGAGTGTTTAATGTTCCAGGGCTCAGCGGATTCGAACTACTCCCAGCCATCATCGGAGCTGTCGATCGACGACGACAAAGAGGTGCTGCGCCGCGAGAAGGAAGCGCAGGCACTCTCGCAACTTGACAAAGCGCGGGTTAGTATATTCAAAGATCTATAGAATACACAGAAAACAGTACAAGCAATTATATTGAAAGCTACGGTACGGCAACTCTTTCCTTTAGCGCGCCATAGAGATGTGGACTTTTTACCAATGTATATGTATCCATATTTCTACCCTCCCACTGATAATAGGCCAGGCTAAACTGCAAAGCTTGCATAAAATATGTGCTATTCCAAACTATGGCTATTTCGGTTCTAAACTTCATTCAGATCCGTTCGGCCATCACCACTTCTGTGGTCATTCATCCATTCGTTCAAATATATAAATAGTAATAAGCTTACTTATGTCATTTCTTTATTTATTCAACGAAACTTGCCCTTATATTTCCAGTCGAAACCAGTGGCATTTGCCGTGCGCACCAACGTCGCGTACAATGGCCTGGTGGACGACGACTCGCCCGTCCACGGCAGCGCCATCTCCTTCGACGTGCGAGACTTTCTCCACATCAAGGTAACCCTGGTTCCGTTATCAGAATTTTGCACTTATGATAATAATTAACTTTATTAAACTAACAATCAAGTATTATGTTCATATTCTAGATTATGTAAAGGTCAGATCGAAATCGGAGGGTCATGTCATACCATCTTTGCCAAAAGATATATCTTACACTTCGGGCCTTTTTTTTTCGTGCGGAAATCCCCTCAGATACCTCCCCTGCCGGAACCGGAAGGGGAGGTTATGTTGGACTCGAACCGACTAAAACCGCACACCGAATGTGGGGCGTGGTGCTAGGCCAGAGGTGAGGTTGTCATCGACATGATCCATGCAGCCTCGAAAACATAAAACTCGATGTGTCCTGGGGATATTCCTGCCGTCCTATGGGAAGTAAATTTATTTCTAATACCTACATGTGCCTACTTGTTTAACATCCAACGATCATCGAGTTAATCGAAATTATTCAGGAACTTAGAATCTGGCCACAAAAGAATTATAAATAAAAGTAGTAGAACCGGGGTCTGAATCAGGAAATATCAAAGCTAAGATGACGACTATAACTAGACCGAGATTACAAGCACACATTTTAACCGTTCCAAATATAATCATTACAGGAGAAGTACGACAACAACTGGTGGATCGGGCGCCTCGTAGCCGAGAACTCGGACATCGGGTTCATCCCGTCCCCGGTAAAGCTGGAAGCAATCCGCACGGGCATCAACGCGCGCCGAAGCACCCGGCCGGCCTCCGCCACGCCAGCCGGCGCCGGGCCCGCGCCGCCGCTCTCCAGAGGTAGCACTCCCCCCACGCCCGGTACGTCACGCATACCTCATTACCACCACATGTTATGTACACGTTTGTGAATCGATTTGGTCATAACCTCTCGATTTTTGACAGCTATCGATCTCTCGGAGGCTTTGATTTAGTGCACCAAACTCTGAATGGTTCAGTATCGGATGTTTCAAACTTGGACCAATTGACACTAACTGGTGAAAATCATTCGATCAGGCTCCACTGCACTAGAATTATTGTACCTTTTGGTGGAAATTTAGCAATGCTAAATTATTTTAATGCGGTTCGAATGGTTAAATTTGGTGCGCTAAAGGAATGCCTCATTTTCCGGTTCAATTTCCAACGTATCAGGTGTGGAGTGTTCCGATTGGAATATGCAATGCCAGTGCACATTATTTAGTTTGACATCTAAAATATAGTGAATGACTGTAGATTCATAGTTGGTATTTCTTCATCACTGTACACGATTGTAGCAAGAAATAATCCTTAGTTTCCGTGTAAGCTAGAGAACTTCTGGTTGCCATTTCTTTTGTTGGCAATTTTAAACTTTCCGATTTTATATTATCATCTTAACTATAATGAGCCCGGAAAGGCTGAGTGAGTTATGTTATTGTGTTAGTAATATTATATCTAAAATTTGAACACAAATTATGAAAATACCTAAGCATACCTTGGCATGTTTGATATGAGTATCACCAGCTTCTCATTCTTTATACCAAAATCACGTTTAAACGCTTCCACTTGATATTTTGCTATTTTTGGATCTTTCCATATCTTAAAATACTGAACACGATAGTTGTGAAAAATTTGAGATGATACTTGGAACTATGGTGACTGTAATTTTGTTTTTAGAATTTTTTACCCAGTCTTCATAGTTGAAAGACGGTATTCCAATACATTTTCTCAATCATTACAAAATAAGCTATTAAAAACTGGAAGTAACTTTTATGGAATTGGAATGCTGTTAACCAAGGTGACCTGCTGAGAATGCTTTGAGATAAAAAGACATAAGGATCCTTATTTTCAAAGAACTTATAAAAAATATACCTTCTGTTGAGCCAATGGCAGGGCTTACCGCCTAATTTAAAAAAAAAAAACCCTACTCAGTTGCAACAAGAACCTCATATTTACTGATTTTAATTTAATGCCTACTGTATTCTTAATAATATTTTCAGATGCTTTTTTATTAATAACAGTTCAGTCATAATCAAGGAGCACAATTTTATTTATAATGTAAAAACCTTTCTGTATCTTTGGACTTATGTCTTTTTATTTCTTGTCTGTAACGTACAACGCAGTTGTTTATCTTTTTCTGGTATATCGTCTAGCTCTTTCTAACAGTGGACTGCTGGAATTTAATAAACTGTAACAAAATTGCTACTTAATTTAACAAAAATATTGAAACAAGACGATTTTAATGTTTAGTCGTGACTCGATGTTTTAATTGGCATTTAACTATTTATGTTTGTAAATACTAAAACTTTATTTTTAAGTTTCTTTTTATGTTCCTATTTAGAATTATTACTATTCTTTACTGCCGCTACTTGAAACTAATAATATAATTTAAGGTAGACTGGTAGCCATCATTTTTCTTCCAAATTTTAATACAAAATTATACAGAATGTCTTAATGGGACTGAATTAGTGGAATTCATTAAGGCATTCGGTAATAAAAAGTCAGATGCAATGCAAAGATAAAAGTAAAGGACAAGATTAGAATAACTCCACAGATTCTGATTCTGCTTAATAAGAATTAGGCTAGACATCTGGTCTATTCTAAAACATTTAATGTGTCCGAGATAATGTTAACAATCTTTTACTTATAACTCGGAACAGTAATAATGACAAAAACTTTCTATAATGTTTTATCTTTGATGCAGATCTGGCTATTTTAGGCACAAAATGTAATTTGGTCACAATTTATATCGCTCTTTCCTATTATCTTTACTACAAAGAACAATAATTTATACTTAATCATTATGTATGGTATGTATAACTGCTTTGTACTCTCTCACCATGCGCCATAATATCATCAGAGTCGGTGGAATTTGCTAAAATTTCCTGGTTACCTACAATGATGTACCGATTATTGACTGATTAGTCGAACAAATCGAATAAATAATCTTTTTTATATTATTAAAATCTTTCTCGTATAATTATTTTGGCTGACAATTTTACTAATTTCAAGAATCTCTATTTAGATGTTCTACAATTTCAACTGTTTTGCTGTTTTGACTAATCAGTTTGTACAATGAATCAAATAATCGGAATAGTGAACAACCAGTAGTCGATACATCGTATAATGTATATATCGCACTCATGTTTGCCACATTTTCAGATGGGCCATCGGTTGATCGAGGTAAGCTCGCACTTCCATCGTCCGACACCAGGAAATGTTGTAAATTTTCACCAATAATCCGTTTACTAGATGTTACCCGTGGTTTTGATCCAAGTCTGCTTTTTATAGATCTTTGTTGATAGTGCAATGTTTTAAGTTGATGTTTTAAGTTTATAAATGTGTTCAGTGAAATATGTGTCAATATCCCTTAATATGTAAGACGAGTATAGTTCTTTTCTACTTTGAGTAAAATGATATCTAAATTTAAAGTCCCAAGTTTAGTAACATCTTGTACGTCATTGCCACCTCATAACCCATTATATGCATGTGTCCTTAAAACAGTATTTTCCAGTTTCGTATTTAATATTATGCTTTTATATACTTTTCTTGATGTACCTACAGGAACTTTAGCAACCTATATTTTAATGGTATTGTTTACACAGTTGTTTATGTATTTTTTTATTTATTCTCATTCTATCTAAAATCTTAATTATGTGGTCCAGGGGTTTAAGAGTTTGCAAATCTAATATAAAGTAGAAAAAAACTCCGAGTTTTATTGATATATAACTTTCAATATGGTTTTTCTACTTTCAAACTCCTGACTTTTGCTTGAAGGGATGTGTATGGTAGAATGATATGTTGCAGTAATTAGGTATTACTTTTGATATAATTGTTAGACGTGGTGGTGGTGGTCTACGTTTGTTGCAAAAAAAAAGTAGAAATGCATGTTATACGTGGTCTTAGAAATTAATAATTGAAAGGATAAGCAAATAATGAGTGCATACAAAAAGTTAATCAAACTGTACCATAAACTATATGTTACAAAGAATTACGATAAAATACCCTCAAAATTAAAGATGATGAAGAGACATTTGACCTCAATACACCAACTGTCCTTTCTCAATTACAGGGGAAGAATCAGATGGAGCTGGACGAGGCCGCGGGGCTGGTGTGGCAGCCGGCAAAGAGAAACGCAAACCTTTCTTCAAGAAGACAGAAAATAACAGCCCTTACGATGTGGTCCCTTCCATGCGTCCTGTGGTACTCGTGGGTCCCAGCCTTAAAGGATACGAAGTCACAGATATGATGCAGAAGGCACTGTTTGATTTTCTTAAGAGACGCTTCGAAGGGAGGTGAGATTTCAGATATGCTCGCAGAAGATATTATGCTGGAATGGCAGAAAAAAGTATCAACTAAGTACTTATGAATTGTTATACTGTGTACTAGAGTTCTAGAGTTGTGTACTAGAGTTCATATTTAATGTGTAAGCAAAATTAGTGAAATAGTAGTTTTATATGTTGACACTCGTAACTTGATAATTTTCAAGATTGTAGTATTTTGTAGAAAACCTACAACCTACTTAAATATTATTATGTTGTATGTGTCCTAATTTGATATAGGCATACACGTCATATACCTTTGCCCAAACTAATAATAATTATCTCCTCGTATTCCTTAAGAGTCTTAAACGATGACCAAATGGCATGGCCGAACCACGAGCTATAATTAAAAATGTCGTTTCGAGTTCAATTAGACTAATAATAATGATTCAATTGAACTAATACACCCTACGACTAACGACGAAACAAAAAACTAAATCATGAACATAATTTTAATACGAGTTCAAATTACAAAACTGCATAGCAGTTTTGATATCAAATGTTGACATCAACAACACACATTATAGGTACATAGTCTCATGTGATATAGGTTTTTACTAATAATATACCAATACCTGTTTTAAACAGAACCTACTTAACCCCAATAACGATACCAACAGCGCGCAAGTTGAAATGGCTTACCTTTCAGAAAAATCTGCGATCCAACTAAAAAAACTAACAACTAACCAACAATCACGACAAACTAACATTGCAGGATAATAATAACGCGCGTGATGGCCGACATATCTCTCGCCAAGCGCTCTCTGCTCAACAATCCGTCGAAACGTGCCATCATGGAGCGTTCCAACTCGCGGTCCACTTGCATCGCTGAAGTACAGGTATGCATGTTGCAGGATCATCATCACCAGAGTCACGGCCGACATTTCATTGGTCAAACGAAACCTAAACGCGCCAAAGAAACCGTTCGTTGAAAGGGGCGGTAACAGGAACTGTGTTGCCGAGGTCCAGGTGCGAATGTTCATATTTGTAGGTAGATATGGTGTTGTTGTTTGAGGCACGTTGGTTTGATTGGGCGTGTTTGGAATGAGAAGCCCGAAGGCAACAACAATACACAGACATATTGAATATGAATCGAGTTATAACTTCATTATTTATACTATTGACAGTTCTTTAACGTAATTGATGCCGCCCAAATAATTCATTTTAGAAATTAGCTGCAGGAAATCTTATTAACTTTATAATTGTATTATACTTAATTACATATAATATTTCGTGAATTATCTAAGGTTGGCCATAGTGTAGTACGTTAGCATAAAATAGTTATAGTTTTCTATCCTTTAGCACATCTAAATCTACTTACACACGTATTCATCACTAGAATGAATATAGTTTAAACAATTCTCTCGATCCAAACATGCTCATGTTTTATTAAATGGTCATTATAGCTTACTTACTAACAAACATTAAAAAGTTATTGAAATCGTCGCTTAATAAGACAATTTAAAAAAATACATCATTTACCATATTTGATTCGTCAACAAACATTACATTTCTTTAAAGCAACGATAGAGTATTACTACATCTCTTTCACACACTTACAAAAGTTTGAGACCAAGCATGCTTCCCTGCGGAACCCCGTTTAAACAATCACTCGG
Source organism: Eilema sororculum (assembly GCA_914829495.1). Classification (NCBI taxonomy): domain Eukaryota; kingdom Metazoa; phylum Arthropoda; class Insecta; order Lepidoptera; family Erebidae; genus Eilema; species Eilema sororculum. Next base: position 25,988,885 of record OU618537.1, read on the forward strand.
GAGTGGACTGCATGAAGTTGATTTATTAACATTAATATAATTACTTGAAGTAAAAAATGCTTAAACCACCATATTTTTACATAGAAACAAATATCACCAAATATTTAATTTGATATAATTTCTTTAGAATGTTATCCCTATCAATGTTAAGGAATCGAATGCATGTTGGTAATCATTAGGTACCTAACCAAATATTATAGTCATGTAAAATCAAGCTTAGAACATGAAACTAATAACATGTAACTAAAATACTACCAATATGTTTGGCATGTATTCGTAATTTAATTATTTTGACAAATTGTTACCATCATCTTACAAATAAATTGAATGATGTATTCAAGTTTTTGAAAAACTTGTGACCTACCGCTTTATTTGAGGCCCGCAATTCAGGACGATAGCACAGAATAGATAATAGTACTACGATAGTCTAGCCTCTAGTCAGTCTTGAATGTCGATTTATACATATCTGTCAATGAAATCGAAAATCAGAACTGAGTATCTTTCTGGAATACGGACCTGAAATGACAAAAGCTTGAATATCATATTTATGCAGATTAGTTATGTTAAATATCTACAATAGATACACAATATATGTAGTATATTGAACATCAATTAAAATATATCTGATACCTACTAAATGTTTAAACACAATGTTTAACTTGACTTACCACTGTCATCAGGCCGAAATTGAGAGGATATTCGAATTGGCGCGAACTCTTCAGCTGGTTGTGTTGGACTGCGACACGATCAACCACCCTTCGCAACTCGCTAAGACTTCCCTCGCACCTACTATAGTGTATCTCAAGATATCCAGTCCTAAGGTGAGACAATTTTTCATACCGTAATGTTTAACTTTCGAACTTAGTAACATTAAAGGCTTGCACACCAATACATTTTCTGTGGGGTTAAGACTAAAAAGAAGAATAAGAAAAGATGGAAAGCAGATTCTGTACGAGATGAGGTCGTATGCGACTGGAACAAAGGCGAAGATAATAATGTGTTGTGTGTGTGTGTGTGTGTTTTTTTTTTCTTTTGTTTCTGTATATCGTAGGTTCACGTTTGAATAAATAAATATTTTCTTTTTTTCACTCTTCTTCTAATGATGATGAGGAAAAGATGGCAAGTCTGTTGTTTCCTCAATTTAGATTACATTTCAGATGATCATTTCTTTATATTTTATGGTTTGAAATGTTTATAATAGGCCCAAATCAAATGTTTTTAATAGGTCCAAACCTTCACCAAAAATATTCACAAACTGAGGAAGGTCCAAATACTGTAGTTATGTTAGAATACAACATTTTACGATGTTTTCAGGCTTCTAATTATTTCCAAATAATCCAAGAAGTATAATTATAACCAATTTTCAATTTCTCCACCTGATCAATAAAATACTTTCTTACAATAGCAGTAGTCACAATTCCTTGACCATCATTCTTCTTCTGTCGTTTCGATGGCATATCATTTGTCAGATTTTATTTATCCAATGCTTGATAGCGTTCTAGCGTTCCTATCCAATTCGGCTATAACATGATTTGTATACATTTCCAGGTGTTACAACGACTGATAAAATCCCGCGGCAAGGGCCAGAGTAAGAACCTCTCAGTACAGATGGTGGCCGCCGAGAAGCTTTCGCAGTGTCCGCCGGAGATGTTCGACATCGTGCTTGACGAGAACCAGTTGGAGGATGCTTGTACTTCTATTGCTGAGTACTTGGAGGTGAGGAAACATTATCAAGCTTTAGTTAACTATCAAGAAATTGTGTTGCTATGAATCAAGTCGACATTTTGGAGTAGTATCTAGCAAGTGTAACAGTGATCTTTTACATCTCCAATTAGCTATAGACCTTATAATTTTCAACTCAATTACATATATATGTCTGATCCGGTGGATCAAATCAAAATACGTTCCCTCGCCCAAACGTGTCCATCAGGCTGGTAGTGTTTCCCAGTATTTTTGCGGATTTTAGGAAGCGGTACGGCTCGGTTCAAACTTAATGGCAGTTCGAAAGTTCGTATGTGTGCGCAAGTTCAGACTAATTAGCGTTTGACTCGCTCTCTTCTCTCAAACGGCGATTAGCACAAATCTGCGCAGTGTCGCACACATACGAACTTCTGAGCCACCATTAAGTTTGAACGCATAGCAGAACAAAATAAAGGGTCTTGCTGACTGGTTGTTCCTCCCGGTGGCGCAGGAGTACTGGCGCGCCACGCACCCCGCGCCGCAGGCCAGCGCCGCCGTGGTGCCCGCGCCGCACCACGCGCACGCGCCGCACCACGCCCCGCACCATGCGCACGCGCACGCGCAGCCCGGTGAGTACCGTCACATGCATCACACGCACACACACACACTCACATGTTAGAAATACAGTCATCAACAGAAAAATGTTGATGCACAGAGTACTCAGCATGGTCATAATTTGAATTTTTAACCCCCTTCCAGTTGATTGATTGTTCTGACATTTGGCACAAACCTTTACTTTGATTTGCTCTTAATATAAGAGTTCTAAAATAATTTTGAGACTTCGTCGTCAAGATATTTATGACGCTGACTGTATTTAAAATTAGTTGAAACGAAACAATCGGTAATAATTTTTTCTAATTTCACGGGTTTTGCAAATATTCTTTTTTTTACACTATTAAAATATCCGTAATCTCTTAAGAAAAATGATTTTCCCTTTTAAAAATGGCATAGATTGTTTATTGCACTTACTGTCCCGTTTAAAACAAACACCCTATATAGGTAATAGACATCTAAATTTAAATACTATTTCTACTTAGCTTGATAATAAAGAAATATCATATAAAACTACCCTCAAATATGACAACCTGTCGATAATGCTTTCAAACATGTACTCGTAACTAATTAGATGTTGTAACAGTTTAATAAATATAAAAATAAATAAAAGTTCACGCCTAACAGATTTTTTTTTTTCATTTATTCGCTTTTTTAAATTACATTGCTCTTTTTTCTTAATGCCGGGTACACACTAAGCGAGCCATTTGTAACGATTGACTGCGAATGTAACGTAAACTGACGTTCGTCATTATTGCTCACTCGACCGCATGTGATTATGATCAATGGATCTCATTTTATTCATCTATGATCGATTTATGTGTACCCAGTATACAGTTACATTACAGTAAAATTACGCCATACAAAATACTTCGCATACCAGTATACTAAGGATAATATTTTTTAGTTCTCACAAGATAGAAGTGAGACAGTGGTGAGGAATTATTTTCAGGCAGTATTTTTCGTTATTATGTTTAGCTACATTCAATTCCCATATTATCGCAGAATCCTGCGGAAATATTTTAATAATTTCTATAGGGCGAAACGCCCAATCAATTAAAAATATTGTGACTTGGTCGTTTGGCCCGTTCGGGCAGACAAATGGCGGGCGAAACGACTAATATCTCGCACTTGGCCTTACAAGACCAACTAAGAAAACAGTTATGCAACATATACCTATTCAACTTCTATCTTCCACTAAAGACTGTCTTTACTACTTGTGTAACCTTGTACTGCTATAATTTGAACCCCCTGCACACCCTGGAGGGCACCGGGAGAGATCTGACTCGTACAACTACGAGAGAGATAGAGGTAACTCCCGATTTACGTCATATATTAGTATTTAAGTATGAGTTTTAGAGGATTCTTTCATTTTAAGGTTTATTTTTAGTCTACCCAATGTGACGTGGTATCAAATTTATAACAGTAGCCTATCATGCCATGCTATAAGTGCCGCATATTGTGGCCTTCGATCAATAAAAAAAAAAAAGAAAAAAAAACTGGTCCAAGATTGTGACCGCAAACCAGAGGGAAAGAGATGGAGCTATACACCCTATAAAGCTCCATCCTTCTCCCTCTGAATCTCGGTCCAAAACGTGATCGCTTATAACCGAGTCATGGTAGCGATTTTGTTTTCTTTTCTTTATTTTTTAATACTGCTATTGTTTAATTTTATCTTTTTATTGTTATAATATTTTGGATACTTTTAAACTAAAAGATTTGTATTTATTATATTTTCTATCTACATAATATTTAAGGTTTATATTATACCTAATCATGATATTCATTACATTTTTCACCAATATCTTAAATGTCTACTAATGTCGACGGTACAATGACAAACTATGGACTTATAAGGCAGGTTTCTGAAATGAAAAAAATAATCTCAAGGCCTTACTAACTTGAGCATAAGTAAGTAAGTAAGTAGGCATTGAGTGGAACCGAACTTCACGTCTCAATTTCAAATGAACTTGTCAGGTCACGTCACGTTATGACGTCATTTTCTTGTAAACAAATATTTAGCCGCTAAATCTTAAGTGTCAAATTAATAAGTCCACTAATGTAAAATCGCGTTATATGCATTTGACATTGACAACTGGAGATCCCATTTTCACCTTTTCACGGAATTTTTACGGGAATGTGTGGTATTGAAAGTTCATGATTTCCTTCATAGTCTGTGATTGTATCGAATACGAGATATTAATGTTGTATAGATGTTGTATCCCTTCACCGACATTTGGAACGTCAGTCACGACACTGACACACCCTGTTCATTTCAGTACAAGCGAAGGGGCAGGCCCACTAACAGCCGAGCCGAAGATTATATTCCAGGTGTTTGTTGTCAGACGCTCCAGCACCCGTCCAGGTTGCATACACTTTCTAGCGCCCCTACCCTCCTAACCGCTTGACGCTTCAGGGTGACGCTTTGACTAACATCTCTGGATTTCACGGATCTAGCCGCTGGATTCCATCAGCTTCCACTAACAGCGTTCAGAATGACGCTAACAGTTTGAAAAACCTATAAGAAAGTTTCAAATTCAAAAATTGTAGACCCTCGTCCTCGTGTCAAAGAATTCAGATACAGAATCGTGGAAAAAGTTGTTAAAAAATACCCTCAGAATTTTTTCATTTTTCCTGCCGGCATTCTCCAGTCCTTTCGTCTCGTGTAACCCTTGCAACAACATGGCCATCTCCTCTCACTCGTCTCGTTCTCGTACCATCGACGTCACGTCAAGCACACAGGGTGTCCCTCGCCGGGGTACAGGCGCTTTACATATAATGTTCCACAGCGTCACCGTCGCCTCCACCACCCGCTGCTGCCGAATTCGTGATCCCAGTGCCGGGTATAATCCGCAATTCCGGCGAGGTCATCATGCAGATGTCTCTCAGTCTCGTATCGTAGTCGCAGTAAGTGCGCGTGGCCCTGCCCCATCTCGGAGGAACAACCTCTGCCCCTTTATCGTGTGGCGTGTGATGACGTGTGAACCTATATCGAAACCCCCAGTCGAGGTGGAGGCCGGTAGGTTTCTCTAGATAAAGATAGCGCCCTGATTTTCGTGTGCGTTTTGAGTTTGAGTTTTAAACTTAAGGATTTTGTGTTAATCGTTTCTGGCGCTCATATTTAGTATACTCATGGATATTATGTGTCGTACAGGCGGCAGATCGCGCGCGGCGCGGCCGGAGCGGCTGGAAGAGGAGGAATATTACTCGCGCGGCGGCGAGCGCTACCCGCGTTACCCGCGCGAGTACAGCGACTACGCGCACGAGTACCCGCCGCACTCGCACGCGCACGCGCATTCGGGCGGCGCGGCGGGGAGTGGCGCGGCGCACGCCGACGCGTACGAGCGCTCGGCGTACGGACACGACTACACGCGCGACGCGTACACGCGGGACGAGTACGGGCGGGAGTACGCGCGGGACGACCGCGACCGGCGACGGGACCGCGACCCCCCCGACGACTACGGGCCGTCGCGCCGCGCGCTCAACGCCGTGTAGCTCTAGCCGCGTGTCGCCACGCCGCGTGCCGCTTGCCCCGCCGCGTCCGCCGGCGCGCCCCGCACCGCTCGCCGCCGCCCGCCGCGAGCGGCGACTGTATAAATTTTACATAATATATTATATTGATCGGGCGAGAGGAGATAATTTTAGTACCGTTAGATATTATCCGTTTCCCATTTTTTGAACATACTCTGTAATTATATTGCATCGTCTGTACTTCATTGTTGCAATCATTTGTAAATAAAATACTTTATATCGATGACCGGCTTTTTATTGTGGGATGTATTTGGCATCTCAATTTGTATTTTGGATTAAATATCAAACGATTCAAACCTTTAGTAATACGACGGTACTGACAACGGAAACTATAGATAAGAAGGATTTTTTTGATGAGAACAGAAACTGGTAAAACTCTGAGAGGGTTTAAATAAAACTTCTCAAATCAAAAACATATCGCAGTTTATTATAGACGTGATTGAAGTAAATTCGATGACGTACAACATGCCAAGATGGCCGCCACAATTTGCTGCCATAAATAAATTAAACATTAAATCGCGCAACAGTTATTAAATAGATTTAATATTCATAATATTATCGCTCGTGTGCCTCTTTGGTGTCTACTAGCTAAATAATACATTAATTATATACATTCTTTCTTTATAGAATTACATTTTATAGTTGCAATTTTACTATTAGGAATAATACAGAAGGAAAAGTGTTAAGTGAACCATGATTAGTACGAATTTAGACTATTGTAATTCGCATAATGATTTTCAAGAAAATCTACCAAAATGTCGAGTTCAAACCCGTCAATTAATTACCTGTCATAATTTCAACCAAATTAAAAATTCTCTAGAGATTATGACCATGGCAAAAATGAGACATGCTTAAAACTATACTTGTGACTATAATTTGCAATTTATTTCAAAACTGCCATTGTTTGAAGTCTGTTGGTGAATAGATTTTATCTTTCTTTTCTTCGTTCCTTCTCAGCTTTCTGTGCCTTTCTATGACTAACGTTTACTGCCTCTTTATGTTAATTACAAGGTTATTGCAACAACTCTTTGGTTTCACACTCACTCAGTACCCTGGCCTGACTCAAACCTCAGCGAATTTCCACAAAACATTCCAAAATATCAATCCTAACACATTATTTTAGCAACTTAATAATTACAAAAACCACAATTGGACTAATTGTTAAAATAATCTCGACAAAATTGTATTAGTTTTAGGTTTATCACTGGCGTTTGACCAAGTAGGGCTCAAAGATCATACCAAATACATAACTTTCTTGAATCCATATTTACACTTTACACTAAACAGGACTTTATTTACACTTCACAAGAGTCGCTTTCTCACTGTCCTTTGGTGCCTTGTGTAGCTTTTAGCCCGGCACCGGAATTGGTTAATCCTGGCTAAGTTCACGGCTAGTCAGATGTAGAGGTAATCGTTCTTGGTTTCTCTACAGTAACTAATGCTTGGGAACTTATACACTGGACTGTATCTTCTCTTGTCTCCTTCAGCTTCTAACGAGAGTGCTGATAGTGCTCTAGAAGGTTCCTCATCCTCTGAAGGTGTTTCTTCAGGTGCTGGGAGGCTTCTAGGCGGTAAAGGTGGGGCCCGAGGATTTCTTCGCACCCTGAAGTGGCAGTCGGTGTCTGAGGGCCAACCTCGCTGCACTGTAAGGGGTAGGTCGTCGGCATGAAGTTTTCTTTCATACTCTTGTGAAGGACTGACCTGAAATTTAGAAAAATCAACTATTAATCTTTGATTTTATAGACAAATGCAATAAGGCTTATACATAATCGTACTAGTACAATGTAACGGTTATCATCATGAGTGACTTAGCGCTGGTGCTGGTTTCATCTGAGGTTTTCTTCTTAAAGCCCCAGAATCCTTCTCTCTCTGGTTTGGCTTATATGGCTTATCTGCCGTCTTACCCAACAAAAAGCCTGCACCAAAGCCTTGTCGGTCAATCAGTAGGTCTTCGTAGAATAGATGTAATTGAAACGATAAAAAAATATGCTGATTCAACTTACCTCATAAAGAGAGAAGCGTTCGACCCCTTCGTTGGAGTCGTAGCAGTGCAGTAAGATGGCCAGCACTTCGTCCACTGTGGTCCTCTCGCTAGTGAGCAGGCACTTGTACTGCGAAGAAGACATCAGCGCTGAGTCGTATATCTTGATCAGTCCGCCAGGACGCATCTGCAGTGAGAATCTGAAAGTGAAACACATAATGGTTAGATGTTTGTAAACAGTTGTGATAGTTTGAAAGATAATTGTTTTTTTTATTTGACTCGAGACATAAATTAGGAATCAAATGTATTTGGTGGACATCGATTAGTTGATAAAGTTGACAGTAGAATAAAGTCTACTACTGTATTGGACCATAGTGTTATATTATTATTGAAATAGTAAAAGATTTGGCCATGGATTAATTTGGATTTGCAGAGGTTGGCCATCGCAATCCGGAGAGGAAACGCAGCCAGCGTGATGGGCACGTTAGCGCCGGGTACAGGTCTGGACACACCCTTTTTTTAAAACGGACGTTGTATTTGACGTGTCTAATGGATTTATTTATAATTACTGTATATTGACATTATGTAAATTGATGTAATGTTAGTAATAATAAAGATTCTTAGGTTTATAATTGATTAAGAATTCTAATTCTCATATTTGTCATGATATAATAGCGCATATTCAATTCTATTTTAAAATTCAATTTTAAATTATTTGAACTCTGAGTTGTGACTCTTTCTATTAAATATTTACACTATCAAAGTCATACACAGTATTGTGATAATTATAGGCCGTTTAAACATTATGTCATCGACATACATAGATACGTGAAGAATTTGAAGAAATTAATGTCCCCCTGATACGATACAGCTGCCTAAATAATTTATAAATAGTATTATCATCTATTGGTTCATTTGTTATTCTGCTAACACTTACTCCATCATTCCCGTTTTATGCACCTGATTAAAATTATTAGGTTGAAGGTAATGTTTAACATTCTTTAGAGATACATTATTTTAATGGACCAGGTGCAAGCGTATGCAGATGGTTATTGCAGTATAAAAAGTTCGATGCCTATGTTATTATAGATATAACGTAATTATTTTAATAGGTACACATTGCCCATACACTATTCTAGTTTGCTTTGTTCATTGAATTTAAATTTAAAACTCGACGTTAATCTTGTTTCTAACATTGATAAAACTTTCTGGTGTAGATAAATTATTGAATTCGAATCTGTCTAATTATGCGGCTGTATCTTTTCAAATATGAGTTCGTTTCTATATAATCTCTAGTTAAAATTCATTACTTTAACGTCTTTCTGCGTCATCGGTATTTAACGTCACATCAAGTCAAATAAAGCTCACAACCCCATCAATTTTAAAAATAAATTAACCTTTAAAAAGCTCATAAACTCTTGAAGTATATTTAACCGTACATTTAACAGCAAACTTAAAGTACTCAACGCTGTCAACATAGAGTAACACGATACATATGGTCACTAAGTAGAACTTGGTTTTTATAATTTTTATTGGGCGCCGAGAATAGCTCGTGCCGGAAGACGGGACAAAAGTGAATCTTTTTCTGTAGCGGCGGCGGTGGTCCCGCGGTTAAACATGGAACAGTTTGACCGATGGTTGGGAATTATTTTGTTGTGTTCAACTATTTTGATGGTGTTGTTTATAATCTGACTGATTCTCGGATAAGATTCTATATGAATCGAAATTGTATGTTCACGCACAAACTCAAAAATTTTAAAGGTTTTAAAGTTAATCATCAGCTTCCTGTCATTATCCCATATTTACTTGGGGTCAGTGCAACATGTGTGTTATTCGTTTCTACTCATAAGTTAATAATTTAGTTTTACTGCGTAACGTTTATGCTATTGATGAAAATTGACTGATGAACTGCCTCATTATTAAAATCCATATCAAGATTTTCGAATACTAAAATATTATCATCACCAGCTACAGGATGTCTATTGTTGACTCTTTATTCAAGGACTTTAATTCTTGTATTATCCATCTGACCTTCGAAGTAACTCGTGTTATGATATTGGTCACGGGTTATAGCACTTATAGACAAAAGGCCACTAATTTTATTGTTATGCACCTGTTTTAACAAAGGGAGGTTTAACAAGGGGACCCAATATTTTTGTTACGCACAGGAAACTATAGTGAGGGGGTACGATACTCGCAATGTAAATGAAATCTTCGTCGTCCTAAAACAAAACATAGCGAAAGCATGATCACCGCGCGAATCGTCGATGTGATCACGATTGCATGACCTTGTTATCACAATACAAATATTTAAGTCCTGAGAATGTATCGAGTAAATGGGAATGAACGCCTATTTGACATCAGTTCGGCAAAAGAAGGCTAATGATGGCTTACAAACGTGTGTCACGACTAAAGCAATCCTTAGGTACATGACGCACAACAGCATCCATTCCAATCGCTTTCTTTTTCATTTGCGGTTATTGTTTGACTGTGCTCAGTAGATCTGTACATAGCATTATAAAAAGTAATGTAATAATAGCATACTCACTTCGAATATCCTTTCGGGTGACACGCCTGAAGAGCGGCAGGTCTCGCATCATCGTCCAACACCAGCGTCGTCCGTAACCCCGCTGCTCGAACCCTGACCTCCATGCTCAGGTAGAACAGCCGAGGGTCTCTGTGCCGCATCCTGAACTTGCCAAGCAAGGTAGCCACTACCTCTTGGGCGCGCGTCCCCCAGGTGACAGATAAGGTCTTGTATTCGATGTCCGGGCGAAGACAACGCGCATAAACTTTGATTGTCGTCTGTGGACAAGAGAGGCATTTCATTAGGGAGATTCGGATATATTGCTGAGTCTTGCTGAAGTGTTTCTTCCTCTAGGGTAGGCAGAAAGAACAAAAAAGACAATAAAAATAGATAGGTCGAGTTTTGTTTAACATCATGGCTGAAGTCCACAACAACGGTCACCATTCCAAAAGCTATCGTTTCTAAAATGGTACAAAATTAGGTTACGAAGAAGAAGGGCTAGTTACGAGTAGCGCTCACAGGAGAGTTTTTGTGTTATCAGTGGGAAGACCAAAGGCTTGTCCTGCTCTGTCTTATGAACTGATGGCACAGAAACTGTCTGTTATTACAGGGTCGTCAGCCCCAGTGTGAAGACACTAGTATTGCCACGTCCATAGGCCATGTAACCACTTTCCATCAGGTGGGCCCTGCGCTTGTCTGGCACTAAAGGGGTATAAAAACCCAATTGACAACGACTACAAATATGAATAAAAAAAGATCAGGCTTCATCACAAATTACAACAAATTAAAATACAACTGTACATCTTACAACTTCAGTCAAATTTCATTAATGACATGAAATTTTAAGTCAATTAATTGCAGTGAATGCGTATGGGTGTGTGCGTTTTTTGGTCGAGCGCGATTTACTCACATTTTGCGATGAAGTCGGTACCGATAAAGTTCAAATTCTAGGTCATACGTGTAGGTGTTTCGCACTACAACTTTGATAAGTTGTGTAAACGCTTTTAACTTCCGTTTTCAAGGCGCAATTTAATCAAATCAGCCAATTTTATCTATTTCAATAACATACGAGTATTTTGATAGGAAGATATTTGCTTAGATAATGGTAATATAAATTGTTGGCGTAAATATTAAAAGTTTTTAATCTTATTTGAATGTGCCGCCTTGTTATTAGTCCATATTCTTGCTAATTTGTCGAACATAAGTTTTCACTTAGGCTTGCGTGCGATTGTAGATAAGTACTAGGACTGAGATTCTCCAATCGTTGCATTTTCATGTTAGTAAGTTCTTACTATTAACATGGAATCTCGAAATATGCCAGTAAATTCCTTCTACATTACATGGGACTGAAAATAGACCTGTAATTATCTAAACGGTTGCTCGATAAATTTTTTATTTGCATGTTTTTTTATTGTCGCCACCAGAAATAAATACCACAATAAAGAGTACCTTAATACTTATTACGATGACAGAATTTTATGATATCATCCCCTTTTAAATCTCTAATTTTGTGTTTTGGATCAACAAGTGCTACATTATATCCCGCGAGTGTGAGAACCGCACTTTGCGTCTACCTGATTGTGTTCAGGTTCCACGCATCACATTCTATTACTTATATGGATTCTTTAAATTAATTAAATACTTCTATAATTTTTTGCGATTAAATTTGTCTTAAAAGACCTGAGTACCATTTCTCAAAAAATCTAATTCAGGACATTTCCACTGTGTAATATTTAAATTTGAACAAAAGTTGTCATAATTAAACTATATTTTTGTCACCAATTTTGAACACATTTGCTTGAAATGCAAAAGATCGCATCGAAATTTTGAAACTAAAAAGCAGAGTTTTCAAAAACTAAGAAGAAATCTTTTAGTAGAGATGTTCATGATAATTTTAAAATTCAACATCGATTGTAATAGCACAAAACGTAAAGCCTCCAAACAAATACACAAAACCTGATCGCCAAGTACAGCTAACGACCAATGAAGTATTATTCCGTATAAAGAATGCAGAGATTGCAGAATTTCCAGTTCCCACGCACACCTGAATTCCCACACAAAAACCACATTACCCGCACACAAAAAAGACACATATTTTTATTAAAAACACACAGATATAATTCAATAAATTTGAATTAAGAAACTCACATGTATATTATGGGGATGTAGCGCTAAGCGCATTCGCGGCGCGGGTACAGGCGTAACCATAGCCATGACGTGCGCACGAGTCGACGCGCAGGCAACACTGAGCCCATGCCCATAGCGCCCCCGAGCGCGTTCCTCTACAGGGGGTTTCATTATTTTACCATCTGTCGTTCACTTCATGATTTTATCGATTCCACAGGATACGGATTGTTTCATTTTTTATCTGACAGGATTACATCGAATGTCATGTTAGAAGGATATCCTTTGAACGAGAGGAATTTGGACGCTCTTTGATCATCATTATGTTAACAAAAGGTTTTTATTTCGTGTTGAAATAATTATGGTACAAAATAATGGTGATGATAAAGATGAAAAAAAAGGATCCAATAAACTGCTTTTCCCGATTCTCATAAGTCGGATAAAAACAATAATGACAAGTCTCGCTGTTTCAAGTTAATATTCTCAATTGAATTAAAATTTGCACTACCCTTATGTGGTCGTGGAACCTGAGCTCCCCTGGCGCCGGAAGCTCCCACCCTCACAAAAGGTGAACTGACACCTGTCCCTTCACCGTGACGGAAACCAATCCACTTCCATCGATTGTATTGACTCGTTTGACACATTGCTTACAAGCGTGTGAAAAAGTTTGGATTCATTTTGCAAAGAAAGGTCTGCTGGTCACTTTTTTCGATAGCGATTTCGATTATCAACATTTCTTGCCGTATTTGGAGTTTACATGAAATAATGAACAGTTTGATTTATGACGATACGACAGAAGCAAGTCCGGTAACAGATAAAGCTTCACCCTTTCGCTAATTAAAAAACGCTTATGACATTGAAGAGGAAGAGAAATAAGTAAGAGGTGACTATCTCAGTATTTGAAATTTTACTTTTATAATTTCACTAGCTGTTTCCCGCTGATCCACCCGCGTGGAATTTCGATCCTGTTCTCGCAATACATGGTGTACAATTCCTACTATCTATATTATAATATGTATCTCTGGTACAGGAGTATCCAACTTTAGTAAAATCTAAAAATCCAAAAATCCAAACATGTTCAGAATAATATTAGTAGGATAATAGAATTGAACAGCTATTGAAGATGACATCAACAATAGTATAATTAGATACAATACCTGAAAAATTCCATGGTAAAATAACAATATAATAATATTCCAGTCAACTGAATTGCAATAAAAACCAACAGTATCCCATTGTTCTAATATTCACAAAGTTCCTAAGTTCCACACAATAAATTTAGTATTCAGATGTATGCATACGCAAATTTACATACAATAGTCATAAAAATGCACATGAAATTGAAAGAGGCATTTGAATCTGAAGAAGTATTCAACCGCCAAAGAAAGTGCCCGGTAAAAGTGGTCATCTTTCGTTTGATATTCAATGAACTTGAACTGTTGTCGGAGGAAACGCAAAAAGTGTAAGCGGACGGTACAAGAATGCGGTACTTACTGTCCGGCGATCCCTACCAAGATCTACTGTCGGCAAAAAAGGTAACCAGAAAAGTTCCTTGTTATATTGGACGTTCTTCGACAACTAGCGGTAGTGAAACCGCAAAGTAGTCTTGGCAAGAGTTAGGTTAGATAATGCAATGACAAAACTTTTTATTCTGTTCATTGGGCATCCTTGGTACAAGGTTGGTAATGATAATTCTGAAGTCATAATAAGAGCTGCATAAAATTCGCAATAAACTGGAGAGAGGAGTAATCTTACAATGTACAGCAGTATACTTTTGGTAAGTATGCGTGCACTCCATAATTATATTGCAAGAGTTCGAATTTGGATCAGCTTAGAAACGAATGCTAATTTCATGACAATTTATTCAGTACCTAGTAACTTCTATTAACGGCACAATTCCTCGATCCTATTAAAGCTAAACCATTGCGATGCCACAGTCACTGCAAAAATGACATTAAATTTTAGACTTAATTTCTATACACCTAAAATCCAAAACGAAATGAAAACAGTTTCATTATACTTTTTCAATTACTCTGCAAAAAGTCTTTTAATTTTGAACTTAAACAGCGTCGTTATAAAGTCTTTTATTTACTTTTTTGCAGTGGCGGTTGCACCACACTGTTTTGGCTTTAGCAGAATCGAGGCCCAAGAATGTTGATCCCGATCCCGCAACCCATGGGAACTTTTTCCAAGGATAGCAAGTGGTTTGTAAGGTATAAGAACAGGCTGTACCGATTTATCAAGATCTTTAGAGTCTTTTGAGCGTAATTGGGTAAATATATCCACACATCTTCACAAACATTTGATCGCATTAGTAGCATTAAGCAATTTCCTTCTAGTTTACAAAACAAAATAAATATAATAGAATAATATAAATTTAGTACAAAATACTTGCTTTTTATATAAAATTATCCATAATGTAACCACATTGTCCGCAGACTACCGCTCGCATAGAAGTATCCGGTGCTATGCGTATTAAGTTACTTCTACTGAGTTAACATAGATGGCGTTACAATCTACTTTTTGTGCTACTGATTGATGTATTGAATTATTGTTTGTTTGTTATGTAATGCGGGCTTAAAATGAACTATGGCATTTTAATGGACTATTAGATTATAGAGGGCCGATTTATCGGGTTTATAGCTGTTAATTCAATTTATCATCACCTAAACATCTTGTTAAGTATGTGCCTTTAATATACCTTTTAAATGTTGATTTAAGCTTAAATTACCTACTATATGGTTTTATTGTCTTTTGTAATAAAATTTTCCCATTGTCAGAAAAACTATACCTTTTCCTATCTATTATTTCTTCCAAAGTATTTTTAAATCCATATTATTTTCATGAATAATGTTTTGTTCTTAGTTATTATCGATTCGTCTCTAACGAATCCGGCACTTTTACCAGACTGAGCATATTTTTATTAACAAACTTTCATTAAAAACTCCAATATTGCTTTGCCTGACACGGGAATTGAACTCCGGACTTCAGTCAGTGAATACTCGCTCCTTCTGTATCACTACTAAGACATCGTTACAAAAATATACATGACAATCTCATTCTCTCATTCTCATTCTCATTCTCAAGCTAGCGAAATACTCGGCACTTTCTCTGAACAAGGGGTAAACGTGGCTGTTGGGAAGTACCACACTTTGTGTACCATTGCCTAATTAGAACAAGTTCAGACCAAAACCGCAGTGTATTACTACACTTGATAATAAACATAACCGATGTAATAATTCGTGACATGCGCGGGCGCAACACGTACTGTCAACGATAAAAGTAGCTTACCTAATTCTAATGTATTTATTATCTTAGCTCTTAAATCATAAAATAATGAACAGAACATAAAATATATTAATTTAGGCAACAGGGAATTATGAAATAATTGGTAAGTAAGTATATTATGTAATATTATATTCCAATGTAAGAAGAGTGCAAATCATCATCATCCAAACATCCAAGGTCGAGAACTTGGAGCTCAGGGTCCGTTTCCAGCTCTTCCTCCTCCACTTCACACTTCACATGATCTTGGAGGATGGCATGTGTGACCATTGATACACATGCCATCCTCCATGAAGTCAAGATACGACTTCTTAGGCCCAGCAGGGGCATCATTGCCAGGCATTTCTTACCCATGTAGCTTGGCGGTTTCAGTAAGACGTGTCACACTAGTTTATAAATATGTCAGTATTTTTATCAACTTCTGTCGTTTACTGTACAGTGGCACGGGCTGCCCACGCGCATTAAGCTACCACCACGTCGTAGGTTGACACCTGCGCCGTGATCGATCGTAGGCGTTAACACGGCTGCGGTAGTCTTTGTTATGGTTATTAGATCTTAACTTTGGTAACTAGAGCAAACTTTATTGTCCGTTAAAGACACAGTTATACGTCATAATGTAGTATCTACTGCCTACATCATGATTCCAGTGGCAATCCTGAACGCATCCAATATGTGCGTGCACTTTGGAGCACTGTGAGTCTGCTTTCTTCCTAATCTTAATGTAGTTCATCCTGACTTTTTTGGAAACCACTTCAGTCTCTCTCAGGGTTGAAATTCTGGCCCTCCAAACCTTGCTTAGTACTCGTAATCTGCTGGGGTAACGGCTTGCAATTGAGGTTAGTTTGGTTATAAAAGATCATAATTTATAGTAAGTAATGCAAAAATAATACAATATTAATATGATTATGCTATTGTTATAAGAAATCAAAGTAACAAAACAACATAGAAATTGGACCACTTATTTCATCCATTAACGGTACAAGATTGTACATACTATGAGCAACAGCGATGAATCTAATTCAAGTAAGAACTAGATTAACTACCAACGACATTGACGAGGATTACCGTTACGAATTATTTGGCTGTAATCATAGCTGACTTACAAGCCAACTGTGATTACAATGAGTTAAAGTGATAATACATACAGAGGAGCAATAATACTTAATAGAGGTGTATTATATTTAGATGGAAATTGGATCGGATGGTAAGTCTGAGTCCTACGCGGTCGATGGGACTTCGGGGAGCACTTCCGCAGTCTGCGCCCCAAGTTAATGACAACAGCCAATGCTCTGGTGCGGCTGTTGTCCAACTTGAGGGGCCTGGATGACTCCTTGATGCCCCTGCTGCGTCCGCCACAGGATGATGGCCAACAGGGCCATCAGGGGGTACTGCACGATACCCTTTATCGCAACGAGTCTCTTAGCCAGATCACCATCGTGGATCCTGCAAGCGAGAGCCCTTTCGGCGCTATATCGGTTCCGAAAGGAGGCGCGGGAGCGGGTATACGATCCCTAACCTGTAGATCTAACTCGGAGCTCAGGGTCCGACTTCTGGCTTTTCATCCTCCACTTCGCGCGGTCTTAGGCACGAAAATACCTAAGCCTAAAATACCTACAAGTGATGTCTTGTCTAACTTCACATTCTTCTTATTCTCTTACCAATTTAAAACAACTGACACCGATTTAGTAAAACTTATAACAGTTACCCGTAGTAATAGTAACTCGACAGAATGCTCGGATAATTGTCATGGGGGCTACTGGCGGCTGTTAGCGGGCAAACATCCGCCGCGCATGGGCAGGCGCGTGCCGCAGCCGCCGCCTCAATTATCAAGTAGAGGGGCCCATTAAATTAATATTTCTGATCATTCGCGCCACTAAAACACTTTCAAAGACATACCAGTCAATTAGTAAATTCTTAGTACAATTTTATCAAAGACATTCTTATTGAAAAGTCTTATATCAAAGGATTTAGGAGTTTAATAAGTTCAAGCTAATGCTCTTTAGTAATTTTGGTTAAAAAAACATGCGGACTAAATAGTTTCTAACATTTTAATGTTGAAAATTGGCCAAAATGTTTTCCTGCCCATTATTATGTCCGTGAGCTCGTAAAGTAGATTCGCCGACAAAACTTCATTGAAAACAACCGCAGTATCATACATTATGAAGTAGATATGAGGCCATAAAGTTAGCGGGTAATCATTGGTCTTGTTATATCGCTTTTTCTTTGAGTTTTTATCGTAGAGAGATGTAAATGCAGTAGGAGCGTTAGCGTCTGAACTGTCGATCATAAAGGACTCAAAAAGGTCTCGACGCACATTATCATGATGCTACAATGGAAGCGGTTGGGACAAATATAATTTTAAGGATAAATAAAGCGACTTAGGTGAAAACGGCAGTACAGTACAGTAAAAATGTGTGTCGCTCTCTTTAATGTCATGTACTTATTTCAAAAGAGAGTAAATAAGCCTGTGTTGGGCCGTGATTAATAAAATTGGTCTATTGTATAATTTATTTACGTATTAAAATACCTAGTCCTAAATTATATTAAGATTAGATATGAAAAAATACAAGAAAGAAAAATCCTCTTTCAAATCATAATCACACTTGCGACGGACAGGTTTCACGGAAATTAATTTACCTTCATTTTTATATTATCTTAATTGACAACCAAATCAAATTATACCCATAATCCATCACAACTGTCGCTTATAATAAATCGCTGTTTTCGTGTCGCTCATTGGGCACAGGACGCCGCTAAATTGGGCTGAATGAGGTGTGACGTTAACAGCAGGAAATTAGGAAATGGGAAGCACGGACGATCGTGACCACTTTTGTCCGGGACAGTTATAGATCTCCGTAGTTACTTGTTACGGGTATATCCGCTAGCGATGCAGGGTTAATCGCAATTGCATGGCCCATTTAGAGGGTTAGATTTAATTTAACGGAAAGATATTTTTGCTACGAAAGGTTTTTGATCTGAAATTTCGTTTGTTCGAAATTTGAAAGATAACTTTTCGGTATTTTTGGTTAAAAAAATTGTAAGGAAGTGAAAATTCAAGTTTTTGAATGCAACATGGCCACGTGATAAACTTGGGCACTTTGAAGCAATGAGACTTGAACCCTATTGCATAAAAGATAGTATGAAATTATCTTATTTTATTTTGTCTTTCATCTTTATAACATCATCTTTAAAATATTCCAAACATTCGAAAGCTTTTTAGTGAAATAATTGCACTAAACAAGGAAATTGCTAATTCTATTGTTTCAAATGTAAAACTACAGGAAAACATGCGTTATGTGTAGAAATTGTTGATTATGTGCGTGTATTAAATAAAAGTGCGTGAGCACTTCACTGAGAAGGCACTTACGTGTTATTTACGACATTTTTCAACCCACAATATGAATAAAAAAATTGACCACTTACATTAATTCGATTGTACATACCTCATAAGAAATATATGCGAAAATGTGGTACATACTTAGTAGGTAGACTGAAGGTGGACGTGACAAAACTACTTCCTAGAAGCTATTCTAGCGATGCATCTCATTATCTTCGAGTTAGACGATTCGTTGTTTCAACGCAACAGCGAACTTTAGTGCACAACAGTGATATCCCATAGACCATATATCCATTTGCTACCTTAATTCTAAATAAAACATCACTTAACAATAAAAAATATATAAAATCACTAAAATATCTCTATTCCTTCGCTTATCTTTTAAAACATACTTACACGAACCAGCAGATAAAAACCGAACATGCCTACATTGTCTACTGCTTAACCAAAGAACCTTTTTATCTTTGAGCTACTAAAACTATAGACAATCTTAATTGTCATCAGATGACATTTAACCCCTGATCTTGGGCAATTTAACTAGCTCTATTGCCGTACCAAAAACCAACTCTAACCATTTAGAATAAGGTTTGTTTTAGCATGGAGTTGAATTGTGCATCCATACTGCAACTGCCGGTTTTGATCAGAAGTCAGAAGAATAATTCAATTCGGTACGCTTTGGTTGGTAGTGCACGGTAATCTATTAATTCCTGTTAAGTTGGTATCAGACGATTACTGAACGGAATCAATTTGTAAGGCCGCGTGTTTTTGATGTTGCCTTCCTTGCTAAGAAACAATAATAGTTATTATTTTATTGTTTTTTGGCGAATTTTAATTTTATGATCTTAGGTTTGTATTGTCTGTAGGTGTAATAAATTGGTTAAAAATAACATCCTGCATGTACTAGATTAGATACGATCGGTGGTTTGGCGGTAGAGTTAACTTAAGTCAGAGATCGCGAGTTCGATTCCGGCTCAGAGCATAATATATTATGCAAATACAACGCCATCTATTAGACCCAAAGTAACTATGTATACTGTATAGCTAAACTAACTTACAATAAGAGTAGGTACGTACCTACCTATATAGTACATCAATACCTTCTCACAACCCCTATTGGATAGATTCAAGACCCGCCCAACCTTTATTATGAATAAAATCGTCACTGCAAATAAAGCTCTGCTTTCTTTTAATATTACACAACCCAACCACTCTCATAAGTGGCACAATATATTATATTACAAAACTAACACAACACAAGAGGGCCTACAGCCCTCCATTCCATTCCGAAGCCACTCGAGACCTGACCTAATCTACGCTCGTCTATTTTAGTTTTATAGATAGTTCGTCACAACAGGCTGACAACTGCAACAACATTGAGGTGCGAGCCCACCGAAGTGTTCCCGTAAAAGTCGTAAATTCACAGAGTTACGAGTTTACTAGATAAGTCCCTTTGATGGTAATTGCTCGTAAGGATCCACTTGAGTACAACAGATGTGTGGCTATTGTTTCTGTAATTAACTCAAATCATTCTTGAGCTTAGAGTGTAATCCACACACTACAATAACTCAAATCAGTTATAGTTAGAATATAGTTGTAATCTAAAAATATGTTTAAACTGGCTTTTTGTGTGGTCATAAGCGCAGTAGAAGATTATTACTTGAATTCGGTTTTAAGCTACGGCGGCGGCGGTCCGCTGAGAAGTGCGCCTCCCCATTCCGGGGGCGAGTCGGGGACACCGTTGTCCCCCCTCCCGAGGAAGGCCAGACCGTAAGGGGTGGCCCTGGATCAGCCGGGGTGCGAGGGATATGTCGATGACAACCTCACCTCCGGCCTAGCATCACGACTCAGTCTCACTCAGCTCAGTCGGCGTACGGTTTTAGTCGGTTCGAGTTCCACGCATGCAAAAAAAAGTATTCGGTTTTAAAATTAATAAATACTCAAGTATTTAGATTAAAACTAAGTAAACGTACTTAAACTGTTTTGAAAATAAATGCATGTGACATATAGAAATACTCAGACTAATATTTATCCAATATTCGATAGGTCCTTTTGTATACAAGTTTGTACTATTGACCACAAAGCCACATATTGATGTACATATTAAATTTGTATTTGCACCGAGCAATATCGAAACCACAACCTCTGACATCAGACATTACCGTCAATTTAATTTTTGTTAACAACAATTTACTGAAGTACACTCGAATAATAACTTCCGCCACGTTTGAAGATGCATCGACTAATTAAGGCAGCGCACTCTCGACTGCATCCAGGTTGACCCATCAGGTCAGCCAATTAAGGCAAATAATACATTATTACGCGAACAGAACCAATGATAAAATTCGTTAAATAACGACGTGGGGGGTCTATAACCTAGTGAGTTCTATGACTCATTAGAATCTCTTATCAAATTATTAATGTATTAATTAATTTTTAGGAGTCGAATCAAATCGATTCAAAAAAAGAATCGATTACTAACAGGTGAACTGTGTAGTTCCACCTGTTAGTTGACGATTACCGGTGGTCAATTGTCACAAAGGAGAAAAGGGAGGCCAAACAAAACAGCCTATAATAAAGTACCCCGCTGGACGACAATAGGCTCACTTCCTATAACGTGGGGCCATAAATTGAAATTGGCGAAATGTGGGTGTTAATATACCTCTGTCTACCCCTTCATAAATTTACTGACGTATGTAGTAGTATACGGACTGATGGCCGTTGGAGCAAAGGAATCCTAGAGTGGAGACCGCGAGAAGGTAAACGGAAGGTGGAACTCCCAACTCCCTAGCCAGATGGACTGACGACCTGAAAAGTGTGGCTGGGATAAACTTGATGCGTAAGGCAGAGGATCAGGAGCAATGGCACATATTGGGAGAGGCCTATGTCCAACTCTGAATAGGCTTAAGTGATTAATTCCTATGCCGTACCATTAAGATCTAGAACTCCCCGCCAGCTCAGGTATTTCCTCCTTCCTACAGTCCCAGGTCCTTTAAGCGGGGCGTGAAAAGGCTTTGATGGGGCCGTCAAGCTGAGTGCCACCACTGTTAACATGGTACATGTTTACGATGGTGACCCTCTTTCCGAGACTTTGCCTTTAGCTTGATATCAGGCGAGGTGAAGTCACATTCACATGTCCTTTATAAAAAAAAATTCTTCACAAAAGACTTGGATATCCTGAGTCCTGTCCATTTGTACACAAATAAAAGTCGTTGAGGTGGTGGTAATAAAATTGTGGAGGTCTAGGAACAAGCCTATATTAAGTGAGTCCTTTCCTTGTTGTACCAGTCCATTAATTATTCTCTATTATGGCACCTTTGTAGGCCAGCTTTGTCGCATACGAAAACGTGTTTAACACTAGCTTAATATATACTATGGTTTAACATATTAAATTACGGTGTTACCAGGCTATCATTATACGATCATCATCTGTCACTTTTTTAACGCGGGCAATACAAACAAAGCTATTTTTAGTAAACAAAGCGTATATTAGTGCCAGATGGAGTTCAGCTGCGTACCTCTGATACCTTAATCATATTATTATGAACATATGCTAAAGGGTTAAGAATTAAGAACAAAACAGTTGGGACAAAAACTCTAATAATTACGGTGGTTGCAAGCTGAGGGTTTGCACGAAGTGGAGTTTGGTAGTTTATAAACTTTAGGAGCATTTACTACATCCATACTAATATTATAAATGCCAAAGTAATTCTGTCTGTCGGTCTGTATGTTACGCTTTCACGCCTAAACCACTGAACTAATTTTGATGAGATTTGGTATAGGGGTAGACTAGACCATGAGAAAATACATAGGCTATGTTTGGTCACGATAACTGACATCCACGCGGGCGGAGCCGCGGGCAAAAGCTAGTAAGTAATATAAATATATGATTTTAATTTTGACATGATCAATAAACTTAATAGTGTAACACTCACCGGGATATTTATTATTTACTAGCTTTTGCCCGCGGCTCCGCCCGTGTGGATGTCGGTTATCGCGACAAAACATAGCCTATGTCCTTTCTCAGGGTCTAATCTACCCCTATACCAAATTTCATCAAAATCGGTTCAGTGGCTTAGGCGTGAAAGCGTAACATACAGACAGACAGACAGACAGACAGAGTTACTTTCGCATTTATAATATTAGTATGGATTGTTTTTATTGGGAAACTGATATTTCGGTGCTGTTTCAAGCGCCATGATCACGGTGTACTGACGACCGCCGAGCTAGTTATTATTGGGCAGACCGTATCCATCTACCCTCTTCCGCACTCGTTCATTACGCGCCGCCCCTACTACCGTCCGCGTTCTCGCACTGTATTCGATCGCGTTTTCGACATACAACACTCACTGAATCGACTCGCACGGATTTTGAAGTTATAGGTCTTGTGAACATACGAATCACTGGATGCGAGACACCCCCAATAAAAACGATAAATATGGTAAATATCCCGGTGAGTATTAACTGCCGATTGACCGCCTAAACTACGAGAGGCAATCATCATTTGCAAGCCCGGAAGATCATAATAGAACACTTGGACAGACAGCAGTTACAATATAAGTATCACTAATAATAACTTCTTGCTTGTAAGATTTTGTAGGGACTAGCTAAGATACGTATACGACTTCGTCCACGTAAAAGTATGTAGCCTGAGTTACGCCTTAAAACATAAGCTAGCTAAAGTAAAGAAATCCAACAAATTAGGACCAGCTTCGGGGATTACCCGTTACCAACAGACAGAAAGGCATAACAAAATTTAAAAAAAAACTTTTTTATACATTCTTATGCACTCATTAAAAATAAGTTTTACTTACAGATATATATACTTATATCTAAATATTGATAAGAGCGATACGCGATACTACTTCTGGTAATAGGAATAAACGTCTTGCCCAACCCTAGAAGCAATCAACTTGTACTTTACTTAAACGACACGCTCAACCCTACACATGCCAGTCATTTGAAAGAAGCGCAAAAAACACACCATGGTGTGCGCAGGCGCAGGCCCAACGCGCACGTGCGCGCTCGCCAGGTGGGCAGGAAGCCGCGTTCAATTGAAATCTCGACATTATTCAAGATCACCATATCGCTTTTTAATGTACCTATTCAGATTTTTCTACACATATTTTTTAGTTACCACCTGTGGCACAGTAATTTAAGAGGTCATCGCGCCACCTGCCGCTGTCTCGTGTTGTGGGTTCAATATCCACAAGTTGCGTAATATACCGGTGGTCGTTTTGAGTTTCTTCATTAAGTTCGTTAAGTTTTGCTAGTTGATACAGCTGGATTATCTATAAAATCCAAGTAAACAGCTGTAGATTTTCAATCTGACTTATTAGGAATAATTTACTATAACCACATTTTTGACCGGAATAAATTATAAATATTCATTTAGGTCCCATAACACCTTATTGGGCCAAGAAAGATAGCATATTCAAAACAGTTTTGTGAACCAATAGTAGATGCAATACATATAAATTGTGTACTTAATAAATAAATAAATAAAAATAATAAATAAATCTATATAATATAAAAATCAATCCCTATTTCCCTTGGTCACGACATCACGCGTGAAAACGGCTGGACTGATTTCACTAATTCTTTTTTTGTTGTGTTCGTTATTGATAGGAGAAGGTTCTTATGAAAGAAAAATGAAGAAAATTGCGCGAAAAATTAGAAAATTTAAGAATACATAACCACCATATAAAATAGCTGATCCGACATACGCCATGTCTAAATTTTGAATTTGGAATACGAATTGGAAAAAAATGTGTTTATTATTCTAATACTGCTTTATGATATTCTTCTATGTTATCTGACGTTTGATATAGAATTGACTTATTACGTGCAAATATCGTCAGAGGGTGATTGAATTAACAAAATGCCCGTTGCTTGGGCCGCGAAAATATTTATGGTGGCTATTTTTTTATTTAGGTCGAAAAATTGATGGTTTATAGTACTAGCTTTAGCCCGTGGCTCCACCCGCGTGGATGTCGGTTATCGTGACCAAACATAGCCTATGTCCTTTCTCAAGATCTAATTTACCCCTATACCAAATTTCATCTAAATCGGTTCAGTGGTTTAGGCGTGAAAGCGTAACATACAGACAGACAGACAGAGTTACTTTAGCTTTTATAATATTAGTATGGATGAACGCCCTTGAGCGTAGAGGTATATGGTTGTATGGGTCCCATAGGTATATAGGCTCCGTAGGTGTAAGTATGGACCCCGGTGACCTATTAGTGTCGGGAGCTCCGTGGGCGTATGGGGCTCGAATCGAAATTGTTTCCGTTCTCAAAATAATTAGGTGAATTTGATACAGCTAATTGATTCTCAATTCTAAGGCGAAACAAAGTTTGCCGGGACAGCTAGTATTTGATAAAAAATCATTAATTTTTCTAGACCTAGGTGCGCCCCTTAATTGAGTTATTTTTCTTGTACTATAATGAAATTTATGAATCATTGAGAAGTATATAGATTGTTATATGGGTTCTACAATGCAGATTCTAGAACCTTCTTAGGTTTGAGTCAGTGAAGAATTGAATCCCAAGCTTTGTTGCATCCTAGGTTTTCACCTTGGAGCTCGCTTATTTCTCCTCCTACTGTACAATTGACTTTATAGGAGTCACTGCGTCTAACCACACAACGAACAAAGAAAGTCAGTACTAAAGTCTCGTTCCTCAGTAGGTGTACCTACCGGCAAAAAAAAGAATAAAAAAAGTACTTGATCCCAAGAGACTTGATGGGGTATATCACTCACTCCCATACCCAATTGCATAACTATAATGTCATAAATTTATAGACATTATACAGCAATCGAACCTGTAAGTATAAAACTCCAATCAGATAACCGTGTTTCGTAACTGAACTGGTAATAAATTCCATTAAAATCAAATGGTCGTCTCGATATGGGACACTAATAAAACGAGTGATATTGATGATGGTACTTTATAGATTGGAACTTTATTATTGATACGTGACACTTCAATATTTGTGAACTCATTTGTAGAGAGCAAAAAGGTTAAATATAGTTAAACAATTTCATGAACTGAAGGATGGCGCCACCGTCACTACAATTTTGTCAAATCGTGCTTAAATGTGACTACCGAAGTTCCGACTTTATTCATATCATCGGATCTGGTGGTACTATCGGTGTGAGAAAGCTTCTCGCTTAGCACTATAGTTTCGACTATGGTCCGAAGCGAGAGCGCGTGGGATATAGTTACTTTGTTTTACGAGAAAGTCATGCAAAGAAGACGGCAGAAAGGGGTTGGAGGCTATTCAACACTCACCCATCCCACAGTCAACGCACCGGCACCGGGTACCGGTTTAGGGGCCAGTTGAAAACCAGCGCTGGGTACGTCGTGCCCAGCTTTATGCTGAACTGGTCCCTTTCTTAGTGCAACACAGATGTGCCCAATAGTTTAAATAAATAATGTAATTATTATTTATCACTGTTTAGTCTTAAGTTATGTTTGTGTTGCATTGAAAATAAAATGTTTTTTCTTTCTTCTTTCTTTCTTTCTTTCTACCGAAGAGCGCTAGCCAGAGTACTAGATATCGTACCTTTTTCATTTTCGGATAGCTCCTTTATGTTGGAATCTAAACGACTAATACCGCATGCCGTCTTGAATTTTCAGATCTCGGGTGTAAGAGTCCCTGAAACATGCAAAACCCCCTGTTAATCCAGGGCTACCTATGGTTTGCTAGAAGCCGTAGGTACCTTTTTTGTAAACCGATTGCAACTAAACTAGAAATCTTTACAGAATCTGTTTCTTCTTCTCAGAATATTATCATCTACTTAATATTGGCGTTAAAATAAGAACGCGGAACTCATAATTATGTGTGTATTTTCTCTAATGAAAACATTACGAAGAAAAATGTGTAAAAGATAGGATGTGAAGATGGCACGCATCATTTCCCCTCAGTCGGCTCGAGGCCACGCACTCGGGTTCTGTAGCACTTTCATCTTTTTCTCAGTAAATTTATTTTTAATTCAACCCAATAACTATTCGGAAGTACGCGTTGGTGACTTGTCTTGTAGTGACATATTAAAATTTTATTGTCTTGTACGTTTTACTTACCTATGCAAATTCTAGAGAAAGACCACAGGATATAAAGTAAGGAAATGATCACAGCTTTTACTGTTTAGTGTGAAGACAAAAAATGTTTTATTTATTTATTTATTTATAACTTTTACACTATCATTACAGGTACATATCAAACCTAATACAATAGTGACGCTAGTGTGAGAGTTGGTAACTTTAGTCTCCATATTCATAATCATCTCATAATGTTATGCTTTTCTGCATCTGAGGCTTCCATCTGGGATATGTTAGATAGTGCTTATAAGAATACTAAAAGCCTTACTTTCCTTTGTAGGTACCTGTACAATTGTACCTTTGGACACAAAGCAATTATCTGACAAACACCTAACATAACTTTCCTTTGTAGGTACCTGTACAATTGTACCTTTGGACACAAAGCAATTATCTGACAAACACCTAACATAACTATACGAATGAAAACCATTATAACAATACAAGCCAATTTCAGGCTATTACAGCAGCTAACAAAACATTGCGTAACTAGGAGACACTTCAGAACGAACACCAGATGTTCGAAAGCGCGACCAATGGCAAATAAACATGTCGGAGCGTCCGACGACCTCACGACCAGAAAAGTGTTACTATCACACATACTTCATACCATTTTATATTTTTATGGTAACAAAAGTCTATTTAAAATGGATGGCAGCTATTGTGCTTATGGGGTCCCAAAAGATCGTCGGTAATCCTTTTTTTACGTGCGGACAATCCCCGTGGATGGGGTATCCGCGGAGCCGGTGGGGGAGGTTATATCAGACTGGAACCGAATACAACTCACGCCGTCTGTGGGTCGAAGTGCAAAGCCGAAGGCGGGGTTTTTGGACATATCCCTCGCACCTCGGCGGACCCAAGGCTCTCCCAATTGGTCTGGCTCTCCTCGGGAAGGGGGACCACGGAAACAGGGAGGCGTGCAAAGCGCGCCGCTACCGTGGCCTGCTTCTGCTAGAGTAACAGGCGGCTCCGACCGTCACCATCAGGCCCGCGCTCATGGGGAACGGTGGTCATTCAGTGACCACCTACGCCCGAGTTGACGTCGGTAACCCAAGCCTAAGCTAGTATTCCTATATATTAATAGACAAGACTCACATGGCTTTCCTCTTGGGATTGGAAGGGTTAAATGACTGAGGTTCCCGTAAAAGCCAAAATAAACCAAAAAAGGAGAAGAACAGCGGTTCCTTCGCGTGGAGCTAATCTTGATCCTCCAGTCTCTGAATAAAAAGTTCAATCTTCAAAGAGAATAGCCTAGAAATGATGTCAATTAAATACTTCACTAGGATAATTAAGTGTAATAACGCGTGCTATAATCGCATCCCTAATTCCGCGATCGCATAATCGCTATCTGTGAGAACGAGGCCTTACCAGCGGCAATGTAACAAAGTTGCAAGATAATACCTCGAGCAAACAAGACTCGTATATTAAATAATAATGCGAGTGAGGTATGCATTGTTTGTCAAATGATTTGACAAGAGTGCGCTAACTGGCGCTGCGTGTACGCACCGAACAGCGGGCGGTGCACAAAAGAAAGAATATAGTGTTGGGACATTCCGGGATATTGAAATAAATACTACCTAAGTACGGAAAATAATGAATCAGTGAATAAGTAACGTCTTAGGTGTCTAGCTTTGGTAACCGCTTACCATCATCACGATATTTTGCTTTTTATTTGTATAAAAACGAACTAATAAAATCAATGATTGTATTTTCTTGGAAAATGGTGTCAAGTACCTAGTAGATTTATCTTGTGGTTACCTGGTGACGTGTAATAGTAATAATTGTTATTATTAACAAATTATTAATACATAATAGACTACGCGGAAGCATCGGCTGATGAATCAAACTTCATTAATTCAGACTACAAAGTACAATAATAATTTAATAAACTCTACACAGTATCATCAAATTTCATGTAGACTATGTGAATCAATAAAAATTGAATTAATGTTTAATTATTTAGTGCTATTCTAAAGAGTCGTATTTAAATTAAACTGGTAATTAGGCTACAATCTTCAAAATTAAAAATTAAACTGAGTATATTGATTTATGTTCATTTAGGTATTGAATTTTGATTGTAGTTTGATTCAGATTCAATGGGACAGTATACCTATAACTTATTACTATATGTATTTTTCTATACTTTATCTGAAAACCAGCACTAGAAAGATACTTACAGCAAATAGAACAAAAACTACAGAAAAATCTCTAGAGATGAACAATTTGTCACCATTTTCACCGGAATCATGAAACAGTCCCGGGTCCTTTAAGCGGGGCGTGAAAAGGCATCTAATGAGGCCGTCAAGCTGAGTGCCGCCACTGTTAACATGGTAAATGTTTACGATGGTAACACTCTTTCCGAGACTTTGCCTTTAGCTTAACATCAGGCGAGGTGAAGTCAAATTGACGTGTCCTGTGTAAAAAAAAAAAAAAAAATTATTGACATTTTCCCCGGGACATTGTCCCATCACTACGTCCATTCAGTTCGTGACCCGTCCCAACCGTACGGCACGGGCGAGATAGTCGTGTTGTACTAACATTTAGCGATTGATTAGTTTACTATCCGCTCTGTGAGCATATCTTTGATATTGTTGTGAATTTAACTGTTTGCATCGAACTTGAGCCTAATTGATAAGGTAACAAGGTTTTTTTTTTGATAAATTACATGCTACGCTCGCCTAAACTGTGGAATGAATTCCCTGCCGTGGGTTTTCAAGCGACTACAATATGAGGTTCTTCAAGAAGGGTATTGGACGATTCCTTTAGTTTAGAGGGTAGGCAGTTCGAATGTAGCTTCCCTGGTATTCCACACATCCATATACCACTTGTCTGCCACTTAGGTGGTATAAAAAAAAATATTTATAAAGAAAATGACTTCAAACCATAAAATTTAATGTTACAGGGTGTCCAAAAATATAACTAACGCATCAATTATATCATCGCATCAATATAGTAGGGAATAAGTACTCACTGAAAATTTACTGTAAATGAAAAAAGTTACTAAAGATGACTAATACTACTGGAACTAAACACCACTATGGCATGAACATGGAGTAGGAAATGATAGCGGAGTTGTTGCAAGGCAATCGAGTCGCATGCCATCCAAACGTCAAATGGACTCATTCGGTAGGAACGTTATACCTGTGAAGTCCTTCGACTTTTGACACCCCGCGCATCTCTCTTCCCACCCGCATTCGGCATTAGGAGAAATTTCAATGGGGCATCTCCGTTACTTAATCATAGTCTGTCCTCCGTGGGCATGAAGCACTTACAATTATTATTATCTAATCTGTGCTTAGTCTGTATTACGGATATCTGTGGTCTGTACTAAGTAAGAGGATAGCTGGGACTTCCCCTTAGATTATCTGGTTTATACAAATTAAGTGCTATCTTCAGTACTAATAAACAAAGTCTGCATGTAACGATAAGTTCAGAGTTACTGCGAGTAATTGTTCTAATACGCCGAATTGGGGTATTTATCAACTCAAGTTATAAAGCTCATTGTTCGAAGCCGACAGACAGACCGATGGTTTTAAATATAACATTGTGATCTCCCAATTTTTAAAAGAGGTCAAGTGCGATACTCATTGATGTAAGAATTTCTGGACTGTAGATAATTTTTGTCTCTATTTCGTTCACAAAGCGTGACATTTTTAAAACTTTGTCATGGGCAGTAGGTATTCTTAAATCAAACATTTTTCAAAAGTGGAATGCTCGATACACTTAAATGTAAATACAGCGCCATTGCGGCCGGCGATCACCGCACGCGCATCCATGCATCACAAACAGAGATCGGTACGGGCAGTAGGTAATACGAGAAGACGTTCAAAGCCCGCCATTGTTTTTTGATGCGCAGGGTTGCCAGTGAGAGTCTATTTTTGGTAAATGAACCATTCACTTGATAAGATAAAGTTTAATTTTAAACTGATTACCATGAAAGCTAAATATAGTTTCTTGTTGGAATATAGATATGGTAACTTGAACTTTACAGGAATGAACTTATATAATAAATATTTAATTGGTGACTCCATCACGTACATAAGTTACATTATGCAGGGATTTCAAATTAGCGGCCTTATATAGGAAGATTATGAAACAGGTTTTGTAATATTAGATACTTATTCATATAAAATTCCAAGATAATGATAATGATAGTAATCTTCAGTTAAATTATCTAATACAGAATCAGCAACAGATAATATCTTAAGATAAAAAATGTACAAAATAAAATGACTAGTAGCCGAACACCTTATTCCCAAAATTAAAATTTAATTAAAAACTTTTGCAAACATTTCGCAGGAAACATAATTTGGCAACGGATACAGACTATCCCAACACGATTGCACAAAAAAAACTGGTAGATAAATGCCAAATACGTAACAGGAAGTAATATAATATAATAACTATTTTAATACATCAATAGTTTTATATTCTGTCCAAACATGAAATTCTATCCGGCGATGATCGAAATCGTGATAAAACAGCACTTTTACAATTAAGAATGGTTATAACTTTACTGTAACAAATTTATTGTATACCAACATCCGATTAATATAAGAATCGTTCGTAGCTTTGGCCCGGTCTGTTTGTAATACAGTACTGATCCCACTTCTGTGATCCACAGGAACTATATAGCAAAATAGGTACACAGTCCATCTCTTCGTCCAGGTGTCTTAGATGGCTACTAAGGGCTGTTCTCCATCCAACAATGAACATATACCCATGACAAACTGCTCGCATGACGGCCATAGGTTCGCCCCTATTACGTGGAACCGAATAATAAATGTTCTAAAAAATATCGACGTTAATACACCCGTGGGGAATTTGCAAGCGTAAGTATATGTATGTATTTACTAATAAAATTGCAACCAGACTTATTTTTACATAATAAAGTGGCAACCCTTGCTACTACAGTAAGCTCGTAAAAAGCGGCAAGATGCATCGATGCGATGTCACGAACAACGCCTACCGTCTGTCCACCGACCTGCCCCGGCCTTTTCTTGGAATCTGTAATTATTGCACCACCCTGTGAATGATTTATCGATGTCAGTGAGCAAAGGATGAGCTGACGGCAATTAGCAATAAATACTTTTTACAGTGTGAGCGTATGTGGCAGGATCTCACCTTTTTGGCAGTTTTATTTCTAAATCTTTTAATTACTGGCAGGTTGAGTTGATGTTTAGATATAGACGTTACCAGTAACTGGCAGTTTACCAATATAATCTGGCGTTAAATTGTAGGTATTCCTGCCAGCTCACGTGTTTCCCTCTTCCTATAGTCCCGGGTCCTTTAAGCGGGGCGTGAAAAGGCATCTAATGAGGCCGTCAAGCTGAGTGCCACCACTGTTAACATGGTACATGTTTCCGATGGTGACCCTCTTTCCGAGACTTCGCCTTTAGCTTAACATCAGGCGAGGTGAAGTCAAATTGACGTGTCCTATATAAAAAAAAAAATAAAAAAAAATAAAGACTTTGACATACCTACGAAAAATGCCAGTTAAATCCTCCAGCTAAGCTAAATAGCTTGTATTAACAATAGGTTCACATAGACTGTGTAATGGTCAGGGTGCGAACCTAGAACCTCCCAATTCGGAAGACCAAATTTTTAATTAACTTCAAAAATACCAACTCTTTTCCTGAGATAAAAAATATTTTTAAATTCGGGAAGTGCGGTTGGCAGGGATTGGCAGTTTTCTTGCATAATTCCTGCCTACAAGTTGGTCACACTTTTAACTTACAATGCAAAACTATTGATAACATTATTATTAAAAGAAGTATTCTTCATAAAAAAATAGTGTTAAAGAAACAGTGTAACCTTTTGTTCATAATATTCTATTATTATAGAATAAAGACCTGATTCAAACGGTGCAAGATAAAAGTACGTAAGATAAAATATGGCGCCATATTCTCTAATTACAATTTAGTGCAATAAGCTTACAACTTACATTATATCCTGTGGACACATTTGGCGAAACTGGTACTGATGTAATGAATATTATATTCTAGGTACCTATTATGAAATATTTAAGCAATTAGTCTGCTAATTTTCCTATAGATTTTGGTTCGTATTTAATCCAAAACGATAGACACTGAGTCTTGAATCACGATTAATAACTAGATCTGAGAACAGATTGTATAGATATCACAGTTTTAATGTCATTGTGGGAGTCAATTCAGCACTGAACGTTGTTCTGGAATAGATCAGAAAAAAGTGAGTTTGTTAAAGCATTCCCCCTGTAAGGATAGGCCTGGTCATGAATTTGAGTAGGTAGGCTCTTGGTTTGTGTTTCAAATTGGCAGTCTCGATCTAAATCTATATTCTAGGTAGGTAAAGATAGATTATATTTTTTAATACTAGTTGCTGCTATGGGTACGCTCGTGTATATTACTCTTGGGATCTTGTTCCCAACATGTCATAACTAATATTGATCATTTAAAATGTAAGCTGAAGATTTTTATCTGTATTAAAAATTTAATGTCTGATTTTCAATCTACAATCAACGGCCCAATATTATCAGGCAATTGATACTGGTAAGTGGCGTACGCGCAGCGTAGGTGTGACGCAGCGGTGCGTACGCGACGATGTAATGACCTGGTTCAACTTGCCCGTATTAATGGCGAACATATGTCAGGCGTATCGCGAAAACGATCTGCAGATAGAGTTTCGGATCAATATACATTCACAGGCTTTTTCTTTGTGTTTTTTAGAGTGGAATTCACCAGTGCATATTCCATATTCACATAACTAAACTGAGTTCTCACGTTTTACCAAATGAAATTTATTAAATCAAAAGTGGTACTAGCACAGTGTGATTTTTCTTAAGCATATTATTAGCTTTTAAAATATGTAAAACTTGTCAAAGATAGGCCAAATAGAAGTATTTGGAGAAAAAAGATCAAGGATGTACCCTTTCGTAACACAAATTTAACTGAACTAGCATTATTCAAGAAAACAATACCTGCTCTATCACCTTTAGGAGTTTAGGCCTCACCGATACCCTTGTCCCAATTAATTCGAGTCTGCGCACGATGCAACACACTTTCTCTTTCCACAGATTCATCAGACGTCATATCCTCTGCCCCTATTTTCTTTGTCATGTCCTCTTCCACAAAATCCAACTATTCCTTGCCTGAGTCTGCTCCCAAAAGTCCTTCATTTTCTACTTTTTTAAGAACATTACTCTCATCTTAAAACATGTTATTACCATTACAGCCGTTTGCTTCTCAACCTGTCATTTACTGGCGACGTCCAAGCTTTCAGAATTAACATACAAGGATATTTATAACAAATTATTATTCCAAACTATAATGAAGAGAGTTATGCCAGACGCATAAATGAATCTGGACACAGAACTACAAAGCGTAAAAAGCGGGATGGCGGTATCGGAATAATTCCTGTGATTAGCATACAATGGATACACCCCACGGAGTATTGAGGAAGTACTTTGTATGATGTGGCATACCGCAGTTCCGGAGATCGGCTGATAAAAGTCAAATCTTTGGTGTGTTCAATTTTATGATGGCTCGATAAGTTCTATTTTGAACCATTGTTTATTTGTAGTTTGAGGTCGTGCTGGTATTAAGTGAAGTGTTTCAATATAGAAAATTACCAGAATCACTAGAAAATTTTGTACCTTTTCGTTTGATGAAAGCATTGGGCTTCTACTGGGGGTGCAAATTCAAATCCTACTCAGTATGCAAATATTTGTATGCATGAATATAATACTGCATAGTTCTGATCATGATGATAAAAATATAATTTGCCCTGTTCTACATACATGATAAGCTATCGCAGTATATTATTGAATTTTCGTCATCAAATAAATAGTCGTGAATAGTGTTTCTATCTGTATATTAGACTTTCTAACGAATCAAATTTTAGTCTTACTGCCACTTTTTTTTAACCGTACAAGTACTAGTCTATTTCCTATGGTAGTGAACACTAATCGAAGCGACCCATAGGGTCTTTTGGAAGAAGATTCCACAGTAAAAAGATTTTGCAAATGAAGGTGGTTTGGGCACGTAAGATTTTAAGTGAGGCCCCAATACACCCACAGATGATTACAAAACATAATGATGAAAAATTTTCTCCCACATAACCATTCAAAATGGCAGCTACATGCAACCTCATAGATATTATCGTAGGACTTAAAGTAAGAAGCATAAACAATTGTTTCCAATTTATTTTATCCAATTACCGAGATGCTAACAATACAGTAAACAGTGAGATACAAGCCTTGCGCCCACGTATCGCCTACGTACGCTCCCGAGGTTGTTAAGATTTAATACCTATTTTGATCATTTTTTGTTTATTTATTTCTTTTGTTGTTTTGTGTCAAGCACGATTCTGTTAAGTGGCCTTAACATTTCGAATGAGGACAAAAGGACTGATGGACCAAAAATATTCATCATTACTACAAACTATAACCACGCTCTATGGAAATAAAATTTGATTTGATTTGATTTGATTTGATTTGATTTGATATAAATTTAATTGTACACCGGTTATGTACGGCTATGTCTGAAGGAATTGGTAGAGGTGTATGAACTTTAATACTCTGCCCAATATTCCATGACATACTTTTTTTTTATATATAGGACACGTCAATTTGACTTCACCTCGCCTGATGTTTAGCTAAAGGCAAAGTCACGGAAAGAGGGTCACCATCATAAACATGTACTATGTTAACAGTGGTGGCACTCAGCGTGACGGCCTCATCAGATGCCTTTTCACGCCCCGCTTATACGCATACGAAACGGAAGCCTATTTTTGTTTGCCATTATTTTTTACAACTTATAGAGCTTGATGTCCTGGAGATTAAACTGTATTAAACTACTTTCTTAATTGTCTTTACATTGGAGAAACAAACGTATTAAAACAATCTCGTCTTTTTATTGAAGTCTGTTAACAAATAAAGATGTTTAATCATATTACTGCTTGGTCATCCATACACTTATAATACTTATAAGGCGAGGTGATGCGTATTTCAACACAGTCAATTTAATACCAATGTTGATACAACACTCCACATGTTGAGTTCCAAAAAGTTGGCAGTATTCATTAAAAATAAAATAAATGACGAATGGAAACGTCCAGAAATGTTAAAATTGTTGGGGTTCCGTACCCACAAGAACGAGATAGGTGAATGAAAGATTGGAAAGCAATCGACTGTCGTGGTAGAATATGTTTTAAAAGATCAATAAATATACAGGATACAGGAGTATGTTACTTGGGCCCAAGAGAAGAAAGATCGATAACATGATAGAGGATACAGTAAAGGAGTGAGAGACTGAGAGAATGATATTTAACAGGCAATGTATGGAGATGAATGGCATATTGCACCGACCTAAAAAGATTAGTACAAGGGCAGGTAAATGATGACCCGCAGGATTAAGCAATGAAATTCGATTACAAAATTACCAAGAAGCTACTGATATCTTTCTCCCAGCAGGCTCAGCTTATTCATCATCCCTAGCAGAATCCAACGCTTTCACCTCGAGTAATAGTGTTATATTTTAACGGTGGTACTGAACCCTTCATGTAGTCTTGACCGTTTTTTTATTGTGTAACATTTTGTCAGGACGGTCTCGCCTGCACTACAACTGGAGTCGTGGTAACATGCTTCACTGCTTCTCCTGAGCTTGTAAAGTTCAATCATGGATGACATTCCTTGCGGCAGGCAGACCGTGACGTCACTCGATATGACAGATTTACAAATGAAGTAGCCCTTATTGTAAATATTTTCAAGTGGGAATCAAAGCCCACATTAGTCGAACTCGCTACCACTATTAGGTTCACTAATTCACTATCCATTTGCATAAAAAAATAACCATAAAATATTTTGGCATACGGTAATTTAGACTAATGAATGATATTTATGCAAATGTTTTTATCCATATCAAATTTAGTATATTTGTTTTAATCATAAATAACCTAACCTAACCTAAATATAATTATTCCACAGTACATTTGCTGCTAAAAATCAATTATGGCCAAGTATAATTTAATTATGCCAAAAAAAGTATACAAAATTCATTGTGCCAACATTTTAGGAATACATAATATACTCGTATTATGTTAACGAAAGCGAGCACTATTCGTATAAGTATTTAATCACTGCTATACCTACCTATATAACTAAGATATCCTCTATCCTCTATCCTATGAAACTGGACTCTTGACCAACTGAATTCCATTCTATGAACATTAGATAAAAAGTCTACTAATCGACATTGACTGATCGCCTTTTCTCCCAAACAAAAGCAGTAAAAACTATTTGAAATATTTGCAATTATGACCCGTAAATCAAAAACATGATTTATACAGTTGCATTCATAGTACCTATCCCTACCCGCTTCGATAAAGTAAAAAGAGGTTCTTGGTCGAACCCTACGGGATGATTATCTGTACCGTCCAATTACATCGATTGCAGCACAACAGTAAACATACAATGTAGATACTTATTTATAACCTTCAGAACTACTCTGGTCGTGAGTTATGCGACATGCGTAAAGGTGATGTTGTTTTGCGCGAGCGAATTTTTTAATTTTTTAGATAATGGTTCGACGTCTATAGTTAGTACTAGCTTTTTCCCGCGGCTCCGCCCGCGTGGATGTCGGTTATCGCGTCCAAACATAGCCTATGTCCTTTCTCAAGGTCTAATCTACCCCTATACCAAATTTTATCAAAATCGGTTAAGTGGTTTATCTAGGCATGAAAGCGTAACATACAGACAGACAGACAGATAGACAGACAGACAGACAGACAGAGTTGGATTAAAAGGATGGTTAGTATAATATAGTTCATTTGATTATTAATGTTTTACTTGTGAACCAAAACGTGTGGTTTCAATTGGATTGAGTTAGTCGAATTCTATTTGGTGTAATAGGTATTTATGTGTGAATGTTCTTGTCATTATTTTATTTTTAAAACAGTATATAAATATTCACTTTTGTGTTAATCACTATCAAAACATTAAAAATGTTTAAATAAAGGATGCTTATTATGAAAATCGGAATTGTATTGTTTTTGTCTTTTTTGTATGTAATATCATTGTTTTTGTCTATCTGAAAACCCCAAAATCTAGAGATATCTAACTGCTGTTCCTAATGTTCCTATTATCTAAAACCTGTTGTAGCTCAAAAAATCTACTACTAAAATACAAGACAAATGTATAATTAGCAATTATTTCTACTGGATTAATAACTATTATTATAATAACTACGTACTTAAAACTAATTACAGAAATAATACGTAAATTATTTCATGATTATGCTAGAAACAGCATGTTTAACTCAAAATAAATTTAATGACCTATTCAAATAATTTAAAAATAAAAATGTGCATAATAAAGGCTGCATAATGAGACGGATATTTAAATTCTAGGTAATCAATAAAATAGTTCCGAGAAATTAACTACGCAAAGGAAAGGTCATACATCTGTCCGTCCGTCGTAAAGGTCGTCCTTATAAACCAACCCCATTATAAAAATAAAGTTAGAACAGTATAAATATTCCTAAACTTCGTAAAACCTTTCTGTATATTATGCATATATCTTTTCCTTTTCGTGCGGAATCCCCACGGATACCTGCCCCGCCGGAGGAAGGGGAGGTTACGTCGGACTCGAACCGACTACAACCGCACGCCGACTGAGGGTCGTGGTGCTAGGCCGGAGGTGATGTTGTCTTCGACATACCCCTCGCACCTCGGCTGACCCATGTATACCTATACATTTACCCACACCTACCACAACTCCCTGAATCATTTTCTTAATAATAGTTATACATAACTATAAGGCATTATTTTATCAATGCCACTCGTAAAAGTATTTCTCGAGTGCAATGAGGAAAATGTTTTTTTTAATGTCAAATAGTAATCATTTTCCTTATATCTTTTCCCACATAATAGTTCGTCATGATTAAGATTTATTGCTACATCATACTATCAATGACAAATTGGAAGAAGGTCCAGCAAGATGGATGAACGACCTGGAAAAATTGACTGGGATTGACTGGATCCAGAAGCATTGATGTGTTAACAATTAAGACAAAGCAGCTTTCCTCATCAAATAGAATAAACATAATTAAGTACAAAACGCTCACCCAAGAATTACTGACATTACCTCACCCTTTGACCCTACGCAAGTTTTGAGTGCGATGGTCGCTCGGTCAAACAATATACCAGCCTGTTTTTCTTCTAACTTACCTGTAAAAAAGATATTTTCAAATTAATAATAATATAATCATTACATTACATACTTGTTGTGATATATTGTTTATCCAGACGTGATATATACATTCGTCCACATTTAGTTTTAAGAAAAATAAGTATTGTAAATTGACGTCTAAAATGCCGCAGTGAAGTTTATTGCGCCGTTTCTTCTCCACCAGCGCCTTGGAAGCGGTGGTGAACTTAGATTAAGTAGAATTAAGATTGACGTCAATAAGAAACAATTTTATGGTTCAACATTAAAAATAAATGACTATGACTTAAATCGAACGAACAATAAAATGTGATTTTGCATCATGTTACGCGTAAAACAAATTCAGTCATTAGCCAATTACAAAGGTCTATTAGAGTCAGTTGTTCATCGCCAATTAGCCACGAGTAGTACTCGCTAATCAAGTCGAGTATCTCAATAAGACATCTGTGCTTCGCAGTGTTGCCAGTGCTACGGATAATTAGCCACGATAATGGTTTTAGACAAAAGGCATATCTGTCTAAAATGGCATCTTTTCTGTGCAATTGAGAAGAGAATAGATTTTGCGCTTTAGAGCAAAAAGGATAGAAGATCTTTATTACTCAATTGTTTTACTTAAATGTTTCTTTGTCTAAGTACTTAATTGTTTTATATTTTTTCGACCGATATGTCGACTCTTGAACGACTTCGCAGTTACTTAGCTCCTACTAAGTATGCCTAGTAAATAAAAGATACGATAAGAGCTGTAGTGTAAGTATACCTATACATTGCCTCGTTCGACATGACACGGTAGGTATAAGTTTTTTTTTTTTAAAGAATATTAGAACCGAAGTTACTAATATTCCCTCTAACCCCTCCAACTAAGCTAAATTGCTTGTGCTAGGAGTGGGTTCACGTCGGTAGTGTAATAGCCAGGATCAAACCTGGGACCTCTCGATCGTAAGGCCGACTAACCACTAAGCTACCGACATTTTGCGTGGACAGATATACCTGAATCGCGAAAATAGTTATTTTTTGGATAAGAACTCTTCAGCAGCAGTACTGAATGCAGGATTATGATTTTATTATAAAAACAGATGTCGTACAATTTCTTAAGAGGAAAACTCGTATATGTATATCTAGGACCTGGGAGATATCGAAGACACGTATATACCTAGAAGCAGTGCACATTACACCATGGTACTAGCAATATCTAACCACCAATATTAAGTAATATAGACACTTAAGAATTCATGATTTGTCTGTACCTATCGACATTTAGGCAATATTCTCGGAACTTATTATCATGAGTTGAGGTGGGCGCTTGCGACAGTATTGTTCTGAGAAACGGTGACGTTTGGAGGTCGCCGCGGTGACCGTGCATGCGGAAACTTGTGGTGGAAATAGTAGGGGTAACATTCCGACTATCGTTGATTACTGTAGTAGTAGGTCTTGACCGATAGTTGAGAAATTACAGCCTCATATAATATTGCCTGATCTAACGATAGGCACAACGCCACATCAATTTTTGAAGAAGAAAGTTAGAAAGTAAGGCAAATAAACAACAGTTTGGTCTATCTGATGGCAATACAGATAGCCTTTTTTTCCGTGCGGAAATCCCCTCGGATACCCCCCCTGCCGGAGCCGGAAGGGGAGGTTATTTCGGACTCGAACCGATAAAACCGCACGCTGACTGTGGGTCTTGGTGCTAGGCCGGAGGTGAGGTTGTCATCGACATATCCCTCGCACCCCGGCTGACCCAGGGCCATCCCTTACGGCCCTCCTAGATAGACCAACCTGGCAATACAGATATCTGTCTTGTCATGAGTGGTCCCTAGCAGAAATCCTGGAAGAAGTAAGAAGAAGAGGCACTTCATCATCTTTAACCAGTTCTGTTGTTTACGAGCAACTTTTTATATAATTTTAATCAGAAGTTTTGAAGCTTCGTGTACACTACAGATGAGGATATAGGCCACCTCTTGATATAAGAGATGAATAAGGTTATTTATTATTGAGGTAGGAATCGGTCAGACTCAAACTCCTATACTGGTACATTATAAAGTACCTACTTATCAGTAGTGTGGTGATGGATAAAGGGTACAAGTATCACCACCCCATTTCATCCGAAGAGTGTCGTAAGAGGCGACTAACGGAAAAACACGCACACGATATCACTGCGAGAGAAGGAAATCTCAAAATAAAACCCTGTACCAACCCGTTTATCGTGCGAAAAATCCCCACGGATACCACCCCCACGGAGCCGGTGAAAGCGGTTATGTCAGACTCGAACCGACTAAAACGCACGCCGTCTTGGGTCCTTGGTTGCCGGAGGTGAGATTGCCAAAAGCATATCTCTCGCACTCCGGCAGACCCAGGACCATCTCCTTCGAGATGGCCCCCTTCGGGTTGTGGGGACCACAGTGTCCCCATCTTGCCCCGATTACGGGGAGGCGCATTTTGCGCCGCCGCCGTGGCCTGCTTCTGCTAGGGTGACAGGCGGCTCCACCGGTCACCCCCAGGCCAGCGTTCATGGAGGACGGAGGTCGTTCTGCGACCTCCGACGTCCGGTTCGCCTTCGCTCTGCGCGGGCTTCCCGGGCCCGGAGTCTAGTCCGGACCCGACCGGCCGCCTCCTTCTCGGGCATTACTTGCTCGCAGAAGGAGGCAGCCGCACCCCAAGCGTTCGCGCATCTTACCATCGCTGTGAGACCAACCCGTCTAGCCAGCGTGGTAATAGAAGGCCAAAGCCTTCCAACATTGGTAGAGGCTTATGTCCAGCAGTGGCCTGCGAAAGGCTAATTCATTGATGACATCAATTTAAAGGATGTTTGACTTCATCTAACACAAGTGATAATTGATTTGTAATACGCAAATGAACTTGAAAAGTCAAAGGTTCATGAACTTGACCGCCGGTATGAGAGGTCAATGATGAGGCCACGACCTCATTATAATTAAAACTAATATTATAAATGCAAATTTAAGTATAGTTGTTACTTAATTATATAAAAATAACTGGATGGATTTTGCCCGCGAGTTGATGAATGACTCAAATTTTGCATACGAGTAAAACTACGACTTTTATATCATACCTACATTAATTTTATTTCAGTGAGTTGTGGCGAGGTGATCAGAAATCAGGATACAGGTATAATAAACTTGTTAGAATAAAAGTCAATGAATTATTTAGCATAACATAGAAACATTTATTTTTCTAGAAAGGTAGATTCGCAATCTGACAACACTTAATTCCTTTTTATGATTTTTTTTAAAGATTAGGGATTTTTAAGAAGAGAAAGATATACAACTCCACTCTCACGGATAATATATTCAAAGGAAATTTGAATCGCTTTAGCGTGGATCGGTGGGCTAGTGGTTAAAGCATTCCCCCTGCAAGGGAAAGCTTGCGGGTCCGAGTCCCGTCCGAGTGATTCACTTTTACTTACCTGATATATTCGAAACAACAACCTCGCGACTTTACGAGCTTGCTCTGCATACATTAAACGTTTTATACAAGCTTACCGGTTCTAGCTATCGGTAATAGGTTGTACATCATGACGTCAAAACTCTGCCTTATTAAGAAGTACCTTTTTTTTTCCCGAAAAAAATCCCAGACTCGAACCGACTAAAATCGCACGCCGACTGCGGTTCGTGGTGCTAGGCCGTAGGTGAGGTTGTCTTCGCATCCCTCGCACCCGGCTGACCCAGGGCCCATAAATTGTACCATAAATTGACCACTCACTGACCAGAGACAAATTGCTTGCACTGTCATCTGAGTCATCAAGTTTCTTCCGTATTTGGCCATTAATTTTACGAAGTTGATTCGTGACGTCAGTCTGTTAGTCATTAGTTACTTTATACTTATCATATTAAGATCTGCGTTAGTCCGCCAAAAGTGTATAATTATAATTACTTTTGTCTTGTGCATAAAGTCATTGTTTAGAGTTCAGTTTGGTTATGAGTGAGTATAATAATGACGTTATATTTAGATGGCTGGATTGTTATGGAGGTTATGCTTAATGGTAATTTGGCAAATTTATTCTGGGCATAAGCATAATGCTAATATGGCATCATTACTTAGTATAGAATTAAGCCACTTTAACTGTCTGTTTCGCTGTCAATTTCTTCTGAAACAACGGATTTTGATACGGTTTTCACTGTCGTTTAGATAGTTTTATGGTAAGTCTATAACTATATACCTCATCCGTGAGGTGATA
Source organism: Eilema sororculum (assembly GCA_914829495.1). Lineage (NCBI taxonomy): Eukaryota > Metazoa > Arthropoda > Insecta > Lepidoptera > Erebidae > Eilema > Eilema sororculum. The sequence goes on from OU618537.1 coordinate 26,032,449, forward strand.
GAGAAATAATACAAGTATCACCACTCCATCTCATCCGAAGGGTGTCGTAAGAGGCGACTGACGGAAACATACGCAGACGATATCACTTCGAAAAAGGACAGCTCGAAATAAAACTCTGTACTTACCAACCCGTCTGGCCAGCGTGGAAAAAGTTGGTCAAAGTCTCCCAACATTATATAGGAGAGGCCCATGTGCAGCTGTGGACTACGATAGGCTAATTGATTGATACTTATGTAAGTAGGTATATTTCTTCTTTAAAACGTGGTTCCCGTATAACCATAATATAATCCCTATTACCGGTTGCATTCAAGATTTTAACCTCAAACTTATTTTTTCTTTCAATAACAAACGTTGGTTTCGCTTCTATTACGTTTATAAAGTCCCGGATTCAGTTCAGTTTCTCGGATTCTTTCTATGTACAGACATCGATCGGTTACAAATTCATTATATGTATAGATTTGGCTTATGAGACTATTATGCCGGGACTCTGTCTGACATTTCAATCCTGTAAGGAAAACTTGCACCAGTGCCTCGTCCGTCGGTTAGCAGATTTACTGGTTACAAATTGCAAGTGAGATTGATTTGGTTCCGAAGGTCTTGTGGGAGTCTACTAAGTGTTGCCAACTATTATATGCTATTTTCATTTCCACTATATGGCGCAAAAAGGCGGCGCTGAAAAGTCAACAGGCTGCAACACTATTTATTATTTAAGTGTACGATTAAGATAGTTGGAATAGTAGCGGTTGAATAGTGTGTGTGACTTGTGTAGGGTTCACTCTGATACAGTGACCATCATAAATATCTTGACGACAAAGTCTCACAATGATCTTAAAACTCTCGTATTAATAGCAAATCAAACTGTTTAATCGATTTTAATTGTATTATTGTCCGTAATAAACGTGCGTACCAAATATTAGTACAATCCGTCAACAAGAAGAGGGTAAAAAAAAGAAATTAAGATCGTTTTGAGCACTTTGTTCGTCAACGTCTTTCTGAGGTTGACTGTACTAAGTATGTACTTGTCCTTGAACTTTTGAAATATTGCGTGGAAATCAATGACGCCTGCCAAGATACGATCAGAGATGGGACGCCACAAACTGGGTGGCCTATAACTAGGTACTTAAGATAACTATAAACCTGGTACTTACTGGTATTTATACGTTGTTTATCGTAAGTAAACAAGTCAATATCTCCACCTTTATTGTGTATGGCGCCTGCCGGCCCGACTGGTGACAATTTACTTGCAATGCGACAGTATAATTTATTAGTTAAGACCTCAATGACAAGCTGACAGTGATTATATCACGGGCCTTTGTTGTTTGATGAAAGAGAGGAACTAGTAGGGGACCGCGACCTTGAGTTTATGTCCGTTTATAAAACATTTCCTTGATTTGTTAACTGATTAGTTAATATACATACATTATGATGACAGCCTCTGTGGCGTGGCGGTAGTAAACGCGACTGCTACGCAGGAGGCGCGGGTTGGATCCCCGCTCAGTGGAAATATTTGCATACATGAATATGAGTTTTTGCATTGGTCTGGGTGTTTCTATGTATAATATGTATGTATTTACAAAAAAAAGTATCTAAGTATGTTAGTCCGTATTTTAGATTCCCATTTTAGACACAAGCTAGTTAAGCTTACCATGGGTCTAGATAGCGTTGTGTAGAATGTTGTGGAATATTTATTTAAGTACTTATTTATACAAATGTGCTCATGCGATTGTAAGCTTGAGGGATAGGTAGAAATGTTTTACTACCACATTTCATTACGTTTTTAGCCTTGTAAAGTCCTTCCGTCAGACTGATACTTTTAATGTTTTTTGTTGAATGGAAAATAATCCTATTATTTAGTCTTCTAATTAGAGCCGATATGAAAGTAGAGGATATACCTTGTATGGATTCTTTTGGCTTATTGCCGTTTCCCCCAGAAAATAATTGACTTGAAACCATCTGTTAACTTTTTTGTTAGGGCAACACAGAAAGAAAAGTTGACAAACCATAGATAATTGAAGTTGATTATTTCTATAACCTCGGACTACAGGATATAGTTTTTCCTAGGGTATCCCTTGCAGTGGTTTTCTAATATTTATCTTTATACAGTTGATAAGTAATCAAAATCATTATATTAATTTTATCTGTCAAAGTGAATGTACTTAGTTAAAGTTACTTAGAAAAAGTATGCTGAATTAATTTATGTGTAACTAACCATCAATAGAAAAAGTAAAAGTAGGTAGGTACTTATAGCATAAAAATATGACGTTAATTTTTATGCAAACAAATAGTGAACCGGTACTTCGTCGCTCGCGTCGGCTATTACTTACTAAAATAATTGTATTTTAATAAGGTTATTAAGACCACAGTACACAAGCTGGTTTTAATATTGATAATTGGCTATTTAGTAGCTTTTCGGAAGCCGGATACCGCGACAGGCGGTGGTATTTGGCACACATACAACCTCCGGTCAGACGGTACTCAAGTACCTACGACGAATACATAGGGAAAAATAATCTTCTCGGGCAGGACTCGAACCCGCGATCTTTCCCTTACAGGTGGAATGCCTTGACCAACTCGGCTACCGAGACACGCCCTATGTGATTCAAATTTCCTTTCTTTTCCGTCTTTAAGGCGACGGTGGAGTCATCTACCGATATTCTTAGGAACTATCGGAACCAATGAACGATGTTACAATCATTTTTAAACATTGATCCGACCGAGAAAATTATTTTTGCTATCCATTCGATTTGTATAGTTAGCATACTTATTGCTGTAAAATTCATTCAAGTACAAGACGGTAGTTGTCTTATGTTAGTTTTCACGGGAGCAACTACTGTTTCACCTCCCAAATACCGAAGCCTGTGACAAAGCCTCGTCCTGCAATCCTTCTTGTCGTACAGTCATATACTTAATTGCCGAAAGTAGTATGTACTTTATCCGTTAGTAGGTACCTCTCATAATTAATATCATTTAATAAAACAACTCAACAAGCTCAATAATGACAATCTTGCGGTGCGCTTACATTCTCTGACACGGATACATAGACGGACAGACGCAAGGCCAATGTAAGTACGCACATTAACATTAGTACTTATAGAAATTATTAAATGGTAGGTACCATCGAACAAATTAGAAGAAAAAAGTAGCTGCCGTACAGCCTCTGTGGCGTGGCGGTAGTGAACGTGACTGCCACGCAGGAGGCGCGGGTTTGATTCCTCAGTGCAAATATTTGCATGCATGAATAAGGCTATTTGCATTGGTCTGGATGTTTCTATGTAAAATATGTATGTATTTACAAAAAAAATGTATTTCAGTATGATTCTAGATTCCATAACACAAGCTAGTTAAGCTATGCTTACCATGGGTCTACCTACTAGATAGCTTTGTGTAGAATGTTGGGGGAAAAAAAATATCTCCGGACTTGTCAATGACCCACAAACACTGACTAGCGACACTCAGGCACTCGGGAAGACGTTGGATTTCCAGGGTGTGAAGTTTCATAGACACGGACGCATTTAGGTACTATGACAAACGTGTGTACTATGACAACTATGACCCTTAGGGCAAGACAAACTGCCTTGAAACCCGTATCAAAATTAATAAGACGGCAATAATTGTACGAGTTAGAAATATATTAAACCTCAGTAAAGTCAGATCAGAAAAATGTTGACGAACGGAGTACTCAAAATGATCTTAATTTCGTTTTTTGACCCCTTTCCAGTTGATCGATTGTTCTGATATTTTGTACAAACCTTTAGTTAAGACAATAATAGCATATTAATGAATAAAACAGTTTAATTTGCTCTTATTACGAGAGTTTTAAGATCATTTCGAGACATCGTCGTCAAGATATTTATGACACTAACTGTACACGGCAGACAAATTAGAAAATTACATACATCCAATTAATGTACAGTCAGCAACAGATCGATCTTGAAGAACAATGTACTCTAGATGATTTTAATGCCTTGGTTTCTTCCTGTTCTGATATTTGGTAAACACCTTAAGTTCGTACAATAATACGGGTCATTCATCAACTCGCGGGCAATAAACTTGCGGGAAACCGCGAGTTGACAACTTTCAATTTTTGATTATTTTCCTGTCGTCAACTCGCGCGATTGTCAAAATTGACGTACAAATACGAATTACGAAAACTTTGTAATAAATTTAATATAGTTTGGTACCTATTTAAAATGTAGGTACTTAATAAGATATTTTAGGCTATGTTATAGAATACTAGCTGTCCCGGCGAACTTCGTACCGCCAATTTTTTCCCGCCCCGCGATCCGCGTCAGATCCCGTTCCCGCTGCACCATTTAGGGGGATGAAAAATAGATGTTGGCCGATTCTCAGACCTACTCAATATGCTCACAAAATTTCATGAGAATCGGTCAAGCCGTTTCGGAGGAGTATGGCAACGAAAACTGTAACACTTGTTGTACTGTAACACTGTAGGTATATTAGAAGAAGTTTGTAAGTTACAATTCAAATCAATAAAACAGTTCAATTTGTTCTTAATACTTTGGTATTGAGATCCTTTTGATACTTGTAGAAAACTTTATGACAATATCTGGTATATATAAATAGACACAAGCTGGATGTGTGTAGCGAGGAATTATGAGAAGTAGACGACAATCGACAACTCGCATAAGGTATGCAGGAAGAAAAATAGATATGTGTATCAAAGTTTCCGTGAGAACAATTACGTATAAGACATTAATACTAAACATACCAGAGACAAGAACATTCTCCGTTTCCTGCCAACTAAGTATGTAACTCAACCAAGTTTCTGTATAAACGTAATTCGTGTTTTTTTACGTGTTAGATGAATGAGCGAACCAGCACGAAAGGGCTGGGTTGATCTGGATAGTTTTGATCATACAGCTTATAAGTTCTGAAACTAATAACCGATGTCATTTTTTTTTAAAAAAGGCACTTCGATTTGACTTCACTTCGCCTGATGGTAAGCTAAAGGCAAAGTCTCGGAAAGAGGGTCACCATCGTAAACATGTACCATGTTAACAGTGGTGGCACTCAGCTTGACGGCCTCATCAGATGCCTTTTCACGCCCCGCTCTCTATCACTGAGATGGCAGACATACACAAAGGCCTCCTGGGCCTCGATTCTACTAAAGCAAAACTATTGTCAAACCACAGAGATTGCAAGAAGCGGCATAAAAGTTTAGACTTTATTTCTATACCCTAGGGTCCAAAATTAAATGACAAAAGTTTCATTACACTCTTTTGTTCACTCTGCTAACAGTTATTTAATATTGAACTTTAAATGCATCGTTTTAAAGTATATAATGTATTGCCGCTCTTTGCAATCTCTGTGGTTTGACTATAATTTTGCTTTAGTAGAATCGAGGCCCTGGTGGGAAGTGGTTACTATGGTCCATGGATGCGCGTAACATCAGGGGAGTAACATTCATGCTGCCGATCCTGTAAGAACTCCAATTCTCAACTAATTTTGATGATTCCTTTTTTATTTTTACCTATTATCCTGTGTATATAGTGATTTGAAAAATACCGTAGTAGGTAGTAGATTAAAATTTGATAAAAAATGAAAGAATAAATACACATTTTGGTAATCTATGCAGATTTTATGTAATAAATGTACATTAATCAATACTTAATATTATAAATGCGAAAGTAACTCTGTCTGTCTGTCTGTCTGTCTATATGTTACGCTTTCACGCCTCAACCACTAAACCGATTTTGATGAAATTTGGTATAGGGGTAGATTAGACCATGAGAAAGGACATAGGCTATGTTTGGTCGCGATAACCGACATCCACGCGGGCGGAGCCGCGGGCAAAATCTAGTCTAACATAATTATAAAATCAAATACCACTGTTTTTCTCTGTCAAAGTTATAGACATAGAACAATTTATTGTACCCGGCAGGTGACGCTATAATCGGGTTGTATCATCTTTATCACGAATATATCGAAAACTTTCCCGTGTGAATCCAGGACGGTACACCAAGTAAAATAGGATTCAAAATCTAATCTTGTAATTAATAGTCCTATCGATCTCAACGTTAATTATTTTTTACAAGAGCCCACAGATTGTAAATAAATTAAAACATGTCTGTCAACTCCGTTGCTAGTTGCTACACATAAAACCAATTAGGATTTATTGTTTAGACTTGTTTCACTTCCTGTGCCCAAGGTCAGTAGAATAGAAAAAAAAATAGTTCGGGAATTCTTAAATAGACATATTATGTCAAAGATGTTGATTGATTATATTCTACACCTACTACATCCATACTAATATTATAAATGCGAAAGTAACTCTGTCTATCTGTATGTTACGCTTTCACGCCTAAACCACTGAACCGATTTTCATAAAATTTGGTATAGGGGTAGATTGGACCATGAGAACGGACATAGGCTATGTTTGGTCGCGATAACCGACATCCACGCGGGCGGAGCCGCAGGCAAAAGCTAGTTGTTTTAATATATGTAGCATTTTTAGGGTTCCATACCTCGAGAGGCAATAAACCTTTATTTATAGGATCATTTCCTTGTCCGTCTGTCTGTTTGTCTGTTAAAACCTTTTTCTCAGAAATGGTATTACGTTGAAATTCATAACTCAGGTCTGCAACGCCTTGAAGCTGTGAAAAAAATCAAGTCTCTACGTCAATGCAATCAGAAGATGGAGGAGTTAATAACATCAAGTTTGAATAGACCGCCTTTTTTTTTATTATCCATAATTTTTTTTTTTTCTTATTAACCATTCAACCGATCGTGATGAAATGTCGTACAAAGATTGCCTAGGCTACTAGAGCTTAGGAAAGAACATAAGTTACCTTCAATCGCGAAAAAGTTTCAAGGTTTTGGAACTCAGGGTTCGTCAAAATGTGTAGCCGAAGCCAGTTAAAACACTTGGGTATTATATTGAGACATTTTACTGATTCAAACTTATGACTATACGTGTCCTACCTACTGCCCGTATCGTACGCGATGGATAGAGGATGGAAGTTCATCTCTTTTCTCTTTTCGAAGATAGCCTTATGAATTTTGATACACAGACAGAGCTTGAGAAAGGACATAGGCTGTGTGTGGTCGTAATATCCGACACCCATGCGAGCGGAGTCGCTGGCAACAGTTAGTAATTTCTTTTCTAGTTAACTACTCCCTTTTAAACAACCAATGGTAGTCCTCAACACGTTGTTGTTCAAGCGAACTAAGACCGTTGCTAATTGAACACATCCTTTTCTCCAAAACACCAAAATATTGTATAAGTGGTGACGTTATTGTACAGTGGCAAACTGTTTATTATGGTAATGTTTCTTCGTAACGCACCGCCTAATACATAATATTTCGCCTTGTACTGAAATATGTTAATATATTTAGTTTTTATGAGTCAGCAAATTATGTTCTTCGTTCATTCAGGGGAATTCTTTCGTGATTTGTCAAATAGTGGTCCCGTGGTTTTAGAATCAACTGCATTTTTGGAGTGGTGACCCTCTTGTAAAGTAGTCCAGCTAACTATCCTATAGCTTCGGGACTAATGGATAAGTAGGTACATCTGTAGGTATAGTTACTACAGTACTAAACTCATAAGTAATCGGTGGTATTATTCCTAATCCAAACATGTTATCTAATTGTTACTACAAACTATTACTTACCGTCTAGCCAAACAGATAGCTGACCTCCAACATTTCAATGCCAATGACAATAAAGGAAAATTACTTGACATAAAATATAATATTGATAAAGAGAGCTATCATTCTAAGGTGTCCTTATACACGGTAGGTTTTGCCGTCAATGAGCAGTTTTCTAGTAGGTATTTAAAGCTTTCCTAAAGACGCGCTAGATGGCGCAGTCGGCACTTTTGGTAAGAAGAGTGTGCCCTAATTCATTGATTTCGTAATGTAATTTCTTGTGGAATCAAATGTTTTCTGTATGTATGAACAGCACCCCGCATATTGAATATTAGTGACGTATTACTGAAAACAAAGATTATTGTATTTACTACAATGTATTATTACTTATCTAAAATTATGTAGGTATCAACTTTTTGAAGTTGAAATATTACATACAAACAAACTTGAACGCTTCAGAAGCAGCAAATAATCAAGTTGAGACATTCGTTTAGTTCTTTCTTGCCACAGACTAAATTGGCCTCCTCAATGCAAATTAAAAAAACTACCAAAAGCTATGCTAGCGCCATCTCTTGATGATTTTAAAAACCAACTGATTATGTACCTACAGGAAAACTGCTCATTATACCACAGTCACGGCCGTGATTGACGAATAACCTATCGTCTAACTTAAGTCATGACTGATGGCAAGAATTACGCTTGCATGAGCGGGTTATTGACGCCTAACAGATCCATGAATCCATATAACAACTTTCTGGATCTGTGTTATTTCATTACTCCTCAACGGCTGAACCGATTTTGAAGAAAATTCAGCCCATACCCATACTAATATTATAAATGCGAAAGAAACTCTGTTTGTCTGTATGTCTCGCTTTCATGCCTAAACCACTGAACGGATTTTGATGAAATTTGGTATAGGGGTAGATTAGACCACGAAAAAAGACATAGGCTATGTTTGGTCGCGATAACCGATATCCACGCGGGCGGAGCCGCGGGCAAAAGCTAGTCTATGATATACTCTTGATACAATCTAGGTCAATACTAGCTAAATGCAAATAAATGCACCAAAAACTAGCGGACAATATATTCAACACTAAACTGTTTCTTTTTAATAACTAACTGTACATATTTTTTTAATAATTAAACACAATGTTGCCATTCAAACATAACACCTTCAACCAAGGCAACTAAATAAATTTTAATAATAATACAATTGTACCAAAATGGTGTAATCGCAGTTCACGGTAGAATAGTAAAGTTTTGTGCGCACGCGCCGAACGAAACAAGTGCATATCCGGGTACAATGATCAACTTCCGGTTGTTCATTGGGATCAATTGGCCCTATGGGTCTCGAAATGTAGGGCTCGGGGCCCTTCGTCCGGTATCCGGGAGTGATGGGACATAGACATATCGATAGAAATGTTTCATATCGATAAAAATATTATGAAGTGAAAACTTTTTTTAGCGCTTTGAGCACTTTTTTCCTTTTTCCTTTATTTGAATGAAATTTTTATAGCATTTATTATGCTAACTTTTTAAGTTCGAAATACATCGGGAAAAAGAAGTGCTCAAGTGGGACCCACGACCTTTCCCTTACAGGGGAATGCTCTTTCAACTGAGCTATTGAGCCACACCTGAATCACTTCAAATTTCCCTTCTCTTTGTATTCCCAAATTTCCCGTTGTCCGAAGTCCTTTTTGCATTTAGCATTTCCGACATTATATCTATAATACGTTAATGATGATAACTGTATAGTGTTTTTTGTGTTTTAGCTATATATTTTCATTGATGTTCATAATCTGACAAATTTTTATTAATTCATTACTTACCTATCATTTCACAATCAGTCATTGAACGCATTAGGTACGTGTTGCGTGTTCTCACGGGCTTGCGTTGGCGTGTTCTATCCAGTACTATCAATTATTATATCAGCTTAATGACTAAGACGTTTAAAGAGGAACAAGTACATATTTTTTGGGTTAAAATCCCTTCGATACCAGACTCAAACAGACTAAAACCGCACAACGTCTTTAAAAACAAGTATCTTGTTATAAAAAGTCCCATTCCCAGTCGAATAGAGCCTTGCATCTAAACGAGACAATAAAATCTTACAGCTCCCAATAATCCATTCACACGGGCGATATTACCCACTTATCATTCACTAGTATCACTACTGCTGACCGTTTGCACAACATCTAACAGCCGTGACCAATGCGCAAACAAGCGTGCCTGAAGCGTATTGGCCATGAAACACTATTAAATAATCCTTACACATCCATTCAGTTGTATTTTGCAAACACAAATTAATTATATAACTGATTGTAATTGATTAGATACAGCAGTGAACGACCTTTAAAGTTACATTTGATACTAGCTAACCGGGCGGAATTTACATCGCCATATTTTTTTGCCTTGCCCGCTGGAATTCAGATGCCATACCCGCTGCACTTTTATTTTTTAAAGAATATTAGAACCAAAGTTACTAATATTGCCTCTAACTCCTCCAACTAAGCTCAATTGTTTATGCTAGGAGTGGGTTCACGTCGGTAGTGTAATGGCCAGGATTCAAACTAAGCTACAGACGCTTATATTTTATTCAAGCTTTGTCCTGATACACAGGTGGAAGATATGCCATGTGTTTGGAAAAAGTGGTAATCGTGATCTATTGACGTATGCAACACCAGGGTAGTTACATTCATGCTGCCGATCCTGTAAGAGCAGATAAATTCTGTACCGTCAGTGCAAAAGACAAAGCAGGACAAGCCTTTGGTCTTCCCACTGACAGCACAAAAAATTACCACCCTGCGATTTTTCATTTTTTTTTTGTGTTTGCGCGGTCTCATATTTATTTATTTATAGACTGATGATTGTAATTGAATAACAGTGACCAACTTTTAACGTTATTTGATACAAGTTAAGTTATACTTAGTTGCGATTTTTATTGAACATATATAAAATTCCATGAAAAAACTTACATTACTTGTACATGATGATTCTAGATTAAAGTACGGAATTAAACATGTAGTTCAAGTTCAGAATGATTTTGGTAATGTACTTGAACACATCCGACAGGAAATCCAATAACTTTGAAGATACGGTAATGTTTATCTCATGTTTGTTACATTAATTTGGCGAAATGTGGGTGTTAATGCACCTCTACCTACCCTTCCGTGGACATATGGGAGGTTCTATAATATCACCGGAAGACTAGGAATAGGTATAGTCGCATACAAAAAATATATTGCTCAAACAAACTTAGGTAGATTACTGATATTATTTCTAAGTCTGTAAATACAAGAAAAGTTAATTTTCCGCCATGAAAAAAATTTACAACACACAGCTGCGCCGATTTTGATGAAATCTGGTAAAAGAGTAGATTAGATCTCTTGAAAGGACATCCATGCTAATATTATAAATGCGAAAGTAACTCTGTCTGTCTATCTATCTATCCATATGTTACGCTTTCACGCCTAAACCACCGAACGGATTTCGATGAAATTTGGTATAAGGATAGATTAGACCATGAAAAAGGACATAACCATGTTTGGTCGCGATAACCGACATCCACGCGGGCGTAACCGCGGGCAAAAGCTAGTAGGCTATATTTGGTTAAAAGTATCACCATAAAGCAAAAATATCGACACCCCAGGCATCTGCAGTACATCCCTAGTTCCAATTGCAATAGTCGGCATTACAAATGAATCGATAGAGCGTTATATAAACACTGCGCGAGCGCAGGTCACAGGTTATCGATCTATGGCCGTGAAGTGCTGTTTAATTTAATCTCCTTAGAGCATAATTAATTGGTCTTAGATGGACTTAGATGTTTCTTTCTATATCCGGTCATATCGTAGCGGTAATGTAGTACCGTGTTACTACTCGGTTGGATAATTATTAAGGTGCTGCTACACTTACACATTCACTTCCCATGTATTGTTAAGATGGATAACATAGAGCTAGAGCAAAGACAAAAACATTCTAAGAGTTCGTAAGAAAGTTGATAGATGGCTCCAACGTCGCCCTTAAAGAAGAAAGAGAAGGGAAATTAGAAGTGATTCAGGTGTGGCTCAATAGCTCAGTTGGAAGTCCCCCTGTAAGTAAAAGGTCGTAGGTTCAAGTCCCACTTGAGCGCTTAATTTTTCCCGATGTTTCCAATTTAAAAGTTAGCATAATAAAAATGCTATAAAATTTCATTCAAATTCTAAGAGCATACTTTCCTAATATTTTAGCGTAAACTAAACATTGTTTTCAAAGGCAGAACAATGAACGAAGTTCTTTCACTGTTTACATTTAAAGAATTTGACGGAAAGCAGATAGAATGAATTGGTGTAAATCCACAATTACAGAACATCGAGCACTCATCATTTTTAAATTTGACGGAACTGAAAATTAACCGAGCCAAGCATAAAGCTAAACATCGCTACAAACGTTTTCATGAACTTTTTAGCGAACGTTCTTGTCGATAAAAACGTTCTATCCTTTCGCGAGCGTACTCGCCAGAACTCTCAATAGAATGCTCATTAGAAGTTAATGTCAAGTTTATCAGCACCTTAAGGGAAGGTTCATATCTGACGGAGCATGCGTCGCGTATTATCGGTCGCGTAACGCCAGAACAGACAAATGTATAGAAAAACACTTGACCGTTCACACTCGACGCACTAACGTAGCATCGGTTGAGTGTGAACGGTCAAGTGTTTTTCTATACATTTGTCTGTTCTGGCGTTACGCGACCGATAATACGCGACGCATGTTCCGTCAGATATGAACCTTCCCTTAGGCAGCGATGTGACGTCTCTATGACTTGCGAGTTATAACTTACTATCAAATAAAAACGTCGAAGAAACGGTTATGTATAATTCAACAATGAAAGTCGCTGATCACTGGCAAATTTGCAAATGAACTTCACATTGAAAGAAATGATTAAATAAATAAATTGATGAATATTTAATTTAGTAACCGCAACCAAACATACCCCTGTACTACTCACAAGAAATATTAAGAAACATAACAAATCAACATACATACAATGACTCTGGTTCATCAGTCCTTAAACACTTCACGAATTTCATTTACTTATCATTTAACCTTTCATGAAAAGTGAAAACCCGCTTCGATCCGACCCCGCTCCTTTTAAAAAGCACCAATTCGATCAGTTACTCCCGAAGAGGGCCATCTCGAAAGAGATGGTCTTGGGTCTACCGGGGTGCGAGAGATATGTTTCCTGCATTCTCAGCTCCAATAACCAAAGAGCCAAAGACGGCGCGCGTTTTAGTCGGTTCGAGTCTGACATATCCACCTCCACCGGCTCCGGTGGGGATGGTATCCGTGGGAATTATCCACATGATAAAAAAAAGTGTACCTATTACGCACCAGATGTTTTTTCAGCGAGACCAACAAACAAAGGATCATTACATTTAAGGATCAATAAAACTACAGATTAATGGTGAACAATTGCGAGCTTAATTGATTATAAGGCAAGGCAGTCCAATGATCTGCCGTGACCCAGGAGTCACTCCTTAAGGCACTTGACTCGAACTGACACCACAACATCTGCTGTTTTAATTGATTTTACAGTACACCTGACTCATTGAATAAGATTCATACGTGATTGACCTTAAGTATAGTAAAGGTGGCAAAATGCGCCTAAAAAAAGGGTGCAAGTGCGCCTACAACAAATATTTTGAAAACTACCTATTGTATACTAGTAATGACATCTTACATCGATGCCGATGCTACAAACTATATCACTTAGTACGTAACATCTTACGTACTAAATTATGTAGTTTGTAGCATCAGTGTTTTTCGAAATATTTGAGGTAGGCACACTTGCACGCTAGGCCACCTTTATTATACCCTTATCATCACTTAAGTAAAGCCTACCACCACCCGGGCATGAAAAAAATGGACCACCAGGAAGTCCTTAAATAGGTTGAGGTCTCAGGTCGGCTGCTGTAGGGCAAACCGGGTAAAATGGGGTTGCCTGGACGCGGGGGGTGGTGGCTGCGACTGTGGTGCACTTCTACAGTTGATAGACCACCTCCTGTCGTGCCACTGTATCCCTACACCTGCATGATTGCCGACCTAAATGAAGCGACGTAAGGTGCGGTTAAAGTCGCCAAGTTTTGGACTGGGCGCATCTAAGTATTTAAATTGTTGCCACTGACACGATGAAAAAGACTTAAGTAAATTCGCTAACACGAATACGTACGTAATAATAAAGTACGTTATATTTACCCAATTGGGAGCGTACGTAATAATAAAGTACGTACCCAATTGGGTAAATATAACAAAACTAGCCACCAGCGATTTTTGGTCCTAATTCGTTTCTATTAAACCGATTGCGTAACAGTAACAAACGTAAGATTTGAATTGAATGTACAGACACGACCAGTTTACAATCAAATCAATCAATCAATCTGGATGTCAGTTATCGCGACCAATGTCTATGTACTCTGTCAATATCGTGGCCTATGTATGTCTTCGAACATACTCACAAATGTCTTGCAGCGTGGGAACAAAGATTCTGGAACAGGCTGAGCGAGGATGGAACGCTGGAAATGCGCAAGAGCAAAAAATTGCACAGCTTATTACACCAGTTAATGTTGATTAAGAGTGAGTGTTACTACGTCTGTGTAACTATAATTAGCCTTAGATAATGGTGTGTGTTTGTAATTGGAATATTACTGTTTACCTAACTTCTCATTACAGTATACTACTCTGTTAAAGTGCCATTACACCTTTGCCTACCCCTCTATACTCTGTTTTTTAAACATTCCAGTATTTCCAAATCATTCTAAAGAATTATAAAGAAAAAGAGAGATTACCGCGTAAGGGATATAGGCGTCAGTAACTTAGTGGTTAAGGAGAGGTCCCGGGTTCGATCCTGGCAGACTGAAGTGAACCCACTCCTAGCACAAGCAATATAGCTTAGTTGGAGGGGTTAGCGGGACTATTAGTGATTTCGGTAACTAATATTCTTTAAAAAAAAATAGGTATTCTCGTAAAGAAGTCAACCTTTAAACGCATAGTACCGTGCCTATGGTTGCCTGGAAGAAATCGCGTTTAGCTGTATGACCGCACTTTTAAATTACACTAATGTTATTGATAAATGTAAATCTATCTATAAGTATGTACAACTACAAACATGTACTTTAGGGCTTAAGAGGTCGTTCACAAAAGTGTCTTACAATTGCAGGACTTAATCCCAGTCCATGTCACATTTCTTCTCTTGCTCACTGTGCCTCCTCCACTTATACTACCGAGAACGCTATAGCTGTAAAGTAGCCAAGTTATGGTCGACAAACTTGAAATTAGCCATAGTTCTAGCCATTGAATCGAAGAAGAGCTAAGAAAACAATAACACACGCTGTATTTAATCATAAGTTCGCAACAAAATATGATAAACTTTAAATAAACAAACTCATGCGTCACTGCCCTTAGAGAATGATGTCATTCACTTGAACAGTGACGCCTGCGCATCCAATAGTCGGTGTCGTAACTGCTACTACGCTTGTATTAATTCCACATGTTCTTCATTGCAATCGGTCCTTCGAATGAGTCATGAACGAAACAACGCTAAGTTTAGCGAGAATGTTATAAATGTATCTCTTAGCGACTTATTTTGTTTATGTTAGCTCAAGAATGAGCTGTTATTTATTTAGAATTCGTTGTTATTATTAATTTCATTATGAAGATATCATAATGATCTGACTGGCAAACCTGGTTAAATTTAAGACTTGCGTTTTATAACCCAGTGTCTGTACTCCAACCCCAAGAAAAAAATCCGCATCAAAACCCTCGTTCGTCAATCAGCCAGTATGGCTTGGGCCCCGGAGATCTCGGTAGGGTCCCAAACACCCACCCATTATCTAAATTATCAAGATTCTTGGCAAAAAGTCGAAAAACTACATCAGTTAAGTTTAAATAGTAAAATATTAAATTATGATGTCCTAGGACGTTCCCACCATAACAATAAGAACAATAATTTCACATGTTCCATCACCAATAACTACAATGACATCCGTGTCAATAACGCCTCGTTGTAATTCATCGGCGCCAACAGATTATTGTACAGAAAGATCACGTACTGCGCGCACGCACCGTCTCCGCACCGATATTTAGCTCCGTATCTAGATAGCAGGATGTTTGTTGCCGCCTTATATATCCTGTATTGATAGTAGTAATGTTAGCTGCTGCTGGATTATGTGTTATTACTTTATTATGGAAATTAGAGCTTTTGTTTCCATGACAACAATGGTTGTAATGCAATGTTTCTTTCATCTTCACTATGTACTGCGTTGAGGTTGAAAGAAAGGACGAAATACTGAAAGAAATCACAACAGAAAAAAGAACCAATAAAAGAAAGAACGAAGGAAAGATGGCTTCCAAATCTTATTCGTTTCATAACATCCACAACTTTTCTCTACTCAGTTAAAACTGAAGAACAACAATATATATTTCATCTTTGCATTCATCTTATTTATTGTAACTTGAGGCGATTGTGAGTTCATGAAAGGATGTAACACTAGTTACATTACCCCGTGGTTGTGAGTGTTGGGTGTATGTTTGTTCGTTAGTTCTCGAGTTACGCGAACTCATTGGAAGATAGGCAGTGATATCGTTGTAGGCTATTTATATAACGTAAGATGATCTGTTATAATGGTGTATATAGTATTTAATTGGTTTATCTTGGGTTGATAAGGTTATTACTTTAATGGAGAAGCCTTTATGTCGTCATGAGGGTGATTTGGTTTTAAAACTCATATTTATTTCGTTAAATTTTTCTACGATATCGTGTAGGAGATCAAAATAACTCTTGAAAGTTAGTTTACTTATTTCGATGTTATTATGTAAGAATTGTACAATATTCTCATTTCCTTCGTCGCTTTCTTCAGCCACTTTATTCCTTGCCATCCTATCCTTTATCACACATTCCAATCATCCACTTTTAAGTCCGCCACATTTAACCAACTTGATACTCTTCTGAACAAAAACCCGAGATTCTCCGGAAAACGTAATCAGCTAGCTCAAACAAATAAATAACTTTCCACATCGCCTGAAAAGCCAAAGGGTGCAAACGACACCGAATGTTCAAAGAGAAAAGGTTCCAAACGACTTCATAGATACTTTACTGTAAAGTTAATTTCTTTCAAACTGGCATTGTCGATACTAACATTTTCATCTCAACCACCGTTACCATTTTATCCAGTGAGGAAACTGTTAGAAAATTCTCAACCTCAGCACATACTTGACGACACCCTGAGACGTCATTACCACATTCTTTGCACACAACTAAGTGTTCTATATCACTCCTCGGCAGTTTCACTAGATAGAAAGCAATATAATGAGCGGAAGCGACATCTACCGACGTGTGAGCCTCCTGTGCGGTACACAGTACTGCTCACTGTTGCGCAATGGCACCGGATATATCATTATGTTCTAATAATACACGATGATTAGTATGAATTTTTTGATTGACCTTAACAATGGAGTAAGAGTTGTTCGGTGAGGAGTTACCATAGTTGATATATGAACATTTACAAAATCGATCTAGGAATTATAAAAATAAAGAATACACGATCATTCCTTCCGTTATCAGTATCACACCTACGTCTACTTTCCTAGTTTCTCTTGTTTTAATCTTCTCCAAAATCTTTAGTTAGAATATCTTCCTCTTATATCGAGGCCCAGTGAAAGAGGCATGGCTTTCGCATAACCACAACACCCATAAACAACATCCATACACCTGCCTGTAAATCCCCTAAGCTAAAATAGTCCAGCTGACCCTCCCAGAATGCTAAAGTGCTTGTGTGATTGTTCCCGTCAACGTCACATGCTATATACAAGTCTCTGAATCTAAAATATCCATACACTATAAAAAATGACCATATTTAAATAGTCTAACTTGAAAATTAAAACGACTGAAGCAGATAAAAGGATCATCACATCACTTAACACATTAATATGTTATAAAACTCCACTTGCACCTAAATTAGGCCATAATACATGCATAATTAGGCAATATGGCGTCCTCATCAATATTGCCGCTAAATGCTTGGCGCGAAGGCGTTAAGAGATGTCTATTCTCTATGATTAGCGGGCAGTGCGCCAGTGCGCATGCGTTCCCACGGCCAGGCGCGAACTCGACATGTGCCAGCCAGTGAGACGATTATAAAATAGTGGCATGCACACTTAGGATTACTCATAATAACGCACATACATCACTATGCTGCAATTATGGCGGACTATGCAGTTCGAATTTCGAAATTTTAAAATGCATAAATGTCGGTGCTTCGGGTACAAAAAATCATTTTTTAATTGTTTATGATCAGAATTGTATAAAATAAAATTTAATAATCGTAATTGAATATTTTGACAGTTTAATTAAATTAGTTACTTACTTTTACCACTTTTACTAAATGTCAAAACGATAAGATTTCCAAGGAAACTTGTATGAAATAAATAATTGTGACGTCATAATTATTATTTCTCAAATAATTTTCTACTTATTCTAACTTTCAATTAGGTAATCTATGGTAAAGTAGCAATGTGATGTGTGTGATGTGGTTTTATGTTGGGCGAAGGTACCCACCCCAAAGTTTCCTAATTGCAAGGGAAAATCTCGTTGTATAGGTCACAGTAGGACACAATCTCCGTTCAATTCTTACAAGAGTATAATCGTCCTTGACTATAATACGAGCGTTATATGATGATCCCTATGACAGTTCGTTAGCGCTTAACATTGTACTGACGTCCTATCACATCAAATCCTTTAGAGGTCCATTAAAAAGACGAAAAAATCATAATTGTGTACAATTGTAAATTATAAAAATGAATATTAAGAAATTATTACGTAATGTTCGGAAATAATAGAAAAAAACTCAATGCAAATGTACATGGTACGTGCTGCAAAAGTTACGTCGTCCAGCTGTTATCGACTAAGAAGGGACACATCGATAAACAAAATATCGATAATTTGTTGGAAATATAAAACAAATGCTTTGAGTTTGTATTTTATTTATATCAATCTGAATCTGATACAGGGTCAATCGGATCTTCAAAATCTGAGTCTGAACTGCAGCTATCCGTGACGTTTATTATTAACGGTTGGTCAATGATATTGTCGTATTGTACATCTCGATCCCAGTCTTGTAAGCAAATTTTCTTCGTTCTTACGACCACTTTTCGCCAATGGTCAGCTGTCACTTGAGCGCAAGCTTCTTCCAATAAAACCATCATTTTATTTGCCGTGAATGGCGGAGTTGTGTTATGCCTAGCTGCATGACCTGAAAATATTTGTACATTCAGTAATTATTTTTAGAAATATATGCATATACATAATATTATATAAATAAAAAATATAGATACCTTTGATCTGCGCCCATATCAACTCGATTGCATTTTATTGGCAGTGATAGGGCGGTAACCGAATTACCGTGTGTCCATTTGATTTGGCCAATTCAAGGTCTATGTAGGTAGGTAGGTTGGTTGGTTGGTTCTATGACTTTGTAGGTCTATGGCCTCCATTTAAATACTTTTCCATGTAATCCATAATTGCCAGCTAATTATGAATTCTTTAAAATTCAATTCAAAAAGAATTTTAAGTTCTTTAAATTATGCAATTTGAATAAAAATTAAAGTATAGTAAAATAAAATATAATAAGGCTGTTACTTTTTTATCTAGTGTTTTATGTCCATCAATGCGCGTAGTCTTTTTTTCAAAATAAATAAATATTGCTTATTATGTTGAATGACCTGGCTGAATGACATGACATTTGCCTGAAAAAACAGTATTTTATCGAAATTGTTTCGCATCACTAATACAACTGTCAGTTGAAACGTCATAGGGATCATCATATAACGCTCGTAGTATAGCAAGTTCACTCTTATGACATAAATATAATCACGTGAAATGTTCACGTAACAAGGTCGACTCACGCTTGACACATTTTGCACTACTTTCTATTTCTTTATCCATATCGGTTTTAAAGTTCAAGGATATTATTATACCTGTCTTAATTAATTACATACTACAATTTACGATTAAATATGATCCCAAGTCGCGAGAGAAATGAGGCCCATAATCTATGGTCGATGGTTTTGAACTCCTCCGTAGCATGTCAAAACGTGTAACTAGGTATATTCGCCCCCCCCCCCCTCCATCCCCTTCACTAAATAACTAATCTAACACTCTTATATAAGTTACTACCACCAACATTATAGTTACCCCAAAAATACTTAGAGACCTCTATAAACGATTAAACCTAGGTAGGTAGGTACTCTCCACCTTGAGGTTGATACACTATACCCATGGGTACCGATGATTCTGCCGACGCAAGGCACCATTTCAATAAAAAAAAACTAAAACTAAAGTTAAAGGGCCCGCAAGACAGCAATAAGCTCGCACCCTATTACGTCATGGGACCAAAAATCATAATTGGCGAAACGTGGGTGCTAGTACATCCCTGCCTACCCCATCGGGGATTAACAGACGTAAGTATATGGATGGGTGGACAAATATTTTCATGAAGCGGTTTTTTTGTAGGGTCTACCGCTACGCCACTGTCTGTTTTTATTGTCTTTAAACTTTCTTGCACCATAATTACTCGACTTACAATACCGTAAGAGTGCATTCATTATTTTCAGATTAAAAAACAATATGGCAACCGCGGAAGGGGCGTGGCCCAACCATTGTTCTGGATTGTAAGGAACCACGCCATCTACCTATTGGCAATTAAAAACCGTCATAGTGTTGGGACACAGTAGTGAGAATTTGTGCATTAAGACTATAAAGATTTTTTAAATTACTAGTTGATGCTAGAAATGTAATGGAGTGCTTTTTTGTAGATGGAAGTCTTCCCAGGTTTGTGTACAATACTGAAAGAAAGTTGCATCTCTATTGAATTACCTAATGGTGCAGAATGTATTTCAATATTAATTATATCCTGTGCAATGAAATTTCAAAGCAATTAGCGTGCTAACTTTTGACGGATGTATACGAGAATTACAAAAATCCTAGACGTATCCAAGTAACTCGATTGATCAGAGAATTCGCCTTGTAATCGCGGGACTCAAACTCACGACAGTTCGAGTTTTGGATCTCTTTCTGGTATAAGTATATTAATATTAGGTGCAAAAAAGAAGTTCTTCCTTCCTCAGGAGGAGTAGCAGCGTTCAGTCAGTTTAGTAGTTTTTTTTTAAATAGCAATAAACTCATCTCTTATTATATGGTGACATTTGAGGGCGTAATAAGTCTCTGCCTATCCCTACGGGAAAATACAACAGTTTTATACGTATGTAAATCGGAATAATACAGATAAGATTAGCTCGGTCTGAAAAAGTAAATATCCCTTCACTAAAACCCACTGATATAACACATTTGTCAACAATACATATCGCAAGCAGTTAACACAGATTTAAGAAGCATATGTTGAATGTAAATTATAACAAAGTATTAAGTAGGTGGCTACTTGAGCCATAAACGCACTACACATGGTCACCGGTCCCATCTGGGGAACATATCATAAACATACACAAAAGAAAACAATTAAATTCGTATCTCGATTTAAGCAAATAATCAATCGATGTTTGAACAATCGAGTAACAAGGCCAGCTCTATTAATTAGGCCAAACAAAGGTGTCCTAGTTCTAAATTTGAAAATTTAAATTCTGTAAACAATTATGTAACTTTTTTATGAGTAATGATTTATAGTCATAGCTATTGAATATAAGAATTAACATACACACACAAATACCTACCTATTAAACGTCAGTCTATCGATATTTAGCTGTATCTTTATCGCTTTCTTACCTACTCTTCAAGTATAGTACGTTTTTTTTGACATTAGAAATTGTGTAAACAAAGAAGCAGTGGTAGTAAACCATTTTCTACAAACGATTTATAACAAAAGAGTGATATTGTTTTCAGTGCAAGTTGAAGCTATATGAAATTATGGATCACTAGCTAGTACGCGCGGCCCTGCCCGCGTGGAATTCGCATTATTACCAGGTGGTAGAGTCTTCGGGCTCGTCTGAGTGGGTGCCACCGCTTTACTTATTAATTCCGCTGTCATAACAACATTGCCTAGTATTGTTGTTTTCCGGATGGAAGAGTAGATCCCTAGTCCTCGAAGTGGGATGGCGCCATCGTGTTTATTTTCAAAAGTAGGTAAATTCCTAACATTGCGATCAGTTATGGACGGCGATAGCCACTTTCCATCAGGTGCATCGTCTGTTCGTCCGTCCCACTTATGACATAAAATAAACGTGGAAGATGTTTATCGCGTGGAATTCATCTATAACGTTATAATGTGGTGTCCGCGACTCCGTCCGAATGGATATACAAATTTAAACGGAATACTTATATAAAATAACAATTAAAACGTTACAACAAAAAACTTCAACGAAAACAAACCAAACTTAACAATAACACAAAGAAAACTATCAAAACGGCAAAATTCACTGATTACACTCCCACTCGTAAAGGATGCTTGAAGCTTACGTTTGCTACGTGTTGTGACAAATGTCGGCCATGTTATGCACGCACTTTAAAAATAACCTATTGTAAAACGTATTTCAACATTGACATGATCTTTTTCATTTTGTCATGTTAAACTATTAAACTAATAAGGTTTAATGTTCTCAAGTATATTTATATTAATCTATGTTTGCAACCGCTGCTTCTTTAGGTCTTTTATAATGTAAACTTTTCACGATGATTAGTTTATTTGTATTAATTTATCTTTTTTGTTGTAGAAATTTAAACTATGGTATTTTATTATTGAAAATACAAATAAACTGTCACAATAATGTCTATTTAGAACTTAAAGATTTAAATTAAATATTATGGCATTTTTTATTAATATATTTTGCTTGCTACACATTAACGTGTACGATAAAGAACCCAAATTTTTGTTCTTTCTAATGCTAAAAAAAACAGACTATAGATAAGTACAATACCTAATTCCATGACAATACTTTGGGATTTGGGGTTTGGGACCGCAACAGAAAGTAAGAGAATACATTTGAGGGTGAATAACTGATTTTCCACTTCATATATAACTGAAAATTATATTTTGAAATTATAATCGAATCTGCGTTAAGTTTCTATATCATACCGGGTGTAAGAAGAACGATCCCGAAGCCGAAATCCCCTAGTTACAAAAACATTGGCATAAAAAAAAGATTTGGTCAAAAAAAAGTATTCCATTTTTTTATGTTTTTTATTTTTTATTTTGCATTATTTACTCTCCATCGCGTTAGTAAAGAGAAATGATATCATAAAAAAACACCACTACAAAAAAGCACGCGCTTGGCGCTAGTTGTTTTTTTGTGGTCAAGATTAGACTGGGTGCGCTAAAAGCTGAGGATCGGGATAATCGGGTTCCATGGCGCACATTGGGAGAGACCTTTATTTTCAGCTGTGAACTGTAATAGACTAATTGATACACACAAACTGGCTTAAATGAACGTGTACCTTGTTAGAAAAATTATTCGTTTCGAACAGATTTATATGGATGAACGAGTATGCGACAATAATACAATTATTCTAGTACCGGGCCGTACCTACGTACACACCACGCGGGGCACCGCGGTATGCTGCACACAATTAATTCCTTATCGGGCACATGTCCGGCACGTATACTAGAAATTATTGGAAAATCCCTCATTAAATCGCCTCAGAAATTTAGGAAAGTCAACGAGTCGTCCCGCTTAGGTAACAGACTTTATGACTGATCTTGAAAGAATTCGCTAAGACGTCAGACTTCCAATCGAAAAATACTCAAGCAATTTGGCTCAGCAAGAGGGATTTACAAGAGGACAAGTCTTTTTGGTTATTAGTATTTTAACTAAAAAAATATTGCAAGGAAAGAAATAAGGTTAGTATTCCAACACTCCAACAAAATATACGAAAAGCAGCATGTAGCAACAATAAGTGAGAGAATGGTACGTCTCAGTCGAACCAGTCCATTAGTGCTGAAAAAATAACGAAAAAGTTCCTACGTAACGTTAGAGAGAGGCAAATTAAATCATGCATAAAAATACATATTTTACGTCAATAATATTTCTCAGACATTAAACAGCAGTTTCTCTGCATAGTCTTATGATTTGAAGACAACAATAAACAAGAACGATGTGAAAAATTTCACGCTGTTGTCATAACTATAACTTAGGCATAATTAACCTAAGATTTACCCCTTCTAGAGTACATTTTCAAAGACGGTAATGATCCAAAATGTCGGCCATAAGAACATTGGCAGATCTCACCGCTTTCTTGATCATGAAACAATAAGGCAACTAACAAAATTCACAGTCGCGAACAATCGAGAAAACATCTCCGTATCTCAGCTGGCCATCTAACTCAGTGTCGCCGCTAATTAGAAGCATGGTAATGACTGAGCCCAATGCCGAAATTGTCCTATTGTGAGAAATTCCCAGGAATTATGTTGAAAATTTTTGGTTTTATATCACACGAAACAGTTAGGAGACCTTGCTTGACGCTTTTATAAAAGAACAAAAGATGCAACGCCATCTATATACCAGACTAGACAACAATTTATTTTTTTAAATAAGCTACTGTGTGAACAATATAAATAGTTATGTCGAAATTAAAGATTACTTTAATTATAAGATTGTTCTTAATTAATGTGACATCGCGCAACATGGAGGTGCGCGTGCGATTTGCGCAAGTTTTTAATCTATGGCATGGGAAATTACAAACGATTACCTACTTACTAACAGTCAAACTGGACAACATTAAACTAAATTCTTCGTACTTTGAGAACCTTGACTTTATTTTTATATACTAGAATCGTTCTACGTAATATACTACATAATAATCATAATATATGTAATGAGTAGGTTTTATAATAAGTAATTTGGTAAAAATGTGTGAGCGCCAGAGGAATCCTGGCAGATGTAAAACAAACATAGGTAGTGGGAAAACGTAACATACACAACACAGTAGAGAGTGGAGTAAAGAGTTAATAAAGAATTCAGTGCCGTACTGTCTTGCAGTTGAAGTTGGCTTGGGTCCGAAGGACTCGGCGGTACTCCATTCCTACCATTTTCTGTTCATTAAAAACTTTAATTAGGATAGATTGTACACATTTATACATCCGAACTAATAAAAACCATGTCGAATAAGATTGGAAAGAAGTTAGTAAGGCAACGGGCAGACGATGTAATGATGTGGAATCCGCTTACCTCATATCATAATGTATGTATTAAAAAAACTATAATGGAAGTATAAACATATTACAATCACTATTGACCACACAGCTTCCTGTCGTTACAGTTAGATGGCACCACGTTCGGTTCCCAGGCCATTAAGTTATGGGAACTATAGGAAACCACCATTAGAGGTAGAAAGTGAAATCGAATGATGATGTGCACGCATGGTGTTGCCATGTCAATGTCATTTGACATTAGTTTATTTGTTTTGATAGTATTTCAATACTAAAGATATAGAATACACCGGTGTTGAACTTCTGATTTATAATGAGGGGGTTCAAGAGAATAGCTTTGAAAGCTCACGGGGCTTTCGAACAGCTCATTACAGGGCCGCCACCACCGTGATCAATACCTGCCACAGACGGCAGCCATCTCCCTTAGGAGAGAGAAAGAGGCGCTGCCGTCTCCGTCGACCATGGAGCACCGCGTGGAGGTTATGGGCCCCTTTTTTTTTCCGTGCGGAAATCCCCTCGGATACCCCCCAGCCGGAGCCGTAAGGGGAGGTTATGTCGAACTCGTACCGACTAAAACCGCACGCCGACTGTGGGTCGTGATGCTAGGCCGGAGGTGAGGTTGTCATCGACATATCCCTCGCACCCCGGCTGACCCAGGGCCATCCCTTACGGTCTAGCCCTCCTCGGGAGAGGGGACAACGGTGCCCCGACTCGCCCCCGGAATGGGTAGGCGCGCTTCTCAGCGCGCCGTCACCGTGGCCTGCTTCTGCTGGGGTGACAGGCGGCTTCACCCGTCACCCCCAGGTCCGCGCTCATGGGGGACGGAGGTCAGTCAGTACCCTCCGACGCCCGAGTTACCTGCGCGCGCGGGCAGCGCGGTTCGCGAGTCCCGCTCGCTCGCGCTGCCTCTCCCGTTCCGCCGTCTCCTTCACGACCATTACCTGCTCGCTGAAGGAGACGCCGGCCGGTTATGGGCCCCCGCACTCCCGAGTGTAATTACCTGACGTGCTTGTGGACTGACGAATCCAGGTGTACGGTAGTGGGAATGTGAATATTATTAACGCCATTGATAAACCGTAAAACCGACATTGATGAAGCATAGAGTGACTTCCACGGGAGCGAAGCCAGGGGCACATAATAGCAATATACTTAATATAAATATGTAGAGCGTAACAAGACAATAAACAACTCAAACTGTCAACTAACAATGCATTGACTTGATGTGATGCACCTACTTTTTATACTGGTATGCGCTTTCGTCGAGAAATGGAAAAGATCCGTTAATAAATAATGCAACTTGTTGATCTCTCTAGACTGGGTCTGGATTAGACCGGACAAGAAAATAGCTTGTTAACGTGTATTCTGTTGTAGTTTTTTAAGAAAATAACAGGCAAAACCATAAGACACATTTCACTAGAATAATTGCAAGATAATTTGATCGCGTTTTGACAAAAATCATCTAATGCTGACCAAATGTATTACAAAGGTATTACGTACATTTGAAAGCATTGTCCTCTTCGGTCTACCTTGTTGGCATGCAAGAATAGGTAGGTACTAGGTATTGTTTTTATTTTAAATTATCAGTATTTACCATTACTAATTTGTGAGTACAAAAAATATGATGTTATGTTTGGTAGGTACATACTTAAGACATAGTACAGGTTCGTGAATAACAATAAACGTATATGTACGTGTGGCTAGTTACTCACCGTTCTATGAGACAGATCACCGACGGAGTCGTGCCTGTGCTCCAGACTGCCGAGACTGCAGCACGACGCCGATGACGCCAGGCTCACGGAGTCAGCCCGAGCGCGGTGCGGTGACACCGCCACGTGTTTCAGCATTCCTGCGGACAACAGACAACAGTAACGTTACTCATTAGACCAAATGACTACCTATCACCGATAAAACCACAATATAACCTTCAGTGGTCAACTTGGAAGTCATTTAAATCACCTGCGGATCGAAGTTGGCCACTGCAAGAAAGATATCATGGCAAAATAGGTAACCACTGAAACTTTTCTGTACGTTTGGCAGTACTTTGATATTTTCCGTGAAGTGACTCCTTGGTGATATCAAAGCATTGCTGTTAGACCAGTTGTTGGACTTTTTACGGCTCTGACTACTGGTAACGATTGACTTAGATGTTCGTATGGCAACCGGGACAGATGGCTTAACGTGCTCTCCGAGGCACGACCAGATTAAAGGACTATATTGACCGGTTGCAATCCGGTACCGAGGACTTAGGACAAAGGAGAACGCAGCAGCTCTGGTTAAGTTTTGGGCCAATAAAATCTAGGTGATAATATCCATTACTTAATTCAAAGAAGAAGGAACGTTATTAACGTAATCGCTATAAAAGCGTTTTTGTAACATAAACTGTTATACCATTTCATCGACATAATAACGGTGCGGGAGCGTAACACATTATACGATACAATTATGTATCTACGAAATAATAGTTATTAGTAATAGTTTCTCATTAAAAACAGTATTATGTTGTTTATTTGCAAATAATAGCTACTAAAGAAATAGTTTCTCATTAAAAAGCTACTTCAGATAGGTTTTGTTTAGTTCGATAGTTATAGCAATAATCGTTACACAATTGGACTACGTATAGTATAATGTTACAGAATAGTAACTCTATAACCTATTATATTATATATCGTTACAAAACAATCAATTTTAAAACTTATTATGTCTACTGACGAAACTATTTTATAAATGTTACGATTGTATTGTCTGTGGCCCGTCTATCTTTTTAAAAGGAGTTCGCCTACTCTGCTCTTTTTTTGTATACCGCTTACTAAAGAGTTAAAAAATAATTTTATGCGTTCAATTAACTTCGCTATGGGCTCTAGAAAATTAATTTATATAGGATTTTACTGTTGGTTCTAGAGTACAGTCACATCAGATCGATATTGATAGTCCAAAATTTGGACTATCATAATATATAATCTTAATTCTTTGGTTTTCCTGATGGCAGATTGTTCTAATATTTGGTATACACCTTCAATTCGGACAATAATGTAATTTAAATAAATGACAGTTAAGTAGATATTACTCATATTACTCTTAATACCTGCTTTCTAAGATCATTTTGAGACGTTTTCTGTACGAAAATCGTTTAATAATAATAATTCCGAACTTAGCTTAGTCACGAACGATTAAATTTAAATTATAAATACTATATAATAAAGCCACTGATATTACCATATTAATAAACAAGTCAAAGAAATACACTATACAAGTAAATAAACAAGACTGTTGATTAGAGAAACAATGATAAAACAGCGATTGATAAGGATAAACAGGATAACGACTTGTCTTGCTCCTTAAGGATACGGAATATAACATCAGAAGAAGCACTCTTAAACTTCGTTAATATGAATACTATTTACGCCAAACGGTCACGATTCCACCACGTCCCAGATCTTAAAAACGCCACATTGAACATTTTTTAAAAGCTAACAATTAACTTTATGTATTTCGAGTAGATCTCCAAAGATTCGTATGAAATTCATAAAATGGTCACCCTTAAGAGCAGCAACAAATCATGTAAATATTGCCCGAATACGATTCCAATAAATTGGCCTTCTAGACCAGCAGTAGTTACAATCTGCACCATTCTAAAACGGCACTCTCCAAAAATGCATCCTCTAATACGAGAGATCTAATTTCGTCTATTGATGTGGTCCAACACTTGCGCACGCACATGTCACAGCCCTTGTTTGGCGCCGGATGCATCCGCTTCTCAGGACAATGCTCAAGTACCTGGCCACCATTGTGCGGAACCCGGAACGTGATTAAGAAAAATATCGATTAGAATGTTGTTTGAATTGGCAAAGGCACGTTTTAGATTGAGATCCTTATGGGAGAGTGACTTTTTATAGAAGGACACTTTGAAGAAGGTTGAATATGGTTTTGAGGTGTTAAATACAGTTTTTTCTGCGTTACTTACTAAGGCAGAGGTAAATTCACCTCTGCCTTACAGACTGACTGGTGACTTCGAGTCCGTGAGGTAGTAGGTTCTTCATCTACGCGCACATTCTCCTATCACCACCCTCACAGTGTCCATATTCTGTAAGCAAACTGTCCGGTATTTATCCGACTGTGCAGAAAAGCCAGGTTGCATGCTTTGTATCACTGGATTCCATGTTGCTGCCAATTTAAACCCATCTTCCTAATTGAATTTTTTGTGCTTCTTGAATATATGGAGAAAAAGAAAAGTAACTATGGTAAATAAAAATACTTTAAGCGAGGCTTGAAAATCATCCTGATAAGGCCGTCAAGCTGAGTGCCACCACTGTTAACATGGTACATGTTTATAATGGTGAGCCTCTTTCCAAGACTTTGCTTACCATCAGGCGAGGTGAAATCAAATTGACGTGTCCTTTTATAATAAAAAAAAGTACTTGCACTAAGAGACTGACCCGCCCGCCAGGACAAAATCCTGTAGGTACCTAAGTATCTTCTTCATCCGAGTGCTAATCCTGGTTAATTCAAACTTGCACTTTGGACTCCAAGACTTGCTTCCCCTCTCACAATTTTAACTTAAACGGGAATGACTAGGTATAGTTTTTCCAATCACCGCACCAGAACCACATTCATTAATCAATAGGTGTATAGAGAATTATCAACAGAATCCAATGACTGTAACAAAACTTTACAGATATCTCTCAAATTACCAACAACGTAAGACCTCGGTCATAAGCCAGTATTACCTAGTAAGTATCCAAACATTATCGTAATACCACCTATAATTTAGAAGCCAAACCACTGCTTTTAAGCTTGCCAACAATGCTTGCACAAGCCAATATCATATTGTTTGTTATAACGGTCTTACTGTTAAGTAAAGGTCGTGAGATTCAGAACATTGATGTGCTAGTGTGAAAGAAAGCAGGTAATGGAAAGGGATACTCGACCTGAGTGAGTACAAAAAGAGAATCAAAATTCAACCTCTATAGATTAGATTTTTTTTATACCACTGAGATGGCAGACAAGCACACGCTCCACCGTCAGGTTGTAGTCACGTATTTCCAACAGGGAATACTGTCAAGTTCATCAAAACTGCGGCATGCGTTACCATCCCTGGGACCATCTGGGAATGGGACGATCTGGGAACAGGACAAACTGGGAACGGGACTATCTGGGAATAGGACCATCTGGGAACGAGACCATCTGGGAATGGGACGTTCTGATACAAAACGTCTACATACTAGCTATTGCCTTCGAGTTGGTAAATGGAAGGTAAGACGTCCCAAGCAGACCTAAAAACTCAGTACGAAAGAGATGACTTAACAGGGGTAACAAAACTGAAGACTGATGACTCTTGCTATCGTCCAAGGACTCGAATTGATAAAATATCGAAGTTTTACTAAATCCGAAGTTAGACTGGAAAAACCGACCCCAGACTTTGAGGTAAAAGGCCTCAGTTGCGACTGGGATTAGATGAAGAAAAATCGATGCAGTACAATTGTACAATGCAGCAACGCAACGATAGTCGAAATCGTATAAAAATTGGTCTCCTTCAGGCAACTGATCTGGTTAGGCTAACGTATGATACTTAACACTTAAGTTTTTATGTTAAAACAGTTACGAGAAACACCATAACTTTATAATTTAAGACAATTGTCAATAAAAGTTTCATTAAACTTGGACGAGGGTCATAATTTTTTTGAATGTGACTACGGCCACATGTTACGCATACTCAGTATTTCAAGTAAAAATGTAAATACTTGTAGAGACGAAAATAATATGTGTAAAACGCTTATTAAAATAACTAGCAGTTTTGCTGTTAATGGCCTACCTAGAAGTGGATGAATAGCAATAGTTTCAAATACTTTTTCTAAAGCTAAGCTAAAAAAGCTAAAAAAAAGTTGGTACACAAGAGAAAAGGATCCCAGAACTAAATCTTCTGGGATCCTTAACTTCTTATTGTATTTAGACAGTAAAACTAGATTTAAATTAGACAAGCTTCAGTGTCTTACTTCACTGCTTTTGTGCAGCAGTTTTAAAATAAGCGCATAGATCTCCTTCCTACTTTCTATTATAAAAAATATAAAAAATGCCCTTTTCCAACCTTGACTCAGATTTTCCTCTAATTCTCTAACACGATCACTGAGCGAACACTAGTATTACCTACCTATTAATAAATCCCACTAACATTCATGCCGAACTTGTACTACTGTAAATCTTTCTGCGCATTGGCTAGGCGTGCCCGTCGCGGGCGCATCCGCCGCATCTGTCGAACAATAATCCCGAGTTTTTGCGCGCCCATTGTTTTTGCGTTTGCGCGTTCCCAGAAGACGGGCGAAATCTTGCGCGCTGTGGGATCTCGATCTCAATGAAATGGCGCAGCTTTCTACTAATGCGCTTGAAATGAATGAAAGAATTACAAGCACTTTCTTACTGGCGGCAGTTTAGCCTATTGCTAGTCTAGTATATCGAATTTCTTTCACACGAGTACTTAGTAATTATAATTTACATTCATATAATAAGAGTTGATTGTTATCTTTATGTCTTATGTAGACATGTCTCAGTAATTATTGTTTTATTAATTGTTAGACTTCAACTTGTTATCCTCTCCCACGTCTATACACATCACTCTCATTTACACCTTTCTCCCTCAAGACAGACAGAGACAACAAATCTTCTTGCTATTGTTGTAGGCCTTGGTTGTATGCTTTTGGTGAGTAGTCCCGACTGACTTGCCCTGAAGGGTCTTATTTTATTTTAAAGAATACTAGTCTTAAAAATTACGAGTAATAGAAAGTACTAGTACCTAATAGGAATCGCTAGTAATCAAAATTACTAGTAATATAAAATACTAGTATTTTTGTTACTAAATTATTCAATTACTAGCAACAAATTACTAACAATAGGAATTAAATTACTAGTACTCCCGTCAACCCCTCCAGTTCCTCCCTCAGTCCGTCCCTCCATCCTATCCTATCCTATCCTTAACCCCTCCAGCGGAACTAAATAATTTCTCTCGAAGTGGGTCGTTTAAAATTCATATTAATCATTGGTATGTGTGTGCATCCAATCACCCTAAATTACTCAATCAATTTCTACAAAGCAGAAGCGTTAATAATTATTATACGAACAAAGCATATGAAGTTCGTGACCGGCGATGGTGATTACAATGATTACATGATATGATTACGGTGGTAACCGATCAAATTATAACGCAATACATCAATATTTAATCACTAATGATCGCTACTGTAATTATGATTATTAATGAGACTAGCTAACGTCCACGGCTTTGCCCGTAGATATCGGTTACCGCGCCTTTTGATTCATAATCTCTGGTTCTCCTAATCAATTGCAATCTGACGTACGGCAGATTTTAAGTTTGCTTCAGACCTTTCTATTAAAAAATTGCATCAAAATTCGTTCAGTAGTTTTTGTGTCCATCGTGAGCTAAGATAAAAAGTCAACCCTGTTTTCTAAGACTTTGCCTTTAGCTTACCATCAAGTGGGATGAAGTTATGCTGACGTGACCTATAGTATCTTAAAAAAAATCATTCGGCCCATAATCGTTAATTTAACCTAAACTTAAGACTTTTTAAATCTATATTGTGTACTGGGCATAACTAATTTACAATCTTAAATTATGTAGTATGGATGATAGGTATTATAGTGTGTGAGATTACATTAATTATGAAGCATTCACTCTGTCAATCATTGATATCATATACATATTAGCCATTAGATTAAGTTAATCATCTAATTAAATACCGAGGCTGTTAATTAAAGGCCGGTATATTAAATCAAATAAATAGTTGGAGAATTTCGTGCAGTAGGCATCTAAATACCGGCAAACATATTGAACAAGAATAGGATTAGTTCACGCAATGCATTAAATGCCAACCAGTGGCGAGGGATCCCTTGCGTTACCATCCCTGGGACCATCTGGGAATGGGACGGTCTGGGAATAGGACGATCTGGGAATAGGACGATCTGGGAATAGGGCAAACTGGGAATGGGACGAGCTAAAACAGTGTGACGAGTTTGGGAATGGGATGTTCTGATACCAAACGTGTTTCCTACCGGTTTCCCAATGAGTCGCATCTCATGGTGCATAACTAGATCGAGTTTAATTTCTTTTCATCGGCTTCCCCTTTGAAAATTAAAATTACATTCTTCGCCAGTGGTAACATAACAATAATTATATAAACATAAAACCAATTTGAAGAACTGGTCAGCCAACGACGCGAGGTCTTTAAGACCGTGCTGGTGTGATATACTTTGTAATTGGTTAATTACCACGTCTCATCCCTCGCACACCATAACAAAGAAACCTTAAATACTCTTTCTGTGTAGCTAGAATACGTATAATTAACTAGTTTTTTTTTTCGCGCGGAAATCCCCACGAATACCTCCCCCGCCGAAGCCGAAAGGGGAGTTTATGTCGAACTCGAACCGACTAAAACCGCACGCCGACTGAGGGTCATGGTGCTAGGCCAGAGGTTATGTTGTACCCCGGCTGACCCAGGGCCATCCCTTACGGTCACCCCTAGGCCCGCGTTCATGGGGTCTAGTTTTGTACCAGTCATTATAACACGAAGGGTATCTATGGCGACATATCATAGGTTTCATTCATCGGTAAAAGTTATTACGACATATACACTATCAGCATTTTGTCCAAACATTAATATGAGTATAAAATATTGACATGTCTTTATTTGGTTGTCTCAATAACTTCCGCTCCGATTGCTTGTCTCAATACGGACACGCATGTAAGCGTTTAATGCCTTCGTCACCCGCGGTTAGGGCTGTCACCTCACTAGATTTATTTTTATTGAAATATTTGTGTCTTCCAGTAGCGCGTCAAGCGGTTAACATTTTTGAGGCTTTTTGGTGCCATAAGAATAAGTTACGCGAAAGATTCTTGCGGTTTTTGCTACCTACTCGTAGTAGCTAATTTTAAATGATTTATTATATTGAAATAATAATTTATCATGGTCATAGCATAAATAATGTTTTAGAACTATTTTAAGAGGCTGAGGACAAGTTTCAAACTGAACAATTGAAGATTGAAGAACCAAGCGTTTCAGTTACTCATTCCTATGCCGCACCACTAAGACCTGGAACTCCCTGCCAGTTTCTCGTGTTTGCTTCTTCCAACAGTCCCGGGTCCTTTAAGCGGGGCGTGAAAAGGCATCCAATGAGGCCGTCAAGCCACCACTGTTAACTTGGTAAATGTTTGCGATGGTGACACTCTTTCCGAGACTTTGCCTTTAGCTTAACATCAGGCGAGGTGAAGTCAAATTGA
Organism: Eilema sororculum; assembly: GCA_914829495.1. NCBI lineage: Eukaryota > Metazoa > Arthropoda > Insecta > Lepidoptera > Erebidae > Eilema > Eilema sororculum. Next base: position 26,066,525 of record OU618537.1, read on the forward strand.
CGTGTCCTGTATAAAAAAAAATTAAAACTTAAATGTTGCAGGATTTAGACAGCAGTCAAAAGCAATTGCAGTTCGGGTAGGATTTGTACCACAATAATATTAACTTTAGCCGTATAGTGCATGAGATCACAGGTTTTACGTGTTATCATTTTAATTTACTTTTAAAGCAACAACGCAAGTGAGAGTGACACCCCTAAGTGAGCTCGAATTAACTGGCTACAGCTCAAAACTCGCGCTAACCGGACGACACTTCGAGATAACTACCTATTAACCGTGGAATGCGAATTAATTATTTTCTTTGCTCTTTTCTACGCTTTCAGATTCGTACCTAAATTCGTGCCGATTAATAACATTTGTAGTGCTATTCTTCAATATACCTACATACTATGGTCCCGAATCTTATCCTAGAGTTGTCACGCAGATGTAATGATGTTATACTACAAAGTTAAAAATATATTTTGTAAAATGTACTCCGTGCGCGTTTTTAAAGTGTCTTTTGAGCACCCATAGACGGCGTGCGTTTTAGTCAGTTTGAGTCTGACATAACGTCCCTCACCGGTCCCTGGGGGGATATCCGCGGGGATTTACCTATAAATCATAGATTATATGAAACTGAAACTCTATGTAGAAAACCAATTCGTGCGCGTCAGTTATTCGTTTCTCTCGCGACTTAGGTCCAAGATGTTACGATATATGCCGGTAACTATACCTATATATGTATATCGAAGCTTCTAGTAATACCTAATGGGAAGACAAATATGTTAGGGAAGGCACCTCTGACGCGCGCGCTGATCACCATCAACAGGATAGCAGAAGGGGTGGACTTGTTCTGTTGTGCGCTGGGTGAATTCACAAAGATTGCGATGTATAATATATGTTATAGATCATAAATTATGTTAAGCAACTGTTGTATTGGCCGGTCTATTGCATTGGGTGTAACACCTGTAATAATAGATTAAGCATAAGAGAATAAATAAAAAAAATAAAAAATATCAAAAATCTAGTTGGTCACTGAAAGCTAATTCATCTGCCTCACGTTGGGCTCAACGAGTGCAAGAGGAGATAGGATAGGTACTAATCAAAGAGTGCGAGTCTAACATCTATAGAATTTCTAATGTAAAACAGCTCTTTATAGTCGCCTTGTATGACTCCCATAGAAGGAAGAAACTTGGCCTTTATACTTATTGAAATAAGGCCTAAGCCGTGATACTCAAGTTTATTAAAGAAATATAGAGCATATTTGAGGCCACTAATGTACTGAACCTATTTATAAAAACGATACAAATTTGATAACACTACATATTATGTTAATTGTGACATTAAGGACATATGAAACATACTCAGTTTGGTAAGACAGCGTATTAGCATAAGTTAATGTACAATACCCAAAGAATGACATACGCCCACATGTAACAGCCATGTCTGTCCGTAAGGATAACTTCGGAATTTGTAATAGGCTTTTTATTAGTTCGATTATATGCGTTATGTAGATTAGTTATAATTTTTTAGACTTTTATGAGCTATTAAGTTACAAAAGAGGAACTTGATTGATTTATTTCTGGGCACGAATCCACTGGTCCCCACTGGTCTTGTGACTCGTCTCCTCAAATATTTGAGGCACCAACTCATCCCCTCTTTAGACACTTACTAAGATGGTAAATAAAACAATATTATAACTATAGTCTCCTCTTTATCCAAGTGCCAATCGCAGTTCCATTCAAAGTTTATGTTTTAGAGCTTGGGGTCCTCTCTCTTCCTACTGATTTCAGATTTGGTTTCTTTTAGTTATTACGAGAACGACTGTCATGTGTTCAACACAGCCCTAGGAGGATAACCCACGTCAAAACATCGTCTGACAGTCAGCAAAGATATCGCTAGCAGGTATTTCAGTATTAGGGTCGTTTCCAAATTGCACCCAAGGTCTTTACCTCGTTACCTGGGTGTATAATGTAACCGGTGTAGCTGGTAAAAGAAACTCTTATAATTATCGATTTAGTGTGCCTTGTACAAGGCAAACCATTGGGATGCTGGTAGTAATCGAGTTATAGGGACCCATGGCCACTGCTGTATGAAACCCAGGTAACATACATAAGCTTGCAGTACAATATATCGCTGGTTAAATGCCAAAGGGCCACATTACGGAATTGGTAAATTTTACAGGAGAGCCCATCAAAGTTTTCGCCGCGATATTTTAAATTTTTTTAAGAATCTATAAGTGCTACATCTATGTGTTATATATCATTCGATGCGTATTTTAGAGCTTTATCAACGTAATACAAACTAATTTCAGCAGCTTGCATCTACGAGAGTATAATATCACATGTGTCCGTTTTGCTTATAAAAATGAGTTTTGAATCTGTGCATATTTATTTAATAAAATGCCACATAACGAAAGATAAGTAATGTTTAATGAATATTTTTCTCGAAAAACCAATAAAATCAATCTTATCTAAACATAAAAAGAATAAGGATAACACAACATGATAGAATAAAGAATCACGTCTTTATTAAAATAACTAAAAAGTTAAAATTCTAGAAGAAAAATAAGGTAAGTGTGTTATTGCTCATAACATTGTGATTCACAATGTTAAAGTCATCTAAGCCTTACAAGGAACCATACTTATAGACTACACATTCAATCAATTAGCCTTTCGCTTTCCATTCCTGGACATAGGCCTCTATTTCGGTGCGCTATTTCGGCTGGTCCTCCGCCTTCCACATCCAGTCTGTCCCAGCCACTTTTTTAGGTCCTCAGTCCACATCGGGCTAGAGGGCGCCCTACTTTCCGTTTACCTTCTCGCGGTCTCCACTTTAGGACTCGTTGGTCCAACGGCCGTGAGTCCTTTGGCAGATGTGACCAGCCCACTGCCATTTCAGTTTACTTATTCTGTGAGCTGTGTCGTATGTCGTACAGTTGTATATCTTTGTCAGATGACCTCGTTTCGAACTTTATCCTTCAAGGGGAATGTAACATCCCCATGCCTCTACGCTGGAGGCTTATGGGTTCTGGTCTTGGAGCTGGACGGACATTGTGGCGGTATCATACAAGCATCTCAGCACCTCGAAGTATCACCAATCGACACGACACCGCTGTAGGACATCCAGAACTACCCAGTTTTCGATAGAGTCGAAGACTTTTTCGTAGTCCACAAACGCCATATACAGCGGCTGACTGTACTCCTGGGTCTCTTCTACGATCTGCCGAACAGTATGGATGTGGTCTACGGTGCTATAGCCTTTTCGAAACCTGGCTTGTTCTGGTGGCTGGAACTCGACGAGCTTACACGCGAGGCGATTTGTGACGACTCCCGAGTTTGTAGACATGATTCAGTAGTGAGATGGGCCTGTAGTTCTTCAGCAAGGCTTTATCACCTTTTTTGAAGAATAGTACCACCGCAGTCCCGCTCCATGCCCTAGGTGTAAGGCCCTGCTGGAGGGAACTAAAGAGGCTCACTAGCTCTTTCAGTATAGGAACCCCGCCTGCTTTCAAGAGCTCAGTAGTAATTTCGTCATCACCAGGGCACCTGTTATTCTTCAGTTGCCTGAGAGCCGCCTCTATCTCGCACTGCTCGACATCGGGTATCTCGTCGGTGTAATGGCGCGTGAGTGGGGCTCTATGGTTTTCATCGTTATGTCCCTTCGGTTGAGTCATACGTGATGCATACAGCTGTCCATAGAATTTATCGATCTCTTCAAGAAAAGTGTAATTTATTGATTATCTTGTTCGGTATTTATATTGTTCAGACTGTTTAGTATCGGTGATTTTTGATGAACAATATTGGGAGTTGAGTTGAATGTGTTATTTTGTGTTGAGGTGGTTTGAAGATCTTCATTTTCGGCTATTACCACCATAAGTACACAAACACAGACCCTACTATCCACTCCTAATGATTTCATCATCCACGGCAGCAGTAAACAGTCTGCGAGTCAGGCAGCACAGTTATTATTGGTACCTATAGCTCGTCTAAACTGAAATAACGTTCACATCATATTCAGTTTAAAAATAGTAAAATGTCCCATTGTTTCAGGAATTTTATCGTCAATAGGTATAATTTGTTTGTGTACGTGAGAGAAGTGGTTGGGCGCGTCATTTGGGCTTAGACAAGCTATACCTAATTGTTTAGGTATGTAAATTTACTAACTGGCAAAAAAACATACAAGCGAACCATTACACACACCAATACAGCCACAAAAGAAACATGTCCAATTTTCGTAAAGAAATAGTAGTGTATTTACTTTTTCTTATGTACAAAACTCCGGTTCTGCACTTTCATCTTAAAAAAATATAATAAGCTCATGGTATTAAAATGCAAAGCGGACACATTTTATAATATGGCCCTTTGGCTTATAAAATAATGACTCACTCACTTGATATTTATATTCCACACAGCCATAATCCAAAATATGGCACTTTAGTCTATAAAATTTAATTAAAACTAAGACATATTTCGCAATATGGCCCTTTGTCTTATAAAATACGTGCACTTACGCCGATTACGAGGGCTCAACTGAAAATGTGGCTGTTTCATCCTGAAGTGAGTCACCAAAGTCGCGGAATGCCAAAAAGGCGGTTGTCTGATTTTGCCATTTTTGATGCTAAAATCACGGGTGTCTTCTTCAAATTTAAAAGTTATAATGATTTGGATGCCATTTTTGGAAAAAAATAGATTTCAGATTTTTTGCGTTGTGGCCCTTTGGCATTTAACCAGCGATATGTATTCAGCGTCATTCTGACTGAAGACAAAGAATATATAAGTATCGAATATAAGTCACGAATTAGCACAATGGTATGTCAATTTATATACGGAACAATACAACGTATTAGTAGATAAACATTCAACGAATACTATTATATAGACGTGGGTAGCTGGTATAGTAACCGTTCCTAATACGGCCTACAGCTGGACACTCGATTGCGTAACCGATACAATACCTGCGAATTGCTTCAAAGGTCATAGGCCAACTAATTTGAGGTCTCTGACTGATATTAGGCTCGGATTGTAGACTACGGGTACGGTAAATGCGGTTAATGTGGTAAGTATTAGATAATAATTACCGGTGATTATTAGGTATAGTTTGGTAAGACGTGTTGCATACTTTGGTATCCAAGCCAACCTCACCCAGATTTCCTTTCGGGATTAGCAGGTCAGATGACAGTCGTCCACGCAATAGCCAAATAAAATGGATAGAAGAAGAATGCGGCGCTACCGGAGTGTAACTAGCTAAGAGACAGCAAAATATAGTTTTTGAAAGAAGGGCTTTTGAAGAATTTTACGAGGTTGGCAGCGAGAGTATGATACCCTTGGTGTTATATACACCTCCATAAGCCTCGATAACCATTTCCCATCTAATGTTCCGTTTACTTTTCTGCCTATTAATCGGTATAAAAATGGAATCAAAGCTATGTACCGTAATGCCACAGAATAAAGAATAGTACGAGTACTAACATAGTAATATTTTGACAAAAAATTTGTAAATGAACCAATCTATTGCATGAAAGGCTATGTGCTTAGAAGTACTATACGACGCACTATAACAACTTATTCAAATATGCTATGTGGAGCAGCTAGAAATATTGTCAAATAAAATCTGCTAAGGGAAGAGAGTGCACATAGCAGATTTTGGTTAGACAACGATGTAATGCTGTTGAAAATTATAATCAAACACATAAATTCTCCTGTAAAGTGATTGATTCAAACATGTGATTATTTGCCATCGTAACAAGTCCTCATAATTATATTTCTACCTAATTTTATACTTCATACTTTAACCCACAATAAAACCCAAACAGTACCAAACAAAACCTGTTACCTTTAGTTCACAGGTATTGTTTACACAGCCCACAACGCCCGCCCCCAACAATACTCCATAATATTGATATATTAATCCTGCTCACATAAATCTAGCCGGAGCATACCTTTTGTTCGGTACCCGGCCATATTGTGTAAACATACCTTATAAATTTCGCGTTCGACGTGTTTTCAAACCAACCCAATGTTGCCATTAGTGGAATTAAATGTGGAATGCGCGCGCACGTGAAACCTCTGACAGGTTTGTGTGTGTTGCCAGAACAAATTTAGATTTCGAATAGTATATTTGGTACCTCGATTATACTTTAAATGTAGGCTATTGTCTTTGACATGTGTCAGTGAGTTTTACTTTATAGATTGCAAGTCATCACTCATCAGTCAAGGGTTACTCCCATCTAGTGCAGTCTTTCACTCCGGGGTTTGGAAACTCAGTTGGTATTTCATTTCGTAAGTGTCGTTTTAATGGTCTTTACAATTTTTTTTACTTTGACTTGGCCCCGTAAATGCTACCAAATAATGGAAGAGAGAAGTAGGTAGCAGGGTATCCGAAGTGCAAGATCTAACCGGGATCTATCCATGAAATAGGAGCTATTTTTACCCACGATGGAATGGTGACGGTATATGCGTTTGGAGTGAGAGGATTTTTGTGTGTTTATTTGTTTGTTTGTGCAAATCCATGTTGCCATTTTCTCCGAGACTACTTGTCCAATTTTGGTGCAGTTTTCAGTTATTATAGATACCACTTAGATAGGTAGGCAAACGATACATGTCATCTGATGGGAAGCTGTTACCGTAGCCTATGGACGTGTGAACGCCAGAAGCGTCACAATCGTACTATCGACTTTGTACGTGGTGGAATGCGTTTAAGCAATTCGCTCATCTCCCACGGGGGCAGGGGGCGGGCTTCGTGTGGGACTCCTAGCCTCTGAAAGAGGCCAGACTACCCACTAAACCACCACGGTGTCCATCGTCACCACATATCGACGATGGCGGGAACTACATATTCCGCCATCGTCGTGTGGTTCGCCCGCCACTTTATCGGCGGCAGGCCCGTTTCTGGTGCGGCAGAAGAGGAGTCCTTCTGCCACCCGCCTAGGCAAGGCACACGCGGCACGACGTGCGCCTTCAACCTCGAGGCCTATGTTAGGGCAGCAGACGCCCCCGCGTCTACTGCCCGGCCCGGTTAGGGAGGGAGGAGTTGGTGGTACCGCCTCCTACGAGCCCCGGTTCTCTTGCGGTGCTGTGGGAGGGAAAGTGGGTCACATTCCCTCTCCCTCTCCGCAGCCTCCTTCTGCGAGATAACCGTCTCGCAGAAGGTCTGAACCGCTGGTACTATCGACCCTGTAGGAACCTTCTAATGCCCTTCTTGAGTAATTCTAAGTACAACGGATGTCAAGTTCACGTCAACAAACGTACAGATGCGTTTCACGAGTTTATATTTGTGCATTAACGTCAACAGCTGTGTTATGCGTCTGTCTGTCTGTCCGTCTGTCGTTAAGTCTCCGGATGTTGATATATCGCGTCTTGATGGGCGAATCCAAACGTTGTTCTAAACAATTGTCATTGTTCTCGCACTCTTCAAATCGTGCATCATCATTACGCCTGTTAATCCCCGAAGGGGTGGGCAGAGATGTATTTATACCCACATTTCGTCTTCTTATCTGTTCAACATAACAGAGGAAAGCCTATTGCGGTCAATTGGGCACTTTGTCCCGGGATGCATGGTTTCTGCCGGAGAACAGCCTTATCCCCTCGTGGCCTTCTACGATAGCCACAAGAAGAGTCATATCACTACTAATCTGAGCATTTTAGCATGCTATGAGATTTTTATAGCCGTTAGCATGAGCAATGCGGACCGCTCTCTAAATAAATGAGAGCGAGCGAAACATAAAAAGAAAAAAAAAAGGAGAAAAATTGCATTTATTTTTCGCAGCTGCAGCACATACCCCCCAGAAATGTTACAAAATAATATCTTAAATAAATAATTAAGACAAATAATGTTAATAAAATAAATGATAGATTTTATAACGGCAACACTGCCCACCATCAATTCAATTCAAAAATGCCCATAGCTTACGACTATGATTTTTATTACCATGTAGAAGAAAGTAACTCTATCTTAGCTTCCCATGGATTCGCTGTATGGATAGCATTGTAGGTAGATGGACCTATGGACCATGGACCACTTAGGATTACGACAATTGCTGGTTGCGTGCGTGCGTGCGTTCGTGCGTGCGTGCGTGCATGACAAGAGAGTGTAGGAAGTACCCCTTGCGAAGAGTCAGTCAGGTCCACTATCATATGTTATAGTCCTCTCTCAACCTCAACATAATTCAAGGATCTTCACAGTCCCGTGTTGGATAATATGTGACTATCGTTTTATAACGCTGTTAGTCATTTTTAAATATATACTATTTGATTTACCTATTCCGGTGTACTTTGTACCATAGGTAACCACTGTACCTTAGATATTTATGCATTTTAATAAGATATGCACAAGTCCTGAATCATTTGTTACTCATACGGAGCTAGACGCTTCATTATTTAACTACTACTAGCCTTTGTGAGTATAAGTTAGTCACGTTTATATGTTTGCAAAGACATGGTATGATAAATGATAAAAAATGTTAGGTATTAGTTGGATGGAATGGTCTGATTGCATCCGCTCGTTGCCATCAGACCAGAGCAACTAACAGTGGAGCAATGTCATAATTGGGTATTCTACTGACCAGTCAAATTAGTTCCTTTTTATTAAATTTCAAAACGATAAGTTCTAAGGTAAGTAAGTTGTATGAAAAAAGATTTAGTGACGTCATAAAATTTAATACTCAAATCAATTACTATTATAGGTTGGGTGGATGATTAAAAATAAATGAAAACTATAAAATAAGAACCAACGCAATATTTACCGCTCTTTTACCATTTTTAATTTAATAAGCTCGATTTTATAATTTATTTTAACTATAGGATAACACCCAATTATCTACACCATTTTAAACTATTGAGTAAAAAAAATTTGACATTTACCAAGTTAGGCAGGACTAGCTATTGACCTCGAATTCGATTGCATATTTTACAATTCAAAAAATGTATCACCATAAAAGTACAACCAAAAATATTTATTCGGTAGCCATCTTGGAAGATGGCGGACCGCATCCGCCGATTACTGCAGCCCGCCCGAAGTTAATCTATATCGGTTCGATTAATGAGGAAGCTGCGGGCCGTTTGTTGATAGCTCTGAGGTATTTTACCGGTTTATGAAGGAAATTTGGACAGTCAAAGGGTAATGACATGTTTACGTTTAACATTAGGTCTACCGGACGGTGGCTTATGACGTATATGGTAGCTACTTCAACCCGAACGGAGCGTTGAGGGTGATTTTCCCAGGTCACGGCGGCGGCGCGCTAAGAAGCGCGCCTCCACATTCCGGGGGCGAGTCGGGTACACCCTTGTCCCCAATCCCGAGGAGGGCCAGATCGTAAGGGATGGCCCTGGGTCAGCCGGGTTGCGAGGGATATGTCGAAGACAACCTCTCCTCCGGCCTAGCACCACGACCCGCAGTCGGCGTATGGTTTTAATCGGTTCGAGTCCGACATAACCTCCCCTTCCGGCTCCGGCGGGAGAGGTATCCGAAGGGATATCCGCACGAACAAAAAGAGGGTGATTTTCTCAAACGACTACAATATAGGTTCTTCAAGAAGGGCATTAGAAGGATTTTACAGGGTTGACAGCGCGAGTATTACGCGCCTGGTGTTGCACACGTTCATAGTGCGTCGGCCATCTTAGTGGTTTAACAAAAAAGTACGGTGTTGACCAGGTACTCAGGTGGAAGGGTAATTTAAGCATGAATTAATTTGTTAAAGATTTTTAGGTCATAAACTTTTTTGGCAGTCGGTTAAAAACTGCAACTATACCTCGTGCCAAATGGATTGAGAATAAAGTTCGTTGACCGAGTTGACCTTGCGACTAGTTTGGACCGGTTACTTAGGGGCTGTTAACATTTTTTACGCTGTAGCGAAACCATGCACCGTTTAACAAAAATCACTACTTATGATACGATATTTACTACAAACTTTATTCTTAATCGATCTGGCTTTAGATTTATATTTTTGCTGTAGCGAGTGTAGTTTGAACTCTTTATTCAGTGAGTCTGCACCAGAAGGTGATTGACGTGATCCTAGTAGATATCAGCAGAATCTAGGATCCTTGATTATTGTAAAAATAACTATTACCTCAATTAAACTAAACTACCTCAAAATACTGACGATAATGTCTAACTTTAGATAGTCTAACATCCCAATTTAGCATACGATTAGCATAGAATGAATACGTACAACCTTGGCAATGAGTTGCTCGGTCGATCACACGATTCGTCGCACATCTGTATTCAGAACATGAGTGGAGAGGCGTACGGCCGCGGGAAATTTTCGATGGCGTTTCCGGATACGGTGATAAATAGACTTAATTTGTTTGGTTATGTATGCATAGGAGACTAGTGGCCCCACCCGGCTTTGCATGGGTAAATTTCGTATTTTAACTACTTATAGTGGAATTCACCAAAGAAAATAAACTGATGTAACCACATTTTTAATATTTTCACACTATCGAACGTATCCACTTCTAACACTATTTAGCTTAGCAGAGGAATTTAGGGGGCATACTTAACATACTTTGGTTGCTAATATTCCCTAAAAATATTCAATAAACATATTTGACTCAGTTGCTAAAATCACTAAATAATTTATTTTTCTTTTATTAGCCTTTTTAGAAGTTTTTATTGTACTTGCCTTGTTAGAGCGAATTACACCAAGGATAAAAGTTTGAGGGAGACCCCCCATAGACGCGGGATAGCAAACGCACCTCCCCCTAGGCGAGGCCGCATTGTAGCCGTAGGTCTGATGGGAGTCCTGGGACATCCTTCCGGGAGTTTACCCGGGGCTCCCAACCATATGCTGCTGGGCGCTACCGTGGGGATTTTTAGTCAGTTCGCGCATAACCCAATGCAATTACATTCTGTAAAACTTAGCTTAAATTAGACTTAGTTTTACTATTCATGGCGAGGAGTCACTACGAAGCGATTCTTGCCGGCTAGCCTTGCAAAGGTCTGGTACAGATTTTTACCTTTTTTACTCTAATATTTCCACCGGCTTGCCTTTTGGAAATTTTCACCCTTCGCCACTATCTAATACCTCTCTGTACTCAGATTTTGTACAATATTGTAATGAAACTAAATCATTTCGAAAGTTAACTAAATCGATAAGTTAATTTAAGGGTTACTGTAAAAATGAAAGCGGTTTACGTCACAGTAAATTCTTGAGTGAAAATATAAAATTAATTTCCAATGCGCCATGAATCTGTACCAGTTTCGTAAATAGTGCTGTTACCAATATTGATTATCACATAATTAAGATAAGAGCAGCCATTCTGTTATCTTTTTTATTATTGTTAATAGGCTCGCGTTTGACCACTATGAAATATACTCACCTGATGGAAAGTGATGATGGAGCCGATGGTGGAGCACACTTTCCTAAACGTAGCCTCACTCTAAACTTATACATATATTAAACATACACACCCACCTCACCTCAGCCCTGAAAAAGAACATAATACCTACCTACTTATCTTCGCAAAAAGGACTTCCTGGCGAGCGAGTTGGTTGGCAATCCATAATGAATTAAATGCGAAAGTGACTCTGTCTGTTTAGCTTTGACGCCTAAACCGCCGTTCCTAATAACATACTTACAGTTAAAGATAGATCGCATCTACGGATAAAGTGCTTGGCTGTTTAAATTCAAAACATAGTAACTCCAATTTCCACACCAATTTCCGAAAATAAAATTATACCGCGATGCGCTTTCCCGCAAAAAAATCAGTTAACATGTTTTGAATTTAAACAGCCGATACGTCAAATTGCCGTCAAGCTGAGTGCCACCACTGTTAACATGGTACATGTTTCCGATGGTGACCCTCCTTCCAAGTCTTTGCCTTTAGCTTAACATCAGGCGAGGTGAAGTCAAATTGACGAGTCCTATATAAAAAAAAAATTGACAGTTGCGATCTATCTTTAACTGTAAGTATTTTATCGGGAACGGCCGTAAACCGATAAATAACAGATAGATTAGAAGTTGAGAAAGGACATAAGGCTATGTTTGGTCGCGATAACTAACATCCACGCGGGCGGAGCCGCGGACAACAGTCAGTCAGAAATAAATCAAATAAATATTCTAAATAGACATGTAACATTATACGAACTGTAGTGTAAAGTATCAAAGCGCCACTCATCAGACTTCAATCCACCGACACCGATGACGTAACGGTCTTAGGTTTCAGTGCAGTGGGCGCACGGCATTACGTATCGCGTTGCAAGAACAACGACCCTATGTAGTTCGCTTTACAGGGCTTCAGTGACCCCTGGGAGATTAGACGCTGATTATTGGGTAAGAGTGGACATGATCTGATGTATCCGTGATATTACTGCTTGTTCCGTTGGAATACTTGGAATATACTATTTGACTATTTTTTTAACTTTCGAAAAATTACCACTTTCTTATAATATAATGAACTGTAAAAGTAAAATTTTCGCACGACAAATATTTTTCAAGATATTTGCCGCCCGAAAACGCTCCATACAAAATCGTACGAAACTGTGACGTCACTCGCGTTCTGTAGCGCATAGTGCAAATGTATGGGGTGCAAGAGAATATCGCATTTATCTCGGTCTACGTTGCGTTTACACGTAAGTTCGTAATAAAAGTTATTCAAAATTGAATGAGGAATCTAAAAAGTTATATATTTGCATTGAATTTGATTGTATATTGTTGAATTTTTTTGGGAATTTCAAGTAATGAAAAGTCATAGTTTCAGTTTAAACATGCAATATTTTATTTTGCAAGGCCTATTTTTTCAGAATAAGCTATCATATTAAGCAGTATTGGGAAGAATCGACGATTTAGTCAAATAACCTATTGGTAGTGGGACACTGTCCGGGCGCCAATTGTAATATACATGAAAAAAACATTGTTCTTTACATGACAGTGTGCAAATTAACTTTATTCCTTTTCACCTTTGCATTATTAATTTAATTTAACATGTTAAGAACAATATTTTCTTCATGTATATTACAACTAATTGGCAGGTAACATTCAGGGCATTGATTCTGCTAAAGCCAAAACCTTATGGTGCCACCGCCACTGGATAAAACGGCATTAAATAATAGACTTTAAAGCGATACGGTTAAAGTTCGAAATAAATTAAATGACTTTAAGCAGAGTAACTGAAAAAGTGTAATGAAACTGTTTTCATTTGATTTTGGACTTTAGATATATAGAAATAAAGTCTAAAATTTAATGTTATTTTTGCAATAACTGCGACACCACAATGTCAATGTCAATCTCTACAATCCACATCCGCGATACCGAAGTTCTGTAATCAGACAAAGTTTTCAGATTTTGACACAACTACCCGTAATGAATGCCATATTTTTCTATAGCGACTGGGACCGGTAGCAGCTTAACGTGCTATATCCGAGACAGGGATTATGTATTTCTGAACCAAAACGTAATATCCAATATTAAGATACATAAAGAGATATCGAAGTATCCATACTTCCATATACTACATATAATATTTTAAATTTGAAAGTAACTCTGTCTGTCTGTCTGTATTTTACGCTTTCACGCCTAAACCACTGAACCGATTTTGATGAAATTTGGTATAAGGGTTTTAGACCTTGAGAAAGGACATAGGCTATGTTTGGTCGCGATAACCGACATCCATGAGGGCGGAGCCGCGGGCAAAAGCTAGTATGCTATATTTTGCCATTGTATCATTCCCATCCTAAACTTAGGCTCTCATGTATTAAAAGACTCATAGTTCATTCAGCCGGTGATTTCAATCGGAAGTCGCGTTGATTGAATGTATGTCTGTGCGCGAAACTGTCTGTACGTGTTTGCATTCACAGCCGACAGCCATTCGAACGGGACTCGACTCGAATAAGACATCGATTTGATATCGATATGATTATTTCATATTGATTATTCCAAACCATAAACTATAGAGACTGTTTATAGACATGGCTGCGTTCTAATGTTAAATACAATCGATGTATTGATATGAGACTTTCTGTTTTTTTTAAGCAAAAACTTGTTGGACAGTTTTCCTAGAGATTTTTTGAGATGGGAAAAAACATTGAATTCGCGATACTATTACTCAAACTCAAACTCAAGGTATTTATTCAAAATTGTGTAGCACTACTACAGCTTTTTGACGTCAAATTCTGCTTAAAACTAAGTTTACCACCGCTTCCTAGGCACCAGTGGAGAAGAAACGGCGCAACAAACTCCACTGTAGCATTTTCTGGACGTCAATTTACAAAAAAAAAAAGTAAGTTCTTAAGACTAAATATGGACGAATGTACATATGTCTCGTGTCAAGATAATTAATGTATATAAAAAAAAACTTATAATAAAATAATTAACCTAAGTTAACAAAAATAAATAAAAAAAGAAGTTCGCGTTCCTATTTAAACATTATGCCGTAGTTACAGCAAAGCAATTTAGGAGGGGCCTGCACCATGCTCAAGCCAGACATTTTTGTCTTTAAGGTAATCATCTGTCCTATAGTATGCTTTTTTTTTAAGGTGGTGGGTACTGACAGCTTTTATAACTGATTTTAACGATTTATCGATTGTGTTTTTTTTATATAAAAGGACACGTCAATTTGACTTCACCTCGCCTGATGGTGGTGATAATTCACACAGAGACACCTCTGTACAGGTGACAAAGGAGATAAGGTTCCACTTTTTCATATAAAGTTGTATGTCAAGGTGGAACCATATCTCCTTTGTTGACCGTACATGAGTATCTACAGACATAATATTGAACAAGTATTGAGTAGGTAGGCACTTTGAGCATTTCCAAATTTCCACTGCTTTTTTACCAATTTTCTTTTTCAATTGAACGTCAATCTCTATAGCAAACAAAGCACGCACTTTGGCCTTTGGAGCCCTCTCATCTCTAGTTTGTTTAGGTTTCTTGACAGCGACTTTTTTTTTATTTTTTATTATCGTGCGATAAATCCCCACGGAGCCGGTGGAGGTGGTTATGTCGGACTCGAACCGACTAAAACGCACGCCGTCTTGGGTCCTTGGTTGCCGGAGGTGAGATTGCCAAAAGCATATCTCTCGCACCCCGGCAGACCCAGGACCATCCCTTTCGAGATGGCCTCCTTCGGGTTGTGAGGACCACAGGGTCCCCATCTAGCCCCGGTTACGGGGAGGCGCACTTGGCGCCGCCGCCGCGGCCTGCTTCTGCTAGGGTGACAGGCGGCTCCACCAGTCACCCCCAGGCCAGCGCTCATGGAGGACGGAGGTCGTTCTGCGACCTCCAACGTCCGGTTCGCCTTCGCTCTGCGCGGGCTTCCCGGGCCCGGAGTCTGGTCCGGACCCGACCGGCCGCCTCCTTCTCGAGCATTACTTGCTCGCAGAAGGAGGCGGCCGCACCCCATCTTGACAACGACTGCCATTTAAGGTCCCAAACCCGAGGAGAAAGCATACACCTGAGCCTCATCTGGTAATTATTAAGAAAAAAATGGCAAAGTCAATATTATTTATAGTACATACTACCTCCCTATACTATAGCTATCAGTCGCGTCATAAACTTGTTTACGAAAGAAAGATTCTTTTATTTTGAATCAGAAGGAAAAACCAAGCCGCATGACTAAATAAATGTCTTGTCGATTATCGTGTCACTCGAATACCTAGGTATTACTTTTGAGGGGGAAGGATGATCTGATACTCCTGGGGAATTACCGTCCCTTATATTGGTATCAATCTTAAGTGGAAGGGAATCCCACACTAGTAAATGATAACTATATGGGCTATATTAAAGCACTTATGATGATCTGATGATCTAATGGCATAGGCCTGAGTAAAATTCACCAATATTGGGACTTTGTGCACCATACTACACAAACATGGTTTCTATCTCTTTCTCCATCCAAAGGTTGCCTGTAAGAGATTGCCACTGTGCGATAAGGCCGCCTATTGTCTATACCTGCAATGTACCTACAAACAACACATGTTTTTTATCCTTGGTGTACACAATACTTTACTTTACGTTGTCTCTGTGGCCACGATTTGCAATAAACTTGGTGATCCTTTACCCTCTAAAATAATACCTTTATATCCCATATTTGGAACATGGAATAACCTTTAATTATAGCCCTATAATCTAAAGAAATATTTTATTTATGTACACTACTTTGACGTATGGTCAATAACGAAAGTAGGTGATGATAACACAGACTTCAAACTTAAAAATGTGATACATTTTAACAGAGAAGAAAACAGCACTTTCCTAAATAATGTAAGTATATAATTTTGCTCAAAAACTATTTTTGACACTGACTATACTTACTGGCCACCTTAGTGGTGGAAGAAGATTAACAATGAGTTATAAAAATGTCCTATGATATCCATATTTAAGTAGATATATCACTATATCACAGAATGGAATTCCCAGTCTTATTAGCGATTCTCCACGCGATGCGTTCGCTGTCCGAACAATTATACTAAGACGCCTACAAACGTGATTCGCATGTGTAAGTAGAAAATATTCCAACCATTGCTACTATTCTTCTCGTATATATCAATCCGTTTCAACAAAAAACGCATTGTATACAAATCTAAATGTTACTGTCGCTGCATTCAGGGATTAGCTTTCAGCTCGCGTGCAAATATCTTCGATCTCTCTTTCTATATTCGATATTGTTTTTATAGAAATTTCAACTGTTTGATATCATAATAGAATTCATATTGGATTGTACACGTAATATTTTATTAAGGGCGTAAACCTATTGTCTTCAATAAAAATGTTTAAATATAAGTTATAACGTAAACATAATTGTTTTACAGCCCATAACTCAACCTTCTTGGAAACTAACGGATCATATTCATATTACAGCGTCGTATTATTATAGTAATAAAACCCTGACTCGTTTAGATTTTTATAACTCGAAGGTGCCTCGAAAAGGAGGTGCAGAAAATTGTGAAAGATCAGACACACACACATACACACTAACAGACACAGAGAGAAGGAACCGTTAAAAAAGAGTACGATCCTCAACTATTAGGTGATTCTTGGCATGTAGGTACAATCCATGTGGGTTGTATGGCTCAAGAGAAGCCGTACCAGTACCAAACCGTCAGCTTTGAAAATTATTTCAATCGTTCATCATATTTATTGCTGTCAACTAGGCAGTTTCTTACTATGAGTTGCTTCTGAAACATTTCTTACAGAAAATCGAAGACATTTTTTCTTAGTCGTCCGCCTAAATTGCCTAAGTCATTTATTTCTATTGGAATTCTCGTATATTATACCTATCCCATATATGTGTCACATGTACTGGTATCGTCAGGGTACCACACATTTTTTTTAATAAAAAGACACCTCAATTTGACTTCACCTTGCCTGATGGTAAGCTAAATGCAAAGTCTCGGAAAAAGGGTCACCATCGTAAAAATGTACCATGTTAACAATGGTGGCGGTCATCGTTGACGTCATAACCATCCTACAGTTTTGACTTCATCCGATTAAAACATTCAATCTCGTAAATTGCTGAGCAGACAGTGAGTTAGGTAATAAATTATTCTTCTCACGACATTTCCAATATCAATAAATGTCAGAACTCATGCATATGTGCTTACGTATGTCTTACCTACATAGGTATGTCATGGTCCACATATGGAACTTATAGGTCTTATTTCTTTGGATATTAAAACGGATTAAGTAGTGGAAGGATGACTTAAACTATTAAAACCATACAAGGAAAAAAAAAAAAAAAACAATGTACTTAATGCCTTACTCGATATATAGGAAGATTTTTTACTTTGAAACTAAAATATTTATACGATAACCGTTTACCACTTGCCGAAGAGGTTACGAACGGGGCCACTACGCAGGAGGCGCGGGTTCGTTCCACACTCTGTGCAAATATTTGTTTGCATGAATATGGGTATTTGCATTGGTTTGGTCGTACCTCGGAGAGCACGTTAAGCCGTCTGTCCCAGTTGCCATACGAACATCTATGGCATTCGTTAAGAGTAGTTGGAGCCCTCAAAAGTGCAACAACTGGTGTAGCTGCAATGCTTCGATATCACCTTTGGGTTGTGGAGGTCAATGGCAGTCACTCCACAGAAAATATCGAAGTCCAGCCAAATCCGCAGTTAGACTGGTAAAAGCGGAGCCCTGACTGCAAGCTGAAAACTTCGGACGCGACTGGGATTAACGATAAGAGGAAGAAGAAGAACCGTTTACCATCAAGCTAGTCAAGTAAGTGATAGCGAAGTTAATTTAAGAGTTAGGAAGCCATGGCGGGTACAGCTAGATTGTTTAGTTACCTCCATTTTCACTAGTAATGAAGACAGAAGCTTGACTCAGCTAACATGAATGATGAGAAATAAACGTTATTATTATTACTCACGCGTTGTCATCTACAGCTACAAAGACAAAAGGGGAGAAAAAAGCACTATTGACATTCTTCCTTTTCTTCTTTCCGATCATTATCATTCTTTGAACCTTTTGCGGACTCAGTTGGGGTCGGCTTTCCAGTCTAACAGTGATAAGGAGGGCCAGACCGTATGGGATGGCCCTGGGTCAGCCGGGGTGCGAGGGATATGTCGATGACAACCTCACCTCCGGCCTAGCACCACGACCCACAGTCGGTGTGCGGTTTTAGTCGGTTCGAGTCCGACATAACCTGCCCTTCCGGCTCCGGAAGGGGGTGTATCCGAGGGGATTTCCGCACGAAAAAAAAAAAGTCTAACAGTGATACGGGTAATTTCTCTGCAACCTGTTGGTGATAAAATACCTTTGCATGCGTAACCTGTAATGTCTATATACTACTTATCCAGTCACTAAACTGACATGCCTGTTGGTAACAAGCAAGACACTTTAGTGATACGACTTACAAAAAATGAATTTTCCTAACAATAGAATTGACACCAGTATTATGTCTGTCCGTGACACAATCTAACTATCACTAAATGAATGCCCGCATGCAACTCCGGCTGTTAATACAAAACTAAGTGACACTTTCACTGCCATCTGACTTGTGTTGTGTTGTAATAACTAGTTTACAAGGATTATTATTACCGACGGACGGACAATATACAATAAATATCATGTTTACCCCCAACCCCAAGACTCTATGAATCCCACTAATATCTTTGAGACTCAAGTTAACCACAGCTGCATATAAGCTGACCCAGGGTTTCAAATATTATGAGAAATAACTATCAAGTAAATTATCGCCAGATTTATTGATAACTGAACATATTTCAGAAGTTTTTAGGATCCTAATTTAAAAGCCAAGTCCCATTCAAGTCGTAAAAACGTGCCCAGAAAACTTTATTATATATATTTTAAATTGTATAATTTTTTCCGTCTAAGTTGCCACTGCCTATAAATATCTAAGCCTCTTATAATAATGCTTGGCACCGAATTCAAAATTATCTAAAAATAGTAAATTTTCTCAGAAAATATTTTAATAAAACTACTTAATTGAGCAAAAGCAAAAACAGAATTTTTTTTTGCTTAGTTAAGTTATCGTTATTTTAGAAGTCGGTTCATCCTAAAAAGTTAATTTATCTAATGCGCAAATCACGGAATACATCAGCAAAAAATATTACTTAAAGCATCTTATAAATGCAACCATTCCTTTCAAGACCACATTTTAGTTAACTCTCAAGACATGAGCTTATAGCAAATGTAATGAATGGAATGTGTACCAGTATCCATGTTTGGCCAAGTCGGTGGTTAGAGCAGCCCTGCAATTATTCATATCAGTTCCTGCGTGCTAGATTCCTAACCGTCTATCAGGTCCAGTCTGAGTGTAATTATAGCCTGACACAGTCATCTGTTAGATATGGAGTTCTTCCGTGGGAAAACATACGGGATAGTATAGAATAGAAGTAATGTTCTTGGTGGTGATAGTATCGTAGTAATTAAACAATGTATCAAACATTGTGCTGGGCTATTTATGCTGGGGAAGCTATGCTTGTGGTAGCTGATGACCTCTCATCATCATCATATCAGCCACACATAGTCCACTGCTGAACATAGGCCTCTCCCATAGACTTCCAGAATGACCGATCTAAAGCAGCCCGCATCCAGCGCTTCCCGGCGACCTTGATGAGGTCGTCCTTCCACCTGGCCGTTTGGTGTCCTACACTACCGCGCTTGCCCGTACGCGGTACGGAGGTGATGACCTCTGTGTAATTATTTTTAGGGGGCCGCACCACAAAAAGTAAAAATCGAAACGGCTAAGACTATACAGCCCTAGCTAAAGCTTTAACCACATGTTTTAACGGTAGGTTTGAGAACCAGAATACAGAGCTACAAGTATTTTTTATTTAACAGCTATAAGAATGCTAAAAGAAATTTGTTTATCCATACAAATATTTACGATTATTAGGGGATCGAGAACTCTACCTGAGAGCTCTACCGCTACGCTACACTACACAGCTCATCAAGTCAAAATCAGTCTGTCTACGAAATTTTCCTGACCAAAACTATGTAAGAATGCTAAACTCTTAACAATTTAATTACAATACGTAGAATATTGATTAAACCGAGGTTTAAACTAACCCAAAACTATGATAACACACTATTGGGTTTTTGTTTTTTGTTAGTTTTTGTTGTTGTTAGTTAAATAATGTTGTTACTTAGTTTTTGCAATGCGTCGCCGGTCGTCGTAGGTCGTATGACGTCGCTTACATAGACGTAATTTGAACTAATGAATAATATACTGCATCCTATAATATTATGTAAATTAAATTCTTCAAGGCAATCGTATAATAATGAAAATTTATGAATAATCTTGTTCAGAACCTATTTATTTATTCGCAAGAATGCGGATAAACACTATAGTACCTACTGCACAGACCAGACCACAGTCCTCTCAATAAAAAGTGTTAATTAGCACCAGTGAAAATAATTGCTATCAAGTTGAGACAAAGTTTACTTCAATTCAGTTAGTTATTAATCCCTCAATCCGCTCGGACCGACGACGACGGGGAGTCTTTTTGTCCGCACTTAGCCTCTCTCTTTGGCCATTGTGCGTAGAGCTCGGACCGACGACGGAGGCACTTATATCGGACGCAAACCGACTAAAACGGCGCCATCTCGGGTCTTCAGTTACCCGATTGAGACGAGCCTAGACTTATAATCCTTTATCTACGTCTCAATTCATATCACATTGCCAAGAGTCAAGAGTACTAATACAATAATGATACCTTACACACTAGTTTCTAAATGGCCCATAATAGTCCGCGTTTAGCCGAGAGGACGACGTGTATTTTGTACAAAATGGTGTAATCTTAACGTTTAACTTTCTATGTTATTAGAGTGTGGTAACAGATAATCGCTGTTTGTTCTATCATCAGGCATCACGCGACATTGGCTGAGAACGACACGGGCTTGACGACTAAACGTTGAGTTATGTACAGATTGTACAGGTTTCAAATATTATACTCGTAAATGCCAAACTAATTCTGTCTGTCTTTCACGCCTAAACCACTGAACCGATTTTAATGAAATTTCATACAGAGGCAGATTAAACTTTGGGAAAGGAAGGCTATGTTTGGTCGCGATAACCGACACTCCTGCTAACAGTGCTAACAGTATCTCTTCGAACGCTGCCTGTCGCCAGATACTTTTTCCAGACTCCCAGTAACTACTGAGAATTTTCTAACAAATAAATACAATAATATTCTTCACACAAGGAATTAAACCCGGAATCTCATGAAGACAAGTAACAATCACTACCACTATGTCACTGAAGCTATCTTCTTCTTCTTCATCGTGTCAGTGGCAACAATTTAAATATTTAGATGCGCCCAGCCCAAAATTTGGCGACATTGACCGCACTTTACGTAGCTTCATTTAGATCGGCAGTCGTGCAGGTGTAGGGGCATAGTGGGCACGACCAGAGGTGGTCCATCGGCTGTAGAGGTGCAATTAATTATATAAAGCTTAAGGTAAAATTAAGGTAAAGTCCATGATGAAATCCATCTGTACAGTTTGAGTAACTAACTCTATTGCTTAATAATCATGAGACTTTATACAAGAATGTTAAAGTGATCAATGATAATAACGATATCAATCTTTCTCATTATAACTTCGAGATCTAATTGGACCAAAAAGGCTCCAAATATTTTAATTGCCCGCGCGACAACACGCAAGTGCTTCACAGGTTCACAAAAATCTGATAACTTAGCTCGCCGTTCTCCAAAACCAGTTTCAGGCTCCCTTTAGCTACAGAGAAAAAAAACATTGTACATACACTTTCTCTTTGAATAATTACAATAAATTCGATATAAGTTTTAAAGAGGAAACAGTTTTATTAAGTACTCGCACTAAAAAGATTGAATTAATCAAGTATAATATGAGTGCATTTCGGCAAGATTTGCATTTCCTTTATATCTTACGGTAACGGAACAACCTATCCTGTGACAGAATGTGAAAGAACGGTATTGACTTTTATATTTTTATTGGTAAAAGTATGCTGAAATGTGAGGTTTCCGGCGCAGGAGAAAACAAGCAAGGAGGTTCCTCAAAGGAAAATATGGAGGAAGAAGAAAGAAGAAATAAGACTATGGATAGGGCGATGTAGGGCGAGCGCCAGAATATATCCAAAAAGTCAAGTTGTGCAGTCTAAACCCCAAACTCTGAGATAAAAGCCTGCACCTCTGTCTGGGTGTAGGACCATCAGATGAGTAATTATAGGCTTCAGGTAAGACTTCAGGTAAGGTTATGTTGGGCTACGATGATACTGGTTCGGCTCCCCTACACATGGAGTTGCGTAAAATGTTATAGACTTTCTCTATCAGTAACTGCACGTTAGCAGTTTGGCAAAATCACTCAATTGACTGCAATATCAATTAGCCTATTGCAGCCCATATAAGATTCTCAGAATCTGTGCCATAGCACCCGATCCTTCGCATGACAGTAACATACTCGACCCTATTACTAGGACCAACTAAAGTTAAATAGGTATATGTATTCATGTGTGTCTTACCAAATGACAAACGTACGTAATTTAGATTAGGAGATAGTCCGATATGATTGTGCGATAAGTACCGCCTTTGTTTGCTGACGGTATCGTGCCGTACTTAGCCGGAATTAGACAATTCATTTGAACAAACTGCTGCAAAATATAATACTGATAAAATTCGTTATGTTTTTCATATTTATAATTATTTTACAGTACTACCTGGTGTCCGGCAAAACTCCACCTATAGCTATACTGAACCCGTTTTCGCAGCTCACAGTCACCCCTATCCCAAAAAGCTTGTTACACTATCCATACCAAGATTTGGAACTTGAGTGTAAAAAATATCTTAGGGCAATTTGAACTGTAGTACAGTCAGCGTCATACAAATCTTGACGACGAAGTCTCAAAATGATCTTAAAACTCTCGTGTTAATAACAAATCAGACCGTTTTATTTATTATTGTCCGAACTAAAGGTGTTTATCAAATATAAGAACAATCGGTCAACTGGAAACGGCTCAAAAAACGAAATTAAGATCATTTTGAGTACTTGCTCGTCAACATCTTTCTGATGCTGTGTATGAATATCTCGTAGCACTAAACTCCTAAGCATCCTTCAGAAGCATCTGTCGACAAACTAAGACCTATATTAGACTTGATAGCATCAGGAATGATCATCACCAGCAGATTACTCGGTGTACCTCCAAATTCTCTTAATTAACACGTTAACAAGCGGGGACACGTTATCTTAACCGCTTGATTTCATGGTTAAATTAGTTAATCTTATTACAGTTAAAAGCATATTACACATATTTGAGTCTCGTATCTACGGTTAGCACCAAAAATACATTCTTATCTCAGGTTTTGTATTATTATCATTGTAAAAAACTTAATTATTATACTTTCTTTTCTAATAACGTCTATTTATGTGAGGGGTAATAGTATTACATGTGTTAAGCAAGCAGATACTTATAGCTACATCAATTATCTGAAAAATACAACTGTACAGAAGCTAGTAGCTAACAAAGTGAATAGTCGAAGAAGTCAAGAATTCAAATTTTGTGCATTCATAATAATCTAAAACACAATTCACACTCTCTAACCTAGTTCAATGGCACCTGCATATTACTCCACATAACATAAACCAACTCTTAACAATAGATAATAATATGATTTTAGTCATAGGCTCATTAAAACAGGTGATTCAGTTTATGATGTGGTAAACAGCCTAAATTAAAACAACACTCATTAAGGTCCTGTAAATACCCAAATAAAATAATTAAGAGTTTTAAAGACACATTAGCATCGTTCTGAAGTCGTCCCCGAAAACATGGGTCCCGATAACGATACAAATTGGATACAAACTAATAAACATAAAAACAAAACAATAAATTATTTAAAAGAACTATTGGGCAACGCAACGGTGCAAGAATCGATAAAAAATTGTTTGTTTACGACGAACTATGATTGTGTTATCGTTTTCAAAGTTCCCTATAACTTCGAGAACAATCGTTACTCAAACATACACGAGGAAAATTGTTGTTGTAAGTAATAGACCTTAATTTTTGGAGTAATATATGAAAGTACATTTGTAAAAATATTGCAAGTTACAGAC
Source organism: Eilema sororculum (assembly GCA_914829495.1). Taxonomy (NCBI): domain Eukaryota; kingdom Metazoa; phylum Arthropoda; class Insecta; order Lepidoptera; family Erebidae; genus Eilema; species Eilema sororculum. The sequence continues at coordinate 26,091,000 of OU618537.1, forward strand.
AAATTAAGTTTCATTTATCCACCTGTTAGCACACTAATAGTACGTATATTATTGCTATTTATTATAGCTATAGCATAATAACGTCAAATATCTAATGAAATTAAAAAGTTTCGTCAAACAATAACGCAATTTCCTACTACAAACTTAGTCTGATTAGAATGTTTACGATGGTGACCCTCTTTCCGAGACTTTGCCTTCAGCTTAACATCAGGCGAGGTGAAGTCAAATTGACGTGTCCTATATAAAAAAAAAAAAAAAAAGAACAAAAGTAAAAGCTAACTTGTGAATGGTATGAAGATTCTTTTTTTTTTTTTTTTTATACAGGACACGTCAATTTGACTTCACCTCGCCTGATGTTAAGCTAAAGGCAAAGTCTCGGAAAGAGGGTCACCATCGTAAACATTTACCATGTTAACAGTGGTGGCACTCAGCTTGACGGCCTCATTAGATGCCTTTTCACGCCCCGCTTAAAGGACCCAGGACTGTAGGAAGAAGGAAACACGTTTTGCCTATGTATTCGATTTGTAAAAGCTAACTGATATTATACAATACAGCTATGAGATAGATACCGTGAACACACATTTGCAGACGTTTTTTGAATGTTTTTGATTTCTATGAATTACTACTCCAAAGATGCAACGCACAAAAACTCGATAAGCTGTTTCTTTTACATTTAACACTGGACTAATAATCTTATCGTTTCGTGTTCCACGTTTTCTGATATCCCTTTTTTTAAGTTAACACAACGTTTTCATAGACTAGGTAGTTTATATTTCGAGGGAACTTAAATGCCATTCCTTGAACACATTATATTTTCAAGTTGTAGGTGAGTACCTATTACCAAAATTTATATCCTAAAAAGTTTTCAAAATGAACCTTCTCAACCAATGTCATCTAATTTTGTAGGAAGTTTACTCAAATACTAAAGATTGAAATAAAACTGAAGACAACCGAAACGTTGGAACTAGTGTAAATAGTAAAATAATAAACAAACAAATTGCAACATTATCTACAAAAAATGTTAAAATCAACAATTGAAGACCCATTACACACAATATCAAACTTGATAACAAAAACGTTTTGTTTTTCCTCTCTAGATTAGACTGGAAGTTGCAAATGAACCTGGATGCATAAATTATTCTATCAAGGTACCTCACACGACTCAACAGTAAGACGTAGAACTATGAATCATGCTCAAAGGTATGAAGACATAGGAAGACGCGCTCACGAGCAATAACGCCATCCTGAGTGGAGCCGGCAGCTGGCTTCAATTGAGACAAATGAGGGCGGCGCCACGGCGATGGCTATCTCACAATCTGCCCCTCGGTACCTACTAAACTACTGTGATATTAATTTGAATAGGTGCTATTTTGAGAGCTTTTGCTAACAAAAGTTAAAATAGATTGATTAACTGTAGTAAAAGGTTAGTGACTCTATCAGATGAAGATTGAATTCTTTTCATCCGAGTGTCACTCTCTCGAGGACCGCTCTTCTGAAACTCCATTATTTGGTTTATTTTTCTTTTGTTTTGTTCATTTGACTCATATTATCCCCAGCCGACTTACAGTTTAAGATGGATGGATTCTAAAGATCTTGAAGAGACCCTATAAAACTCAGATAACGATAAAATTAACCATAATATGAAACCTCTTGCTACATAAAGTTCATAGAAAAAACTTAATTGCACGTGTATACTAACAATAACAAACGTAATAACATACGAGTCTGTTATTGTGTGTTATTAATAATCTTGTTTCGAGTTGATAAGGTGATCTTGTGGCTTTATTTCTTGCCGCAGTTGCTCACATACAAGGTTCACTTTATGTACATCATTGTAATTAACTGCGTGCTTTGTTATTACTTCGTCAACCATTATTTGGTTTGGCATACAATCATCCTACTTAATATTATTAATTTAATTTGTTAACGGCTGAACGAATCTGGCTCAACATTGAACCTTTGGTAGATAACATTATGAATAACACACACTAGAATCTGCGGTAGCCTAGTGGTATGGGTAATGGACTGCTGAGACGAGGTCTCGGGTTCGATCCCAGGTTTACCATGGCACACACCAATGACTTTTCGATGCTTTTCGAAGTTATGTGTGTATTTATCGCAGGTTTATATGTGCCCGGTTAATGGCAATAGGCTCGCCACCTATTACATTGGGACCTAAACATAAACTGGCGAAATGTGGGTGCTAACACCTCTGCCTACCCCTTCGGGGAATACAGGCGTGAGTTTATGTTATGTTATGTTATGTTTATCCTGGGAATAGGTTCCCACAGGTCGCAGAAACGAGATTAAAATTTCACGCAGAAGAACCCGCAGAAATTTATACCTATTTCATATTCTAATTGCTCATACTGAACTATGTAGATATATTTAGAATGCCGTTACTACAAATATACATTCTATTAATTCAGCTCTGGTCACCACAAATAGAGATAAAACAGTTTAAAATGCATTACTAACTAGAGCAGTGTCTACAACTCAAGTGTGTTCCTTTGCTGATAAGAATGGTTTGGAAAATGAAGATAACAATTAAATGTACAATAATCACTTCTATTGCGTGCATCCATTTTGGTCGACCAAATTACGAAATGCTATTAAATTTACGCCTATACTAATCAATGGTGAGAGAGTTATTACCCAACTGCCGAAGGAAGGAGGGTAATGTTTTTTTGTATGCAAGTGAAATATTTTCCTGGTCGATTGAAAGGAAAGACGAAATGATTCAATCTATGTGAAACTTAATTTTAAACATGTGTTTATAACTATAAAGCTTCCCAGTATTGGGAGAGCAATTAAGCTAATTGATTTATTGATTATAACTCTAATTCATACGTGTATTATTTCTTAGCAGGTTCATCAATTTTTTCATCAAAAAATCATTCATTGGTTTCAACAGTTCGTAAGAAAGTTGGTAGATGGCTCTACCGACGCCCTTAAAGACGGATATAAAGAGAAGGGAAATTTTAAGTGATTCAGGTGAGGCTCAAAAGCTCAGTTGGAAGAGCATTCCCCCTGTAGGGGGAAAAGTCCTGGGTTCAAGTCCCACTTGAGCGCTTTTTTCTTTTTCCGATGTATTTCAAACACATTCATCAATATAAAAAATACTATTGCGTGTACCGATATTTGAGGAAATGTTCGTAAAAAAAATATTCATGCTCACATTTTACACCGATGATGGTGAAGGATGACACACACAATAAAACTCAAAATAACTCCCTCATCATCGATAGGAATCAATCTATATCGGATCAAGAACATAAACTTCTTCTAGTTTACAGCATTAAGCATAGCACCCAATCCATCAAAGCTACACACTCATACCTCTACAGTAATTCTAAATACAAATTATAATATCACAACTGAAAAATAACCAATAGATAAGACGAAGTTACCCTCAAACGTGTATATCAAACAGTTACTAACGGCTACCTAATCTGTTATCAAAACTTCAACGGAAGGGTTTAACCCAATTCGGTGTTTGACCAACACAGTTTATCTTTAACAGGAGAACTAATAAAGAGTTGTTATCTATCCGTGTGTTAGCCTTGACTGCTAGCGGATGCTGGCAACGTGGTTAAACAAATACTATTATAAAAGAGTCCATCAAGGACAAGCTAATCTATGTACGACTAAAATTTCAGTAGGAAAAGGATGGTAACAAAATGGTCACATATATTTTAATTTTAACCAAGTAATTATGAATTGATAATTTTGAATTATAGCTTCTGGTACAAATTATACTCTATTAAAACAAATACATTTTGGTAATTCTTTACCATTAGCTAAAGCGGAGTTTGTGAATTTGTAGCGTGTACTAATAAGACCGGACCTAGAGGGTTCTAGAACTAGAGGGTACAAATAATTTCTGGATCTACAGAACCAATTTTGAAACTTACTGAAATTATTTAGCTAACCAATATGAAGTCACAATATTTGTGAGAGTCAGGCTATGGGGGACCCTCAACAGCAGAAATAGGATCACTAGTCCCCGCGAATGGAACAGCGGACAATAGCTAGTCGTACATAATTTTGACGGCTGCCATTATGTCTTCAATAAGAGTAATTTTTATGTTACTCGCGTGTATATTTATGCTAGAAAACCAACGAGCCAGTGAAATAAGCAATAAATTCGTGTACCAAGTACAATGTAAACACATATGAACTTGAACAATTGCGAAACAAAAGATGGATGACAGAACTGAACTCCGTCGGTGAGTACCTTGACCAGCTCGCTACAGAAAACAGAATGCTCAAGGATTCATTAATCATCGCGTACCATTGTTTTATTATACTGAACACGACAATACTAAAAGTAAATGATTTAAAACTTTAAGAAATGTAGCTATTATTGCTCTTGGTTTCGTCCGTCTAGAATTTTGATTCCATTCCTGTAACTTATGGGAATTTATTCCAGAGATATGTATATGTGCTATTCAATACTGTAGGTAATCTATCTCTGTGCCAAATTTCAGCCAAATCCGTTTAGCCGGAGTCTGATTGAATAACAAACATCGAAATATCTAAACATCCAAGCATCTTCACAACCTTTCAAATGCAATAGTATTATTATCAAATACAATGGGACTTTATTCATTACATTTAATATTTTTAGAAGATGCATCACAATAATTGAACGAAAATAAAATTCATGAACATGGAAAAGGTTTGAATGACTATTTCGACAGGGCATTGTCCAGTGTCGGAATGTCCGAAGCGGAAGAACGGGTGCATAGCTGGCGCCTCCTCGACATTGATAGAATAAAAAATGTTCAAAGTCATTTCGATATTAAATATACGGGTGATAACAAACGCCCTGCTGCCGCTTCACGGGCTGTAGCGGTGAGGAATGCGCCTTTCAATATTTACAATGACCAAACATTTTTTGTAGACCCATGGTAAATCGAAGGTGATATATATTTTGAACGTGAAAACGAATGATAAGTTTTTTATACAGATTACCCAAGGACTGTTTTTTTTTACTTATGACTTTGTAATTTAAGTAAGCTTAGCACAGTATACTTAACTTAAATTGAAACTTAGCCCAAGGACGTTTATAAAATACGAATCTGCTCAAAGAACAATAACGATAAAAAATTTCATCCCTTAATAAACTCTGGAGACAGGTAAGTACACGTAAACAGCAAGATTACTTTATAACAATTATATTCTATGGTGAGAGAGGGCTAAAATGAGAATAAAAATGAATAAAAATGTACTCTCCATTGTTGAAATTGTTTAAGTTGAAATATACTTGTACTTCATCGCTAACTAGTATCTATTTTTAAAACTACAACAAATGTAAATTCACTTCACTGAACACAATTATCTAGCCTCCTAGTTCAAATCATGCTGATTTATTAAAACAATCTACAAAAACAACTGAGCAAGATGTAATACAATATTATGATTAATATCTATGTTTCTGTGTCGTATTTAATTTCCTTTACTGCCGTCTTACACAAAATACTTCGAAGATTATACAAGTGTGTCATGAGAAAGACAATCTGCTGACCCACCGAACCACAACGCATGTGTTACTAATTCCGTCCAATTAACCAAATGCTACCAAGAAAATGATACTTCAAATCTTACTGTCTCTGAAGCATTCGCGTATGAACGAATCTGATTTGATATTTCGAACTATTAATATTAGTTACACACGCACGATACATCGCGTGAGGTGCGACTAATCGATCAATGTGCAAATAGTGACTTTTATGCCACTTTCGCTTATCACAATACAAATATCGATGGTCTAGAAAACAAACATATTAAGTCAAAAAGTTTGCACGTTCAATTATGAACCCTAAATTCATGGGAAGGAAGACAAATATTCTAAGTTCAAAAAATTTCACTTAGTATGTTTGTCTTCTAGAGTTTCTAGACCATCAAATTCATACACATATTTCTCGTGCTGAAGTGGATAATTGTCTGAAGTAGGTTTCTGGCTGAACAGCTTAGAAAACAACTAACATTAACTGGTTGTGCAGTCATATAATGATTCATAATGATTCATCGATCATCTTGATGGTGGCTGCGAATTCTAAGAAAATCTTAAGTAGATCGGTATAAAGTTCACGCCGAGAGACGCTGGTAATTGCCAAGTGAATGTCCCATAGAGTCTTATAAAGTTATAACATACATGTTGCTGAATCTGAAGTTCAATATATGTACGTATTATTAAATATAATACGTATAATAAAAATTATGCTAATATTTTTATTAAACTTTATCTGATTTCAATTAGTTTTTTATTATTTTAACACAATCAAATTATATCAGGGATGATAATATTTTTTTATAAAGCAGCTTATGCTTCCAAATTTTATTATCCAAAGTAAAACAATCAATTTTATGCATATCCAATTCTTTTAGATTTTTCGACAGAGCAAATAAATGTTAATTTGAAGATGGTAAATTTCAAACGGTTTAAAACCACTTTCGAATGGACAAAACAATTTAATTATCAATCATTCAATCATACCTAACTGATTTAGCTGATAATAATTATAATGAAAGCAAGATATCAATTAAAGATCAGACTGGCTTCAATTTATAGCGACAATATAGAGCCGCTGACAACCTTTCGAGAACAGAATGTCGCAAGAACCTCGTACAGAGAGCGTGAGAGCCTCCACCGAACACCATTGTGTCCCAACTGGTTCCCACATAAAAATGTAATATGCAACATCCATCCATACTGGAGCAGAATGCAGAAATCGCAAGAATTGCTGATCTTTGCGCAACTTGTAACAATTTTAAGATAATTGATAGAAAACGGTTTAAAATCCAAAATTGATTGTGTCAAGGTGAGCTCAAAGAAGGGATAAAAAAGGCGTAGAACAAGTTGCCGCGACAGAGCGTGACCTTATAGTTCGATGGACAAACAGCCTACATTTTAATATTAGAAATTCTTGGGCGTGTTGTCCTAAGTAAATAGTTTTAAATCATCTCTAAGAAATTTTATTATATCATATTCATAACAAACGCAATATTTGTCGGGTCTGGCTGACATGTCTGGTCAAACACTGATTGTATGCCAATATTTAATGTACATATATTATTGTACTTACCTATGTACTACATATATAAATAATATTTATTTATTTAATTAATAATTTTACAATTAGTTACATAACATTAATTTATCCTAAAATTATAATAATAGTAGTCAAGTAGCCATGTATGTACTACTATTACGTATCTTGCAGATTACGGCTTGCAATGCAGCTTAAACCTACACACTTGTGATAATGATGACGGCTGTCGACATTATCTCAGACTTATATTACAATAACACTAATTGCTACTCGTATCTAACTGCCTTTATAATATACGGAATGCTTTGTACGTATAGATATGTCACAAAACTACTCCTAAATCACCGAACCCATTTGGATAATATTTTAGCAGTTAGTTTATTAAATATAGTTTATTCGCTGGATCCAATTGATGCTGTAGCGACTGCAATCAGTTTCCCAAGTATAGGTCTTCTTACTATTCTTACGGTAGATATTTTTAAGTATGTTTGAAAGAATTATAATAGCACTATTAATAATTTTTTTTAAATAAAATTATATTATCTATACGAGAATGCAGTTAGTTTTCTGATAAGAAAACGTGTATTAAGTCTGCTACTACTAGTATAATTGTATTATCGATACGCTACCTATAATTATTATCATAACAACTTTATCAATCAAAGACAATTTAGATACGAATAAAAACAATACCAAAATGCTTAATGTATGTAGGTATGCAACGATTGGAAATACCCAAATTGCTGATCAGGTCATTGAGTTTCAATTAACTAATCTAGATAATGCACAATCTACTAGCATTGAGGTTAAATTTAAGTATGCAGATACATTACACTTAAGAACTCACTTGAATCGCGATTACTTCAATTACATACATTTCCTTCGATTCTCATTATCTTATTACGCTCTCAAACTTCTGAGAGTCTCAAATGGGCATTCCAAGGTTTTATAGCTTTAGTTTTATTTCAATTAGTTTCACCTTGATGTTAATCGAAGACTAGGCTTTTATGGGGCGTAGCTGAAACTCAGTGGAAACAAATCAGATAATATTCAAAAGAACGTCTACCAGATTACAATTACAAACTAGATGTTAGCTACAGACTGTTTCATCCACAAAAAGCCATTCCCGTGGATTTTTTTCGAATAACAACAGAATTTTAACAAAACGTAACTTATTGTGCTATTCCAAACTACCTATAATCAGTTTCTTTATTAAATTTGATGCAATCTGTTAAGTTCTGGGATAATTCTGTAATAAACGTTTTCCAAGCTTTCTCATTGCGGTAAAATACGATAGTAAGTTATACAAAAAACAGGAGGTTTGACGACTTTAAAATCCCAAATATTATAAAACGTATAATATAACCAAAACCTTTCTTGGTATTAGCGCCAGATGCTTCTCCTATTATCGTCTTAATTGATATTTACTTAGGTCTCTACAAACAATACTTGGGTGCAACGCTCCGTGCATAAAAAACAACGAAATACCATAAAACATTTCAACCTTTTAGAGCCGTTATTAGTTGTGAAAGGAATAAATTAGTTTACATTCTTTGAGAATGTTGATCGGAATGATTCATTCAAAATTACCAAATTTTTGTCACAACATTTATGAATCACTTTAAGGAACTACACGAGAGTATTGAATTAGGGCTCGTACACAAAACTGCGATGCGACGTCGCATCGCAAAAATCTGCGAGCCTTTTGAACAGGGTCAAAAGTTCTTGCGTAGAGGGAGCTCGCAGATTTTTGCGATGCGACACCGCATGGCAGTTTTGTGTACGAGCCCTTGATTAAGATGAGTGTTACTGATACAAGGTCAGAGCACCTATAATGATAAGTAATTAAAAATGAATTTGTATATGTATAAATAATTCCTTTGCTCTTCTTCGTTCCATTTCTCCAAACTAAAACATGGCCAATGATAAAGTCAATTAAAACTAAACTGAATTATGCTTTATATATTGAACCTAAATGAGGAGAACCCAATTAAGTTTTACAAATCTATTGGATTAAAATACGCTTCACTGATTTACTCAATGATATGCAATGAGTAAACCGCAATAGTTTTAATCAACTCAATAGTAGTTCATTATTATCTAATATCATATAATTCCACTCTAAGTTAGACAAGCCAAAGAATTAACTTAAATACTAACTTGTTTACAAATGAACTTAAAAATCAAGAGATGTCCAAGTTTATGGCAATGTTTTTAAAAATGTTAAACTCTCTCAAATATTTGTAAATTCCATCATAACATCGTATGTGGTTATATCTTCCCATACAAACCATACACTCTTCAAAATCACAATGGACCATAAACTTGGTGCAATTCGATATTGTCCATTGAATTCACTTGACTCACCTGGTAGTTTGCTTCCAAAATATCAAAACACTGATAACAGAACCCACTCAGGGGCAATCACTTATAAACAAGCTCCATAACACAATACACACGAATTAAAAGTAACGTCACAAGCACAACTTATTATTAGTTTCGATCGTAACGCGCGAGGTACTTCGAACGTCGCGACACGTGCGTCGCGCGCAGAGGTTTGGCGCGGAATGCGGTCTTAATTCCCGCGCAGCTACAGCCTGATGCTGCGCCTGCGACGCTTGCAGTAACATCATTACTTTCGGCTTAATCGGTAAGATTAAGCCGAAAGTTTACGCTTAAATTGCATTAAAATTGGATTACTAGTAAGAAATACACACACACAATTTTACTGGAACTTTATAAATAAATAATAAATATGTATCGTTATGTAGTCTTCATATAATTTAATTTATCTTAAAGCCAAGTAGGTAGGTACTTGCTGTCAAGTAACTAACAGTTGCTCACAGTGGCCACATTCGTGTTTTTTTTAAAGAATATTAGAACCGAAGGTACGAATATTCCCTGTTCCCCATTCCCCGGATAATAATTAGACCATAAGCTATCTCTCTGTCCATCCGGATACGTTTAGACGTTTTTGCTTGAAAAGTAACAAGCAACATCCCATACAAAATTCCATGTTTATAGTATAAGTACTATTATCTATACTGTGGTATAAGAGTGATAAATAAGCTTTCGGAGATCATTGTTGTTCTATAACAGCTTAGCTAGCATTTCTAGATTTTGATTGCGAAATTGATGAAGAGTAGTTATTACTAATAGTTACTGCATAAATAACAGTCAGCGGTCACGTGTTGCGATAACGTTGAAGTAGCATATATGTGCACGAGAACCCTTAACGATATTGTTATAATCTCGTGAGTTTTACTATCAATTAAATTTACAACTACCTATTTTATGGACTATAAGCAGATTGTGATAAAAATGATGTCATGTGTTCAGAGGAAACTTATGCTTTATTGAAAACCATACTTAAGACAATATAAGTTTGATTTTGAGGCAGGGCTACCGCAAGGTACTGAATTGGGTCCTGTAGATAAATCCATTAATCAATGAAAATTGAGCGTAAAATTATTGAAGTACACTCACGCCTCTAATATTTATACGGGCTAGCAGAGGTGTATTAACACCCACATTTTCCTATGTTTTTCAAAGTTTAAGCCCATTAACCTATTGCCAACATTTGTTAAGTATAAGTCCGCTCGGCTGTAGACGGACCCACTGGCAATAATAAATATATTATTAAATTGTCATCAACCCGGCAGGTTCCAGTTTTCCACAATTTGTTTAAAAAACAAAAACAATATTTAAACTCTAGGAGCTAATCCCGCAGTGCTATACGACTAATGCTATTCCAAACTTTTTTTTAAGAATATTAGAATCTAAGTTACTAATATTCACTAATATTCATAATAGATCTCTAATTGCGTGAATGTTAACAACATTTTCACCCATTCATAGGAAAGCAGCTGACGCAATATAGACACGGGTACCTTTTTTCTATAACCAATTTTCCTAAGAATGATTCATACTCAATTCGTAGGCACATTTTGTTTGCATCAGACCTCGACCAATAGCAATGTAATCGGCCACTGTTTCCAATTTAGTACGCCTGCGTACGAGCGGCTTCCATAGTTCTGTGGTTAAAAACAGAAAATATGCTGTGTAATATCACTTTTGTTTGACGAGCCATTTCAATTAAAATAAAACAGCATTTTTCAACCTTTCAGGTGATAAAAAATTAACAGTCATCGAGAGGTACGTATATTGTTTATACTTAGTTTCTGCATTTGGACACCACTACCAAGAATATACACAGTGTAATTTACCTTAAGCTTTCAATCAAAAAGCTTAATAATATTAAACAGATACTTAAAATGATAATAAATTATAGTGAGAATGCAGAGATTGTAATTATACGCTTTTTAAATCGCCTCAAAGACAGGGAAACTTTAACCTGGTTACATATATTCTGTTAAAGGCTTCGTGATACTCAGATTCTTTTGACGACGGATACAATTAATTACTTCCTCTTACAAGCCCATAAAAAATGTATATTGATCTCATTAATGATGAAAATGATGATGTGCCGATGGGACGTAAACATATTATTATTATAAAAAATAAATGTGAATGATGATCTAAGTGTGCAATTTGTTCAAATGATAGCGGAAAGATTATAAACCAATTTCCAGCAATAAGATATATTGATATCACTAAAGAGTTGTAGAGATCAGTCACAGAAGATATTAAAAGACCCGACCCCAACTAACTTAGATGAAAAGTCACGAAGGATGATATTTTACTTCATAAGATCCCAAAGATATAGATAGTATTGATCTGTGCTTATGCCATATTATTGGTCCCATATTACCGTCAAATGAGGACAAGAAGGAAAAGGAGCTAGATATTAGTGAGTCCAGTAAGTGCGTAACCATAACTAAAAATTGCGGAAGTCAGTCCTCTCACCCGTAATAGTCAGTACGCCACTGATACTTAACACGAATGTGAATCCCGATCCCAAAAGTGGAAGCCTTGATTTCACCTGGGACACACAACAACAATTTATTCCATGCAGTCAGTATGTAATATCGATCCACTGTAGATTGCACCAATAACTGCAGGTATTAACATAACGGTACATTCAGTAATTGTTTTAGTTATAACCAGACAAACATTCAAATGTTGCAATATTTAGTCCGTAAATACTTCCAAATAATTAGCGGCTGTTCAAATATTTTAAAATGCGAGCCCACCCAGCCCTGGTACTACAAAACAATGGGCTCGTTCAAACAATACGAGTGCGGGTGTGCTGAAACTGCGCGCCACTGAAGCGTGTGCGCACCGGAAGCAAGCGCCGGATTCAACGCCATCTTGCGATTGAAACTTGAACTTGTACAAATGCACGTGATGTAATCTTTTTTCTGATATCTGATAGTTCCTGGAATTGATTTTGATTAGGTATATTTTAGGATCGTTTGAAAATTTTTATTTTTGTATCTTAGTAACTGGAAGTAATGTCGCTTCAGACTTCGACAGTTCGAATCTCGATTATGAAAATAAGAATTCAGAACTGAGTATCGTTCTAGAATACGGACCTCGGACAAGAAAACAACACTAAAATGTATGTAAATTCTAAGCCTAGGTATAGAGGGAGTATCTGCAGTGCGAGCGATATGCTTGAGGAGTGAAGGCAAATGCCTGACAACCTCACCTTCGGCTTTGCACAACGACCCACAGACGCCGTGCTTTTTAGTTGGTTCAAGTCCAAGATAACCTCCTCTTCCGACTTCGGCAAACGGGGCATCCAGATTTTGCGCTCGTGAAAAGAAAGTGTCTGCGTCTGTCCCATTTAAACTCAATTTAAAAATATGATGCTGGTCTTGAACAACTTCTTGTAGAACTCTTCATTGTAGAAGTTAGCATATATCTCTTGGAGTAAGTACTGTCAGCAACAAAAAGATGTTGACGTAGAAAGTACTCAAAATGATTGGTAGCGCGATATACCTAAATCCCTTCGATAGCAAAATTCACGATGTCACCAGTTACAAGGTATCGGATTAGATCTGGGATGGTTCGTGCACTCACCTGTGGCTGCTCGCTCGCGTGGGCGGCGCCATGAACGGCGTCATGAACGTTCGAGTATTTGGATGTTCGATTTATAGTGGTCGATCAATTGATATTCGATTATTTGGCATTCGATTTGGCATAGTACACCCGTAAATATCAATTACTTCCGTTTTTATACAGAATGGCGTTACCAATGATCATAATTTCGTTTTATTACCCTCTTTTTTTATGGATTAGGGAGGCAAACGAGCAGACGGATCGCCTGATGGTAAGCGATTACCGCCGCCCATGGACACCCGCAACAACAGAGGAGTCACAAGTGCGTTGCCTTCCTTTTAAAAGAGAGTACGCTCTTTTCTTGAAGGTTTGAAGGTCGTAATGGTTCGGAAATACCGCTGGTGGCAGTTCATTCCACAGTTTAGTTGTGCGAGGCAGAAAGTTTCTCGAGAAACGCACAGTTGTGGACCGCCAGCTGTCCAGATAGTGAGTGTGGAACTGCTGTCGCGTGGAACGATGGCGGAAAGAGGCGGCGGGGATCAATCCGAACAATTCCTCGGAGCACTCCCCATACTATAGGCGATAGAAGATGCAAAGCGAAGCCACATCTCTACGCAGTGCCAAAAAGTCTAGACGATTTGAAACATCCCGGCAGTTGACGATTCGAGTCGCTCTCCGTTGAATGCGGTCCAGAGGGAGAAGTTGGCACTGAGGTGCTCCTGCCCAGAGATGAGAACAGTATTCCATATGTGGCCGTACTTGCGCCTTATAAAGTTGTTGGCGGTGAGCCGGAGTGAAATACTGTCTCGATCTATTGAGTACACCCAGCTTCTTCGAGGCCAATTTAGCTTTACCCTCTAAATGACCGCGAAACTGGACTTCGCTCGATATGTCAACACCAAGTATTCCAATATCGACTGAGACAGTTAAGGGGGTGCTCTCAAAACGAGGGAATACGACCAACGGCTGTTTTTTTGCGGTGAACGCACAAACTTGTGTCTTTGTGGGGTTGAACGGACCAAATTAAGTCTACCCCAAATAGAAACTTTATCTAGAGAGGTTTCAATTTCAGACACAAGTTTGTTTCGGCTCTCGTTGACGTTTTCCCAAGAAATGTTCGCGCACCCGGTATAGAGGGCATCGCTCGTACTGTCGTCCGCATAACAATGAATGCTGCTAATTTGCAGCATGTCATTGACATGGAGGAGAAACAGAGTGGGCGATAGCACACAACCTGGAGCCCAATAATTATAGACCGATTACATGTCTCCCAACGGTCTATAAACTTCTTACATCCATCCTGAGAGCTAAGATTAACAATCATATAAACAATAATTCTATTATGTGTGCCTCTCAGAATGGATGTAGGAATGGGGCTCGGGGTACCAAGGAGCTCCTCCTGATTGATATGGCTATTAGCCAACAAGCTCGCCGCAATCGTAAGGATCTGACAGCATGCTGGATCGATTACAAGAAAGCGTTTGACTCCGTGCCACATACATGGCTTTTGAGTTAAGTCTACCCCAAATAGAAACTTTATCTAGAGAGGTTTCAATTTCAGACACAAGTTTGTTTCGGCTCTCGTTGACGTTTTCCCGAGAAATGTTCGCGCACCCGGTATAGAGGGCATCGCTCGTACTGTCGTCCGCATAACAATGAATGCTGCTAATTTGCAGCATGTCATTGACATGGAGGAGAAACAGAGTGGGCGATAGCACACAACCTTGAGGGACACCAGCATTCACAGACATAGAGTCAGAACATTCACCGTCGACTACGACTTTTATGCTTCTGTCTGTTATCCATTTGCACAATTTCTCGGGAAGCCCATAAGAAGGAAGCTTTGATAAAAGCGCTTTGTGCCAGACCCGATCAAAGGCCTTCGCTATGTCCAAACTAACCGCCATGGCTTCTTCCTTGGTCTCGATCGCCTGTGCCCAACGATGCGTCAGGTATACTAGAAGATCACCAGCCGACCGACCCTTTCGGAAACCGTACTGCTGGTCACTGAGTAGCTGATGACCCTCCAGATACCGAAGGAGCTGGCAGTTGATAATGGACTCCATTATCTTCGAGAAAAGGGAGGTAATGGCTATTGGTCTGTAGTTGGAAGGATTTGAGCGGTCGCCTTTTTTAGGGATCGGGTGGACCAGCGCTGTCTTTCATAATGTCGGGACTACGCCAGAAGAGTAAGAGAGCCGGAAAAGACGCGTTAAGACCGGTGCCAACTCTGGAGCGCACATCTTCAACACTATGGGAGAGATTCCATCAGGCCCATTCGACTTATGGATATCGAGGGACGTAAGTGCTAAACGCACTGAGCGTTGGTGAAACCGGATATCCGGCATACAGCTCTCGCAACGCGGTATACTGGGCGGTTCCTGTCCCTCGTCATCCAAGGTCGAGTTAGACGCGAAGAGTTTGCCCAGAAGATCGGCTTTCTCCTTTGCGTTGTGGGCCAACGAATCATTTCCCATGTGCAGAGGTGGGAAGGATGGCTTGCAGAAATTCCCTTCGATAGCTTTGGCGAGAGACCAGAATGCACGAGTTCCCGAAGGTAGACGCTCGAGCCTCTCGCCAATTCTACGGATGTGCTCCGACTTCGCCCTTGCTATGTCTCTTTTGAAGGACCTGGAGGCAAAGTTATATTCTTTTCTTAGTGCGCTGGTATTTTGGTCCCATGCCGTCACCGCATTGACCCAGGCTTGGTAAGCTTCGTGCTTCAAGCCGGTTTGGAAGATTGACCAAACCAAGGCCGAAATCTGCTACCAATGGGAACCACAGAGAATGGGATGAAAAGCTCCATGCCCTGTAGCACCACATCAGCGACAGAGCTGGCGGCGGTGTTGGGACTATCCGGCGAGAAGCATACTTGACCCCATGGGTAGGATGCAAAAAAGGACCGCATCCCATCCCAATCTGCCGACTTGTAGTGCCACACACGGCGGCTGCGTGCGACTCGCGAACGCAGCGGGCATGCAAGAGGCACTGTACTCCGGATAAGGCAATGGTATGTAGACGCGGGGATGGTCGTCGCTGTCTACACGGAGCCATAGAATGGAGAGGACCTTCAAGATTGCTGAGGCGACGAGTACTGATATCGTCTCTGACGTACACACACACTCCGGCATTAGACAGGAAGGAGTGTTGTAGTCCGTACCCAGGATAGGTGAGGTAGGATGTGTCCGCCGGAGACGATATCTTCGTCTCGGCCAGGAAGAACAAGGCTGGCTGTGCTGTCTCAAGGTGGTGGTGGACAGCATTTAGGTTAGTGTGTAATCCCCTGATGTTGCAAAAGTCCACGGTCAGCGTGGCAGGGGGTGCCCTAGAGTTTTTGCTCTTGCCTCGAGCATTCCTTCGCGCAGTTTTGCCCGTCGTTGTTTTGGACGTCCACGCCCAGGTGCGTTGTGACCTGAGCGTGGACGTCCAGAGAGGGATTCTTCAACGCAGTTGGTACCCTCCTGGGGTACAATAAAGTTTTCTGACTGCGCCATTATAGGAGGGGGAAGGGGGGATTGGGCCTCCGGTGCCCTCACTCACTCGTCGAAACACAACACAAGTGTTGTTTCACGCCGGTTTTCTGTGAGGCCGTGGTATCACTCCGGTCGAGCCGGCCCATTCGTGCCGAAGCATGGCTCTCCCACGGTAAGACAGGCTCTCCTCTTCTAGGTGACTGATTTTTCCGATATTTGGCACACACCTTTAACACAATAATACCACACTTTGGATAATAATACCATTAAGATCAATAAAACAGTTTAATTTACTCATAATACGACAGTTTTAAGACCATTTTGAGACTTCATCGTCAAGATATTTATACTATACTACGAAGACTAAGGATGTCAACATACCAATATGCTAGATGATGAATGAATGACACGCAATCATTCTGATAATGTCTTTGATAGTGGATGCCGTAAAGCCGAAAATACACGCAGTTATATAACTTAGCCAACAATTAAAGATTTTCCGGTCAAAAGAAGTGAACCTGGAAACATCAATCACAGATGACATACAATTATTACGAAATTTGAACCTTTGTGTGTGGCCTCAAATCGTACTGTGGTACAGAATACCATTTTTGAGCAGTAGAAACAGTATAAGGTCAATGTTTTATTTTTTTGGGGAGGAATTCTACGATGCCTAAAGTTACAGTCTCTTCCACCCCTGTTTTTTTCTCATTTTTGTATTTATTGTACATTTAATTAGCATATATTGTAGTTGGCATAATACTGTTTTATAGTTTTAAACGTGTGATAGTTATGTTATGGCAAACTTCTTCCATTACCTACTATTTTATTCTTTTTTCTTAATGTATCGAATTTGTGCGTGGCATCTTAAAATGTAATTATGTCCTATAATTAAAAAAATACAATGTATATCATTATTTTTCTTTATTTCTTGGTAGGTATATCTCTTCCACTCTTTCCTTCCACATCTCCTTCTATGATATTTTTGTGAAACTAATCGTACCGTGCCTAATCATTTATCCTTTTGAGAATTGGATTGAGCATATTTCTATACACGTTTATAAACAACTAGATTTTTTTGTAATAAAACACTGCAATATCAGCCCATTGGAGTTTTGCTCTTATATTAAAATACAAGATTCTGTCAATTCAATCAAAAGAAGATATAAGTACAATTTCTAGCGTTTCTGAAACAGTTTACGACGTCACGTTTATGATACACAACCGTTGCTTACGCCATCTGTCCTATATTTAACGTTCATGTTCATCTTTTTCGCCACACTATAAATCAACAGTAGTCAGAACCATCATAATGTAGTCCAGACTGTCAATCACACATCATTCGTCCAATAAACATAGGCTGCGCGTGCGCCGATGTAATTAAGGAGCTGACTCACCGATACTAAACTATTATCGCAACCACTGAAGGGAAACAAGATTTTATGGCTAAAAATACTCTCCATTACCACAATAGGTTCAAATAAAAAACTGGTAGCTGATTGATGAAAGCACGTGTAGGTGCAGGTTTATGAAAGGAAAGTGTTAATCCGGTTAATACTGATAAACACAAAAACTACTTGAAAAATATTGAGAGCAAAAATATGAACAACATGTTCTGAATGAATGTTATTTTAACGTTTGCAAAGCGATGTAATGTAATGTTAGTTTATATACCTATCTACTCATGTTCGGTATACTTAGCATATGTTGCACATGCCTTAAATGTGCTATGACTAAATGATGCCTCTTTGTTTCATGCGAGCTCGAAGTTTCGAATGTTTCAGGGTAGTCTCCGACTCCAAGATCAGTAGTAAGAAAAAAGAACGAGTGCTGTAAAACAAACAACTACTGCTCCAGAGATTTATTTTTGCGCAGACGAATGGCCTTCACGGTGATATCACCGCGACAATTCAGTCAACGCTCAAATCATTTTTCTTCGCAAATAGATGATGCTTTTTCAATTCTTGCAGTATTTTTGTATTATATTATGTATAATTTAGACCAAACCATTTTGATGCTTGACGATTTTCCACATGGGTTCATAATAAGACACGTGTAAGTATTTATCACGTGTAGAATAAAATAGAATTGAGACGTAATATAATAATTGTCTACTGTACGTACCATATTTGTATACCTAAAGTATTTTAAAAATACAACTGAAGACTTAGTTTACAGGATAAGTAAAACTTAGAACTCGTTGTTACTACTACGTACTGCAAATGGGGATGCCGATCATGCATACAAATATTTGTACTGATCGACAACCGAACCCGAGTCTCCTGCGTAGAAGGTGAGGTGAATCTGACTTGGGACCCGTATATTTTGGTGACCCCATATTTCCTCTGTGGATAAATCAATAACATATAAACAGTCACTATGTAATCCGTTAAAAAAAGCTACAGCTCAATAGATGTTCCAAATTTGGAAACTAAAAAGGTACAATAGTAATTCTGAGAATATTAGTGCAAAAAGTCGAATAACTACAGTACTGAGTACGGTTACTTGGATTCGGTATAAAAAAAACAATAGACTCTAACGGCCACTGTGATTAAGTGGAACGGCTAGATCTTAATTTATAGTTGTGGCTTAATGTAAATTTATTAGTGCATGGAAACGGCATTTTATTGCACCAACTTCATATATACTAACTATTGTGTATAACCCCATATCACTTTGAACACCCCGGGAAACCTAAGACCGTACAATCGTATGGACACAGCGCAAACTTAGGTCACAGTATCAATATAATGTCTGACAAACATTTTTTTTTATTTTTTTTTATTTATTTGTTGGAACATTTAACAGTTATGCGTTAGTTTGAATGAATTTTTTATAGCATTTATTATGCTAACTGATTTCCAATGTTTTTCGAAGTTATGCGTTATTCATTGGTATTACAAATTTACAGTAAATATCTGTTAGGTAAACGCTTACCAATGTCCGCAAAGTAATATTTTAAATAATAATAATAATAAATATTCCACAACATTCTTCACAACGCTATCTAGACCCATGGTAAACTTTTATAGGTTATGTTATGGAATCTAGAATATTATACAAGTATGCGAATTTCTATGAGAAAAATGTAGTTTGATTATTAATATTATACTATCATCAACTTGAATCAAATATATTATTATATGTATATTTGATTCAAGTTTGTTTGTTTGAACGCACCAGATCGATGGAGAATAAAGTTTGCAGTAAAATATCGTATTTTATGTAGTGATTTTTGTGTAAAAAAAAAGCTTACGGGGGCGCTGCGTGGCGCTGCAGTCGGTTTCGCTACAATATAAAAATGTTAACAACCCCTAAGTAACCGGTCCAAACAGGTCGCAAGGTCAACTCGGTCAACAACCTATATTCTCAATCCATTTGGCACGAGGTATAGTTCGAAATGTAAAATTCAATTTGTGTTGGATAGTCTTTTTTTTTTTTTTTTTTTTAACCGTGGGGGAAAATCCTTATGCCGGACTCCTACCGACTAAAAACCCCCACGGTAACGCCCAGAAGCCTATGGATGGGAGCCCCGGGTAAGCCCTCGGAAGGATGTCCCAGGACTCCCATCAGACCTACGGCTACAATTGCGGCCTCGTCTCGGGGGTGGTTCGGGTGCTATCCCGCGTCTATGGGGGGGGTTTTCGGGTGTTACCCCGCTTCTTAGGGGGGGGGGGGGGCGTGCGTGAATCCCTCACGTCACGCTGCCGTCATGGGCCTGCTTCTGTAAAGACGGTGAGCAGCCAACTCACCGTCCTCAGGCCCCCGGTCATGGAGGCCGATGGTCTTCGGCGAAGACACGTCGGCGGTGCCCAAGCCGCCGACTGCGGAACTCGGGTGGGAGAGTTTTCTCCCGCTCTCGCCCCGCCGCCTCTTTCACGAGCATGACCTGCTCACAGAAAGAGGCGGCGCAGTCCCACTTACTCCCGCTGGAGACCATGGCTCGCACCATGGTCTCAAGCGAGAGGGTGCCCACGCCCAGACCTACCACGAGGACCTGGCGCTGTTGCACCCACGCCGTGCACTCCACCAGCGTGTGGAGCGCTGTGTCATCGCTGCGGTCCACGCAGTGCTGACACTCGGCCGTGGTTTCCCGGTGTCTTCGCCACAGATACCTACCGAAGCTACCATGCCCGGTAAGTATCTGTGACAACCGGTAGGAGAGAGCACCGTGTCTCCTCTCCAGCCACTCGTCCATGACCGGTCTAACGGCCGCAATTGTGGCGAATCCCCCCTTTGGTTGCTCAAGTCGCACCTTCCATGTCTCCACGGTTTCCTGGTAGAGCTGGGACCGCTGGGCCTCGATTTCTCGAGACGCAGGCCATTGGCCCCGCTCCAGCGCCTCCTTGCGCCATATAAATAGGGACGCAAGGGCTCTCGCTTCCAGGTCCCATGGAGGGGTCCCGGCTAGGAGGCATGCCGCCTCACCTGAGATCGTGCGGTATCCCCTTATCACCCTGACGGCCATCGCCCTCTGTGGGCTCAGCAATCTAGCCACATTACTGGCCGTCAGGTTCTCTGCCCATACGGGGGCCCCGTATAGGGCCATACTTCGCACGATCCCCAGGTACAGTCTCCTGCAGGGGGCGTTGGGTCCCCTGATATTGGGCATCAGCCGCGCGAGTGCAGCTGACGCCCCCCTCAGTTTTGGGACCAAACTTCGGAAGTGATGTCCGAAGTTCCACCGGCCATCGAGTACGAGTCCCAGATACTTCATCGAGGGCTCGATGCCGATGCTGACGCCCCCTACCTGTAGGCTGGATCCCGCAGGTGGCCCCATCCGAGGTCCGTGGAAGCACAGAGCCTCGGACTTGTGAAGGGCGACCTCGAGACCCAGCCACCGTATCCGACCCACGACTTGAGCAACCCCTGCCGTGGCCTTTAGTGCTGCATCTCGGTGCGTTGCTCCCCGCGCCGTAACGAGGGTGTCATCGGCGTAACACGTTACGGTGACCCCTCTGAGCAACGGACCACGCAGCACCCAATCGTAGCCGATGTTCCACAGGAGTGGCCCTAATACCGATCCCTGTGGAACACCGCACGACACATCCCGCCGACCCGGCCCTAGCCAACTCGGGTAAGTAATGGCCCTCTCAGAGAGATAGGCCCCGACAATTCGACGGAGGTAGGGAGGCACTCCATGGTAGATAAGCGCCTCCCCAATGCAACTCCAGGGCAGGGTGTTGAAGGCGTTGGCGATGTCAAGAGACACCGCCACCACCACCTCACCCTGTGAGACTGCTTCCTCCGTCAGGCCTCTAATGCGCATGATCGCTATTATTTAAGACTTAAGATTTTTGATTAAGACCAGTTTCCCTGTCTTCCAGACCTTGGGGAACTGGCCTTTTTCGAGGCATGCGCTAAAGAGCCCTATAAGTCGAGGCCCTAGTTCTTCGAGAGCCAGGACCCATGCTCGGCCTGGAATGCCGTCGGGTCCAGGTGTGTTGGATAGTCTATTTGTTGAGGAAGGTTATAGACCGTATACCATTAGGGCCGGCGCCCAGTGCCGGCAACGGCAAGCATGAGGATTTGTATTTGTCGTGTAACAATAGATCTTATAGTTATGGAAATAAGAAAACTTATTATTTCATTTCATTTCATGCTTGCTCATGCCGGCACTGGGCTCCCGCCCTTACGCTACTACTCAGGGGATGGACCAGTAATCATAAAAATGTCAACAAATCCGACAGATTCCCATACATTATTTAAAAGGAGTAATACGTGGTTTGGAAGTTTATCACGAGCAAAGAAGAGTGGGCTAGCCAGTACTCAATACAATTTCTCATTACGCTATTAATTTGCAATTTAATACACCCTTTATATCTTTAACAATATCACCGTCTAAGTACCATAGCGCTAAATGGATTATTATCGACAAAAAATTGCAAAACAATGACGTACAAATCAATGCGGTTTCCGGGATCTCGACTTCCTCG
The DNA here is from genome assembly GCA_914829495.1 of Eilema sororculum. Taxonomy (NCBI): domain Eukaryota; kingdom Metazoa; phylum Arthropoda; class Insecta; order Lepidoptera; family Erebidae; genus Eilema; species Eilema sororculum. Next base: position 26,113,431 of record OU618537.1, read on the forward strand.
ACGCTTAGTGCGAGTGGGATGAAGGTTGGGTTGGTTTTGTAGGTAGAATCTACTAACTATTGTACTAGATTCACCTAGTAGACTCCCTGAGCAATGTGTATTTTTATTTTTATTTTAGCTGGTGGTAGGCTCAAGATGGAATGGATGGAACACACAATTCGAATAAGTTGGGATACTTTTTTTTTTTTTGTCGTGCGGAAATCCCCTCGGATACCCCCCTGCCAAAGCCGGAAGGGGAGGTTATGTCGGACTCGAACCGACTAAAACCGCACGCCGACTGTGGGTCTTGGTGCTAGGCCGGAGGTGAGGTTGTCATAGACATATCCCTCGCACCCCGGCTGACCCAGGGCCATCCCTTACGGTCTGGCCCTCCTCAGGAGGGGGGACAACGGTGTCCCCAACTCGCCCCCGGAATGGGGAGGCGCGCTATTCAGCGCGCCGCTGCCGTGGAATAAGTTGGGATACCAGACTGGGGCATCTAATTTTGTAGAGTTCTCTTAATGCTTTAAAAATATTTAAAATAGGTAACATATTCTAGGTACCTACTTGCTTTGTGCATCATGGGGAGAGGGTAATCACACCAATAGTTTTCCCCTATATCCGTATTTTTGTGAAGATTTACCTTCCTTCAAATATTGTTATCGCTCTAAATACATTGTTGGCTAACCACGGGAGCTTTCTTGCCTGGCTGATTATCAATTAGTGTTTCTTCGTAAGCGTATTTAGTATTCTGCGGAACCCTAATTCATGGCATTATTTCGGATGTCCATCCTTGACGCTGGCGTCACGGCAATGCACACCATTATTTCATTACTTGTCTGTTACTAGGTACATTAACACTTACGTATTGCAAATTGCAATCGATCTATAAAAAAAAACAGCAATACAAAAAATAATATAATACTTTTATTTACACGATAAACATTAAAGTACCTTACACTGTAGGTACTCGTACCTTTGTATAAAAAAATATATCTAAGTATAAATATCCGCAATCTAAAAAACTGTAACAAAAGCTGGTAAAGATAGCTTAACATAGGTTTACTATGGGGTCTAGATAGCTGTGTGTGAAAGCTGTGAGTCCAGAGTCCAGAGTCCGCTTTTTTCCGGTGTGTTTGGCAGAACTTCGATACTGTCCGTGAAGCGGCTGCCATCTGACATCCATGATTGTTGTAATATACATACATACATACATAAACTCACGCCTGTATTCCCCGAAGGGGTAGGCAGAGGTGCTAGCATATGTTGTAATATATTACTTAAAAAATAGATTCCAAACTTCCAAACTAAGTAAAAACTTATATGTATTATATTCTGCTCCCTAATTATAGTAATTACTGACATAATATATTTTTAACACCTTATAGTTCGTAACCTTTAAGTCATTATGAGAAAGAATTTATCGTATTCCATTAAAGAATTCATCGCATTCCATTAAAGAATTCATCGCATTCCATTGAATACGATGAATTCTTTCTCTTAATGACTTAAAGGTTATGAGCTATGAGGTGTTAACAATTAATTATGTCGGTAATTACTGTAATTAGGTAGCAGAATTTAAGGTAACATAAATTAAAATAGCCTCGCAGCTCGCGATCGACGGTGAGATTTCCCGCCTCGAGTTTGACGTACTATACGAATATATTACGTATTCATACTTCTATAATTACGATTATATACTACCTATCATCGGTTTGGTGACGAAGAAAGAATACAAGTATCACTACGTCATCTCATCCGAAGGGTAACGTAAGAGGCGACGGAAAAATACGCAGACGATATGACTGCGAAAGAAGGAACACTCGAAATAAAACCCTCTCTCTACCAACCCTTCTGGCCAGGGTGGAAACAGCAAGCCAAAGTCTTCCATCCAGTCCAGCAGGTAACTGCGATAGGCTAATTGATTGATATTGATAACTAGGTATTGCAAATATTCTATGGAAATTCTCAAGTGTTAATTAATCACATGCGTGTTAATCAAACGCATTATGATAATCATAAAATTACTACCTAATTGCACGTTTACATTATTCTGTCCTCGCTATTTCCCAGAGTTCAATTTAATAATCAAGTTTGTGACGTAGCTGGTAAAAATATCCATGTCCACAAAAAGTTAATAAGCTCAAACAGTGTGCAGCGGAGTGTTAAGACATTACCTCAAGCAGCGCGTGCGCAGATCACTGTGACCTCCATTGTCCGCGAATCTGCGTAGGTATTACAAAATAAAAGGTTTATTTTTTGTTTTCAACTTTATTCAGGTTAATAACAATAGTTCATATATAATTCGACTTCGCAATTTAAAATAATTTTATTGTTATTACATTAATGGTAACACGTCCTTAATTTATGCCATAAATTATATTATTATAAAAAATATACATTATGTATTATTTTTATACAAATATAAAGATGATGTTATTTTTATTTTCATTTTTTTTTTATGAATGACTGAATTTGCGTAGGTACCTACTGCGGGGTTCCCAGCGAAGTGGAATAGGTACAAAGGCCGTTCTATTTCTTCCAGTGTACATATCTTGCTATGTACTGATGACAAATGATCCTACTCCTAAGACCTTCTCTATCAGTGCCTAAATATTATACACATACCTCATGACAAATTGCCCGGCTTTCGGCAATAGATAAATACATACCCTATTACTTAGACCCAAACATTAAATTGGCGAAATATGTGTTATACAAAACACTTCTGTAACCTTCGGGATTTTACTGCTTGTGTATATGTATAATATCGTCATAAACAATTTTTATGATCTTGTTGTCATGTGTTGTACTTGTACCGCGCATACGCAGAGCCAGGGCGCGGCGTCACACATGGCTGGTCATACACAAAAGGATTGCTATGAGTTGCTCTTGCATCGCGCCGAACGCGCATCTCAGTCGAAACATAACTACACAAAATAAATATGTACTGAAGGTCACACAGTGTCTTTCTAGTCCGTCATATTGTCTCGGAAGCAGTCGACGCCTCAGGGAGTTCCTGTCTAAAGCACATGTGTAATCGCTAGGCTCCAACTTTGGCAACTCCAAAGCGTTGTGTCAAGTCCTCAGCGTTCTAGGTGAGGGATCAACTCGTCAGGCTTCTTTAACGGGTGGATCCTTTAAACTGTTTGCTAACACGTGCGTGTACATGGTATGCGGGCGCCCTGTTTTGTGCAAATGCAGAAGACAACTTGCACGATATTTGTACAAAATATGTTTAGGTACGATATTTTGCACAAAATATCGTACATAAACATATTTTGCACAAATATCGTGCAAGTTGTCTTCTCGAAATTCGCTACACATATTCGCATGCAGAACTCTTAAATGTTATGACATTCTGTACAGTGCTAGCTAGATCCGAAAGCCTTAGCAACAATTTCTCCATGAACAATATTATTTACAATACAAATATCGATTACCTGCCATTGTGTGGCAGCACGAGGCTCGAGCCGCTAATGCCGCAACACCAGTAAGCGCCGTGGCGCCTTCTGTAAACATAGCCATGTTGTAATATAACGTTATGTTTCATATTTTTATAGAGGGATACTCGTGCCAACCGTAGGTGTAGTTACCGGCCTATATCTTGACACCAACTGGAGAAACGAGGCCCTGGTGTGCGAGAATTTGTTTAATGTAATTTATGATTGGTAGATATAAGTTCCTTCACTGCCGTAGCAGTAGATACTCAAAAACACGTACTGCGCATATCTAGAGAATATTTTGTAACGTAGTTGGCATCAAGAAATTTTACCAAAAAACTAAAAACTCTTACTCTTAGTGAAGAATACGAGAGACTGATGTTTAGCAACTCCTACGTTTTAATCAAATCATTTCTTTAACAAATCGGAATAACTACTAGTGATTGAATACCAGTGATTTGAACAGTGAAGTACTTAGCTGATAACTCCTATAAGAATAATATTGTTCATGTACACAAAACGTGAATCGTGAGCCGTCACAGTACAGCGCTCAGCACTCCTCTTTAGTCTTCACGCACGTCGCACACCGTAATCACTCAAGAGCTACTAAGATACATCGAATCGACGAGATCTTAGACTGAGGTGAAAAGAAACTGAGATGAGGGTTATCTAATAAATCATTTTCTTCGCGATGTCATCATCTTTATCGTGCCGATGGCAATATTTGTGGTATTAGATGACCAGCCCAAAACTCGGTGACTTTTACCGCTGCATCATTTGCTGCATTGTGGTCTCCAATTGTGCACAGCGGACACGAGACAGCGAACATTAGGTGGTCCGTTGTTTGCAAAGGTGCACTGCATTCACAGCCCCCACTCCCTGCGTCCAGATATTCCCATATAACTCAGTTTTCCATGCAGTAGCCAACCCGAGACCTCAGTCTGCTAAGAGAATTCCAGATCATCCATTTCAGTCCATGCTCGAAAGGAATATTTTTTGACATATCACCATCAAATAAAGAAATAGGAAACGGAAGAAAAGTGAGTTCGTATGGTAGTAGACCTTTAAACATTGTAGTCATGAGTTATTTTTGCTACTAAATTACACTCTGCTTACCTACCGTGTGGTACGAAGTTCAAGGAATACCTCATCTTCGCGACACTTGCAGAAAAAAACAAACGTATACCTACATGTGTCATTATAAAAAAAATAGTTCCGTTTAATCACCTTTTATGTAAATTTAAGATGAAAAGATGTTACTGAGGTTGGCCACTAAATACTTTTTGGCGCGACTAGAGAGCCATGAAAACGCATCACTGGTAAATTGTTAATGTCACGTAGCTTAGGCTAATTTTATTGAGAAAAAAAAATATTAGGACCCTAAATTCACATAAAATTAAAATCTTAGTCCATACGAAGGAAGTCGAGGGCAAGTCTTCTAAAGTTTCTTTTTTTCATACAATTTAGTTGGCAAATAAGCACACGGCCCACCTGATGGAAAGTGATTACCGTGGCCTATGAACGTGTGCACCACCAGGGGAATTCACACTCGTTGCTGACCCTGTAAGAACAGAAAGTTTCTGTGCCGTCAGTGCATATGACAAAGTAGGACAAGCCTTCAGCCTTCCCAAAGACACCACAAAAACTCTCCAGTGAGCTCTGGCTACCCTACTCACCGCCGGGAACAAAATACAAGGATATTATGGCTGCGGTATTCTGTAGGGTGGAAGTAATTCTCCAGTCGGACTGCTCAATTGGGAAGGGAGTACCGTCGTGTCCGTAGCTTCGTGTGGTAATACAAATTAAAAATAGTGTGAGAAAGAATCCGAAACCTGCCAAGATTGGGCGTAATGTCCCACTTACAAACCAGTGTTGCCTGATTAATGAAACTGAAATATTTACATACAGATTAAACTTCCAACCGTGGACTAGTTAACTAAGTAATCTTAAATTTTGTGGTAATGAAGTCATTCAGATAATAATTAGTGTTATCAATTTCTAACTAATGTAACGGACATGTCGTCAAAGACTTGGCTTGAGTTGACTGAAACATGATTGTATTCTGGTGTTATAATAAACTTGAATGGTGTTCACAAAAGGCAACGTAAACTGTGTTTTTCATAATACTGTTAATCATAACTTACATTGTAAAGCGAAATGTCTGTCTTTCTTTTTAATATAATATTTACACCCCATTGATTGTGCAGTGATCGCAGGCTGCCCACGGCTTCGTTGAAGAAATCATGTATAAAAACCTTTCCTTTTCTAGCTATTGGCAAATGCCATCAAAAAAAAATGGTAGCTTTTAGTGGTGACTTTCGTGATTTAGACTTCACTAACAGCTTACCATGAGGATCGTACGTCGGAGGGGTAGACCAAAGACCTTAGCTTGACTTCGTTGAAAATGATATACATGCCATTGTTCTTTTTTAGATAAGCACGCGGTCCACCTGATGCAAAGTGAATGACCTCATCAACATGGATGTTCATGATCGCAATTTAGAGGAATAAAAACTGGGAACCTTCTAACGTCCACCCTTAAGAATCCCATATTGTAGTCACTTCTCTCACGTAGTAGCCCCGGATTCATACGCGAAGATGGATTCAGAAACCACACGGTGCAGAGTATACCTGGTAGAACCAAGCGTTTCAGGGACTCATTCCTATACCGCACCACTAAGACCTGGAACTCCCTGCCAGCTCACGTGTTTCCTTCTTCCTACAGTCCCGGGTCCTTTAAGCGGGGCGTGAAAAGGCATCTAACGAGGCCGTCAAGCTGAGTGTCACCCTGAAGACCCTCTTTCTGAGACTTTGCCTTCAGCTTAACATCAGGTGAGGTGAAGTCAAATTGACATGTCCTGTATTAAAAAAAACGTTTACAATGTAGGTATCTTGTTACGATATTTTCCCGTGCGAAGCCGGGACGACTCAACTAGTTTTATAAATTAACGTAATTTATTAATCTCGCAAGCTTCAGCCGGTAATTCACAAGCTTTATTAATATAAATAACTTCCTATCGCTTGGTATTTAACTATTTAATACCGTTTAGTTGTCGAATCACGCGTCGCCGAACCGTCGACGTCGTTGATATGGTCATTTGAAGCCGACGCCGCGACGCTTCCGCTTCCGAAATGAAAGGCCGACGACACGGGATGTTATCGATGATCGTAAGAATACAAACAGGAATCGATTATTGTTAGCTATACTCGATTAGTTCGACGTTGAACTCGATAGGACTGATTTGAAAGCAGCGTGAAGGTATACAATAGTTTTGCAGCAGAGTAAGGCTCTATCCACATTATGGAATAAACTCATATGTGTAGGCGATGAACTGGATTCCAAAACCTTAAAATTGAAGTTATTAAGACAAATCTGATATCCACTTCGTTGCAACGTGCAACGGTGTAGTCCACTCTCGACCCCTCGACCCCTCGACCCCCAATAAATAATGTGTCCACTGGACCCCTGCAACCCAACGTTACCGCTCAATTTTTTAAGAGTTCTAAGTAGTTACTTAAATTATTGTGTTAATTCCCGATACGGTGACAACGGTCACGCTAACTCTTCCAGCTAAGCTAATTTGGTTGTGTTAAGAGTTGGTGCACATCGGTATTGTAATAGCTAGGGTTTGAACCCGAAACCTATACAGCATTCAGTTTAACTTAGTTCTTTTTCAGACCATAATTTTATGAGGTAAGGACGTACGTAGGGATATTCTTCACCTTACCCAACTGGTTCGTGCGGTATACGAAGTAGTAAAGTAGAACAACCACATTTCCTGTCACTGATATAACAATATTTTCTATAATTTTCTAAGTACTACATGCTCTTATACAACACATATTTCCAGGCATCAATCTCCACGATAAGTACTGACAGCTCTATTTACACTGACAGGTACATAACATAGTAGATAGAGTAATGTAATAAGCCTACAAAAACTTTAAAAAAAAGTTCAGTAATTATTACGTAGATGTATGTAACTATTGAGGAAATTAACTGTATCAACTATCAATATACATAACTATTGTTATGAAATTGTGTATGTTTGTTTGTTTGTTGCATTTTTATCATTGAACTTGCTATAATATCACTATCATATAGTGCTATTAGCTGTTCTGGGATATAGGTATGGACCAGTTGCTACTAAAATTTTCATGTAGGAGCCCGAGGTCCGTGAGGGACATGCCAGTTCAGAATATACCAGAGACAATCTCAACCTCAAGACTCAAAATTGCGTGTGGTTATAGTAGGTTCGAGTCCGATATTACCACCGAAAAGAGGGTTGAAGCCAAATAATATATTTCATTTTACCAAATGTGTTAACAAGTGGGCTTGTTATCACATTCGGGAAATTCTTTCTTGTTATTCAGGACAACCTGTATCGCAGTCTTGCTGATATCCTATTTATTACCTATAAAGGTCCCACAATTCCGTGTGTATGAATATATATAGCTTCTGTGATTAATGACATACGATACGACGCAGACGGCACGCGACACCGCTTGATGTCTCGCTATTTACAAAACTTCATTAACAGTAAAACACCGTGGATATCTGTTAAAAACCCGACTTCAAACACGATGCTGAAATGCACAAATTGACATTTGAAATTTTATTTTATTTAAACACTAGCTTTTGGCCGCGGCTCCGCCCGCGTGGATGTCAGTTATCGGGACCAAACATAGCCTATGTCCTTTCTTAAGGTCTAACCTATCCCTATACCAAATTGCATCAAAATCGGTTCAGTGGTTTAGGCGTGAAAGCGTAACATACAGACAAACAGTTAGTTACTTTCGCATTTATAATATTAGTATGGATTAGTATGGATTCATGTCTGTTACTACACTGTCTACTCCTTTAGGGCAAATGTATTCCACTGAAGAAGGTGTTACGGAGCTATCCCCTTTGGTAACTTTCACCAAAATGTTGAATCAAGTCAATATCACCTGCGAGTTAGGACATCTGCTGTTTGACGAACGGACAGACAGGCTTTCTTCACGAGGTTGGGTAGATAGACGGTAGTCATACCATGAAATATTACCTACTAGCTTTTGCCCGTGGCTCCGCCCGCGTGGATGTCGGTTATCGCGACAAAACATAGCTTATGTCCTTTCTCAAGGTCTAATCTACCACTATACCAAATTTCATCTAAATCGGTTCAGTGTTTTAGGCGTGAAAACGTAACATACAGAGAGACAGACAGACAGGCAGACTTAATTTCTCATTTATAATATTAGTATGGATTACTGAACGGATTGTCTTTAGAAAGGAGACCTTTCTAAAGACAATCCTTAACTTCCTTAAACTGACGGACTTAAAACCTTCCTAATCTATGTTGTAATTGGAGATATGACCAAAAATCATGATAACTAACAACCTAACATCCATGCGGGCGAAACCGCGGGCATCAGTTAGCAAATTAATAAAAATTCTTTTGTTTATGATGTTATTGTTCGACGCCATTTTGACGTAAACTGCCGGCATTCACTATATTTATGAGTATTTCTCTTCTCGTCGTCACTCGTTACTTTGTATTGTTGATTTTAATGAGGAGGAGGAGTCGAGAGTAAGTTAATCTAAAAAAAAAAACGTTTTTACAGAGATGATTTACGTTTTAAACAAGTTATATCTCGAAATATATCGGGAAAAAGAAGCACTCAAGTAGTTGAAAAATCATTCATTGGTTCCAACAGTTCTTAAGAAAGTTGGTAGATGGCTCCACCATATCGCCCTTAAAGAAGTGATTCAGGTGTGGCTCAATAGCTCAGTTGGAAGACCATTCCCCCTGTAAGGGAAAGGTCAAGTCCCACTTGAGCGCTTCTTTTTCCCGATGTATTTCGAACTTTAAAAGTTAGCATAATAAACGCTTTAAAAATTATAAAAAAAAGATATACCTCTATACACGAATGTACACCTACATGAATCTCATTCAAAACCTAGTCCCTTTCACACAAAATGAATTTCAATTCGGCACAGTAATACATCATGGTGCAATCTTTGAACACTCACGGTGCATCTGCCCACCACAGTATTACTGCACAATGAGGAACAAAACAGGCAAATCACTTAATCTTAATTATCGCTTGTCAATCAGTTGAAGGGCTTTCAGGCACCCACGCGTTTTATATGTAGGTCTCTCTTCTTCATCCGAGCACCAATTTACCTACTCCTCCTTTCATTGTGTATCTGTGTACTTATCTTAGTTTAAAAGCGACTAGCTTTAGCGCGTGGTTTCACCCGCATGGATGTCGGTTATCGCGACAAAACATAGCATATGTCCTTTCTCAAGGTCTAATATATACCCCAGTACCAAATTTCGTCAAAATAGGTTCAGTGGTTAAGGCGTGAAAGCGTAACATACAGACAGACGACAGAGTTACTTTCGCATTTATAATATTAGTATGGCCAAAAAAGTGTTGGTTAACAACAGACAAAGGAGAATTTATAGATAGTTTAATTTCAGTAATTTTGCATTTTTTTAAACTTCTGTATTTTTGCTGATTGATCATGATTGGCGAATTGAATTGTAAAAAACATAGCCTAAAAAAGTGTAAACAAAAAGATAAAAACGATTTTTATTTCTGGAATCAGCAAAAAGTATGGCAAAGACTGTGTTGTAAACATTTACACTGAAGAGAGAAAAAATGTTGTAAAACTTTAAAACCGTGAATAACTATAAAAACAAAATTAGAATTAATGGACTCCATAAAAAACGTGGCAAAGATGACTCGCACTAATGTTGTAAACACATATTAATGAAATGTAATTTAATTACGCTAAATCTTAGAAAAACTAATACATCGGTCAACTTTTTGTTGACATTCTGGGAGATTTGAAATATGTTTTCAAGGCATAGTATACTTTTATGAAGGGTTCTAGAATGCGAATAAACACACTTAAACTTGGCTTAAACACATTTGTAGGTAGGTAGTTTTTGTTTTTTGTATAGGTACAAAAACTCCCAGATTAATTAAAATATACCTACTCAAACACTACTATACTGAAATGAATTTTTTATAGCATTTATTATTATAACCTTAAAATTTAAGTAGGTACATCGGGAAAAACGTCACCCTTAGACAGATATAAACAGAGGAAGGGAAATTGAAAGTGATTCAGGTGTGGCTCAATAGCTCAGTTGGAAGAGCATTACCCTGTAAGGGAAAGGTCGTGGGTTCAAGTCCCACTTGGGCATTTCATTTTTGCCGATGTATTCAAAGTACTATATTGAATGGAAGTCGAACCCGAAACATCCGATTTAACCGTCAAACGTTCAACCAAAGTAATTCTGTGAATCTAGGTTTTATGTTTCATAGAATGACACGAGAATGCAGATACTGCTGTCGTCATTGAGTCCTGAGATCATTTTTTCTTCTTTTTTTGGTTGAATTCAACTAGAACACATTCTTAACTAGTATATAATAAATCAATAGATGTAATTATGGCAGTTTCAATGCAATCGTGCAATGAATATCACGAGTCAAAAGATTCCGCCCACATTTACTTTTTAATTGAAGTTTTACGGCGCCTCTACGCCTACTTGGACCAGTTGTAAAACCTTTTATCTTATCGTATCTGCTTTATGGCGCATCTATTGTTTTAATTTGTTTATTTATTGTCTATGGGCACGCTCTTGTACTTTTCCCGCGTATTGGTACGATAGGTTATGAAAATGTAATATGAATCAAGCTGAAAGGTTTTCCAAAGAAACATTAATTTATCTGACTATTTCAGGGGTGCTGATTAATTTCGTTCTATAACGATACAATTTTTTCCGATACGATCAATCCAAATGGGTCAGTAGGGAGAAATCAGAAACTATGAGAGATAGCGACATTTGGTCTTAGGAACCATGACTTCGATTTTAGATTTAATTATAATGACATTCAAACTTTTTGTCAAAATCACATGCATGACCGGGAAAATGACACATATACGTGGTTATTTTGCACCTTTTTACATCATTGCATTGTATCTATGCCTTGTCTCTACCCAAGTGCGTCACATAGAAGCATAAGAACATAAAATAAAACTTTTTCGCATATTTCCTACAGAATGATGTAATGTGAATATAAACTCCCGCTACAGACATAGACAATCTCGTCGTCTATGGCCGCGCGTGTGTCACTTTTTATATATGTGATAGTCACTTGTTGTCGTAGGCTGTCTCTGTAACGATTCGGTTGTTCGAATATTATACTACTATTACTAAACTTTATCAGTTTCTTTTATTAGCTTTATTTACTTTACAGAACTATATAAATGAGATGACAACACCTAAAAGTATGTTTTTTGTTATTTAAAGTTTCTTATTTAGAAATCGATACCAAATGTTAAATATCCCTTTGATCTTAAAGTAAAAGCAACTACATCGCCATTTTTTATTCTCAGTAAAATGGTGTAAGTGCGCATTTTTCAAACACTTACATAAACTTGTACAAATAACCAATTTGTCGATGAGATCAAAGTTCGATTCCGGGAAGTGCGAACACAACATTTACACTGAAATAAACTACTGTTTAGGGCGTGTGCTTTAGAATTGTGGAGCAAAACATCCTGGGAACACATTGCTACTGTATTGACTCTAAATACCACCGTATTTGTTGTTTACTATGTAACGAGTTAAAGGAATTTGTCATCTTTTGAAATTAGAATTCTTATCCGCCCATGTTGAAATTAAACCATAAGGAAACAAAATGACGGAAAATCTGTTTTTTTGTCCATTTTTAAATCCAGCACCAATACCGGTTGCATCCAGGGCTGGTAAATTCGAGTCCGGGGGATGATTTGGTTGATTTCCACTTTTACGTGAGCAACTGTCATCTAACCACCCAACGGCGGCGATAGGGAAGCGGTTTTGTGACTGCAGTGTATGGCACCGAAACCTTTTTGTTCCAATAATTGAGTGGGGACTCATCGATTATTTCCGAAGAACGATGTGATGACCGTCCGAGGCGGACAAAACGTCTGTAACACTATAATATGAGTGCACATTAATTAGACCGGTATTCATTACGCGTGTAATCATGGTCGTTTGAACATTATTTACGATAGAAATTGAGCCTCTTCCGACTATGAATTGGTACAGAAAAGAAAATCGATTCACAAAGTGAAGAGAAAAGCGTTGCCACAGTTTTTGCAGTTTCTGTCGAAGAACCGATGGCCTTTGGAGTAGACTAGTCCTAGAGTGGAGACCGCGAGAAGGCAATCGCAAACGGAAGGTACCCCCTAGCCAAGTGGATTAACCATCTGAAAAAGGTGGCTGGGACAGACTCGATGCGGACGTCGGAGGATCGGTTAAAATGGCGCATATTGGGAGAGGCCTACATCCAACTGATTGATTGAGTTTTTGCAAGCCTATCATTATAATATGTATAGAATAGATTTGGTGTTACCCGCGGTTGTATTTAATTCTGTAGTTCATTGCCCTCTCCTCTAAAGATAAATAAATACGAAAGGGAATCTGTTCCCAAATTTTGCAATGTTTATGCGTGCGCGCTGCGCGCATGTTGTGTGTAAAGTGATCTTGAACAGAACAAACAATAACAAACTAATAATATAGAAATTGGAATAAGGATGTTATAGGTACATTACAGTATTTTTAGATGCAAAAATTATTTAGAGACAGGGGATACATACAAATAGGACTATTACTACCTACATCCATAACAAAAAGGAAAAGACTCGGACGAAGACAACCCTATCCATAATAAAATAAGTGTGTCATATAAAAAATCCCTTTTTTTAATATATTAATTCCCTTGGGTATAGAGTATCTAAAAGTACGTAATAAGTGGTGTTACATACATACGTAGATATATATAATCACGCCTTTATCCCCGGAGGGTTAGGCAGAGGAGATAACACCCACATTCTACCAATCACATTATTCGGTGCTATGAGCCTATTGGCATATTCCGGGCACTATTGATTCGATTGATGAGTATTATATCTGTCTGATGTTAAACAGCTCTATCCCTTAGTCGCCTTGTACGAGACTGTATGGGAAGAGTTGGGGGGATAACCACGCGGCTCAGTGGTGTCACAACACAAGATTGGGTTTTAGCCTATAGTTAAAATAAATTATCAAACCGAGCTTATTAAGAATGGTAAAAGAGCGATAAAAATTGCGTCGGTTCTTATTTCATAGTTTTATTTATTTTTAATCATCCACCAAACCTACAACAGTAACTGATTTGACTATTAAATTTTGTGACATCACTAAATATTTTTTCATACAAGTTACCTTAAAACTTATCATTTTGACGTTTACTAAAAGTAAGTAATTTGACTAGGCCTCTGTTCGACGTCTGTGCGGGGGGCGTTTTATTCCTGTTTAGTGCAAATATTTGTATGCATGAATACCTATGTCATGTAAGCATATTTGAATTGATCTGGGTATTTCTATGTAAATATTATAAAAAGAAATTCTAAATATTTTTACCTATACCTTTACTTATACCTGTACCTACAGGATGTCCTAGAATATTTATTCATTTTTAATCTAACTTTTAGCTCTATTATCGGTACCCAAGTACAGACAACAAAAAACTGAACCCTTAATTGTATACAAGCTTGAAAAGGACTTAACACCTGGCGTAAGGAATTGATTACTGCTCGTAATTGGCCAATGTGATTAAACTTGCAGAAGTACCTATTACAAGTACCTATTCTCGTAAGCAGTGGTATACTGGTTGCTAACATTCTACAGAAACAATATAAAAGCAATTTGCGACCATTTTACGACTCTCATAAGGAAATGAGAAATGTTTGATTGTCCGGCCATTTTAATATTTCTTTAGATGAAAAGATTTCGTAGGCGGGTTGAGTCATACTTTTGTTATAGGTAGGGAGGCTACGAAGCTGAATTTGAAGTTACTCGAGCGTCGTGGAAACCCTTTAGTCGTTGGGGGGAAGCGTATACATAACGTAATAATAAATAAATAGATATATCATCTATCTTAATTAATGTTCTCAATTCTAATGGTGACGGGGGTGTTATCCCTTTTGCGTCGGATGCTGTGTCGGCATGGTCGGTCCTCAACTCAGGGGCATCTATCCCTGAAGATATGCACCTTCAGCGTGGATGGGATGATGTGGGGGTGAAACGACTCCAGAGTCGTTTATTGGAGTGTGCTGATGAGGCCGATAAGGCCAGACTGCGGGCTGTGTCGCAACCTGAATCTGGAGCGTGGTTACAAGCGTTACCTTCGCCTCATTTGGGCACCCTGCTCGACGATGACTCTCTGCGTGTGGCAGTGGCTTTCCGCTTGGGATGTAAGGTGTGCGAACCCCATGTATGCACCTGCGGTTCCATGGTGGAAGCGGATGGACATCACGCCTTGAGTTGTCGCCGATGCACGGGGAGGTTTCCGCGACACCACGCTCTGAATGATATCGTCCGCAGGGCCCTCGTATCGGCAAACGTCCCCTGCGTGCTGGAGCCTCCGGGTCTGAGCAGGAGGGACGGTAAGAGGCCAGACGGGCTGACTTTGGTGCCTTGGAGGAGCGGCAAGTGCTTAATTTGGGATGCAACTTGCGTTGATACGGTAGCTGCCAGCCACCTCAGTCGCACCGTTCACTCTCCGTCCGCCGCGGCGGAAGACGCCAGCTTAAAAAAATCAATTAAATATGCTGAATTACAGCCACTGTACCACTTTGTTCCGATAGCAGTGGAGACCCTGGGATGCTGGAGCAAGGAGGCCAAAAGCCTTGTAAAAGAAATAGGAAACAGGCTTATAGAAACAACTGGTGACTCCCGTTCCGGAGCGTTCCTGGTGCAAAGGCTGGCCATTGCAATCCAGCGTGGCAACGCGGCGAGTGTGATGGGCACTTTTGCGGCGGGAGCGGTCAGGGGCGGATTATTTGATTAATTTATTTATTGACATAATGTATATATTGTATGTTTGATTCAATAAAACATCCTATTTGGTAAACGATTTTGCAATTAATGTTTTGTATTACTTTGTTCTTATTTATTGTTTTTCAGTTATTCTGGTTTGTTTAACTCTAAAATAAACACAAGAAGACCGCGTTCGAGTAAATACAGATATTTCTTTGCAAGCTTCCCATGCCCGTAGGATACACTTAAATCGCAAGATTTTCAAAATGGTCACTTGTTAGCTAGTAACTTCTCTATCTTATATTAATCTGGCACGTAGGTGTATTCGCTTTCCATTAATGATTCTGGCATACATGGACAATATCCCCATCCCTCTAAAAAACTTATGCTGTCCCTGAATCCTCTATCGAGTAACAAATGACCTTCTTGAAATTCGATAAACAATTATTTTTTGCGCACCCACTGATAGTGAAGTTTGCCTACCGGCTGGAGGAATTTGTTAATATGTTTTCGAGTTACTACTGAATTTCAATCTACGCGTGCCCTACTATTAACACGAATGGACTGACAGAGAGCATACATTTTTTACCCAATCTAGAAAAGCTGCCACTTCGACTGATGTTAAGATGAGATGATGTTCAAAAAGCTATTACTATTACATGTATTCTCACTCTAAAGTAAAGCCAACGAAGCGAGAGAAAAAAGTTTAACAAATTTGAATGAATTTTTATAGCATTTATTATGCTAACTGTTAAGTTCGAAAAACATTGGAAAAAATGAAATGCTCAAGTGAGACTCAGTTAACTCACTTAACAGTTAGCATAATAAATGCTATAAAAAATTCATTCAAATATTTGGGCGCAGTCATCAAAATTCAATGTTTAAAAATGGTTGAAAAATCATTCATTGTTCCCAACAGTTCGTAAGAATGTTGGTAGATGGCTGCACCGTCGCCCTTATAGACGGATATAAAGAGAAGGAAAATTTGGAATGATTCAAGTGGTGCTCAATAGCTCAGTTGGCCGAGCAGTCGCCCTGTAAGCGAAAGGTCGTGAGTTCGAGTCTCACTTGAGCATTTCATTTTTTCCAATGTTTTTCGAAGTTTAACAAAGTTTCAGCGGTTCCAAACATTTTTATTTGGAAATTATTACGTATCACTTCAAGCGCATTCCAGACAGGAATGAAAATGCTCATAAGATGGCGGATCTGACAGTTTAGAACCGCTGTGCTGACAGCTTTGCTGTACTACAAAACACGCAACGACAGCTGTCGTTCGGCCATTGTCGCATACGTGTGACATGTGCGACAAGGACAGAGAAAATAATCACTAGTTATCGTAACGTAACTCAGTAATGGTCGCTTTGTTTACCTTTTTTCTCTCGTCTCGTTGGCTTTACTTTAGTTTGATGACTGTGATAGATGTCGAACGATATTTTAAATAGGACAGTTAATTTCATATTTGTTATACGACCTCGTTATATATTTCGTCATTTACGAGCTTCACAATTCTAAGATAAATCTATAAAACAATATTAGCACAGCAGACTTTATGAGAATAACATGAAATGATGATAAAACACAAACTGGCAACAGCGGATTACGCAGCAGGATTAACCATATACTTGCTGATGTGTACGCGCAGGCTGTCCACTCGGCGTGGAGGCCAGGCGGCAGTCGCCCCCATAAAAGCCAAATAAACTAAATCCTAAACTAATCCTAAGTAGGGAATGCAGACCACGAGCTCTAAACTTTGGATGTAGATAATTGACAAATGTACCCTATAATAAATCTTTATTTGAACCTTTATTGGCGAAAACATGGTTTTACAATAGATGCTATGCAGTGTTTCAAAAAGTACAGCATGATTCACCGTGTTCGGTGTGCAAATATTTAAAAGAATTAAATTAATTACATAACTGAACTGAAACATTAAAATCGCGGACCTTGTCAAATAGCCTACTTATTGTAGAGAATAATAATATTCTTTTTTTTTATTCGCTCACTGAGATTAAAAATTTATTAATTGAAATATGTACAACAAAATTCTCAAATCCTCTTTTTCTCCTTTTATTTCATAATATTTGACCAAACTAAATCGATCGAAATGTCAGGTGAGCAAACCAAATCAGCTGAAACTGCAGAAATCGTCCAGTTTATGTAATACGTTATAATACTAAACAAATGCTAACAATTACAGATGACTTTCTAATCATGTAATATCGTTTTATAACATTGTAGACAAACCTTCCTGCAATTATAATACCTAGTTTAATTATTTACCTGTATTATTAGTGACAGCTTGTAGTGAATACAGGATTATAAAGCCAAGAAATCTACGCTCCGGCCATAAATTTTTGTCCGCTTCATACCTTGAGATCAATATTTTATTGATCCAATTTCGTTGGGTAAGATGTTGAGAGCCACTGCTAAAGGTTTGTGAAGGGTGCACTTGTCACGGTTAACTAAACTGTAATATTGCCTTTTCTGGCCCGAGTAGGGGCAGACCGTAAGGAATGGCCGTGGGTCTGCCGAGGTGCTAGGGATATGTCGAAGACAACCTAGCACTACGACCCTCAGTCGGCGTGCGGTTTTAGTCGGTTCGAGTCCGACCTAACCTCCCCTTCCGGCTCCGGCGGGGGAGGTAACTGAGAGGATTTCCGCACGAAAAAATAAATAAAAAAAGACATATTTTCTGGATAATATATATATAGGCCAATACAGGTGTGCTGTCGAGAAAATAGAGCTATTTAAATAACCGAATCTGTCTTCGTCGGTTGAATACTTGATGGTAAGTAGCTACCATTTATTAGTGGACACATGCTCGCAATGAAATGTAAATAACTAAGTGCCCTCTGGACTGAAACTCATAGATGGCGATATTTGGGTGTTAATACACCTTTGCCTACAGCTTCAGGGATTTACTGGCGTAAGCATAATGTTGGTATGTTCGTATATGAAATGTAAATAGAAGGAAATTAGTAAACAAAAAGCCTTCAAGACTAATAACGCTGGGTGTCAAAAGTGTATAAAATGTTAAAACTTTCTTCCCCATTCGAGCTAACGCCCATATTTGCACTGGAAAAAGCCTGTCACCACTATCTAGCTTGAAAAGTTTGTTCAATACGACTTCAAGCTGCCCGGTTGATGATGTCCCTCAGGTACCGAAAATTGAATTCCTAAAATGTTGAATGTGTAAAAAGTTGAATTTAATATTGAATCCTATAAAGTTGAATTAGTTTTTTTTTAATTATCGTTATATATAGAGGTTTTGTACTAGGTACTTCTTATACGTCTTCAGTCATCATAAATAGTATGGTATAGGAACATATACCATCTATTTTTAATTTGAAGTACTAAAGTATTTCAATAATCATGATTTCAAAATAAATAAAGCGAAATTTAAAGAAATTTCTCTGGGAAAGTAGATACACATTTTGAGAATTCTACTTTTTAATATTTCAACATTACGACAATTCAACATTTTGCGAAACCAATCATCATTTTGGGAAAGTACCTACTTAATCATTTTGGAATTTCAACATTTTCGGAATTCAACTTTCTGTACCCGGAGGATGATGTCGATCACGAATAACTAAGCTCATCACTACAAGAATGTCATAATATCTTCATTTCCCTTCGAAATGTGCTCATCCATAAAGACGACATAAGTCTAAATGAACCGTCCGACTACTCAATATTGAGACGCAAATGCGTTTGAAACGTGATACAGTCGTCGTAAATGCCGCGCTCTTTCCTAATTGCTCTCGAAATAGATGCTCTCTGGTCCCGCCACGCGAAACTGCCACGCCACCTGGTCGAGGGTGGCTCCGTATCTGCTTACGTGCTAAAATATGACTGCCATTCTATGATCTCTTAAACTTGGTATAATTATCGGCATATATCTGGAGCTACGTGACAGAAACGAGGCCGTTCGACAGATTCTACAATTTGTGGATTTGAGCTCCGTCATCGCCGTAGCACGCTGTGATATCCTCAAAATACACCCAAAAAAGTAAACGCGTATTGCGAATACTTGTAGAGTTTTGGGGCCAAGCTAAATGCCGGTAACTACACATCTGTATATAATAATTTATAATTCTAATCCAATAAAAAAAGAATTAAGAGTCCATTATCTAAATACAGGAAATCGCCATTTTCAAAATGCCCACCTTCCGCCCTGTGACCTACACAATAAATGGCCGGTAACCCATACATTCATGAAACAAATACCCGCACGTTTGTTTACAAACTCGTTGCCACCCTCGCCGGAAGCGCAGGAAACAATAAACTAGCAATATTTCATACCGGCGCACGCGCACGCACGCTCTGCTATATTGATTTCGTTAACACGCGTGAGTTTAAAGTCTCCCCACACGGACATAGTCTTCAAATTACAGATTTAAGAAACACAATTTTTTTCCGGTATTTTCACACAAATATAAAATGATAGTGAACATTTCCCGACTGTCAATTATATACTGTCGGTAAGTGTTTATATTTCACCAACTCTTTGTTGGATTTGGTTCAAGCATCGAGCAAATAATAATCACTGTTCAATAGGTAAACGCTACTATACACTACTACTACTTACTAGTTACTACCTTTGGCGACTAAACAAGCGAAAACTTATAAATTTCATATAATATGTAAAATATCATATGCCATCCAGAACCAAATATGGAATTGAATTTAAATTACTCCCGTATGAATACGCCTTTACACGATCTATTTTCAGTTATTTCACGCATGCGCGACTCAACTTCACATTTAAAAATCTAATTGACGTTTATGCTCGTTTATGTCTGTAGTCTATGGTATGATAACTTACTGAATGTGGTCTTAAGTGGATGATATCCGGGCATAGGTTAAAAAATTTAAATAAATAATATCAAATAAACACTTAGATCTTCGGGAGTAGGTAGAACACCTCCTTGGGTCCACCCAGGTGCGAGGAATATGTCCTACAACTGCACCTTCGACTTTGCACTTAGACATACAGACGGCGAACATTTTAATCAGTTTGAGTCCGACATGACCTCCCCCACTGGGAGTTTCCCCACGTAAAAAAATGGTAGCACACCTGCTGAATAACAAACGAGGCTCAGACTTTTCCTTCAGGTTGTCATATGACAGTCGCTCTTCAAAAGCCAAATCAAAAGATTAGTACTTCTGAGTCCAAACCAAACTATCCACTAATTAATACTAGCGACACTCTGGTTTCCTCTCGAGGTTGGTGGGTCAATTAGCAATCATTCCTCAAAAACCAAATAGAAAATCTAAGAGAGCACACCGTTTTTAAAGAAAGCTCAAGCTTTGAATGCACTAGCACAGATAACATAATACTAGCAATAGGGACTAACACTGTGTGATGTGCCTCTGTGGCGTAGCGGTAGCGAATGCGACTGCTACGCGGCAGGAGGCGCGGGTTCGATTCCCGCTGAATCCCCGATGAATACGGCTATTTGCATTGGTCTGGGTGTTTCTATCTATAATATATGTATTTACAACAAAAAGGTATACAAGTATGTTTATCCGCATTCTAGATTCCATAACACGAGCTAGTTTAGCTATGCTTACCAGGGGTCTAGATAGCGTTGTCTAGAATGTTGAGGAATACGTTTACCTATTTATTTATATTTACTGTGTGACGCGATTGCCCACATCACAAGATATAAAGGCATCCTCTTGGGTTAATGTACTGTGGAGGACGCACATTACCAGTTCCCTCCCTTCCCAAGGTCTCGCAACCACACATCGCCTCCTCACAAATCAAGACAGCGAACTCCCACGCACTTCACAGAGGATATCATAATGTGGGAGTTTCTGTGATTTAGAACCATTTAGTTTAAAAATGTTCTAATCTCAAGCCATTAATAATTAATTATAGTTGGTATTACACAAAACGTCGTGTCGTGATGTCACGATACGAAATTAGCCTTCCGATTCGCACTCAACCAGTTTGCCCAAACTGGTTTAATTCAAAACATCCTTTAATATCTCGGGAGCTGTCAGAGTCTCAAGTTGAAAGGAACACGATGCCTAATGTTGCAGAAATAGGAAAGACGCTGTTTCCTTTATTAGAATAGGAAGGCATTACCGTTACTTGATAAAAATTGTTGTAGAAACTTAATAGGGTAATGATGTCGCGAAGTGTTGCTCCAACATGGTCAGAGTATCTTAATAAAGTGTGTTAAATAGGCATTGGACTTGCCCGGTCTACTTCCGATCTACAACGTTATGAAGTTGTTCGCGAAAGCTGGTGAATTACCCGGTTTTTATAGGCTAATCATCTCTTTATAAGTATGCTTTTCTTAACTTGTATCGGCTGCCTTGAACGGAAAAGTGTCTTCACACTTCATATCGACTTTGAGTACTAACAAGTTTTTTAGAGCCGAGTGCTTTTATTTCTTGTGCGTTCTATTTAATAATAAATAGTCCACAACATCCTACACCACGCTATCTAGCTAGCTTGTGTTATGGAATCTAGAATGCGGATAAACATACTAATATACTATTTTTTCGAAATATATACTTACATATTATACATAGAAACACCCAGACCAATGCAAATAGCCATATTCAATATTTGCATTGAGCGGGGATTGAACCCGCGCCTCCTGCTTGGCAGTCGCGTTGGCTACCTCCACGCCACAGAGGCTGTCAAATAAGCAACCTTTCTTTTTATAAGTTACGTTCGCTGTGTTTAGTTACGGGTGAAGTAAAATAGGGCCACCCTATCTCTTGCCGTGGGTTCGTGACCGAACCGAACGCCTATCCGAGTCAACCTCCCTTGCCAGCCCGGTGCACCGGTGGTTCCATTGACGAATAAGGTCCTGGTACAGGCTCTTGGAAGGTCAAACGATAGTTACTTCTTGAAAAAGTATTAATAAACCGAATAGTGGATTGGAAGAGCAATAGACGGTGCCCTAAACTGCCCAAGTTTTGAGTACATTCAAGGTTATGTAATCTACGCAAATAGCTGTAGAAAGACGGGAATGTTAGTTAGTGTTGCCATTGCATATTATTACAGAGAAGAATTAGTTTTTAAGCACCTAAGATGGAGTTGTAAAAAAATTGTAAGTTAGTCATGATAGGTTTTGTGTGCTGCAGCATGTCTTAATAAAAATAAATTTTTCTTTCTTTCTTATTTCTTTCTTACGTATATCTTCCCGTGAGTATTGTGCAAGGCTGCTAAGATATAGAACTAACTTTTAAACACTTGCGTTCCATGATATACAATAATGATAACGGGAATTAACGCGATCATGGTATAGGTACATACCTTTGATTTGCCTGACGTTTCGACCAGGTTACCACGGCCGGTGTAACCATGCATACCATGCTCGCGGTAATTCCCTTTATCGTTATTTTAATGGATAGGGGTGTGCACGATCTGTCAATCAACATGCTATTACATAGACGAAAACTGTAATAGCTAGCAAAATGTGAAAGTAAAACGTACCCCTCGAGGATATGACAGAAAATTCATGAAATATGTATGCAGCAGTCACCTACTGCCACAGGAAATGCTAAATTGCTATTGTATAACATTTTTAGTTTCCTCATAAACCGTTTTACGTCACCCGTTTTAACGAAGTGTACAATTATTCTCAATTCTGTACAATGCTAATAAATTGGCAACATATGAATAGTAGGTAGGTTGGTTTTTAACCGACTTCAACTAAGGGGGAGGTTCTCAATTGGTCTGTATGTTTATTATTTTATTTCAATTTTAAATTCATTTCAATGGCATCATGGTAATTCAGGTAGTAGGCTCTAGAGGTACGGATCTCCAAAAATAAACATATTAATTAGCAAATACTACCTAGATATCATACATAAGACCTTTTGATTTTACTCTCGCACTCGTTGATTATACTCCAAAATCTTTGGAGAATGCCTGACAGTATATTTTTATTCACAACTTTTAGCTATAATTAAAACATCAATCTGTTCCCACACGATCCGATACGGCTACATAAATAACTACATAAAACTGCATCAAAACATCTAAAAAACAAATTTTATCGGTTCCTAAACGTTTCTGGAATTTTGATATCCTTGTATCTGCTATAACAGTTATATTAATCTTTAACAACTCAGAAATAAAGTCTAAATTTCAATGTATAAACAAACAGTCAATACAACTGTATCAGTTAATTGTAGGACATTATAACATGCGTACGCGCATACGTTCCCGTGAACACCGGACGTCACGTAGCGAGCCACGTGCGACGGTAAATAACATGATGGCGATTAACTTTTATGTTGTAAAAAGCATAGTATGTTACTAACTTGATTTTAAAAAGGGCCATTGCATAACGGGATTCCTCATTCAGAACTAAAGATATTCTACTAGTGAAGTATCTGCAGCGTGCAGAAAATTACTAACAACACTATAAGGTTTCGGCCTTACGATCGAAAGGTCCCGGGTTCGAATCCTGGCGATTACACTACCGACGTGAACCCACTCGTTAGGAGTGGATTTCAAGCAATTTAGCTTAGCTGGAGGGGTTAGAGGGAATATTAATAATTTCGGTTGTAATATTCTTTCTTAAAAAAAATAGACTCCTTAGTTCTTCACGGTTTAATATATATCTACAAGTCATTTACTCATGCAAATTATCACATTTCAGTAATTGTGTTTTACTGTCCCACACGTGCCTCCTTTTACATGTGTTGTATGTTTACTGTTGAGTAGTTGAGTAAAGAAGAGCGATATCCTCTAATCACCATACTTATACATACAGAATGGGATAAATAAACTTAAGAATAGCGCTCTTTTCGGTGGAGTAATCGATACTCTACTCTTTCGTCTGTCACCTTTCACCTCCGGATACGACCCGATTTATTTATTATCTTATCTTTTCATGCTGTTCCATAAACTTGTACTCTAACGCTAAAAAATCCCGTTACTACATTATTTTAATAAAGAAATTCTCTCGAAACCTTACTCCCAGCAATCGCTCAATCAAACTAAGTATCATGTATCGAGTAATTTCTCTGTAAATGTAAAATCGATTCCTCACACCTGTGTAGCCAGTGATTTGTGGAATAAAAACAAAGAGAGTGTGGGAACTGTCTACGGCTTCAGTATGTGGTCTTTGGTTACCGTCGATGTGGTTGAAATAATCGCCGTGTGTAATGATCACCTTGGGATTATGGAGCTTTGGTATGAGGTAGCGTCCGATAATGAGTATAATGGGAACCGAAAATATAGTTTACACTAGTTTGGGACGGGAGAATTCACATTACTTATTAGACTTCTAAGACACAGAATTGACCACTTATAAGTTTTGATTTATTGCGTACAGCTCTTAAGAACACATTGTTAAAACAGCATTGTATTGCTCGCAAGAAAACTAAGTACTCCATTCTAGAACTTTATGTTTGAATCTTTGAATTACACAATTAAGGCACAGTATATAGTCCTTTTATACTTACTATTAAGGTTAAGTTCGGACATTATTTGTAATTCATTACTCCATTTTGGCAATGTCAAGTTAATATTACTAGCGTGATACACAGTAACTGCTAGACCAATGTAAGTTACATTATTAGGTATTCCTGCATAGAAATATTTGCACTGAGCGCGAGCCGTAGAACCCGCTTACTCAGGCGAACGCTCTTAACACCACCACACCACTACGGCACAAAGATCGAAGTTCGAGGAGGCCAGTAAA
Organism: Eilema sororculum; assembly: GCA_914829495.1. Lineage (NCBI taxonomy): Eukaryota > Metazoa > Arthropoda > Insecta > Lepidoptera > Erebidae > Eilema > Eilema sororculum. The sequence goes on from OU618537.1 coordinate 26,138,382, forward strand.
TATTTATAACGATAAATATGATGGATAGAAGGTAGGTAAGCTTTGTACCGTCACCAGGTTGTGCCAGATACTTACACGTAATCAGATACACGAGTCTATTGTTATTTCCTATCGAGATGCGCGACTATTGCTTGATGTTATTACATTATCGCTTCAAAGATAGAACCCATGTTCGTGTTTGAGGAAAGAAATGAAGAAATGTTTCCTTTGTTAACATGAGAGATACGGGAATCGCTGTGAACACGCCCTGAATTTTGCAATTGTCGCTTAGCTGGTTTTTTTATATAGGACACGTCAATTTGACTTCACCTCGCCTGATGTTAAGCTAAAGGCAAAGTCTCGGAAAGAGGGTCACCATCGGAAACATGTACCATGTTAAAAGTGGTGGCACTCAGCTTGACGGCCTCATTAGATGCCTTTTCACGTCCCGCTTAAAGGACCCGGGACTGTAGGAAGAAGGAAACACGTGAGCTGGCAGGGAGTTCCAGGTCTGGTGCGGCATAGGAATGAGTCACTGAAACGCTTGGTTCTAGCTGGTATACACTGCACCGTATTTGGATGGCATCTTAGCCCTGCACGTGTCGTCCTGTGTAGGAAAGGAGAGTGATTACGTTAATCTTATGTGTCCTGTGTCAATTGTAGTTAGAATACAGTCCTACTGTTTAATTTTGCTGTAGAACTTAGAAGAAAAATGGTTAAAATAACAAAATGTGTAACTATGGGCTGAAGCAAGTGGCTTGCTGTTTTCTCTGCTTACTTTGGTGGAAAAAGTTATGTATATTATGTGTATATTACAGTCAATGTTTATGATGTTCGTAGGTAAGGAACATTTGGGAGTCATGTGAATATACATCCAACCGCGTCTCCTGAATTATATACCTAATAGCTGTTGCCCGCGGTTCCGCCCGCGTGGATGTCGGTTATCGCTTAGTGTTGAGTCAACGCTATTAGCCTGCATATCAAAATCCTTTTTACGGGATGCCTACGTCATAGTAGCGTTATGCTTGCAAAGTCTCAGCCCGATCGGTTTAAAATTGGCAAAGTTTCATACAAACTGTCATCCCCTATTTTGCCCCCTTGGGGGTAGAATTAATCAAAATCCTTTCTTAGCGGATGCCTACGTCATACATAACATCTACCTGCATGCCAAATTCCAGCCCGATCCGCCTAGTGGTTTGGGCTGTGCGTTGATAGATCACTAAGTATGTCAGTCAATCAGTCACCTTTGAGTTATATATATTTAGACTATAGAATACATACCTACATTACATGCACTCGTACCTACTTACATACATACTTGCCTACACCATCCTACACTCCTATGCATTTTTCAATTACGTTATACGTCTACCGGTTCTAAGATGCCTTACATTAACATTGCACCGCGCTAATTTAAACGGAGATAGGACAAATTCCGTGCGCATTCGACGTGTCCACTGTTCACACACCCACGGGTCCGTGGGGTACAGGGCAACCGCAACCGTGATCCTGGCAACCTGTTCTAGAGATGGCTTTATTCCTATTACGCTTAAGTGATTAGAACTTTTAATAAAGCACAAATTAAAATCATTTTGGGAGCCTGCCGCCTTGGACGACTCATTCATTTAATTTAAATAATAATTTAAGTTATACTGTAAATAAGTATAATTATTATAAGCGTTAATTAGTTTAATTAACTTGTTAGAGGTGAAAAAGTATCTACATTTTATATGTTGGAAAGAATGATTAGGATTCTCTATGCCTGTACGCATGTAAACACATCTCTCAGTTGTCTCCTGAAGAATGGCTGCAGCTCAAAAAAATAGTGACTATACTGCAACCTTTCGAAGAAATTACCCGAAATATGAGTGACAATAACACCAGTATCTCATCAGTAATTCCACTAATACACACACTAAAGTATACACTACACACTGAAGGCAGTAAACAAGACACAAATGAAAAACTTAAAAGTATAATAAAATGGACCGTCGATCAATTAAATTTTTAATTTTTTTTGATTTTGTTTTTTAATTTTTAATTTAAAAAATAAATAAAAAAAAAATTAAAAAAAATCTGGTGACCTTCAATCAAATAAATTCTTTGCAATAGCAACATCTAGATCCTCGAAGTGGCAATTCGTTAACCGAAGCGTATTGTAGAATACATACATACATAATATAATCACGCGTTTATCCCCGGATGGTAGAGGTGAAATTAACACCCACATTTCACCAATCATCGGTCCAACGTAATAGGGGGTGAGCCTATTGCAATATTCCGGGCACTATTGCTGACTCGAGCCTATATCTGGGCTATATATATCTGTCCGATGTTAAACAGCCCTAATAGAATACCTCACGCATTTTAACGTTTATGACGTTTATGTACGAAAGTCGTCAATGTATACCGATGCCATACAATGATCAATCTATTCCATTGCATTCTACAAATGCCACTTGTCTAGAAGGGTTGGCCATGAGGACTCATGTGCTCAGTGCTCATGTCTCAGTAAATAAAGCTGTAATTACAAGGAACTGTCTACATAACTTTTGATCATAACTCTGATCGTACTTAACTAATTGCGATCAAACAAAATGTTAAAATTTTTAAAGATACCAAATATACCCAGGCGATTATTCCGTAACTATTACAGATATCAAAAAACTTTAAACTGATATCGAAAGTACGTTACCTAATGAGTATAATGACATCAATAACTTTTTAAAAATCACACGAGAGGTATCTAACATTTTGAGATTAAACACTCCCATACATTTAGTATTAGATTAGTAGAAAGGTTTCGATTTCAGTTTAAAGTTTTTTGATATCTGTAATAGTTCGGGAATAATCGTCTGGACACGCTTTTGACAGCCTCCGTGGCGTGGCGGTAGTGCACGCGACTGCCACGTAGGAGGCGCGGGTTCGATTCCCGCTCAGTGCAAATATTTGTATGCATGAATATGGCTATTTGCATTGGTCTGGGTGTTTCTATGTATAATATGTATGTATTTACAAAAAAAAAAAAAAAAAAGTATATAAGTATGTTTATCCGCATTCTAGATTCCATAACACAAGCTATAAAAGCTTACCATGGGTCTAGATAGCGTTGTGTAGAATGTTGTGGAATATATTGTTGTGGAATATATTTACTTAATGATTACACCTGTAGATGGACATGTCAAGGTTTTTAGGAATTGGTCAATTTTAGTATTCAAACTTCAAACGTTCATGATCATGTTCTTGATAAGTAAGAATGCATTGTATTAATCCACATTTAGAAGAGTTAAAACTCAAGTTCCAAGTTCCGATACATACAAACATAATAAAAGCTAATAAAGCTTTGATAAGCGTGGTAAAGAAAATAGTGGGTTTGGTGGGGGACAAGAAATATGAAAAGTAATTTTTATATTTCGATAGATGGCACTGTACTAAACTTTTTAAATCGCGGTATGGTTTGCTTACAAACTCACGGATATACATGCGCTAGCTCGGGCAAAAAAGTAGGTACCTACCGTGGTGACGTCATTAATCGTCGCCGCGCGTAACCGTAGCGATAACAAAAACAATATTTTTTTAAGTCACAGTACTGAGTGTTCGTTATAATACGTAACTGTTAAAATAGCATGTTCTTAAAAAATAGCAATAGCAACTGTTATATATTCAATCAGGCAAACGTTAAATTATTTGATATGTTATTTAACCATCGCGTCGGACAAGTACTTGCCAACAATGTATTGGCGAGCGGCGACAAGCTTCGAGAATTTTATGACGCGAGTGTAGTTCATGCGAAATTGTTCTTTATATATGAGCGTTTAGAATTCATATTGCAATAAATATCTAGTAGGTATGTTTTCGATGCACGAAACGATTCTGCCAAATTATGCTTTACAGTAAGCAAATAAGAGCTATATTTCCAAATCGAAGTTAATGCTATTTTTCTAATATGTTCTTTTGTTCTGTTATAATATTGAAAAGTTAAATTTAAAATGCTATTTTTCTAATATGTTCTTTTGTTCTGCTATAATATTGAAAAGTTAAATTTAAAATCTTATTTTTCTAATATGTTCTTTTGTTCTGTTATAATATTGAATATTTAAAGTTAAATATTGTTTTGAAATAATCTATGGAGTCCGACATAACCTCCCCTTCCGGCTCCGGCAGGGGAGGTATTCGAGGGGATTTCCGCACGAAAAACAGAAGGTACAGTGTAAATTTATGTAAATACTTCATAAAAACTAGCACCACGACCCACAGTCGGCGTGCCCATAGTCGGACTCGAACCGACTAAAAAGTCGGTTCGAGTCCGACATAACCTCCCTTCCGGCTCCGGCAGGGGAGGTATTCGAGGGGATTGGCGCACGAAAAAAAAGAAGGTACAGTGTAAATTTATATAAATACTTCATAAAAACCAGCACCACGACCCACAGTCGGCGTGCCCACAGTCGGACTCGAACCGACTTTAAGTCGGTTCGAGTCCGACATAACCTCCCCTTCCGGCTCCGGCAGGGGAGGTATTCGAGGGGATTGCCGCACGAAAAAAAAGAAGGTACAGTGTAAATTTATATAAATACTTCATAAAAACCAGCACCACGACCCACAGTCGGCGTGCCCACAGTCGGACTCGAACCGACTTTAAGTCGGTTCGAGTCCGACATAACCTCCCCTTCCGGCTCCGGCAGGGGAGGTATTCGAGGGGATTGCCGCACGAAAAAAAAGAAGGTACAGTGTAAATTTATATAAATACTTCATAAAAACTAGCACCAAGATCCACAGTCGGCGTGACCACAGTCCGACATAACCTTCCATTCCGGCTCCGGCAGGGGAGGTATTGGAGAGGATTTCCGCACGAAAAAAAAGAAGGTACAGTGTAAATTTATACAAATATGGCGTGAGTGTAGTTTGTGCGAAATTATTCTCTATATGTGAGCGTTTAGGATTTATATTGCAATAAATATCTCGTATGTTTTCGATGCACGAAACGATTGTGCCAAATTATGCTTTACTGTAAGCAAATAAGAGCTACATTTCCAATTCCAACAATAGTTTAGAATCGAAGTTAAGTTAATTATTTTTCTGCTATGTTCTTTCGTTCCGTTCTTTAACAGTAGCAGAACGTCTCGTTAACGTTCTGCTACTGTTATATTTTTTAACGGAGCGTATAAAAATAACGTTATTTCTTTTTAACGTATCGTTTTAACATGTTATCAAAATGTAGCCGTTCCGAACACTACTAAGTACTTTCATAATGCTGTGGTTAATAACTTATTAGCTTAACTAAAGAAAAGAAAGGCCGTGCCAGATCGATTGAGAATAAAGTTTGCAGTAAATATCTTATTATAACTGAAATATTATGTGTAACAACAAAAAAGGTTCTCGTGGCGCTGCAGTCGGTGTCGCTGTGTGGGTGTGACAAATGTTAACAACCCCTAAGTAATCGTTCCAAACTGGTCACAAGGTCAACTCGGTCAACAAACTTTATTCTCAATCCATTTGGCACGAGGTATATAGTCTTGCAGCTTGTTCGAGTAATAATATGAATATCGATTCTTTATAAACCGAATCGTATGTTTAATGTTTAGTTTACTGGTTTCAAATTGAATGAATAATGTTTTTATCATAATATTACTGATTAAGATGATAATATTTATAATGTAGAATTAATATTGATATATATAGTTGACTAGGGACACGGTATCGATGACATGAGTACCTACATCATGAATAGTATCGAAAGAAAAGTATCGAATCAAAAGTATCGATACTTCCAAATATCGAGTACTTTTCATATAGTACGAGAGCTGGCACGATTTTTGGAGTACATGCTTGAGGCAAACTGAAACCTTGTCACACACCTCTCATATTATTCCCAAACACGAAGGGTTCTTCACAGTACACATCTGCAGTAATGCTCACCCCGGTTGGTAAGAAGCTGTGATGAATCACACCGGCGTTAGACCACCAAACAGTGATCATCACTTTTCTAGGGGTAAGTTTTCATTTAGGGCATTGTTTAGGCGCTGAACCAGGATCCAACCAACTTGCTGAGCGCTTGCGGTTATCAAACAGAATCCATTTTTCATTGCAGGTAATAATACGGTTCAATTCCTTCATTTGTGTACCTGCCTGACCAATATTGTTTTGACGCTAATGTCGAAAGCTGGTACAAATTCAGCCTTAGATTGTGTATCAGCTTCCACAATCGCCTTTAATTCGTCATTGTCGACCAAAGTCTTCGGACAAGAAAAGTGCGTACTCTCTTTTAAAAGGAAGGCAACGCACTTGTGACTACTCTGGTGATGCGGGTGTCCATTGGCGACGGTGATCGCTTACCATCAGGCGATCCGTCTGCTCGTTTGGCTCCCTAAGCCATAAAAAAAACGGATTGCTCGCATCCGTTTTTTTTACCAATAACAGGTGGTGCGTTGGTTTGTAGTGTTAGCTCCGTAAACGTCGTTGATGTTGCGTGCCGCTTGTGCCGCGATGCTGCCACGACGGTACTCATATTCCATAATTACTCGAATTTTTAACGTATCCATGATGGATGACGAAAAAGATTTAAATGCACACTAATCAATAAACAAATGACTACATGTGGAAAAAGAATTCCATGTTTTTACCCGAATGCCGAAGGAAGGAGGGTAGGTAATGTTTTTCGGGATTATGTCTTTATGTGTATGTATGTCTATTTATTTGGCACGGCCTACAGCCTGAATGGCTGGACGGATTTGGACATGTGAGGTGTCATTTAATTCGCCGTGATTGTGTGAGTGACCAGGTATATTAAAATTTCGAGAAAATCAAAATGGCTGATTATTGGCGCCAAAACGTATGTTGTCAAAAATATTTTTGACTCAAACTTATCGAGTAGGGTATCAAAATGAAGGAAATTAAAAGGAGATTACAAAAAGATATACATGTCATATCATAACTGAAAAGTATAAAATAAAACAAATGAATGAAAAATTAAAAAATCCGACTACCACTGAAAAGATAGAAATAAGTTCGAAAAACATTGGAAAAAATGAAATGCTCAAGTGAGACTCGAACTCACGACCTTTCGCTTACAGGGCGACTGCTCTGCCAACTGAGCTATTGAGCACCACTTGAATCATTCCAAATTTTCCTTCTCTTTATATCCGTCTATAAGGGCGACGGTGCAGCCATCTACCAACATTCTTACGAATGTTGGTAGATGGTTGTCATTCAAAAAAAAAAAAAGATAGAAATAAGTTTAATAGCAGGTAGCATTTGCCAATGATAAACCGACAGAAAATTAATGTGTACTGCCTGCTATCAAATTTATTTCTTTTGTAATTTTTAATCATTTGTTTTATTAAAATAAAACTAACTGCAGAACAATTTCATAGGTAAAAATCTATTATATATATGTATGTATAGATAATGATTTTATAATATATTATACATTTTACTAGACATTGGCAAATTGCGGCGATTCGCTGCAGAAGCCATTATAAGAAGAAGAAGTAGTTATTTAAATAAAACTATGCTAAATAATATACTAACTGTACAATATATACAAAAATGAAATAAAAAAGAGGGAGAGACTGCAACTTTAGTCATCGAAGAATTCCCCCCCATCGACCTCTACCGGTACCGCGTCCAAAAGGATGGCGGCATTACCCCGCTGAATAGCGATACCAATTCTTTGAGCGAGGTAAAGGCCAGCCCTATGATCACGGGAAGAGTCTTTTAATATTGATTAATTAATTTAATTTAATTTCGATTCAAATAGACTGTGCAATGAGACAGATAGATGTTACAAAACCCGACTACCGAAAAATCACGCTTTAAAAAGTAACAAACAAGAAAATATCAAGGATAGCCGTGGTCGTATGCCACTTTTCCCTAGAATATACAGGGTGTATTTTTGAAACGGGGCAGTAAGGGCAAGTACCTTAACCGTTGCAGTTACAGCAAAACGTTCTTAGAAGACCTTCCCTAACTTTTTGACATATTTTGAACTGCATTCACAGATTTTGTAAAAAACTTACAGTTGGCAAAAAAAAATGCAAAAAGTCCAAAAATTTTTTTTTATGCCAATCGATTCTATTTCATGTGGTGATCAAAAAACTCTATGAGACCATTTTAGCTTTCAGTACTAGGAAAGACAGAAATCGCCAAAAACTTTTCCCATACATTTCGGCAACAGAAACAAATTTCTACGATGGTCTGACTTTTTGTAATGGCCAGGAAGTGGGTAGAATTGACTGTAAAGTAAATAAAAAGAATTTTTACCCTCAAATTTCGAATTTGATTCGAAAATCTGTGTGTTATACTTAGTTTCAGCTGAGAAACTTCGTATGATTTATTAATTAAGGATTTTCGCTAAAATGTCTTCTAATCGTGAAAAAATTGACTTATTAGAAGCGTATTTTGTCAATAATCGAAATGCGGGAGCTGCATTAGTGTGGTACCGCAATAAGTATCCGTTACGGCATGTTCCAACAAGAAAGGTGTATAGACGACGTACGCCAGTGTTCAAGAGCTCAAGGATGCATTAATGAGCATTTTACGTAATATTCATCCCAGAACATTATTGGCCGCCATTCGTTCAGTGCAAAAAAGGATAGACTTATGTATTCGTGAAAATGGAAATCATTTTGAGCAATTTATTTCATAAACCAATTTCTTAAATGTTTAAATGATTTTTTTTATTTAAAAAAGTTCAAAATTTTGCCTGACCTATGAGTTTCGAGTTTATTATCATATTTCCCTACGAAATGTATGGGAAACGTTTTTGGCGATTTCTGTCTTTTCTAGTACTGAAAGCTAAAATTGTCCCATAGAGTTTTTTGATCCCCACATAAAATAGAATCGATTGGTATAAAAAAATTTTTTTTGAACTTTTTGCATTTTTTTTGCTAACTGTAAGTTTTTTACAAAATCTGTGAATGCAGTTCAAAATGTCCCAAAAAGTTAGGGAAGGTCTTTTAAGAACGTTTTGCTGTAACTGCAACGGTTAAGGTACTTGCCCTTACTGCCCCGTTTCAAAAATACACCCTGTATTGTTTTGTTAGAGTAAGTGGCATACGACATTTTCGGTAGTCGGGTTTTAGTTTTAAACTTTATTTTTTATTTATATAATTTTGGGGTCAAGTAAAGCTAATAATTTATACATATTTGAAATGTGCTTATTACGCCCTTTAATTTGATACCAAACACGGCATATTTATCTCAAATTATTTTTTTAACACAGTAACTTATGAGCACTAGAGGGCGCCACACAAGATTGAGTGACATGTCATATAGCCTATAACCATCGGACGATAAAGCCGCTTGTAACGATACCTCATTTGTCCAGTTCTAGTAAGTAGTTGAGGAGCTATGAGGGAACAAATGAACATACATACATACATACATACATACATACATACATACATACATACATACATACATAGCCTGTCAAAATCATAACCCTCCTTTTGGCTTCGCCGTAGTCGGGTAAAAAAGGGTGTACTCACACAGTCCTAAAAAGAATCCGTTTCGCTTCACCGGTACCCACCGCACTCTTGTGGGAGAGTCCCTTACCTGATGACCCATAGCCCATAGCTATTTGCTGTGACGAAGAATGTGACACCTAACACCCATGGCATACGAGATGGAGTGTCCATTACTAGGCGATGATTTATTTGACACATGTAGGTAGCTATGTAAGTTGATCAGCCCCTCTACACAAGTTGCGATAGATTTTTAGAATAGAATAGATTGTTTTTTTTATTTTTATGTAAGACACGTCAATTTGACTTCACCTCGCTTGATGTTAAGCTAAAGGCAAAGTCTCGGAAAGAAAGTCACCATCGGAAACATGTACCATGTTAACAGTGGTGGCACTCAGCTTGACGGCCTCGTTAGATGCCTTTTCACGCCCCGCTCAAAGGACCCGGGATTCTAATCAATTGTGTTTGATATACGTTGACAACTGTCATCCTAAACTTCAAAATATGTGTGTCAATCCCATGCAATCATCATTATATTCTAAGTAGAAGCCAAGAATTACCACTTGTCAAGGGGGTTGTAGTTTTTCAATGAAGCAATTTATTTGGTAAATACATACATATTATATCTGGGACCTAAAATGTGCTCTATACGCGCAGTCCACGTTTCTTGGTTGTATTTTGATAATAGCACGGGGTGCTACTGCGGTGGACGAGCTCAAATTCACCAAGTATGGATTACTAGCTTTTGCCCGCGGCTGCGCCCGCGTGGATGTCGGTTATCGCGACCAAACATAGCCTATGTCCTTTCTCAAGGTCTAATCTACCTCTATACCAAATTTCATCAAAATCGGTTCAGTGGTTGAGGCGTGAAAGCGTAACATACAGACAGACAGACAGAAAGACAGACAGACAGACAGAGTTACTTTCGCATTTATAATATTAGTATGGAAGTATGGATTACAAAACAACATGCGCGCCACAGCCTTTTATATCTCGCTGGGTTTATGTCCAAAATATATGAATCCTACTTTACTAAAAATAAGTTTAGAACCTCAGGGCTAGAGGACTTCGTTTTCTCTTCATTATAGGCCTGAAGATGGGTATAAAGGGTCTGTTGATATAAAATGCCTATTAAGTAGGTTGGTATTGGTGTCTATTAAAGCAGCATCTACCATTATGCTTAATGCGTCATCAGTCTATCCAGTTACTTGAACACTCTCAGTAATTATTATTTTACGAACGTTTTTCATGATGGGACCTCTCTTAGGTAAACTCATAGAAAGTTCTTTTACGAGATCAAAAATATAAATGGTGGCTTTAAAAAACAACCACGAAGGCTACGGCACATTCTTTGTCGAATGGTACACCCTCAGCCGCATTATTTGACACCCACGATAAGAAATAAATTTTCGGTTGCATTCTACTTTGCCAGCAATCCGTTTTTTGCTAAGCAATATGCAAGCCTGAAGGTTATACTATCCATTATTAGTCAAAACATTTGTTTCAATTATATCTTATGCGTAACCAATGCAACAAACCCTTTGTTTTACTACACACCATTAATTAATATGAGAATCCAAAAACAGTAAACAATTGGATCTAAATGTTGTAAACATTCAGTGCAGTTCTCACATGGAACATACAATAGGCTGGAATTAACCACGGCCACTTCAATCGGTAAAACAGGCGGCAAGGTCAACTGTGAAAAAAATAACTTTTAATTGTAATTAACAATGGAGTTCTATGAGGGGCCCGTGGTGAACTGTGACTGGCAAGGATTATTAGGGATAGGGATTAGATAGTTTGTCACAGTATTTGGACCTGGCTAAATCTTGAAGGTCGACGTTTGACTTCATCCCTTGGCACGTTTTATTTTCGAAGATTTTTCACAGAAAACCATAAAACATTACTTATTGCTAGCATTAGTTATTTATTTAAAAACTAAATTTATAAATAAGTAACTAAAGCTAGATAGCTGAAGCTAAATTTTCGTAGGTAGGTACTTCCTTTTTTTTTCGTTCGTTTTTTTTCTTTACCATGGAATCAACTGAATACGGTGACCTTCAAGATTCACCATTACTTTACATCAACGCGGTCCGCCGTCCAATCCAATCCCACCTGCTAGTTAGTTCACCAATTTGGTGCAGTTGCTGCTCACTCCGCTGCACGCCGATGTATAGCATCCGGCGTGAGACCTTTTTTTTACGTGCGCTAAATCCCTACGGCTGTGAAGGTGAGCTTGTTGGCTGTTCCCACTAGCCATCTCAGTCTGGCCCTCCTTTCATGTGGGGACCACGGAGTCCCCAACTCGTCCCCAGGTACCCCAAAAAGGCGTCCTGAGCCTTAGAGAGTACATTTTGTGTCGTGACTGGAGTCAAGATATATGCCAGTAACTTCTAGCCTATAAATCTGTGGTCGACCGTTTGAGCTTAAGATTTGGAAGTTGCGAAATACTCGAACTGTAGACACAGACGTGCGCACACCATATCCGCAGCAATTTTCCCATGTAATCATTATTGCGAACTGCCACCTTGCGACACTTGCGGTCATGTGGTTTTGTACCACAAATTATGTATTTATCAGCTGCTCTGGAGTGCTGCGTAACAGGTGACCATATCGGCATGTGCTCGAACTAGAGACCACTTGTGTGCAATCTAGATAGTGATTAAGTTATCTTTTATTTTATTCATAATACGTATGTAATACGAACTTGGGTTTTTTTCGGGATTTATTATTAAACAGTGGAAGCTTCCAAGCCAAATCAATAGAAAGGAAAAGAGGGTGACGAGGATATGATATGTTTTCCTGCGTTCCTTTAAAGTATTGATCATCATTGCGCACTAGCCTGTAGGCTCAGATTAAAATAATAAAAGTCTAAAGATTTCTATACCTATATACCAAAAAAGCAGCGCGTCATCAAAAACATCAATTTGGTCTGTGTACCGACAAAAATGTCAAAAGAAGCATATTACGAAATTATATACGAGTGGGTACAGTTAATTAAACAGCGACAATTCAAACCGGCGATTTTTATAACGAGACAAATAGATTAATTACAGTCACATCAAGGTATTATGGCGGAAGCGTAAATCTCGCTAAGTGGATCAGTGTTGGCCAAGAGAGAAAGGGCAGACAATACTTAAATCAGATCATTTCATCAAGGAGATTCTGGTTTAAAGTTTAGAATCATAATATTCTGTATAGAACATATTAAAAAAAGCTCTAAAAATATACTTACTTAATCAATCTAACGCGTCTTCAGGAAGCTCAAAAACAAACCCAATAAGATTTTCCATACTCAGTGGACTTTTTTTACTTAGCCTAATTAACTATACAATATTTTTATGCATTCTATTGCACGCTATTAAAACCATAGTAAAACGACTAAATATCAATTAATAATTTTGGGGTAAGTACTACTTGTCAGAAAGGCCCCAAAGTCGGTCAAGAAGCGAAAAAGATTTCATCCCTTTTTTTAATATTTTCACCGAATTGATCGGCACATTTTGTTCGAAGTGCCTACCTCCTCATTTATCCAGCCTCGTAAATAAAATGTCTTAGGTAGGAATAATCTCTAAATGCCATGACGCAGAACCGCGATCTGTGCATTCGTAGATCAAAAATATATCCAGATTATAGATATAAACCATTCGCATTAAAGGTATTATACGACTTCCGATCAATAAAACGAGATACAAAAAATGCCGTTAGTTTTATAGAATGTGAGATATAAAAAGGTTAGAGCATAAAAAGTGATGTTGGCAGCCTTATTCGGCCAGTGACGCGATGGTTGCGCCTGCGCGGCCAGCGGATGTACGGCCTTGGGAGGTCGCAAACGTCCTCTGCTTACACCGAAGCGAGTTTAAAATCCTTTTTAATGAAATTGAACAAAGGACCAGCCATGTGCTATTCAGAATCGCACACGATTATTGCTTTTTTTTTCAGTTTTTAGTAAGTTTTTGTTGTTACAGTGGCAAACGGCAACTAATGTACATTATCTGTGAAAATGTCAACTGTCTAGCTATCACGATTCGATTCCTGTGGTAAGTTCTTATGACAGACAGATAGTGGAGTCTTAGTAATAGGGTTTTGTTCCTTTCCGGTTTCGTTTTTACCAACACATCAGAGAACATCAGGCCAAAAGTTCCGATAAGCATTTTCTATTAGTACCACTCTCCTTTCTTATTCAGCACATATTTCAACACGTATCGCGGTTGCGGGGAAACCAGGCGTTTGTTTAGTAAAATACATTGATCACAGCAAAAATCGTATTAAAAAGCCACACTTTCGATGGAAAATGTTCATCATTTAAAAAAGACCGTGCCCCATTGACGGCTATAAGCTCTCCTCCTATTACGTTACGTGGGACCTAACCATTATTATTGAACCTATGCATATTCCAACGGGAGTTGGGACGCCCCCTAGCCAGATGGACTGACGATGTGAAAAAGGGGGTTGGGGTGGACTGGATGCCGAAAGTGTAGGGTCGGGACTAATGGCGCATATTGGGAGAGGCCTATGTCCAGTAGTGGACTGCAATAGGCTAATTAATTGATTGATGTATGTAACTGCACAACGTTGTGATTGTTTTTATGGAACTTGGTAAGCGATCACCGTCGCCCATGGACACACGCAGTACCAGAGGAGTCACAAGTGCGGTCTAGAGAGTCTGTTATATTAAAGACTGTTATTATTTACGAATTATCTAACAAATGCCTGGCAATGGCGCCCCCACCAGGTCCAGGTAGAAGGGATAGGCCCAAGAAGTGCTGGCTTGGCGTCCTGGAGGGTGAAATGCGTGCAAACGGTCTCACTACGTTGGACGTCCAAGATCGTGCGAAGTGGAGGAGGAAGAGCCGGAAGGCGGACCCTGTGCTCCGAGGGCACCGTGGCCTCGGATGCAATCAGGACTAACGTCTTTATGTAGATGATGATGATGATTATTTACGAAGTAGCGTAATCGGTATAAGGTCGTAAAACAATTCGTTCTTTGAAGATCCCTCCATGACGAAATCGACAGTTCGGTGTAACAGGCGGCGGTATGCGTAAGCGCAGGCGCAGCGCTACGATGAGAACCGGTCGTATCGATAACTGTTCGCATCATTATGGCGCTTCCCTTACGCAATAGAACCGTATAAGCTATACCGTCACGCTTACAACATTCAATTACGATGTCATTCTTTTTCCGTGCAGTGACGGAGAAAGAATAAAAGTACCTACCCATCACCACCCCATGTCTTCCGAAGTCATAAGAGGCGGAAAAATAGACGCAGCGCAGACGATATCAGTGCTAGAGACGAAAAACTCGAAATAAACCCCTGTTTGATAGCAGGCGGAACCCATTAATTTTCTTTCGGTTTATGATTGCTATCAAACTTATTGATATGTGCCGCGTTCGCCGCACGAAGTTTTGTCCCACATATAAAAATATCCGCATTCGCCCCACATTTTATTCCTTTTTAGCCCCAAACGTAATATTTATTTCGATCTTTTTAGTGGCAGTCGGGTTTTTTAAATTTTTTAATCATTTGTTTTCTCGAAAAACATTACCCTCCTTCCTTTGGCAGTCGGGTAAAAATCTGTTTATTGTTTTCTGTACTATCAGTATTACTTGATGGCATTTGCATAGATGGAGGGGGGTGTGCTAGAAGAGACAGCGACTAACTTATTATCCTGTCGGGTGACTCTGAGATCAAACGGTAGATCCACAAAACTAATAGTTTTGTAGGTAAGTAAGCCCAATGTAGCCCCCACTCCCGCAGCAAGCCCCAGGCACTTATCCCTCTTAAGTTAGTGCACTCTGACGGCCCTATAGTCAACCAGTAATGAGAAGCACACCTTCGGACCCGGACCTTCCGATAAACAGTTAATTTGAAGCGAATCTTTGTCAAAACTAAATTCTAGAATATTTATACGACGAACAAATGGTTTCCTCTCCCATGCTAGTCAAATACATAATACAATTTGAACATGTTTTTAAGTAGATCACAAAAAAGTGCACTGAGTTCCTTGCCGGAGTTGGCGGAGTTTTCTCAGGACGGGACCGCTTTTTGATCCAGCGGTAGTCAGTTTTTCAGGAAGCGGTTTTTAACAAAAAAATGTTCGTTCATTGACTTTATTCCTAATCAACGTTAGCTTAACTTCATTTCTAAATAATACAAGTCGTAATACACTTGATTTTGCACTCTCATTTCTCAACTAGTACAAGTCACTATGGCTTCTCGGACCGGACACGCTCCACTGACTAAGAGGTTTATCATTAGCAACAAACACGTCTTAAATAATGATTAATCACCATTGATCAACGGTCATTAGCTCCAGATCAAAACGCAATTAACTTCAATCAAAACTTCAACTCATTTACTAACTAAATCGAATAAAATTCTATAAAAATCTGCCAAATGTTATGCAAATTTGAACTATGTCCCATCTCAACAGAGTTCAATAATTGTGTATGATTCTATTCATGTAATTTCCGCTCTAGTTTGACAAAGATGGTGAAAGATGTATGTTTATTGATTGAATAACAAAAAGTATTACGCGGTTACTTATGAACTTATATGAGTTATGTTATGTCTTATGTCAGAATGTTGCAATGATGGTAAACATATTTTCACTCAACCATTTTAGTAAGAAAATTGCCGAACGAGGGAATTATGTAGAAGGTCTCTTTTATCATTAGTAGGTACCTATATTGACTTCACTAATATACCTACAATGAACTTGCTTAAAGGCGTACTTGAGTGCTTACGTACATCATGTATTAGCACGGCAGCCTAATAATCAGAAAAAAAATTCTCTACGCGCTACTAACACGCGTTAGTAACAGCACAGCGGAATTCTACCTCAGGAGTGGTCAGGACTAAGGTCCGTATTCTTGAATGAGACTCAGCCTGAATCGTGATTTATCTGAGGACTGATTTTATTTTTAAACTATCGCGGCGTATACTCATGTATAACCGAAACGCCGGTAAAAGTAAGTTTTCCAAAATTTATCGTGTGAAGTCGGGACTTTACTATTATAAAACATGAGGACTGATTGTTTAGGCAATATGTCAAACTATACAATCTGACAGCTGAGTGTCATCCCAGAGTCCGTACTTTAGAAGAAGTTTGAAAGTAGAACCAATCACGGAAATGCTACAAGGAAATCATTTGTCATGTATAACTCCTGTAATGCGTAGGAATGAAAGTAAGGCATTAAGTATGGAAGTGGATGGCTACAAGGGGAGAGGAAGACCTAAAAGGTAGTGGATAGGCTGTGTGAAAGATGATATTATGGTTAAGAAGGGAGTGAATGTTGAGATAAGAAACTCACATGTTGCGCCGACCCCAAATAAACTTGAGATAAGGGTAGAACGATGATGATGCGTAGTCAGGATTCAGCTGAAGTCGTGGATTACAGGTAGGTAATCAAATCAATGATTACCTAGCATTATTGCGTGTAGTATTTAATTACGTTTACTTACAGATTGATTACTTAATGATATGTAGGCATGTCTGCATGATTGACTGTTTACATGACGCGCGTGTTCGTTATTACTTTTTTACATAATTAATACCTTGAAATATCCATCCATATATTCACGTCTGTAAATTCCCGAAGGGGTAGGCAGAAGTGTAGGTATTAGCACAACACCCACTGTTTAGTACAATATTCAATTAATTGTTTAGATAAATATTACAAAGTACTTACGTATCTACTATATAGTTTAGTTTTAGTCTAGTTATTAAAAATGCAAAAGCAGGAATATATACTGTGTTCGATACTCTATCACGCGAAAACGGCTCAACCGATCTCGATGAAATTTTACTTTCATTAAGTTTATGGAGTCATGCCCTTCTCCAATGTTGATTTACTAATTAGTCAGCTTAAGTATATAATCAAAACAAATCCCACAAAAACTTCGACAGCCTTGAGGTGAACAAAAAAAATATCGGTCGCAAGCAACCGCTAGATGTGCCGATATCATTGTTCTAAGGTGCGAGACACACGCGTGAGAATATCTGCTTCCGTGACACACTGGGCAAAAACGCCCTCTATGAGATTACAACGTAGGGCCGCAGTGTAAGCGATTCTTTGGATACCGAATCCTGCAGTAGTAACTACAAATTCAGTCTCGCAAACATCGAAATAAAAAGAATATTCTGGATATACACCTTACAGAAATCCCTTCTTAGCCGCCACGTAGTGCATATGTTGTACTAAAGAAGTATACGCATTTATACAACTAGTCTACCTAAAAACTTTTGTATCCCAACACTGAGAATTTGGAAAGAAGCAATTGCAAACACGCATCTAGATCCAAACTATTAGTGTGTTGAGGTTAGAGCTAACGGCATGCTCTTTAGACATGCCTTACGGTCTCAGGCACATTGTGTTTATCATTTTTACTCAGCGCTGAAAAGTTTTGTAATATTGAATCAATTTGCACCCTGGCATAACTTTGGAAACCATGCATGCTCTGTACTACCCGCGTGGCTTCCGATTCCGTTCCTGCTGCACCCTCTACTAACCTTTTTTTTAATTACTACATCTATTAAGCGGAGATACGGCATCGAAATCTGTGCCATAGTTTTGAAGATATTAGCATACATAGGGACGGACAGACGCGGAATTAAAGCGACTTTGCTTTATACTATGTATTTTGGAACTTATTTCATTTTGTACTTTTAAAAGAGATCTCTAGAAATCAAGTCACTTACCGCTCGCACTGCGGCCAAACTTACCTAAGTAGGGTAATGCTCAGTGGTAATGAGTTTGAATCAAATTAACTTATCCGAAGGTGGGTCAGCAGTTCGTATCGACACCGTGACAAATCAACACCGTTACTGTACACACGTGAAGCGTGAACAATTATGTCTTTTTCATCATTAAGTATATGTAGTAGAAAAATGGTTTGAAATTAAGATTATTTTGTAACAGGCGTACCCGCCTCTCAACAAAAAGCAGGTCTGTAGGGCGGTGCAATACGCCCCGTTCCCCTTCTTCTGGGGCACCCAAGGGGGCCTTCTCCAAACTGAAAATGGCTCAGGGTCAGCTGGGGTGGGAGAGAAATGACCTTATGGGCTCACCTAACAGCCTGTCATTTGGGACCCGATACGGCATGCGGTTTTAGTCGGTTCATGTTCGACATAGTCACCCCGCCGACAATGTAATAGCGGCACTACTCGCGCCAGTTTACGGCCTATTAGCTGAGTTGCTCACTTTAGATACGCTAGTACTATTATCTATTCTGTGCTTTAGACGTTTAAAAAAAAGGCTACCTATTTCCAATAAGGTTGATGATGGTTTAAATTGGTCGTCAGTATAGTCTAGTTGTATTTTTTTGTAACTTACAGTACATTATTCTACGTGGGAACTAAACGGGTAGGTGAGTCCAATATTTAGTATGTAGTAAATTAGTTCGCCGGAACTATCCGAGAATGGCGTAAAGCAAACTCCTTGTTTATATTATCTGTAGAAAGGATCTTTAATTGAAGTTACCGAGTCCCTCAAAAGGCCGTAAACTGAAGCAGGCCGGGAAACCGGCACACTGACACTACTTATACTCATGTTTGATATGATACCTACCTACTTATCATACAGACCACCGCGGTAGTTCCTGGTAACAGTTGTATGGGACATTTACCGGATTAATAACTACTGCGGATTAATTTTATTGTGCCATGGAAACCATGGGAAGAGTGGGGTGGTCTGGTTGACGCGTGGGGCGTGGGATACTCTGGCGTGTAACTTTAGTCTTACGAAGTACAACTTGTTTACAGTTATGATGAATCCATACTAATATTGTAAATGCGAAAGTAACTCTATCTGTCTGTCTGTCTCTCTGTATGTTACGCTTTCACGCCTAAACTACTGAACCGATTTTGATGAAATATGGTATAGGGACTATGTTTGGTCGCGATAACCGACATCCACGCAAGCGAAGCCGCGGGCAGAAGCTAGTAGATAATAAATAATTCACCTAATCATCTATTACCGATTATCCGTTCTGACATTATATGTATTTTTTTATTTATTTCCACAACATTCTACACAACGCTATCTAGAATTCTAGACCCATAGTGAGCATAGCTTAGCTAGTGTTATGGAATCTATAATGCGAATAAACTACTTAGATACTTTTTTGTAAATACATACATATTAAGTAAACCTAGACCAATGGAAATAGCCATATTCATGCATAAAAATATTTGCACTGAGCCGGGATCGAACCTGGGCCTCCTGCTCAGCAATCGCGTTCACTACCACCTCGCCACAGATTAATGCACACACATAACATAAGCTGGATGAAAAAATTGGTACATTGCATTGGTACTACTTAATTCTACAAGAAATTTCTACCAGCAGACCGGCGGCGGCGAGAGATCGTGAAGAAAAAAAAGGAATAAATTAAGCGTCTATTAATAATTTAAGCGTCGCTTAGTGGTTAAGGAGTCGGCCTTACGATCGAGAGGTCCCGGGTTCGATCCTGGCCATTACACTACCGACGTAAACCCACTCCTAGCACAAGCAATTTAGCTTAGTTGGAAGGGTTAGAGGGAATATTAGTAACTTCGGTTCTAATATTCTTTTAAAAAAAAATAGGATCTCAAAATAGTTATAGTCGATCTCGAGTTTTAGCAAGATAAACATACAGATTGTTTATTACCGTACCATCGAGATATCTCGGGTTCGAATCCTAGCCATTACACTATCTACGTAAAGGGTGCGCCCCACAGCTGATTTTTACGCCATAATAAGAAAGCGCACCACTTCCTTGCTGACGAGACTCCGCCATAGCACCAATAGTCTCCTGAACGTATTTAAAGACAGACGGGACTCTTACACTCTTACACGAGCAATTTAGCTTAGGTGGTTAGTGGGATAGATATTAATTATTGCCCGATTTTACGACTGCTATTATATCAATTAATTAGCCTATTACAGTCCACTGCTGGACACAGGCCTCTCCCAATATACGTCTTCTTTTTATGACAATAAAGACTTACTTTTATATCCGTTTTTGCATACTAAAGTGTCAACTTACTTTCTTAGTAAGTGTTTACACGTATCCATCCCTTATATCAATAATTATGCTTAGAAACCATTAAGAAGATCTTTATTACAGACACAGAAGCTGTGCAAATCACATCATGTTACACCGACAGTTATGACAGTTAGCATCTGTCGTGCGCGGGAGTCGAACCCGACACCGCTCCCACACTCGGCGATACACGGAACGTAACGCGAACTAACTGTTTATTAACTGAGATAAGAACTCGATTGACAATCATTGCTTCAGTCGTTTTTCTTAATAGACCTGCTATTAGGTACATATATATATTACTAGCTGTCCCGGCGAACTTCGTACCGCCAATTTTTTCCCGCCCCGCGATCCGCGTCAGATCCCGTTGCCGCTGCACCATTTAGGGGGATGAAAAATAGATGTTGGCCGATTCTCATAGATACCGGATAAGCACAAAAAATTTCATCAAAATCGGTCAAGCCGTTTCGGAGGAGTATGGCAACGAAAACTGTGACACGAAAATTTTATATATTAGATATCTTCGAAGGCATAAGCAGAGGGATATGAACACAGTTTCCCCGAACTATGTATTGGACTCGAAATAAAGGGAACAATTCTCCGTAACACACACTCGACATCACACTCAGCGAACCCGATAAAATGCCTGCGCGTGGGCCTCTTCCATTATGCAACAAGCACCTTAAATAAATTAAATTCACCATTCAATAAGAAAAAATAATAATAAAATTCATCTACGATAAGCGCTTATTTATTCAAATTATTTTTTTAAACCACTCAAGTGTCAGACAAGCACGTGGCCCACCTGATGGAAAGTGGTTAGCGTGGCCTATGAACGTGTGCAATATCAGGGGCGTCATACTGGTATTGCCTTCGAAAGTCCTCCTTGAAGAACCCCATATTGTAGTCGCTTAGAAAAATCACATTAGGGTTTTTACTTGAGGTTCCCTATCTATATTTTTTTTGTCGCCTCTTCTGTATACCATGTATTGATACTCAGGTAAGACCCATCAATGATAAGTATTTCTACAACACATTTTCTATGGAAGCGCATTAATTAAGCTGACTCGCTTTTCCGAGTCTTGCGTCCACTAAAATGCTACAGTGGAGTTTGTTGCGCCGTTTCTTCTCTACTGGTGCCTAGGAAGCGGTGGTAAACTTAGTTTTAAGCAGAATTTGACGTCGAAAAGCTGTAGTAGTGCTACACAATTTTGTATAGGTAAATACTTTGAATTTGAATTTGACTGTCTTTGGTTTTTTTTTTATAAAGGACACGTCAATTTGACCTCACCTCACATGACGTTAAGCTAAAGGCAAAGTCTCGGAAAGAGGGTCACCATCGTAAACATGTACCATGTTAACAGTGGTGGCACTCAGCTGCACGTCAGTGCGCTGAAAGCATCATAACTTGGTAAAATTTTAAATTAAAATCATAAATCCCTGTAACCAATTATTATTCGTCTCCTCATAAACGAGTCGGGGTGGTCAGTAAAGAACATCACCATATTTGCACCGTATGCCCATATACTACACCGGTATGTTACACACGCCCCCATTAATTTGAGCCGGCCTTCATTACGCTGGCCGAGTAAATTGTATTGTATCGTTTAAGTCTACGTTACGAAACTCCATTGCGAAAGGTTCTGATATTTTCTGATAGTGGACCCACGGCTATCGAATATAATCGAAACGTCATTCGACAATCCTTACGAATTGAATCCATACTAATATTATAAATGTGAAAGCAACTCTGTCTGTCTGTAAGTTACGCTTTCACGTCTAAACCACTGAACCGATTTTGATGAAATTTGGTATAGGGGTAGATTAGACCTTGAGAAAGGACATAGGCTATGTTTGGTCGCGATAACCGACATCCACGCAGGCAAAACCGCAGGCAAAAGCAAGTTGACTATCAATGTGAAGGAAACCCTGACTGTCAGTCTGTAACACTTTCACGCCTAAACCACTAACCACTACAGCGATTTTGATGGAATTTCATATAGAGATAGATTAGAGTTTGGGAAAGAACATAAGCTATGTTTGGTTGGAATCATCAACATCCTTACGGGGAGAGCCGCGTCGTGCACAGCGCTTTCTAGACTCAAATACATAATACATATATGTAAATAGAAGCACCCAGACCAATACAAAATTGACACTAAGAATCAAACCCGTGACCTCAAACTTAACATTCAAAGACTCCCACTACAGCACAAAGCTCGTCCTATATACCAACACCATGATTGTGTTAATACCTGTTAAGTTAATTGAATTTTGTGATTGTACAGTCAGCATCAGAAAGATGTTGACGTACAGAGTAATCAAAATGATCTTAATTTCGTTTTTTTACCCCCTTCCAGTTGACCGATTGTTCTTATATTTGGTACACATCTTTAGTACGGACAATAATACCATTTAAATCAATAAAACAGTTTGATTTGCTCTTAATGTAAGAGTTTTTAGCCCATTTTGAGACTTTATCGTCAAGATATTTATGACGCTGATTGTACTGAATCAAATAGTGAAATTGTTAGGACTAGGATCGAGCATGACTGTCTCACGCCCCAATAGTGATGGTAATGTTTTACGTGTGGACTGAGACATGACGAGTCAAGCATGATGTGAGAGGATAGAACCCTTTACACTTACAGTCTATCTCGAAGGAATACCGTATAATGTGTGTGACCGAGCGCGCGTCTAAAGACTTCGCGCGTTCTACTAGAGTTCAAGATGGCGCGGCAGAATTGGGTATTATCCTATATTTGAATGAATTTTTATAGCATTTATTATGCTAACTTTTAAGTTCGAAAAACATTGGAAAAAATGAAATGCTCAAATGAGACTCGAACTCACGACCTTTCCCTTACAGGGGGATTGCTCTGCCAACTGAGCTATCGAGCACCACTAGAATCATTCCAAATTTTCCTTCTCTTTATATCCGTCTATAAGGGCGACGGTGCAGCCATCTACCAACATTCTTACGAACTGTTGGAAACAATGAATGATTTTTCAAACATTTTTAAACATTGAATTTTGATGACTGCGCCCAAATATTTGAATGAATTTTTTATAGCATTTATTATGCTAACTTTTTAAGTTCGAAAAACATTGGAAAAAATGAAATGCTCAAGTGAGACTCGAACTCACGACCTTTCCCTTACAGGGGGATTGCTCTGCCAACTGAGCTATCGAGCACCACTTGAATCATTCCAAATTTTCCTTCTCTTTATATCCGTCTATAAGGGCGACGGTGCAGCCATCTACCAACATTCTTACTTTTCGTATTATCCTATAGTTAAAATAAATTAACTAACCGAGCTTAATAAATTAAGAATGGTAAAAGAGCGGTAAATATTGCGTCGGTTCTTCTTTTATAGTTTTTTATTTATTTTTAATCATCCACTCAACCTATAATAGGAACTGATTTGATTATTAAATTTTATGACGTCACTAAATCTTTTTTCATACAAGTTACCTTACAAGTTATGGTTTTGACGTTTAGTAAAAAAATAATAATTTGACGAGTCAGTAGAATACCCAATTGTGTCTGTAATACTCACATACGGTATTCCCTCGAAATAGACTGTTAGTGTAAAGGCGCCCATTCTCCAGCATCATTCCTGGCGATCGACCCCATAAATCTTATAAACGTAAGGCTGAATTTAATAGGGTTATTTAAAATACTTTTAACTAAGCTGGGTTTTTAATTTTTTCTCTGTGGGGATTTTTTATCGTCCGCAAAATGGGCTTCCGGAAAAACATAGCATTCCAATCAAAAACAACACGCGAACTCCCTATAAACATCCATACTCCATACTAATAAATGCGAAAGTAACTCTGTCTGTCTGTATGTTACGCTTTCACGCCTAAACCAGTGAACCGATTTTGATGAAATTTGGTACACGGGTAGATTAGACCTTGAGAAAGGATATAGGCTATGTTTGGTCGCGATAACCGACATCCACGCGGGCGAAGTCGCGGGCAAAAGCTAGTTTCTTATAAATAATTCCTGTTTTAGTACAATTTGGCCGCCACTGGGAAATCGTTAAGAGGGTCCTTAAGCGGGGCATGAAAAAGCATCTGGTGAGGCCGTCAAGCTGAGGACCACCATTGTATCAATGTTGGTGTCTGTAATCCATGATCGTTTTTTGACACTTTGCCTTCAGCTGAACCTTTGCATTCGTGGCGGGTATCCGCACGGACGGAGCGGGAACGTGGCACGTGCGGGGCGGGAAAAATCTCTTCGCTGACGATGTTTAAGCTTAAAAAAAATCTTAAAATGAAAAATTAATCTTTCCTTGTTCACAACCTTAGTTCACAACGTTAGATCCAAATCACTACCATGGTTCGTATGCATTAACACCACATTCAGCCCGTACCGTTCACGCTAAAACCCGTCACGTACCTATGCAAAGGCCTTTAACCATAAGCCTAACGTGACACGCCGTAATAGCGGCGGTAAGACCCATCATGGAGGAGTGGCTAGAGAGGCCGCACGGCAGCCTCTCGTACCGGCTGACGCAGGTGATTACCGGACACGGGTGTTTCGAGAGTTACCTGTGTCGAATCCGGAATAGGAGCCAAAGTCCGAGTGCCATCACTGTGATGCGAGCGAGGACACAGAGCTGCACACGCTGACCGAGTGCCCGGCGTGGGACACTCCGAGGCGGGTCCTAGTGGCGGCTCTAGGGGTGGGAGTACTCACACTCGTCACATTGCTCACAGCGATGGTACGATGCGCAAACGCTTGGGGTGCGGCCGCCTCCTTCTGCGAGCAAGTAATGCTCGAGAAGGAGGCGGCCGGTCGGGTCCGGACCAGACTCCGGGCCCGGGAAGCCCGGGCAGAGCGAAAGCGAACCGGACGTCAGAGGTCGCAGAACGACCTCCGTCCTCCATGAGCGCTGGCCTGGGGGTGACCGGTGGAGCCGCCTGTCACCCTAGCAGCAGCAGGCCGCGGCGGCGGCGCAAAGTGCGCCTCCCCGTAACCGGGGCTAGATGGGGACATTTTGGTCCCCACAACCCGAAGGGGGCCATCTCGAAAGAGATGGTCCTGGGTCTGCCGGGGTGCGACAGATATGCTTTTGGCAATCTCACCTCCGGCAGCCAAGGACCCAAGACGGCGTGCGTTTTAGTCGGTTCGAGTCCGACATAACCGCCTTCACCGGCTCCGTGGGGGTGGTATCCGTGGGGATTTTTCGCACGATAAAAAAAAAGCCTAACGTGAATACACCTTTATAACATCTAAGAGACAACGGCAAAAGTGTGTTACTATATAAATATAAATAAATAATCAATTTTACTGCACCTATGCTATGCTATTTAAATAAAAATCATATAACAAAATACTTTAACACTAACGGGAATTAACGCGATCATGGTATAGGTACATACATACCTTTGATTTGCCTGACGTTTCGACCAGGTTACACCGGCCGTGGTCACAGGCTGACTGGCGCAGTAGTGCACGCCCGCCGTCTTCGAGTCCGTGAGGTAGAAGGTTCTTCATCTACCCGCACATTCTCGATATTTTGTCTTCGCCATGTACCGTCACATACCACACTCACAGTGTCCCTATTCTGTAAGCAAACTGTCCGGTCTTTATCCGACTGCACAGAAAAGCGAGGCTGCATGTCGAAACGTCAGGCAAATCAAAGGTATGTATGTACCTATACCATGATCGCGTTAATTCCCGTTAGTGTTATTGTATATCATGGAACGCGAGAGTTTAAAAGTTAGTTTAACAAAATACTTATCAACAAATTGTCTGTTTATAACAAATTCAATGACAAGAGATCTAAAATGGCATTTCCGAACGGCCTCGAAAGGGTACAGTATCGGATTTGGTTATTTTACCGAATCGGGGCCAGCCGTGGGAGCGCCCACTGTTCCCCACTTGTTAGAAGATCCAGCTAGACAGTTGTGTAACACCAAGTAACATTCTAATATCAGTTAATATGGGTGTAAGATGTAATTAGTCATACGATACTTACGTGGTATTATTTGAAATATCAAAGACTCTATAGTATTACTCGGGACACATATCTTGGCCCTAAAATGTACTCGTAATGTGCTTTATACGCACAGTACAAGTTCCTTTGGTGTCTTTTGAGGATATGACGGGATGCTACGGTGGTGGACGAGCTCGAAGCAATAACGAAAGAAGATTATAACGAAACAATTCCCGTGCGCTAGGACCTAATTTATCTCGTGATTTATGTCCAAGATATGCGTCTCGCTGTATTAATATACATGAGCACAGTTTAGAACTTTGTCAGTCTGTCTTTTCGTCTATTTGTTCCGGGTATAGCTCAATTCATTTATCTTGAACCTAAAGTGTGCTCTATATGCGCAGTCCACGATTCTTGGATGTTTTTTTTTTTTATACAGGACACGTCAATTTGACTACACCTTGTATTTTGATTTTTTTTGTATTTTGTATTTTGAAGAGAACTCAAACTCAAACTCAAACTCATTTATTCAAAATTGTGTAGCACTACTACAGCTTTTTGACGTCAAATTCTGCTTAAAACTAAGTTTACCACCGCTTCCTAGGCACCAGTGGAGAAGAAACGGCGCAACAAACTCCACTGTAGCATTTTCTGGACGTCAATTTACAAAAATAAAAGTAAGTTCTTAAGACTAAATATGGACGAATGTACATATGTCTCGTGTCAAGATAATTAAAGTATATAAAAAAAACTTATAATAAAATAATTAACCTAAGTTAACAAAAATAAATAAAAAAAAGAAGTTCGCGTTCCTATTTAAACATTATGCCGTAGTTACAGCAATTTAGGAGGGGCCTGCACCATGCTCAAGCCAGACATTTTTGTCTTTAAGGCAATCATCTGTCCTATAGTATGCTTTTTTACATAAGGTGGTCTTCACAAAGGTTTTAAATTTATTGTCAGGCATACCAAGGACTGATTCAGGCAATTTATTATAAAAACGTATACAATCCCCCCTAAAAGAATCACTAACTCTGCAAAGCCGATAGCATGGAAGGAGCAGTTTATTTTTATTGTGCAGATTTCTGTCTGTAATGTCACTTACTTTTGTAAAATTAGATATATTTTTTCTGACATACAGTATATTTTCGAGTATATATTGGGAAGCTACAGTTAAAATATTAATATCTTTAAATCGTTCCCTAAGAGAATCTCTCTTACCTAAACAGTAAATAGCACGAACTGCCCTTTTTTGTAATATAAAGATAGTTTCTAAGTCTGCGGCATTCCCCCAAAGTAGTATTCCATAGGACATCAAGCTATGAAAGTAACTAAAGTACACCAGCCTAGCAGTATCTACGTCAGTCAACTGCCTGATCCGTCTGACAGCAAAAGCAGCAGAGCTGAGTTTATTGGCCAAAGCAGTGATATGGTGATCCCATTGCAATTTCGAATCTATTGTGATTCCCAGAAAAGTAGTGCTATTTACAAATTCTAACCTTTGCGCCCCCAGCACGATATCAACCTGAGCTTGCCTCACATTAGGCAGTGTAAACTTAATGCATTTGGTTTTTTCTGTATTCAACAATAGGTTGTTTGCAGAGAACCAATTTGAAATTGCGTTTAAGATATTATTTACATTATTCGCATCTGTACTATTACGATCTACTTTGAATATTAGCGATGTATCATCTGCAAACAATACTATTCCGGCGTGTGCCTCGATCATATAAGGTAGGTCATTGACATAAACCAAAAAGAGAAAAGGTCCTAAGATTGATCCTTGGGGTACGCCTATCTTGACGTTTGACCCATTTGACTTAACGTTATTTACATCAACAGTCTGCAGCCTATCTGTTAAGTAAGATTCTAATAGTTCTATGGATTTGTTGCCAAAACCGTACCGACGTAACTTGAGCAAAAGTGTCTGATGGTCAACGCAATCAAATGCTTTAGATAGATCACAGAATACCCCAATAGCATCCTGTTATCCCTCCCAAGCGTCGTAGATTAGGTTAACTAGGCTAACTCCCGCATCAGTGGTAGATTTTCCACCAGTAAAGCCATATTGTTGGCTATGGAAAAGATTGTTGGTATTGAAGTATAGTTGCATTTGATTGAGCATCACTTTCTCAAACACCTTACTCAGAGCCGGCAAAATAGAGATGGGGCGATAGTTTCCAAGTTCTGACTTAGATCCCTTCTTAAATAATGGTATAATTTTACTGTGTTTCATTAAGGTAGGAAACGTGCCTTCATCTACACATTCATTAAATATTAGTGCTAAATCAGGTGCAATGATATTAATTACATGACTAATTAAACTAACTGACATGCCCCAGTAATCTTTAGACATTTTGATTTTGAGATTTTTAAATGCTTTTAGAGAGCATGAAGTGCTACTTCTGTGGACACCAAGCATAAATTATTACTAAACAATCTGCGCGCACCAGGGCCTTTTATATCCAAGATATATGCATCGAGGTATATTCTCGGAAGTATTTAACTGGGCCGATATTGACGGATTGTTTACTGAAGATACCTAGCTAATATTTTAAGGCTAAGGCTAGGTACTTTTATTTTCGAAAAAATATAAATATGAAGGTTCCGAGGGGTTCTGCGAAAGAAAACGAAACCCAGGTCTTGCGGACGAAGGTGAAGACCTTGTGAAGACATGGAATAAAAAAAATATCCCTTACATTATAACATTTGATGGATTCACAGTCAATTCAATGGCACAGTGACAGCATTTTTGTTCTAAATTGCTTGCTACACAAACACGTATATTTGCGAAATATTTCCGCAACAGAAAGATTGATTATTGAATGTATTAATTTACCGCCATTAAAATCTATTTTATCATTTTTAAATAGCGAACTTATAAAACAAACGACAACGTATTGTACGCGGTAAACATTGCATAAAAAATTGGACTTCCATTTTTAAATACACTTTTTTTTATTACAGGTTGACCATAAACAACAACCATATTGCGATTGCGTTTTTTTATAATTTAACTAACCAGTGTTTTGTAGTGATAATCGCAGTTCCAAAACAGAACAATTGAACTACTGGGAGCAATATGCCATTGTTAATTTCATAGCTAACGAACCAATTTATCAAAGAGCTAATAAAAGGCGTTTCTGGCTCAATAAAATTGATCAAATTTGTGTTCCTGACACTTGTCATTTAGCTTGAACTACAAACTGTTACGTACCAGTCCATTCGCGTAGACTTAAATTTGTTTTCTACGTGCACCTATTAGCGTAAATTACATGATCTGACCGCTAAATATGGCAGGTACAGCTGGTCACCTTCACAAGACAACCAAAAACACTTACACAAGTTGACCCTAGACCCTAGTGTCCTTTTGAGTATCTACATGCCCTTTAGCTATTTATGTATTCGATGCCGGTTGACTTATTACCCGAATGCCGAAGGAAGGAGGGTACCTAATATTTTTCGAGACTATGTAGGTATATAAGTGTGCATGTATGTCCATTTATTACCCGACTGCCGAACTAAGGAGAGTAATGTTTTTCGAGACTATGTATGTGTGTATGTCCATTTATTTGGCACGGCCTACAGCCTGCACGGCTTGACGGATTTGGACATGTGAGGTGCCGTGATTGTGTGAGTGACACCAGGTATATTAAAAAAATTTCGAGAAAATCAAGATGGCGGATTTTTGCCGCCAAAACGTATGATGTCAAAAATATTTTTCACACAAACTTATCGAGTAGAGTATCAAAATGAAGGAAATTAGAAAGAGATTCGGCAGGAGGGTAAAAAGATATACATGTCATATCATAACTAAAAAGTATAAAATAAAACAAATGATTAAAAAATATTTAAAAAGCCTGATTGCCTCTGAAAAGATTGAAACAAGTTTGATAGCAGGCGGTGCCCATTAATTTTATTTTCTTTCGATTTATGCCTATTGCGGTAGCCTAGTGGTATGGGTAATGGACTGCTGAGACGAGGTCTCGGGTTCGATCCCAGGTTTACCATGGCACGCACCAATGACTTTTCGATGCTTTTCAAAGTTATGTGTGTATTTATCGCAGGTTTATAAGTCCCCGGTTGATGGCAATAGGCTCGCCACCTATTACATTGGGACCTAAACATAAACTGGCGAAATGTGGGTGCTAGCACCTCTGCCTACCCCTTCGGGGAATACAGGCGTGAGTTTATGTTAAGTTATGTTATGTTATGGTTTATGATTGGTAAATGGGTACCGCCTGCTATCAAACTCATTTCGATCTTTTCTGAGGCAGTCGGGCTTTTTTACTATTTAATTGAAAAGTTAGTTTTTAGGCCATCATTTAGTGTGAGTAACCGGAGTATGGCAATAGGCTCACCCTCCATTAGGTACATGAAACCGAATACAATGATTGGTGAAATGTGGGTGTTAATTCACCTCTGTCAAACCCTCCTGGGATAAAGGCGTGATAATTATCTATGTGTGCATGTATGTTTAGCATGATTGAACAAACAATAAAACAAACTATCAATATTAAACGGTAATTGCCATTAATCAAAACGCGCGTAGGCTCATTGAAAATATTATTACATATTTAAATAGGAAGTTTGATTTTAGTAATCAAACTTCCTTCATTGAAAATATTATTACATATTTAAATAGGAAGTTTGATTACTAAACAAACAATATGTCAAATTAAGAATATTGCCTCAAGGTTATCTAAGGGACTGTTCCCGTGGGCGCGTGTATTGGTCAAGATAACACATGTTACCTATGGCCTTAACTGGCGCCCACTGCACGTAGGTGTACCTACCGCTAGCCCTTATGTCTTTTTATGGTTTTCTAGCTATTATGGTATTAAGATATGACATGGCGTTTCCGGTAACGAAACATAACATAATAACGACTCCTTTATTTGGCATTGAGTTGGATTTGATGTACTTACCTATGTAATATGCATTAACCAATGACGACATTGATATAATCCCAAATATTTCTGGTACCTAAGTTATTGAAATAAAACCACTTATAATGAATTCTATCGCGATAAATACTTGTTATTATTTACTTTTAAACCACGCGGACTCTGCGAGTGGCCGAAACGTCATCGGTTTAAAAGTAAATAATAACAAAATATACATAAAAAATGTACAGTAATGTAAATGTATAATAATAAATTGTACTTACTCTGCGGTAGCCTAGTGGTATGGGTAATGGACTGCTGAGACGAGGTCTGGGGTTCGATCCCAGGTTTACTATGGCACACACCAATGACTTTTCGATGCTTTTCGAAGTTATGTGTGTATTTATCGCAGGTTTATAAGTGCCCGGTTAATGGCAATAGGCTCGCCACCCATTACATTGGGACCTAAACCTAAACCTCTGCCTACCCCAGACCCCTTCGGGGAATACAGGCGTGAGTCTGTTATGTTATGTAATGTACTTACAGTCCGAGGGTGCGCGCCGCACTCAAGATTATAAGTATAACAGACGAGACGAAACTACGGACTTGAAGACCTTTAGATCATAATTTAATTTAATATGATTTCTTAAAATGTATCAAGTCCCAATGCATGGTTCCTAATGATAATGATTATCTTAAAATGGCAATTTGTTTGTTTAGGGAAAGTAATCTAAGTATCTACTCGCAGTCATAAAAGTGCTTTGTGAAAGACATTATCTATTAACAGCTAATTTGTCTATAAAAATATTCTACAAAAATAACAAATTGAGAACCTCTTCCTTTTTGAAAGTTTCATCGGAAATTTTCATCAGTTATATGGTATAAGGACGTCAAAGCTCAAACGAGAATGCATGTCTTTAAACTATTTGCCACAATCAAAGTCAGGTCCCTTGCCTGAGTTCGCGTCATATCAAAGGGCTCCCGTGGGCGGCACCTTGATCAATAGACATCTAGCACATGGCCACATATGGCCTTAAACTCACCAGTCACCACCTACAGCCAGGAACTGTGTAGGTAGTTAGAAGCCCTTTCAAAATTACGTCATCTTCGCTTAGGTAAGTATACTATCGCAAAGGTGTAAAGGCAGCATAAATCCCCAAAATACCTATATCACTACAAAGTATAAAGGAAAGTTACTTTCCGCGTCTGTCCGTCCCTATGTTATGCTATATCTTCAAAACTACGCTACAGATTTTGATGTGTTTTCTTTTAATAGATAGAGTAATTCAAGAAGAAGGTTTATATCCATACTTGCATACTAATATTATAAATTCGACAGTAATTCTGTCTGTCTGTATGTTACGCTTTCACGCCTAAACCACTGAACCGATTGTGATGAAATTTGATATAGGAGTAGATTAGACCATGAGAAAGGACAAAGGCTATGTTTAGTCGCGATAACCGACATCCACGCGTGCGGAGCCGCGGGCAAAAGTGTATAATAAATATATGTTTGTTACTTTCACCTCTAAACCACTGGAACGATTTTAATAAAATTTGCTATGGGGTTAGCTGACATCCTATATTAACACATAGGCTATGTTTGGCCACGATAACCGACATCCACGCGGGCGGAGCCACGGGCTAAAGCTAGTATTATAATAATAGCTTTGATTGAAAAGCGTATGTATAGATTATTTAGTGTAAAACAAAGTGAACAAATTGCATCGCCACGATGCGTGGAGGTTAGTAGTTTACGAGCGGAAATAGTCCGGATTCTCTTGTAGTTGTTGAGGTGTTTCAATGTAAACATTGAGCGCAAACAAGGGCGCGCACCATAGATATTTAATTCTAGAGATGTGCCATTCGCGCTCAAATGCTTGAGTTGTAACTCGATTACAAACAAATCGTTCTTTTTTACACGCCATCATTGCGAACATACATTTTACATAAAAGTAATGGGGGAAGTTATTACAAGATAGTAATTTATGTTCTTTTTACCCGACTGCGCGATGCAAAGGAGGGTAATGTGTTTATCAGTCTATGTATGTATGTATGTTTGTTGCTATGTGGCGTTATAGAGTCCAAATGCATAGGCCGATTTTGATAATTCTTACGTTAATCGATTCGTCTTAACCATGCGAGTGTCACTAAAGACATGACAGTAATTAAAATTGACCAGAGCGATAACCAGACGCCATATTGTCAAAATGAAAATAAGAAAAGTAGATGAACTATGTCAAGTGGGGTGTCGTTGAATAGGAATTTTAAAATCAGGTTTAGGTTTCTTTCACCATTTTTCATTTTAAATAGTAGTTTAGGATATATAACGATTTAAAATTATTTAACAAAACAATAATTCTCGCTAATTATCTTACTTACTGATTTAAGTTTTTATTTCAAGTATAAACGATTTATGAAGGAAATTAGAAGGAGATTACAAAAATACATATATACATGTCGAATCATAACTAAAAAGTATAAAATAAAACAAATGATTAAAAAATAAAAAACCCGACTGCCACTGAAAAGACCGAAACAAGTTTAATAGCAGGCGGTACCCATTTGCCAATCATAAACCGAAGTAAATTAATGGGTACCGCCTGCTATTAAACTTGTTTCGGTCTTTTCAGTGGCAGTCGGGTTTTTTATTTTTTAATCATTTTGTAAAACGTGATAGGTATGTACCAAGGTTAGTAATTTTTCCACGGTTTACTATTTATTTGTAGCTGGAATTACTATTCCCCCTCCAGTTAGGCTAAATTGCTAATTG
Organism: Eilema sororculum; assembly: GCA_914829495.1. Taxonomy (NCBI): domain Eukaryota; kingdom Metazoa; phylum Arthropoda; class Insecta; order Lepidoptera; family Erebidae; genus Eilema; species Eilema sororculum. The sequence goes on from OU618537.1 coordinate 26,172,459, forward strand.
GATTCTTTTATAACCATAAAATCTGCTGCACGAATACCTATGAGGGCTACGTGACACTTGAAGCCTTAGTAGCTTAGTGGTATATTGGGAGAGGCCTATTTCCAGCAGTGGACTGCGGTGGGCTAACTGTTTTTATGGACATTTACATTTATCCACTGGACTTTATAGCCGACTCACAGAGTGGACACATTCCATCTCTATGGTATATTTACTCTGTGGCGCGCACAAAGCAAGCGCAGTGCGCACGCGCGCGAACTTGACATTGTCTATTCTCGCGCCGGAAGCACACACGACTGCAGCGGAAACGAGCGCCCTTCAAAGGGGTAACATTGTTTCCGAGAAAGGCGTTAGCGACAAACACACAGTTTTGGCCGAACGTTTAATTCTGTACGAGTTGCGCTTTCCGGAGAACGTAAACAAATACAATGTTGCAACGGGTGTTTGGGTAATCTGGCTATTATTACTTTATCCAACCATACCGCAGTATAGCTCGTTTCATATATCTTAGAACTAAATTGTGCTTTATACAAGCGTACATATTTTGAATATAGCACAGGGTGCTACTACGGCGGACGAAGTCATATTCACCAAATCTAGATTACTAGCTTTTGCCCGCAGCTCCGCCCGCGTGGATGTCGGTTATCGCCTATGTCTTTTCTCAGGATCTAAAATATCCCTATACCAAATTTTATCAAAATCGGATCTGTGGTTTAGGCGTGAAAGCGTAACATACCGACAGTCAGACAGAGTTACTTTTGCATTTATAACATTAGTATGGAAATGGATTACAAAACAATCCGCGCGCGGCAGGGCCTTTTATATATCGCGATTTAGGTCCAAGATATATGAATCGGGATTTACACCCAGTACGGGGAAATTGAAATCCTGACCGCACCCATGGGTGCTTGAAGTCAGTGGATGCTGGATGCACGGGGCGTGCTCGTGCGTTGAATCATAGACGCCTGGAACATATTATGTATTGAGGTACCATCTATCTACCTCTAAAATATAAAATTACTTGTCCCGACTGACTGATTGATTCATCAACGCAGAGCCTAAACCGCTGGACCTAGAAACTTGAAATTTTGGCAGTCGATGCATTTTATGATATCAACATCCATTAAGAAAGAATTTTTGGAAATTCTGCTACTAATATTTTTCAAATATTTAACTGCTAAGAGGGTAAAATAGGTGATAAACGATTGTATGGAAAGTTCGTCATTTAGGTCACTATCAAATATAGAATACGAAATTTTCCCGGGCCAAGCCGGGATGGGTCGGCTAGTATTCGTATATGTATAAATTATACTCTGTGTAGTGTAGACGATGGTTAGGTCTAGGTAGCTCAGTGGGCAGAGTACGTACGGTCTTGCTTAGATCTCGAACCTAGAACCTGTAGCCAGTGCAGCAGATTTTATTCCCCGCCTTGATATTTTATTTTCTCACTTTCAATTTCCAAGTATAAGTTAAGATTATACTGAATATTGTTTTCGTATAGGTAACTAAAGTAGATTTAAAATATTTTTAATATTACCGAGGTAGCAAACAAACACACGATGAGCTGCTGATGAACAGTTCCCTCCATGCTTACACTTCAGATAACCGGAAAGTATAGGAATAAGTACATCAGGATACAAAATATGAAATACTTCTCGTGACATTTCTAGAAACTACATAAAGTATTGCTCTTTAGTGTTTGGCCACGTGTGTGTGAACGCCAAAACATATAAATTTTATTACCTAAAGCAAACATAAAATACCTGCTTAATAAAAGTCTATAACAATAGAGTATTGTACTCAGTAAAGTACACACAACTACACTAACAGCTTTCTATAATAACCGTAATCACCATCCTATAATAAATCCCAATTAAATTAATTAAATCTAACCGCGTCACCGTGGGATGCACCAAAGACAGATGATCGCCATTATCTTAAATAATACCATAGTATTGTGGAGCGTCGCACAGATGCCGGAGATCCGGCGTAGTGCTGCATCTGCCCGCGATTCCCACACCCCAGCCATTTTTTTTAAGATTTTTTACGTATTTAGGAAATAAAATTAGGAAGTACTCGTAACCTAGTGTGGCTGTCTGCCTGTCTAGGATATTTTTATGACTTACTAGTTTTAGCCCGCGACTTCGTCCGCATTAAGTTCGAAATAGAAAGGACACACTGATCCTGTTCCCGCGACCCAGATAAAGTTCCTTAAAATTTCTGTGAGCCTGGTACTTCATGCCCATGTACAAGGGTCACAGAAAAACTGATCCCGTGACCGCGACCCACAGCAACCTATATCTTACGTTTGTTTGATTGCAATTAAACAAACGTAAGATTTTGAGTCTGATTAAGACCTTTCTAATACTGTTTATACTGGAGATTGATGGCGCTTGGTGGAATCTGCTACACATATTGAATAACACACTTGTACTGTTCCACTGAGTTTATTTTATTTCTGAACCGGACCGGTTTCGCCTTACGGCATTCTCAAAGGTTTACATTGATGTTTCAAGTACCTATTGTAATTCTGAAACTTTCTAATTAAAAAAAATCGCATCAAGTTCCTTTCAGTAGTTTTTGCATCCATCGCATTATATAATAGTATAGATATTCATGCCTGTAATTCCCAGAAGGGTTTTCAATCAACCAATAAGTATAGTACACTGCTGGACATAGGCCTCTCAATGTGCGCCATTTCATCCGATCCTCCGCCTTCCGCATTCACTCTGTCCCAGCCACCTTTATCAGGGGTAGACAGAGTGGTATTAACACCTACATTTCGCCAGATATTATTGTCGGTCCCACGTAATAGAGGCAAGGCGATTGCCATCAAGCTTGCATTTTGTAATGCGAGCTGTAATGTTTACTGTCAGATGGAGAACAGCCCTATCAAGAGGAGTCGCCCACGGGAAGAGTTGGGGTGGCCTTATCCTAAGTCCATCAAGAACCATATATTTTCTACTTCTTTTTAAAGAGAACATATTTTTATTAGTATACTAGCTATTGCCCGCGGCCCCGCCCGCGTGGATGTCGGTTATTGCTGGCAAACATAGCCTATGTCCTTTCCCATGGTCTAATCTACCCCTATACCAAATTTCATCAAAATCGGTTCGGTGGTTTAGGCGTGAAAGCGGAACATACAGACAGACAGACAGACTGAGTTACTTTCGCATTTATTATATTAGTATGGATCTCCCACACCTCCTAAACCCTCCAGTTTAGCTTCAATATATTTATTATACTCCGTCCATTATATTATTGTATTTTAGACAGCTCACTGACAGTGGTGAGTATAACTTTGTTCTAGCGTCAACACCTGAAAATGTTAACAAAAATTAGGCGCCAATACGTCATTTTTCATTGACATCGTCACGTCAGCCAGAAAGCAATTTTAGGGATGTAGTTAGTGTTAGTCAATCGACTGTGTTTTTATTATAATATCTTGAAAATGCCACAATTGATATCGACTACAGAAAATATATTTTTTTAAATATTACATAACTGGCGATTTTTAACCGATTTCTAAACAACAATTCGGATATTTATAATTATTTATATTTGTATAATTTTTACGGAAAAATGTTTTTTGTAACTCCGTCATTTGTAGACGAATTGTCAAAATATTTTTTTTGTTTGAAAGAGGTTTATTCCAAAATGGTCCCATTTAAATTTCATAAAGATCTGATGATGGATTTCAGAGACAGGTCACGGAACTCTTCAATAAATACCAGTAAATCAGCATGTTGGAATATTCTTCTAGAAGTCAGTTGTTTTGTTTTGGAGATTAGCGTATGCGTTATGGCCCACAATCTTTTTCTATTACATTTGTAAACTGTACAGACACGAAGTATCTAAATACTACTTTATTATTATATAAAGAAAGATAATAGATTATAGTTCCACATGTAATCATTTATAATATTTATCATAATATTTTCATATATCGATTTTTTTTATCGAGGTTTTTAACTTGGTCGATATTTTAAATTTTCATGCAATCACTACTTTCATCTGTCTAAAATACAATAATATGATGGACGGGGTATAGTAATTGGTTTATCATGTCAGTAATACAAAGGCAAGTATTTAAACTTGGAACATCTCGATCGGAACATTAAATAGTAGATTGTATAACAAGGGAGCAAAGTAGTATTTTTACGGCGAGGGTGCTACTTTGAATCAAGAGCAAAGCGAAGGATTCTAGAATAGAATCCCGAGCGTAGCGAGGGATTCTAACGTAGAATCCTGAGCGCAGCGAGGGATTCAAAGTACACCGCCCGAGGGAAAAATAATTTGCTCCCGAGTTATACTCTACTTTTCATCCCCGTTCTATGAGAAAATAAATTTCTCCCGAGATTTCGGACGTAACAAGTTTTGTACGGCGTTGTTAGCTTCTATAATATCTAATTGTTTAAGGAGTTAATGCATTGTTACTTCCTTAACTCGACGTTGAAATCATATTATTTTGCAAAATACAACATAAATAGGTAATGTACTAATTACAAGAACAGAGAGGTAATTGGCGCTCTTCATTTTTTTTTTTTAGTTAGCACTGGTCACCCCGCGCTATGCAGCCAACACGTACCAGCCAGTAATCCGTACAATTTGAGTTCGATTTCTATGAATGATAATGTTCCAAATTCAAATCACTTTTACGGCCCGCTGCTTGGCCTTGAACAGAAAAGAGCTATTTTGCGCCCCGCTACAGTGACAGTAAAAGTGACATTTTTCGAATAGAAGGGATGAAAAAAGATTTGCATCCTCAACCTGTTCATGAATGAAACTGAAAATGAAATGCAAATTAATTTTAATACTAGTCATACTGTAAGTACCTATATTAGCATAACCGTAACAATTTAATTACGAGAATTGGCCGTTTGTTCTACTTAAAGTCCCGGTGCTATTGCCGTAAATTCATAAGTTCATAACTGACCCATACTTTCACTTGAAGTGAAGCCTCTGTGGCATAGCGGTAGAGCATTCGACTGCGATGCGGGCGGCGCATGTTCAATTCCCGCTCATGCAAATATTTGTGCATGAGTAATGAGTATGTCTAATTGCATTGGTCTGGGTGGGTGTTGCCGTACCTCAGGGAGCACGTTAAGCCATCAATCTCGGTTGTAATATGAACATCTATGTCAGTCGTTATATAGGGAAAAGGGTAAAAGGCAGGCCCTCGATTCTACCAAAGCTAAACCAATGTGGGGCAGCTGTCACCGTACTAATACATACACCTAAAGTCCAAAATAAAATTAAAACAGTTTTTTACACTTTTTCAATTATTCTGCGAAAATTCTAAAAACTTCGGAAAAAATAAAACGCTCAAGACTTGAACTCACGACCCGTCCCTTACACCCCTGTAAGGGAATACTCTTCCAACTGAGCTATTGAGCCACACCTGATTCATTTCAAATTTTCCTTCTCTTTATGTCCGTCTTTAAGGGCGACGGTGGTATAGCTCAGTTAGAAGAGCATTCCCCCTGTAATGGAGAGGTCGTGAGTTCAAGTCTCACTTGAGCGTTTCATTTTTTCCGATGTTTTTCGAACTTTAAAAGTTAGCATTAACAATGCTATAAAAACTTCTGTCAAAATACTCTGCAAAAAGTCATTTAATTTTGAACTTCAATGGAATCGCTTTAAAGTCTATTATTTCATGCCTTTTTTTGCTGTGGCGGGCACCACTGTGGTTTAGCTCTAGCAGAATCGATGCCCTGGTGACACGTCTTGTAAATGGCGTCTCCGCAGTCCGTAGTAGGTCACCATGACTTCAAAGGGTGAATCCAAATTACCTAATCAGTTCTTAAAGATTAAAGTCTAATTAATATAACCGAAAGCTATATACATTTCAATCGATCAATTAGCCGACCGCTAACACTGCTGCACATAGGCCTTGCCTAATGTGCGCCATAACTCGAATAAAAAAAAATTGGGACTATGAACGTGTTATTTGAAAATCGAATATTTGGAACGTTCGCGCCCTGCACAGGCAAATCTCTCGTTCCCACAGAGTACAATAGCGTTTTTTTTTAATAACCGGCAGAAGTGGCATGTTTCTTCTTACATTGACGAAAAAACATAATGAGGTTAGAGATGGTCTCGCGGGAATATATCGACAGATGTTTATCTACTATAGTGTTCAATTATCAATTGCGTATTAGAATGAAATTATTGATGTTGAGCCTAAATAGTTTTCTAATGTAGATCCTACAATAAAATTTTACCTAAGTACCGATAAAATCTACATTAGGTATAGTACTATTTACAGTGAAAAATCTTTAGCAAATCTCCATAACGGCTTAATGTTCATGAGTTACCTACTGTTAGTACCTTCATTAAATCATTCATAAATATTTTTATCTTAATGTACTTAATGCAAATCACGTGCTACTTTTAAACGATTTCAAAAAGGTTCCAAGCTAGGGTAACTCTTAGAGCAGGTGATCTATGTCTATCCTAGGGCTCAGGCCACTTAAAGCACCCAGTTGAATAGCATTCAACTGGGTGCTTTAAGTGGACTACACCATTGTTTATAATAGTTACTAAATAAGTACGGTCAACAAAGGAGATATGGTTCCACCTTGACATACAACTTTATATGAAAAAGTGGAACCTTATCTCCTTTGTCGACCATAGACAAATTAATAAATATTGTACGACATTCTACACAGCTTACCTACTAATATACCTAGGTAGGTACTAACTTTACTTAGTTGTGTCATGGGTTCTAGAATGCAGATAAATATCTACCTACATGTGATACTTTTTTATATACATAATTTTATAAGTACATAGAAACACCCAGACCAATATTCATATTCATGCACACAAATAATATTTACACTGAGCGGAAATCGAACCCGCGCCCCCTGTACAGCAGTCGAACATTTTGTCCTCGAACACGATCCAGCGTCCCACTGCTCTGCATCTCACCTCTCAGACAGACCCGTAAAACCTTCACCTCGATGTAGATGTTTTACAGATGCAAAAAACTTTTAAAAATCCTGTGTTTTTTCATTAAATCTGGCTCGGGTCGGGTAGTCGATGTAGCGTTTGGTCGTCGATTTGGTTTACTGTCGATGTAGCATACCGTCGTTTTAGTGTACCTACTGACGAAGTAGCGTACCAACTATCTGGGGTGCTGTTGATGTACCATCGATTTGGGGTACCTTCGATACATTAGCCCGTCGATGGAACGTTTTCGATACAGCGACCATCGATATAGTGACTGTCGATATTATGAACTAGACCCATAAAACTGAACACAAATTACATCTACCAAAAATAATTCTAATATACTCGTACCCATTTGGTATTAGCGCCTAAATGTTTCCTAAATCGACATTTGATAGACTTCCTCACACATCCCTAACTTTCGATGCGTAACTGTTCCGCGGTCCCATGCGTTTATGATGACGCTAACTACGCGACGAAACGAGAACACACACAATGGCATACGCGGAAAATTAATTAAAATAATGATCTAGGAACACGATGCAAGCGGGGAAATGTATTACTTGCGTACTTGCGTAATTACTCGGTACACACCCACGTCGATATTGTCTTGTCAAGGAAACCATTGGAGCTTGTAATTATGCAACAATTATGACAACATTAATCTTTGTTTGTTTGTCGATTTGGTGTTGTATCGACTTGTTTATTAGGATTGATGATACGGAAACTCTGTTAATTGAGTTTGACAAGTTGCGCTTACACTAGGAAGGTGTTGTAGGTCATTCCTACATAAGTTCTCCATGAGCATAATAATTGCCTTTCTCGCTATGAACTAGGCAATAGCCACATCCTCGCTTAACTTCGGAACTTAATCAAACATACAAGCCGGTAAGTAAACTGTATGCTGTTTAAGGGACGGTGCTCTGGCCACAGTTGTGTATTCTGTGGTCTGATGCAGGCTGTCCTTCAGGACTGGGAGGTCAAACGGTGGACGCACAGTGTGCACGCAAAAGTGAAGATAAACCACAATAGAGTTGTAGGACTCCCTGCCAGCGCACTTGTTTTCTTCTTCCTTCAGTCCCGGGTCCTTTAGGCGGGGTGTGAAACGGCATCTAATGAGGCCGTCAAGCTGAGTGCCACCACTGTTAACATGATACATGTTTACGATGGTGACCCTCTGTCCGAGACTTTACCTTTAACTTAACATCAGGCGAGGTGAAGTCAAATTGACGTGTCCGGTATAAAAAAAAGGTGATCAGACTCCGGGCTCCAAAGTGCAAAGTTTGGATGCAACCGCGAAATTCAAATGATATTTATAATATTATAAAGGTGGCTGTGACAGACTGGAAGCGGAAGGTGGAGGATCGGGTGAAATGGCGCACATTGGGAGAGGCGTGTCTCCAGCAGTGGACTGCGGTGGACTAATTGATTGATTAGATTTATATTAATAGGATAAGTATTTGTGAAATATCTAATCCGAGGCTATAAATAAACTGTTCACACGAGAATATCACGACAATGCATCGTTACGCGCAAGGTTCGGTGAATCGGTCGAAGGTGACACTTGCATCGATGCAGACAAAGACCGGTGCCAGTCATTGGTGTCGGCTGTCGATGACTCACGACCACGATCATTATTGAACAAAGTAATTACGCACATCAAAGTTTCAGTTTCAATGAAGTACCTATCTACAGTGACAATTTAATAGCCAATAAACAACTACCCATATGTCTACTGTGTGGGGCTAATAAAATCCCTTGTGGCAAAGCAAACTTCATCTGAAAACCGGGTAAATCTGATAATTGACGAACGAGGATTGGTAAAAAAAGTACCTAAGGGGTGTGATTGAGTACCGAAGGCTGAGTAATCTTGCGGGGGGAAGCTGACAGTCTGTATGCACTGTGTTTTTTATCAGCGGCGCTCAACTTCCTTAGAGGGATGTCGATGAAAGTCGTATTATAGAAATCTTTCGACTCTGGCGTACCTACCTACCGTGTGATTTCATAGTACCCCCTTCCTTTTCGTTCTCTCCTCCTGTTTTACCTCTTTTTCCTCTCTATTGCGGGTGTTGAGAAATAGAGAAGCCTCGCTTTAACACTCGTAAGTTGTACCTAAACGCATACCTATGTTTCGACCTCGAATTTGAAAGAGCATACAAACTGGATGGGATCTAAAATCAAAGTAAGTGAAATGTTGTTACTACGCCTCTGCCTACCTATACATGTATGTATGTATGAATTTGAAACAGCATACAAACTCCATAAACTTTAAACGTAGGATAGGATGCCATGTCTATTATAAATCGCTTTAAAACAATTGCTATTATGTAAGTGACTTCTAACGGATCATAACAGCTGTACACAACCGAGGAACCTCGCGAAGTCATGACATGACTAATTGCTTTGTTAAAATTGTACGTAAAAAAGTTAGAAGTGGCGTCTTAGGTCATTAGGACATCCGCCATTGATTGAAACTATCTATTGTTGCCTCTGGTACGGTCAGCACTGCAATTCACTAAGCGAGCACAACGATGCAAGTCGCAACGTTGTGCTCGATAGAGATTGTCATTGGTCGGATTGTATCACGTCACTGGAGACCGACCAATGACAATCTGTATCGAGCACAACGTTGCGACTCGCATCGTTGTGCTTACTTAGTGAATTGCACAGCAGGTTGTCTGTGACGTGATTTAATGATGACTCACTAGAGCCCACGCAACGAAAGCTGGCGCCAAATTTGAAAAACCAACAGGTTGCAACACTTGCAACACTGACTAGACTCTTTTTTTTTTTTGACCGTGGGGGAAATCCTTCATGGATGTTATGCCGGACTCCTACCGACTAAACCCCCACGGTATCGCCCAGCAGCCTATAGTTGGGAACCCCGGGTAAGCCGGGTGCGATCCCGCGTCTATGGGGGGTTTTCGGGTATCATCCCGCTTCATAGGAGGGGGGGGACGTGCGTGAGTCCGTCACGTCACGCTGCCGACATGGGCCTGCTTCTGTAAGGACGATGAGCAGCCGACTCACCGTCCTCAGGCTCCCGCTCCCGCCCCGCCGCCTCTTTCACGAGCATGACCTGCTCACAGAAAGAGGCGGCGCAGTCCCACTTACTCCCGCTGGAGACCATAGCTCGCACCATGGTCTCGAACGAGAGAGTGCCCGCGCCCAGACCCACCACGAGGACCTGGCGCTGTTGCGCCCACGCTTTGCACTCCACCAGCGTGTGGAGCGCTGTGTCATCGCTGCGGTCCTCGCAGTGCTGACACTCGGCCGTGGTTTCCCGGTGTCTTCGCCACAGATACCTACCGAAGCTAACACTTTTTTTTTTTTTTGTTTTTTTTTTTTTACGTGGTGGAATGCTTTTAAGCACTTCGCTCACCCCCCACGGGGGCAGGGAGCGGGCTTCGTGTGGGACTCCTAGCCTCGAAGGAGGCCAGACTACCCACTAAACCACCACGGTGTCCGTCGTCACCACATATCGACGATGGCGGGAACAACATCTTCCGCCATCGTCGTGTGGGTCGCCCGCCGCTGATCTACGGCAGGCCCATCTCTGGTGCGGCAGAAGAGGAGTCCTTCTGCCACCCGCCTAGGCAAGGCACACGCGACACGACGTGCGCCTTCAACCTCGAGGCCTATGTAAGGGCAGCAGACGCCCCCGCGTCTACTGCCCGGCCCGGTTAGGGGGGGAGGAGTTGGTGGTACCGCCTCCTCCGAGCCCCGGTTCTCTTGCGGCGCTGTGGGAGGGAAAGGGGGTCACATTCCCTCTCCCTCTCCGCCGCCTCCTTCTGCGAGATAACCGTCTCGCAGAAGGTCTGAACCGCTGCCCACGCCTCATCGCCGCCGTCGACCATAGACAGAACTACGGCCGGCAGCGAGAGGTCCGTCCCCACTTCGGCGATCAGAGCACGGCGCTCCCCAGCCCACGCGGGGCACTCCTCTAGGGTGTGCTGCGCCGTGTCATCATCGCCGCCACAGTGGTGGCACCCACTGGTCGGCTCTCGTCCCACCCGGCACAGGTAGCTTCCGAAGCATCCATGCCCCGAAAGGACCTGCGCCATGCGGAACGTTACCGACCCCCGCGATCTGTCCATCCAGTCTCTGAGGACAGGACGGCTCGCCTCGACGGTCCTTCTGCCAGCCGTGGGATTGGCCAGCCGCCGCTCCCACTCCAGGAGCATGGACCGTCTCACCAGGAGCCTCCGCTCTCCCACCTCCGAAGGTGCCGGGAACTCGCCCCGGCTCCGGGCCTCCTCGCGCCAATGATACACTAGCGCGAGGACTCCGGCCTCCAGCTCCCACGGAGGAGAGCCCGCCATTGCGCAAGCCGCCTCGAATGAGATGGTGCGGTATCCTCTTACCGCCCCGACGGCCATCACCCTCTGCGGACGTCGCAAGAGGGCAATGTTGCGTACCGTCAGGGTGTCGACCCACACAGGGGCCCCGTATAGGGCCATCGACCGCACCACTCCCAAATAAAGGAGGCGGCTGCTCGTCTGGGGTCCCCCTAGGTTCGGCATCAGCCGCCGAAGGGCAGCAGCCGTGCTGATCAGACGGGGGACCAGGCGGTTAAAATGAGCGCGGAAGCTCCATCGTGGATCGAGGACAAGCCCAAGGTACCTCATTTCAGACTTGACCTCGATCCGGGTGCCACTCACTACGATGTGGGAGTCCGCCGGTGGCGCTCGCCGAGGGCCATGGAAACAAATGGCCTCCGACTTGTTGAGCGCCACCCCGAGTCCCAGCATCGTTATTCGCCGCACGACCATGGCCACCGACGCTGTGGCGAGGCGCGCGGCGTCCCCATAGGTCGCCCCCCGGGCAGTAACCAACGTGTCGTCTGCGTAGCAGGTCACGTTGACGCCCGGGAGGCGAGCTCCTCGGAGTACCCAGTCGTACCCGATGTTCCACAAGAGGGGCCCTAACACTGACCCCTGCGGAACACCGCGGCACATGGCCCACCTGTGAAGGCTGCCATCCTCTCCTGGGTACTCCACGTACCGCTCAGATAGGTAGGCGCCAACGACCCTGTAGAGGTAGGGAGGCACGTCATGGTATTTGAGCGCCTCCCGTATGCACTCCCAGGGCAGGGTATTGAACGCATTGGCGATGTCCGGCGACACCGCCAATAACACCCCGCCCTTACGGACCTCCTCTTGCGCCAGCGCCTTCACCCGAAGGACGGCGTCGACGGTCGAGCGACGTGGCCGAAAACCATATTGGTAGTCGGACAGGCCGCGACCTCCATCCTCGAGGTGCCGGACGATGCGAGCGAACAACACTCTCTCAAAGAGCTTGCCCGCCTCGTCCAGCAGCACTATCGGTCGGTACGCCGAGGGCGATTCCGCGGGTCGTCCCTCCTTCTTGATGAGTACGAGTCTGCCCGTCTTCCACCGGACCGGGTATTGCCCAGTTTGCAGGCACGCACTCATCAGCCCGCAGAACCGCTCCTCGAGCTCCCGGAGTGCGACCACCAAAACGCGTCCGGGAACTCCATCGGGTCCAGGAGCCTTCGCACCTTTCTCCTGGACCCGTCTGACGGCCACGGCCAACTCCGCCGTTGTGACCTGCGGCACCTCCGTCGTGACCTCCTCTCTGCGTGCCGGAGCCATCACTGGGGGAACGAACCCCTCCTCCCTCTGTGGAAATAGAGAGGAGATAACCTCCCCCAGCACTCTCGGCTCCAGGCACTCCGTGATCGGAGGTGCCCATGGGCGGAGCTTAGCCCTGACCATCTTGTAGGGCCGCCCCCAGGGGTCACGGTCAAGGGTGGCTAAAAGAGACGCCCTCGAAGCTTCCTTCGCGTCCCCTATTGCCACCCCGAGGGACTGAGCGCACGACCGGTAGTCGGCGTACAGCTGCGCCTCCTCCTCCGGCACCCGCCGCGCTCTGCGGCGGTACCGGGTGTACCGGCGACGTTTCGCGACGCACAGAGATCGCAGTTCAGCGATCTCCGGCGTCCACCAGTACACCTTCCGGTTGGGGAGTCGAGGCTTGGCCCGAGGCATGCACGCGTCACAGATTTGCGACGCGGCGCTCGCGAACCATTCGGCCTCCTCCTCGACTCCTACTTCCACCGAAGGAGTCGCCCACGACTGGACGATCGACGCCAGCTCCAACGCCTACCGGTCTATGCGCCCCAGGACCCACCTCTTGGCGGACGGCCCCTCGCGTCTGGGACTCACCACGTGCTGGCCCGTGGAGATATCGTAACGGATGTACCGATGATCCGTTAGATTCTCCACGTCATCCAGGACTCGCCAGTCCCGGACTGCCAGTGCGACGGCAGGGGTCGTGAACGTGATGTCCACGATGGACTTCCCCTGCTGTGTCACAAACGTGTCGACCGACCCACGATTACTGATCGTCAGGCCGGTCGTCGTGGCCCACTCCTCCAGCAACTGGCCGCGCTCTTCGACAGCGGCCGCGGGGCAACCCCAAGCCGTGGATTTGGCATTGAAGTCCCCGGCGACCACCGCCAGACGGGGTGAGATTTGCCCCAGCAGGGCACCCATCACGTCCAGCGCCGTCTCGAACTCGGCCAGTCTCATGCTGGGAGGGAAGTACACCGCAATAATGATGTACCTCCCCCACCCACAGGCCACGAAGCCCCTCCCCCTGGAAATGAGGGAGGGAGGTGCCACTCGCTGTGTCCCAGACGCGATAACACACACCGACCCGTCCGTATCCCCCAGCCACAGACTGTGAGGAGGGACAAAGTACGGGTCGGATACTATCGCCACATCAATGGACCACTCTGCCATGGACTGCAGGAGGAGGTCCTGTGCGCGGGCAGAGTGGTTCAGATTCGCCTGGAGGAAGCGATGGGGGAGACCGTCCATTACGGTTCCATCGCTTCCTCTCGCCCTTGCGGGGGCGTCGCTGCCACGGGAACTGGGGCAGCCGGGGTCCTTCCGGCCGCCTTTTTGCCCTTACTGGGCTTTGTCCCGCGGCATGCTTTGCCGCCTAGAATGTGGTTGCTCGGTCCACCGCCCATTGCTGCGCAGATGACGCAGTTGGGGTCGGCCGAGCAAGCCGCGGCTTTGTGGCCAGGACGACCGCAGCGGTAGCAGATTTCACTGCGGTCGTCCTGTGAGGTGCACTGTGACCTGACGTGTCCTGACATCAGGCACCGGAAGCACCTCATGGGTCTCCGCTCAAGCAGAGTTACTTGGGCAGAGACCCAGCCCACTATCAGGCGCCCAGAGGTCACTTTTTTGGCCGCTTCCACGGGGCAGCTTACCACCACCGTACCGCTCCCTCTAAACGTCCGGCGAATCTCGCCGACCTTGACGTTCAAGGGAGGGCAGCAGCCACGGCGCGCAACCGCGTCAGCCACCTCCTCCCTCGTGACAGAGTCGTCCAGACCGGTAATGCGCAAGTCTGCGCACTTGACCGGCCTGGACACGTTCGCCGTCTCGGAACCGAGCACCTCACGGAGACGCGCCGCTAGCCTGTCGGCCCTCTCCCCGCTGGAGTCATCGACCACCTCCAAAATGGTGGCACCGGTCTGCGCCCTTTTGAAATTCATGCGGGGGATGTTAAAGTCTTGCAGGTCAACCTGCGACTTCAATCCCCGCATGACGTCCGCGTATGTGGCGCCCCTTTCTGAGGCTTCCGGCAGCAGCGTTATCACTACTGCCGAAGAGCGGGGCACACGCGGTCCCTTCCTCCTGCGTGTACGCCTCTTCTTCTTAGAGGAAGAGGGTGCAGAGGAAGCTGCAGTCCGGGCCAACGTGCTGGCCTCTTGGACAGCAGCCGTCGCTCGAGGCTTCTTTGTTTTCGGCCTCTTGGCTACCGTCGTCCACCCCTCGTCCATTGACGACGCTGCAGGTGGTAGCGGCCTGGGCTCGCTCTCCTTAGGGGTGCTCCTCTTCCCCTTTCCCTTCGATGACCCCGCTTGCGGGGGAAGGGGCGGCGGTGACGGCTTAGAGGGAGCCGATGGTGGTGGCTGCGAGAGAGCCGATGGACCGGGCTTCGGGTTGGCCTTGCGCCTGGCATCAGAAGCTAGGGGCGGGCGAAGACGTGGCTCCGGCAGGAGTCTGGGCTCCAAGCCCGCCCACCTCACATCCACCGCGGACAGCACGCGGTCCATAATGGTCCGCGACATCTCCTCCAGTGGAGCCACAGCGGCTTGTTTCGCCGCTGCCTTCTCCTCCCGGAGGAAACGGACCTCTATCCGGAGCCTCTCCACCTCCGCCCGAAGGGTGGCCACCTCGTCATAGACGTTACGGCCCTCAAGCACGGCTACGACATCAATGACGTCAAATGCCGCGTCCCTGAGGGCCTTTATGAAGCCACCCTTCAGGTTTTTTTTTGGATTTGCTGGCAACCTCCAGCACAATGTCCATATTGCTGCGGACCTTAGCTGCCAGCTCATCCGTGGGCAGTTTCTGCCATGCAGGGTCCGCTGCCATCCTCCTAGAGGATCGCGATGCCACAGAAGACGATCGCGACCCTGCCACCGAGCCCGGAAATTGGAATACTTCCAACTCCTCGACGGCCAAACGTTTTGCGCGGGGTGACCGCGAGGATGCGGTCGGCACAGCCGAACCCTGGAGGACCGGGGACTCGGTCTCCTCCTCGCCGCGCTGTCTCTTGCGAGCAGCGCTGCTTTCGCGCGACGATGGCGCACCGACATCCATGTCGGATCCCGCCATGGAAGGCGCAGGTGTGGGAGGCCTCGACAACCTCGTCAGCCTCACCGAGCATCGACGGGTCTGTCCTGCGGGAACTTGGTCCCGGCACGATACTGCCGTCTTCTCCTTGCGCTCACGCGCCTGTCGCTCGGGAGCTTGGTCCCGGCACGACTCATCCTCTCTGCCAGTGCTCGACATCGTCCTAAAAAGGACAGTGCCGATACGGACAGAGGACACCAATAAACAGTATTACCACAGTATAACGAGAGATCTTACAGTAGTTCATCGCGTTTGATGTTTGCGGAAATGCCGCCTTTTGCAGTTTTGTCAGGGTTGTCACTTCAGTTTTTATATATAATTTTTCTGTAATATTCTATATATAACTCCTATTAGTTCTCTTTGTTCTGTCAAGGCACATCAACTCACGCTAATTTATATTACTAGGTGACGCCCGCGGCTCCGCTCGCATGGATGTCTGCTATTGCTACTTTTGGTTATATCTCCGGTTCCACTCAACCAATTATGATCAAGCAAACGTAATATTTTAAGTCTGAGTTTTCGGATTTTGGTTTCGATTCCGACTTGAATTTGGATATTGATTCGAGTTCGGGGTTGGATTCGGATTCGAATTCGAATTTCGCTAATCGCCGGGATCGCTAAATTGATTAATATATTCTTAAGGAGCCTATCCACGATCAGTTCGCCTGCAGTTTCAAATCGTATCGGGCGGCCTGCAGTCCTAAGTCGACAGCGCCCACACACGAAAGCGATTTTGGCCTGGTGTCCACTGGCCATGCCCTGCTGTCAGTTTTGCGGCTACACACGATCAGTTGGGAGTCGACAGTTTCCCATCGTATGATTGCCTGCCGGCAATTGTCTGCTATCGGGCTTGACGACCATGTTACCGACGATCAAAGATGGCGGACTTGAAATTAAAAAAAAAAACAAATCGACCGAATCGTTTTCGGGGTGACTAATTACGTACAATAAAATCCATTAAGCGATCCAAGAAGGCGGACTTGAAATTTCCCACAAAGTCAACATGAGCATCGTTTTGGAGGTGTTCATAACATAACATAACATAAACTCACGCCTGTGTTCCCCGAAGGGGTAGGCAGAGGTGCTAGCACCCACATTTCACCCAGTTTTCAGAGTTGCTAATTACGAACATATTCGTAATCAGCAACCCCAAAAACCTTGAAAACGATACCCGTATCGATTTTAGTAAAAATTTCGAGTCCGCCATCTTGGATCACCAAATGGATGTTATATTCGCAATCAGTGACCCCAAAAACCCTGAAAACGATACCCATATCGATTTTAGTGAAAATTTCGAGTCCGCCATCTTGGATGACCAAATGGATGTTATATTCGCAATCAGCGACCCCAACAACCCTGAAAACGATACCCATATTGATTTTGGTAAAGATTTCGAGTCCGCCATCTTGGATCGCGAAATTGATGTTATATTCGCAATCAGCGACCCCAAAAACCCTGGAAACGATACCCATATCGATTTTAGTGAAAATTTCGAGTCCGCCATCTTGGATGACCAAATGGATGTTATATTCGCAATCAGCGACCCCAAAAACCCTGAAAACGATACCCATATCGATATTGGTAAAAATTTGGTAAAAATTTCGAGTCCGCCATCTTGGATCGCGAAATGGATGTTATATTCACAATCAGCGACCCCAAAAACCCCGAAAACGATACCCATATCGATTTTTGTGAAAATTTCGTGTCCGCCAGCTTGGATAGCTAAATATAGAAAACTAAAAAAAAAAAATTTTAACAAACAAAACGAGCCTTGAAAAAAAAATCACGTGATTAGTGTGATTACAAAATGAGACAGCCCTGAATCCTTAGTACCGAGTAAAATGTATGGGCGTACCGAGTAATACCCCGTCCCCCACCACCCCTCGCCCCCCGCACGATTGCTCTGTCTAGACGGCTTCGTTGACCGACTGTATGTAGTATGAATCGTTAGACTGTGGTATTACTGCTTGCCGCAAGATTCGCTGTTCCAGATTCGGTCACCCAACGTGCCACTCCGTTACGGTGGTCACGTTGGGGTCCAGGGCACACGACGGGGACGTACTGGAAAGCTCTTGGGGCGTGCCCCTACCGAAGCTAACACTGACTAGACTCTGGGCAAGTAACTTAATAGGTTAGTTTTCATGCATACCTAATAGTAAAAAAAAAATCATAGTATCAACTCCGTTGTTTCGGTGTAGGTATAGGTACTTAATGTTGCAACCTGTTGATTTTTTTTCGCGCCATTTTCTTGCACCAGCTTTCGTTCACAGGAAAAAAATTTAATGCCCGGAAAAATATTGTATATCTCAAGACATAGGCATACGGCGGGGGTCGTTATGGTGACTGCCCCGTGGTTGCCACTGCCACTACTCAATGACTAGTAGTGTCACGGGTAATATATTCTACCTATTCTCGTGGCACTTTTTTTATCGTGCGAAACATCCCCCGGGTACCATCCCCACGAAGCCGGTGCAGGTGGTTATGTCGGACTCGAACCGACTAAGCGCCGTCGCTGCGATAAGCGTGTGTGGGTTGCGGGCGTCCGCGTCGCGTGCTTGTTTCATGTTATTTCAAGAGCAGTGCTGCGTGAGGCGGATACCCGGCGCACGCGTAGTGTGTACGCGATAGATGGGAATCTGTCACGGACGCCCGCGACGGGGCAGGCGGGCGCACGGCGCGGACACACGCGCGCACGGCGGCGCCCACACCCGCGACCCGCATCCGCGGCCCGCACCCGCTTATTGCAGCGACGCACGGCACTAAAACGCACGCCGTCTTGGGTCTTTGGTTGCCGGAGGTGAGATTGCCGAAAGACCGACCATCTCTTTCGAGGTGGCCCCCTTCGGGTTGTGGGGCCTTAGTGTCCCCATCTAGCCCCGAGTACGGGGAGGCGCACTTTGCGCCGCCGCCGCGGCCTGCTTCTGCTAGGATGACAGATGGCTCCACCGATCACCCCCAGACCAGCGCTCATGGAGGACGGAGGTCGTTATGCGATCTCCGACGTCCGGTTCGCCTTCGCGGGCTTCCCGGGCCCGGAGTCTAGTCCGGACCCGACCGGCTGCACCTTTTACCGTGGCACTACCGGTCCCCGGCTGCCATCGGTGTGGGAACTACGGTGTCCCCATGTTTCCCCGAATAAATGCTGCTAAGTTCAGTTTACAATGTTCTCTTATATTTCAAATCTAAACGCTTGTGAGTTGTGGTGGCTAAAAATTGGGTATTTTGTGGTATAAGATTCAACTTTTAAAATGTCCACTACTTACTCTTGCAGACTCATAAATGCTTACCAAACTACCACCAAATCTATCGCAATAACGCCAATAACTATCAGCAAATGCAATGCCAAGGATTGAAGCAAGCACCATAATGCTTTAAGCGCCATCTATTAAAGCTTTTAAGTATTAGACTCATTGAAATATGTCCGTTCCCGATAGATGGCGCGAATAAAGAAAATTCCGCGACCTTTGAACCAAAATAAATCATTACATCCTGACCTGAATATTCATCTGGGTATCGCCGTATCTATTCTGTGGTATCGCTGCACGGGTGCTCCGCTGGGTCCCAACTAAACCTGATGCTTTAGTGTTATAGGTACCGCGCAGGACAGTATACCTTCTCCATGATAGGTACTTTACTTCTAGGTGCTCCAGCCCCCTTGGCCTAGCCCAAAGGTGACAGACATACTGACAGTCACAACATTTAGGTTACACATAGGTTGTAAATAAAACACACTTGTTTTTTGATTCATATTAACTTACAAGATAGATATTCATTTATAATGCTTACAAGGAACTTATTTACAAATATTACACGACCCAACTTAAATCAAAAATTAAATTAGTCAAACTAATTAAATTGTTACTTATATAGTTACGATTTTCTTTGTGGCACTATGTCGAGGGCAGGTGACGTCACAAAGTTTATTCCAACTGCGATAACATTTAACTAGTGGTGTCTAAACATGCTGATAAAATTGAATATTCATTTGTAATAAACATTCTTGCGAATTTTACATTACAGAAAAATGAGAGTGTTCTAGCGACCTTCTAGCGCCCTTAGAGAGTGATATAAAGAGAAGGGAAATGTCAAATTATTCAGGTGTGGCTCAATAGCTCAGTTGTTAGAGCATTCCCCTGTAAGAGAAAGGTTGTGGATTCAAGTCCCACTTGAGTGCTTCATTTTTCTCGATGTATTTCGAATTTAAACGTTAGCATAATAAATGCTATAAAAATTTCATTCAAATCATGGAAATGTTCGTAGTGATGTATGGCTGTATGCTTAATGTTGGTTCGTTAGAATCGTTAGTCAGTTTGATGAGTTAAAAACTTGCTGAAAAAAAAATGCTCAATGTTCTATTACAAGTGATTGTTCAAATCTATTAGCACTTTTACACAATTATCTTATTATTAAAAGGCGGTTATGGTCACTCAGAGCAAGGATAATACGCCTACCTCAATACAAGCACAAGTGCAACAGGACATGTAGTTATTGGTAAGTGCTAATGAATGACTATGACTTGTCAATCTTGTCATACAACAGGTTACACTTTTGAACTCAGGCTAGTATCGAGATATCACTTCATTTAACGTAAGAACATTATTCTAGGCCCTTATATAAATCTACAATGACACTGCCCTTTCTTTCGGCTTATTATTATTATATTATATTTCTTACTAACTTTTAAAAAAAAGTATATTAGAACCGAAGTTACTAATATTCCCTCTAACCCCTCCAGCTAAGCTAAATTGCTTGTGTTAGGAATGGGTTCACATCGGTAGTATAATAGCCAGGATTCGAACCCAGGACCTCTCGATCGTAAGGCCGACTCCTTAACCACTAAGCTACCGACTTGAAAGCTAAATAGGCATTAAAAATACTTTAAGGTAGGTAGGTAGGTAAGGTTTTTTATCACAACACATATTAAAAAATATGTGCCTTCGTATGTCTGTCTGCATTCTAGAATAAATATTACAAGCTATGCTTAATGTAAGTCTAGAGAGAATGCTATGTAGTATGTCTCATTACTATGTAGCTGCAGTATTTTTGTTCTTATTCTTGTCTAAAGTGAACATAGAAATCTTTGTCACTATCAAAACATTGTCAAATTATTATTCAATCAATCAATCAATAAGCCTATCGCACTGGCCAAACAAAAATTTAATAGCGGTGGTTACAAATAAAGCTTTAATGCCAGCCTATTGGCTTCAAGCAGTTTTAACCTGTTATAATACATCCACATTTTGTGGCCCACGACCACCTCACTTGTGTGCCTTACCTGCTCATTTACTGATGCGGCATTAGCACAAGCTTTCCTCTTAAGGTTAAAAAATCAGGTAGTCGCTCCCACAAATTATTATTACACCTTAAAAATTATAGTAACAAGTCATCATTATAAATATCGTACAGCACAGAACACAATCTGTACAACGGTAACCCAACTACAGTAAAATAGTCTCCTTCAATTTTTTCCACAAATGTGCCACCCAAACCTTGTATACCGTACCCTCCAGCTTTATCCATGGGTTCTCCTGTTTTTATATAACCCTGTATTTGCTCTATGTTGATTTCACCGAAGTAAACATTTGCTTTTTCAGTGAATTTTACGGTTGACTCTTCTGTTTGTACCACTACACCAGTAAACACGGTATGTACCTTTCCCGAGAGGCTGCAAAAAGGGCGTTTAGAATATTAAATATCTGTAAAGAGATTATATAACATGCCGAGAAAAAATATAAAATAAGAAACAGTACTAGAGTACTGGGTGGGGAATGATTTCAAAAAGAGATACTAATAATCAAATAGACTAAATAAATATGCTTACCGTGTCAACATGTCAAAGGCTTCATCTTCAGATTGTGGTTTACCAAACATCTCGTTACCTAATGTGACCACAGTGTCTGCCCCTATCACAATATCAGGTGCACTGAGTTCAGTATGTAAAAGCCTCTCTCTTACTTCCAAAACCTTTTGTAGCGCAGTCTCTTCTACAAACTCTGAGAAACCATTAAATCTCTCTACTTCTAGATTCTCTTCAAATAATGATGGACATACTCGCACTTTCAACCCCTGAGAAAATACAGAAGGTTATTTTAACATGACACTTATAATAACTTTTGCTATATCTCAAATTATTACCGAACTTTTACAATATGTTTACTGAAAAAAAATTAACTTACTATATTTTCTATTAGTTCTTTTCTTCTAGGGGAACCACTAGCCAATACAATACTTTTCCGCTTTAGAACGTGCATCACCGGCTGTAGCATTTTTACTTAGATTTTCTTAGAGAAAATCTTATTAATAAATTCACATTTAAAATCCACATACACCATTAATTGAGTAATCAAATTCAATATAAATCAAAAACAATATTTAACAAATTACATAAATAATGATAAGTTAATGATAATTTTAAATTTCAATTAATATTTTTGGTGTTTGACATGTGTAAATTTCAATTAATATTTTTGGTGTTTGACAGACTTGACTGGACTTGATGGTGTATTTGACAGTTGACACTGATTGAATTACATTCAATCGTATTCAATTTGCGATTATGTCTTTGTATCATCTTTGTATCAAAATATTGCCTTTCTCAACGGAGGGAGGAAATGGGAGGCATGGTGACCTTGCCTCCTAGGCTGAGCTCCTAGGTGAGGTAGCCTGTTCACTGACTTCGGTTTGGTCATATCATAACAGCTTATGACAGGGTTTGGAGTTTGGAGCCACATTGTGACCTTCGTCTTTGCTTCTTTCACAGAACACAGTTTAATGTCGCAGAATTCATTCGTGTGATCATAGATATGTATATCTTTAAACGGATTAAAATGTCTTGCAAAGCTTGAGTGAATTTTGGGCAGCGGCAGTTTGAACACGCGCCGTTTTGTTAACTCTGAGTAATCTTCAGAATTGATTGTTTTTTTTTATGGGTGCCAGCAACTGTCTTCAAGGTAAACAACTGACGGACATTTAATAGCTTACATTCACTGTAAAGATCTATAGTTGGATACCGAAAGGGTTTTATACACATAGTCTTTATTACTGCTCTCTGAGCTCTTTCTAATGAATGATGTGCCGATGTAGAGTACTAGTAGGGGCTTTCGGTTTCGGGAGCGTTCCCCTTACACCCGGATATCCATTTCCATATCCATATCCATACTAATATTATAAATGCGAAAGTAACTCTGTCTGCCTGTCTGTCTGTCTGTCTCTCTGTATGTTACGCTTTCACGCATAAACCACTGAACCGATTTTGATGAAATTTGGTAAAGGGGTAGATTAGACCATGAGAAAGGACAAAGGCTATGTTTGGTCGCGATAACCGACATCCACGCGGGCGGAGCCGCGGGCAAAAGCTAGTATAATATAAAATAACACTTTTTTCATTACGTTATCGATATTAAAGATAGCGCTACTTAAAAGCGTCCCATCCCTATTATTACTTTTTTTATCTTCGCGCGTTTTCGGGATGACCAACAAAAAGCAGTTCCTCTTCCTCGCCTCTTCCCCGCTTCTCCTATCTCATCGAGATGCCAGAATAAAACATGAACAAAATAGGCGTCTACAAAAAAAAAGGGTTGTATGATCGTTTGACTAACTAAAAGTGATCATTCTGATCATTCTGATCAATCATAGACAAAATATTTAGTTTAATTGACGAAGCACATCACTACTATGCTAAAGTTAAAAAGAAAATTACATAGTCTATGGTGTTGCACAGTTGTCTTGTAGTGAGGTTGAGTAGCGTTTTTAGCTTTATGCCACAAAATACAACCAAAAAAGGTGATGTGAACATTTTTAATTTAAAATGAAGTCCATTGTGGCTTATGTTCGCAGTCTTATTGGTCTAGGCGACGATAATCCACCGATTAGGACAGGCTTCAAAAGAGACAGGTATGACATTTCACATTACATGTTTACAACTTTAGTATGTTATGGCGGCAAAGTCGGTAGAAAATTGTTTAAATCACCTTGAAATACACATCACAAAATGTTTAAAATACCACTGAAGTCTGCTGCTAAGTTCTGGTAACAGATTATTACAATAAACAATGGAAAATTCTTAGAATAGGCAGTATACACTATAATAATTTGTTTCAGGGAAGATGATGATTTTTCATCTGATGATAATTTAACACCGCTTCACAAAAAGCTAAGACAGTTGAAGAGAACAAGTTTTCCTGATATGTCGTCGAGTGGTACGTATTTTGTGCTTTTATTTTTGTACATACATTTTGAAAGAGAAATAACCTAAGCCTACTTTCACCACACAGAAGTCACAATAGAAGACAGTATTAATTACCGTATTTGTGTTTTAAACGGCCTTGCATTGAGGGCAGAAGGAATCACAAATTCTATCACTTATTTAAAACTCATACTATAAATGTAAGAAACTGCTATGTAAGAATACCTCAAGACTAATCTTAGATTGTGAATGGGCTAAAGTTTTATAGAAATCTTAACTTCAATAATTGCTAGTGAAGGACGATAGAACTTGCGTAGAGGTAATATGTTTGAGGTTGTATACCTGTTTGTGTCTGTTAACAGGTCATCATTGGTATGGCATTGTGGCCAAATAAAAAAAGTCATTTCATCATGTTGAAAAATTGATGTTACAATACTAATTTCAGATCCATGGGATTTTGAGAACAAGGCTAGTAGCAGTAAGAATGTGAGATATGTGCCAATACAGATAGAAGCTGGTCACCCCAGCACTTCCACCCCAAATGAAGCCAGCCGAGTAAGAACGGTACCTGTCAAGCTTGTAGGAGTAACGGAAAATGGTCCGTCAACACCTGCAAGGAAACCAAGAATGCATACTCCGGTACGGCCAGTTATACACGCTGTGGTTGATGATGATAATGATGAACCAGAGGTAATTTGTTGTATTCTATATTTTTTCTCACCTCACCATTAATAAAAAGACAAAATATACATCATTACTTGAAGGTTAACCAAATATAAATCTTAACATACATAACATAAACTCACGCCCGAAGGGGTAGGCAGAGGTGCTAGCACCCACATTTCGCCAGTTTATGTTTAGGCAATGTAATAGGTGGCGAGCCTATTGCTATTAACCGGGCACTTATAAACCTGCAATAAATAAACACAAAACTTCGAAAAGCATTGAAAAGTCATTGGTGTGTTCCATGGTAAACCTGGGATCGAACCCGAGACCTCATCTCAGCAGTTCATTACCCATATCACTAGGCTACCGCAGATTACGTACCAAATATAATTTTGACTATTTAGCATTTTTCATTTAAAAGCAACATAGAGTAGTACCTCCAGTCTATGTCTCTCTCTCTCTTTAGCAGTATACCTGCTGAGACTCCTTTTTTTTTTCGTGCGGAAATCCCCATGGATATCGAGTGCCATATCGAGTGATGAACTTGTGGAACTCTCTCCCGGAAACTGTAATAAGTGCTCCAACAGTGAACTGTTTCAAAAATAGACCTGACAAACATTTAACCAATTAAGAACACAAGTGCAGTGATATACACGTATCAGCTCGTAGAGCTGCTAGTGTATCAAATAATAATAATAATAAATAATAATAATAATAATACCTCCGCCGCCAGAGCCAGGATGGGAGGTTATGTCGGACTCGAACCGACTAAACCCGCACACCGCCTGATGGTCGTAGTGCTAGGCCTGAGGAGAGGTTGTCTTCGACATATCCATCGCACCCTGGCTGACCCAGGGCCATTCCGTGCGGTCTGGCCCACTCGCCCCTGGAATCGGGAGGCGTGCTGAGCAGCGCGCTGCTGGGGTTGACAGGCGGCTCCACCCGTAGCCCTCAGACCCGCGCTCATGGTGGACGGAGGTCAGTCTGTGCCCCCCGACGCCCGAGTTGCCTGCGCATGTGGGCGGCGCGATATCGAAAGTACGTTACCTAATGAGTAAAATTACATAAATAACTTTTTAAAAATCAAACGAGAGGTATCTAAAATTTTGACATTAAACCCTCCCATACATTTAGTATTAGATTAGTAGAAAGGAGGAACTATTATGAGACAGGATACTATTATGAGGTCAAGAAGGGAGGGAAGACGGTTAGGAACGTGGTGAGTAGCTGTTAGAGGAAGGATACACAGATTGTAAGAGCCTAGGACGTTGTTAATAGCAGATGAACGTGAATCATTTTTGAGAAGACATGTATTAAAATCTCCCAAAATTATCGTATGATTGTACAAAGAGACAAGATTCTCAAGTAAATTTTCAAATGACGAGAAGTAATTAACGCCTGAAGAATGTGAGTAATAAACACCGAGCAAAACCTTAACCTGGTTAAGCACTACTTCTATGAATATATGTTCACCGGCATCGGATGGTGGTGGTTGTGAAGATAGGTCAAGAACGGTATAGGGGAATTGATCTCTGAGATATATAGCACCTCCACCACCACGCTGTCCTGTGCGGTCGTAAGATTTAGAAGGAAGACAAGGCTTTAGTCATGTTTCCGATACAAGAACAGCATGAATATTCTGACTCTCAAAAGACGCCACCATGGCGGGAATATGAGCCGGAATGCTCTGAGCATTGATGTGAACAACATTGAAGTTCCTGCCAACATCAGAAAATTGCGCCCGAAGTATATCCGCCAGTGAAGGATCCCCAACGCAGCTGTCATCGCTGCTAAGTGCTACCCGCAGATAAAGACACATAAGAAATACTACTGATATCTAAAATATTCACAAAATCACACATAATTAATATTAAGAGAACAGAAGATAATAAAACGTAAAGTTTAAAAATATATGTATATATATTATATATTAAGTAATACTGATAATAAAAATAGGTAGATAATAATAATAAAATTATACAATAAATTTAAATACAACAGAATAAAAAAATGCACATTGTCCACCCGCCAGTTAAGTGTCGAAGTGTAGTTCAATAGAATAAACAATTAGCTTTAGCTCGGTAACATAGAATAACACTGAATATACGGGTGTGCGTTGTTTTATAGACAAAAGTTTCATATAATTTCGTTTTACAGAAAATGTTTCGCATAATTTCGTTTCATAGAATAATCAATATACATAATACTTACTTTTAAGATTTTTAAATCATTGACTTTTGTTTCACATAAATTTTAATGTTAGAATAATCATTTCATAGAATAACAAATCAAATATTCTTCTTTTTTATATTGGTTATTTCATATAAAACTTATTTGCGCAAAGATATTTTCTGGGTGGTTTAAAAAAAAATAACCACGAAGACTAATGTGGGTATAAAGAAAGACTATAAGTAATGCGAGTGATGTACCAGAATGCTAGGCATTTCATAACGGGTTTGTTTACTTCTTGGATGTAGCAGCTCGTCTCGGCCTGATGTCTTTCGTTGTAGTTGGTGCCGGCCTTGGAGATATTTCTGGGTCGATCTTACTAAGTTCACACAAAGAAGTGACACGATGCTTTGCATTGTTAGATCCAAGGACGTATATGAATCCCTCCTTAGTCCAACACCTAGTGACGCCGAACTTATTCCGTGCGGCCATAAAAATCTCATGACGAGATTGTGTCAGGAATTCAGACATAGTCACACCGGAGGCTCTCAGTTTGGTTTTCGCGAACCAGATTTCATCACGTACCTGTACATTAGTCAGCTTAGCCAGGATTGGGCGTGGGCTCTTAGGTGTTCGGGGCTTGCCCATTCTATGACACCTTTTGATGCTATCAACACTGAAATCAGCCAGCTTTAGTTGATCCTGCACAATATCTGCTAACAATTGTGCTGTGTTTTCATCATTGGCTTTGCTTACACCATGGAACATCAACATCTTGCGTCTGCTCTGTGTTTCCATATGATCAACACTTGAAGCCAGTAATTTGACCTGTCCCTGGAGCAGGCTAAAGGCCTGGGTCACAAATGTTTTGTATGCTGTGAAGTCTGTTGCCAGTGATCCAAGAGAGGGTTCGGAGGAATTAGATTTCTTGAGATGTTCCATTTGTGCCTCAAAATCTGCCATCCTCTTCTGGACGCCGGGTACAAACTGACAACATGTTAAAATGTATAAAGTATCAGATAACACGAGTGTCAAAATGTACAAACGTAAAATAGTTTCTAATCGTCAAAGTGTTGTAACGATCAAATGTAAGAATGCAGTGATGCTAGAAATTACAAATGTAAAATTGCATGAGTGTCAAAATGCGCAAATGTAATAAAAAATAAATGGTAAAATGTTTACATCAAATAGGTAATTGATATAAAATCTCTTTAGTGCATATCTATTTGAAGTACAACATGCAGTTCAAATAATAAACAATGTCAAATATAAAAAACAACAATAATAAGTAAATTATTGTAATTCTTGTGTATTTGAATTTGAATTTAGTGTTAAGACAAGAATAAATACATTAATAAATTGTAAGTTTTGTGAATTATAATTTGAATTTAGTATTAAGACGAGAAAAGTACATACTGTCAATTGAACATTTCAGCAACTGTAAATTTTGACCATTGGTCATTTGGTCATAAATACATATTGTCGATTGAACATTTGTAGCATTAGTACATTCTGACACAAGGTTATTTTGTCATAAATATATTGTACATTTTGACACTCGAACTATCTGATACTTTAAACATTTTAACATGTTGTCAGTTTGTACCCGGCGTCCTCTTCTGGAAGGACTCCGCCATGGATGCTTGCATAGTGCTTTCAATTGGATTCATAGTTTGAGTTTGCTGTGTGTGTGATGCTGTCAATTTGTTTATGCTGTTTATGGCAGGAGTTTGACACTGTTCTGGCAAGTAGTGCAACTTAGTTTCTATTTAATGTCATTAAACTATACAAATACTACTGTTAAATATTTTTAATTTCAAAATTTATACAGAGCTTTTAAAAATTTGTGTTGTGATTTCAACTACCCACAATGTAAACCCAAATACAAAATGTAGAAGTGTGCTGCCACATGCCATGTATCTTCTTCTGAAATCATATCTAGATGATCGTATGTTCTACGTAAAAATCAACAAAACCACTTCTGAGTTCTACAACATAAAAGCAGGTGTTCCTCAGGGATCGATATTGGGACCTTCACTCTATCTCCTGTTCACGGCTGATGTACCAGAATCTGATAACGTGATTACGGCCACATTTGCGGATGACACCGCGGTACTCTCATCTGATAAAGATCCAGAAGTTGCGTCTGGACACCTACAAGAGCACTTGGACAGAGTTCATCACTGGGTGCAGTCGTGGAAAATCATGGCTACTAAATCCAACCATATTACATTTAGCCTAAGGAAAGAAGACTGTCCCCCTGTAAAAATAGGTCAAGAAGTGCTCCCTCATAGCACAACTGTTAAGTACCTCGGATTTCACCTTGACAGAAAACAGACCTGGAAGACACACATCCAAAAAAAACGGGATGAACTAAATCTTAGGTCATTGGAATGGCTACTGGGCAGAGGATCGCGGCTATCTGTAGAAAATAAATTATTAATCTACAAAGCCATATTAAAACCAATCTGGACGTATGGCATCCAACTTTGGGGTATGGCTAAAATATCAAACATCGATATCTTGCAAAGATTTCAAAATTCAGTGCTCAAATCTATTGCAAATGCTCCATGGTTCACTAGAATGGATGAATTGCACAAATACTTGAATATTCCTACAATAAAGGAGGAAATAGTCAAAACTACCCAGTCATACAAAGCCCGGATCACTCACCACCAGAATAGACTAGCACAGAGTCTCGGCAATCAACTGGTAACAAGACAGTTAAGAAGACTGCACACCTGGGATAACCTCTGAAAGAGTTTAAAAAGAAGGCAGCCTAACAGTGGGATGCCTAACACGTTAAGCATCTCTCAAAAACTGCAAAACTCCAAAAAAAAACTGCTTATGGTTTAAACTGAAACCGATCGCATGTTTTGAACAAAAAAAAAAGAGGTGTGCTTTCTGGGTTCAGAACTGCAAGCTTTAGAACCTTCCTAACCTTATCATCCATCCATCCCTCCATATACTCACGTCTGTAAATCCCAAAGGGGTAAGCAGAGGTGTACTAGCACCCATTTTTTGCTAATTATTACTTTCGGTCGCACTACGTAATAGACAAGCCTATTGCCGCATGCCGTCTAGCAGGCCCTTTATCTTAGGCTGTATGTTTACTGTCGAATGGAGAACAGCCCTATCTCTTAGTCGCCTTACACAACACCCACAAAAAGAGCTAGGGTGGTCCTATTCTACTCCACTGGGAACCAACATGGCAACTTTTATCACTCATATTCATTTTATGTCTATCTTGCAAATCACTATACAACATAAGTCATAATTTTTTTATATATTCAAACTAAATTCTTGTTCCAGGTTACCTGGATAGAAGATAAAGCCCCTAAAAACCCAACAAAAGTATACATAGACCTGGATGATGACGACAATTATATTAATCAGCAAGACGATGATGTAATCTTCCTAAAGAAGGTGACCACACCACCTCCAACCAAACCTTATAAGTACTTCGTAGCTAAGAACAGTCAAGATGTCACCGACTCGACGCAGGACGAACCCGTATATTACAAGCTAAGCCGCAGGTCAACTGACAAGAACATATTAAGTATGTCGCCACGAACTCTGGGCAAATTCAAGTCACCTCCAGGAATAACTAAAACTTACAAGAAAGCTCCTACACCACTACCAAAATGGTGGATGCCTCCTACGAAACCAACATCCAATTTCTCATCAATTAATCGTAATCGGTTCTTAGGACTAAATGGTAATGCTAGGTCTACTCTATCCGAAGTATTTAATTTAGATGAAAAGAGAAGTTATCAAGAACTCATAAAAAAACACACAAACAGATTAAAACTGGACACCAAGAAGCCTTCAGAAATTATTAATCTCGCAGAGGATGCCGCTTCATTTAGACTGACACAGCAATCACAGAAGAATGCATTGAAAGAAATAAGATTAGTAGAGAAAGGTTTGGTAGCCGAAAAAGAGAATGATGTAACAAAAGAATACGATCCAATCACTGTTGCCTCAATAAACTCGTCAGATTCGGAAGTAGAAATCGTACCCTCAGAATCTTCCACGTCGTCGGTAAGAATTGATCCTATAAATACACTACGAGAATCTTATAGAGACAGGCTTGTCACTTCGAGTGACTGGCTGTCTAAACTAGATAAAAAGTATAGAAAGAAGAAACTAGAAACACAAGAAAAGCTTAAAGATGCAAGACAAGAATCTGATATCATATCTAAAGTTAATAATGAGTATAAGTTAGCTCACTTGGAGCATAAGCTGAAGTACGAGCTCAGTATACCTGAAAGTATTTATGAGGAGCCCCAGCCAACGGTTGAGCTGCCTCCGTTGACTCCAGAACAAGAAAAGTTAGTCAACAGAGCATTAGGGCCTGGTCCTCCTGGACAGTTGCTTGTAGAGAAATTCAACTTGAGAATACATAGGTATGTATATTTTATGTTTTACAAAATTGCAATTTTCATTGTAAACTTGCCAGGCCATAGCCATAGCCTATAAACAGATCCGCGTCGTTCGACGAGTCGGATCATTAGGAATCAAAATTCCGCGTCGTCCGATCGGTTGGTAAGAGAAATTCCGCGTCGTCCGACCGATCGGACTGAAAGAATCCCCGTCGGTCGAACCACGCGATCATAACTTATTTATTTAACTTTAGAACAACAGTTTTAAATTAAAATTTACAAATGCAAGTGCACTATGTCCTACCAAAAATGATGTTGTTATTCAGGCTGAGGTCATACTCGTAAAATCAAATTTGGCAAGATTTAACAAGCAAGTGGTCATGCCTGTGTGATTTTTAAGCGGCATTTTACATACATACCTACAATCACGCCTTTGCCTTTATCTCTGGAGGGTAAGGCAGAGGTCACTTAACACCAACATTTCACCAGTCATTTTATTCGGTCCCACATACTAGGGGGGGAGCCTATTGCCGTATTCCGGGCACTGTTATCAACTCGAGCCATGCATTTGATGCTGAGACTGGGCTGTATACTCGTATATCTATCTGATGTTAAACAGCCCTATCCCTAGTCGACTTCTACGACCGCTTGAGATGAAGAGATGGGGTGGCCCAAATTCTATTCTGCCGGGAACCACGCGGCTATTTTTTTTTATACCACTTAGGTGGCAGACAAGCACGCGGCCCACCTGATGGAAAGTGGTTACCGCGGCCTATGGACGTATGCAACCCCAGGGGCGTTACACTCGCGCTGCCTACCCTGAAGAAACCTTCTAATGCCCCTCTTGAAGAACCCCATATTGTAGTCGCTTGGGAAAACCGTGGCAGGAAGTTCATTCCACAGCTTGAGCGTACGTGGGATGAAGTTCCTTTCATACCGCACGGTGCGCACCGTATTCGGATGCAATGTGTGGACTATACTGATGATACTCATTTTAAAAACAAAATCCTGAAATTGAACCTCTAATATTTGTTTATTAGTTGTTTTCATAAAAAATCGCTACAAGATTACTTCCCTTTAGTTCAATACCTATTCAAGCGGAGTATAGTTGAACATTGCTTTCACATTATGCCTGCCGTTTTGTATCAGACTATAACTTTTGCTTCAGACGTGACCTACAAACGCTGTCCGGCCTAAATTGGTTGAATGATGAGGTAATAAACTTCTACATGAACCTGCTGATGCAGAGGTGTGAGGAGCGCAAAGACCTGCCCAAGGTGTACGCCACCAATACGTTCTTCTACCCCAAGTTGATGCAGAGCGGCCAGGCCGGGCTCCGGCGGTGGACCAGGAAGGTGATTATGACTTGGTTATTTCGGTAATAGTAACATTTGGATTACGACATACACAAATATATTATAAGGAAAAAAAAGAAGTCAGTCTTAAAAATGTATGAACACAAAAATTGAGTTTGCTTGTTAAATTAAAAATAGAATAGAAAATACAATAAAGGAATGGAACAAATCATCATCTGTATCAAAATTCAAACTATGCGTGTAAGCCCGTCTACGGCTTACTATGAACAGATTTTCCATTTCTATTTTCACTGCAGTATCGAATGTAATGAAATGATCAGAGGACCCATTAAAGGATTTGACTCACCATGGCCACAATTTTTGTTATTCTTACAGGTGGACATATTTGCGCACGACCTTATGGTGCTCCCAGTTCATTTAGGAGTCCATTGGTGCCTCAGCATTATTGACTTCCGAGCAAAGAAGGTTTCTTACCTAGACAGCATGGGGGGTCGCAATCAGGCCTGCCTTGAAGCTCTTATGCAGTACCTGAAAGATGAGCACCAGGATAAGAAAGGAACGCCTCTAGATGCCAGCGGGTGGAAAGCAGAGTGTCTTAAAGTGAGTCTTGCAGTATGATCATATGAGTATGTTTTCTCTTTCCAGACTTAGTACTTCTGTCAGTCTCAGGCGGTGTGGACGCCTGAGGTATTGGTTCGTCCGAGTGTATCTCGGCTCAATTCGAAAGTTATGACTATATGACTATAATTGTCGATGCTCAAACATGTAGAGGAAGGTTTACCGTGCGCAGTGTAAACAGCTGTATTTTGCCTCGCTTGTGCGACGAGGTAAATTGAGCGTATGTTGGTTCAGCTTCACTGTGACTCAGGGCAGCAGTTACGTGCGGTAGCCTCAAGTTCAAATTTCATAGTCAGAGGCTGCCTCGTGAAGGAAACGTTGTGCGACAAACGACCGAGACTGCCTCATGAGTGTTGGGCCACTGCACACTGGTTAAATTCATGCAGTCAAAAAAAAATATAACATACTTTTGTGCATGATAACTTTCCTTTCTCCAGATGTTTCTTAAACATAACTGATTTCAGTTCGAAAACATTGGAAAAAATGAAATGCTCAAGTGAGACTCAAACTCACGACCTTTCCCTTACAGGGGAATTGCTCTGCCAACTGAACTATTGAGCACCACTTGAATCATTCCAAATTTTCCTTCTCTTTATATCCGTCTATAAGGGTGTTTTCGAACTTAAAAGTTTGCATAATAAATGTTATAAAAAATTCATTCAAATAACTGATTTCACTTATTGTAACTAACGTCCCGTGCGGTTGCGCCTGCAGGACATCCCGCAGCAGATGAACGGCAGCGACTGCGGCATGTTCGCGTGCACGTTCGCCGAGTTCAGCGCGCGCGACGCGCCCTACTCGTTCGGCCAGGCGCACATGCCCTACCTGCGCCGCAAGGCCGCGCTCGAGATCCTCTCCGGCAAGCTGCTGCTCTAGGCCGCAAGGGCTCCAGGACAGCGCGCGACCGCGCAGGACAGCGCAGGACAGCGCGGGACAGCGCGGGACTGCGCAGGACAGCGCAGTACAGTGTAGTGTAGTGCCGTGCAGTGCAGTGAGTGTGACGCTCGAGTGAGGAGTGCGTACAAGCAACAGGACTTCTCGTAATTTATATATATGTTTTATTACTAAGGACCCATTTGTAAGGTTTGTTCACTCAACTGTATGAATCGTTTTAAAGATATATTTACAGCTGTTGCGGGTTTAATTTAAAATTATATTAAAACCGAAAAGATTACTTCGAAGTATACACTTATTGTAGTGAGGATTAGTCTTTCTATGGTTATTGATCATATTCTTGCATATTTTCTAAACATTACTAATAAATTATAATTATATAGAGGGCATTTCTCTGACATCATCTTTTCAAAACTGACAACTAATTATTTTTTATCAAATCAACATCTGCCCCGTAAATATTTCCTTAGAACTATTGATACTAAACTGAAAGAAATATACAAATTATCCTAATTAGTCTTCGTTTGCATGGCACAACTCGACCCCAGGATATAAATAAACCTCCAGTGATTCTTCCATTGAAATAAGTTTGAATTTGGTACAGTTAATTTGGGAATAGGAACCATGAGTCTTTTCCCGTACATCCTTGATTCCCTACAGTCCTATACAAGGCTTCAAAGGAAGCAAGTTTTAAGCAAACACTCTCATTCACCATTTTTCATGTAAGACATATTGCAAATAGTTTAGGAATCTCGTTAAGTCACCGACGCGGTTTAGCTTAGACTTTGATCTGCACAAACTTTTCCTGGAATTGTAATGAAAAAGAAATAAATAATGCTAGTTACTGTAACAATGATATTATTTATATAATACTAGCTTTTGCCCGCGTGGATGTCTGTTATCGCGACCAAACATAGCCTATGTCCTTTCTCATGGTCTAATCTACCACTATACCAAATTTCATCAAAATCCGTTCAGTGGTTTAGGCTTGAAAGCGTAACATACAGACAGACAGACAGAGTTACTTTCTCATTTATAATATTAGTAAGGATTGTCACTTTTAAGTCTGAAATACTTACAAGTGCTCATCACTTCATCAATTATCTATAGACTGTTCAAAACTCATTAATATCCTCCAAAGATTTGGCATTAAAATTATTCCTTAGACATAATATTTCTAGACTAACCAAAAGCAATTAACCACTTTGTAACATGAAAAGTCACTATACATGTATGCAATGCAAAGAGTTATTACTGTAAGTAACACCTGTCAGTAAAGCTGGATACAGGATAGGATAGGGGACTCTTTTGCCCGCACTTAGCCATTGTGCGTGAAGAGTACTGGCTAAAGCAGCAAAACAATCACAACTAATAAATTTGAAAATGATTTTTTGATTGAAATACATAATTATAGGTAATTTTACCAAATCCAAATTTACCAAATTTGGATAGGTAGAGGGGGGAACACTTGTGACGGTGGAGGTGAGCGCTGATGCATCACAAGGTGGCCACCCTAAACCTACACCTGGATCGCAAGTCCCAGGCGCCGTCACAGTGTTCCTCTCTGTACCACGCCATGGACCCGGCGACCGCACGATGAATCCATGGAATGCTAAGAACCGGATCTCTGAAATACACTAGTTATTTCTTAAATGGTTTTGTGACATGTTTTAAATCTAAAGTGATCTTTAAAACCGTTTTATAAGTTGATACAGTATCTGGACGGTTTCGAACGTCTCATCGCAAAACTAAGCTAAGATCACACCTGAACTGGTCAAAGTCTTTCCTTCCATTCTTTTGAATAATTAGCATACTAAATTAGAATGTTTTGAACTACTTTTGCTACTGACTACATCAGCCTCCTGAAGAGATTGGCTTTCAGCCTAACTACAAAATGGTCGAACTTCGATATTTTCCGTGAGACGACTGCCATCTGACCTCCTCAACCCAATAGCGATATCGAAAATCTGTTGAAAATGAGGTGAAGGCAAATTGATGTCCTTTTATTTGAAAAAAAAAACAACATGATCTGCCCTTTACTTATTGAGGGAAATCAGTTTTTGAAAGTTCATTTATAGTTTTATGGGCATGTTGCACAATCCTACAGCCCACAGCACATTTTACCCATTTGTACATATTATTTTGTCCACTATAAAGTTTTTGCTATAGCTTCTAATTCTAATCTTTACCAATTTATCCTAAAGTCTACCAGCATAGCCTTTTTCATAATGTATTTTTATAGAAAAAAATGAGTTTAAGATATCGAAAGTCTATTTCCAAATGTGTTTGTTAATAAGTCATCTATAGTACTCATGTTAGAGTCCATCCAGCAATAATATGTTTAGTTTTCACTCGTATATTTAATTTTAAACGTGACAAAAAGACAGACACTAACGGAACAAAGGCTAACTTCTAATGTTTGTGATAATATAATTATTTGCATGAAAGATATCTGTGTTATGTATACAATGTGTGTGTGTGGAGATGTGCGGCTGATTGTAGATAATACATGAATAGTATCGTCGTTATACTACGAAAAACACTTAAAACTAAAACAGCTCAAGCTTTGAATTGTATAGTTACCGACCCCAAGTCACGAGAGAAATAAGGTTTGACACCTAAGAAACGCGTATTATGCATATAAAGTACATTTTGAGGTTCAAGTTATATGCCGGTAGCTATGCTTTTAAAAAAACTATTATTTTCTAGAGAATTACAAAATTCTCTTGATAGACATAGTTTGCATATTACACAATTGCATTAGAATCTTTCTGACAAGTGCTTTTCTTGGATTTTTTTTTTGTGTTTCGCGGCAAATCGACGATATTTTATAATTAGGATTTGGCTGTAATGTTAGTTGGTTTCATTTTTATTATAATATTGACTATGGTCACAGAATCTATGGTGTACTTAAACCAAATCCGATTGATGTGATTATTTCTTGATTAAACAAATATCACACTGGCTGTTTTAAACCATTGGATTTGGTTGAAGTATGTTTATAAACATTTGTTGATACATTATCCATTCCTAAAACTTCGAGTAGACAGTAGGACTCTTACACATAGGAAAGATTGTTGACATAATATTTCATTCTCATTTTATTATTTAATATCCACAAGTAAATTCATAGTAGACTAATCTCGATTGGTGTATAGAAACAGAGGTATATGGCGGGCTGTTGCCTCTCTACCCCAGAGGTAAAAACTTGTGATATAATGTCTTCATTTCCCATTAGTAAGGTGTTTTCTGACACACCCATTGTGTGGGCCAGTTAAATGGTGTAAAAACCGCCCAGTCGCCACAGCAATGGTTGCAAAATAATATTGTGGTTCCATTGTGGAGTATTTTACTCTTTTCTGGCGTTGGCAGTGCATCAGTGCTGCCGCCTATAGCGTCAGGGGCAAGGAGTAAGGGTCGATTCCCACTGAAAGAGCAGCGACTGGCAGCGGTTTTGTGAGGCAAAATATTACAAAGCATTTTAAACCTTATTGATGGGGAGAAAAAGATCATAGTCATTTGAAGGCGAAGAAGGGGCTTCTCGCTATCATTTCTATTACCGGCCGCTGGTCTTTCTGTGGGGGTTGACCCTGAATGCATAGTCAATGCCGTTTGGTCGAGAAAGCACCCCTATGGTTGTTTGTCAACGTATACGTCAGTAGTTGCACCTGCAACCTCGTCTTATCATAATGTCGTGGCGGTCGCTTAGTTACAACTTGTGCTTAATTAATTTAGTATCGCTATAAATTGGAAATGTTTAAGTATTTATAGCTAATTAAAGGTCTGTCTTTTTGTCATGGGAGGTCGTTAGTCCTAGTTAAGGTATCTCTCTGTATTATAAAATGATAGGTAAATAACTTAATCCTTATGATTGTAATTCAGACATTTTGTTGGACCCGCAAAGGGTTATCCGAAGTTTTCTAAGTGATAGAATTATAAATAAAACAATTCGAAATCATTTACTTATTTTATTTGGCACATATCACCGAATTAGTCAAAATTACATCACAAACAACACAATAATTCTTCCATAAACCTATGTTCCACAAAATAATACATAAATGTATACATAATTTCGTTAGGTCCTTTCAGGAGAGTTGATAAATACTATATTGAGCAATATCAAGGAATCGATCAGTCAATCATACAAATTCTTGAACATTTTATTTTCTGTAATGTAATCTAGGTACTAGGTAGGTACTTTGCTATCAGTGTAAAAAAGTGTGCTACTTAGGAATTTAATAAAGAGAACCGTTGAATCAATTGACTATTTGCGAGGGTTAGTGAGAACTAAGGCTGTACCCAAACGAGCGTAATTTTTTGAGAGGTAGGCCGCGTAATTTCTGTTTTGTCATTTTTTTTTTTGCATCCGGTTTCATAGAAAAGTCCTGTTTCATTCATACGGTGACGCAAAATGAGTTGTTTACAAACTTTATGGTTGTATGAAATCGAACGCAATGACCGAAATTACGCAAATCACAACTCAAAAAATTACGCTCGTACAGCTTCAGCAGCAAGTAGAACTATCGGTAGAGGAACGCTCAACATAGTATTTGGAACTCTCTGAATAGAGCATAATATTTAGGGCTAGGGGACATCAGTCGGCGTTAACGCGCAGCAGGCGCAGCTTGCCGTCCTGCAGCAGCGCCACGCCCGAGTCGTTGCTGCCGCCGCAGTAGTGGTACGACGAGAACACCGTGATGAGCCGCCCGCGCAGCTGGCACTGCACACACCACAACAGCACGAGCTAGTTGGTAAGCGTTAACGGCCCTACTTGAGATTTACTCCTATTGTACAATTGTACGGCCGTTAGTATCCGAGTTGGGCGCGCACAAATATCGCAAGGGTAAGATGAAAATGTACACTTCAGGGTCGACAGCACGAGAATCACGCTGCTGGTGTCGCACACGTCCATTGGGCACGATAACCATATTTCATGAGGTGGGCCGTGTGCTTGTCTGCCACCTAAGTGGTTAAAAAATGAGAGCTAACGTAGCTGTAAAAACGGATTGATTCAGATTTACCAAAAAACCAAAACAGACAAACTGATACACTAACGTAAAATTTTGAGCCTATGATTGGTTTAAAATATTATCTATAATTTGGTAGATGTAGATTATCGAGCCTCAACGGCCACGCACTCTCCACCAGAAACCTAAAAATCGTGCCCTGTCGTGACGACGCACATAGGGGTACTTCTACGAAGAAAACTGGTCAAAACCCTTATTTGCGAATTAAACAATATGGCAAGTGTGATTAGTTTCCCGAATACTACAGTAGATGGCGCAACGAATAGGCCCTTGACTTCTTGACCCGTAGCTTGTTATTGGTGAAGAGGGTAGGTGGAATATTATCTAAGTTTATATTACACTCTGTGGTAGGACGTGTATATAGTCCTACCACGTGGTGTGTTTGCACACAGAGCGTATAAGCTCCTATGACACTGCAGTTAGGTTGTAAGAAAGGAAATACTCATGTGACCGCTTCTATGAACGAAAACGCAAGAGAATCGGCACTGACCTGTGTTCCACCTCGTGAGGATTCAGCTGCAGACAGGCGTGGTTCCTGGCACGTGCTGGTGGGTAGGTAATTTTCGACCGGTCGGTTATTTTCTTGAGTGAGTCGTTTTCTTCCGATACACTTCACTTATACTGACTTGAGAATGTGGCCAAAGGAACTTATAGAATTACACAGAAAGAAACGAGGAGTTGAATAACTCAAACTTCCGTTGGTGCGTCGGCGCGTGAGTCAAAAAGACACCTTTCGGCGCTGGGTGCGGGTTAGTGACTAACTAAAAAATGCGAGCGGGTAGATGATCCGCCGTGGTGCTTGAGAGTCTCGCTCATAGAAACTTCGTTCTCAAAATACAGTTCGAACAGATCCATTCACAGCGCCATTCATTGGCCTCCTCCAACACCAAGTGGTCAACAAATGAGCGCCAATATTCAAACATTATTCGATACATAGAAGCGGTTTATTAAATTACAAAATTGAAATACAATTAAATTATGTGGGAAATAATTAAGAAAGTACAGCGCTCCACCATGCACCCGGCTTTGGAACGTCGCAAGACGTTACGAAACAAACAAGCGAACACTGGCCGATTAGAGCCCATAGTGAATTTGTATAACATAATAATACACATAGCGAAAATAACAACTTAGACTAACAATATCTAAAGTATGTTTAAAGTTTGAGTTAAAAATTAAAGTTTAAGATTATATTTAGCGTTGTAAGTTATTGCGTTGGGATAGGATACAATTTGGTTACAGCGCGTTTGCAAGTACCAGTACGCGTTTTATATATTATGATAGACATGAGGAGTCCAGGTCCAGTATGACAATTGACAACGTGAAAATGCTGAATTATTAGATCAACAACGTGATCGCGTTTAGGGAGAAGGACAGGATGTAATCCTGATACAGAATGAGGTTCGATCTTAAATTTAAATCGTGCGAATTTTAAAACGTATGTAATGATACGTAGTAGTTTCTGCCAAGAAGAAACACGTTGTGCTAATGTACATAACAATAGCGACTCTGTGTGTCTTGTTGTCACACTTAACACATTTGCCTCATGCTCAGGTAAGTCAGAACAGTTGGCGGGAGAGAATGACTTAATCGGCCATTCATCAGGGGGGCCGCGGATCCATGCTGGACCGTTCCACCACAAATCATAAGCCAAAAGTTGCGAGGGGAGCATACCGCGTGATAGACAATCACTCGGGTTAATGTCTCCGGCGACGTGATAAAAATATTTAGCGTTCAAGTTTTCTTGACACTGAGCGACCCGGTTGCTAACAAAAATCGACCACCGATGTGGTGACGAGTGAACCCATGATAAGGCAATCGTGGAATCAGAAAAGGCGTAAATGTCAGTAACGGGAATGCGTAATGCATACGAATCACGTACAGTTCTTATTAACTTTGACATAAGCAAAATAGCACATAACTCTAAGCGAGCAAGCGTAGTAATCTTAGTCGGAGTGACCTTTGATTTCGCACACAAAATGCGAGTTTGAATGCCAGATGGGTAGGTACAATGTGCATAAATAACACATCCCATGCCATTCAGGCTGGCATCACAAAATGCGACAAGACGTGATTCGCAATCAACTTCGACACCTATATATCGCGGAATTTTTAATGTGTCAAGCAATTTTAATTCTTGAACGAGAGCGGAAAAGCGTGAGCGTATATGCTCTGGAGCAGGGTCATCCCAATCACTCTTACTAAGCCAAAGTTCCTTAATTAACAACTTGGCGTAGAGTATCACAGGTGTCACCAACCCGAGCACGTCAAATAGTCGTGCAACTATAGGGAGTATATTTCTCTTAGCGCACTTCTCATCTACCAAGGTGGATGTGAAATAAAAATTATCTCCACACGGCTCCCACGAGAGACCTAAAACCTTTGCGACATGACTGCCAACATCAAACACAAGCGATTTGCGGTGAGTATTTATGTCAGCGTTCATTGCGATAGGACATAACCTAAAATTTAATAATAATAAAAACAGGTCTGCCTGTAAATTGGGACCAATATGTAAAATATTATTGAGCGAAAGACAAGTGTGGGTTTTAGCGCTCGCGTCTAACACAATACGTGACATCGGTTCGTCATGTCGAACCACTGCGCGATGTGGTATGTAATAACCATCCATAGACAAATTAGAGTCATCAACGAGACCAAGATAACCGTTATCCAAACAATCCCGAATAACCTTATTGTAATTTTCACGTACGGTTGGTGATTGACGAAGTTTACGCTCGAGCGACATAAACCGGCGGTGAGCGACGCCGCGCGAGTTCCCTAGTTCAGAGGGATCCTTGCAGAACGGCAGCGCAACAGATGTGAAAATATTCTCACACTCGGTTTCTTCTGGAGACAATAGGCGCTTCACAGGAACTTCCTCAAGTTCCCAAAATTTTTGCACTAAATCAGTTAGTGCTAGCGCAGAAAAGGATGCGGTTGTAGGCACAACAACTTTACGTGGGTAATCACCCATAAGTACATACCCAAACGCGGTTGACAGTACACAAGGGGCACTGGGGCCACACTCGACTCTATTTCCTAAGTAGATATACGGGAAGAGCTGTGCACCTAATATTATATCAATGTTTCCTGGAATGTTCCAGCTTAAGTCAGCAAGCGGTAAATCGCGAAGATTTAACTCGCTATCACACTTAATTAATTGCGAGGGCAATTGATCCGTAAGGCTATTCATAACTAACGCATGTATAGTATACTTATGATCTGCATAAATACGAGATTCAATGTCCAAATACACATAGCCTATTATCGTGTGCGAAATGGAGCCAACACCTTTGACAACAGAATTACTCATTGGTATTATTGGTAAATTTAATAAACGACAACAGGACAATGTTATTAAGTTATTCTGTGAGCCATTATCAATTAGACATCTGACTACAGATTTATTTCCAGTGCTACCTTTAGGGCGAGCATACACCTGAGCGGTTGCCAAGAGAATATCACCCTTATGGCTAGAGGCATACGAATGCACAGTGCTTGAAGCGAGCGATGACTCAGGAGTGGGACCGTCAAGGTCGCACTGGGGCGGCGGGGATGCGGCAACAGTCGTCGCATGCGAGTGCGAATTATTAATATTATTCTCAAAATGCAATAATTTATGATGTTTTTTCTGACAGAAACAAACTGACGTACTTTTACATCGCGGGAGATTATGTAATGTGCTTAGACAATTCACGCAACCACGCTTAGATTTAATAAACTCATATCTAGCCTTTGCATTTTGCATATTTTTAAACTGAGCGCAGTTATACAGGTGTCGGTGGTCGCGGCCGCCACATAAACAACATGACGCATCAACTACGGCGGGCGCATTCGACTTATTATTAATCGGCACACTGACAACAAACGACTTAGAATTACGCTGTACACGCCTATCATTAGACTGTGGTGTCCCAGCAGTGGACGACTTCGCATATGACGAAGACCGCGGGTTTGACCGTTCAATCATCTTAGCATAATCTTGTACAAAGTCGATCAGCTGTTGCGTTGTAGGTATATCGACACCCCGAACAGAAAGTTCGAAGGCTTGGATGGTTAGCGTGTCCATTTTCCTCAAGGCACATTGTAGAAACACGAAGTCCGTTAAATCATTTATACCTAACTCTTTAAGCGCGGCGATAGATGAGGAATATATACCTATAAATGAATCAAGTGAGTTCACACTAGGTGAACAATTCTTTAAGTCTAATATATTATTAAGATAATATGAACCTAATGAGCGTTTATCTTGGTATTTCTTGACCAAGGCGTCCCACACTATACTGTAGGTCTCACTTGACGGAACAATACCGGCAGTGAACTTTAATGCGTCTTTGGTTAATTTTGAGAATAGGTATTGCACACGTTGCGAATCAGACAATTGTGTGTTCGAATGAATATTGGCCTTAAAGGACTGATAAAATGTATTCCAGTTTTCAGGGCGTCCGTCAAAACTCGGAATAACAAGCATTTCCAATTTCACTACAGACGCGTTTGAATTAATCGACCCGTGTGAGGCGATCTCCTTGACCTTGGGCGTAGATAATTTATTTCTAATGCGTTTTATTCTCGAATACAATTCATCGAATGAGTCAAGGCAAGAATAGTCGGATTCTACAGGGGATTGTAATGATAAATTTAAGCTATTTATTTGATCTACAATCGACTCGAACTTATCGCGAACGACATCGATGTTCTCGGTCTCAGACAGAAAATCTTCATTCGCTCGCGTTGTTATGTCAAAACACACAACTGATTTCGACGATTTATACCAACGATTAATGCGTGCAAACAATAATTCCTTTTTTTGATTCAACAGAATAAGCTTCGTCTCGAGATCTGACGACATGTTTGCAAATTAACGATAGGTAGGACCTACCTATTGAAATATAACAAGAAGATTATCTGTAAGGTACCTACTATAATATAATAGTAATTCAACACAAACAGTTTAGATATACCTACTTTTTATTGAAAATTGTACTACGGCTTATTATATAATAGCGCAAGTAGCACGGCGGAGCGTATAATAATAGTAATGTAACTATGTACTTACGTACCTAGATAGGTACCTACCTACAAAGTTACGCGTATGCGAATAGAATGAT
This sequence comes from Eilema sororculum, assembly GCA_914829495.1. Classification (NCBI taxonomy): domain Eukaryota; kingdom Metazoa; phylum Arthropoda; class Insecta; order Lepidoptera; family Erebidae; genus Eilema; species Eilema sororculum. Next base: position 26,216,465 of record OU618537.1, read on the forward strand.
GATTATTTACCAATTAATACGTAAATCACCAACTATTATAAATATCTACCAATTATTACGTAGATTTAGCGTTTTAAATGCAGAATTTACCAAATAATTTACGTAAATCTGTTAGCGAAAGAAAGTAATGAAACTAAGATGGCGGAAAGAATTCACCAAAATTACGTGAATCTTTTAATTAAATGAATAGGAAAGAAATATTATTCACCAATAATTACGTGAATATGTTATTTACTGGCCTATCCGACTCGTAAGGACCATAAATTATGGCAGGACGTGTATATAGTCCTGCCAAATGGTGCGTTTGCACACAGAGCGTATAAGCTCCTATGACACTGCAGTTAGGTTGTAAGAAAGGAAATACTCATGTGACCGCTTCTATGAACGAAAACGCAAGAGAATCGGCACTGACCTGTGTTCCACCTCGTGAGGATTCAGCTGCAGACAGGCGTGGTTCCTGGCACGTGCTGGTGGGTAGGTAATTTTCGACCGGTCGGTTATTTTCTTGAGTGAGTCGTTTTCTTCCGATACACTTCACTTATACTGACTTGAGAATGTGGCCAAAGGAACTTATAGAATTACACAGAAAGAAACGAGGAGTTGAATAACTCAAACTTCCGTTGGTGCGTCGGCGCGTGAGTCAAAAAGACACCTTTCGGCGCTGGGTGCGGGTTAGTGACTAACTAAAAAATGCGAGCGGGTAGATGATCCGCCGTGGTGCTTGAGAGTCTCGCTCATAGAAACTTCGTTCTCAAAATACAGTTCGAACAGATCCATTCACAGCGCCATTCATTGGCCTCCTCCAACACCAAGTGGTCAACAAATGAGCGCCAATATTCAAACATTATTCGATACATAGAAGCGGTTTATTAAATTACAAAATTGAAATACAATTAAATTATGTGGGAAATAATTAAGAAAGTACAGCGCTCCACCACTCTGCTGTTCTAGATTTAAAGCAACAGTTGGTTATATTTACACGAATTACTAAGTGATATTCTTAATTACAAAAATAATTTCCATATGGATCTTGAAAATGAAGGTATGTAGTCTATTATTAATGCTATAATGATTCGTTAAACAATTTTAAACCTTTTATGACTTGGCATTTATAACGATAAAACGTTATTTCTTGACTAAAATATTCCTATAAATTAGTGATTTAGTTATATTTCCGAGTGCGTCCGAGCAAATATTTCAATTGAATATTAATATAGCCTATCTAAGGATGTTGTTATATTTAAAAAAAGTAACGGAAATTCGGCGGTTTATTTTCAATGATTTTTTTAAACAAGGTATCATTAAGTATAGATATCTCTAAATATTATGTTTTACTTTGTTGTAGATTATTCGAAAGACATTAAAACCTTTACCAAACAATATTTATATGATGTCTGGCTGAAATGTCCTTATAAGCAAATTGATAAGAAGTTTGAATATTTGGAAGAACATTTATCTGAAATCACCAAATGTGAACTTAATATAATGAAACATAAGTTATCTCATTTGAATCCGATTTCACAACTAAATGGACGGCTTCTTACAAGAAAAGAGAAGTTTTTGAAAAGAAGAACGTTAATTGGTTGCACGGTATTATCGCTTTCCCCACAATGACGACATCTTAAGCGCGTACCTACTGGTGGTCGACCACAAAAACATTTTTGGAATCAAGTGACCGCTCTAAAAGAAGAAAAACAAAAGACTTAAGAGAAAATATGGATACAGATGTATTAACGTTTCCGATACAGATGTGCTTAAGAGCCATATATAGGCAATGTAAGTGCATCCGATATTATAAAGAGTATTACCAAATCGCCATCAAGTGCGCCTAAACTCCGAAAATTAATTACCAAGGCACATCATGTTCCTATTCAGCAACTCTCATCTACAGAAGCGTTATGCATGTTTATGGAAGGGGATTTTACAAGGAGACAATACAATATAGTAAGAAATGCTGACAGAAAGCGCTTTCCATATTACTCAGTATTACAAAAGGCAAAAAAGAGTGCTATCCAAAACCTGAGGCATTTCGTGTTACTGCCACATGTGCGGAGATAAAACTACAAGATATATTAGATCACACTTGTTTGCGCTTATGCCAGTATCTGGATGAAGTGCTTGAAACATGCAGTGTAGAAGAGCAGTCTAATTTAGAATTGATTTACAAATGGGGATGTAACGGATCCCAGCAAAGTCAGTTCAAACAAAAATTAACGAAACCATTTTCAAAAGAAACTGTAGAACTTCTTCTTCCAACACTATCTTCTCGAAGTTTACCACGTGAAAGTGATTGTGAAGACCAACATTCACATGAGGGTAGCTCATGTGACGAATTTGAATAATTCTTTGTAGAATCAAAATAAAAAAAAACACGTTTAGTATCAATTTCTGGTGTTATGATGTGCCTACCTTAATCAATCTTCTGGTAACGACTCTTCGCGAAGACACATTAAGATTTCAACAGCAGAAACATACATAATGAGTTTTGACCATAATTTCATATTAAATACCCCTATGTGCGACGAGTGCTGCAACGTACCTACCCGAAACGTCGCGTCGGCAAAAGTCCAGAACTTTAAAAAAAACTATGACTTAAAACACTTATCAGGCAGCTAGAGTGAAGTATCAAGAAGCTTGCCGGTGACAGGTTGTGACTCACCATGAAGCCGTTCTGCTGCAGCTCGTGCGCGCGCAGCACGTGCGACAGCTGGTTGGAGGCGAGGAAGCGGTCGAGCGCGCTCTGGTCGAACACGTGGCCCGTGCCGCGCTTCGTGTTCGCCGCGAAGCCCTCGTTGGCCGCCAGCTCCAGCTGGAGAGTCGCCGTCATCTTGTTGGGCCTTGGACATCGTTTCAAATATATTATATTATTCACTAGCTTTTCGCCTGGCGGGTCACCTGGTTGCCTAGTGTGTAGATATAGGTAGGGAGGTCACGTAGCTAAATTAGTAGTTCCTCGAGAGTCACGGAACCCTATTAGATTATTTTGACAGCCTCTGTGGCGTGGCGGTAGCGCACGCGACTGCCACGCAGGAGGTGCTAGTTCGATTCCCGCTCAGTGCAAATATTTGTATGCATGAATATGGCTATTTGCATTGGTCTGGGTGTTTCTATGTATAATATGTATTTACAAAAAAAAAGTATATAAGTATGTTTATCCGCAGTCTAGATTCCATAACACAAGCTATAAAAGCTTACCTGGGTCTAGATAGCGTTGTGTAGAATGTTGTGGAATTTTTTTATTTTTATTAGACGTAGATTAAATGACAGAAAGAATAATGGTAGGTATTTAAAGTTTCCACTTTTAGTGATGGAGAAAGCGTAGGTATACATAATATAATAGGTAAATAGGTATATCATCCATTTTAACTAATTTTTGGTGGTTATGGTTTTGTATTACTTTGGTCTTATTTAATGTTTCACAGTTAAGTATTCTGGTTCGTTTAACTCTAAAATAAACGTAAAAGATGACCGCGTTTGAGTAAATACAGAAATTTCTTTGAAGATTCCCGCGCCCTTAAGTTACGCTTAAAACACAAGATTTTCAAATTGGATGCTTTGTTGCCTAGTAGGTAACTAACCTACCTTATTAATATAAGGTTAGTTAATTTAAGCTTCGCGTAGGTGTAAATCCGTAGAACATTATTTTTGCGCACCCGTCCTTAATGAAGGCTGCCTACCGGCTGGAAGAATTTGTCAATAAATAACAAGTACCTAGGTAACAAATTATTAAAAATCACTAACTTGACAGGATCATTCCACAGCAGTTCCCACGCGATTGAACTTTGTTCCGCAGGCTTAGTGAGTGGCACCGGCACCTTGTCGATGGCCGAGATCAGAGGACACACCCAGGGGGGCGGTATACCTCCGTGACAGCAGAACACCTGGCGAGGACAACTCCCCATTACAAAGCTCTTATGCGTTGCCGCGGTTCCAGATTATCGACCTGAAGCTTCGTGAACAGGCGTGATCGTGAATGTGGACGGTTTTCACGTGGTTCACGCGCATTCACGCCTGTTCCCCGATGAGTATTTTTTCCCGCGACAAAAGGTTCGCGCCTCCACATCTACGTTTCATGGCCACCTGCTCCTAGGTACAGTCAGTGACAGAAATATCTTGACGTACAAAGTTTCAAAATGGTTATAAAACTAAGATAATAAGAGCAAATCCAAATCAAACTGTTTTATTGATTTAAATTGTACTTACTATTTTCTGAACTAAAGGAGTGTCCACCGTGTACCAAACTCACAATAATCGGTGAAAAAGGAAGGGGAGAAACCAAGGAATTACTTAAGATTATTTAGCCTTTAGAACATTGTTTGTTCATCAACATCTTTCTGATGCTGACTTTACGTTGTTATTGCAGCTTCTACCTGTGCTTCTAAGTCCATTTCACGACGGGTTTCATGAATGATTGAGAGTATTTGAGAGCAACCCGTGAATGTGGAGGGTGCGACTAATGCCACGAATGCACGGCGCGAATTTGCGCGTGAATTCACGGTACCTACGAGTGTAGAGCGGCCATTAAAACTTTCGGAGGATGAAATCGTGTTTAGCTCACCCCAGGTGCCAAATTTTGATAACACTGACAGACGTGCCAATCGCCTGTAGACAAGCCTAGCTAGACAGTACAACTGGTAGGTACGACGTTCATTTTGCTTATGGTTTTAGGGTAAACTGTTTAAAGAGCAAATAGTCAGTCCGCCTACTTACTACAATTTGTGTTCAGGTAGAAAAAGTAACATACTCTATCATCGACGACTGCAGCCAAAGGTAATGTGTCGAACACGTTGTTTATGGCGTTCCATATCTTTGCACCTTCTATTTCTCCGTATTTCCCGATGCATTCACTGCAAAGAAATCCATACTCCATACTAATATTATAAATGCGAAAGTAACTGTCTGTCTGTCTGTCTGTCTGTCTGTATGTTACGCTTTCACGCCTAAACCACTGAACCGATGATGAAATTTGGTATGGGGGTAGATAAGACCATGAGAAAGGACATAGGCTACGTTTGGTCGCGATAACCGACATCCACGCGGGCGGAGCCGCGGGCAAAAGCTAGTTATACAAATAATGGCACCACTGAAAAATATAACTCAAAACTCACAACCCTGTCAGCGAAGTACCGGCCGGCCTAGCCTACCCAAGTAATTTGCGCAACGTAGTATTTTATTTTTAATTTTTTTTAAAAGTAGTATGTAAACAGACCAACAGTACAACGCACATAAGCTACTTTAAGTACGAGCGATTTTAGTGTTTTTCGAAAACACAACATTGCGTTCTATTCGAGCGAACACAAAATCTTACTAACATTGCGCACATTTCCGAATCTTAGCGAACCAAGTGAAAATTATTTTTTAGCGGTGCAGTTCGCGGCTGGCGAGAGATAGTGTCGCGTGCACTCACTTGTAGAAGGAAAACATCTTCTGGATGTCGCGCGTCTCGTGGTTGCCGCGCACCAGCAGCACGGCGGCCGGGCGCTGTAGCTTGGCGGCCAGCAGGTACGCCAGCAGCTCGGCGCCGTGCGCGCCGCGGTCCACGAAGTCGCCCAGGAACAGCAGCCGCGCCGCCAGCAGCGCCGCGCCGCCCGCCCACAGCGTCGCCTCCATGGACAGCAGCGCGCCCAGGTTGCCGTGCAGGTCGCCTGTGTGTGTGTCGCGGTGTGTGGAGCCGACCTAGGCACTCCTGCCGACTGACGAGTGAGGCTCTGGCGTAAGCCCCTCTCGGATTTTGGGGTAACTCCGACGGCCGTAGGGAGTAGACCAAAGCGCACACTTTAGATACAACCGAAATTGGTACTAGATGAAGAATAAACGAATACACTAAACGAAGCAGTGCTTCTAGTCAACTGACACCACCTATCATATCTAGGATGCAAACTCTTACGTCAGTTGGTTACAACACAATATCCTTGGCAATTTATAAAGTTATCATGATGTTTTAAAAACCAAGGCGTTGCGAGAATTCACTCCTTCTAAGATCTAGGTAAGCACATGATATCCCACCGATGACGTAGCAAGGCGAACTGAGGCGCAGCAGCCTGGGCTCGGCGGCGCACAGCGGCCGCACGGCCTCGGCCAGGCGCAGCAACAGCGCGCCCATGGCCACCTCCTCCGCCGGGCTCGCCCACGCCCACGCCGGCTTGCCCACCGTCACCGAGCTGGCTTGGGTGAATTCCGACTGACGCCGCTACGAGGCAAGATGAAGTACTATTAAACTCGGCAATGATATATCATCGTGAGTCACAACTAGCTGTTTATCAGTTGATTTGATCAGATATCTTACACCGGACCAAGGAAATAAGAATGAGGTATATACTTATATCCTTGGCCGTGTATATGTGTAGGGGAACAAAGAGTTAGGTACCTAAGCAGCACCACTAACAAATAAACAGATGAATCTTGACCGCGTGCACCTATAGGTACGTACGCACATGAGTGTGAGAAACAACCGATACAGCAACGGAAAAAGGTGCAGAACCTAACCATGATTGAAGTACGTTATTAGTTAATGAAACAGGTACCTACGTCAGATCAATCGGATAATCCTCTTGTTGTGAGTGGGGTTTTTACTTTTTTACTGACTCTTTGCTCCTGTTTAATGTACATACTACGTACGGTAGGTACGTTAGGTCCGTTAGGTTTATCGATAGCCGTCGCAAAGTAATGCACCGCCGCCAACGCCTCGACCGGCAGCGAGCCCGGGCCCAGCAAGTCTAGCGACTGCGTCGCGCCGGTCATCAGGCGTAACGTCGATGGTGTCACTGCTTCCTCTGTATATCAATTGTCTCTATTTACTTGTCTGAGGACAGATTTTGGTTATAATTCATTAATATGTTCATTTTGAATAAGTGAATAACAAATTGTAGCACATTATTTAGTGCCATCTAACCAACGAAGGCTTATTCCGAACCCGAACCTGATCCGAAAACCAGACCCGGTTGCGGGTTGGGTTAGGTTAGGAACTTGAAAAAAAATGTGATATTTGTTCCGAAGTTCCGAACGTTACCCTCTTGCTAACCTGACCCGACATCTCATTCCTATCATAACCCGAATTGCGCAGATTTCTGTTACTTTTAAAAGTCGAAGTGCGGTAATTCCAACTTCTGTAGGTTAGGTTAGGTTAGAACTGTGACCACAACGCATGAGCCGAGCGAGCGAAGCGAGCGTGCCGCGGCAGCGGCCGGCGAAGTGCCAGTTCTGCTCAATTCAGGTTATGATAGGAACGAGACGTTCGGGTCAGGTTAGGAAGAGGGTTACGTTCGGAACAAATTTCCATGTTTTTACCTAACCCACGACCGGGTCATGTTTTCGGGTCAGGTTCGGAATAAACGAAATTAAGTTTTACTGAAGGAGTTACTACTATTTAATATCGCGCATTAAAAGTGCACAGCATTCTTGTATGAAGAGATTAATGTATGTTGGTAATGGAGTAGTGTATCATCATCATCAACAACTTAGCGTCGTCTCCGGTTGCATCCGAAGCAGCAGCTGTCACCCTGGGATCGAAGCCTAGGGTGCACTATTATTTCTCCTTTAGCTTATAAATCCGGCTTCTTGCGACTGCTAACTGACCCTTTAGTTCCGAGAGGAATCCCAGCTCGCAGGTGCAGGTCTGATTAGCAAGAGGAATCAGATGCTTGTACGAACTACTAACATACCATCAAAGTGGACGAGCTCGATCATCTCGCAGGGCGGACGGCGGCGCATGCGCACGGTGTAAGCGGCCACGCAGAAATCGGGGCGGGTGACGCGCCGCCCCGCGCTGTCGCTCAGGTGCTCCACCTGCTTAGAGCCAATCACCGAAGCGCCATCTACCGACACGCCGACATTACCTATACCAACTAGCAGTACTAGCACCACATTCTTTGCATGCGACCGGATAAATGGCATAATTTATGAAGATAAATCCTCGAATAAGATATCCGTTGCCGGGTCGATGGCTAAAATGAAGAGATAGGTATTTGCCATAATACAGGACTACACCGAGCTCATTGAATCGCTGAAGCTGATAAGTAATATGAATTTCCTTCCGCAGACCACTTTTCTGTTATATGGGTACATAAATTAATCATTTTGCATAACATAATATTACGAACATTTACAGGCCTTACTAACAACCTGAAGTTATTATTATCCCGAAATTACTATTTACCTAAATTCCGTGATGTTGTTGGTACTATGTTCAGGTCTTTATCCCGGTCACTGAAAGCAATTAAGCAATTTCAATTATCATACTATCACTCTTAACTCTCCCTTAACTCTTCCTTGATAAATATGAACCTACATATATTCTACAAGGCACTTCAAAAATAAATACATTAGATTTTCTTTTTTTTTGGCTCATTTGTTATTTTTATTGTATTAAAAATCTACTAACAAGCCTCATTTTTTCATTAATATAATACCGTAAAATTAAACTGTGAAACTGTCGACTGTGTTGTGCAATTACTTATTTGTGTACTTAGTACTTTTCACATACTAACTTCAAATCTACAAGATAGCCAGCGATACTCTTAGGAGCCCTCAGTAATGAACTAGTTCCTCTGAGCCGAAGTTCACCAACTCCTCGCAGAAACTCCGTCAGTGGTAACGGGATATTTGGCTGCAGGCCCAGTTGTCTGCGATAGGAAAACAACACAAAGCTAGAAGGTGAAGCAACAGGCGCTACCTGCTTATTCTGAAAACGAAGGTAATATTGACATATTCATTCTACTCATAAACGTAATTAATGGTATTCGGGGATATAGACTATGCTCGGGGAGTCCCAGGCTAGGTTTGTTTTAGAACCCACTTCGAATTAATCAGAAGCAAATTTATAAATACCTAACACCAAATAAATAGACGGGTCATAAAGGCCATGGCAACTTATGCAAAGGCTAATAATTTGAATGTTAGAAAACTATCATCACCTCAGACAGACATCAGCGTCCCTCGCAACGTTGAGGGCGTCGACAGGCAACTGCCGCGCTGTTCGAGCGGCCGCCACCAGCTCCTTGAACTCCACATACTCCAGCTTTGAATCACGGTTGCTGTCGAAATACCTGCACCACTAGCAACATTATAACGAAATCCTGCCACTTTTAGACTATGGAGGCAGTAACTTTCAGTACCTGAAGATGTATCTGCATCTTATTTCTGCCGCTATACCGCTGTGTTGTGTTGCAGGCTCCAGGGCTGCGCACCAAAGCATTAGCTCCAGGAACGTCAGTCCTCCTCGACCCGTCCCATCAGCTGCTCTGTACCATCAAATATAATAAATAAATTCTCGATCGATATTTGTAGAGTTTTCCGCGTACCTACTGTTTATTCAGCTAATAAAAAAAAACATTGCGGATGCGGTCATAAGATGTTACACACAATACCTGAAAAGAGCGGAACATTGTGGTCTCTGCCAACCAAGGTCCATCATGAATTGTGAGAACGGGTAAGAGCTCAAGTAGGTGCAAGGGTAGACCAGCAGCACAAACTCACGGTACAGCCGGATTTGATCTGCAAGTCAGTGGATTGGTTCTTATTAGGTAGGTAAGTGTATATTATGAGATATAAATATGATAAATTATTTTAATGTAATGAAACTAATTAATCAATGCTTACTTTTCCTATAGAGTTAAATCGAAATCAGTTGCGTATACAAGTTTCAAGTCTCGTTTTGGATGTTACTTTTTCCGATTAAAATCTATAAAATTGTTATGTTTCGCAACAAAATCGCCAGTGCTTAAAGTAGCCTGTGACCTTTAGCCCTTTAGCATTTTTAAGTTCATGCATAATCACGATAATATTGGATATTTTGACATTTTAATCTCACTAAAAGCTCTCGACAGAGTAGAATTTGGGCCACCCCATCTCATCCTATGCGGTGTCGTACAAGGCGACTAAGGGATAGGGGCTGTTTAACATCAGACAGATATATACAGTCCAGACTCTGCCTCAGTTATAGGCTCGAGTCAACAATAGTGCCCGGAATATTATGGCAATAGGCTCACCCCCTATTATATTGGACAGACTATAATTCTTGGTGAAATGTGGATGTTAATTCACCTCTACCTAACCCTGAGGATAAAGGCGTGATTATTTGTGTGTATTTAAAAGAATGAGTTATGGAAAATCAACCTTCTTTAGTATACCCGGCCGCCAGTAGCAGCTGTGAGTTCGGAGTAGCGTTAGCAACGGCTCCTCCGCCTGCGTCAGACACGCTCAACGCTTGGTCTTGGCACATTTCTATCAGTGTGCCGTAGTCCATGTCCTCGACAAAATTAAAATAGATCATTTTAGATTTGCTTCAATAGATTTACCCACCTTACAGCTTACAGCCTTTTCATGGTGTCCTCACATTGTAGCATAATCTGTTTACGTACTTACGTTTACAGTTAAAATTAGGTATAGGTATTGACCATGTAAGGACGCATCAGCATTCTATCCGTAATCAGCCCAACAATTGAAGGACAGACTGAAGACGTAGACCAACGCATATAGAAATATCAGGGAATTAATTAATAACAGCAAGAGCCAAACCACAGTGGTGCCACCGCTACTGCAAAAAACGGCATTAATTAATAGACTACAAAGCGATGCGGTTAAAGTTCAAAATTAAATCACTTTTACACAGTAATTGAAAAAGTGTAATGAAACTGTTTTCATTTCATTTTGAATTTTAACCGTATAGAAATAAATTCTAAAATTAATGTCATTTTTTGCAGTAACTGCGGTGCCACAGTGGTTTAGCTTTAGTAGAATCGAGGGCTAGTTCAATTCAGCCTTAGCTCAAGTGCTTTTTACCTCTCTTATCTTGCCCACGTAGTATTTCCATCAGCTTTACAACCATTACGTACCTTGGTTCCTTTATATTTTAGGGTATACTCAGTTCCTCCTACCCGGGTTTCTGGACTCTCTTGGTTCTTGATCTGCTCGCCGATGGCCAGTACCGCGAACACGGCGAGCTCCGGGCTGCGGAGGCTGGCGTGCGCGCGCTGCCGCTCCAGCTCCGTCGTGTTTAGCCACTGCAGCTTGTTCTTCAAACCCTGAGCAGATTCCGTGTACCTACATACTCAATCGCGAATGCTGACTGTACATTCCTATACTCACGGCTTTAAGCGCCGCGGGTAGCTTGGAGGTTTAGGACTCGGTCCCCGGTTCGAATTCTGGATATTACATTACTGACGTGAATAGACGTTGGGTTAAAGGGAATATTAGTACCTAATTTCAGTTACTAATAATAAAAAAATGGCTCCAGATTAAGTAATCCATAGTATTATTGATTTGAGAGTGAGACTTGACATCGAATGTTTCTTTTTTCTTTAAAACCGAAATTACATATATTCCTCTAACCCCTCTAACTAAGCTAAATTGCTTGTGCTAGGAATGGGTTCACGTCAGCAGTGTAATGACCAGGATTCGAACCCCTCGATCGTAAGACCGACTCCTAAACCACTAAGCTACCGACGCAAATTTTTTTATAAGTATTAAGTACAGAAAAGCATTGGATACTGTTCTATAAGTGGAACAGGAATGATATTCAAAGCGTATACGGTATACAGATACCGAACCTGTCTTCCTAGGGTCTTTCAGACCAAACAGCAAGGTTGTCAGTAAGAAGTGTAAGGCCTAACTACCTACCTCATCTATAGGCTCTCTTACTCTAAAAGTGTAGAGGTAGCTGCTCTCAAAAATCAAGATACGCCACACCGAAAGCAGTGGAAATAGTTGGAAACCCCTGGACTCCGAGGAGAAAGACGGCTTAAAAAATGCCGCAGTGGAGTTTGATGCGCCGTTTCTTCTCATTTCAGAAATAATTTTGATGTCAATAAGAAACAATTTTATTGTTTAAGATTGAGAATCTTTTTTTTTTATAAAGGGCACGTCAATTTGACTTCACCTCGCCTGGTGGTAAGCTAAAAGCAAAATCTCGGAAAGAGGTCCACCATCGTAAACATGTACCATGTGAACAATGGTGGCACTCAGCTTGACGGCCTCATCAGATGCCTTTTCACGCCCGGTTTAAAGGACCCGGGACTGTAGAAAGAAGGAAACACGTGAGCTGGCAGGAAGTTCCTTTGAGAGCCTCAGATGCAACCGCGGAATGACTACTTACTTAGCTAGAATGTAAAAAGTACTACTAACTGATTTCAACTTAAGCTTTTTTTTGGTATCAGATTTGATGGCCAGTTTGTAAACAGCGTGGTAGACACAAGGCAGGGTGTGGTTCGGAAGCCAGATCTTGTACACGCGCAGAGGTACGCATTGCTGTCCTATATCCGTGCCGAATAACTGAAAGAAACATCTTCACTATCACTATAAATAGTCTAAAACGAAAGTAGCTGTCTGTCCGTCCCTATGTATGCTTAAATCTTTAAAAGTACGCAACGGATTTTGAAGCGGTTTTTTTAAATAGATAGTGTGATTTAAGGGCAAGGTTTATATGTATAATACATGCTTAATATAGTAGAGGGTGCAGTGGGACGTTCCCTGCGAACTGAGCGGATCAGACACCACGCGGAGTTCGCCGGGTCAGATAGTAAACAAAATGGTTACTTATGATAATGGAGGATATCTTTATCTGGAAAAAGCGGACGCCAGACTCCGAGGTGAACTGCGACTGGGATTAACAGTAGGATTACTATATAAATACTAGGTATAACTTTATTCCCACGGCGGCGGCGCGCTGAATAGCGCACCTCCCCATACCGGGGGCGAGTTGGGGACACCGTAGTCCCCCCTCCTGAGGAGGGCCAGACCGTAAGGGATGGCCCTGGGTCAGCCGGGGTGCGAGGGATATGTCTATAACAACCTCACCTCCGGCCTAGCACCAAGACCCACAGTCGGCGTGCGGTTTTAGTCGGTTCGAGTCCGACATAACCTCCCCTTCCGGCTCCGGCAGGGGGGGTATCCGAGGGGATTTCCGCACGAAAAAAAAAAAAAAAAGGTATAACTTTATTCAGGGGATAGTGGATCCCACAGCTCTGCCCGTATGCGGCTATAGGCAAGTACCTAGTTATGAATTAATTTTTACAGCATTAAGTATGCTAACTATACAAATCGAATACTTAGGGAAAAAGAATCTTCTCGGGCGGGACTCGAACCCGCAGTCTTTCCCTTACATCCCGTTCGAGTCCCGCCCGAGAAGATTATTTTTCCCTATGTATTCGATACCTAGTTATGATTCTATTCGTGATGTTACTGATCACTTCTCTTGGTTCTACTCAACCAATTTAGTTTTTAATGTGTTTAATAGGGTTCCCTTTTAGCTTACCATCGGCTCAGATGAATATCAAAAAGATACCTTTCTAAAGAAAGCCATACATATAAATTAAGTAACATTTCAAGCCCTTCCCCATCAGTTAGCTGTACTTAGAACTGTAACTAATTCTTTTAGATCAGGTGAAGATATTATCCAAGATGGGACTTGAACCCGTGACAATTTCAGGAAGAATCCTCTGACCAACTGAGCTACGTGGTCTAAGATATTCGAAATGCTTCTATAGGTCCTGCATCATACAAATTTTCTTTGAAACTTCATGAAACTTGTAGCTAATAGGTATTTACATCGTAGTTGATCTTGTGAACAGTAGATTTCCAGCAATTATTCTCGCATTTCATGGAGGGCAACCAGAGTTCTCCACTCGACTCCTTGCTGAAGAGGAAGTACCGCTCTGTGGGGCAATACACCAGGAGAGACACCACATCGCACAAGTCTTTATAGTTCTTAAACATTTTACTATAAAATAAAAATCTTCTAAAAATATGTAATAGACAGTAAATATTCTAAATATTGGCGTTTAGATTGTAGTACTAATTTTTACTTGTAAATAGACATCATGCAATGTGACAGAATGTTTACGTTTCTGATCATTGACAAAAAGTACTCTGTGATTGACAAATTGACAATGTGTAGGGCATGGCAGGACATAATCCGTAGACATAATCGGATAAAATCGATAAATACAAAAGAAAATCCATACTTAATATTATAAATGCGAAAGTAACTCTGTCTGTCTATCTGTCTGTATGTTACGCTTTCACGCCTAAACCACTGAACGGATTTTGATGAAATTTGGTATAGGGGTAGATTAGACCATGAGAAAGGACATAGGCTATGTTTGGTCGCGATAACCGACATCCACGCGGGCGGAACCGCGGGCAAAACTTGATGAAAGACTTGATTTTCTGAGATTATGAATTTGTGTCGTTTGGAGTCGAAATGTAGGGGCGTATTGCGAAGCGTATGGCCGACGCTTCTCGCAACCAGAAGGCTGGCCTCTTTTTGGGTCAGGGATCAAGCATGCCATACAACGTGGCAATGCTGCCAGCCTTCTGGGAACGCTACCGCAAGAGGCATGCGATGCGGAGGAATTTCATGACGAATTTTAATAATATTTTGCTATAGGTACCTACTTACTAGGTATTTTAGTTCTAGTTTTATTATAATTGTTCAATGTTGTATGTAGTAATTATTGTTATTCTGAGGCAGTTTTAGCAGGATTTCATATATAATTTCATAGAAAAATACATCCTACTACTATAATTTACACTTTTAGTTTGAGTTGGTCTGCAAACGTTCATACACAAGATTAGTCATCTCATATAAAGCCCATTCCATCTTGCCCCTACTCACCTTACAACAAAGTTAATTTTAAGACATTAAAACGCCTGCTCATTAATTAAATGCGTTGGTAAACCTAGCTATATATTTTTTCAAGAATAATTGCTAACAAAAATTTTACAGGCTCTACTCAGTATCACGTAACATGTTCCAATATTATTCTTATTTAATGAATATAATATCAGACCTAACTGTTTACTTTTTCCAAAATATGATTACAAATAAAGACAGATCCCAGCAATGACATTATTAGTTTCAGTTTTCAGTTTGTAAGTGAATATTTAAGGCGATTGGCACACTGCGACGCGCGACGCGGCGTCGAGCGTTGTTGCGTCGACGCGGCGTCGCGCTCGTCGCTTCTACGGCGCTCATTTTGTATAGAAAAACGCGGGGTCCCACACACTGACAACGCAATCACGCGCGTTGCCGCAAAATACGCGCGTACAAGCAGAAAACGCGAGGTATGGCACACTGAAATCTGCCATCACGCGCGTGTTTTTCGAGAGATTTTTAGTCCGAGAGCTGTTAGAAATTTCTGTGTAGGTAATTGAGACGAATTTTAAATTAATATTATTGCAATGCAACATGACTATTTAACGGCAAATTTAGAGCGCTTTCACATCAACTGACGTCCGATATCCAATATCCGATATCCGAGATCGGAGGAAGTCAAATATCGATGCCCAATATCGGGTATTGGAGCCGACACCACTGTTTTGGCTCGTTATCGGAACACGCAGAGACTGCAAGCGACTTTCAACCTAAATGGCATTTTCTTAGTTACGTCTATTTTCGTGTTAATAGATGATGCTGATCACGAATATAAGAAAAAAAAAATAGTTACTATGTCATGTCAATAAGTCGAAAATAGCTTGAACTTCTAATCATTTTCTTTTCATCTCTAGCGTTCTTAATATATTCTGGGCTATCGAGCTTATGGTCGGATGGCTTTACTTTACTTTTCTCAAAATTTTAGATTACTTCACACACCTACCTACTAAAAAAAATCTAATATCTCTCGGACTATACCAGCTCTCTCGCGTCCACGCGCGTCGACGAACGACGCCGCGTCGAGCGTTGCAGTGTGCCAACCGCCTTATTCCTACCGGACGTATGTAGTTACTAAATCTCATTGTAGATGGCGGTAACTTTTAAAAGTTACAACAAAAAAGAGCAAGAGAATTAGGTAGGTACATACATTCTTTAATCTATTTTAGGTATAATTCATCAAAACTTTGAGAACATAAAATTACTATAATATATTGTGCAACAAATCCTACTATACTAATAGTAAAATGTTACTTTCATGCCATTATTGATTTGAGTTACTGTAAGTAGTTCTACATGGCGGTATATACGTTGTGACGTAGTGATCACGCCACCTTCTCCATGTCCATTCCAGCGCTCGGATTGGTTGAAATGTGGACTCCCCCTCCTTCAAACAAAAATACGACACATTCAACATGTTTAGGGTTGCGCTTCGAAAGATTTTCTTCTCGATTACAAGAAAACGATTAAAACCTGAAATATTTTCAGAATATACGAATTTTAAAGGTACAATATGACGAAAAATATTATTTATTCGCGCTTTATAATATGGTTTACGTCTATAAAGAGATTGACTCGTTTAAGTAATGTTTAGAAGAGGTAATATTGTAGCTAGTTGAATGAAATCGATTGGAAACAACTTCTGTCAAATGAAAAACACAGTACATCACTATGGAATATCTGTGGTTCGGATTTGCTGGACGTTACGAATCCCGCTCTGTTTACCTCGAATTTATTTGAAAATTTGGTGATAATTTACAAGTGTAATATACGCAGTGGAGCTGGTTAGGAGTGGTGAAGAGACAGGTGAGTGTTGTTTCTCATTATTTATTTTATAAGATGTTTATGTGATCGTGAAATTTATAACCTAAAAGACAGATTTCCAGGAGGAATTTCTTATTTGATTTCTATTTGTTATTGGAATGAAACTTTCCAAATGATCGTAACTCGTATCCTATGACTGATGAATATTGGTTTAGTAGTATTGAATTAATATTCGTTTTTCAAATTGAATTTATATACCCACAAATGGAAATTTATCGTAGACGATTCCTAGAACACATTTTTTGGTGGATTAAAATTTATACAGAGTGCAACATACTGTGAAACCTTCGTTAAAATTCATTATAGTATTCACTGAATTCGTACTGTAGAAATTGCTATTGTTATTTGTTGTTTTTATTCAACAATTCAAATATTTGGTCTTGGCTTAGAATAGCACTGATAAATACATACCTTCACTCAATAAACGCTGTGCGATATTTTCATAAATTAAAAATACCACTTGAGCAGCTAAAAAGCTCTTCTATGTGTCTTTGGTGGATTATAATATTGATGAAAATTAGATATTTTAGGGATAGTACACTTCCATAAATTCTAAATCTGTTAGAAATCATCCTAAGTATTATGTACACCCATTATATTCCTTGTAAAGCCATGAAATTTACTCTTTTTTCTGCTGAACCATATTATCGTTGAAAGAAAGAAACCATTCATAAGTTACTACTATTTTTAACATAACTGCTTGACCTTACCTATTTTTCTACATGCATAGTGTTTATGACAGATAATATTATGTTAATCTGTTGTGATATGACTGGTCTTTGTGATGAACTAAAAATTGTTCCTCCATTATGGTTATTGAATGAAAAAAATCAGTATTCCAATTTAAATACTTCATTCCACATTCAAGATGACCTTAATATAAAAATAAGACCCTTTTTAATAGGAAGATAATGAAGATACTTTAATATAGTAAAACTTTCATTTTTGTTCACGAATGAAAATACTGTTATCAAATTGGTCCACCTTGCAGTAAGAATGTTCAGTGAAAAAGGTTTAGGAACTTTGCGTTATGTGTCTTAAATTTTAAATTGCATGTGAAGTAACTAAGGAGATGATGCCGGATGGGCTTGCCCACTGTAATAATGACAAGGACCTTGAGACAAAGGCAGGCAGATGATGATGGTCTTATTATGCCCCTCCTTTATTGTAATGTTGTATACTTTTGAAATAAATCCAAGGCTATTTTTAATTCCTTTAATTTACAATTTCAGTTGAACATTTTTTTTTCTGGATAGAATGATGTGTCTGGAAATAAGACTGTTATTTTAACCCGGCATTAGGTACATTTCAGGATTTCAGCCAGCATGATTGAATAACCAACATCTAAACATCTTCACAAACTTTAAAATTTATAATATTAGTAGGATATTTACTATGTATTAGTAGGATATTTAGTATTTATTAGTAGGATATTTACTTTGTATTAGTAGGATATTTAGTATTTATTAGTAGGATATTTACTTTGTATTAGTAGGATATTTAGTATTTATTAGTAGGATATTTAGTATTTATTAGTAGGATATTTACTATGTATTAGTAGGATATTTAGTATTTATTAGTAGGATATTTAATAGTGGGATAGTAGTTGAAGTGGTGTGTGACTTACAATATTATTATAGTTAAGTTGGTCTTGTGTTAGTGTCACTGTAACAGTTGGACCGTTACATAAATTTCTATGTCTAAAAATATATTTATGTTATGTATGAATTTATGATGCATAGAACTAGTAATAACAAATTTTAAGTTGCTATAGTACCTAAACATTGCCCAACCCAAGAGTCGAACCATGGAACTCACAATCGCGCGCCTATATTCACTAAAGAACCAACCAAGCTGTATTTTTTTTAATATTCAAATTTGAAGAAAATCTTAATCTTTATCCCAGCACCGTAACTCACACCGCGAGATGGGGTCACACAAGGCCGCGGACTTTGCACTTCCCGCCGCTCAATTAAGCCCCCAAACTGCCGGCACATCACCTCGTGGTTACGCACACGTGAGGCGGGAGTTACCTCATCGCGGCACGACTGACTGCCACAAGCTTTTCGTCCGCACGGTTACTTATTTTAAACAGTCTGTGTTCGAATTACAAAAGTTTTTTTTTTTAAGAATGTCTTGGGGATTTTGTAATGGGTTAGTCAGGCCAAGGCATACGGGCTTTATGGTTATAAACTTATAATTTACATAAGATGATGCCTTTATAAGAGAATGTGAAACGTAAATGCAGTAGCTCTAAGGTTGGGTTTTCAGTATTCTACCTAGGTGACTGGCTCGAGCAGGAGACCTAGCAGCACAGATATGAAATGTTGAAAAACTCATTATAAAGCGTGATTTCATAACCGTTTTTCTTTTCCGTTGTATTTATTACTAAGGCAGCATGACATAGTGACGGAGTCCTTATTTGCCTTCGTACCCTCCGGCAACACTCGTGTTAAACTTCTTTTTCTTGTAGAAATCGCCTCGAATACTCCCTGAGATGGTCCACTTGGGTATGGGTATAAGAACATTGGGAACCAAGACATCAGGTGTTGAAAGCGCAGAAGAAAAGTAGTAACATAAGAATTTGTACCTTTCTCACAGTGTTGATCGATCAATACCACGTCGAACGAAATATATCAGTAAATTAAATATTCACATCGATAATAAATACGTTATACATATTATATTTGCGCAGCGAGGCAAGATTAAGGGCTTTTGTCTACTAAAGCCGCGCCGCGCTCTGTGACCCCCGGCCTCGGCCCTCATGCCTCGGCGAGGCGTCTTTGATATAACTGTAATGAAATTATAACTAGAATGTAAAATGTTAATAAAATATTTTGATGACAATATGTTGATGTGGTGTTTTATAGTTAAAGCTGTATTTGGAATAGAGACTAGTCCTATAAAAGTAGGATTATTTTGTCTCTTCATCATTCAAGCGATTCACACAAGTCTCCTAGTGACAGCCGTGTACCCTGCAGCCACCAGAGGATAATACTAGCCTCGTCTGTCCAAGTACCCAGTATACTAAATCTTCTTGGTTTAGCCTAAATGTAATGAAAGTGTGTTCGTATCGTATGTAACCAAACCAACACCAGCTCTGAGTGCCCTCACGGTTCTTGAGACAAGCAAAAGCACAAATAGATTGATATATTCTCTCAACGATCTATCAATCAGCCTATTGCAGTTTACTGTGGAGCATAGACCTGTCCCAATGCATCCGATTCTCCGCCTAGACGTTCCAATCTATCTCAATTACCTTCTTCAGGTCGTCCTTCTATCTTACCATTTTCTATTAGAGTATTGTTTTAAAATCTTGCCCTGTGTATGCCTGTGTAGAGTTTCCCAAGAGCATTGACATCTGTTAGGCATACATAATGAATGTTATTACAAATATTATGCTCTGCCGCACGTGCCTGATTTTCTTCACTGAACATTCATGATTGTCAGTGCGTCAACAGCACAGTAGCCAGTGCGAATGCCTGATTCAATTCGAATCAGAAAGTTTTATTATTTTTATTCAGAATTATTTATTGCTGGCTTTTGCCCGCGGCTCTGCCCGCGTGGATGTCGGTTATCGCGACCAAACATAGCCTATGTCCTTTCTCATGGTCTTATCTACCACTGTACCAAATTTCATCAAAATCGGTTCAGTGGTTTAGGCGTGAAAGCGTAACATACAGACATACAGACAGAGTTACTTTCACATTTATAATATTAGTATTTTAGTATGGATCCGTGCACCCTCCCGTTAGTATCCAAAGATTACACCTTGGAGTACGAGATCACCTTTATCTACTCATCTTTGTTGGGTTGACTTTCGCGATAGCTTTTGAATGAATGAATGAATGATTTATTTGAAAGAATATGGTACATCGAGGTCTTTAAGTTATTACAGGTGGTCATACATATTCTAACATACTGGCGTTGTGTCGTGAAGCGCCAGAATTTGCCTGGGTATTATCATTCATTTTACAGACAGGCGTCTGTGATATACGCGTAGGTGACAGAAAACTAGTCCACAACTTTAAATTGCTAGGTGTCTGTGGGTAGAACCAACTCAAAGGAATTCGCGTGTATGTACGAGTATGTATAATACTAGCCGACACGGCGAACTTAGTCCGGCAATTTTTTTTTCGCCCGCGTGGCGTCTGATCCCATTCCCGCTTAACCCTCTACTATATTAAGCATGTATTATACATATATAAACATTCTTGAATTACTGTATCTATTAAAAGAAACCTCATAAAAAAATCAGTAGCGTAGTTTTGAAGATATAAGCATACTATGTAGTGATGATGTAGGTCAAAATATAAATGCGATATTTCGTGCGTTTGTTATTTCTCTACGCCGTAACGACTTAACAGATTCAAGTTAAATTCTTCGTTAACGTCTTAAAAGTAACGTCTTAAAGATGAAAGATTTGTTTGCTTGTAACCAATAAACTCTGAAACTGCTAAACCGATTTCCGGACCAAGGAAACCAGTTAAACAGTGGCTTCAAGCAATTTCCATAAAGGGGTATTACATCTTCCTAAATTCAGAATCCTAAATTCAGGAAGCTATTCAGGAAAAGAAATTCAGTCACCGAAGCTCGTGATTACACGTTCACTAATTTAGGATCCTAAATCATTTTTGAAGGACGAGCGGCAAGGGACGGACGTGTCGACTGTCGAGTGAATTGCGACAAAACGCCCTCAATACTATAAAAAAAAAAAATTGATATTGCTATAACCCTTGCGGTTAGCTTAACGACGAACGAATTTTTTTCTTTCATAATCAATTTGAGTAATTAGCATACTAAATGCTGTAAAATTTCATTCAAACATTTGGGCGGAGTAATCAAAAATCAATGAATAAAATGAATGACAGATCATTCATTGGTTCCGATAGCATAGCTCGTAAAAGCGTCGGTAGATTGCTCCACCATCGCCTTAAAGACGGATACAGATTGGTTTGGGTGTGAGTCTGGTAGCTAGGTGGTCAAAGCATTCTCCCTGTAAAAGAAAGATCATGGGTTCAAATCCCGCCTGGACCGATCATATAATTTTTCCTTGATCGATTTGAATAATTAGCATACTAGATGATGTAAAATTTCATTTATTTCGTCGGTACATACGCAATATTATATTGGGAGGGAAAGACAAACGTGCGCTCTTGACGGCAGGCGAGCGGCGACTGAGCGTCCTGAATTTAGGAAACGTAATTACACTCATCCGATTTAGCCATTTAGGATGTCGGAAACCATTCTATTCCTAAATAGCTTCCTAATTAGGAAGCTTTGCTTCCTAAATGCAATTACACTGTTCTAAATTCAGAATTTCCTAAATTGAGGTTTCTGAATTTAGGAAGATGTAATACCCCTTATAGCACGCACTTACGCAGTGCGTAGTGGTTCGCACTGTCATTGACCTATAGGAAGTAGGCACGTGTACTAGGATGAATACCTTAATTACCTTGCCGTCCTTGACCGGTGCTGCGGTTTTTGAACAATGAAGTCAGTTCAGCTGTAGACAGTACAATGAAGTACATCAATAAATAATATCATTAATGGTATAAGACTTATTGCAATCTCTGATGATGACAAAAGGAAGGACTTTTTGTTGCTGACTGTACACATACAATACTTATCTATTACGATTCCTACACCATGATCGCGTTAATTCCGTCCTGTAAACATAATGGTATAATTGGATTTTGGTTGGCATGGCATCATTTATATTGTTGATATCGATTTTCTCTTTTTTACCCACGACGGAGACGGTTATATTATGCGTTTGGGGTGAGAGAATGTTTGTGTGTTTGTTTATTTGTTTGTGCAAATCCATGTTGCCATTTTCTCCGAAACTACCAATCTACTTTTGATGCAGTTTTCGGCTTTAATTGGAGCATGTTCTTAGATAGGTGTTACAATGACAAATCAACAGGGGGCGATACAGCAAGCATTTGTAATGCAAATCAATGTGGCAATTTTTCTCCAAAAATACTAGTCCGATTTTGATGCAGTTTTCAATTATTGGTTTGGGTTTGATTGGTGCGTGTTCTAAGACAGGTGGTACGATGACAAACCACTAGGGGGCGCTGCAGTAAACATTTTTGAATTATTTTTTATATCTCGTGGGTTTTTTCAAATTTTTTAATTTTATTGTATTTTTTTTATATTCCTCAACATTCTACACAACGCTATCTAGACCCATGGTAAGCTTTTATAGCTTGTGTTATGGAATCTAGAATGCGGATAAACATACTTATATACTTTTTTTTTGTAAATACATACATATTATATATAGAAATACCCAGACCAATGCAAATAGCCATATTCATGCATACAAATATTTGCACTGAGCGGGAATCGAACCCGCGCCTCCTGCGTGGCAGTCGCGTGCACTACCGCCACGCCACAGAGGCGTGGCGTGGGACAAAATCGTAGTTGGGAAGCTTGATATCTAAAAAAATATATTTATCAGTTTTGACGAAATGTGAGTGTTAATACTGTTAACACACCACTGCCTGCCCCTTCGAGGATTTACAGGGGTGAGTATATTATGTATGTATAAAATGTTAAATAGGTACATTTTTGTTTCATAATAATATTTACAACCATGAACTCGTCACTGCTTCCTGAGTCGAAAAACTATTCATTCGAAATAAGTTCAGGCGATCCGTCTCAATAAGTGCAAAGTGCGTTATATATCATCCGATCGAGGCATCTGCGTCACGGTTGTGAGTTTTGACAGAAACACGGTATGATGATTCATTGAAGGAGTGAAACAGACTACCTGTATCGTTGGATCGGCCGATTGCGCTGTAAGAAGCCGCTGATTCTATTGCTAAGAGCGTGCAGAAATTCCTTGCTGCCAACAAGCCAACCTCACCTATATGCACCTTCCGAACAACGGAAGAGGCTCTTGCACAGGTTTTCCCCTCTGGGTTGGGTTATATGGGAGCCGGTCTGGAAAATGCCGACATACCAAAACTGAGAAATCGCTATTAAAATGTGGAAACAAGTAAAATATGCTCACTGTCTTTGCTTGTAAGGTAATCCTTACAACACATAGTAAATACTGCTTTGGTGCCCTACATTTTCGCAGCCATTTTCTCTTGACATCGCTTGTCATGAAGATTTTTTCTAGAAGATTGCTTTTGCCCCATTCCGGGGGCGAGTCGGGGACACCGTTGTCCCCCCTTCCGGAGGGAGACCACACCGTAAGGGATGGCCCTGGGTCAGCCGGGGTGCGAAGGATATGTCGAAGACAACCTCATCTCAGGCCTAGCACCACGACTCACAGTCGGCGTGCGCTTTTAGTCGGTTCGAGTCCGACATAACCTCCCCTTCCGGCTCCGGCGGGGGAGGTATCCGAGGGGATTTCCGCATGAAAAAAAAGGTACCTATGTAAACAAATGCAGATAATAATAATGTCACGAGGGTTAGCTGAACAACCATTTAATTAAATACACTGACACTATACCATGAGGTAGGTATAATAAAAAAAATATTATTTCACAAGATGTCTTGTAGTTTAAATTTTGCTCCTATATCATTGTCACAGCTGCTCTTTTTAGTAATTACCTATAATACCTATTGTACTGCTATCTACCGTCTGTGTCTATAATAATTACTTAATATGCGAATACTAATTGGCTGTTCTATGTTATCTTGTCTGTATTCCGTATTTTAGCTGTAAGTTTTCCTGAAAGAGTAAAATAATGTAAAATATATTAAAACTACCAACCTATTAAAACTAAAAAGTATAATTGTAGGTACTGTGCACGGGGGCAGGGCCTTTTTTTTTAATTGGTCATTTATTGTGTTAAAGGTTTAGTAAAATGTAAAGTGTGTTCTTTCTCTCTCTTTCTACCTAATAGAACAGGTATCGCTTTACTGATCCAGGTACTCAAATTATAATGGCTTCCTGAACTTAATCGTGTATTCAGATCAGATATTTATTTTCCCAACAAATTGTTTTCACAGGATAAACCAATTTACATATTTATATCCGGATACTAGGCTGTGATGCGGCTTCAAAACATATTAGGATAATACTTTTAGACTGTTATACCAAAAGGCTTGAGGCTGTTGAAAAACCTTAGAATAACATTTCCTCTAACAAAATAATTATTACAAATTGATTTGAATGAATTTTTATAGCATTTATTATGCTAACTTTTAAGTTCGAAAAACATTGGAAAAAATGAAATGCTCAAGTGAGACTCGAACTCACGACCTTTCCCTTACAGGGGGACTGCTCTTCCAACTGAGCTATTGAGCCACACTTGAATCATTCCAAATTTTCCTTCTCTTTACATCCGTCTATAAGGGCGACGATGCAGCCATCTACCAACATTCTTACGAACTGTTGGAAACAATGAATGATTTTTCAACCATTTTTAAACATTGAATTTTGATGACTGCGCCCAAATATTTGAATGAATTTTTATAGCATTTATTATGCTAACTTTTAAGTTCGAAAAACATTGGAAAAAATGAAATGCTCAAGTGAGACTCGAACTCACGACCTTTCCCTAACAGGGGGACTGCTCTTCCAACTGAGCTATTGAACCACACTTGAATCATTCCAAATTTTCCTTCTCTTTACATCCGTCTATAAGGGCGATATATTATTACAAATTGAGTTCTAACTTTAATGTATTTTATTATCTTACTGAAGTTCAATGTATTGTTGATAGACAATTTAATTCAAATGCAATTTATCATTGCAATACACGTGCCGCTGAGGAGCTTAGCGTAGCCCAGGGAGATTGGGAATGGATCCACTGTGATATACCTTCGATTAAAAATATAAACCCATTTCACTTGTCATATCAGAAGTTGACATTCCTGAAATTTCACTCTCCACTAGAATAATCCGAGATCAATAGATTTTACGAGGAGTTAAACACGTGTTTGGTTATAACACTCTAGTTTAACCGTTATAATACTCTAGTTTTGTAGTCAATTAACGACCTATTTAAGTACTCTTATACTTTTATTTGAGCTGAGCTGTCGAAAAGTAGTATTTTTGTAACTTGCTCAAACTCAAACCTCCATTAGCAACAATACTCGTGTCCAAAGTACGTTTAAAAGCAAGGTACTGCTACCGACTCGCTACGGTATAATGCACATTTGGCACTTTATAGTGCCAGTTTACCGTATACTTCATCAAAAGTAGGTATGGTGTAAGCATAACTAGTTACATACACAAACGCCTACAAAAGAGGCTTTCTCTAGACCTGTACATAGAACACTGAGTCAACGTTTCCTGGCTAATAACAATTAAATAACACTCCAACTAATATCCGCAGTTGGTTAATGAATCACTGTTTTCGTTATACATTATTTACTAATGCATTGCGGGTCCGAGTTGTGAAATCGATGGCAGGTGTTCGGAATCGGCTTTGTATTCTCACAACTTACTTGGAAAAAAATCCCAGCAGAATGGTTGGAAAAAAAACAAGTAAGCAAATGGATGCCCTGCACATCTTTGTGGAAACACAGCCTTAATTACTCTGGAGTACGGCAAGAAAGTGACGAATTGTTACCAGAATTTGGGAGGAACACATCATAATTCGAACTGCCCGACTCAGAAATTGCCAGTATGCCAAGAAAGACCAAGCTTTGCTTTTTATGATGCAGTTTCAGTTTTTCATATAAATAACTAACTTTTGCCCGCGGCTCCGCCCGCGTGGATGTCGGTTATCACGACCAAACATAGCCTATGTCCTTTCTCAAGGTCTAATCTACGCTTATACCAAATTTCGTCAAAATCGATTCAGTGGTTTAGGCGTGAAAGCGTAACATACAGACAGACAGACAGACAGAGTTACTTTCGCATTTATAATATTAGTAGGTATGGATAGTATGAATGAGCAAATCACTCAATGTTCATGGAAATCACTTCTCAAAATGGATTATGTACATTCAAATCTGTGATATCGTAATTTATGTTGATAAATTCATTCATTCAGTAAATGTTACAACGGATAATAAGCGATCGAACTGAAACAAATCTCGGGATATTGTCTCTGTTCGGAGGGCGAAGGTCGCGTATACTGAATAAAGTTCTTGTCCTAATGGCCTGTTACCTGTACCTGTACCTGTGTAAGTTCCACAACACACGCCCAAGGAGATAAGTATACAGTCACACACCTTTATATACGTGTATCTAGAGAATAAAGGCTACTTTTACATGTATTTGTATAAAGGTGTATACAGCCTCCTTGGCGTGGCGGTAGTGAACGCGACTGCTACGCAGGAGGCGCGGGTTCGATTCCCGCTCAGTGCAAATATTTGTATGCATGAATATGGCTATTTGCATTGGTCTAGGTGTTTCTATGTATAGTATGTATTTTACAAAAAAAAGTATCTAAGTGTGTTTATCCGCATTCTAGATTCCATAACACAAGCTAGTTAAGCTATGCTTACCATAGGTTTAGATAGCGTTGTGTGGAATGTTGTGGAATGTTTATTTATTTATACTTATCTCCTTGCCCTCGACAAGTGACGGCATCTTCACCACTTATCATTACAACCTACAAATATCGGCCACGAGTCCAGCAGACTATGTTATCAGTCATTCACCATGACTGGTCCCTTCAATCGCTGGTTCAGTTGGACGATCACTTATCATCTGACCTTCACTGGTTTGAAATAAACAGTCTGGTGCAGAGTCCAACTATGATTTATGTTGTTTTTCTTTGTTAGGATAACAATGCTATTGTTTACGGTTATATTTTTTATACGCTACAGTACTGTAGTGTTCAAGCACGCATCTGATAGTACTCACCTTGGTCTTTGAACGCTTGCTACATCGTTTTACATGCAGAGGTAAATTAGGAGGAAAAAAACAGTAGAAGAAATGAAAACACAGGAGGTAAAGCCTTCTATAGTTTCAATCTGAAACAATATACGATGTGGTATTTATATATGGTTGAGCTGGACCGTTCTTGTTGGGAAAAGTCACTACGGTTTTGCCACCCAGCCGAACTCGTTAAAGACACAAGGGATTATGTTATGAGATGTAGAAACGAAATGGTTCAGGGTTCCATTTCTAATTATATAAAGGTAGTAGTTGTGTAAATGTGCATTGTTTACTATTTGATTGTTATGCCTTTTTTTCCGTGCGGGAATCGGATTGTTCTGACTCGACCACACGAGTGGAGTGGTGAGTCAGTACATACACTCCACTCGGTGCATGTGATCATGGCATTATACTTTATAGTCGCATACCTGCAGTTGTAAACGCACGTGCTACGCGCCACGTCAGTACAGTATTGTCCAAGTACACTAGACAAAGCCGAGCCGCCTCGGTAATTTATATCTAATTGGAGGAAAATGTTCGTTTTCAAATATACCTGTTGCATAGCATTGTACTTAAACACATTTCAAAAGCAATATAAAAGACGTAGTTTTCTAAATGCCTGGCAAGTCTTGTTCAGTACTTCTGGCGACCCCGTCTTTTGTAAACTTCCTCTTATATAATAAAAAAATACAGAGTTTCTTCACAACCCTGTAAAGATCTTGTTCCATCATTCATCATTTGCAGCTCGGCATGGTTACATACATACATGCATAATAATCACGCTTTTATCCCCGGAGGGTTAGGCAAAGGTGAATTAACACCCACATTTCACCAATAATTGTAGTCGGTCCTGTGTAATAGGGGGTGAGCTTATTGCCATAATATTCCGGGCACTATTGTTGACTCGAGCCTACATCTGAGGCTGAGTCTGGGCTGTATATATCTATCTGATGTTACATAATGGTTACATAATTTGACTGATTAGAAGTCTATGAGTGACCATGCCTACCGGTCCGGACACGGGGAACTCTGTTTCACTCCCCCGGAGTCTCCAGGGTTGTCCTTGCCCCCAGGGCTTGGTATATTAACCATTATGTACCGGGCGTCTATAGATCGTATTGATATCTTCACACAACGACTAACTATGTCAGATCAAAGTGCGCCTTAGGACCGATTATGAAAATACTTTGGACCCTAAGATTATTGTATTACCAATGTGTAGTTTCGTGTTATTCCACTGTTTGCTGACACACTTAGATAATGCAACACTATCGAGCCTTGAAGCTTGTTTTGTTAAGTGATCTCTACACTGACGTTGCTGGCAACGACACGTGTGGGCACCTTTGCATAAGAGGACGATTTAAAAATAAACTAAAAAGTTTCAACCCTCCAACAATGCCATTTCAGTTATTATAGTGATTTGGGTGACCGATTCACCGATTCACAATGAACCTCATGAATAGTTTTGGCAACTGCAAAAGATTGCGCGTATTTACACCACACTAGGAAGTGCGCTGACGAACTTTTAAATTTTGAAAGAATATTATTTTTACCTCCATTTTATTGGCTAATTTTCTTGCCTAAATTCTTGGACTTGACGAATGACAGTAATTTGGGGTAAACATTTATTTTTGTTGACCCACTAAGCACGCACACAAAGCCGAATGATATATGGCGTGTTGTGTGTAGATTAATAGATCTGTTCCTCCCTGTTCCTCTCTCTCGGTAATTCGTTAAGTCTTAATACGGTGCTCCTCTGATTCACACATACATGGCTGCACAATTTTAGGCGATAATTACAAAAGGACGTAATGGAACAGTGCTCTTTCCTTAGGATCGCATAAGCTGTTCACACTTGAGCATAATAGTTAATTTCACTCTCGAGTTAACGTCAGTGTGGACCATTCTTTAGAATGAACAACAATATTGTATACAGTTTGTCAAGCTATGTAATCTTTGATAATATAATTGATAAGTGTTTATACAAGGATTCATAAGTGCCACTAGAAATGATAATACAAAATATGTCACTCGAGTGATTGAGATAACTAGCATCTTGATTTATCGAGTTTAAAGTGTATATTGACTATCAGCGGAATGAACTATAAGTAGACAAGTAGTTCAAAGGAACAATAACGTAAAAACTTATAGTTATACTAGCTTTTGCCCGCGGCTCCGCCCGCGTGGATGTCAGTTATCGCGACCAAACATAGCCTATGTCCTTTTTCATGGTCTAATCTACCCGTATACCAAATTTCATCAAAATCGGTTCAGTGGTTTAGTTGTGAAAGCGTAACATACAGACAGACAAAAGTTACTTTCGCACTTATAATATTAGTAAGGATCTACGTTCATATCTCGAAAGGTAGTCGATGGATTGACTAGGAATTCTCGACATTTTGACATATTATGTACCTTGTATCCCGAAGTTCCCCCTCGAACGAGAAATTTTTCCCTTGCCAAGCCGTGAAGCAAAGAAATGCTGCTCATGATTTTATTTGGAAATGCAAGGGCAGCGACAGTATGTCTCCTCGTGAATGTCATTTCGTGCTCGTTCGTAGCGCGACTGAACGTAAATTCGTGTTCTCACGGAGGATTTCCAAACAGAATTTCAATAGGTAATACCTAGCCTGAGCGCAGAATATAATAACCCATTTCAACGATCTTTAGCACTGCACCGACTCAAAGTAATTGCACTATCACCATATTTGTGCCGTCTGTTTTACTGATTTAGATTTCCTGCGCCCGAACAATTCACCCCTAAAAGTATGCCGGAAGTCCACATTACAGGCCTGATTTCGTCAATTTTATTTTAACTGACAGCCTATGGTTTAATTTAAACGAATGTATGTATCTATGTTCATCTTTTCTTGAGCCTGATAAGCTTTTCGACTTTGATTAGCCACGCGGTTCATTGAAACAAAATGCGTACGTGCCTTTACACTTTACGTTGACTTTGGGAATCTGCCGCATGTAGTTTTTTTTACATTTTTACACCTACTAAAAATACTTCACTGTAAAATCCTGAGTTAATTTAACTTGATTTTTCTGCTATCTGTACATTAAAGCAAATTAGATAATGGTCCCAGTCGACTGATTCAAAAATGTTATCAGGCAACTGACACCGCGGTTCCAGTTGTGTAGTGGTCCCAGTCGCCTGAAACCTCAAGTAAAGGCCGTTGGGTAGGACACTTACATCTGACATGTCTATGTGCAACATTTTTCATTTAGCGGCTGCAACGCGTTTTGCAACTTCTTATAAGGAGAATTTATTTCTGTCTAAATGAATTGTTTCTTGCCGTAATCAGTAAAAAATAGATCTCAATAACATTTTGCTTCATTCGAAAATGGAACCTGGACCTCACGAATAGCAATCGCACCGCTCCACTACACCACTGAGTCCGTTCTATTTAAGCTATTTTGAATAAATAATTCCTCAGCAGTAGTTTCTCCCTTGAATTGACCGTAACAAACCAAAGTTTACGGCAATTGAAGTAAACAATTTACCCACATATCATTGCATTAAGGAGCGGCAGTCCCGCGTCTATTTTCGTCCTGGAGTATGGACTTCGCCCCCTGTATCGGGCCGGGCCATTATCCCATCGCGTCCCGTCTGCGCATGAGACGCTTTCCGGCGCGTACCATCCGTTATCTCGTAGGGTGACCATTCTTGCACCGGCTGTTGACGGAATATCGACACATATTTAGGTAAATAGTATGAAGTAGAATAAGTAGCTCTCAACCCTATTGATAAATTGACTTTTTAATAAAATATTGTATCTACCTATTTTTAGTAAAATAAATTATTAAGGGACCAAAAATCATATAAAAATGTGGGTGATAATGCACATATCTGCCTATCCCTTACAGGAGTGGGTAACAATCGCATAGACAGACAGGTGCAATGATACTGATTACAGAATTTTTTGAAGACATTTCAGATGAACAACAGGAAGTGAGCAATTGGTATTCGAGAATAACATCTCTTCATTACCGGTAGCTGTGTGTTGAACTTTGCTCGCAATTTATTATGTAAGCATCACTCACGATAATAACAAGGAATTCTTGAAATTTATTTAAATATCTTGAAAAAGTAGGAGAACCAAATCTGATATTGTGTTCTGGGAAGATTGGGAAGAAGTAACAACATCAGTAGGCCCTACCAGTTACGACACTTACGACACCCCAGTAACGACACTCATTTCTTAGCTATCTATTTTTTCCGTAAAAGCCTTTAGTCCGTAAAAGTTTCTTACGTTTCACTTTTTGCTTACTCCCAATTTTTTCTATTTAGCTTAGCTGGAGAGGTTCACGGGAATACTAATAATTATCGAAAATCGAAAAAAAAACCATCTTTTGATACAAAAAAGCAAACTCCCATCGGTTATCGTTTTATTTATTTCTTCGGGGATACAGATACATCAAACTACATTTTGACCTTTCACCAATGACCCAAAACTTTATCTATCGTTCTTGGTATTTCCAGTTGTTCCCATTCCTACTGGTGACGAATGGGAAAATAATTTCCAGCCGTCAGTGTAACATTGTATGTAAAACCTATAGTTTCTAGTCGTTGTAAGAAAAATACGAATGGAACAAACCCGAATGATACACCTTTTTTTTTTTTTTTTTTTTTTCCGTGCGGAAATCCCCTCGGATACCCCCCCTGCCGGAGCCGGAAGGGGAGGTTATGTCGGACTCGAACCGACTAAAACCGCACGCCGACTGTGGGTCTTGGTGCTAGGCCGGAGGTGAGGTTGTCAAAGACATATCCCTCGCACCCCGGCTGACCCAGGGCCATCCCTTACGGTCTGGCCCTCCTCAGGAGGGGGGACAACGGTGTCCCCAACTCGCCCCCGGAATGGGGAGGCGCGCTATTCAGCACGCCGCCGCCGTGGCCTGCTTCTGCTGGGGTGACAGGCGGCTCCACCCGTCACCCCCAGGCCCGCGCTCATGGGGGACGGAGGTCAGTCAGTGCCCTCCGACGCCCGAGTTGCCTGCGCACGCGGGCGGCGCGATCCGCGAGTCTTTCTCGCTCGCGCCGCCTCTCCCGCTCCGCCGTCTCCTTCACGACCATTACCTGCTCGCTGAAG
Organism: Eilema sororculum; assembly: GCA_914829495.1. Taxonomy (NCBI): domain Eukaryota; kingdom Metazoa; phylum Arthropoda; class Insecta; order Lepidoptera; family Erebidae; genus Eilema; species Eilema sororculum. The sequence goes on from OU618537.1 coordinate 26,248,827, forward strand.
GAGACGCCGGCCGCCCACGCGTCCGCGCAGCGGACCATTGCTGTGAGCAGGGTGGCGAGGGTGAGAACTCTCACTCCCAGGGCTGCCACTAGCTCCCGTCTCGGTTCGGCCCATGCCGGGCACTCGGTGAGCGTGTGCAGCCCCGTGTCCTCGCTCGCGTCGCAGTGATGGCACTCGGACGTTGGCTCCTTTTCGATCCGACACAGATATCTCCCGAAGCACCCGTGCCCGGTGATAATCTGCGTCAGTCGATACGAGAGGCTGCCATGTGGCCTCTCGAGCCATTCCCCCATGATGGGCCGTACCGCCTCTATGACGGCATGCCCTGCGCGTCGTTGCTCAAGTCGTCGCTCCCACTCCGCCACCATGATCCCGTGGAGCCGGGACCTCTCGGCCCGAATGTCTTCGGGCTCGGGATCGTATCCCCGCTCCCGCGCCTCCTTACGGTACCGATACAGTGCCGCAAGGGATCTCGCTTCCAGGATCCACGGTGGCGATCCGGCTAGGAGACTCGCCGCTTCAAAGGATATCGTGCGGTACCCCCTAATGGCCCTGCAGGCCATCGTCTGCTGCGGCGCATGCAGCAGTTGCACGAACCTGGCCCGCAGGGCGTCCGCCCACACGGGGCACCCGTACAGGGCCATGGACCGCACGACGCCCGCGTAGAGTCTCCTGCAGGAGTCCTCTGGGCCCCTCAAGTTGGGCAGCAGCCGCATCAGCGCGTTAGCTGACACCAACAGTTTGGGGCGCAGACTTCGGAAGTGCTCTCCGAAGTCCCACCGACCATCGAGTACGAGCCCCAGGTATTTCAACGGGGGCTTGATGTCGATGGGAGTACCTCCTACTGTCAAGCTGGATCCCGGGGGTGGCCTGCGCCGAGGACCATGAAAGAACAGGGCCTCGGATTTGTGCAGAGCCACCTCGAGACCCAGCCGCCGGATCCGATCCACGACTTGAGCAACAGCGGTCGTGGCCCTCTGGGTCGCCTCGCGGTGTGTAGCGCCACTCACCGTCACTAGCGTGTCGTCCGCGTAGCACGTGACGGTGGCACCGAACGCGAGCTCACCGCGAAGCACCCAGTCGTATCCGATGTTCCACAGGAGCGGCCCCAGGACCGATCCCTGTGGGACACCGCACGACATCTCACGCCTACCGACGCCGGTCGCACTTGGGTAGATGACGGCCCTCTCCGTCAGGTACGCCCCGACTATGCGGCGGAGGTAGAGAGGCACATCGTGGTACACGAGCGCCTCCCTGATGCAACTCCAGGGCAAGGTGTTGAACGCGTTGGAGATGTCCAAGGACACCGCCAACATCACCTCGCCCCGGGCAACCGCATCCTCCGCCAGAGTCCTCACGCGCATGATGGCATCCACAGTGGAACGCCACCGGCGGAAGCCGTACTGCGTGTCCGCTAGGTCCGGCCCCACTCTAGAGAGGTGCTCGACGAGGCGCTTGGCAATCACTCTTTCGAAGAGCTTGCCCACCTCGTCGAGCAACACTATGGGCCGGTACCCGGACGGCTCGTCCGCCGGGCGTCCGTCTTTGCGGATGAGGACCAGTTTCCCCGTCTTCCACATCTTCGGAAACTGGCCCCGCTCCAAGCACGCGCTGAGGAACCCTCGCAGTCGGGGTTCGAGACCGTCTTCTCCTAGAGCTAGGACCCACGCACGGCCTGGAATGCCGTCGGGTCCCGGGGCGGTGTTCTTCTTGGCTCTAAGCCGTCGCACCGCCAGCTCTAGTTCTACCCAAGTGACCTCGGGCACGTCGTCGTCAATAACCACGCCGGGCGCATCAGGCGACCGAGGTGGCGGAGTCATCTGCGGCGGAACGTGTTCCGCCCGCGCCGGGAACAGGGATGCCACCACTCTTCCAAGCAGAGCCGGCTCGAGAACCTGGGTCAGGGGAGGGGCCCGGGGGCGCAGCTTTCCTCTTACCAAGCGGTAAGGCCGCCCCCATGGGTCCCGCTCCAGTGTCTCCAGCAGCTCCCTATAGGAAGCTGCCTTGGACCGCTTGATCTCCGCTCGGAGGGCATTCCTGGCTTCCCTGTATCCCTCTTGCAACTCCGCCACTAGGGGATCTGTGTCTACGGGGCGGCTACGCCTCCTACGGAGCCTGGCCCACCGGCGGTGCGCGATCACGCAGGCTTGACGCAGCCTCGCGATCTCCGCAGTCCACCAGTAGACCCGGCGCCTCGGACTATAGACTGGAGCCCTAGACATACCCGCATCGCAGACAACAGTCATGGCCTCCCGGAACCACGCCGCCTCGTCATCGATGTCATCAGGCCTGTCCGGCACCATGGCCCAGGCCTGCACGGAGGCGGCTTCCAGGAGAGCATCCCTATTCAGTCCCCTAAGCACCCAGCGCGGCTCGCGTGGGGCCGGTGTGACCAGCGCATCACTCTCGGGAGGGGAGACATCAAACCACGACACCACGCCAGTCCCGCACACGTTGCGACAGCGAAGCGCTCGCGAATGAGAGATCGACGATCGAACTCGCCCCGCGCTCCGCCACCCAGAACGTGGCTTCGGCCCCGCGATTCTGGAGAACCAGACCGAGAGTAGCGGCCCAGCTCTCCAGAGCCCTACCTCGCGGGTTCGTGTGCCGGGACCCCCAAGCCTCAGACCAGGCATTGAAGTCCCCAAGCACAAGAACCGGGCGAGGGTAACAGGCATTGACGACGTCGGTCAGCCGCTCCAGCGACTGCCGATACTGCCCTATGCGTCGGTGTGATGCCGGCGTGAAGTAGACGGCCACGACCGCAATCTCCCCCACACGCGCCGCTACGATGCCATGCTCCCTTGCGATCACCACAAAGGGAGGGGCACCCGCAGCGGCGTTACGCACCAGTGCCGCCGATCCATCCAGGTCGACCACCCAGGCAGGCCCGGGGGGGCGGTGGGTGTACGGATCGGCGACAGCGGCGACGTGTATGGACCACTGTGCCATGCTCTGGAGCAGAAGTGCCTGAGCATCGACACCGTGGCCCACGTTCGCCTGCAGGATGCGGAGCTGGGGATCCATTATGGAACCATCTCCGCATCCCGCTGCGAACAGTTTGCGGAACGCCCGCCTCGTGGCTTCGGCTCCCCTCCGGTGCAGGCTTTACTGCCAACCCGATGGTCGGCCGGTTTGCCCCCCGCTGCACACCTGAAACAGTGCAGCGGAGCCTCGCAACCACCGGCCCTATGACCGGGTTGGCCACAGCGGAAGCACCGGTCACCGACCGTCACCTCCGCCGTGCACTGCACCCCCACGTGCCCGACCGCCAGGCACCTAAAGCACCTGGCCGGTCGAGCCTGCAGGAGCTGAGCCCGCACCCCAACAACGCCGTTATATCGGTATCGTAAGGAGGCGCGGGAGCAGGGACGGGAACCCGAGCCCGAAGAAATTCGGGCCGTGAGGTCTCAGCTCCACAGGGACATGGTAGCGGAATGGGAGCTACGACTTGGGCGACCAAGCGCAGGGCACGCCGTTATAGCGGCGGTAAGACCCATCATGGAGGAATGGCTAGAGAGGCCACACGGCAGCCTCTCGTACCGGCTGACGCAGGTGATTACCGGACACGGGTGTTTCGGGAGTTACCTGTGTCGGATCCGGAGGGAGCCAACGTCCGAGTGCCATCACTGTGATGCGAGCGAGGACACAGAGCTGCACACGCTGACCGAGTGCCCGGCGTGGGACACGCCGAGGCGGGTCCTAGTGGCGGCTCTAGGGGTGGGAGTCCTCACGCTCGTCGCATTGCTCACAGCGATGGTACGATGCGCAAACGCTTGGGGTGCGGCCGCCTCCTTCTGCGAGCAAGTAATGCTCGAGAAAGAGGCGGCCGGTCGGGTCCGGACCAGACTCCGGGCCCGGGAAGCCCGTGCAGAGCGAAGGCGAACCGGACGTCGGAGGTCGCAGAACGACCTCCGTCCTCCATGAGCGCTGGCCTGGGGGTGACTGGTGGAGCCGCCTGTCACCCTAGCAGAAGCAGGCCGCGGCGGCGGCGCAAAGTGCGCCTCCCCGTAACCGGGGCTAGATGGGGACATTTTGGTCCCCACAACCCGAAGGGGGCCATCTCGAAAGAGATGGTCCTGGGTCTGTCGGGGTGCGAGAGATATGCTTTTGGCAATCTCACCTCCGGCAACCAAGGACCCAAGATGGCGTGCGTTTTAGTCGGTTCGAGTCCGACATAATCACCTCCACCGGCTCTGTGGAGGTGGTATCCGTGGGGATTTATCGCACGATAAAAAAAAAAAAAAAAAAAAAAAAAAAACCCCAACAACGCCGTCCACCACGAGGACCCGCCGATCGGCAGCCTTTTGAGCTGCTGCGATGGGGCAGCCGACAACTACCGCCCCCTGTCCGCGACGGCCGTAGCGAATCGCTCCGACCTTAACCGCCTCCAGGGGGCAGCCCCCGGCCTCCGCCACGGTGGCCCGAATCTCTTCGGCCGTGATGGAGTCATCCAGGCCCGAAATACGCAGTTCTGCGCACTTTGTGGGCCTGGACACCCGGACGTCGGCTGCGTCCAGCGTCTCCCTTAGCTGAGCCGCTATGGCATCAGCCTGGGGAGCGCTGGAAGCGCCAGGGACCTGTATGAGGCGGGCACCCGTCCGGGTCTCCGTGACTCGGAGGGGCTTCGCCAGTTTAAGAGACCTCATATCTATGAGGCCTCTGGCCCGCCTCACCAGATCCGGGTATTGCACACCCCTCTCCGCAGCCTCCGGCGTCAACGTCAGGACGACGGCCGTTGTGCGGGGGATGCGCAACCTTCCCGGCGCTCCCTTCGCAGCAGCCTCAGCCTTTCTGGCCTTTTTGGCTGCCTTTCTTTTGGCGTTCCGCTTTCTCCTCGACTTACCGACTACCTCCCAGCCCCCTGCCGGTGCTGAGCTTGTGGAGGCGATCGGGCCCGGAGCCGAGGTCGAGGCTGGAGCCAGGGCTGGGGATGGGGCTGGGGCAGAGGACGTCTTCCCCTTGCCCTTCCCCTTTCCCTTGCCCTTGGGCTGAGCGCCCTGCGCAGCAGCGGCAGCGGCAGCGGCCGGAGCGGATGGCACAGCGGATGGGCTGCTGGCCGACTCCTGTGGGGTCCGCGTCGCTGTTGGGCGACCCCTTTTTAGCGCTTGGGCATACCCTGTAGGTGACGCCAGGGGCGGACGGCGGATGGAGTCCATGATGGACTCCAATCCGCGCTTTGTCCACTCCTCGTGCGCCGCCTGCCGCGCCTCCTGCGCCGTCTGCGCTGCCTCCAGCCGCCTTTCCATGGCGGCCAGAGCCGCCACGACGGCCGCCAGCGGGTCCGCGGGCTGGGCCGGCATCAGCACCGGCGGCTGCGGTCGGACAGGCGATGACGGTGGCGACTCCAGCCGCAGCGGTGACCTCGACCGCACCGGCGACACCGACCGCACCGGGGATGCCGGCCGAGCCGGCGGCTTCGGCCCCGCCGGCTGCGTGACTGGCTTCCGCCCCGCCGACCGCGTGACGCGCACCTCCGGCAGCCCGGCGACGATCTTCTGCAGGTCCGCAAATTCGGCCGCCATCTTGGCCATCTCCTTGCGGTACTCTGCCGCCTGCCGCTCAGAGCTCTCGATGAGCTCGACCTGCCGCCTGCCCAGTTGAGCCCGGTCGCTGCGCGACTCAGCCAGCTCCGCTCTCAGCAGGCCAAACTCATCGACGAGGCGCGTCGTCGCCTGTCGCAGCCGGATCTCTTCCGGCCCCAGGGACCCGGTACGGGCCCCTAACACAGTCTCCAGGGCCTCCAGTACCTCCCTAGAAGTAGGGTCGGTACGAGGCATGGGCGCCGCCGAGGTGGAGAGACTCGGCGGCACTTCAGCGTCCCTCAGGGCCGGGACCCGTGAGGAGGGCGTTTGAGGGGTAGCTCTCTTGCCACCCCGCGTTTTTCCCCTGCCGATCATTGCAGCCTTGGGCGGGGGGGAATTTTCGCTCCCGCTGCCGTCGGTGGAGGACGAGTCAGTCACTGTGACTGCCGTGTCCGTCTCAGCCCTCCGTGGAGGAGGAACTTTCCTATCGCCGTTCCTCCTCCGTGCAGATTTCCGGGTCTGCAGACCCACCGGGCTGTTGGCCCTGCTCCTCTCTGTGGCGGTGTCGAATTTATCCGTCGCCGCCGCGACGTTCTTGGACGCGACCTCCGCGTCATGGCGCTGCGCGACCTCCGCGCAGACTGTTTCGCTAGGTAAGGGGGGGGTTTTATGTTTAGTTAGAGATTGCATAAAGGTTCCCACGAGCATGAGACGAAAGGATACACTTCCCGGGTGACGCTCATTCCGAGAAGCGGGGTACATACTGTGGAGGTCCCCTGGTGTCCACAGGTTTTAATCGACTTCGCTGTCGGGTTTTTAAGACTTTTCCTTGTCGCGGGCCGGCCAATTAAGGCAAGCCCCGCGGCCTCCAGGTTACCGGCATACTGAGTGTGGCTAGCACTCAGATCGTTGCCGATATCTAGGAGGTTACGCGACGCGGGGGAGCAGCCAACTCTCCCAACACCGACGGTGGCACGAGTGCCTGTCAGCCCCTGCGCGAGCAGTGGGCCGACCCGTCCCTGGATCTCGCGGAACCCTTGCCTCTCCCCTGTCCCCTCTGAGAGCAGAGGGATACTGGGAGCGACTAGCGGGAACCGGATCTCTCTCCGCGGGCCTTGAAGCCCCGCCACACCACGACCCCCTCTGGGTCGACTAGCCCTCAAAAGGGCTGTTTGAATGGAAGGAATCCTACGGATCCCTTCCCGTGGGCCTTGCAGGCCCACCATACCACGACCCCCTCTGGGTCAGCTAGCCCTGAAAAGGGCTGTTTGAATGGAAGGAATCCTGCGGATCCCTTCCCGCGGGCCTTGCAGGCCCGCCATACCACGACCCCCTCTGGGTCAGCTAGCCCTCAAAAGGGCTGTTTGAATAGAAGGGATCCTACGGATCCCTTCCCGCGGGCCTTGCAGGCCCGCCATCCCACGACCTCCTCGTGCAATGAGTTCGGCCGTTGGGTTATTCGTCAACGGCCAACAGAGCTCCTAAGGTGGGAGTCTGTTAGCCGTTGTCCAGGATGCACCAGCCCCTCCGCTTCCGCTCCCCAGGACCGCAGTCCAAAGGGGGAAGAAACGGAAAGGCCAACGTGGAGGTTACCCAACCCGCACCCCTTACCCAACCCGCACCCCTTACCCAACCCGCACCCCCGAATGATACACCAATGTACATAATCATCATAATCTCACGCCTATATTCCCCGAAGGGGTAGGCAGAGGTGCTAGCACCCACATTTCGCCAGTTTATGTTTAGGTCCCAATGTAATAGGTGGCGAGCCTATTGCCATTAACCGGGCACTTATAAACCTGCGATAAATACACACATAACTTCGAAGAGCATCGAAAAGTCATTGGTGTGTGCCATGGTAAACCTGGGATCGAACCCGAGACCTCATCTCAGCAGTCCATTACCCATACGCATACCACTAGGCTACCGCTTTTTTATAACCTGTTATTAATGTGAAACCACCTTCGTGCGCTACTTACACTTCTTCTACAAAAAAAGAAGACTATTAGGTACATAGTTAAAAGTCTGACTGGATAATGTAGTCTTTCTTTGTATTCAGTTTAAAAGGAAAGTACGACAGATTATATAAATTATTGTGTCGTGAATGTCATACGTAAGAGACAATGAAACCGTAACCACAGAAAAACCAGAGATGTGTCATTGGGGGCAGTGTTGTACGTACGAACATATGGGGTAAATAATATGTATACTTTTCATATCATGAATGAACTAGCTCAACGGGAAAGTACCATTATATGTATATGCTATACTATGCAAGTTCGGGACTTCACGCGATAAAAACTTCCACTTACTTTCTGCCGAAATCTTCCCTATTGAAATTTTTACACTTTTTAATTTCAATGGCTTCAAACTATCCGGGACGTGGAATCCAGTGATAAAAACACTAAAACCCAACAACACTGTGCTGTCCAAAACTGACGTAGTGAGTGAAGTGTGTCGCCAGCCTTACTTTCATTCTGAAAGTAACGGAGGGTAGACGCACAAAAAAAAAATGTTCCGCGCATACCGCGCGACCCTCGCCGGCCAGTCAAGTCCTGACCACGGGTGCAGCATCGCACCCGAAACGTCGGCAGAAAGTAAGTGGAAGTTTTTATCGCGTGAAGTCCCGAACTTGCATAAAATAACAATGAGTTTACACCGCGATAGCTTAAAAATAACATATGCTATACTAGCTGTTGCCAGCGGCTCCGTCCGTGTGGATGGCGGTTATCGCGACCAAACATAGCCTGAATCCTAGGTCTATGGCCTGTATCGTACCAAATTGCAATTTGCATCAAAATCGGTTCAGTAGTTAAGGCGTGAAAGCGTAATAAACAGGCATACAGAGTTACTTTAGTTTTTTTTTTATTCATAATATTAGTATGGATTTCGTAGGTTTTGATTGCCTTTTTTAGTTCTTAATCTCTGCAGGTTACAAAGGCCACATTTCGGAACTGTCTATGTTTACTTCATCTAATTCTAAACCACATACATGTTTAGGCATGGTGTTTAACGATTTGTGGTTTAATCCAAGAAGTAAACAACGGGAAAAGAAATTGCACCCGTAGGAATCCAGGACATCGCTAGTTTAGTGATCCAACGATGGCCAAAGGTAATACGTGCCGGTACTGTTAATCCATCTATAAGTGTAAGCAACACGAACTAGTGTAAGCGCAGTCAGTGTATTTTGATATAATTATATCTCTAATATAAAAAAAAAAAAATCGCTAAATGTGTTGGTAAGCGCATAACTCAACAACGCCTGGACCAATTTGGCCAATTCTTTTTTTAAATGTTCGTTGAAGTTCAAGGATGGTTTTTAAGGCGAGAAACTTTTGCGCGGGCAAAAGCTAGTGTATAATAGATTATATTGCGCAGATTGGAAATCACTGCATTTAATACGTAGAATGTTTAGTTCAAACTGTCTTTGTGTACGGAAACCTTTCGTACTTTGTCCTCAAACAAGAAACTTCGTGGTATCTCTAATGGAAGCGTGCTTAGATCATTCCGCAGCACGTTTCGTCCATTGTCTCACGTGTGTAGGAGTTCTTATAAGAACACAACAACTAACATTGTCATTTGCATCCGCTGCTCATTTGGTTCTTATTTCATTGCTGTAATGCCTATTTTCGAATGACAAATACGGCTGGACGGGACGTCTCGGTTTACTGTCGGGAAATTATCTTATTCGCTGTTTCACAGTGATAAACAATCTGTTTCTGTTGAGCTTATTATGTCCGATGAGATTGTGTTATCAGGAGTTTTAATTTATAGTTCAGAAGTGATTACGTGATACTGCATTTTATGGTGACAGACCGTTTATAACCAATCACTTCGTGTCACTCGATCTTTTATTGGTTGCTGATAAACTTACGTGTACTTTTTGACCTAAGTCACAGTCGTTGATAGGTAAAAAACTTATAGTTTTGCTGAACTATGGATGTCAGTAAATGAAATCTGTTCTGTGCCCGTAGCTTTTGTATGTAAGTAATTAGGGTCATACATAGACTTCACATTTTTTTCTTCTGTAATTAATTACATTGTTCCTCTACGGTTCTCTTTAAAAGACAGGCTCTGATTTAAGTACTGCACTATCTGGTAGGTGAAATAATAATTATTTAAATCATACGCCATGGGAGGATAAGTTGCGATGTACACCCAGATGAACTTTCGCCTATATCCAAATGTTACAACTTTCTGTAGTCTCTATAGTGTATGTGGTACACTAGGGACGCACAAATAATTCAGACCTCTAAACAATGGCATAGGGATGGGCACTCACACGCTTGCTTGGGCTTAGCGTCTTATTACTTATCCCTCTTGAAGACATCCCAAAATAACTTCATGGAGAAAGGCTGATACAAAGACAGACGCCTGCAGAGCACAACACACTAGCTTTATATTGAAACAATTCAACTACATATCTCAGACACCTTATTTTGTTTATAGATACTTATTTTATCACGTTATTACAAAATCTGTTTACGATCCTACTTTGCGTAACATTAATACCTGTGCAGCTATCGGACTGCTTACGAAAAGACGTAATAGCGTCCATAATTCGCAGATATTTCGCAAGCTGCCTATGTTATGTTCAGTACCCCATTAACCCCATGTATATTGCCTAATACGGTGTTGAGCTTCTTATTTTTGGATGAAGACTTACGATGAATAGAAAAATCCTTCCCCTAACAATATTTTGCAAGGGTGACTTAATAGCTAAGGTGCAATCAGAAGAGGCTACCAGATCGAACTCAGTATTATTCAGCATACCATCAACTTGAACCCATATGTATCCAATGCCCTATAGGGTTGTCTGGGAATTCATTTTCCAGGCTCGAAAACTCCCTCAATAAGCTTCGAGATCATTCCAAATGTAATATAGTCCTATTGATTTGTTTACATGACGACCTTCCGTAACACCGTCCGTTCGTGCAACTCGTACCTGCTCGGAGTGCTCGGAGCCTGATTAATGGAATCGGACGGAATCGGGTTTTGCGGTCGGACGAGTGCACTTGTACCGGCGGGATGTTTGTTTGGTGTAGGGACTGTATTCACGGCCGCCAAACAGATGCTTTCATGATATTAATTACTGAACGTAGTAAAAATAGTGAGGTGCGGCATCTATAGCGGATAATAAGTACAATGGGATTTACGTGTTTGAAACGTTGTTGTTATGTCGGAAACTGCTCGGAGAGCTGTTTGAAAAATTCCTTCGTGGGTTCAGGAAGTGTTGCCGTCCACAAGATCTTCGGGGCCCAAGCTGTTGATTGACGGGTTTTGGCGCAGGCTTTCGTCTCGGGGTTGGGGTCAGAATGCAATCGCTTCCGTAAACGTCGAAATAAACCTTATTATGAGAGCAAAAGTAGACGAGCGAGCCTTGGGTTCCACAGAAAAAAACTTTAGATTCAACTGGGTTTAGCATTCGAATGTAGAATATGAAATCGTTGCAAGCAAATAGGACAGTAACCATTAAAAAAAAGCCTATTGAGATTTATTTGAAATGTAGAATTGTCTTCGACTTGTGTCATAATAAGAGCCCTTGGATCGACCACTAAACCTTTGCGATCGAAGTATAGGCAATCTGTTCGGTGAGCGCTTTGTAATCAAAGGCAATTCTCATTGGTCATTACGCGATGCACAAGCATAAGTCATATAGGTAATCGTTTAGCCTTGTTTCATAATTCATAAGTTATTACGCGGTTTCAATAGTTTCGCCTAAAAATATCACATCAAGCTAGGATCGTGAAATTACACAATAGATCATCTAATTTGGATGTTGTTAGCACGATTTCAAAAGATATCAACGTAGCTTTATCACACCGGCGAAAACGAGTGACGTATTTTACCTAAGAGTTGTCTTAAACAGTAATCACCGCCACGTGGGAAATCGCCTGATCACGCCACCGAACCTACTACGAACCATAAATTCACTTCGAACAAAACAAACCAAGCCAAAATCAACTCGAATTCTTCTCATTCAAGCGAGAATCTTATTATCAGGAACAAAGCGAGTCGTTTGTACACCTACTATATTGTGAGTTCGCTGTACGTGGTACAGGCCCTTCACCGGGTCCACGTCATTGCTTAGCTGCTTTTCGACTCAGTTTCCGAACGGGCACCGCGCCGGCCGCACACCGTTTGTGCTCAATCTGTGAAAATAAAAAGTTAATATTAAACGCTATATCCGAGTGGCTGTGATAGTCTTTATGTGATATTTTTTATAGGTTATCTGTATCTGCTAGACGGTGAGTGTATTTTTTTTAAAACGCTCTGGGATAAATTAACTTGAAGCAATTTATAAGTTAACTGCGTTCTTGTAAAAAATTGTGATTTTATAATTGTGTGCCCAGTCGTAGAAATAAACGTAATTTTTCTGTCTTCATAGTATGAAACCTTTGAAAATTTATGGCGCGTGTTCATATCGCGTACGTAATAATAATGATTCCATAGTGCAGCATACAACTTTTTATTTGCAGCGTAGTAAAAGTTCAACAAAGAAAGAAAGGCGGCATTTATTTTTTACCGTTTCACTTTTTTCTTACGTAGTAGTTTCTAGAAAAAAATTAACGCAGTAATATTTTCTCTCAGTTAATTGTTGTGGGTATTTCAGTAATATATTTTTATTTACAAAAGTTATTTATACATAATTACTTAGTAGATAAGTGCAGATATTGCCTTGGTAAATGCAACTAGATAGTACAGCTATGTACTGTGCACGAGGTCTCGCATTCGATTCCGAGGTCGGGCAACATGCATGGGCATTGCAACATTCTTCGCGAATATCTTGTCGTTTATAACTTGGTAGCTACAATGGCAACAATGTGTTGATTTGCGCATCATTCATAAATCATATGGTGGATTAAAGGCTTTTTACCCGACTGTCAATAAGGGTTATGTTTTTCGCGCATATATTCTTTATTACCTCATATTTTCTGAATTAATACACGGATTTCAATGATTAATGTCTCAAATTAAAGGTATTTATCGCCCAAGTGTTCTTGGAGACATGAAATTTTAAAAAGAGCCATAAGATGAACATTTGGCGCAACAAGTTATGTTGTAAAAGAAAATTACAAAAATATGTAACACATAATACAAGCGTCGGTAGCTTAGTGGTTAAGGAGTCGGCCTTACGATTGAGAGGTCCCAGGTGTCTGGCCATTACACTACCGACGTGAACCCACTCCTAGCACAAGCAATTTAGCTTAGTTGGAGGGGTTAGAGGGAATATTAGTAACTACGGTTCTAATATTCTTTAAAAAATTATGTCGTAACTAAAAAGTATTAAAAAAATATTATTCAAAATAAAAAACCCGACTGCTGCTGAAAATATCGAAATAAGTTTGATAGCAGGCGGTACCTAATCATGAACTGGATTTAAATTAATGGGTACCGCCTACTATCAAACCTATTTCGATCTTTTCAGTGTCACCCGGATTTTTTATTTTGAATAATTATTTAAATAGCATATTTCGCTTTAGGATTTAGGTATTCCAGGCAGTTGTCACTTATTTAGGTACACTATAAGTGATCAGATCACTGCCGTACAAAATATTGTTTGAAAGTTTTTTCTAATTACAAAAGTAACATATCAAATAATATTAAAGTTAGCCAAGCCACGTAAAAGTAGCTGACATCTGAAAGAAATATTTTGTGAACAATAGAATATTTATGTAAATAAAGTTAAGATTCTGATTGGAATTCTGATGGGTAATTTTCTTTTCTTGACATATTCATTACTGCCATTTTTGACACACTTATGAATAAACATTTGTGACATGAGCATTCGACAATGTTATGTATAAACAATAGCGATCTACAACATCCGAGGTCATTAATTACTTCTCGGCAAAAATGTCCGCGGCGCAAATATTTCAAGTTCAACGGAACCGTAATTATAGTCCTTAACTGCCTTAACTGCGTTGTTTATATTCCATTTTCAATGTTAGTTCCGGTTTATTTACATGGTGATTGCAAAATCCAGCCAAAATGAAGTAAAAACATGGCCAAGTTTTCCATAATGCCTTTGCCTATACTATAATTATTGTAATATTTAAAAAAATATGCCAAAGGTTAGTTGTGGCAAAAACAGAATGGACTTTGTGTCCAACCCATCAATTCAGACAGATTGATTGGTTTTAGTATGTCTTGTTTGCTACAGGTCGTTGTTACTTTAGATCTTTTTTGTTTTGTACATATTTAGTGGCTAATTTAAACTCAAGAATCTGATCCTATATTTATCTAATTACACGAAGCCGGTATTCGTACCGCAGAAACTTTTTGTATCATCTCGAGCATGAAACATTAGCATGAGACGCCGAGTATCAGGTAGACAGGTCCCTCCTCCTCTTCTAGAGAGTTTACAACGTCACGCTTCAGCACTTGAAGCTCAAAGCTTCTTTCCAGTTTTTTTTTCTTTGGATCTTGGACTATGATGTAATAATTTATTTACAATAATGTTTTGCTCTGTATTCCTAGTTAATATTTTTTGTTGCATGTTTTATTGCGGTGAATGATCCATAATAACAACGCTCTTACGTATATTTATAGATTGTACCTACTTTTTCTACATTTAACGGCCATTTTAGATTTTAATATTTTAATTCGGTTACACATGATAAGTATGTTAGTGTCGATTCTCTTGCTACTCAAAGTTACTAAACTAGTTTGACTGCACTGAAAAGAACAGTCATTTTTCTGTCAAGGACAAGAGACACAATTTTATCCTCTCACATTCGTTTACTTAAATTTTCGTACCTAATAACAAAATATGCACAAATTATCAGATAACTTAAATTTAATTTCCTATAGAACTCACAGTAAATAACTAATTAACAGTAAACAATAAAATCATCTCATAAGATAACAAAATGTGTTATTACCAGATTCTCCATGCGATAAGGAGTCACGAAAAGGCGCATCAGGTCGCGATCTTTCGTGCCTGTCAGTTTTTAGATAACCTTTACAAAATCATATGAAATGCAATAAAAAATTCTGTGAGAGAACCACAAAAAAAGTTTATAAAAAGACCCTCTAATAATATACGTACATACGACTTGGCTGTTGATCCATAGTTCCAAGTTCCAATTCCATTGTTCGATTTTTGAACTGTGGACTGTAGATCAGTAGCCAAGCGTTTTAAATCTATGTAGCCAAGTTGAAAAAATGTGTGTTTTTTTTTTAATACAGGTTGTTATAAAAATACCAGGAGATAAGGTTTATTACAGAGGTAGAAATGAGCAGTAATTGCAAAACAAGTGTGCCTCGAAACATCTGTTGGTAATGTATGCCCTTTCTGGGAAGAACTCAGTTCGTTGATCCTACGCCTTGCATTGTCTACACACGTCGGTTTACCCTTCACAGTTTGTACTTATTATGTACTGAAGCAGATATTTATTATCACCAAATAGAATAGCTTTGATATTTAATGTCTTTTCGAGATGAAGTGTGGGTAGTGCATCATGCAATTTGTTGATGTTGACTGAAACTATTATTGATTTGAATGAATTTATTATAACATTTATTATGCTAACTTTTGAGTTTATTATGCTAACTTTTTCCGATGTTTTTCGAACTATTATTGATGTTGAATGTTGGTGTAGTAGCGCATATCGTCATATTAAAGAAATTTTCCATTTTCCTTCGTAAAAGAGATAGCTCCAACCCACAGCTATTATGAGTAAGAAGTATTATATTAAAATTTATTATTAATATTTTATAGAGGAAAAAATAGATTTTTTGTGTCTATGAAACAGTCATTCAGACTGCACAAGTAATAATTAGCTGTTGCCCCGGCTCCGTCCGATTGGAATTTTGAACCCTTTCCCGCTACCTATAGTCCATTTAGCCATCGGAATGTGATTAAATTACAGACACCCAAACATTTTCACAATCTTTCACATCTATCTATATGTATTTAAAAATCAATTGCTGTTCGTTAGTCTCGCTAATACTCGAGAACGGCTGAACGGATTTATCTCATCTTGGTCTTGAAATATTCATGGGTCGGGAAGGTTTAAAAGGCAAGAAAAATTCGAATAATTGCTGGGAAAATGCTTAATATAGTAGAGGGTGCAGCGTGTACGAAGTTCGCCGGGTCAGGTAGTTTATAATATTAGTAGGAAGGAGGATATTAGTAGGACAGTCTAGAAGACGAACTCTAAAAATGGTTCTCAAGTAAAAAGCCGTCGATCTAACGACCTTTGGAACTAATAAACCGTGACATAAGGTTATCGGTTCATGCGGCTAGAGGTGCTGAGAGTACTATCGCTGTGTTAACCTCCCGATAACCCCCCAGGCGTCTGGGGACACTCTCCCACTCAAGGATGCGGTGACTTGATGGCTGATGCCCGTCTCTTGGCGGATATCGGTAATTATCGATAAATTCGATAAACATGTTTGTATTATCATTGAAGAGACATGGCTATCTAATTAGAGAGGTCGGAAGTTGTACTCTATCATATCGTTATCTTAATTCATGTTGTGACTAAAGAACAGTAGTAATTTATGAAGTTTACTGTCATATCTGTTATGAGGAAGTAACAACTACTATAATATGTAAGTTGTTGTTTGTTGCTTGCTGTGTATACCTTTACACTTAACAAGATACAATCCTAACTACGTCTTATATCTATGTATAGGTAAACGTCTTCTGCTACCTTTGCTTATATACTAAGTGGTCGCTGAAAAATTGCAGGTAAATCACATAAGTTGGAATACATCCGGAATGAAATGCTCAAGTACGTCTTGAACCCACGGCCTTTCCCTTACAGGGGGAATGACTTCCAACTGAGCTCTGAGCTATTGAGCCACACCTGAATTACTTCAAATTTCCTTTCTCTTTATATCCGTCTTTTAAGGGCGGTGGAGCCATCTACCAACTTTCTTAGGAACTGTTGGAACCAATGAATGAATTTTCAACCATTTTTAAACATTGATTTTTGATGACTCCGCCCAAATATTTGAAAGAATTTTTATAGCTTTTATTATACTAACATTAAAGAGTATAATAAATGGTATAAAAATTCATTAAACAAAAAAAATACATACTTTACTCTCTTTCCATCGCCTTATTTTCGACCTCACATGCTACTTACGCCACAACTCGTAATTCACGAAATATATCTCGGATTTCACCAATTATAAAAGCCGAGATCAAGTTTCATTGAGTAAAACATGAAGACCTGGTTGAACGAATGTACACTTATAAAATTCAGCCTAAATGATGGCAGTAGGGTACTCAGATATATTTGATGAGAATGATGCTTCGCAATAACAAAGCTTATGCGGCTACACGAACTGAGTAATGCGGTCGGCTTGTTGCGGCTTGTGGCCCGATGCAACGTTGGTTACTTTCGCATTTCATAATGATATAACTATATATTTATATACAGATCTAGTGGGCTTGGGTAGGTATCATGATTCGCAATGACCGCTTCGCTTAACCGACCGCGTGAATTGTAACTCGCGTGTTTCTAATGTATCCCTTTCTGGATCCTAATATGTATTTTCTGTCATTTTAATTTAGAGCTGAAATATCGCGTGTTGATAAGTATGTATGGTACAGTACATCTTGTAATATTATGTATATGTATGAAGATAGGTATATCTTCATTAGTAGCGGGCTGTGGTTTTGTAATCTCTCTCCCTAGTTCGCTAGCTAGGACAAGTATGAATACTAAATTTCGTTTTAAGCATTCATATATGTATGCAAATATTGCCTTATGTTGAGTATGTTTAATTTGCAACTTGTTAATTATGAACTTAATGTAGGATAGAAAAGGGGTTCCCCTAACTAGCCGAGACGGCCAAGTACATAAAACCGCGGGAAAAATCCCTTCTTTCAATATTGCTGGTGAATAGTGAATAGTAGATACTTTGACAGCCTCCGTGGCGTGGCGGTAGTGCACGCGACTGCCACGCAGGAGGCGCGGGTTCGATTCCCGCTCAGTGCAAATATTTGTATGCATGAATATTGCTATTTGCATTAGTCTGGGTGTTTCTATGTATGTATTTACAAAAAAAAAAGTATATAAGTATGTTTATCCGCATTCTAGATTCCATAACACAAGCTATAAAGGCTTACCATGGGTCTAGATAGCGTTGTGTAGAATGTTGTGGAATATTTATTTATTTAATAGTGGCCGTTTTCAACCTCAGGGTAGTTAATATCAATTTAATTTCTGATCAACTTTCATAAGAACGAAGACTCGGAAGAATCTTTCTGAAATTTGAAACACCAAAATCGTGGACTGAATAAATTGTTCTTAGCGATATGACCGCCCTAAATTTCTAGTTGAAGTGTGTTAGTCAATAGTATGTCAATGTAGTAAAAAAAATTAACGCTTCCCAAAACGAGGTTTGAATGACCCAAACCCAAAGTGATGTGTTCTCTGTATTAGATTTAGATTACAAATCAATTTGTTGTCTAACCGCCTGTTAGGTTCAAAATGACCTCTACTATGTTATCTATATGATACACCAAGGATCGACTGACAAACATGTCTTCACCGCCTGACTACTTCCTTTAAAATATGTATCTTACATTATTATCTATTAGATTTATTGTTACAGAAAATTTAACTGCTTGCCTTGAACTGTGTAAACAATAATGATAAAAGCTTTTGACGAATTGACAACCTTCCTCTATTTGGAAGTCGGGTAAACAGATTTACAAGGAATTTATAGACCTATAGACGTTCTATAATAGTTGGTAAACAGGTTTACACAGATAAATAGCTAGAATTATAGTAGGATTACGAGCATAGCACCGCATTAGCATTACGTAACCATAATAAGTTAATAATTTATTAAACACTAGCTTTTGCCCGCGGCTCCGCCCGCGTGGATGTCGGTTATCGCGGCAAAACATAGCCTATGTCCTTTCTCAAGGTCTAATCTACCCCTATACCAAATTTCATCAAAATCGGTTCAGTGGTTTAGGCGTGAAAGCACTTTCGCATTTATAATATTAGTATGGATAAACAACAAGTAATAATAATGTTAATAATTGGCATACTTCATAGATATGTCTCGGTCTCGGCCAAAGATCTTGTTTTTGTTAAGATCAATGTGCTAATTCGACAGGATACTGAGTATTGATTGTCTAGTGAGTGATTGACTAGTGGTATGGGTAATGGACTGCTGAGACGAGGTCTCGGGTTCGATCCCAGGTTTACCATGGCACACACCAATGACTTTTCGATGTTTTTCGAAGTTATGTGTGTATTTATCGCAGGTTTATAAGTGCCCGGTTAATGGCAATAGGCTCGCCACCTATTACATTGGGACCTAAACATAAACTGGCGAAACGTGGGTGCTAGCACCTCTGCCTACCCCTTCGGGGAATACGGGCGTGAGTTTATATGTATATATGTTATATGTATATATGTTATATGTAATTTTAACTATAGGTCTACCGGTAGATATATCGGGTAAAGTACGTATGTTACTTAAAAATAAAATAGCTTTCTAATAGTGAACGAATGATTCAAAGTAGTTCATCAGTTAATTATAGTATAGAGTATAGGTATAACGATTACAAACAAAAATTTAGGTTTCCTCTTCATAATATTACATAGTATGTGTAGATGATACATAATATAATATGTATGACTATGAGTTACTATTATCGATTTTCCTCAAGGATGGAAGGACATCTCATTGGTCTCATCGTAAAGTTTGAGTTAACCATAGTGAGTGTGAAGAGTTCAGGGGCGAAAATATAGCTAGCGAAATGTGGATATGCCTTGGATCACAGATCGATGACCCTAACCCAAACATAACATGATGTCTACTTAGTCGAATATAAAACTGTCTATTATTTACTACCTACATGCGAATATAACATTGAGATTCGGGAAGTGACTCACAGAGACAACAAAAGCTAAGTTCATCGCCACTCCTTATTATGGAAATGGCATTTTAGCACGTATTCTTATACCTAAATAATTATGTGTATGAATCTGTGTTATTTATTTGTTTATAATTCGAAAAACATTGGAAAAAATGAAATACTCAAGTGAGACTCGAACTCACGACCTTTCCCTTACAGGGGGATTGCTCTGCCAACTGAGCTATTGAGCACCACTTGAATCATTCCAAATTTTCCTTCTCTTTATATCCGTCTATAAGTGTTAAGAATTGTCTTAAGACGAACTTACAACCTAAAAAGGGGCTTGGGTGAACTGGGTGCGAAATGCGGAGGATCTAGGGCAATAGCGCATATTAGGAGAGGCTTGTGTCCATCAATAAACTGAGATAGGATAATTGATTGAATCACTACAAAATATAAAACTAAGTCACTGGCGCTGTCTCTCCGTCCCTGCTATCTTTAAAACTACGCAACGGATCATGAAGCGGTTGATTCAAGAAGAAGGTTTCTATGTATAAGACACGCTTTATAAGTAGAGGGTGCAGCGGGAACAGGATGAGATGCCACGCAGGCGGAAAAAATTGGAGGTACGAAGTTCGCCGGGTCAGCTAGTAGAAAATAATTCGAGAAGATATAACTGATACTGATAAATAACAAAAATCGGTCTAAACAACACCTTTTTATGTTCTGGTCGTGACCCTGAACCCTCACCTAAAGACCCGAACGAAAAGTACCACTGGTCTCTTGCAAGTGCTAATTGATTTACCTGTGATCTAAATTCTGCCTTTGTATATTTATTTACAGTAACATGACACCCAAGTGAAAACCTTTTACCTCAAACCAATAACTACAAGGTAACCCGATACGTCGTAGATGTCCTACAAAAGAACTTAATGTGCTACGTCACCGGTTACCACGGTTCAGTGAACAAGCTGCTAGAGCTGTGATAATGAAACTTGTCAGCGATTCCGATTCCAATCGATTCTACTACGTCCGCGTCCATTCAGCGTTTAAACGAGGTTTATAGGTCTAATTCGTCACACGTTGCCGCGTCCCGATCCTAATTGAGGTCCAAAGTGCATGTTGTTATTTTGTTTTCGAGTGTACATGATGTCACTGGCGAATCTGATGCTCGGTCACAATTTACAATTGATCGAGTGGACTTCGGACTGCATTGTGTGTGCCTTTGAGTGTAGGCTGAGTGCAGAACAGCGGTCGTCTGAAAAAGTTACTTACTATTTATTTTTGACGAAAATCTTCAAACTATACTTACTACTGAGCCCATATACTTATATTTTTTACTAACTTTTGCCCGCGGCTCCGCCCGCGTAGACGCCGGTTATCGCGACCAAACAGAGCCTATGTCCTTGCTCATGGTCTAATCTACCCCTATACCAAATTTCATCTAAATCGGTTCAGTGGTTTAGGCGTGAAGGCGTAACATACAGACAGACAGAGTTACTTTTCCATTTATAATATTAGTATGGATAGCTGAGCTAATTTGATTCAAGCAGCGCATCGCGCTGTTGCTTCGGAAGATCCTTAAATAGTAAACCACTCTGACATGTTATCGGAATGGATTCCTATCGTGACTATAAGAAATAAGAAAGCTATTCGATATTCTGATAATCTCGGGTTCTTTTAGCGGGAAGTGAAAGAGCTCTTGTTGAAATATGACGAACTGAACGTGAACAAATAAACAAAACGAAATCCCTTCAGATCAGCCTCTGGCAGTGACGCGGTTGATGTTGTTAGCAAGTGTAGTGTTTACTCACATTGTGTACCGTGCTTAATAGACCGGTAGCGGCCCGTCACGTGTTTGCCTTTATTCCCGTGTTGTGCTCCGTGGTGATATCTCGTGCGTTCTGTCTGTGTCTTGTTTACTGGGACTAGGTACTAGGAGTATAGACGATGAAGTGAGTATTTATTTGTAGTGTATACTGGGCCCCGAATAAAAATATAGTTTCTTACTTATTTTGCATTGTTTGTGTTCGTTTCCTAGATTAGAGAAGAGTTTCGTTAGTATTAAGAGTGATTTTGGAATATATGTATATCTAGATACACGTCAGGCAGGACGATTTATTTTTTAATGCACAGAAGTAATGGTTATTATTTTAAAATATTACTTACCCATTTGTTTATAAATAGCATAATTTATTAGCGCAGCCACGGTTTCACTCGAGTGATGGGTAATATTATTATCTTCATCATTGTAGCGAAATGGAATTATCATACCGGGTTTTAAGTCTAATGCCACCAATTTCGATTCCAATTTCAATGTATACAGTGTTTTGTTTGATGTTCGAACAAACCAACATTTACATTATAATCCATACTTCCATACTAATATTATAAATGCGAAAGTAACTGTCTGTCTGTCTGTATGTATGTATGTTACGCTTTCACGCCTAAACCACAACCGATTTTGATAAAATTTGGTATAGGGGTAGATTAGACCATAAAGGACATAGGCTATGTTTGGTCGCGATAATCGACATCCTAGTAATCTTATAAAAATAGATATCGTGTATTTGTAACGTTAGTAAAGATATCAAGCGGATTATACAAACAATCGCCAAAAATAGCATCCACTTCATTACGAAACAAAAAAAAATATCACTAAATCTATTTCTTAGATAACAGGTTATTAAATTAACAACTTAGTCTCTAAATCAGAGATTTTATAGTACTTCCTTGAGCTTCCTCCGATAAACATTATTACGACTATCATAATGATAAATACTTTGGAGTTTGTACCCTCGATATACACAACAAGCCGATTGCCATCAGGTAGGCAGACATTATACTTTAACCTCTAAAGGTCGTCACGTTTTAGTTCTTATTACGATTAATTGTAACGTTCTTGTAATGAAGACAAGTGAGGAGGAATTAATTCGATGTTAATTAAAATTGTTTGTTTTGTCTACGCGCCGTTAGCTCAACGCCGTCAGCTGTTCACTTAATAATGTCTATTCGACGTAATTCGAAAACCTTTGAACTTGTACGTGTATACCTACTTATTTTTAATTATACGTTATGTACTTATTGAGAACTAATTCTGCGAAATTGCCTATATTTTTGCAGCCTGGCAGAATGTGGCCGATATAAATGGTAATGTCATTAATACCTGTTTGGCATACTTTATTGGAACACATGTGTAAACTAGAATATAAAAGTCGGGACATAAAGGTCCTATCGACATCTTTGAGACTTGTCAACTTCACCTGCTAGGTAGCAGTACACCTCCTAAACAACGGACGTGGCTCTGGCGCAGGCTTCTCTTTTGGGGTTGCCAGGTCGGACGGCAGTTGCTCATGGAAATGTCAACGTACATTTCAAAAGTTATATATAACGGACCCCTGATTCTAAAGTGGAAACTTTGGACCCGACTGGGTAATCGCTATAAGGGTTATAAGAAGTCTATAAAATCTTTCAATTTTATTCAACAGATAGGGATGCCTATTGCCCGCGGCTCCATCCGCATAGGTGTCGGTTATTGCGACCAAACAAACATTTCCATGACCCAAGGTCTAATCTATCTCTGTACCAATTTTTATCAAAATCGGTTCGGTGGTTTAGGCGTTAAAGGTTAACATTCAGAGTTACTTTCGCATTATGAATTTACTCGCTTTTGCCTGCGGCTCCGCCCGCGTGGATGTCGGTTATCGCGACCAAACATAGCCTATGTCCTTTTTCAAGGTCTAATCTACCTTTATACCAAATTTCATCAAAATCGGTTCAGTGGTTTAGGCGTTCAAGCGTAATATACAGACAAACAAGGCAGACAGACAGAGTTACTTTCGCATTTATAATATTATTATGGATCTTAAAAGGACGTATCCACTGTTCTCCTGTCATGAATATATATCGACTGAGTGAATATCCAAGTGCAGCTAGTTAATATTGAGGTGTTACTAGACGTGCAGTCAGTAGGTACACTGGGTATTGAGGTGCAGCATATCACAGTCACTAATAGAGCTAATCGATCGACTCACGTGGCTGGAAGCGTTACGTCACCGCTGCTGCTCCAGAGACGAACTTTTGTTCCAACAACCGCAAACCAACTCGCGCTAATATAGTTGCTTTGTTTGGAAGTGAGTTTAATCCTTGATTTTATAGTTTTCGACTTATCGGATGTGTTAATCTTTACACGTAATGAAAAAAAGAAAACGAAAATTGCTAATTGATACTCCATCCATCCATATACTTAAGTCTGTAAATCCCCTAAGGGGTAGGCAGAGGTGTATTAGCACCCACCTTTCGCCAATTATGACTTTCGGTCCCACGACGTAATAGGGGGGCAAACCTACCTATTGATGTCTAGCGGGCCCTTTGTCTTGGGCTGTATGTTTTGCTATCGGATGAAGAACAGCCCTATGCGTTAGTCGCCTTTTACGAAACCCACAGGAAGAACTGGGGCGGTCCTATCCTATTCTACTCTACCGGGAACCAATACGGACATCCTATCTCGGAGCTAATTTAATACTATCGGAAGTTTACGCGATTAACACTCATAGGTCTGATAACTGGTTTTAATTCAATGAATAATGCTAATTCATTCATTTTCAAGGCTAACGATGGCCATTTTCCACTCCTTTATCACCTAAAAGTATGAAAATATTAGACTAGACTCATTAATTACTATTTTATATTACTATAATAATACCTTCCTTCTCATTTCACATCCTAATTTTACTTCTTTAGAGATGTCTTTCTTGCGGAACCATTCCAAATCAGCTGATTTACATACTCTCATACCGAAGAGCTTTAAAAACCTACTTACACAAGCCTTATCTGTAGTCACGGCGTAAAAATCGCCACTACAATGTGTAGTTAAATAGTTTTGACATGACAAGATCATAACATAGTTAATTGCATACTCGCGTGATAATAGGCCCTCGACATATTATGTAATATTATGTACTCGCCATATCTCTCTCGTCACGGACAGATCAAATTATCTGGCCAATTACTGTTCACACACGACAGTCATTAGAGCTTCATTTTGCTGTACAAAATTTTAAACGGCGAATCTCTAACTCGCTATGATGTTTTAACTTCAGTTGGTATAATACCTACAGTTTAAACTTCCATCTTCCACCCATCCAGAATCCTACTAGGAGCCTTTCAGGATCAACTAACTAGCTCACGATAACACTGAGCATTGTAATAAATAGGTCTCAGGGGAAGGTCCTGTAATCCTCTTAGATAGTACCAGTAAGAAATAAATAAAATCCACTCACTTTTAGTAAAAAGTTAGTACTTTTAGTAGTGTTATATACATCACTCCCGTAGAAATTTGTATTCTTGTTCTTTTTATTTGCTAAGGCACTAAAATTCCCATTATGTCATCATATCTTACCGTATCATGTGGGGTATGTCGCCTTGCCAAACCACGCATAACAACACCGAAGGTATCTCAGAAATAGTTTAGTATTATGGTTTACAGAAACATTGAATGTAAACATAGACCAGCAAAATTGTGATTGAACCCCGAATCCATTGCAAATATTCTCTGCATAAACCTTCCGCAATTCATCAATACGTCATTGTCCACAACGTTATGTTCAATGTTGTTATGTTCAATACTGTACTTTGCACACATCGTGTGGGTAGGTATGTACACTACGTACTTAAGTACACTTTGTACTTGCGATTCGCTCTTTATCCTTATGGGTTTCCTTATGACTAACTTGCTATTAATGAACTTCCTTCAGAAATCCAGACGTCACGCGCTGAGTTCCCTGCAGTGATTAACTTGTTTTTATTATTGACGTGGAAATACTTACTGTTAATGCTTGTGTTATATAATATTAACAAAAATAATAATATCATAAGATGACTATTGCTATAGGGATCGGCTAATCTTTACAAGTTAAATTTATGGACACCAGTGGTTGCTGATTTGGGAATATCCTTCACAATCACCATTCTTTTATTAAAGATTACAATCCCAGGGGTATTCTGCTACTTGAAGCAAGTTCTCATTTAGTTTAACATAGCAAAGTTCATGTCTTCATCTGTCACACCATATCTTTGAAGTGTAATTAAGTAAAACAATTTTGGATCAATTGCAAATTGAAGTACTGTCAACAATCGTAGATCCAGTTAAAATTTTGCTGACGACGGTTTTTAAATTCCAATTTGTTACAAATGAAGCTATCGTTTCTGGCACAATTCCAGGTCTAGGTTATTCATGTTTTTTTTTGAGAGCTAAAAGCGTTGTAAATCAGATTTAGTATAGGCACCTGCAATCTGCGGAACATCATGGTCCTAAGGTGAGGTTGCGGAACCCGCAACCAGTCCCTTACAGGGGGGGATGCTCTGACCAGTAAGCCATGCTTGAGCATTCGAAATTCTCCTATACAATACGAAAGTTTTAAAAACAATAAATGGAAGACAATTGCATGTAGCAGTGTTAAGACCGTTATCGCGTTAGAGGAATTCGTGATTGCACGAATTGGCAAATGAAGGAATAGGATGTTGGATAAGGGTGCCTTTGAACTTCTACGAGATAATGGAATGTTTGTCCTACAATTGTGTGGTGGTGATTCTTTTTTAATATACCCATCCGGACCACCATCATTATCCTAACCTCACAGGTCGTGGCTGCTTTCTCACGCTAGTGTTTATCAACAGCGCCGTCCATTTTGTGTGAACACCAAAGTGGACCGCGGTGTTGTTGTTGCTATTGTTCTTTCACAATAGTGTCTTTATATTTGAGTTACGCGCCAGTTTCTTGTGTCTCGTACGAATTTTAGAATTCAATAAACGTACACATACTATTTATTTCCGAAAACCACAAATTTTGTCTCGAAACATTTGTTGAAATGTCGTGTATAATTTTTCGTAAAATAATAATTACAAGACATTTAGCTTCAATCATCTTTGAAATTGTTCTATAATTGGCCAGATTATTATACCTTTGGTTGAAAAACTCTATTCAGTAGTAAATTATACATTTTAGTATGGACAATGATAGATAATGATAATTGTCATAAAACCTACCTAGTGATTGAAATAAAACCACTCTTTACGGATTCTATCGCGATATATTTGTTATTGTTACTTTTTAACCCGACGTTTCGGCTGCTTTGCAGCAGCCATTTTCGCGGTGTGACTCACGATGGTAGTTGTCACATAGTTTGAAGTATAAGTTATCTCAAAATACCCGAATCATGGTGAATTATTGGTGTTCGTATTTACGCAGAACGAGCTCACTGTGTTGTTAAGTCTTGCTGGATTTTGCTGCTTACTGGGTTTGATTAAGTGGATGACTGGGTCCCAAGCTGGTGGTACGGTCCATCCATCCTCTCTATTAAAATTTGGGTGTTTTTTAATTTCAATAGCCTCGCGGATCATTCTAGGAATATATCGGTGTTCTTTGAACACGCGCAAAAAGGCACCAACCATTACCTAAGGTTTGATAAACCACAGATACTCCCCAAAGAACACCGATATATTCCTAGAATGATCCGCGAGGCTATTGAAATTAAAAAACACCCAAATTTTAATAGAGAGGATGGATGGACCGTACCACCAGCTTGGGACCCAGTCATCCACTTAATCAAACCCAGTAAGCAGCAAAATCCAGCAAGACTTAACAACACAGTGAGCTCGTTCTGCGTAAATACGAACACCAATAATTCACCATGATTCGGGTATTTTGAGATAACTTATACTTCAAACTATGTGACAACTACCATCGTGAGTCACACCGCGAAAATGGCTGCTGCAAAGCAGCCGAAACGTCGGGTTAAAAAGTAACAATAACAAATATATCGCGATAGAATCCGTAAAGAGTGGTTTTATTTCAATGAGTGACATTCGCGTAAACTTCAGAAAATACTACCTAGTGATGTTTGAAAAAGTTTTAGTTTGAATTCTTAACAGTGCTTCTCAATTTCATTTTGATATGAAAATTTATAGGAATTCAGTATTTATCCTGAGAACAAATGAAAGAAAACATAAAATTCCTTTATTGTTCTCTTGGAATGAGTAACAGACTACAGAACTGAAATTTGAAAGGCCCTACTTACACCGAAAGACTAAATTACGACAAGTATTGAAAGGGTTCAGCCCTTTCAATACTTGTCGTAATTTAGTCTTGGCATGCCATTCTCGACAGTACATATTAACACGTTGACTCGGGGCACCTAGCACCTACATACATATAGATTAGTTAGATTGATGTAACTATACTAAATATCATAACAACTTTACTGATTTATATAAATCTACACTTTTATAACTATATACACAAAAGTAGGAAGGTCGAACTGTGGAAATGAAGTAGTAATTAATTTTTCCAATGCCCAATATGTATTTTCAAAGCACTTATCTACTGCTCCTTAGAATACCAATGTACAAGTCTCAGGATGCCCTGTCAGAATTCATATAACTGTACTTTTGAGACCTAGATACCAGAAGTCGTCACTGTCGTGGTGTCGTCGCGACGCAGTCGTGTGAAGTTCACTTGGCAAAGGCTAAATTTAGCCTGTGGGGGGCTCGACTGCCGCAGCACGACAACGCATTCAAAATTGTGCTTTATTCATGCTATTGTTTACGGTTAATTACCGAAATAGAATGTATTTTCTATCAGATTTTAATTACCGTTTTGGTACTCGTTTACGATGTTGATTTTGGGTAGTTATGGTTTGTTATTGTTCTACAAAACGTAAACCTAACTTTTGCTCCCAATTCTGTTGTTACATCTCTAAACTTAAATTTCTCTAAAAAAAACTAATTGCATCTCTTTCTTTCATGATCAGATAAAAAAGGACAGATGATTTTATTTAAGTTAAGACCTGTCAAATTAAGACAGCGCCTTGTTCGTGCGTAGTAACTTAAGTCGCATGTTCGTAGATGTCGACTAAAATTGAAGGGTTACGTCAAAGCGCCAACTTAATTTGACAAGTGTTCACTAAAATAAATCATCTGTCCTTTTCTATCTAATAATGAAAGAAACAGATGCAATTAGAAAATTTTAGAGAATTTTAAGTTTAGAGATGTAACAACAGAATTAGCAGCAATATAGACATTATGCATTCGATAATTTGTGAGTTTCAGTGTAAGATCCTTATAAAAACATAACACTATAAAAGCATAGGGTCAAAGAAATACAATTTAACAAAATAAATAATAAGGAGAAAACATGCGAAAAATCTAATGTTTTCATGTCACGGCTTTCTCAATGAGTAGTTAATTTATTATTGAATTCTGAACTTCAGGCGTTCGTCCACTTACTACTTCTCGCCGCTGAGAGTCAATTTTCTATTAACCGTAAATCAAGATATAAATTCTACTTCCAGACACCATATTCAATTCAAATAATATTTCATGATTTTTGCAATATATTCATTTAGAAAAAAAATGTATAAAATAGTCATTGTGCTAATACAGCCATGCTTTCATACCCAATTTTACTCAGATCCGTTGTGCCGTTAGCGTTAAGAGATAAAGTAGTAACAAACTAATTTATAAGATTACCATATTTTTAAATACAAATCATAATTAGTAAGTACCTCTGCACTTAAAATTCCTAAAAAAACACACCCCTTATCTATGACTTTAATCGTCGATTAAAGGTCACAAATCGAAATTATAGCTAAAACAATATTTGTAAACATTTCTTTGAATTATTATATTATCAGTTTGACTCATGTAATGTTGGGTTGCTTACCTGTTGTTTATCGATTTTTTTCAGTGCATACTCTAGTCTGAATGTCCCTGTACTGTAACACTATATACTTAGGTACTATCCATACTAATATTATAAATGCGAAAGTAACTCTGTCTAAATGTTACGTTTTCACGCCTAAACCACTGAATCAAATTGTGATGGGTATAGGGGTAGATTAGACCTTGAGAGAGGATATAGGCTATGTTTGATCACGAAAACCGACATTCACGCGGGCAAAAGCTAGTAAATTAATAATACAGCCAAGTTACATTTTGTAAAAGTTGTTTAAAGCAAGCTAAACCACAGATTGTTTTACATAGGTAGTTCTTAAGTAGTTAGTACAGGCGCTAAGTGGATAATATTAAGAAATATTAATTTATAGTGTATGTTTCTTTTTTAATTCTTAATGCCTACGTTTATTAGGTCACTAGGTCTCATTCAGACAGAATAATGCTCTAGTAAATTAATTACGTAGGCAATCATTCTCTTCCACCTATGTTGGTGCGACTACATATCGGTCATAGAGGGTAGAAATGTAGGTAGAAGTACAGGCTATTTATTTTTGGACCCTTGCAGGGGACGAACACATTTTTTCATAGACTATAATGTATATTTACTGCAGAATGGGGAACAGCTCAATCCTCTTAAAGAATTAGTAGTGTTTGTAATGTAGGTACTTCGGCATAGTAATTAATCAGCTGTTTATTGATTACACTTGTTATGCAATATTTTTCTATATACTATCTATGCCTTTTATATCGCAATCTTAATCGCAAGTTCCTTTCGCGTGAAACTATCTAATTTATTGTGATAAAAACCTGCTAAATCATTATGATTCATAAACACTTACGGACAGGCTTTTCCCCGGATGAATAAATCGGATCGGATTTCACCAATATGATAGGAACCGATAAATTAATTTTGTAAGACCCTATCCATTTTAGTTACCCCGTCGTAGTGGCAGTGCAGTCCAGCCTGAGTGAAACGAGAGATCGCAGTTTAGTTGAACTAGAACGCTATCTTCACTGGTGAAAACCAACCTAATTTATGAATTAACAGTATTCAGATCTGGGATCGTCTTCCTCTTATTACAAATCTCCGATATCTCCCTTCACGCTCTATAAGCGCAAATATATCATTATTGAATGAATGCTGCTAGGTCTCGAACGTTTCATGCCGATTGGCAATTCGTTCGAAACCAGTGAGTCGTGCTGTGACCTAACTGCAAACGAGTTCTGTTGGGGCCGACGTTACGACCGTAAGATTATATAAGAATCATCAACATGGTATTTATACGTCCTCTAACATAATATGTGCAAGAAACATATGTTACGCAAATCACCGAAAGATGTTTTTATAACAACAATTAAAATGGAAAGTCCATTCCCGAAAACATTTTATTATTATTATTTTACAGACCTTTTTTTAACAAAATGTAAATAAAACAAGCTTCGTGAGAAAACTCTAGGTTCCAAATTTCAAGGTTAACGTTTTGTCTTAAACGACATTGATTTTTTTCAAGCTCCCACTGTCTATTAAAATTAGCGTGTCGCTTTGAACATTTATTATACATACTGATTATACTATTGTTACGAGTTTAATGGGTTGTGTATTTTAATCCGGATCTTTCATTAAATTTATGTTTTTTGTTGCAGGTTGAAGAAAACAGAAATGTTTATAGACGAGAATGAGACGTAAGTAATACATTGTTAATTGTTATTGTTAAAATGATTATGCTGCTTCATAAAAAATAAGTAGCAGGTGAGAATTTATTAGCTACTGAAATAGGTACTTAGAATATGTTCTCTACCTATAAATAAGGGTGTTTCTGTATAAACAGGTGTAAGCTCGCCTTTAGTCTTTCTTTATGAGGAGTGTTTTTTATATTTAAGAACTCGTAGCATAAAGCAGAATTTGAGTGAGCAATTAGCACCATGTGACCCCAATTAACTACAGCGTCCCACGTTCAAAAATGTTAATTAATGTCGACTGGAATCTATTCTAGATGAAGCTAAAAATGCGACATGCTTCGATCCTTGACCATTGATTTAAGCGACATTTTTAGAATTGACTGAATTCATCTAACTAACGGGTATATTATCAATATTATCATGATGTAGGTAGGACTATGAGTTTACCAGCTCTATTGTGCCATAGAAATATAACCCCTCACTTAATATTATAGTCTACAAGTAGCAGCAAATTCATAAATGGATACAAACTTAAAGACTGCGGAAGAAGTACAATAATTGCCTGCCTTATCGAAGGGAGCCATTTAGAATGTACAATCGTACAGACTACACATATTATTATCTTTATTGTAGAAGTGAAATTACTATACTCCATTTGTTTAGGTAATTAAAAAAAGGTAAACAAGAAAAATGGTGGATTTCAGAGATTGTCAACCTTCAATGACAAAAGTATTTTTTGTGCATGATTATAGGCAACATAAAGACTATATATTTACCTTATTAAATAATTTTAAAATTTATAATATTAAACTGACACGTTCAACACATTCACAAATTATAATAACAATCAAAGTGATTTCAAATTCAATCCCTGAATAAAATTTTAGTCTGAGTCCGAAGAACTATAACCAACACTAATTACGAAGTGATCATAGGTTTCGTCAATAATCTTATCTAGGGCTCCACTTCTTTCAGTACACACTCTTCGCGGCTCTTTATGGTACCGAACAATAACAATATACAAACTGCGAATAGACTTTGACAGTCACGCACGTATGGCGCGATCTGGAAAAAACTATTTTGAATATCTTAGTTTCTTTATGGTAGGCACAGTGCAATAGTTTTAAAAATCATTCTAAATAATATAATTCTTATAGTTTTTCAGCTTAGGGAATAATAATTGCAACTCAATATTAAACAAAGTAGTTAAATATAGAAAAATATAAGAGAAGAAATGGATTTTAAGTTCTAAAAAGATTTTATATTGGTCTCATTTTATTTCGGAACGAAAAATGCCCCTACAAAAGAACCCATTTTACGATTTGTTTATCTTTTTTTAAGTACCTAAACAAATGGAGTATAGGTACAGTTTAAACAAAAACAAATCATGCGAGCAATTAAAATTTGTTACCTTATCGCTTATATATACTGTATTGGCAGACTTAGTAATGCTGAAGGCCTTTTCTTTCTTCCATAGTTTTCTACTCATCCACTTACCTTCCCCTTTATAGGTATCCTTTAATTTAAGAAAACTATAATTTAAGAACTAGTTGCTATCCGTGGATAAACCTGCCACAGATAATGTTTCCGTTCTCATAACACACAGAAATCTATTACCGGTATAAACCTATGTGTCATTCCAGACCAATAGAATATAATCTAAGTGCCAAATTTTATCCAGATCACTATTTAAAGTAACTTTTACTCTTACTAATATCATAATTAATAGGATTAGATGTAATTATGTAAAGTTGCAGTATGCTATGCATGCACATCTCCGCGGTATGGTGGAATTAACACGCTGGCTCGACGCCAGGCGAACTACACGTTTTTCACTGTTTTCTCGTCCAACTTTTATTTTCGTTGTGAAGGTTTTTGTGCACTTCTACCGGCCTGCTTACTGTATTGTATACGACGCAGATGACATTGATTTTTTTTCTGGGAACATAATGTTTTCTATCAATATCTTTTATGTATCAAAATATTTCTAGATTCTTTGGGAACTATTTCTTACTTATGGGAACTATTTCTAACTTATTTTAAGAGGGATGCACTTCGTTTGCGGATAATAGCATGGAAGCCATCGACACTCGCCTCCGCAAACATCTCTGTCGCGCTACTAAAGCGCGACAGCCCAACCAACATCACACATTGTTGTACTGTACCCGCAGGGTGTTGTATGCCCTCCGCGTATATGCATTCGCGTATATGCAACCCACATACCGCACATATAAAACCTTTGACATTAGGCCCTAAATAAAATCGAGTAACTTTTACGTCTTTGGTACACCGTGCACATCTAGGGATCAACATCGCAACAGCATCGGACAGCCAGCACCTTGCGTTCTCTTTCTATATCTAAATTATCATTTAGATCATCGGTCTCAGATACCTAAACAGTCGATACATTTTGTGATTCGAAATCGTGTTCCAGTGTAAGGACCAATCGCGTCTGTTTGCACATCAATAACATCAAGGATCAACAAACGCTGTTGGATTTGTGAACTAATCGCGTTTTTGTCCACCTGCCACGATGTTGCATCGCAATATTGTCTGTACGCGCCCTATAATATATTAAAAGAAAAATAATCTTTATTTGCCACATGAGGTCATACGGGAGTTGCAAAAGGCACTGATACTGGTTTCCAAAACTAGGCTAAGGCCTGTGTGCTGGAAGACACAGTTCAGTCGTGCTCGTAAGTCACAATCGGTCGTAATTACTGACATTTTTACTGCTTTTAGCGTTATTTGTTGCTTTAACTGCTAAATGTGTTTGTGTATGCGTATTATGCGAGAATATAGATATACCTATTGTTAGCTTCAGTTTCGTTTTTTTTCCTCTCTTCTTCCGAGGTTCAAACCTTGTTGCTTAATTTGGTTGGTTTTGGAAATACGGGACGGGAGCGACCGCCGTCTGTCCTCCAACCCCGAGACGAAAGCCTGCGCCAGAGCCTCTTCGACCAATCAATAGGTATTTACTTGTCATTACTTGTGCTCGGCCAGGGTACGTATTGGACGATTTTTGGTACACAAAATCGCTCGCAACCATCAGGCCGAAATCTATCTTCCAATACACATTCTCTAAAAATTATTGCAATCGGTTGTGTGGTTAAAGAAATTAGCCTCTATATACATGAAAACGTGGTCTTCATATAATTAAGGTATAACCATACGCAAGTCTTGGAAAAACGAACAGTGAGTCAATGATCACAAAAAGATCTTAATATCCCCGTATCAGATGCGCTATTGTCATATCCTTACATAAAGGCCAAACAGTATTCATCGAACAAAACCAATAATGATGTCAATGTCCTCACGAGGTCATTGACCGGCAGATAATCCAAGAATCCTAAACAGATACTCATTATCGAGTGTTTACTTTAACTTTATATTCCACTCGACATAAATGGTTCACTGGCTCAATAATTTTATGTAATGTTGTTTGCTGGTGTTTTCCTTTGAGTTACTGTGTAACTCTAAACATGCGATGCAAACTCTTTTTTTAATGTGCTAGGAATCTTTTCGAGTATTATGGGTTTACCACACGTACAAATTGCCTGATTGTACCTGCATAACTGAGTTTACCAACTATACTGCAGGCTAAACTGTGGTGAAGCTCGTATATATATATATATCATGTGCAATCACACATAACTTTACCATAATGGCGGTTACG
This sequence comes from Eilema sororculum, assembly GCA_914829495.1. Taxonomy (NCBI): domain Eukaryota; kingdom Metazoa; phylum Arthropoda; class Insecta; order Lepidoptera; family Erebidae; genus Eilema; species Eilema sororculum. The sequence goes on from OU618537.1 coordinate 26,283,277, forward strand.
CAAAACCAAAACTAGCCATTCGATTTTTGAAGAAAAAATTTTCTTCTTGCCCAATTGAAAATACACCCTGTATGTGTGCTTAGAACTCTTGTTACACGAAGCGAAGACTAATGTACTTATTATTTCTGTGGCTATAGCTAGATATACAGTGGTCGTGTCCTCACGGTCACGGTCTGCCGACCAAGCAGTTCGAACGCAAGCGGGTAAGTCGCTCGCCGGCTCCATCTTGCGCAACCGGGGTCTAATAGAGCGCACTTACATATTACTTACAGGAAACATATACCGGCGAGGATCTTGGGACATTTCTGTTCTGTCACTGGAATTTTTCAATTAAGGGGCGTCCCCGAGCAAAACGTTGTGCAAAGCGTATTGTGTCCAATTTACAGTGTTTTATTAAAAAAATAATGGCGCTGTAATTTTTGCTAGCTGCATTAATTAGTACTAATTCGTGGTATGTGCTGTATTAATGCTTTTAATTTAACATTATTAATTATGCGTCTTAAGACGCTTGAACTATTATTTAGCAAGTGTTCATCTTAATCGAATGAATGGTAAAGGAACGCTTATAGGGAAAATATATAAATAATAGCTTTTGCCCGCGGCTCCGCCCGCGTGGATGTCGGTTATCGCGACCAAATTATATGCTATGTCCTTTCTCATTCTCAAGGTCTAATCTACCCTTATACCAAATGTCATGAAAATCGGTTGAGTGGTTTAGGCGTGAAAGCGTAACATACAGAAAGACAGACAGACGGACAGACAGGCAGAGTCACTTTCGCATTTATAATATTAGTATGGATCAACATCAGCTCAATGGTGACCATACTTACAAAGTTATCAAGTCCATACTACAAATTAGAAGTCAATTAAATTCTAATCCAATTTTATTAACATATCCGTAACTATTATTTATCACATATAGTACTTATGCACTTACAAAATATATAGATATAATTACCTACTTCAAGTGAAGCTAATAAAAATATATAAATACTATATTTGTCATTGTAATCGTGAATCAATTGAAATTTATCGTATTAATGAACTTTCATAAACATGTACTCAGGATGACTCAGGCTAGATTTGAGACCGATTTGTACCGAAATGTTTATTTATATGTGACTAATTCGCGGTCTTCTAATATCCTACATTAATACAAAAAGTCTGATAAACCAAGTCTGCTCGCTGTCTGCTGTCCAATTAATCTAGATTTCTGGACAAGTCTAAAAGTCCGACACCTTCACCTCGGATTCTCGCACTTTTTGATGCATATGGTATGTCTCTGGGCTTCACCTCACCAGAGCTAACGATGAAGTGGATACTATCATACTCGAACCAACTAAAATCACAGTGTTTCGTCGTTGTGCTCTTCAAATACATCAAGAGTCCCAGGACTACTACATTACAATTACAAAAACAGCACAGATTACCACTAATAGTTGGAACTGCTAACAGCCTAATATTACCAATTCCGTTATCAACAAAATCTCTTTTAATTGATTATTTGCCATTCATACCACTCGTGTTGACCGAAACTATCGAGACTATCCGATAAGCTTCTGACTATAGAATTGTAGAAAACCTAACACAACATAATATTAAAACATCCGTTTCTCGCTCTGTATCGTTATCAGATAAGTTACGTTATCAGTTATTATTTACAGGTCGAGGCTAGTGTATAAATGGTTGTCGCCGTGGTCATTGAGCTAGTCGGTCAGAGCGAACTGCTAAACTCGCATGTGCTTTACTAATTACAGTGTTACAAGTGAACAGGATACAATATGATAGAGATACAATCTACTAAGTGAGTAATTTACAATTTCTTCTATTCGTGATAGTACAGGCTATGCCAGATCGATTAAGAATAAAATTTGCAGAAAATATCGTGTTTTAAGTAGTGATTTTTCTGTAATAAGAATAAAGGCTCACGCGGGTGCCTCGTGGCGCTGCTGTCGGGTTTGCTACAGTGTGAAAAATGTTTACAACCCCTAAGTAACCGGCCCAAACAGATCGCAAGGTCAACTCGGTCAACGAACTTTATTCTCAATCCATTTGGCACGAGGTATAGATTATTTTAGTTATCGATGGAAGTTCGGTTTTGAAATGAAAATTTTCATGGGTGTATTTACATTATAGTGATGACATTTATGACATTAATTAGTATGGTTATATAAATTGGCAATTACACTAAGGTCGACTCGAAAGTTATTAAACAACAAACACCTGTATATTATGACCTTTTGGACCTTTGAGTAGGTCTGCCCAAGCTAATTGCACCTGCTAATCGGTACCCTGCTGATTAAGGGACGAGGCTCTGGCTTAGGGTTTTCTCTCGTGGCTCTTGGTCAGTTGGTAGTCAATTCCGTACAAGCTAAGAATATCAATCAATTTATTAATTTATCAATCACGGGAGGTAAGGTAAGAAAGTGAATCCCGAGGTCAAAGTGCAGGCTCGGATCATTTAGCTTCCTTGATTTATTCCCGGTGTCATTTTTTTCCTATCTAGGTACCTACTACACGTATACAATCAGGTGGGTTGCGGCCATGATCTTCTTTGCTCCTACCTTATTAGCAAAAATATATTGATCCGCTTGCATGCCTTAAAATAGAAATAACCAACAATTTGTAGTAATAAATCATCAAAACTACATTATACAATTACGACCAAAGTACAGGGGCTATAAAAAGTCAAATTAATACAAAGAACTGGCTCGTACGGAATATTAAACAGATGCAACAGGTTTTGAATTCAATTGCTGATACCTTAAAGGCCAGCTAACCCTCAACACGCAGGGTATTTTTAGTCAGAATCACGCGAGCCGCAAGCCATTCTGTAATTAATATGCCCCTGATCTGTTCCCAGAGATGAGACTAATGAGGGTTATGTTACATTATGTGTGGAATCCGTGTTATCCTTACCTTGTTTTGTTATACACGTTATAGAATAGGTCAGGTAGCAAGATAGAGAGATTAACAGGATTTCGCATTTTTGTGATAATGGTTATACCAGTTCTTTCATCGCGATGAATTTAAAACTCAAGCTTCGTAGGTCAAGGCTAGATGCAATAGATATTTAGATTTAATAATATACCTCTGTATATATATAATATACTATAATATATATATAATACTAGCTGTGCCCGCGACTTCGTCCGCGTGGAATGTACTTAATAAAAAAAATCAGTTTATTTTTTTTTGTTTTTGGCATTTTTTTTTTAGCCTAAGTTACTCCTTATTACATAAGCTATCTGCCAGTGAAAGTCCCGTCCAAATCGGTCCAGCCGTTCCAGAGATTAGCCAAAACAAACAGACAGACAGACAGACAGACAGACAGACAGACAGACAGACAGACAAAAAATTTAAAAATATATATTTTGGTATGTGTACCGTATATACATTCATATGCATGTAGTAGAAAGCGGTTATTTTAATATTACAAACAGACACTCCAATTTTATTTATTTGTATAGATATAATATACCTCTGTTATAATTTACCTCTGTACTGCTGAAAGAGAAAATACTCTCTGCAGTTAAACACTTCAATAAAACTAAACAGAAAGGTGATAAGCTAAACACCGGACATCTTAACCTCACCGGACCTATCAGGCCTATATTTGTTGGCGAAACTCTAACACAAAAGGCACAGAAAATATTCTACTTGGCTCGAGTGTTTCAAAAGGAACATGGTTATGGATTCTGCTGGACATCTCGAGGAGTGGTGTATCTACGTCTACGGGTCAACTGTCCTCAGATTAGAATTGATAGTGAAGATGACTTGGACAAATTGAAAATTGTAAAGTGACTAGTTTCGGTGATAAACAAATTGATGTTGGGTCGTGTGAATGTCTTTTCTATGTTATTATTTCTCATATTAGTACTTGGTTTTAATTTAAGTTTATATAATATCACACCATACACATTTACACAAACATATCACATTTTACTCAATAGATGCAAATACAATCAATGTATCCATCCTATTTTTAACATATATGTCTGTCGGGGTATGCTGGCATGCTGCGAGCCTTTGTCCTTCTGCTTAGGCTATGATATATCAATAAATCCATAATTCGATAATTTCAAAGATATACACATGGACCTAGATACATATAATGTCTCAAAATCTTTTGAGTGCTGCGTGGAGAACTGTATTCAGTATGTCCCCACATCCATAAATTGTCTCACGGTACTTACACAAAATATTCGCAGTGTAAACTGTAATTTACCTGCGCTTGAAGTACTGCTAAAAGAGCTTAAGATAAATGTGGACATCCTTATACTGACGGAATGTAGGCTAAGGGATGCGTCTTCTATTCCACATTTACAGGGATATCAAAAATCTTCGACACAAAACAACCTATTACAAAATGACGGGGTGGTCGTTTATGTTAGAGAAGAAATCACATTTACCATCGAAGAACCTCCTTTCATGGATGCCAATGCATTGTTAATAAAAATTGGTTGTGATGTTGCTATCATTGCGTTATATCGATCTCCATCATACAGTAACCTAAATCAGTTTATAGAATCCCTGGACACAACCTTACAAAAAGTACGCGACATAAAAAATATTGCAGTAATAGGGGACACAAATGTATCAATCAATGATAGACCACACAGTGACAAAGAACGCTACTTGAATCTTGCTGCATGCCATTCGCTCTTACCGTGTCACTCTTTTGTTACTCGCGATATCAGTGGTACCTGTATTGACCACATTTTATTAAAGACTCAACTTCCTGCAACTACAGTGGTTATTCAGGCCAGTGTTACTGACCACAAACCTGTGTTACTGGGTTTGAGTAAAAAGACGACTCGCAATTATTCCATCACAAACGTAAATAAAACCAATTTTGAACAACTGCAAAAAGATATAGCAAGCATTGATTTTGCGCCTATGTATTACGCGTGCCAAGACCCAAATATTTCACTGAATTATTTTATCGACTCAATAACGACGGCCTTAATAAAAAACACACAATGTATACCTCTCGCAAGACGCAAAAAAATCATTAAACCATGGATTACACCAGGTCTTCTTCGCTGCATGCGAAACAGAGACAAGTTGCACCTCAAAAACAAGAAATATCCTCAAAATGAAACAATTAAAATTACGTATACTCGCTACAGAAATTTTTGTAACATACTCCTCAAAAAAGCTAAGAGAACCTTTGAGAGGCAGCAGTTGTCTGACGCGGGTAGCGATAGTAGGAAACTATGGCAGGCCATCAAAACTATTACAAACACTGTTAAAGTAAAGTCATCGCCTAAAAACCTATTGAAACTGGCCGCTACACCACAAGAATCGGTAGACGAGGTAAATAGCTACTTTGCCAGTGTTGGCAAGTCACTGGCAGGCAATATTCTTAAATACAAACGACATAAAGACTGCCCTGGTGACGTCGTCTCTGATAGAGTGGACTCGTTCGTATTAATGAATACAGATTTAAACGAGATTGTTAATCTGATCTCGAGTCTTAAGAACAACTGTGCTCTCGGATGGGACAAAGTCTCCAACAGTTTTCTCAAGCGTTTTAAGGATTATCTTGCTCCTCCTCTGGTATTCCTGTTCAATGTCTGTCTGGATATGGGAGTCTTTCCCACTGCCCTAAAAAAATCGATCATTGTTCCTATTTACAAAGGTGGTGACAGAGACCGTATTCCTAATTATAGGCCTATCTCATTGCTTCCAGCAATATCCAAGATTTTGGAAAGATTGATAAATACCAGGCTAGTTGCTTACCTAGAAAAACATAAATTACTGTCTGAGAATCAGTTTGGTTTTCGGCAGGCTAAATCTACTTCTGATGCAGTACACGCTGTAACAGATTTTATTGCAACGAACCTGGATAATCGGAAAAAGTGTCTGGCAATCTTTTTGGACCTGGCAAAAGCCTTTGATACGGTCTCTGTTCCTATACTTTTACGTAAACTGGAGGCGATCGGCATTAGGGGCACACAGTTGGACTTATTTAGGAGTTATCTATCTGGACGAGTACAGGCAACAGCTATTGAGAATTACATAAGCGCCGACTTACCAGTGACTTTTGGGGTTCCACAGGGCAGTGTACTAGGCCCTACTTTGTTTTTGATATATATAAATGAGTTGTGTCAAATCAAACCTATAAATGGCAAACTAGTGTCATACGCGGATGACACCGTAATTTTAATCACTGGGAACACCTGGAAGGACACTTTTGAAGCAGCTCAGAATGCCCTCAATGCTGTCATGGAATGGCTTAGTGATAATGTCCTTACACTAAATTCTGATAAAACCAGATATATGACCTTCTCTATCAGAAATGTTGGTGAAATACCAGATGGTCATAATTTGTTAGCCCACAAATGCCAACAATACTATGGTTGCTCATGTCCTAAGTTAGCTCCTACTGAGCACATAAAATATCTGGGAGTCGTATTGGATTCACATTTGAATTTCAAAAAACACATCGAGGTAATGACTGGTAGGACTCGAAAACTCATCATAGTATTTAAAACTATAAGACACGTTGCGGATTCAAATCTCATTAAGCAGATATATCTGGCGTTTTGCCAGTCTCTGCTCACTTACTGCATTACTGTTTGGGGTGGAGCTTCATCTACCACGCTTAAACCTTTGGAGATTGCTCAAAGAGCGATTCTTAAGATAAGCAGCTTCCGTCCATTTCTCTTCCCAACGAGTTTACTCTATGAACAAAGTGAAGTGCTCACAGTCAGACAGCTGTTTATTCTGGGCATAATTATCAAACAACACAATGAAGTGTCCTATGAGCCCCAAAAAGACACAAAACGTAGAAGGAACAGAGTTTGTGAGACGAGCATAATGTCTCACACTTCGTTTGTCCGAAGGTTTTACTGTGCACTGGGTCCCTACATGTATAACAAAGTAAATAATACGATCAATATTTACCCACTCAATAAAAAACAATGTAAAATAACAACCGTTGCCTGGCTTCAAACCCTCGATTATAATGAAACAGAGCAACTTCTCACCGTATTGTCCTGACATATGGATGTGGTACTATATACTATGAAGTATTAAATTACAATTATAATTGATTGATTGTATTATCACCAATAACCTAATAACACACACATGCCACACGCAGACCAGACACACACACACACACACACACACACACACACACACACACACACACACACACACACACACACACGAACACACACCCACACACACACATTTCTTCGCTATTGTTTTACACAAAAACTATTGTAATAACCATTATTATATATACCATGACTGTCCTTGTTGTAGTAAGCATGGCTCTTGTGCTAACTAGTTAAAGTAAAAACCCTCATGGGAGTGGCGCCGAAAGCTGAAACACAGGTTTCTACCTAGTTCGGCAACGGATGCTAATTCATTTTAATTTTAAGCTAACCTATTCTAGTTATAATTCTAAGAAATAAATAAGATTCGGGACTTATCGCGGACCGTTTTGCGATCTTTTAGGAGATGCACTTTCACAAAACATTAGAAATAATGAGATGAGGCACATACACCGACTCTCCCATTTGCGTCTTACCTGCTCAGGTTCATTGTGCACGGCGTCACACTCGTCCTGCCGACTTAGTAATAACCTTCTAATGCCCACCGTGAAGAACTCCATATTTTAGTCACTTAGAAAATACTATAAAACACTTATCTGACTATTAAGAATCAGAATAGTGTTATCTGGTTCTTTATCTACTGCTTATAAAACAGGAGTTAAAATCATAAAATGTATTACTACAGATAATTAGCATTAGTAAATCTGGGCCGTATCCGTGTTGTGTCCGTATTGCCATGATATCACTATCAAGTACACGTGGTGATACCGCACGTGGCATGTGATTTAACAGCTCTTGTGTAAGCCTGATTAATGTTTATTGTAGTAATATTATTGTCTCAAATCATCTGCCTCCAAGAGGAGCCCCTGCAAATAGTTGTATGCATGAATATGGGTATTTGCTCGGTCTGGTTGTGCCTCGGAGAACACGTTAAACCGTCGCGTCGGTTCCTGTTGCCACACGAACGCCTATGGTAGTCGTTACGGGTAGTTGGAGCCCTCAAAAGTCCAACAACTGGTCTAGCTGCAATGCTTCAATATCGCCTTTGGGTTGTGAAGGTCAGATGGATCACAGAAAATATCGAAGTTTAGCCAAATCCGCAGTTAGTCTGGTAAAGCAGACCCCAGACTCCAAGCTGCAAGCTTCGCATACGACTGGGATTAACGCTAAGATGAAGAAGAAGGGGAGATTGTCTCAAATCATCTACCTATCTATTTTTAGAGTAGCTTAGGTCTGAGGACGATATTAGGTTTATTTTTTGGATGTCAAGAAAGTAGCTAATTAAAGTTCAATCCCAGTTTATGGGGTCGCATCGCAACCATGCGACCGCTACCATCTTGTAGAAAGGGATGCGAATGTTTTTTGTTTTTACGCTATATCAGGCAAACTATTAGTGGCACAGAAAATTTTATGAACATTGTTATTTCAGGCCAGTTCGGGACTTAACGAAAATAGACAAAATGGGAAACTAGCGACCATATATGGTCGTTGTGGGAAACCAATTTTGTTCCAACATTTATTTTCCAAAACACACCTCCACATTTTATTGTCGCTAACACTAAACACACCACAATAACTTTATTATTATATTATCTCTTACATTTGAGCGACATCCGCTGTATTTACAGGTTCCATTAAAATTTCTCTTCGCCTGGAATATCTAGCGGAAATATTGGAAACTCAATAAACTCGCATTTGCTCCTCCAATACTGGAGGATTCTCGAATGAAATAGCCTTTGAAAGCTGAGGATATTAAATATTAAATACAGGTAATAGAAATTGATAGTTCATTCGAAATATTCCAGAATTCTCCTTTGTTATTTATCAAATGTCGATAACTACGTGAATATTACATGTTGTAATAATACTTGTCTCCGCGTGACCATGACAGCGGAGTTAAAATACAAAAATAACGTCAAAGAAATCGTTATAAAATCGTCTATAAATAGTTTTATTTCATTGCATACTTTGTTATTTCACCAACTAAGGATTTTTGCTGCCTTAAAGTCATAAAAATTTATATCTTAAAGTCTAAACATAAACTATCTTGATTTTTTCTAATGGTAATTAAAACGCCTCAAACAATTCGGTATCATTTTTGCCAATTTTACTCAATTTTGAACTTTCTTTGCACACATACAAGAGTTGGTACTCCTGTTCACTACAATGACCTCTCAAACAGGATCAACTTACGCGTGCTATTGTACCTAAGTGATTAAGTATATCGTTTCAAACGTATTAGAAAACGATCAATAATCAATTACTTATACCTGCTATTAATTGTATAAACGTTAATACTTATTATACAGTTATTCAGGTTATCGTAAACATTTTGTCCAGAACCCCTTAATTAATTAAGATACCGAATTGGGATTCATTACAAAAATAGATGATGACTGCCTTATAGATAAATTATTTTATAAAAGTAAATTATATAGAAAATAGCTTTTGCCCGCGGCTCCGCCCGCGTGGATGTCGGTTATCGCGACAAAACATAGCCTATGTCCTTTCTCAAGGTCTAAACTACCCCTATACCAAATTTCATCAAAATCGGTTCAGTGGTTTAGGCGTGAAAGCGTAACATACAGACAGACAGACAGACAGACAGAGTTACTTTCGCATTTATAATATTAGTATGGATATCGCCACCAGAGTTAGCCGAGACCGATTGGCCATTTGATATAACTGTAATTTACATTCAATACTCTTCTAGCTAAACAAATATTACGGTCGCATTTCGCATCTGAAGCTGTTCTGGTCAATATTTCGCTTGACCACCTTGAGCTAAAAAATCTAATTTTGGCCCGATCAGGAATCTCTGCATTTTTATTACACCGGTTTTTAATTAAAAATTCTAGAATTATTATATGTAGGTACAGAGAAGCAATAACAACGCGTTTGAGCACTTTGAACTTTAGTGCCAACCTCTCCCCACGTCTTGAACCTTGACTTCTCAAAGGTCAACAGTCGAAGGCGAAGGTAAACAAAACTTTGCTTGTAGCAGTTATTTTGTACAAAGTTATACATGTTTGTTCAGACAGATATTTTTTTAGAACAAGTGTCAATATTGCACTCAGATCGATTACTTGTAGAAAAATCCGCAAGATTTTTCAGCCTACACGAGTATTCCCGGGATAAAAAGTTGCCCATGAGTAGGGTTACCATTTAGGAATTTGAAAAGTCCTGACAAAAAGCCGGACATTTCGATAAAAATCCGGACATTTTTTTTTCGTGCGGAAATCCCCTCGGATACCCCCCTGTCGGAGCCGGAAGGGGAGGTTATGTTGGACTCAAACCGACTAAAACCACACGCCGACTGTGGGTCGTGGTGCTAGGCCGGAGGTGAGGTTTTCATCGACATACCCCTCGCACCCCGGCTGACCCAGGGCCATCCCTTAGGTCTAGCCCTCCTCGGGAGGGGGGACAACGGTGTCCCCGACTCGCCCCCGGAATGAGGAGGCGCGCTTCTTAGCGAGCCGTAATCCGGACACTTGCAATGGCATGGTATTGCTCGGGACATATATATCTTGAACATAATGTGCTCTAAACGCGCATTACACGTTTCTTGGGTGTCTTTTCAGGATAGCACGGGGTGCTACTGCGGTAGACGAGCTCAAATTCACAAAACATAAAAGCACCAGGGCTTCATTATTTGTCACGCAATTTAGGTCCAAGATACGTGTCCCAATCCCAAGATATAAGCATGATATACGAGACAAATGAGGCCCTGGCACTGGGTACTCAGGGCCTCCGGATGAACCTGGATAAACCTGGATAAAGTTATCGACATAGCTCAACGAATTAGCAAGCTGAAGTGGCAGTGGGCTGGCCATATCTGCCGTAGGACCGATAACCGTTAAACGAGTCCTTGAGTGGAGACCGGGAACCGGCAAACGTAGTGTGGGGCGCCCTGCGACTAGAAGGAGCGTCGATATACGCAGAGTGGCTGGTGGGGAGTGGAGGAGGACAGCCGACGGGCTGATGATGATGATGATGGGTACTCAGTAAAGTATCTAGTGTTGAAAAGTATAAATTAAGTTTGATTTCTTTTTCAAGAAATTATTTTATACTATGAATACTAGTTGGTTTGCAAGAAGATTTATTGTTTGATCCTTATGTAGATTATTAAAGAAGATTTTATATTTTGATTATAGATAAAGGACAGGTTAAGTAATAGTAGTACATAGTAGGTATGTAATTTTCTTTCTCATATTCAATCTAATTGAAAAAAATCCGGACAAGTTAGGGAGCCGGACAAAGTCCGGACAAGTGTCGAAAAGTCCGGACATGTCCGGATTAATCCGGACGGATGGTAACCCTACCCATGAGCTTATAACAGGCTATATTCATCTCCCTGTGTCAATCCGTTCAACTGTGTTATTTATTACATAGAACTGTCTACAGAGCAATGTTCTCTAATTGTAGGTATGTACTCATGTACTTGATGCTCCATTGAGACAGAAACAAATACTTGAGATAAAATAGTCGAGGTAAAACAATCATTACAAGTTGTACTGAAAGTAAGAAAGCATATTTATTTTGCACTTTGAGATTGATACCTTACATAAAAACAAACGTTGGAAAGATATTTACTTGAAATGAAAATATTCATGAGATCACTTATTTAGTTCTTCAATTATATTCATACATACACAAAACATTCTGGCAGTATATTAATTACGCGCCAAGAAGTGAAATGCCCTGCCTGAGTCTGAGTCCTGTTTCCAAAATAATTAACTGTGAGTCTTCAAGTGTTGAGTTTCGTATATGCTATTAAAGATTAATCTATCCCTGTTCTAATTTCTACTCAGATCCATTCCGCCGTTTTTGCGCAAAGGAGTAACAAATAAGTATTCACACATTCATACACAATAAATGGGGGCCAAAAATTATGATTATCTAAATGTGGGCCAGTATATTATAACAAGTTACAAGTATCTTGGTGTGAGTATATTCATGTAATTTAGCTACTAAATTATCGTATTTTTTGTTGTAAAAAAAGAGGATTGAAATAGCACGTCGGGTACAAAGTGCGAATTGGTCAAGGTAATCTAGATTTGTACTTGTTCAGTCGCAATAACAGATTATTATATTATCAATATTTATAGACGAGTAATTATATCTTGACTATTATATGAATAGATATTATTCGCGCTAACGTTTGTATATAAATAAATCTGATAACGGATTTTATCGCGATTGCTTCTGGGCTATTTTTTTAATACTTGCCGAAGTTTCAGTTGGTTTTCAGCTGCTATGGCATGGGGTAAATCCTATCTATGTCTTACTTAGTTTATTTGTGCAATAACCAAGAAGGAGGAGTATCTACCCAAGTATAGACGTGCTTCCTTACCTCAATAAACGTAATACTTATGTTGTATGGGGAAATAGTTGATACGAGTACAATTTAAGATATTATTTTCCTTGAGTCTACAATGTCGCAAAATCCCGACGACGTAATTATAGTTATATTAACATAAGGAAACTATTAGTTGTAAGTGTAACTAAGAAACAGAGAAGGGCAAAATAAGGCTTTTGTTCTTGTAAATATCCTTGCTATCTATAGAAGAGCCAATTAGATACACGGGATTAAAACATGAAGGTTGCCCCACCTTTCGGGCGAAGAATTTTCCCCGATTTCCACAATTTCGGAAACTGACCTGGAAAATGACGCTGAAAATGGCACCCATAATTTGTAGTAGCCAATATTGGCAACAAAATTATAGCAGCCACACACATACTTCCGTTACAAGAAGGTCTCAGACAAATTTCAGAAGCTTCACCATCATCATTGTCATATTGCTTCACTTGTATTGATTTTGGCTGCTACAATTTTGGCCTCATCCCGCTCCACTAGGCAGAGCACTGTCTTGGCGGGCGCACTATCATGCTCCCAGATTGTAAACAAACAACAGAAGAGAGGATGGAAAGTGAAAGCCTTGAATATTTGAGAAGACAAGTGGAAAGTGGACACGGGGTAATATGCGGGGACGAATGGGTGCATTGTCGTTAAATCTAAGGTTACAATACAACAGGCCGGTGTTAACCTAATTTCTGTGTCAATATAACATTGATTTTATTGTAGGTACAATATGAATATAATCATGTGTGAAATGCTTTGTAATCAGTATAATGGATGAACACGAAAGTTGGGTGAAGTATGGGAAGTATTAAGCAATAGCATAACAAGAAGCCAGTGGCACTGTTGCAGTGCGATTCGATACGACGCGTGATGTAATAGCGTGGGGAAATGTGATATGTCTCTAAACGCCCGCAGAGAAATTATGATTTTAACACGCTTTTGTAGATAGCTCAGTTGGTCAGAGTATTGTTAGATAGCGACTGGCAGCAGGTTCAAGTCCCGTCTTGGACTTTTTCTGATCTAAAGTAAGGAAAGTTTGCATAGAATAGCTAGCTCGCATAGCACACAAAACATTGATAAATAAATACAATCAATCGATATAAAACACGAAATTTGGCGCACAGAATAGTCTGAAATCATTATGTTCTACGTCTAGAATACTGTACAGACCAGACTAGGGACTTTATTCCCGACAAATAGGATTTTGTAGGTCGCAGAAACTGGATTAGTATAGATGAAGTTGCAGGCAGCTCGTCTTCAATATCTACAACAAGAAGCTTGCTGTAGGACAAAACATTGTTCATACTATTTTATAGCTCTGTCACTATTTACCGTCGCGATACAATCACGTCTATATATATAGGTACCTAGTATTATGGACTTACAAATACGATAGTAGTATCCATGTATTCTTATCTTAATTATGTATTGTAAAGTTCAGTACCAAGATAACGAAATCAGAACCGCATTGTTTACTTGACAGGTATTATTGTAGTCGATAGTGGGTATTTATATTTACACTGTTTACCTACATAATGAATATCCACATCAATATATTGCATATAATACATACTGCTTATAAATTAGCAACAAAATGGTGGTGTCAATTATCTAATATATAAAATTCTCGTGTCACAGTTTTCGTTGCCATACTCCTCCGAAACGGCTTGACCGATTTTGATGAAATTTTTTGTGCTTATCCGGTATCTATGAGAATCGGCCAACATCTATTTTTCATCCCCCTAAATGGTGCAGCGGGAACGGGATCTGACGCCACGAGGGCAGAAAAAAATTGGTGGTACGAAGTTCGCCGGGACAGCTAGTCTACTATATAAAAATAAGTCGGGTTTTCCTTCCTGACGATATAACTCCAGAACGCCTTTACCGATTTGGCTAATTTTGGTCTTGAATTATTCGTGAAAGTCCAGGGAAGGTTTTTACGGCAAGAAAAATTCGAATAATTGCCGGGAACCGACATCCACGCGGGCGGAGCCGCGGGTAGAAGCTAGTTTCTTTTTAAAATATCTCTTCCGTGTATTAAGCTAGGTACACACCAACCGAACGACGCACATAGGGGTATTTGGGCCTAAAAGTTGGCCAAAATAGGAAAGAGACAAAACATGAAATTCTAAGAATCTTTTACGCTCGTTAGTTTATGCGTATGTTGAGGAAAAATTACCCTCATTTTATTTTGTAATTGCGTTGCATTTCATTGAAACGCAGTCGACATTTGTGTGCTCTGTCGAATATACGTGAAACATACAGTGAAATTGAAAAAAAAAAGTATTTTTTTAAATATTTTTTTCTCAATACTCATTCAATTTTTTATCTAGTTATGTCTTTAGGAGAAGACAGTGTACCAGGTATGTGCATTCCACGTAATAAAACAATGTAAAACATTTAAGACACATACAAAATATTGTTATTTTCGAACTACTATAAACGACTTTTGATTTAGTTATTTATATTATCTTTTGTTACACATAAGTGACAACTCGGGCATTCCCCGGCTGATCTTTTTATTAGGCTTGATAGAGCTGTTCTTTCGTATCCTAACCACGATAAAACTAGGTGCCGAAAAGTGCCGGTATTCAAGATATATTTTTTTTTATAAAAAAGTGATTTCACCAAACAAACTTATTTGTGCAGTCAAGCTTTTTAATTTATGGTTTTGTTTTGAATAGGTCCTTCTGGAGTCTAAATAATTACACGGGAAGCCGTATATTTACTGACCAAGGACTGTAGTGAGATGAATTTTACTAACATATTGGATGTAGTGGAAAATCAAATTATTAACACAGTGACGTTTGATGTGCAACGAAAAGATGAATTTCTTAGCAAGTTTTCTAGAATAAAATCGGAAATGAGGAATAGATGGAAAGCTGTAAGTCGAACTGAGAAAGATTTTTAAAAGAACAATCAGACGTGGTTACAGGGGACATTAGAAATTCCTCTCAGTCGAGGGAGTAGTAACGATGGTAATACGAGCAGGAGATTTCTCATTAATTCCGAAGTATCATCTAGAATTACGGGCATCGACCTGAATTTAATTGAAAGATTCACTACCGTTCTTGAAGTCATATCCAGTGGTCATAAAATTGACTTCAATAAGTTTGAATCTTATTGTGATGACACAGCAAAGCTCTTTGTTGAGCTTTACCCCTGGCAACCAATGACGCCTACTGTACATAAAATTCTGGCACATGGCCCTACTGTTATAAAGAGAGCTCTGTTACCTATAGGAACCTTATCAGAAGAGGCATCAGAGGCGAGAAACAAACATTTCAGAGCCTTCAGCAGAATTTTTCTAGAAATTTTTCAAGGGAAGAATGCAACATGGATGTTTTAAACAGACTACTTCTAACTTCCGACCCACTTTTGAGTAGCATAAGTCCCAAACCACCCAAAACATTTAAACCTTTTAGCTTAGCTGCTTGAGAAATGATGCTTCCACCTGACATTAACAATGACGAGGCCAGTGCTGATGTCGCTGAGGAAACGTCGGATTTGGAGGTAGATGTTGTTTCTTCTGATGAAGAAGGGTGGGATGCGTCATCTCAATGATAATTTTGACAAGTTTTATCAGAGTGCTATAAGTATAATTAATAGAGTAAATAAATTAAGTATTTTTTAAGCATTTTTCACATTTTATTTAAAAGTTGGGGGTGGAAAGGTCCATAAATGTCCGTTATAAACTTTGTTTTATTGTTATTTTTAAACATCCGTATCTACATGACCAAAAAGTAACAAAATAATTTTGGCCAAGTTTTATGCCCAAATACCCCTATGTGCGACGGCGAAGGAACGTAAATGAGTGAACGAATCTATTGCATGCTATCGAACGGACTTATGCTATAAATCCTACTTCTATCGATTGTAAAAACATTGGTTCATAGTTGTAACTTAACTACAATTACTACCACTTGTGTTGTAAAAAACCTGTACCTATGCCATGCATGCACATGTATTGCACATTTGATTAATTAAGCTGTTATACAATTTCATTGTTATTTAACTAGCTGCTAACCAGCAGAATTGTTATTATAAGTACAGTTTTATTCTCAAATTATTTCAAAGTGAACATGGATTAAACGTTAATTAACTTTGACTTAACGTCCGCATTTATTATTCAACAATCATCATTGTAATGACTTCCAAACTGAATTTCGACAAATCCTTCTACAACAAGACACTTCGACAGCATGAAACTCCGATACTTACATCAACCTCAACATCTGCTCAGTATTGTGACTTTTTGAAACGCTGCCAATTGTGATAGAATAGTCCCTCTTGATTTCATATTTTGATTAATACACCTCTGCCTACCCCTTCGGGTATTTACAGGCGTGAGTATATGCATTATATTATGAATTCATTCCAAGCAAAATTAAATCTACTCTATTATCGTGTGCTTGACAATTTATATTCGCTATTTAATGGGTACTAATTCCTGTTTAGTCACGTTTGCACACTAAAATTAGACACAGACGCGTATGATATGCATAATGCATTCATATTTTAACGTTAGACGTTTTTTCTTCTTTGTACTTAACGTAAATGATATGCACATATATTATGATTTTTATGTAACAGCTCAAAAACGTATCAACAATTTGTGTACATTTATCCACAATATAAACGGCTACATTAGTAAAAAAACGAAAGCGAAGCGAAATAACTGCAATTGCAGTTGGTTTTGAACTCCTCTGACAAGAATTTTTTTAAATGACTTTATTTCGGTCTGCTTGATTAATATCTATAATATTGTTGAAAATTAGACACCTTTAGTTTGGCCGTTTGAATGACAATAAAAATTACAATTGATAAAACCGTTTTACTTTACAAAAAATAAAGATTTTAAGTACATATATTTTCTTGTTTTTAGGATTAACACAATTATCGGTTTCAAGCTATATGTCTAAGTGCAAATTTAACTGCCCTGTCAGTCACCTTAAGGGTACGCACCTTAAACGGTAAAGGCAACGTATACCCAAAATGTAGTTCAAGTAATGGAATATGACGTCATTTGCTCAATGTATACCTACGGATGCGAGATACATCTGCTAAAAACGCACCATGCACCCTTTATCAACGCATGCGCTATCCTCGACACGTCGTGCTTGTGTCCTACTTGCATCCGCTCGTTCATTTCTCTCATATGTCAATCGTTCATGGTTCCTGACATTGACCATATTACAGTGGGCGTACAGGATTTCCGATTGGGGACAGATACTGATTGAACTGTAGGCGTTTTCATTTATATTTGGACTTCTACGTACCTAATTCGCTTTCGCCAGCGTACCTATTTCAATTTAAGCTCTCCCACGGTAACTTGTTAGGTTATTTTTTTATTCTATTATAGCGAAACCTACAAAGGTTTATTTTATATCTGTATTCCTAGAATCGCTGTAATATTCTCGATGTGTTGTTAAAATATTTCTTTCATAAACACGGGTTGATTTAATGGTCGAATACGGTTTCATCGTGTCATGGTCGATCGATGCGCATAGACACAGATGAAGTTGTCTATGCTAGAGGTCAATCATAAGTCTGTAAATAATAGTTTTGCAACAAATTACATTTGGAATACGAGACTTTTATCGTCATAAACAACATTTTTAAAGGACGATAAACCTGTTCTTGCGTTAGTTTTTATAGTTAACCCTGACCCACAGCAGGAATCCTAAGATGGCAGTATATCAAACTTTTAATTGATCTAGAACTGTATGTATATGTTTAATGGTTAGGAATCAAAACTCAATAAAGTGCTTCGCGCTGTGTTTTCTCTTAGTAACGTCTTCAATTTCCATCTTCATTTAGTCACATAAGCTTGTGTACCTGTTGTGTACAAATTACATCGTAACTACTGTTTAGAAGACATGACAATATTATCCTTATTAAATATTACGACCTGCTTGTATAAATTCAACGTGTCCGAAATTGAATGTAGCTCAAGGCGAATGCGCCAGGACCGGCTAAAGCAAATTCGCATGTCGTCATAATTATGAGGAAATAGCGACGAATATATTTTACAGACTACCTAGATACTATGTAGAGACATTATATGTTTTAGTTTAAGAGGGAGCACAGGAACTGAAGAAGTGAACTCTGGACGAATTAGGGCTTTGATATATCTTGCAGCTCTTTATAAAGATTATAAAATCTGAAAACTTGGATAGTAATTGACTTTTCTCACTTAAATTGCTTCACACTTTATTATAATGATATGTCATTGTCTGTCTTTTGAAACCGGTGCTCAGCCAAGCAGACTTCGCTTCGCTAAATGTTAAAATATAGATAAACCGAAGGCTGTCTGTCACTTGACACACAACTTGTGCGCCTTAGCCCTTGAGACACTGATACGGTTTTCCGACTCTAGCCTTATTGGCTTATTTTATCATAGTAAATAATATTTTAGTTATATTATAACTAATACGTTTTTTGCCAAGATCATTTGTAGACTACCCGAACTATATTCCTATTGCGTACAAAACTTTTTATAGGTGTAATTATAAATTGTGGTCTACTAGAAGACGTCTGAGCCGGTAGATTGAAAAGCTTGTAAATCTTTAAAATAGGAAACTAAAAATCTCTTTTTTTGCCTTCAGGCCGGAGTCATGGTGGGTGTCAGCAGCACTGAAGACCATCCGCGCAGTCGCGCTCGTCTTCGACATCATCACCTTCCCCATACACCTCATCCTGCAGAGGCCGTGGAGGAAACGAGCACTTTCCAGACGAATTAAGGTGAGATAACTAACGTCGATATTAGTCTTTAATTTTACCTCCAAAACCCCTGAGTTACCAAAGATCGCTAGTAGCAATACAAACCGACTAAACCTCGTCCAGTCATCATTTTGTACACTCGTTTTTAAAATATCAGAACAGCTTGGCCTGCGAAATGCCAATGCCGCAATAAACGCCGCATTAATTCTGGCGAAAGCGTTACATCACAATTTCATATATTGATAAGTCACCAAGCAAGAATACTTACCTAATTCATTTATAACAATTGCATGTGTCCATCTTATTTAATTAATTCGTTAGAACGACTTTGACTTTGATATATGCTACTTCTAAGAAAGTCTGGGATAATTTTCTTTGCAAAAACTGTCCTTGCGACTGTTCTAATTAATCAATGTAAGGCCTAATTTCTTCCAATAAAATAAGGTCCTGTTGACACCACCAAAATAAATTCGTAATAAAAATGATTAGATAGCATCACAGATTACGTAAATGGTCATAGATTCTTATGTAACTTTCGTCAGCGGTCCAATGGCATCAGAACCCTTTTTTGCTATAGAAAATAATTACATTATTATAGTCCGGTTTCTTTTTATACTTCTGAGAGTTTTGCTAATTTGACTTTTCCTAAATTGTGAAAAATATTGCAGTAATCCTCTCACTCTCACAGATCGAGTAAAACTGAGAGGATTACAATTACAGAGTCAGGGCACAGGGCATTCATGCTGGAAGACATAAGTACCTGTACCAGTAGTTAAGAATTTGAAGTTTGACAAAAACGTGGATTTGCTGTGTTGTAGCTAGAACTTGATCTTGAATCGTCCACTGAACACGCAGATATTCTTGATTAGTTTTGTAGTTGTTATTTTCGTTTGACCCGATTTAAATTCTCTACGCCTACACGTTTTACACAATGATATTCCACCCGCAAATTTACAATGCACACGTAAAAACATGAACATTCTATAAATCTAGACGGATATCCTAATAATACATACAGTACTTCACTTTTTTGTCTTCAATATTATCCTTTTTTTAACATTCGTCCGGTCTGCTTGCTTGACCAGGTATGTTTTGAACAGTTAATTAGGGTTTATTATTCCAACATCGACTCTTTTTTAATATTATAACTTATTATAGGTGACACACAACGCCAACAAAGGTGGATGAAAATAAACGATTCGTTTTTGGGACGCTTTCTTGCCCTAATGATGTATCCCATTAACTGGCATTATAATGTCAACACTGGTTCATTTGCGGTCGTTTTTAGCCTTCGTTCATTTTCATTCGCTTGATGTGTACCCGGTATTAGACATTCTCGCACCGGAGCACACCGGAGATAGTTCTATTATTAAATAGAATAACTTGAATGTGCGTAGTATATGACATTCTTATAATAACGAATATACAAAACATACAAAACCTTTACCCTACGGCATTCTCAAAGGTTTACATTTACCTTTGAGAATGCCGTAGGGCGAAACCGGTCAGGTTTTCAATAAATACTGTGGAAAAAGTACAAGTGTTCTCAATATTTGTAACGAATGTAATGTTGGACGTAAATACGTGCTTTGTTTTGCCAAAGATGCAATATTAAATAGCCAACACATCCGAAGAGGGTAAAATAATCTCTAACTAGTGGTTAACAAAGGTTTGTACTTCCTCCACAGGCTCGTATAATCCAAAGCACACAGAACAGCATAACAGTGCGGTCAGTGTCGTCGCCGTCGGACCTGCACCTGCGGCTGGTGCGCGATGGCGTCACCTCCATGGAGTCCATGCTGAGGGCGGCGGCGGCGCGGTACGCGCAGCGGCCCTGCCTCGGCACCAGGAGTGTGCTGGGCGAGGAGGATGAACCACAACCTAATGGGCGTGTTTTCAAAAAGGTAAGAGATAGGTACTGGATTTTCGCTAGGTCCCCTCTAATTTCACTGTTAACTTTCACGGATACATCGATATGCCGATATTGGTGACCCAGTGTGGTAATAGAAAACAATGTATTTTTAATCAATTGGTTCTCAATGCGTCAGTGCTTTTTTGTGTACTTTCCTCACGGAATTAAGTATCAGATCGCAGGCCCTCCCATAAAATATAGCGTAAACCAGTCCATTCCAAATATAGTATAAAAAGTGGAGCCGACCCCGGGTTCCAAAGATGCAACCTGGACCGCCCGTTATAATTATGACTAATGAAAATAGAGGTGTCTAAAATCCCGAGACACATCTCTTGAAACTAAGTCGCGATATAAATGAGGCCCTGGTACGTGCGGATTTTTTCGTTATAGTCTCATCATCCTCCTGCCCTCATTCCAAGTTTATTTGGGGTCGGTTTCTTCCATTCCAGACATGTTTGTTTCTTCCATTCCATTGCGGTCATTCACTTCCTTCTTAACCATATCATCTTTCACACAGTTCATCCACCTCCTTTTTCGTTATAATCTATGCTTGGTGAAATTGACTTCCTCCACTACCGTAGCACACCGTACTGCGCATATAGAGCACATTTTAAGTCCAAGAAGTTCCCCTTGCTAATCCCACCGTGTGTGTCCGTGCGCAGTTCAACATGGGCACGTACTCGTGGCGCACGTACGCGGACGTGGACGCGGAGGCGCGCAAGTTCGGCGCGGGGCTGCGCGAGCTGGGCTGCGCGCCGAGAGAGAACGTCGTCGTGTTCGCCGAGACGCGCGCCGAGTGGATGGTGGCCGCGCACGGCTGCTTCAAGCAGAGCATCCCGGGTTAGTACCACGAGCCCAATAGCTCCTACAGTCCACTGCTGGACATAGGCTTATTCCAAAGTGCACCATTGCTTCTGTTCCTCCGCCATCGAATTAAAATTAGAACCGTATAATTTAAATTGTTACATAATATTAGTGAGCTGTTAAGATTTGTAGTAAATGGAAAGAGCTCAAAAATTCTGTATCAATTCTTTAGCACCTTACTAAACAAAGTATTCCTCTATTTATAGTTGTTACCATCTACGCCACTTTGGGTGATGAGGCCATAGCCCATGGCATCAATGAAACAGGCGTCACCACTGTCATCACGACCTTCGAACTCCTCCCAAAGTTCAAGAAGATCCTCGCCAAGACTCCTCACGTGAACACCATTATCTTCATGGAAGACCAGTTAAAAACCGCCGATAGGTCAGGGTTCAAAGAGGGCATCAGGATTATTGGGTACAAGGAGGTCGTACAGAAGGGTGCTGCGTCTAAGATCGGTGAGTTATATTTATCATGATTTTTATTGTTGCCAATCAATTTTGTCTTTGGTTTATTTTGCCTTTAGGTAGTAGTAATAAAGTATGTAGCAATTATCATTGAAGTATCAGCTGGTAACATGCACTGATAAAAAATAATTGCAGTCCCAAAATGCCACCCTGTGGTACACCAGACATATTGACGCGATATTTAGATCAACAGGATGTGCATGCATCTTCGTTCGTTTGTACACATTGTTTTCTATTAAGTCTCCGTAACCAGTTTAAGGCTTCTGATGCCATCATGTTTCATATTTTTTTATCAATAAGCTGTGGTTCACACACTCAAAGGCTTTGGTCAAAAAAGACTACTATATAGTATTGTTTTTGAAGAAGGCATGTGTGTGTATGTACAGAGGCGGTGCCGCCGGCGCCGGGCGACACGGCCATCATAATGTACACGTCGGGCTCGACGGGCGTGCCGAAGGGCGTGGTGCTGTCGCACCGCAACATGCTGGCCACGCTCAAGGCCTTCGCCGACGCCGTGCCCATCCGCGACGGCGACGTGCTCATGGGCTTCCTGCCGCTGGCGCACGTGTTCGAGCTGCTCGCCGAGAGCCTCTGTATCGTCGGAGGTAGGTTGCACGAGACTTCTAATGCTTGCATCATCACGAGCGAAGTACAGTACTCCTAGTGCTCTTCTTACCTAATTGTATAGGGTGGAGGGTGTGCGATGACTACTCGCTGTGCTCGCTCCCGTGACAAATTTTGTCTATTTAGTATTCCACTAATATTATTAGTCGTAAAATTGTTATTTACTATACTTCTGCCTATAATTTCTTCTACCAAGTATTTGTCGCCCTTGAAATAGTTAGTCGCCTTAAAAAAACAAGTCTTATTTTATTTCAGGTGTACCCATCGGTTATTCCACCCCACTCACCATGTTGGACTCGTCCAGTAAGATCATGAAGGGAACCAGCGGGGACGCCACCATCCTCCAGCCCACTTGCATCACCACCGTACCAGTGAGTTGATATTCCTAGTTATTTGCTCTAAATAGTATTATACAATTTTGCAATATATCATTCAATAGAATTTTTTGTAGAATTTTGTCAATACATTATTTTAGAAAAAAATTAAATTATTAATTTTAAAAATGAAAAACTTCTCGTTTACAGCTAATAATGGACCGTATCAGTAAGGGCATAACAGACAAAGTAACCCGCTCCGGAGAGTTTGCGGGCGCTTTCTTTAAATGGGCCTACATGTACAAGCAGACCTGGATGCGCAGGGGCTACGACACGCCTCTGCTTAACAGAATTGTGAGTATGCGCTAGTTAGGTAATTTCCCTTCGGAGTCAGTTGAAATCGTTAATTCCTTGTATGATAACAGTGCAACATATTTTTGAAGTGCAACGCACGTAAAATGTTTCGTGACGGACCCAAAATAGTACCCTGTGGTACACCATAGGCGGCTGGGGGCTATTTTCGTCCGAACAAAGATATTAGATTTTACAACTTAAGTGTGAGGCAGCATTCATTAAGGAAAGGAACGTAGTTCATCATTAAAATAAACAAATACTTCATATTAAGCGTGGATTGTCTTATTTTGAATGAAGAGTGTTATGCTCAAGACAGTCGAAGGCCTC
This sequence comes from Eilema sororculum, assembly GCA_914829495.1. Taxonomy (NCBI): domain Eukaryota; kingdom Metazoa; phylum Arthropoda; class Insecta; order Lepidoptera; family Erebidae; genus Eilema; species Eilema sororculum. Next base: position 26,307,294 of record OU618537.1, read on the forward strand.
GCAGAGGTTGCCAACTGTTAGTGGACGGTGTGGATGTGTTGCGCAGATGTTCTCCCGCGTGCGCGCGCTGCTGGGCGGGCGCGTGCGGCTGATGATCTCGGGCGGCGCGCCGCTGTCGCCCGACACGCACGCGCAGGTGCGCATCTGCCTGTGCTGTGACGTCATCGCCGGCTACGGCCTCACCGAGACCACCTCCTGCGCCACCGTCATGTGCCCCGCCGACCGCTCCACCGGCCGCGTGGGCGCGCCCACCGCCGGCACCGACATACGCCTCACCGACTGGGACGAGGGCGGCTACCGCGTCGACAACAAGCCCTTCCCGCAGGTCTGTAGCCCTGTCTAGTGTCTAGTGTCTAGTGTCTAGTACTGGCCACGTCGTACCACCGTCATGTGCCCCGCCGACCGCTCCACCGGCCGCGTGGGCGCGCCCACCGCCGGCACCGACATACGCCTCACCGACTGGGACGAGGGCGGCTACCGCGTCGACAACAAGCCCTTCCCGCAGGTCTGTAGCCCTGTCTAGTGTCTAGTGTCTAGTGTCTAGTACTGGCCACGTCGTACCACCGTCATGTGCCCCGCCGACCGCTCCACCGGCCGCGTGGGCGCGCCCACCGCCGGCACCGACATACGCCTCACCGACTGGGACGAGGGCGGCTACCGCGTCGACAACAAGCCCTTCCCGCAGGTCTGTAGCCCTGTCTAGTGTCTAGTGTCTAGTACTGGCCACGTCGTACCACCGTCATGTGCCCCGCCGACCGCTCCACCGGCCGCGTGGGCGCGCCCACCGCCGGCACCGACATACGCCTCACCGACTGGGACGAGGGCGGCTACCGCGTCGACAACAAGCCCTTCCCGCAGGTCTGTAGCCCTGTCTAGTGTCTAGTGTCTAGTACTGGCCACGTCGTACCACCGTCATGTGCCCCGCCGACCGCTCCACCGGCCGCGTGGGCGCGCCCACCGCCGGCACCGACATACGCCTCAACGACTGGGACGAGGGCGGCTACCGCGTCGACAACAAGCCCTTCCCGCAGGTCTGTAGCCCTGTCTAGTGTCTAGTGTCTAGTGTCTAGTACTGGCCACGTCGTACCACCGTCATGTGCCCCGCCGACCGCTCCACCGGCCGCGTGGGCGCGCCCACCGCCGGCACCGACATACGCCTCACCGACTGGGACGAGGGCGGCTACCGCGTCGACAACAAGCCCTTCCCGCAGGTCTGTAGCCCTGTCTAGTGTCTAGTGTCTAGTACTGGCCACGTCGTACCACCGTCATGTGCCCCGCCGACCGCTCCACCGGCCGCGGGGGGGCGCCCACCGCCGGCACCGACATACGCCTCACCGACTGGGACGAGGGCGGCTACCGCGTCGACAACAAGCCCTTCCCGCAGGTCTGTAGCCCTGTCTAGTGTCTAGTGTCTAGTGTCTAGTACTGGCCACGTCGTACCACCGTCATGTGCCCCGCCGACCGCTCCACCGGCCGCGTGGGCGCGCCCACCGCCGGCACCGACATACGCCTCACCGACTGGGACGAGGGCGGCTACCGCGTCGACAACAAGCCCTTCCCGCAGGTCTGTAGCCCTGTCTAGTGTCTAGTGTCTAGTGTCTAGTACTGGCCACGTCGTACCACCGTCATGTGCCCCGCCGACCGCTCCACCGGCCGCGTGGGCGCGCCCACCGCCGGCACCGACATACGCCTCACCGACTGGGACGAGGGCGGCTACCGCGTCGACAACAAGCCCTTCCCGCAGGTCTGTAGCCCTGTCTAGTGTCTAGTGTCTAGTGTCTAGTACTGGCCACGTCGTACCACCGTCATGTGCCCCGCCGACCGCTCCACCGGCCGCGTGGGCGCGCCCACCGCCGGCACCGACATACGCCTCACCGACTGGGACGAGGGCGGCTACCGCGTCGACAACAAGCCCTTCCCGCAGGTCTGTAGCCCTGTCTAGTGTCTAGTGTCTAGTGTCTAGTACTGGCCACGTCGTACCACCGTCATGTGCCCCGCCGACCGCTCCACCGGCCGCGTGGGCGCGCCCACCGCCGGCACCGACATACGCCTCACCGACTGGGACGAGGGCGGCTACCGCGTCGACAACAAGCCCTTCCCGCAGGTCTGTAGCCCTGTCTAGTGTCTAGTGTCTAGTGTCTAGTACTGGCCACGTCGTACCACCGTCATGTGCCCCGCCGACCGCTCCACCGGCCGCGTGGGCGCGCCCACCGCCGGCACCGACATACGCCTCACCGACTGGGACGAGGGCGGCTACCGCGTCGACAACAAGCCCTTCCCGCAGGTCTGTAGCCCTGTCTAGTGTCTAGTGTCTAGTGTCTAGTACTGGCCACGTCGTACCACCGTCATGTGCCCCGCCGACCGCTCCACCGGCCGCGTGGGCGCGCCCACCGCCGGCACCGACATACGCCTCACCGACTGGGACGAGGGCGGCTACCGCGTCGACAACAAGCCCTTCCCGCAGGTCTGTAGCCCTGTCTAGTGTCTAGTGTCTAGTGTCTAGTACTGGCCACGTCGTACCACCGTCATGTGCCCCGCCGACCGCTCCACCGGCCGCGTGGGCGCGCCCACCGCCGGCACCGACATACGCCTCACCGACTGGGACGAGGGCGGCTACCGCGTCGACAACAAGCCCTTCCCGCAGGTCTGTAGCCCTGTCTAGTGTCTAGTGTCTAGTGTCTAGTACTGGCCACGTCGTACCACCGTCATGTGCCCCGCCGACCGCTCCACCGGCCGCGTGGGCGCGCCCACCGCCGGCACCGACATACGCCTCACCGACTGGGACGAGGGCGGCTACCGCGTCGACAACAAGCCCTTCCCGCAGGTCTGTAGCCCTGTCTAGTGTCTAGTGTCTAGTACTGGCCACGTCGTACCACCGTCATGTGCCCCGCCGACCGCTCCACCGGCCGCGTGGGCGCGCCCACCGCCGGCACCGACATACGCCTCACCGACTGGGACGAGGGCGGCTACCGCGTCGACAACAAGCCCTTCCCGCAGGTCTGTAGCCCTGTCTAGTGTCTAGTGTCTAGTGTCTAGTACTGGCCACGTCGTACCACCGTCATGTGCCCCGCCGACCGCTCCACCGGCCGCGTGGGCGCGCCCACCGCCGGCACCGACATACGCCTCACCGACTGGGACGAGGGCGGCTACCGCGTCGACAACAAGCCCTTCCCGCAGGTCTGTAGCCCTGTCTAGTGTCTAGTGTCTAGTGTCTAGTACTGGCCACGTCGTACCACCGTCATGTGCCCCGCCGACCGCTCCACCGGCCGCGTGGGCGCGCCCACCGCCGGCACCGACATACGCCTCACCGACTGGGACGAGGGCGGCTACCGCGTCGACAACAAGCCCTTCCCGCAGGTCTGTAGCCCTGTCTAGTGTCTAGTGTCTAGTGTCTAGTACTGGCCACGTCGTACCACCGTCATGTGCCCCGCCGACCGCTCCACCGGCCGCGTGGGCGCGCCCACCGCCGGCACCGACATACGCCTCACCGACTGGGACGAGGGCGGCTACCGCGTCGACAACAAGCCCTTCCCGCAGGTCTGTAGCCCTGTCTAGTGTCTAGTGTCTAGTGTCTAGTACTGGCCACGTCGTACCACCGTCATGTGCCCCGCCGACCGCTCCACCGGCCGCGTGGGCGCGCCCACCGCCGGCACCGACATACGCCTCACCGACTGGGACGAGGGCGGCTACCGCGTCGACAACAAGCCCTTCCCGCAGGTCTGTAGCCCTGTCTAGTGTCTAGTGTCTAGTGTCTAGTACTGGCCACGTCGTACCACCGTCATGTGCCCCGCCGACCGCTCCACCGGCCGCGTGGGCGCGCCCACCGCCGGCACCGACATACGCCTCACCGACTGGGACGAGGGCGGCTACCGCGTCGACAACAAGCCCTTCCCGCAGGTCTGTAGCCCTGTCTAGTGTCTAGTGTCTAGTGTCTAGTACTGGCCACGTCGTACCACCGTCATGTGCCCCGCCGACCGCTCCACCGGCCGCGTGGGCGCGCCCACCGCCGGCACCGACATACGCCTCACCGACTGGGACGAGGGCGGCTACCGCGTCGACAACAAGCCCTTCCCGCAGGTCTGTAGCCCTGTCTAGTGTCTAGTGTCTAGTGTCTAGTACTGGCCACGTCGTACCACCGTCATGTGCCCCGCCGACCGCTCCACCGGCCGCGTGGGCGCGCCCACCGCCGGCACCGACATACGCCACACCCACAGGGACGAGGGCGGCTACCGCGTCGACAACAAACCCATCCCGCAGGTCTGTAGCCCTGTCTAGTGTCTAGTGTCTAGTGTCTAGTACTGGCCACGTCGTACCACCGTCATGTGCCCCGCCGACCGCTCCACCGGCCGCGTGGGCGCGCCCACCGCCGGCACCGACATACGCCTCACCGACTGGGACGAGGGCGGCTACCGCGTCGACAACAAGCCCTTCCCGCAGGTCTGTAGCCCTGTCTAGTGTCTAGTACTGGCCACGTCGTACCACCGTCATGTGCCCCGCCGACCGCTCCACCGGCCAAAAACATTTTTCATACGAGTATAAACTGTGTACTTCCCGTACATCTAAATAACGTTAGTGTTACTTTCCAGGGTGAGATCGTGATCGGAGGTGAGTGCGTGGCGGAGGGCTACTACAAGAACCCAGAGAAGAGCAAAGAGGAGTTCATCGAGGCCGAGGGGCGGCGTTGGTTCCGCTCCGGGGACATCGGCGAGCTACACCACGACGGATGCATTAAGATTATAGGTCAGTACTTAGTATTCTTGGATGTGTCTACTTAGCAGAAATAGGAGTGCACTCGGATTGCAGTTTACATGTTACGAGTTAAAAACTTTCCGAGTATCATTTTTATCTGTTTGTTTCATTGCACCACAGACATTAATTAATAAATTTCACGATTAACCTATCATTCCACATTTTCTACTTTTTTTACACATGAAGTTTGTGGATCGATATAAACGCACATTCATAATGTTCGTGCAAACACCTTATTTTCTGCGGGCTTCATTTTTTTCAGCATAGTGATTTGACTGTGCTCGTAGTGTCAAAACTCGGTCCGACCGCACTTGTAATGTGAAACTTGGTCCGAACTTACTTGTAATGTGAGAATTCGGTCCGAATTTACTGGTAATGTGAAATCTCGGTCCGAGTTTACTCGTAATGTGAATACTCGGTCCGATCGCACGCGTAACGTGAAAACTCGGCTTTAGTTTCCATCAACCGGTCAATGGCAAATGGCATACCTATTACTTAATACTTTATTGTACAAATATGTTGTTGTCTTCCACAGATCGCAAGAAAGACTTAGTGAAGCTGCAAGCGGGCGAGTACGTGTCGCTCGGCAAGGTGGAGGCGGAGCTGAAGACGTGCCCCATCGTGGAGAACATCTGCGTGTACGGCGACAGCACCAAGACCTACACCGTGGCGCTGGTGGTGGCCAGCCCGCGCCTGCTGGCCGACCTGGCGGCGCGCCTGGGCCTGCCCGACACGGACTTCGAGCTGCTGTGCCAGGACCCCCAGGTGGAGAAGGCCGTGCTCAAGGAGCTGGCCGACCACGCGCGGAAGTGTGAGTGTCATACTACTACCACAGTATAACAAGTAATCTTACAGTACTTCATCGCGTTTGATGTTAGCGGAAATGCCGCCTTTTGCAGTTTTGTCAGGGTTGTCACTTCATTTTATTTTTTATTTATTATATTATATTGACAGCCTCCGTGGCGTGGCGGTAGTGAACGCGACTGCCAAGCAGGAGGCGCGGGTTCGATTCCCGCTCAGTACAAATATTTGTATGCATGAATATGGCTATTTGCATTGGTCCGGGTGTTTCTATGTATAATATGTATGTATTTACAAAAAAAAATGTATTTAAGTATGTTTATCCGCATTCTAGATTCCATAACACAAGCTAGTTAAGCTATGCTTACCATGGGTCTAGATAGCGTTGTGTAGAATGTTGAGAAATATTTATATTTATTATTATATTTATTATAATTTATTTTTCTGTAATATCTCATAATAGCCCCTTTGGTCTCTTTGTTCTGTCAAAATAACTAGCTGATACCCGCGGCTCCGCTCGCATGGATGTCGGCTATTGCGACTTTTGTTTATATCTCCGGTTCTACTCAACCAATAATTATGATCAAACAAACGTAATATTTTAAGTCAGAGATTTTTAATTTGGATTTGGGTTTTGATTTCTATTTCGGTTTGGATTTGGATTTGAATGTTTATTCGAGTTCGGGTTCGGATCCGGATTTGAATTTCAGTTAGAATTTCGTTGTAATTTCGCTAATCGCTGGGATCGGATGCAGTTTCAGACCGTATCGGGCGGCCTGCAGTCCTAAGCTGGCAGCGCCCACACGCGAACGATTTTGGCCTGCCAGTCATTTCCTGCTGTCAGGTTTGCGACTACATACGATCAGTTGGGAGTCGACAGTTTACCATCGTATGTCTGATATCGGTTTTGACACGACGAATATATCATCCATTTTGCGATCCAAGGTGGCGGACTTCAAATTACCAACAAAGTCAATATGGGTATCGTTGTCGAGGTTTTCGGGGTTGCTAATTACGAATATGTCGTCCATTTTGCGAACCAAGATGGCGGACTCGATTTTTTTAACAAAGTCATTATGGGTATTGTTATAGAGGTTTCTAGAGTGGCTGATTACGAATATAGCATCCAAATTAGCAATCCAAGATATTCGTAATCAGCGACCCCAAAAACTCTGAAAGCGATACCCATATCGATTTTAGTGAAATTTTGAGTCCGCCATCTTGGATCGCCAAATTGATAATATATTCTCAACCAGCGACCCCTAAAACCCCGAAAGCGATTGAGAATCCGTCGATTTACTCTTGATTCAAAGTAGCGCCCTCGCCTTAAAAATACTACTTCGCTCCCTTGTTATACAATCGATTATTTTTTCTCGTTATTCTCGGAGTGCCCAATTGTTTTTTTTATCTATTCATTATCTATTATGGTCTTGTGATATTATTAAAGTGTACAAAAATAAATGTATAGGTATTTGCTTGCAGGCGGGCTGGAGAAGTTCGAGGTGCCGCTGGCGGTGAAGCTGGTGACGGAGGTGTGGTCGCCCGACATGGGGCTGGTGACGGCGGCCTTCAAGATCAAGCGGAAAGACATCCAGGAGCGCTACAAGGAGGACATCAAGCGCATGTACGCGTCGTGAGCGCGCCAGCCCGCGCCTGGACTTGCTCGCCAACATGCCGGCCGGCCGACCTCTGCCCTAGTTCTGTTAAGTCGTGTACATATTCGTCTCTTACATCTAAATACTATAGTGTGTATTATTGTAATACTAAATTTTCGCTTGTGCGCGTGCGGACGGATGATCGGTTAGAGTACGGTTGACAGCGCGAACGGTTCCAATGAGATTCTCTGTGTAAACTTATCATTGTTTAGATCTGATGTCGTGTGAGCGCTGTGCGTGATGAAAATAAATTTTATGTCATTATTACTTAGTTGTTCAGGAATACTGTAGATATTGGCCTAGCATCTCGGATGTGGGCGCCCGCGGCCCGTCCCGGAGGCCTAGGGCTCCCTACGCGCCCTGGGCCAGGGCGGGCCGCGGACATCCGCTAGACTAAGATAATCGTATTAGTACTTAGGGGAACGGGGAGAACGTATGCAATGATGTAATAATAATTTTGCAATAATAAATTTTTATGTTAATCTGTTTATTTGTATAAATGAATTAACTCGTTTCAAAAATGAGTTTTCAAGGCAGGCTCATTGTGTTGCATAATGTTTAGCCAAATATCTTTAATGTATCATATTATATAAATTATGTTGACACTTTCTTCATTGCTAAGCATAATAATATAGGAGTTGTTCGTGTGTGGTTCCAGGTTCTACTCCGGAACTGCACACGTGTGGATAAACAGCTGGTGTCTGTATGTATGCGTAAGGCATGTATGTAGTATTTAAACTTGAATTGTTGGGTACGAACAAAGATGTCGTGGTGTCAGCATAATTAGGTAGGATTTTAAAATTTGTTGATTAGTTTTTATTGTGTTGGAAATCATGGCTAATGTTATTGTTTAGCGTGGTGGATGACTAAGGAGCGGACTAGTCAGTTACTTCGAACGTCGCAGCACTTTATATTCCTGGCCGCATTTCGCTGGGCATTTACGCCCCTCTCTTATATAATTATAATACGTATTTAACGAGTAATCAATGTTACCTGATCAAATAATGTAAAATTCCATTGATGTATTTAATGTGAGAACAAGTGTTACTGTACGGTATCATTATATTTTTCGATGTAATAATATTAAATACTATTGATATTGATGTAACATCTAACTGTTGGTAGTTTGCTCAGTTCATGTGACGACTTTTGTTTCAAATTCTTAAGCATTGCAATTGAAAACCAATTTTGTATTATTTATTGAATAAATGTTAATAAAATCATTTATTTTGTTTCATTCTTTAATTTATTAAAGTTCTATTCGTTATTTGTACAAGGTATGTACTTTGAGTACCTCTACTGTACTTTCCTCGTTGTTCATTATGATAGATTTTAACTTCAATGATACTACTTAACTTCTTCCTAAAACTCTTATTCGAGTATGGTGGGGTAGAAATTATATTCAAGAAGAAACAAATCATTGTAGTTGAATATTTTTTTATTTACTCATGTAAATATAACACTGTATCATTAAAATATTTCAATTACAGAGCCCTAACTCTACAGCTATGTCTCCTCAGTAATGTCTACACGTTATATGAAAGGAAATAACAGGAAATAAATATGTCGCAAAGTAATCACATGTCCAGAAGAATTAATTAAAACAATCTCAGTACAGTTTTAGAGTATTGAACAGAAAGAAAGAAAATTGCAAGACATTCCCTAAGTTTATATTATCTACTAACTTAATACGAGATTACGCGGTGCTCATCTTGCACAGATGTCTCAGTTGCATGATCTTGATGTCGTCGGTACCGAACTTGACGACACCCTCCTGGTTCTCTATAGAAATGAGCTGTCCCACGGCCTCGCGGTCTTCTCCCGCGATGACCTTGACGCGGTCACCGGACTGGGGGACAACCGGCTCTAGCAAGTCCGCTAAAACATTGACGACGCGGTCCTCTAGAGGTAAGTATAGCGCACACATGCCGGCGGACAGGCCTCGCACCACGCCGGTCTGGCCGGCCAGCGCGTCGTCATCGTGCGACGCTCGCACACGAACTTCCACCTCAGTAGTGTGCCAGTCGGGCGCCGTCGCCTCCCCACTCGTGTACGGCGACCTAGGCGAGTAGCCGCCGGGACTGGGGGTCGCCGGGTACCCGGCCGTGTAGCCGGCGGGGCTGGGGCTGGGCCGGTACGGACTGTACGTGTGGTCCGATCCGTACATAGTGCCTGGAGTCTGGGGCGTAAAAGGCCCAGCCGCGTAGGCGGCATCCGAATCCTCCAACGATGAATATTCGAAGTCTGCTGGCCGAGCGGGAGTATTGGCGGCTGCCGGGTCCCAGGCCCCGTGGGCAGGTGTCCGCGCACCCTCGTGCGAGGGCGTGGCCGAGCCGTAGTGCGGCGTGCGGTTCCCCACGTCGTAGATAGGCGTGGCCGAGCCGTGCATGGGGGTCTTGATGCCCGTGTCGCGGTACGTGGGAGTCTGGGCACCGAGCGTAGGGGTGCGTCCGGGAGTACGAGAGTAAAACGAACTCGCCCCCTCGCGCGCGGTGTTGCCAGCTCCCGCAATATGGGAGCGATCCACCGAAATGGTCTGACAGGCCGAGTGTAACTCCACTCGAGCGGTGCTGCCGGTGGCATCCTTCACGATGCCCACGTTGCCCTTGTAAGGGCCTCCGGTGATCTTGATGGTCTGTCCGATGAGCTCGCGGTCTCGCGTCACGCCCCCGCCTCTCCCACCGCGACCTCCGCGGCCCCGTGGGGTCATGCCCCCGCGACCCGACGGGTGCATCGGGGACTGAATACGCGGAGACATGAAGCCTAAGGAGAGCCCCGTTGAGGCATTCGAATTTTTGTTACCACCGGCGAGCTGGAGATGTCGCGTCTTGCAGACAAATATACCACCATTGTCGAGGTACATGCGCGATTGGAGGAACGCGAAGTTGCGATACAGATGTTTGATTTCACCGTTCCGTCCGGCGTGCGGGCCGTCGATTACTTTCACGATATCTCGCTTCTGAATAGTGTTCTGTTCCGAGTCGAGGGCCATGGTGAATCTACTCTCGCGACGTTTCTGCAAAGCCTGAGGCTTGCACTCGATCACCTTGCCTTGCATGCCCAGGACATGGAAGTTTTCCTTCTCAAGACGCACAATGACTCCGACCGTTTGAGGGTCCAGTTGAACCATATCACCCCATTGAAACTGACCGAGTGAGTCCACACCGGTGGCCATATCGGAACACAGCTGTAGATCTCTTGGTAGTACCTCTAATTCATGCATTGTGAGATCTGACACTAATACTACCCTGTGAGGTTCCACACGCACGATTAAACCAGTGTCTCCTTCGTATCGACCAGCTAAAACTTTAACATGGTCACCTTGCTTGAAGTACTTCCGCAATTCATTAGGTTTGAATACCAGCGCGTCTTTTAACGCGTCGTGCTTCGGCATCACTGTAATCATCGAGCCATCGATAGCTATAATCCTGGCCTGCAAGTTGGCCAGATCACCAGAACATACTTCAACATTATCACCCATGGAAAATGAGTGTAGACTTGTAGGGTCATCTTTGGCAGGCGCTGCTAATTCTATGTCTATGCCCTCAGGCTGTTCTTCAAACCTTTCCAACTCTGTCAACGTAGGCTTGACACCCTCCGCTAAAATGGCGGACATGGTGAAATTTTTATACAAGAATCCCTTCCGGGAGTATCTGTTACCCTCAAATATTAAGAAGTCACCATCTGATGTGACCTCACCACCAATAGCTCTGATGGCCTCAGGGTCGAAAGGTTTCGCGGCCGGACGACGCTTCTTCTTCCTTTTAGCAGCCTCACTCTCACTCTGAACAGTTCTTAAAGCCCCTCTCAGTCTTGTGTAATCTATTCTAGGAAGCAGCTTTAGGTGCACTTGATTTTGGGCGAGATCTACATAGTCCACCTGTGCTATATCATCCTTATACAAGCCTCTCTTTAGCCTGACCCATTGTTTTGGTTTCAAACCTGACTGTTCTTTCACTACCCTCAAAACATCAGTCATTTCTTTAATTGGAACCATGTCTTGCTTCCAAATACCCATCCTCAATGTGCCAACATTATTGATAATATTTTTGACATGTGTTTGCTTGTATGCCTCGATGTAAATGTAGCCTTTGACACCTTCAGGGGCCACAACTGATTTGATCTGGAATGGCTCTTCAGAGAACTGGTAAGCAATGAACTTTCTCATAAGGAGTAATACTGTAGCTTTCTCTTCCCCTATTCTGCACTTCACCATCCACAGATTGGGGTCTTTGATCCCCGGCAAGAGAGTTTGTTGAGTGATTTCATCTGACATCTCCTCACCACCTTCGCCAAAGTGTCTAAGAGCTGCAGACTCATCAGCATACTTATTTCTAAGATATTCCTCTATTTCTTCTTCTTTCTGTGAGTCCCAAAGGTTGGTGCCTCTCCTACGTCCTTCAATTTCTCTAGCAGTCGGGCCTATTTCATCGACCTCATTGCCAACTATGCCCATCTCTTGCGCACCTTCTTCCCATTCATCATCCTCGTCCACTTCATCATCCACCTGCAATACACAAGTTTATTTCAAACTCAAATTCAAACTTTTGTAGACAAAACTAAAATGTAGATAAGTGTAGCTGTTTATATATTTTTATTGGATCTACAATGGTTGGCTTAGCAAGGTCAAAACATCTTTTAAGGTGTATTAATGGGATATTTACATTGTTAAGAAGGTTCAGTTGAAAATTTCAAAAGTTCTTTGAATACATAACTGCATGAGTGTGGAGGATTCACAATAGAGGTCAGAATTCTCTAATTATACAATGGAATGTCACAGTCAACCAGTGTTTATTAAACGCCAAAATCTATGCAAATGACTGGACTGATTGTCAAACAACTTGGCAATTAAAGTCAGCCTGTCGAAGATGGCCGACCAAGACTCACCCATAACAGAAGTTATTTTAAGTTTTTTTAGTCAGCCCTTCCAAAATAAGGACAAGACTAGGACTCAGTCAATGAATTGAAATTTAGTTCTGCATTTTCACATAGACCATAACATGGAAGGACAGAGGCACATGGGTTCCCACACATGATTTATCCAGATAGCTAAGACATAATACAAACTATTTTCTAATTTTATTAAGATAAAGTTATGAAACTATCTCATAGAAACTCAAACACGACATACCTCAGCTTCGTCAATAATGAATCCTCCATATCGGCTGTCCTTCTTACGCTTCTTAATCATTCTGTCTTCTTCTTCTTCATCCTCCTCATACTCTTCTGAGTCCACCAGATCCTCACCCTCTGGTTCTTGTTCATCCTGAAATGATAATTAGTAGACAGATGTGAGGCAAACATAAGATATCTATAATTTCAATATTTAAAAAAGTTGGAAGGGAAGTTTGAATTGATTCAAGTGTGGCTCAGTAGCTCAGTTGGAAGAGCATTCCCTGTATGGGGAAGGTTGTGGGTTCTAGCCCCACCTGAGCAATTCATATTTCCTGATGTAATCAAATAGACGGGTAGATTAGGGCACATTTCCAAATCCAACATAGACAAACACTAAATGTTGTCATATAGTCTTTCACCTGGCCAGCAAAGGTGACTACCCATGAAATAGTAAAGACTGGCCAAGTTAGAACGGCCAAATGCGAGTCAGACTCACATATCTGTGATGTTATAGCGGCAACAGAAATACATGTGTATGATCTGAGATTGTCATGGTCATTCACATTAATAGTGTAACACTCACCGAGATATTTACCATGTGGCTGCCCAATATTGGATACTCAATAAAAATAGTAAATATGGTAAATATTCCATTAAAAAATAGACCTTCTGTGAAAAAGTCAACAGCATAGATAACACAGTTCACAAGATACAGCCTGGTGATAAACAGACAGTGAATTCTTAGTAATAAGGTTTGATTTTTACATTTTAGGTCTCAGTTATAATAATCTCCAAATCTCTTCAAATCTCCAGTTATAATAACCAATACAGTTGCTAAGCTCCCACATGTGATTTTCACCTGCCTCTTATTAGATCATATCCGTATCACTAGGTATTAGAGATACATAGTTATTATATGTTACAACGAAATTAAATGAAGAAAATAGATCATGATTATTGAAACACTTAAAGAAAAACAGCATGCTTTTAATTTAAATGAAATTAAAAGCATGGTATTTTTCATAACAAACTTTTGGTTACTAACCTCAACTTCTTCATCTCCTGATGCTTCCTTGGCCTCGTCATCTTTGTTACGACTGCGGTCGGAGCCTGCCGAACGACTCCTAAAACAGTATGCTTATCATTATAGATATCAAACTCAATGTCGTTTTCTTGTTAGAACAATACTTGCCTGGAGCGAGATTTAGAACGCGATCTAGACCTGGAGCGAGACCTGGAGGGGCTTCGTGAGGCAGCGCTACGGCTGCCTGAGCGTGACCGGGAGCCCGAACGGGATCGAACCGAGTGTACTGACCGATTTGACGCGGCACTCCTTCGAGATCTTCTTGACCCTACACTACCAGCTTCAGAGCCACTTCCTGAGAAATTACTGCCTTCTGAATCCGACATTATCGCTTCCTAAAGCCTAAAATCAATGATTTTGACCCATTAAAAATATCTCAACGATAAACACCATAAGTACCATACGTAGCAAAATGTCAAAGACGACTCAATAATGTTGCCAATTGCCATCCATGGACTAGTAAAAAATGCTCTTAATGCTGCCATACGTCTCTTAGTATTGCTGTATGTATTATTTATTTCCCGGTTTCCCATATTTACCTATTATATATACTATACTATAGTAGGTATACTATACTATAGGGGTTCGTAAGTATATTCCCAACCAAATAAGTATATTTGGTTGGGAATATACTTACTTACATGCAAACCTATTTTGAAGTGTCTTTTTAATATATTTTGTTTAAAAGCTCAGTTAAAACGAAATTTAACTAGGTACTAAAGTTATTTAGCCTGGTTTATGTTTTTTTGATAACAAGTCGCTACAAGATTGTTTTCATTTAGGTAAGTACCTAACCGAATGGAGTACATTAGTAGCTGTTGCCCGAAGTGATGCCCGTGTGGAATTCTGGCACAATTCCCACAACCCACCAATAACAGAATCCTATTCTGAGGATAATATTATCCTTTGTGTTATTCCAGACCATAATCTATGCCTGTAACACAATTCAAGATATTTTCGTGAAATGTTGCAAAAGGCCATAATAAACAATTCGACTTCCAAACCAAATCACTCGTTGATTTCCATGTATGACTTTATGTATTTGGCCAATTCTTTTACCAATTCGGCAAAAGGTACATTTTTTACACAGTGAAGAAAGAAGTACCTACACTAAAAAATCTTCAGGTAGTTGTAAAGTTGTATACTTAATACCTACCTTAATAAGTGAAAAAATAAAGTATCGTGTCATTTTTTTATTATTTACCACAATGAAATATGTACTGCTTTATACCATAAAAAACAACAGATCAAGACTGTTCAGATGTAGTGTGACTGGGATACCAGATTAAGCGCAGCAGCGCCACCCTCAATTTTCACGACTTTCTTGACGGGCTATAGATAAGATGTTCCGAAATTCCCGATTCAGTCAGGAACAAAATAACATTGGCAATATTTTAGTTGCCCAAAGACTAAAATTTTCCAAATAAAAAGGAAAGTGCAGTGCATAAATGCATAAAATAATAGTAAGGAAAATACCTACGTACATTATTTATACATTAAAAAAATGCTGCCAAAGTAATTTTTATTGAGGCGGTTAAGTAATTTTATTTCAATCTCCTCATTTATAATATAATAATTCTTGGCTCTTGTAAATTGCAACCTTAGTCATCGTTGTCTACGATTTTGACTACTTTTCTAAAAAATAAAATCTTGTCTATTGATTCATCGTTTGCCCCACCGACAATTGACTTTTCAGTAAATTATTCTAATTTAAGTTAAGCTGTGTGAAATTCTTACTAGAACACTACTCATGATATAGGATACGTTCATATAAATTAATCTTTCGCAATATAAAATAGTGGTGAGCAGTTACAAACAGACTTTCAGAAGTTCTCGGGAAGAGTGCTCGGGCTCCGTTAGCACTCTTGGATTTTCGCATATATTCCACAATAAACAATCACTGAGATTGGTGGTGGCTTTGAATTGTGAATCGATTGGCTCGTGTTAGTGTAAGAGTGTCAGTGAGGAAGTGCAGTGTGTGGTGCAGTGCAGTGTTCGCAATGTATCAGTGAAGTAGACGGCGGTGACCGAAGGGATCCGTAGCTGGGGGTGTCATGCTCGAGACGCGGTCAGCGCGCGCCGCAGAATCGGTGTGGGCGAACAAGCCGCTGCCGGCGCCACACGCCATGGCCAACACTAGGCACGGGAAAAACGCCCAGGTAAGCCTTCACTCTACACCCACAGCCTACACGGCGACGGCAATCGCCAGCTGGACACAGACATCCAACCTTAGACAGTTGTGTCATATTTCAAAGTATGCAAAATTTGGAGAACAATATGTAAAGTCCTTGTGAATCGAGAGTGTAGGTGGAAAGTTAGCTGTTTGGCCCTGAATGAATTTGATAAACTTTATATTTGCCTGAGCCATTGCATGCATTATGTATGTACACTTTCACTCTTAATCTAATGTTAAGATAACATATTTAAGGCATAATTTACAGCAGCATACTATTAAAACTTTTGTAATATACTGTCAACATCAAAATTAGTTGAACAACAAAAACGCCTTAAAGATGATAGGGTAACTGTCTATACACATAACTTATCTACCATTTATTAGGCACTGCCGCACAGGTTTCATGTGCACATGTACCTTTGCTGCAGGTATTACTGAATTACTTATCACAAGTGGTTTCTAAATTGAAATATGAGTGTTAATTATGAATGGGGGGGTGTGATTATTTGTTTGATAATTTTGCAACTACTACAGAAGTTATGGAGTCATTCAAAACAAACACTTCCCTTATCTTAACATGTAATTGGCATATTCTTGTTGTTCTCATGCCAACAATTCTCTTTTATACAACATTAACCTGTCAAGCCACGCAACAAATAGAACAATAGATAAACAATAGACTCGCGGTGCCTGGGCATAGAATTCTGCCATCTTACTTGCCGTTAGTGGCTTTATTTAGATTATTTTTAGTACAGGAAGTAGGACATGGGGGAGAAGTGATAGTTAACCTTAGCTAGGGACTACAAAGGTTACAAAGTATTCTTATATTAACTAAAAAGATGCTCACCTTTCCATTGCAAACTATCTACCTACTCATACATCTTTCATAATTATGCCCCTCTACTCCGGAAAAAGAAATCTCTCTTAACCTGTCTGTAGCTAATCCACCAGGTAGAGAGGGCAGGAGATAATAAAATAAAAGAACAATTATATCTGATTCAATGGAAATAGACCTTGAAGGAGCAAGTCATATATTTAGATGACTTGTATTCCGTCTTACTTTTGACATTGATTCCAGAAATCGGGTTACATTTTAACATTGAATTACAAACATATTTGGATACAACTATTTTATAGAAATATTATTTAATAATAATAATAATAAAGCCTTTTATTTCCACATTTACAGTAATTTTTGCTTTGTTAGTTTTGTTAGTATTATAATTCCGTATATAGTAGTATTAGTAATGTTAATTCACTTATATTTCATTTTATAATGTTGTGGACCCCACTTTGGGTGAAGGCCTCCTCCAATATTTTCCACTTCTCTCTGTTGTTTGCTGTTGACATCCATTGTTTTCCTGCTGTCTCAACAATATCGTCGACCCATCGTTTATGTGGTCTACCAACATTGCGTTTGCCAGGTGGGCCTCGCCAGGTTGTGACTCGTTTGGTCCACCTTTTGTCAGAGAGTCGAGCGACATGACCTGCCCACTTCCACTTCTGTTGGAGGCTGTATGTGAGTGCATCTGTGACTTTAGTTCTTTGCCTAATTTTTTCGTGTCTTACTCGATCCCATTTTGAAACACTCAGCATACTTCTCTCCATTGCTCGTTGAGTGGTTTGAATTTTGTTCTTTACAGTCTTTGTGTAAGTCCAAGTCTGTGAGCCATAAACCAAACAAGGTAGAAGACAGGTGTCAAATGTTATTTTCTTGTAGTTTATGTTATAGTCTCCTTTGAAGATTTCTTTCATGGCCCAATACTTCTTCCATGTAATATTTGCTCTTCTTTTTATCTCTTCCTCATTGTTGGTTTTTAAGAATGATACTTGCTTGCCTAGGTACACATAGCTTGTTACATATTCAATGATGTTATTGTTTATGCAGAAAGGTCGTTGAACGCCGTTGCTCATTATTTTTGTCTTGTTGGCATTCATCTCCAATCCAACCTGAGAACTCTGAGTGTTGAGTGAGTTCAACATACTTTCCAAGTCTCTCGGCGTTTCAGCGAAGACGACAATGTCATCAGCGAATCGCAAATGACTAAGGAATTTACCATTTAATATAATTCCTTTTTGTTTCCAGTCTAACTTCCTGAACACAAATTCCAGCACTGCCAGAAAAAGTTTTGGTGACAAGGGGTCTCCTTGTCGAACTCCTCTCTCAATATTTATCTCTTCTCCTCTTTGTTCAAGCTTTATCCTGCTGACACTATGCTTGTAGATAGTTTGAATGATTTTTGTGTATTTTTGGTGCACTCCTATTGAATTTAAGGCTTCCCAGATTGCTTTATGACTGATGGTGTCGAAAGCCTTACTGTAATCAACAAATGCTATATAAAGTATCCTATTAAATTCCTGGTATTTCTCTATAACTTGTTCTAAGGTGAATATGTGGTCAGTTGTACTAAAACCTGTGCGAAAACCTGCCTGTTCTACTGGTTGTGATGCATCTATTGTTGGTGTTACTCTCTTAAGAAGGATAGATGTGAAGAGTTTGTATAGACTAGGTAGCAAGCTGATTGGTCTGTAGTTATTTATATCCATAGCATTCCCTTTCTTATAGATTAATATTATTTCAGATTTGTACCACTGTTCTGGTATGGTCTCTGTCTCAAGGATTTTATTGAACAACTGTGTGATGTGTTGTAGTAAAACAGGTAACCCCAATTTGATCACCTCATTGGTTATCCCATCAGGGCCCGGGCTTTTATCATTTTTCAGCAGTTTGACCTGATTGTACACTTCAATTCCTTCAATTTGTGGTGGGGATTCAATGTTTGTCTGGTTCCATTCTTCAGCATATTCGTCTTCTATAATGTTTTGATGCTTATAGAGTTCTCTGTAAAACGAAGTTGCTACCTCAATGACCTCTTTCCTAGAAGATACAGTTGTTCCTTTATTATGGTCCTTTAAATTATGTATCCATGACTTGCATAGTTTGAGATCTTTTAAGCCTCTTTTTACACTTCTGTACTTGTTTAAATTGTAAGTAATCGTATTTTGCCTATGCTTTCTATAGTCTTTTCTAATAGATTTATTAACCTCTTTGAAGAGTTTGCTGAGATCTTCCTTCATTTGTCTGGTTTTATTCTTCTCCTGAATTAGTTGTGACCTTTTTCTTATTAACTTATGAGTTTCTTCACTGAGAATATCTTTCTTTTTCGAAGTGGTTTCGTCTGTTTTTAGACTTTGCTTTATGGCTTCTTCAAGTGAGTTATAATAATCCTGGACGTTTTCTCCCGAAATTGGGTCTGCACTAAGATGGGAGTTTAGACAGTTTAGGTACATTTTTATCTCGTTTTCAGATGAAGGTGTTCTTATGGCAGGGTGAAAGTTATTTCTACTTTTTTTCAGGGTTGTGAGTCTTAAAGTTGATCGTACCAATCTGTGATCAGAAGAATATTTGATTTTGTTTAAAACCTCTAGGTTCGTTATGAGATATGGTTTATTAGTGAGTATAAAGTCAACTTCATTTTTTGTATTCGAGTCAGGTGACAACCATGTCCATTTCCTGGAGTTCTTTTTCTTGAAGAATGTATTCATTATTGAAAGTTTGTTTTCTAAAGCATGCTCTATTAGTCGTTCTCCCCGCTCGTTACGGCTGCCGTACCCATACTTTCCCATTATTAAGTCTTCGTTTTTGGTTGGTTGTCCAATTCTTGCATTAAAGTCACCAATAACTAACACAATGCCTTCTGTCATCGAGTGTGCTTTTCTAAGGTCAGAGTAAAATGCCTCTAGGTCTTCATCAGTGGCCGCTGTGGTTGGTGCGTAAGCCTGGATGATTGAGATGATTTTGTCATTGTAGCTCAGTTGGAGTATCGCTATTCTTTCAGTTAAGGCGATGAAGTTGCTAATGTGTTTCTTTAACTCTTTTCTAATAAGAAAGCCCACTCCGTGAAGCCCCTTGGTTTCGCCAATGTAGCAAAGAATGTATTCGCAATATTCTTCTATTTGACATCCTAATCTGGCCAGGAACCTGAAAGGTCACTCAATACGCATACTGTCAGACAGCATGGCTGTACTACAAGCTTTAAACTGCCATACTATTAACTCAGGACTAATACTGGAGTGCCACCTCAAATTAAATCAAATAGGTCACACCAACGACATAACCCTGCAATGGATCAAGGGCCACAGCGGCTCGCGTGGTAATGATGCCGCGGACGAGCTTGCCAGGAGAGGATCAGACATGGTTGCAATGGGACCTGAACCCATAATACCGATCCCCTTTGCATACCTACGCACCATAGTGAACAAACGAACAAGAGATCAACACAACAGAGACTGGATAAATCTGGAAGTATGCAGACAGGCCAGAGAGGCACTCCCTGTGCTTGACAACAGACTGACCAGGCGACTTCGACAACTGGACAAACGGCAACTACGCACGGCCACGGCTGCCATCACGGGGCACGGCTCCTTCAATAAACACCTTTATATTTTAGGTATCACCGACAGCCCTCTCTGCAGAGCCTGCATGAACGAGGACGAAACTGCGGCACACGTGCTTCTACACTGTCCTGAAACCGCCACATACAGGGCTAAGTACTTCGGAAACACAGGTACGCTCCGGGAGATCACCAGCAGTGTGAATGGCCTGCTGGCGTTCTTCAAAGAGTTAGGGTGGATCGAATAAAATGCCCACCCTCACGCAAAAACCGCGCCTTGTCGTGGAGTTGCGGATAATAGCCCGTTATACCATACCATACCATCCTAATCTTTTTACTTCTGATAGACCTATTACATCGAATTTTATGTTTTTTAGGGCATTGGTGAGTTCTAACAATCTTTCATCCGAAGACAATGATCTGACATTGTATGTGCATATTCTGATGTCAGCGAATGTGGTACGATTAACATTTGTTTTATTTTTATGTTGAGAACTTATTGGAGGGTTGTGGTCATTCTTCTCCTCGGTGACCAACCGGCTTGGAGAAGGATTTGTTTTATAAGTTGTTGATGTTTTCTTGTATGTTTCTGTCTTGTCTCGGGGTCTGTGCTTGAGTTGCTATTGGTTTGGTTTATTGGATAGTGAGCTTGACCTGTGGCGACCAATATGCTCAAGTTTGTTTGTCTTATTTATCTTTAATGGCGTTTCTATCCTAGAGCTCGGTGATTTAGTTGGAGATCTTTTCCTCTTATCTGCTGGTTTTTGGCTGTTGTGTATTATAAGCTTATCATACCGGATGTATGCAAGATTCCCTTTTTTAATTTCTTCTATTCTTTGCTTGTTTAGTTCTTGGATAATTAATGTTAAAGCGGATAATGCAATTGAATTTGCACAAAATGCACAGCAAATGAGGTGAGAACTAAGTTTAAGTTTAACTGATTTTCAGGTAATATGAGTTAGTGCTGCTTACATGTTGTATGTAAATAGCCTTATCTCTTTAGCCTTGTTCTAAATATATTATCATTACTGTTCTCTGCAAAATATGTAAGTTATGCAGATTATTTTATATATAGCTTGTATTTTCTCTAAGCTGTTCTTTTTTATTAAGAAAGTTTTGCATTTGTTTCAATAAAACAATAATCGTGTTAGATGCAATCTTACTAGAATAGAATATCGGTGATTTCAGGGGCTGCTTGCATTATCACACCATATTCAAATGGTAACGATATAACTGTATATATGTATATTTCTGATAGAGCCACATTTCAAGTTATCCCCATTTGTGGATGTTGTCCCCATATTATTATAATCCCTAAGTAACATAGGTAAGCACAACATAAACTATGTTTTATTCCGATCCGAAATAATCGGGACTTAGGTAGGTAAAATTGCATGACAATTCTAGTGGAAAAAATCAACATTCAGGTTGATCATCATCATCATCTACATAAAGACGTTAGTCGTGATTACATCCGAGGTCACGGTGCCCTCTGAGTTCAGGGTCTGACTTCCGGCTCTTCCTCCTCCACTTCGCACGATATTGGGCGTCCAAGGTAGTGAGACCGTTTGCACGCATGTCACCCACCACGACGCTAAACCAGCACTTCTTGGGCCTACCCCCTCTACCTGGACCCGGTGGGGGTGCCATTGCCAAGCATTTGTTACCTAACCTCAACATTCAGGTTGATATTTAAAGCTTAATCAAGCCCAATCATAAATAAAGAAGATGGCAAATGCCTGATGGCTAAGGTGACGGACTTGCGATTTTGAAGTCGCAAGTTCGAGCTATTACCTACCCTACTGCCCACTAGGCACTACCAATATGCTTGTATTAGTGGTGACTTAGTTTAGTTAGTAGAGACTAACGAAAATACTTAGGGTTCCTAGCCTAGTATGCTTCGAATTGGCCGGTTTTGAGCGAATGTGCTGATAGCAAAACTGCCCGTGTCATTTTGTATAGACTTTTATAATAGTACTTCCTTGCAGCGGAACGTTCAGGGGTTACGGCTACCGACCAGAGGTCTATGCCAGATCACGTCCAGCAAAAGAAACAATTGAGAAACATTTAGTCCTCCGCATTTCTCCTATGGCTCATCTTCTCAAAGACATTCAAAACGTAAGCCTACTTTCGATACAGTAGAACAATTGCCGGAAATAGCAACCCTTCCCAAACAAAAGCTTTTTTGTTGTAGGGAGGCACTTTCGGCCACTTTCGTCATCCACAGACCACGAGAAGGTTTATTGTTTATTCCGGCACGAAATTGACACAATACGTCATGAAAATAATGGTATTGCAATGTTATGTATTAGCAATATGTATTTAATTATCCCTTATTAATTACTACTAATTGATATCTGTCTGTATAATGCCATATAGGTATATATCATGTGATTTGTATACTATAGTTCCCCAGTCAATGAATAATTTCCATAATTTTTCATTATTGCTACAATTATCGTAATTAAATGTGTCATACAGCTACAAACAGGAAAATAGTTGTTTAGGGAATCATATGGATGATTTATTAGCATACACAGACTCGTCATAAAATTCCATAATGCCGATCGTCCCAGGATTTAGGTTCATGTCGTTTACACTTCGCAAGTATGAATAAAATCGTTTTTATTGCGTCTTATAGCGTGTGTAGTGTAGAGCGTCAGTAAAAGTGATTCGAATTTCAAACACCAGCTTTGCTTTGGGTGGATTCCTGGTGGAATTGAACAGGGCCACTCCATCTCTTCAATTGGGTGACGTTGAAGGCAAAGGATAGAGATGTTCTCCATTTCGAAGGTAAACACGCAGCTAATAGTAAAGTTCCCGCTTGAGTCTTATAATAACTGCGCTATTGATTAGCTGGCTATGACATGCCAAGAGAAAAAACATTCTAGCTACTCGTTAGTCTTCTAGATGCATCAAGATTCGGCATGGCTGGCTACAATCGGCTGTTCCTAGATGGTTTGAAGTGTCGAGACGTCAAGGTTGTCCGTAACGTAACGCACTAACAAAAACGCACATACCTAAATTTGCATTGGGCACTTTGCTATTAGTTGCCAAGCTTCAGTATCACATGATCGGCATCCTCCGTGGTCGTACCTGGTTACCCACCATAAGCCCCTCGCAAACCCATCTAGGGCCTTTCCTCCATTATTTCCAGTAGGGATGATCTTTGACAGCCTCCGTGGCGTGACGGTAGTGAACGCGACTGCTACGCAGGAGGCGCGGATTCGATTCCCGCTCAGTGCAAATATTTGTATGCATGATATGGCTATTTGCATTGGTCTGGGTGTTTCTATGTATATGAGTGTGCATTTACAAAAAAAGTATCTAAGTATGTTTATCCGCATTAGATTCCATAACACAAGCTAGGTAAGCTATGCTTACCATGGGTCTAGATAGCGTTGTGTGGAATGTTGTGGAATACGAGTATTATTGAGAGCTACACTCGTAACGACATTTTTGAAATATTTCATTATGCCAAGACAGCTCTGCATATTACGATTACGGCTTTATTACCTGTCTGCTCCAGTTACCGTGTTTGTTTTGACGTGAATTCCTTACACTAAAATTATTTAACTTTTGTATAGCTATTTATAATTAACTACCTATTATAGTAGTTAGCTGTTATATTATATGTTAACGAGTCCAATTAAAATACACACAATAGTTTTTTCTCATTGTTGAAGTAAGTATTACCTACTTGTAGAATAGTTAGTGAAATTATATTCGTTTTATCACAAGTATTCAAGTATTATAGTCTCTTACACAGTGTTATCACTTGTAAGCTTTCTTTTACACGTAACACCTAGACAAAGTGAAAGCAAATAATTATTTTGTTGATCAATCATTCCTATGAAGAATTTTAGCGGAAGATAGCTATTATTATTTTTCTACAACAAATGTGCCAGTTTATTAAGGAAAGTACTACTATCTCAATCACACCTAAGTGGCAGTAGCAGAATTGTATTTAATTATCAGCTTTTCATGTCACGAAACGGCAACATATAGACTAGGTTCTATTATGGGGTTGGTTGGTAGTGCCATTGTGACACCCCTGGTGTTGCAAACGTTCTGAGGAGGGCCAGACTGTAAGGGATGGCCCTGGGTCAGCCGGGGTGCGAGGGATATGTCTTTGACAACCTCACCTCCGGCCTAGCACCAAGACCCACAGTCGGCGTGCGGTTTTAGTCGGTTCGAGTCCGACATAACCTCCCCTTCCGGCTCCGGCAGGGGGGGTATCCGAGGGGATTTCCGCACGAAAAAAAAAAAAAAAAAGGTGTTGCAAACGTCCATACTCCATAGGCTACGGTAATAGCTTCCTATCAGGTGGACCGTTTACTTGTCTGCCACCTAAGTGATATAAAAAACCCTAAAATATGATCGCGGAAGTCGACTATAACATACTTTGGAAAGGATTCATAATTCCGTGGACGTTGTTACCTACCATTTGTGACAGTTTGTGACGTATTATGAACTATTTAACATAGCTATTATTTATTCATTAGTATTAAACTAGGTTTTGTCTTGAAATGAAAAAAGATATAATAAGTACCTATATTGAAGACCTAAAGTAAAAGTTACGAGGACGGCACTGTCGGAGGCGTTGTATAAAAATCAACGGAAGACACGTATAATATTTTCTCTTTGTAATTAAATAACACTTTGGTCACGCGGAAATCAAAGCCGGGACCTTGCACAGCGTAATTCTACCGATAATAACATTTCGCATAATGCTACAAGCTACAATCCTACGCAAAATATCCATTGTAATTTGTTTCTGATTAATTATTTGTATCCGGTACCTAACCATCTAAGTAGCTGTACTACTGATATTTTTTACCAGTAACTCTATTAATGCTATCCCCAACGGCATCGCACCCGGAATTCGATAGCATTATTAGGATTATGGGTCCTTAAGCACACTATTTAATCGGACAACCGTTATGCCACGTAGTGTACATTTATATTATTGAGAACCTCGCCGCAGTAAATAGAACGTTAGGACCTCCCTTACCCAGTAGTTGTACTTCTGTGAGGTTGGGAGCAACTGACTGTTAGGTCGCATTATCACGAGACTGTTTCTATATGGTCCGCATTGAGCCGGAACTAGCACTGGCATCGTGTAAAGGGGTCCATAGTCCGTAGTGTGCGTACGGTACTGGTGACCGGCCACCACCACGTTTTGCCTGGCTCAGCCCGAGAAACCGATATAGAACGATCCCAAGTACTCACCCGCGTAGGCATGACCCGGGTGACGGCACGTTGGTCTGACTGTCAATAAGGAAAAACCTGCTATTCAATACTGTTAGGCATTTTAACTCCAGACCTTGATCATGTCACACATTGTGATGTATTTATTACAATATAACAGAACGTAAAAATATAGTGTGGTTTAGTGTTATCCAATAATGATAAAAGTTTTTGAACAAAGGATTGTTACGATATTTTTTAATTAATCAACGACTGAATAATAATGGTTATTTTGGTAAGTTTTTTTTTGTATTCGTGTTCAGTTCCAATGGCTACTAATTTTGATGTTCTACTCAGTGATGCTGCGTAAAACCTATGTCCGTTCCTCGTTCTAACTTTTTAAATTGTTCGTATACTAATTCTAGGTTCTGAATCTCAACACGTAGAATAGTTTCAGAGTTGTCTAGTTCACTGTACATAGTGTACAACTGTACATACAATATTCTATCACACTACAAGAAATGAATTCTTGCTTTCCTGCAGCAGCAAGTATCTAGCCAATATCTGTACATCTGGAGAGTCCTGCTTCACAGAAATGCCACGTTTGAGATAAGGTGGTCGATGAACTGTGTATCCTTTGCTTTACCTTCACTGTTATGACAAAAAGCAGCAATTTCCTTTGCAATTTGCAACTCTTTGTTCATAGTTAATGCTGCTAAATGATAAATATACCTACGACTCGTACAAGAAAAGTGGTTAGACTCATTTACGGACAAGTGCGCGAGCAAAATACAGAAGGACATCGATATATTAAATCATTGCCATTTGTATATTTGTAATGCGTCAATGTTGGTATTTCAGAGCGGTATTCAAAGCAAACACTGAAATGTACACAAGTAGAATTTTGTTTAATTGAACTATATTGTCTTGTGTAATACGAGTATCCTCCCGGGCCTTTAAGCGGGGCGTGAAAAGGCATCTGATGAGGCCGTTAAGCTAAGTGCTACCATTGTTAACATGGTACATGTTTACGATGATGAACCTCTTTCCGAGACTTTCCCAAAAAAATTAAGAATCAAACGTGTCCTTTTATAAACAAAAAAATGAAAATCTTACTTTTGGCTTTGGAAGGTCCTAAGCCTTTGTCTTTTTTACCCGACTGCCGAAGGAAGGAAGGTAATTTACTTTCAATTAAAGGAGTAGGTAGAGGTATACCATGAAGCCTATTTTATTTTACAGAATCCTTTTTTTTAAGTACGCACCAAATGTCGTAGGTTGCCGGAGGAGACATTTTATCTCTCGACATCAACATTTCCTTAGGATTACCTAATATGCCCGATATTGGGTATTCTCAACCTATATCCTCAGACTATAGTTTATCTCTCAACTTCTTAGCACTATCTCAAGGGTACATGCGAACTTCTGCTCCAGAACCAAAGATGGTTTAATTAACCCATAAGTCACGTATCTTCTCCAATTTTCCAGGACGACGTGTGCTACGTGGTAGCCAAGTATGACTACGCGGCGCAGGGTGCCCAGGAGCTGGACCTTCGCAAGAACGAGCGGTACCTGCTGCTGGACGACTCCAAGCACTGGTGGCGCGTGCAGAACGCGCGCAGCCAGTCCGGGTACGTGCCCAGCAATTACGTCAAGAAAGAGAAACCTTCGCTCTTTGACAGGTAAGACATAGGCATAAGCATGGAGGCAGTAAAATCTAGGTAGTCTTCTTGTTCTAACTATTTAGTGCTAATACACTAGTTATTTTATCACGTGAAGTCCCGAACATGCATAAATAATAAATAGTTATTACAAGCTCTGAATTCAGTGGTACGGTTCATGAAAATATCCGAGACAAAGCTCGAGACCTCGTACATGATCGCCTTATTTACCTCATGTTTCAACGCACCTCTAATGTTGCAAACCTTTATTAGGATTGGTACCTAGTCACCAGAGGAGCCGTATGCTAGTAACTCGAAAAAACTTGTGTAGTTGACAACCAAAATGAATTTATTTATGTATTTGATTACATGCTATTCTTTGTTCGAACTGCAGATTGATCTCGCGGTCTAAGGTTCTGTTAGATAATTATGCGTATGTAGATCAAACGGGTATTCCTGTAATAAACAATGCAGTGCGCCCGACATTCCACTAAACTACAATGGGACTAATTTACTCTATTAATTGTTCCGTGTTCATATTCCTAATTGTATAATATTCAATGGACTTTAATTAAATTCAAGCTTGGAACTACCCAGTCGTACTTACCTACAATCTCCAGTCTCGGAAATATCTGTAGCATCTGGACCATTTGGTTTCCTTAATCTTCCGCACAATTAAAACGTTATTACGCCTGTGCTCGGTACCCCTTTCAGGTCTTCAGTACAACAGACCGGCCAGAAGACGACACCACCTTCTCTTTACCCATTCCCGGTCTTAAGCAAGGGCCTAGTTTACTGCAACCTGTAACCTTCTCGCCAGAAGACGACACCACCTTCTCTTTACCCATTACCGGTCTTAAGCAAGGGCCTAGTTTACTGCAACCTGTAACCTTCTCCCTCCTCGGGAATACGTGGCAAGCCCACTGTCAGTATAGTGTACAAACATTTGTCCAATGAACCAACTAATGAACTTTGCCATTGTGGGTAATAAAACTCCGTCAAACTATTAAGTAATGTTTTAACTCAGCAGGATGCTAAACATTTGATCAAATAGATATTTAGGTTAATTGAGTTTATTATGTGCATGGAATATTGTGCGTCGGAACCAGTGAATTGGTCTATCGTAAACAACAATCAATGCTTCCGTTTGAAGAGGCAGAATTGGGCAATTATTTTTGTGTTCTGAACGAAAATCCTTCAGATGTTAGGAGGAGGTTAATGATAAGCCCCAGGTATTGGACACTGTCATTTCATGTGAACATTTTTAAGAGTGTAGTTTTTCTGGACTCTCTGGATATATTTTTGACTATAGAAGACGGTTCCTCCTTGGTGAGTGATGGTCGAGGTCGGTAGAGTAGGGAATTTTATTCATATCGCATTGCATTATGTAACACCTAGCCGCCCACTGATCTTGTTCAATGTAACCGAAAACAATGTGAGCATACTATCGTGTGATGTCTGTTTCTGGTGACGCTCTTATCAGTAAACGTGGTAAACAGCTGCATTGACTGTGAGGTTTTTTACAGAAACAGAGTTTACAAAACGAACGGACAACAATGATCTATTATATTAGACTGTTTTGTCTTACCTATATACTTCGTTCGCGCCCGTATACCATTGCCACGGGAGCAGTTCCACAGTGCCACCAAATGATTCTGTGTCCTCTTTAATTACGAGAACAACTTAATACAAACTTGATATAAATTATTCACTGCATGACGAATTTTCTTTTTAATTTGAAAGGCAATTTTCCGGTTCAATACATCTGCGTCCTCTATATTGGAAGGTGGGCATTAACTTATAAATCCCCCAAGCCCTCGACGCCTTCAGAACAAATATTAGCCGTCTCGTGAACTTTTATCAGAGCGTGACATTGATGCGTATCGGTGTGTACATTAACACAAAAAATGCGAGGTGCGCTTAACTTATGTTTGTACAAAATGTGTAATGTAATGCATCTTATGACCTCGTCTTTAATGTGAATAAATGGAGCTCTGTGGCCACCTGATCAATTGATTAGAGCTGCATGTGGTGAATGGGAATGTGGTCTACGCCTAGTTCTAGTAGATCCTTAGTGTTTTAGCTTTCTATTTGCTTGAAGATTAATTTAAAAAATAGAAAATTTAATCTGCGGTCGGTAGCCTAGTGCTATGGATAATGGACTGCTGAGACGAGGTCTCGGGTTCGATCCCAGGTTTACCATGGCACACACCAATGACTTCGATGCTTTTCGAAGTTATGTGTGTATTTATCGCAGGTTTATAAGTTCTCGGCTCGCCGCCTATTACATTGGGACCTAAACATAAACTGGCGAAATGTGGGTGCTAGCACCTCTGCCTACCCCTTCGGGGAATACAGGCGTGAGTTTATGTTATGTTATGTTATGATTAAATTAATGAACATCTTCATTCCTCCACCTATGTTCGATTTCACGTTGTAGGAAGCGACCTGATTAATAGGATTTTTTATATTCTGTACTACTTAGAATTGCCTCTTATTCTGTATATTAAGAGGCCGTGATTTAATAATATTCTTCACCCAAGTAAAAGTTATCTGAAGTTAGATGTTACGAAGCAGCGTTTTCATGTTGGAACTGATATTAAAAATACCACAAATTTTCTTAGAAGTCATGGTTACAAATAGCTGTATTACCGGAAAAACAATACTGGAAATAATATGATACCGCATTTATTTAGGTTTATATATTGTATAAAATTATCTATGTTAGCCAAGTAATAATTTGTCGGTATGTGACCTCGGGGAGACTGGCGTGACAGTATGTCTTCCCACTTCCAGTAAGGGTAGGGCAGCTGTAAATATTTACACACTACACCGATGATATACTCAATTACTTAATTGAGGAGGGAAAGGCTCAAGAACCTATTTTTTTTTCGGTGTTATTAATACTGATAAAGGATAAGGGTTTATCATGGTAAAGTCGCGATTCTGCAGCGTGTCGTTGGATATTTGGGAAACATTACTTTCTATCTATTTATAACTAAACGTTTTATCTATTGCGTCAAGCATTTCAAAAAACCACAGTAACAGCTTACCAAAAGCTGGACTGTGTACTTATTTGCAGCCTACGAGTTTAAGGTTAAGGAATACCCAATACTCAAACTTACGTCATTACTAATAAAATCTACGCAATCGAGATGACCCTACAGTTCAAGTAAAACTGATAGTTAATGTAACCACATCGCATGTAATGTTTCTGCGTTAAATGTTATTCTTGTACGACCGTAAAGTCTATATTATAGTGGGATAAAATTGTTATTGGCTGAAGCACGTTTAAACATAAACATGATTCACTAACACTGACTGAACTTATCTGTTTATTATTTTGTGTTTGCGGCACATTATGTGTAGGCTAGACATCGCAAGCCGTACATTCAGGCGCGTTGTCAGTCTGGCCAAAAGTCGTTGACTTTGACTGTATCTTCCATCGCTTTATTTAAGTCAGCAATTGTGCAGGTGTGGGGGTACATGACAGGTTCTCGTAATGGTGTATTCTGCCCGTCTTTTATCCCGGTTGTTTCTCAAATCTGTTTCTTCAAATCTAACTGCAGATTCAGCTGAACTTCGATTTGTTCTTGTAATGATGTAATAGCAAATATATATTTAGGTAATAAAGACAACTCTGGCGCAGAACCTGCATTACGTTAACAAGTCAACGCCCATAACGTTGTTGACTAGTTAGGTTGTGGTTTATGTAAATAGGTCTCTACCGCAAGAACCACAACAATAGATTTTTTTGCACCGACGAACTCTGATATACGAGCTCCATTTATACCTATTATAAAAATGTTAAGTTGGTTTGTGTATGTTTCAAAACACTCTCTACGTCTCTGCGTCTCTGATTTTGACAGATTTTTTTCGTGTCAGTATTGGCCCTTGTTTGAATTCATTTGTATTTTGTATACCTTCAGTCTACTGTGTATAGCGTATCCTAATTATAATGTCCTAGTAGGGAATAGAACTTATTTGCTCATAATATGGTAATTAAAGATCTTAGGGAATATAAATGTACAACACGATGTACCTTTTTTTTCGTGCGGAAATCCCCTCTGATACCTCCCCTGCCGGAGCCGGAAGGGGAGGTTATGTCGGACTCGAACCGACTAAAACCACATGCCGACTGTGGGTCGTGGTGCTAGGCCGGAGGTGAGGTTGTCATCGACATATCCATCGCACCCCGGCTGACCCAGGGCCATCCCTTACGGTCTGGCCCTCCTCGGGAGGGGGGACAACGGTGTCCCCGACTAGCCACCGGAAGAATCTATCTGTACCTACAATATTATAATTCCTCCTGTTGTAACCTTTGTACGTGTGCGTTTCTTAAATAAATGCTTTTACTTTCAACATATTTTACTTATCTAAAACTCTTTATCAGCACGGCTGAACAACACGGTTGTTTCTTATTGACGATATCCCATTCCAGTATTAAGAAAAAAGTCAAGAAAGGTTCCGGTTCGAAGACACTGCCCTCGAACAGCTCGCCCGTCAGAGGCGGCGGGGGAGCGGGAGGCGATGCGGGGGCGCGGCGGGTGGAGCCGGCGGATGCCCTCGGCACGGCGGTGGTGAAGTACAACTACCAGGCGCAGCAGCCGGACGAACTGTCTCTCACCAAGGGCACCAGGATCCTCATACTGGAGAAGAGCAACGATGGCTGGTGGCGGGGACAGTACCAAGCACACAGTGGCTGGTGAGTTGATGAAGCCACAATGGTATTTTGGAAAGAGTTGGTAGGGAAGGAGCGGTGTGGTTTAAAATGTTATTGCTTATTGAAATAAACCCACTTTTTATGGATTCTATCGCGATATATTTGTTATTATTTACTTTTAAACCGACGTTTCGGCTGCTATTCAGTTCCGAAACGTCGGCTTAAAAGTAAATAATAACAAATATATCGTTTACGCGAATGTCACTCATTGAAATAAAACTTCAATGAGTGACATTTGCATAAACTTTAGAAAATACAATGTTATTGCTCTTTGTTATCAGGTTTCCATCGAACTATACCAGTGAAGAAGGCGATAATGAAGATCCAGTTCATACCTATGCGATGGCAGAAAACGTTCTCGATATTGTGGTGAGAATTTGCGCACACATAAAGACGCTTTCTTTTTCTTCCCTATAGAGTGGTATCGCCGAATGATGATCCCTATGACGTTTCAACTGACAGTTGTATTAGTTATGCGAAACAATTTCGATAAAATACTGTTTTTTCAGGCAAATGTCATGTCATTCAGCCAGGTCATTCAACATAATAAGCAATATTTATTTATTTTGAAAAAAAGACTACGCGCATTGATGGACATAAAACACTAGATAAAAAAGTAACAGCCTTATTATATTTTATTTTACTATACTTTAATTTTTATTCAAATTGCATAATTTAAAGAATTTAAAATTCTTTTTGAATTGAATTTTAAAGAATTCATAATTAGCTGGCAATTATGGATTACATGGAAAAGTATTTAAATGGAGGCCATAGACCTACCGT
This sequence comes from Eilema sororculum, assembly GCA_914829495.1. Classification (NCBI taxonomy): domain Eukaryota; kingdom Metazoa; phylum Arthropoda; class Insecta; order Lepidoptera; family Erebidae; genus Eilema; species Eilema sororculum. The sequence continues at coordinate 26,339,622 of OU618537.1, forward strand.
ATTTTTTTAATTCAGTCATGTCATGTCTTGTCAGTCTGTTTTGTCTTCTTGTCACACCGCATCACATCGCGTCATACGAGTGCTCTAACGCCTTGTATGCGCCACGTCTTTCTTTGTTAGCTGAGTTTTGTTTCTGTTTTCGCTGTTTTGTGTTATTTGTTGATTTTCTGTTACCTGTTTGTTGATTTTCGGTTTTGCAAAATGCCGAAAAGACAGCGGAAAACTGTTCTCAACAGTGAAGTTCGCGAGTTTGTAGTTCGTTTGCGAGACTATTTTGCTCGTGAACAACAAAATGGCGGACCCTTGTTACCGCTTGACAATGTTCGCGATCGTGTAGCCGATGCTCTAGGAATCGGAAAGGCTACTGTTTCTCGAATAACAAAGGAAAAATTTGGGGAGTCGTCCATGGAGGACAATAAACTATTAACACCAAAGAAAAAGAAAAGGTTATATCATATAACAGAACCTGATGAATTTGATTTAGATGCTATACGCAATCATATTTATGGTTACTACCTACGAGGTGAACTACCGACCTGCCAGAAGTTATTATCTTCATTAAAAGCTGCAGAACTCTTCAAAGGCGGTGCTACTTCTCTTAGAATTGTTTTGAAAAAATGTGGATTCCGCTATAAAAAATGTGACAAGAGAAAAATATTAATGGAGCGTACTGACATAGCTTTACTACGATGCGATTTTCTTCGCAAAATTAAACAAATTGATAACTGGGAGAAGGTAGTATACCTTGATGAGACATGGCTGAACGCCAATCATACTGTAGGTAAGGCATGGACGGATGACACAGCGAAATCCAGCACAAAAACTCCTGAAGGAAAGGGCCAGCGCTTAATCATTTGCCACGCTGGCACAGCTACAGGTTTTGTGCCGAATTGCCTGTGGGCTTTTAAGTCAGTGAAAACAACGGAGTACCACGAGGAAATGAATTTCGAAAACTTTAAGACATGGTTTATAAAACTATTAGAAAATTTGAATGAGCCTCACTATATTTTAATGGACAATGCTTCATATCACTCAGTTCAAATTAACAAACCCCCCAGCAGCAATAACAAAAAAGCTGAAATTATAGAGTGGTTACACGGCAATGGTGTGGAAACTGACAGTCAGATGTTAAAAAAAGAGTTGGTTAGACTGTTGAACTTTCACAAACAACAGACGCACCCATCATATTTTTTGGATGAATTGGCCAAATCAAATGGACACACGGTAATTCGGTTACCGCCCTATCACTGCCAATATAATGCAATCGAGTTGATATGGGCGCAGATCAAAGGTATCTATATTTTTTATTTATATAATATTATGTATATGCATATATTTCTAAAAATAATTACTGAATGTACAAATATTTTCAGGTCATGCAGCTAGGCATAACACAACTCCGCCATTCACGGCAAATAAAATGATGGTTTTATTGGAAGAAGCTTGCGCTCAAGTGACAGCTGACGATTGGCGAAAAGTGGTCGAAAGAACGAAGAAAATTTGCTTACAAGACTGGGATCGAGATGTACCATACGACAATATCATTGACCAACCGTTAATAATAAACGTCACGGATAGCTGCAGTTCAGACTCAGATTTTGAAGATCCGATTGACCCTGTATCAGATTCAGATTGATATAAATAAAATACAAACTCAAAGCATTTGTTTTATATTTCCAACAAATTATCGATATTTTGTTTATCGATGTGTCCCTTCTTAGTCGATAACAGCTTGACGACGTAACTTTTGCAGCACGTACCATGTACATTTGCATTGAGTTTTTTTCTATTATTTCCGAACATTACGTAATAATTTCTTAATATTCATTTTTATAATTTACAATTGTACACAATTATGATTTTTTCGTCTTTTTAATGGACCTCTAAAGGATTTGATGTGATAGGACGTCAGTACAATGTTAAGCGCTAACGAACTGTCATAGGGATCATCATATAACGCTCGTAGTATAGTTTACAATCCACCTGATGCTTACTACACTTTTTGGTGAACACTTTCTAAAGTAGGGACATAACTAGCTCGATGCTGGAATACCATCATCGGTATACAAATATCGGGCCAAGAATACTGCCTTGTGGGACTCCAGCGTTTGTGAACATTCAATCAAATTAGCTATTATCTTACAATTAGAGTACTGATAATACATTAAGTACAAAAATCCTATCAAACTATAGGTATAGTCCCTTGGCCAGATTGCCAGATACCAGTTTCAACAGTAGAAATCTGTAGTGGATCGGATCAAACGTTTTGGTTAAATCTATGTAAACAGTAAGTGCCTCGTCTTGATTCTGAATTGCGATGACAGTAAATAATATGCTGTTTGCAGGTGGCGCTGTACTCGTTCACGTCGAACAACGAGCAGGAGCTGTCGTTCGAGAAGGGCGACCGGCTGGAGATCATCGAGCGGCCGCCGTCCGACCCCGAGTGGTACCGAGCGCGGGACTCGCGCGGCCGCGTGGGGCTCGTGCCGCGCAACTACCTGCAGGAGCTCGCCGACTACCTCACGCAGCCCTACAGGTACACACTCGCGACCTCTGCTACGCGCCGGTTCGAAGGACCTTTATAAGAGTTGGAGTCACCTGTGTACTGATAAGTTATGATCAGTTGTTCAGATCCTTCAGTGGTTGTATAGCTAGAGTGTGGTGTTCCCCAGTGACGGCGAGGGCGCGCGCGGGCCGGCGCCGGGCGCGGGAGGCGCGGGCGGGGGCGCGGCGGGCGCGGCGGGGCGCGCGTGGTACTACGGCGCCATCACGCGCACGCACTGCGACGCGCTGCTCAACCAGCACGGACACGACGGGGACTTCCTCATACGCGACTCCGAGACCAACGTGAGTAGCGCGCGGCTCGACCGCTAGCGAGCGAAGTGGCCACGGACGTTGTATGGATAGCACATTCGTCTTGTTGCGAATGTTACCGCGAGTGTCGGCTTCAAGGCGCGATTTAAAGGAGTGGCGACGCAATCGCGATGGACCATTTACACACAATGCAAGGCAAATACATATTGTGTATGAATGCGGTATGATGGAATGACATGAGCATGTGGACGGCGATGGTCCGCTGTGCGGACGCGTGGGCGGTCAGTGTCTTCTTCAGCAAACAAGTAATGGTCGTGAAGGAGACGGCGGAACGGGGGCGGCGGCGCGAGCGAAAGAGACTAACGATCGCACCGCCCGCGTATGCAAGTAACTCAAGCGCCGCAACGAGTCGAGGACACCGTTGTCCCCCCTCCTGTGGAGGCCAGACTGTGAGAGATGACCCTGGGTCAGCTGGGGTGCGGTTTTAGTCGGTTCGAGTCCGACATAACCTCCTCTCCTTTCAGTTTGTTCGTGTAAGCAATTAGACGTGTCGTACGATGCTAAGTAATGACGTGTCCGCAGGTGGGTGACTTCTCGGTGTCGCTGAAGGCGCCGGGGCGCAACAAGCACTTCCGCGTGCACGTGGAGGCGGGCGCGGGGGGCGGCGGGCTGTACTGCATCGGCCAGCGCAAGTTCCCGTCGCTGGAGCAGCTGGTGGCGCACTACCAGCGCGCGCCCATCTACACCAACAAGCAGGGCGAGAAGCTCTACCTCGTGCGGCCCCTGCCGCGCGCCACGCCGCCCTGCTGAGCCCCCCCACTGGCCCCATCCCCCCCACCAGCCGCCGCGCCCTGGGGTCACTGGCCAAACATATTTACCAACGGCCCATCATATTCAGCTGTATCTGTATCGTTTCTTCTACACGTAATCAAAACACGATACAAATATTTTAACGGTACGTAAGTTTAAAGATAAATAAAAAAATCTTCAGGGAATAGTTGCCCCTTCTTTTTACATGCGGAAAATCCTCGCCAAACCCCAACCAGAGCCGGTGAAAAGGTTATATTGGACTCAAACCGACTAAAACGAACACCGTCTGTGGGTCGTGTCGGACACATGATGTTAGATATAGGGGCAACTATCCCCTTTGCGCGGGATATCCCACAGGGAATAGTTGCCCCTATATCTATGCGCGTCTATCCCTTTTAAACTTACGTACCACTGCCTGTGCATGGCAGATGTATCGCATGCGAACGGACTGCATGTGTATCTCATTCTACTGAATAAAATTTAAGCATACAACGTAAAACACAGCGCTGCGACAAACTTTGATAGAAGCTATCATTGGTCAATATCCAGTGACGTCACCCAAATCGACCAATGACAATCTCTCTCAAGGTTGGTCGCAGCGCTATGCTCGACACTGTAAGCTTGAAGTAAGCTAATTACGGATGTTTCAAAACCTAAGAAAGCGATAGAAATACAGCTAAATGCGAAAAGCCGTCGATAAATGTGTATTGGCCTAAGTGTGGTCGCGCCTTCGTCGCGCCATATCTGTGTTAAGTGTTATCAACGTACCAACTCCTTACTCGAGCGTTACCTCGGCTAGCATAATTGATTTTTACTTACAGACCCACCGAAAACTGCGACGTGGTTTAATGTCAAAATTATACCGAGATTTGCCGGAAAATGGTTTATCATCTTTAACAAACCTTTTGATAATGTCCAAATCGTGCTTAAAAATTATTTCACAAAAAATTCAAATTGCTGACAACGCTATCCGCCACTAATCGTGCCATTGAGATTTTTTTTTCACAAATACTCTCGATTCCGGAAAACCACCGATCATTCATCATTATGACAGAATTACGCAAAAAAAAAATTCAAACCGCCTTCACTAAATCTAAGGATGATACAGTAATCCACCTCATCTTTTCCACTGCGCCTCTGCCGATCAGAGGAATATAATATATGGAGAAATAGTAACCCAAATTGTAGCCAACTGTACCACATCTACACTACATAAGCCAGAAGTGATCCCATCTCCCGCAATGAGAGAGGTAGTAACTTCCATTGCTCAGGGTACACTCATGAGGATGTTTTCTGACCACCCAACAACTTAACTAATCCGGCAATTTCTAATAAAAAGATACAACCCGCGTGATCTGCATATTAAAAAAAACCTGAAATGCATATTGACACGATTATGTAAAAATCATTCAATGAACGCTCTTAAAAATCACTGAAGTAAGGAGATAAATGTAAAAAATTAATTAGAAAATAAGAGGTACGTACTTGATCGCTGACAAGAAGGCGTGGCACACTTATCCACTATAACTAAAAACTCCCCATTTTTTTGACGATCTGAACAGTGAACCATCAAGTTGCTCCCATTTACCCCCTATCCTCTCCCCTCGAGGTATTATTCTATAACGAAACTAGTTTTGAGCTACCGATGTATGCATTGTCAATTTTATACGAAATTTGTATTCATTCCAATTTGTGTATCCATTGTGGCCTGTAGCGAGGGGTCTGAGGTCTCACGGCCAGCATTGTCCAACTACATCGTTATACCGTCTTTTCATAGTTAGATAAAGACGGCATAACGAATTTATCTTGTAGATAATGATTGTATGGACGGATCCGGATCTTACGTCCAAATATAATAATTGATTTAATCGTTAACTTCGAGACGGTACATAATTTTAATATAATCAATGACTTTTTAATCTTACTATTACTGTCTAAGATATATTTGATCTTGTAGTTTTGAATCGATTATTATATTTGGTTTGGTTAGTTGATTGTTGTACTGAGTCGATTGTTATATATGATGACTCGGTAGGATCTGCTTGGACCTTTATACTGAAGTATAGCGTAATGATGCGTTGCAACAACGCATATACAACAATAACAAAACCAAAAATTGGCTTCTTTATCTCTATTAGTGATTAATGACATTTTTATATCATATTATTTTTAGGTAAGTTGGAATAGTGTAATTTTATGAGTTATGAACTGTGTTTTACGCATATAAAGGATACTCTCGTAAGTAACGCGAGGGATTTTACCCTTTTCAAACGAGGTAAAATTGAAATTTAAAACTAGTTTTCAACAAAAATGTGTATTAAGTTGCGTTCGAGTAGAAAACTAGTCGCATTTCTTTACCTCATCTGAAAAGGGTGTCGACATGACGTTTTGGTTATGTGATCTTGGAATAAATATACACCTGAATGCATATACGTTGTGATGTTTGGCTAAGTAAGATATAATGTAAGTCATGTTCAGGGAATATCGTGGATTGTGAGGGTCGTGTAAGTGTGTGGGAATTTTGTACGTTTTTCTAATGTGCTCATCGTATGAGAAGCAGAGGTGGGATTGACAAGATGTATCATATATAATGACAATATGACCATACTTGGTGAAGTGTGGTCACGAAGAGTGAAATAAAAAAAAGCTTGAACCCAAGTGATAAATACTAAAATTCTTTCATAATGTTATAATTATGAAGGTGTAAAGCTACATTTATCGTTTTGCCACACCATTGTCAATCCTAACCTCCTGTTTCGAAGGTTCACATCCGAGTGGCCGCTGTCGTTAGCGCGGCCACGTCGGCAGTGGGGCACCGACGCATAAGTCTGACTAGGAAAATGGCGTAGTCAAATATATCGATCGTTTACAATATTCCTACGTTTTAGTCTTTTGACAACGAATTAGGTAAAGCTTGTTTGATTCGGCACGGGTTTAGACTTGCATTCCGGTTCTTATAGTATTCATATAATGTACAAAAGGTCTGTTTTTTTGTATAGTAGTTATTTGCTCACGATTACGGCAGGATATACCCTAAAGGGGTTGACAGAGGTGCACGAACATCTTATAATACAAATTGGGAAAATGCAGCAATTTAGCTACATAAATCTTTTTTGGATACCAGAAATTCTAAGCTACTTAGGTTGTAGAAGCCAACATTTTTTACAAGCTACGGCGATACAATGAATAATGTTACCATCATTAATAATACTTCTTTAACTTCATTTAATATGAATCCAATTTCTATTCTTTCGCCATTATGTTTTCGGTCACACGAAATAAATACTGCATTTGACACGATATTCGTATTGTATAAAGATTATGGCCAATACTGATACAGTATCGACTATTTCCTATGACAAATACTATACGGGTGTGGTTTAAACTCGTGCCGCGGGTAGGGAATCTCAAAAGGTTGATTTCCACTGAGGTGACAATCGCTAGTCAATATTATACGCCGACATCACAAATAGCTTCCCGCTTTTATGTATTCACATTGTTGTTTGTTTTTTTTATATACACCATAGAGCGCACAAAATGCTTGAGCAGTTTTAAATTAAGAACGAAGAGATGATATACAGTCACAAAATCACAGTATGCTTGGTGTTGACATTGTAAATATAGCGTTGCCAGTAGTAGGACATTTGAAAAACGAAGCTGGCAACACTATTTGTTGTGGTTGAAATGCTACAGTAAAGTTGGAAGTCCTTAGGTTTTTAAACCTAATTATAGTTAAGCTTTAAATTATTAGGCAGAATTTTAATGGATTTCTAGACAAAGTGATCCATGTACTCGGCGATAATTTAGTAATAATGTGTCAAGCCTTGTAAATGTAATAGTTATTATTATTAAATTGAAACTAGGGGTTGTATTGAATGTATTATATCAAAGCTCAGTCATTTTGTGCGCACTACCGCAATATTTTACTATGTATTAAAGTGTAAAGTAACAATGGCAGCTTATTGTTGTTTTATACGTTATAATTGTTTATTAATATATTAATTTTGTAGATAACAATTTAAAAATTTAAATGCGAATCACATTGAGAGATTACTTTTTAAGTTCAACCCTGTAGTGACATCCATAGTGATGTATCGTCTCGTCCAACGGTTTTTGTATGTATACACTCCATTGAAGCAAGTATTAAAATAGCTTTTAAACGGGATCATTTATTTTTGTATGGACTTTATTTGACACAGTGACAGTTGATACAAGCACCAAGTGTAGAGATTTTGTATGCGACAAGTTAGTGTAAGGCTAGGTTTACATGTAACACTGTATTATACATTATATTGAGGGTGTTTTCCGCGTTTTTCTTGGTGGTAACACATGTACATCTCGGCGAGTGTGTGAACCAATATATTTGCATTTAATATTAGTATAGCGTCACTTACGGACTCGACTCCATTTTTTATTAGTTGTAATTTACGAATGCGTTTCTGTTTCTGGGAGTGTTAAAATCTGCCAGTTAAATATATTATTTATGGCCACAATGAACAATAATCTTGAAACGCAAATGACGCGTTTTCCTTTAAAAAATTGAGATATCACTATTTGGTTCTCTTTTGAAAAATATTTATTTTCATTTTTTTTGGGATACAGTATATAGTGCAGGCATCGACAATTTTGTAAACGAAGCCTCTCTTCTACTTGACAGCTTTGGATATCAAATGCATAGGAATAAAATTACAGATATATTAATTTCCGTCAATTATTATACCAGCTACATCACATCAAACAGTATAATTAATTACACAAAATTACCTACTTATAGCAGGAAGCAATGTTTTTGTCTTATTCTAAGGTATAAGTACTGTCAGGCAGAAATTTTATAATATGTTTTCGGAAAACATCCTTGAGACGGCGATGTCTCCGCCACGTTACTGACGCACTATATTAATTACATGTGATACTTTTGAGATATAACTTTTGTCATTAAATAAATAATTATCAAACGCTTAGGCTATTAGGAAAGCAGTTACAAAAGTTCTAAAAAATAATACAAAATTATCCTATTAAAATAATGAAACACATGTCTGAAATAATACAAAACAAAACGTAGCTTTTATAATGTATGTTCATTTAGCAGCTATGATTTCAACCTGTTAAATAAAATAGTTCCATAATAAGTCAGAACGACTTAAGTCATATCTCAAATTTAAGTGATCGTAAGTTACTAGATCTTTTTGATGTATTTAATACGTTTTATACTCAATAATGTAATTAGAATAAAATGCGAGGCAAACTCAATGTAGAGATTTATTAGTAAAAAATAAAAATAGCTAATGTAAGCTGCAGCTTATGAGCAATGAACATTGGGAATGATGTATCGGCAACCCGCGGGATTGTTTGGATATAGCGCGACGGATAGATGTGGATATGCCGAATGTGTGAACTGCCCTAAATAAGTTGACATGTTATAGTATAGCACTCATCTACCGCTCTAAATGTATTAGGTACAGTCGACAAAAGATACCCTACGAAAAGGACTTACATCCTTTGTCGACGGTATTGGCGTTTCACTGTAGCAAGAAGTCCACACAAATGTAAATATTCAAGGATTATGCATTCGGCATCTACAATATCTCGACCGCTAGTATCCACTTCATTATTACAAGAAGTCTTCCTCGAGTGTCGACAGATCGCATTTATTGAAAGTAAGCACAAAACGGTAGCGACCGCACGGGGCAGGAGATGGACATATTGAAATGTTTATGATGTATTAATTAAATTGATCACAAGAGTGTACGAAGTGTGTTATATCTGGTTATATGATGGTCGGCTGAACGAGTGAGTGTGGATGAACTAGTGCACTAATTATAACAAGCTTTACTTACAACTTGTAAACATTGCCAAACTTAGAGGAAGTAAAGCTGTCTTTACATTCCTAAAGCTTTTTATGATACACTTGCGAAGAGTAGCTTAAAACATAAGTATTGGCACTGAAGTGCCGCCCTACCAAGTTATCACAAATCGACTAACAACATAACATTGTATCAAATATTTTAATTAGTGTAACTAGGCATAGAATATAGTGATTCGGTTTTTTATTTTTATATTGCTCAAAGTATATTATTTTATAATTTGTGGACTTGTGTTTGTACGTTTTTGTGAATGTATATTATCCGATATAACGAGCCAATGTAAGTGCAGTATGTAATATTTAACAATAATTTATTTATTAATTTGCAGTGTGTTGTTTTATTTGCATCAAGTTATTCGTAACAATGTGACCCTGCTACAAGCACCGAATTAATAAATAACGAGAAGCTTAAATATCTGTCCTATAAGTATTCGAGTGTGGCAATCAATGTCATATCTCTTCTTTGTGTACGAGTAGCCATCTAAGGAAACATTGCCAGATTAATTCAGGATTCCTCCAATATTTTGCTTGGCAGTTGAATCTAACCAGGTTATGAATTTAACGAATAAAGTCATTACCATCAGAGCAAATCATATTTCTAGCTTCGTGTCGTAAATCGAGACTTGTAGGTGCCTACCTACTACTTTTTCAAAAAACCTAAGGTTTTGTAATCTAAAACTGATGCAGGAACATAAAAATAACTTTAGGTAGTTTTTCAGTTAGCTAAATCAACTTTTTCTTTATGATAGGTAGGTTTTCATGACCTCTAACAAAATAGGTAACTCTGCAGTACGCGTTTGAGGGGTACCTTTAAGTAAGTAGTTAGGTACACCTGGGTATTTGGTGTGGTATGGTAAAAAAAATGCTGTTTCTAAGATAATGTTATTGTCATAAATAATGTCGCTACCAGCTACCATAAAAACTAACAAACCCAGTATCCATGGTGCTGTGTAACTTCGTTATTGATCACGCAAGAATAGCCATGCTAATTGAAACAATAACCCGTATTTGCACCGATCAGTTCTAGTTAGTAAACGTGTGTAAATATGTTATCGCGAAGAGATAAGCTGCTGATTCAGCCGTGGGAGGACCGCAGATTCAAGGACCACCGCTCCAAAGTAAGTGTGATGTATAGTCTGTTGAAATGATTACTGCGAGCTAGAACCAAACCGGTCTTTAAGCACAAGCAAAATTGGCTGTAGTCACGCGTTACCTACTTAGTATGAAACAAAGCGAAGTCAGATGATTCCAAATGGGTTAGATTGGTTAGTTGTTGCTCAGTAGAATATTTTAATGGTTAAAACTTCGAGTACATATTTATAAATACAATTTACGTACTTTTGTACTCGCTTTTGTCAGTTTCCGAACACATTCCTACTTAATTTCGCCTGATCTTCGGGTAAGTATTTCTGGTAGAGGGTCTTGGCCATGGAGGATAATACGAATGGATTTGGCACACAATGTTGTCTTTTACGACGTCAAACCAGTATTTTTCGGGTCCACCTTTTCTGCCGTGACACCCTTAATACCAACTTATCAAACGTTTGTCTACTATGGAACTTCCGCCGCGTTCCGGTATCAGGGGTAGGAAGTAGGAAGAAATGCTGGCTTGACGCCGTTGACCGATAACGTGCGTATGAACATTCAACAACGCCTGTCTCACTGCAAAAGGTCTTTAGACGTCAAATATCGTGTGAAGTGGACATAGTCGGAGAAGAAAGTATCGGATGCGACCGTTATAATAAGTTTAGTACAGCTGCAGCCCCTCGCCAGGTGGCGGCGGCGCTGCCGGCCATCGACTCCGCGGCACCGGCGGCGCGGCCGCACGTGGCGCTGAAGCTGAAGCGCTGGCAGCGCGAGTGCGAGCGCGTCAGCAAGCTGGCGCAGGACAACCGCGCGCTGCTGCAGCGCCTCGCCGCCGTCATGGCCGCGCGACGCCTCGACAACCGCTGGGCCCGCCCGCCGCCCAAGTAACTGCCACTCACTACCCTCATACAGCGCCTCGCCGCCGTCATGGCCGCGCGACGCCTCGACAACAGCTGGGCCCGCCCGCCGCCCAAGTAACTGCCACTCACTACCCTCATAGTCATACAGCGCCTCGCCGCCGTCATGGCCGCGCGACGCCTCGACAACAGCTGGGCCCGCCCGCCGCCCAAGTAACTGCCACTCACTACCCTCATAGTCATACAGCGCCTCGCCGCCGTCATGGCCGCGCGACGCCTCGACAACAGCTGGGCCCGCCCGCCGCCCAAGTAACTGCCACTCACTACCCTCATACAGCGCCTCGCCGCCGTCATGGCCGCGCCACGCCTCGACAACCGTTGGGCCCGCCCGCCGCCCAAGTAACTGCCACTCACTACCCTCATACAGCGCAGTCCGCAGAATGGTTCAGCGTGATATGAACGAGTCTATATCCAAAGTTCAATCCTCGCTGAAAGTGCAGTGAGAAATTATTGCAAGAAAGTTCGTGAGGCCGCACTATCTCCGCCTTCAAATAACTATGATCTTTTTTCCCGTAAATAAGATTCAAAGTGATTTGTAATATTAGGTCCTTACATATGAAATTGGCGTTTTGTATGGGAGGAACAAAAAGTCGAATATTTTTAAATATAATATATTTAATTAATCAAAGTATGAACCATTGTTTTCTATGCACTTTTGCCATCTCATAGGTAGTTCATTGATCCCTTTACTAAAAAAACCAGTCGGACGGGAATCAATAAAATCAAATCAAATCAAATCAAATCATTTTATTGTGAAAATGGGTACATAGTGGTGCTGTGATAAAATGCTGTGGTATGAGTAAATGTCAAAAAATAAAAGTCATCATAGTCGTCATACATGCCATTATCAATTGAATATTTCAAATTACACTAAAAAAATATTATTTAATCAAATCATAACAAAACAAATTACAACAATTCAAATCACATTCAATCTCATTCTGTCTAGTTCCAATAAATTAAATTACAGTAAATTACTTCATCTTGTCTTCTAGGAATTCATTTACTCTATAGTAAGTTTTTTCGTGTAGAAATGATTTAATTTCATGTTTAAATTTATCAATATCTCTTACATTTAAAATAACCTTAGGTAAGTTATTGTAGATCCTAGGCGCCATACAGAAAACGCTACTGTATCCATTAACGCGCTCTTATGCTGAGGGCAACATATTTTGTGTTTGTGGCGCTCACTTGTATAGTGTTCGAACAAACCCAAATTGGATCTAACAAATACAGCAGTTTCGTAAATGTACAAACACGGCATTGTCAATATTTTCAAACTCTTAAAGTGAGGCCTACAGCTGTCTATTTGTTGAAGGTTGCACATTGCCCTTACACATCTTTTCTGTGATTTAAACACTTGTTCTTTCTCAGTACAGTTACCCCAGAAAATTATACCATACCTCAGTATGGAACCTACGTAACCGTGATAAGCCGCCAGTACAGCCGGTTGGTTCAATTTTTTGGTTAGCATGTAAAGCGCGTATGATTGCGAATTTAATTTTGAGCACAGATTCTCTACATGCACCTTCCAGTCTAAATTTTTATCTATAGTCAGACCTAAAAATTTAGTTGTGTCTACTTCGTGAATCGTTTCACCTTCATAATTAATGTCAATGTTTGTGTCAAATATAGGAATTCTATTTCTAAATGTCATTAAATGTGTCTTACTTAAATTAATTTTTAGATTATTTGATGTCAACCATTGTATTATGTCACCTAGAGTATTATGTATGTCAGTTTCAAGTAGTGTCTTATCCGTGCCCGTAAACAAAACTGTGCTGTCATCAGCGAACAGGATAGTGGGATGTCCTGTAATATTCGGTAAATCATTAATATATACGTTAAATAAAAGTGGTCCCAGCACACTACCTTGCGGGATACCACTATTATTTTCTCTATATTCTGACAAAAAAATAATTTCAGATCTTAATTTTGGGCATAGACGTGTTATTTGTGTGCATTGTTTTCTATTGCAGAGGTATGATGCTATAAGATTCAATGCAAAAAAAATTCTGTAAAGGCGATTTGGACTGCCCCATCAGAGTTGAATTTTTTCCCTTGCAAGAAGTTATCCAAATTTCGAAAAAAATGGTAATCTGTTGGAGCAAGGTCCGGGGAGTACGGAGGATGTCTTGACATTCCAATTGAAGCTCTTCTAATTTGGTAGCCGTCTGTTGTGCGGTGTGTGGTCTAGCGTTGTCGTGAAGCAGCAGTGGCGTGGAGCGATTGACCAGCCTAGGTTGTTTAGCCGCTAGCTTTTCCATCATTGTTTGCAATTGCTGACACTTATGTTTGGAGCATTGCACTCTATGGATGTGAGACATGGATAATGACAAAGGGGGACAGAGACAGGCTGGAAGCGTTCGAAATGTGGTGCTGGAGAAGAATGGAGGGGATAAGCTGGACAGAAAAGATGACGAACGAAAGAGTACTAAATAGGGTGCAAGAGGGAAGGTCTTTATTGAGAATAATCGAGAACCGAAGAGGAAAAATGATTGGCCACCTGATAAGACATGACTTGTTCATAAGAAACATCATAGAGGGGAAGGTAGAAGGAAAGAGAGGAAGAGGTAGGCCAAGAGGAACATTTATGGCACAGGTAAAGGAAAAGATACAAGTCACATCGTATCAGGAGGTGAAAGGATTGGCGGAGCAGAGAGAAGAGTGGCGATTACTCCACCGACAAGAGCGTAGCTCTTAAGTTCCAGAGAGAGAGAGAGACATCAGCCGTAATAGTCTGGCCAGATTTGAGAAAACTGTAATGAACAATACCGACACTAGTCCACCAAACGCTCACAAGTAACTTTTTTGGGGTTAATTTTCGCTTGGGGCAGAATTTGGCTGGCTGGCCAGGATCCAACCATTGCGCTGAGCGCTTCCGATTATCGTAAAGAATCCATTTTTCATCACAGGTAATGATTCGGTTTAAAATACCTTCATTATTGTGCCGGTTCAGTAATGTAACGCAGCAGTCGACGCGCGTTTGCCGGTTTGCTTCAGTCAATTCGTGAGGTACCCACCTTTCAAGCTTTTTAATCTTCCCAATTTGCTTCAAGTGAATTAAAACAGTTTTATCACTAACACCGCAGCCTGCAGCTAACTCGGACGTGGTTTGCGATGGATCCGCTTCCACAATAGCCTTCAATAATTCATTATCAACTTGCGTCTCAGGCCGTCCACGGGGCTTGTTCTGCAGGTCGAAATTTCCAGAACGAAAACGTTGGAACCAAAAACGAACTGTGTTTTCTTTTGCAACATGACCGCCATAAACATCATTCACCCTTCGAGTCGTTTCCGCAGCACTAGTGCCACGGCGGAACTTGCATTCGTAAATAATGCGATATTTTAAGTTTTCCATTTTGTAAAATGAGTGACGCAAACAGAAAAAAACAGAAGAAAAAAAACAAATGAATGACGGTCATCGAAGCACAAATACATGAGTAAATAGCTGTACAAATTTGAATTTGGAATTCCTTACCAAAGAGAAGAAAATCGTGATTAAAGTGGCCAGTACGAAAAACGCCAATTTCATATGTAAGGACCTAATATTTTATCCCAAAAAGCCGCTGCCTTTTCTGTGGGGATTGACCCTAAGAATACCTATGTAACCCAAAAGTCGAATATACGCAGTCACACTACATGGTATTGGGGCCGGGCCGAGCCCCGCCGGACTATCTGCATCAGTCGAGGTACTCGTTCCTGTATACCGGGCTGTTTACTTTTCTTTGCATGGTCATGTGTGAACCTCACAAAGAACCGTCATTAGTCATTAGTGGACCTACAGACGAAGAGTGCACACACTATGTGTCCACCCCGGGAAACAATATACATGGACATTCCTCATCATTGAATTCACATAGGCTAAAACGTTGTTCATATTTCTGTACTATTTAAAAACAAGAATGTGTTGTTTTGTGTGCGTTTCCAGTTTCCAACAAAAAGTGGGTCTGTTCTACGACGCGGAGTCGCTGAACAGCAGACTGACGGCGCGCTCGCTGGCCGCCGAGCGCTCCGACGACAGCTACCACAACGTCAGGTGCTACGCGTGCGACATCAAGAAAGTACGCTCGATTACATAACCTATTGCAGTCCACTGCGGGACACAGGCCTCTCTCAATGTGCGCCATTGTTCTCAATCCTCTGCCTATCACTCAGTCTGGCCTAGCCACTTTTTTCAGGTCGTCAGTCCTCCTGGCCTCCACCTTTCGATTGCCTTCTCACGGTGTCCACTCTAGGAATCGTTTGTTCATTTCTTTTGATCTTTGACTTGCTTGCATAATCTTCAGAGCACTTGATACACATTTGTCTTGGCATAGGCTAATTTGTCAAGAGATGTCTATCCTTCTAACGTCTTTCCTCCAGGGGCGTTCAGTGGTTAAGTAGACTGACTCGATCAATGTAGGTATATGATTTACATCAGTTACTAATCGTCACGCAATACGCTATATTTTATGAAGAATATTTTGTTTCAGAAACAATATAACTACAGCGCCAGCAAGCCGAGACAACGTCAGAACGACTCGCTGCCTTCCATCTACTCAAACTGAATGTAACTTTTATACAAATAAAACAGTTATAAATAATATTGGACAGAATTTATTGGCATATAGATACATTACAAACGGGTTGAAGTCAACATAATTCATACACGGGCGGATCCGTCCCGACGTCGGCATTATCTCAAGTAGGGAGTTAAAATCGAAACATAAATACTATGTTATATCAAAAGCATCAATTCAATCGGTAAGCGGAATACACTATCGCATACCTCGCGTACGCGGCACTTAACGTTAAAGCTATCTCGTGTCCACCGCCCGCCACTACCGAGGGCGCACTGTCCGCACTAGAGCACTGGCACTGGCACTGCACTAGCACTGCCGTGACGTCACGCCTAGAAGTGGAAGCCGGCGTGCGGCGGCTTGCTGGCGTCGAACTGGAAGCCCGCCTCCGCCGCCGCCGGCACCAGCGTCGCGTCCTCCTCCTGCAACCACAGAACGCAACCTTACAGTAGTCGAACTCGAGTCGAACTCTCTACGTGTTCATTGGCATCGGGTTGTAAAAGCTATATATATATATATAGGGGCTGCATGTTTTTATAACCATTAAGTTACAGACAAGCACAGGGCCCGTGATATAAAGTGGTAATCGTATACGGAAGTGTGCAACCCCGGAGGCGTCACACTCCTTCCAAATCCTATAGTACAACATAATGCTGCGCCACGTAGCAGCAAGAAAATGCGTTCTTTTCACAAATTTTATCTTTAGCACAACGCACGCCAGGATATTGGAATAAGCGTGTCAAACTTAACTAGAGCCAGACAAGACGCAATAAACTAAGTACAAAGGTCCTACATTACAGTAGCGAGGCATATTTATGTATCATGTCTCTCGCACGCAATAGTTACAATGGGCGTCTTGCCATTTCAATACCGGCACGCGATCAACTCACGATTTGATATCGTTTGTGTTCAAGTTTTTAACCTATTTTAATTTTCTGAAAGTCAGAGTTTTACAGGTAAACATTTCGAGTGTATTCACGTCATGCAAGAAAATACACTAAAATTGAAAATATCTTTTTAGTACAAGGACGTCGATTCAAGGAAATAATTCCAAACGATTTGATCACCTTTGTTAGTTAGTATGTAGTATGATTTCGTTTAAATTCTTACAAAAAAATCAAGCAATGCAGCCAGATTACAAAAAACATATTTAATTTTAAGGCTAATTATTGCTTGCTGCTTCCTGAGAATTGCGCGAAACACTCATGGAACTTTCATGGTGCTTTTCTACTGTGAACCATCTTTATCCTTTCCTTATACAACCAAATCAGTCTTATTTTTCAAACTACTTAGGTGACAGTCAAGCACACAATTCCCCTGATGGAAAGTGGTGACTGTGGCCTATGGACGAGTGCAACACCAAGGGAGTCATACTCATACTGCCAACCCTGTAGGAACCTTCTAATGCCCTTCTTGAAGAACCACATACAGTATAGTATAGAGTAGTACGCACCTCAGTGGCGAAGTACTGCTCGATGATGTCGTAGGCCATCTTGTAGATGTCCTCCTTCTCGTGGTTCTGCAGCGCCTCGATCTTGTCGATGCCGCCGCACTCCTCGATCATGTTCGCCACCTGGTCGGCGTTCTCGCCCGCCATCTTCAACATGTTCGTTATGCCGTCGAGCACCACCTGGAAACAACCACAAACATGTTCATAATGTGTCAATAGATCAGCTTACGCCCGTGTTTAGTAGGTGAGTTTGATTTAGGCCTCAAAGGTGTTGGTAGATTCAACAGAAAACTCCAAACAATACATAGTATGGTATGTTCGCTCTCACGCCTAAACCACTGAACGGATTTTGATGAAATATGGTATAGGGGCAGATTAGACCACGAGAAAGGACATAGGCTATATTTGGTCGCGATAACCGACATCCACGCGGGTGGAGCCGCGGGCAAAAGCTAGTATCCTAATATATCTAACACTAGCTTTATTTATAATATTAGTAAGGATTCAAGACAAAGCTTAAATTATTAAGTAACATTGCTGATAATTTTAGCAATGTACAATTGAATGCTGTATACTGAAGTGGATTACCATTGGGCTGTGAAAAGGCTTTACAAAGATAGTAAAGCAACAATACCTTTGTAAGTAATTATGTAAGTAAGCAACATTATACCTCTCTATCTTCATAATTTCTTGCAAATGAAAAGAAAATCTTAGTTTTAAAACATCAAAACAAACTTACATTAATAACTTGAGTGTCCTTGCAGCTCAGCAGTTTGCACAGAGGTGGTATGACCCCACAGTTGATGAGTGTGGCCACCTGTTCCTTTGTGCCGCTAATGCTGAGGTTCGTGACCGCCCAAGCAGCCTCCTTTTGCGTCTGGAACTCTCCCTTGCTCAGGTTCTCCACTATCTTGGGCAGGAGACCAGCATCGATGACCGCTTGAACCTGCTGTTTATTTCCAGCTGTGATGTTTGATAGGAACCACACTGCTTCTTTGCAGATCTTTTCTTTCTGTTAAAAAGAGACCAATACATATTAGATTTAACACTAATTGTTGATGGTATATCAGATGATTAAATGAGGAGTTTACTAGTAGTATTGCCAGTGGGGAAATAATTGTCAGCTGTGGGGTTCTCTGTAGGACATTGTCCCAAATCCACTATACAATGATTGCTGTAGATCTGTATATGTCATCTGGGACTAATGGCTTAACATGCTCTCAAAGGCACAAGAATCAAAGAATCAAGTTCATTTATTCAGTTTAGGCACATAAAGAACATATATGAATGTCAGAAATTTACAATAATGTCAGGAATCACAGGAACAATAATTAAAATAAATCATTGAATAATGATACTTTTGCTGGTTGGAACAACACCCAGACCAATCATAAACATGCATACAAATACCCACAGACTCCGCGTAGCAGTCAAAAAGACACCACACCGCACAGGTGGTCAATATGTGTGAAATGAGGAGTTTATTGACATGTTTACTCAGATTGCCAGATTGAGAAATAAACTCTGAAATATTTACACTGAAACCTGAGTTAATTTCTGTTTTGGTCTATAGGTGTTATTACCAATAACATCAACATTCTTTTTAGGTTCTTTTGATACCCTAATTATAAAACAAAAGAAATGTTATCATATTATCAGTCTGGGTCATTGACCAGCAACATAAACATGCCAATGAACTTTCCTTTCTAATGTTTTATGCTAACTATCTAGGCAGACATTAGCCACAGTGATTGATGATACAGCTTATTTTAATATCTCCAGTAAATGTTATCTTATTATTTCTTTCAGAGACATAACATGTATGTAATTTAAGTCCTGTAAAGGACTATATCATGTAAATACTCAATTCAAGGCATTCTATGCAGTGGAGTATCATGTTAGCTGCTCATTATATCAGGAAATTTCTGTAATTTCTTCTACTGGTAACCCATTCTGATAGATTTATTGAAAGAAAGTAATTATTTGCAAACTCAAACCTATTTGTCTTTATTTGCAGAAATGAGCTAGTGAATTATTTTGATATACTTACATAATGGTAATTTTGTAATATTTGAATATGTATGAATGTAACAAACTTTTAATTAGTTTTGGCCATTTGACATAGGTTATAATTTCTAGTAAATGTAAAACAATAAGGATATAAAACTGACCTGATGAGACAACAGTGCTGGGAAGTGAGAGAGAGCATCACAGTTGAGGACCACTTGCGTTTGTTCATCCGTGCCAGTTACAATGTTGCCTACGGCTCTCAGAGCGGCCGTCTGGAGCTTGACTTCCTTGTGTGATAGCAGTGGGATCAACTTAGGCACAATACCAGATTCTATCACCATTTGAATCTGTTCATTTCCACCGTCTGTTAAATAACTAATTGCCCATACAGTATCTACTAATATCTGAAAAAGAAATTTGATAAAATATAGTATAGCAAAGTTTTATTGAGCACAATGTGTAATTTGTCATTATTCTGTATATTCTATTTACATCTGCATTATAAAGGTCCAGGCTCGACCCTGGGACCCTTTTATTTAACAAAACTCAATAATTTTTAGTAAAGTAAAGTAATAAGTTTAAAGTAGTTTACAGGCTTTTTTAATTACAGGCTGGTTTTTGTATAACACATCAATATTTGAGGCTATTTAGCGTGATAGACTTTTGACAGAGTATTGGAGGCCTCACCTCCTTATGTTGTTTCAATATCTCTGCCCCAGTCCTCTGTACATTAAAATATATGAGTGACATCTCTTGTGTTGCAAGCATTCTATGATTCTATTCATTTAGATTTATCACAAATACCTGTGTGGTGGACCTGAAATACCTAAGAAATAATATCTCATAAATAAGAGTAATTCAGCCTAAAATAAAAAATAAAAACAAATATTATAAGCAACTATGGAATCTTAAATTGTTGTTATGAAACTTCCATCAATGCATTCCACTCAATTGTTATGACAGTACATATCAAAATATTATTTGGTTTTGCACTAAACACTACACAAATGGCTAACTTTGTTTTGTTCAGTGCAATTGATACAACCTCACTATCGTAATCTTTGTGAGAAAAGAATGTGGAATAGTCTCTCAACCATGGAATTCTAGAATTCTTGAATCAAATTCTTAAATTGACTAGAGATAAGGGTAAAGATAAGGTAAACTTTGATAAGGAAACTTACATTTGAGTCATTGTGTGTGATGAGTACATCGAGAGCTGGAAGAATTTCTTGAATAGTTTTAACTGGTGGTGGAGGATCTTTGCTCCTGCACAAGTTGACAATAACCCAGGTGACATTGCGTAGGAAAGTGATAGGGATGTCGGGCTTCACAATAAAGCTGAGCAGTGGTTTCACAACTCCCAGCTCGATGACAAAATCACGTAGTACTGGCCCATCTCCAATGATGTTTCCAAGGGCCCAGACAGCCTGCTCACACACATTTTCATGAGGAGACATAAGAAGTTGTAGGAAAACAGGAACAGCACCAGCATGAACAACTTTGTTGGTCTGTGCCGAGGTTCCCGAAGCGATATTCGTTAGGGCCCAGGCGGTTTCAAACTGTAGTGTAGGGTTGTCAGCTCTCGAGAGGCACTGTACGAGGATGGGCAGGATACCGGTGGCGATCAGTTCGTCAATCGGAGGATTCTTGTCCGAGGACAGTAATTTCCTACACTGTTGAACGGCGGCCAGCTGCACTTCAGGGTTATCCGCGGTAGCTGCATTCATCACGAGCTCCTTCAAGTCCACCGACATGAGAGTTCTATCATTCTCCTCCTCATCAGTCGAATAGTTGACAGGCACATTACGACGCTTTTGTAGGGTTTCATCTCTTTTATTTTTTCTCAATTCTACTGTGACTTCGTTCCTCCTTCTACGCATTTCCTAAAAGAGCCACATAACAAATGTTAGTGAATTGTAAGAAGTGATACACAGCACAATTATGTTGTTGTGTGGCGTTATATTATGTTTTTATACTTACGTCGACATCTTTGCCAGTGTTCTTGAAAACTTGCATGCGGTTCTTCATAGGATCAGTCGCCATTTTATTTTTGTGCTAGCAGTCTTCTAACAAACGTGGTAATTACACAATGAAACAAACAACCAACATAAAATATTAACGACGAAAACTAATCACACATGATTTAACGGCACTACAGGCGTCGATGATTCATTAACCTCCTTTTTAACACAGAATATTCTACAACACGGACGATCCGTTTCCTCCTCGAATTTCTTTCTTTTTTTCGGTTACTAACCATAGACAAGATATGAGAAATGTTGCAAACATCATCATTCATTCAATAAATTCAGTCATCAGTGACAATTATCTAGTCTCTGATCTTGATACGATTGCACGAAATTCAGAATTTAATCGATTAAGTATATTCGGTTCACGACAATCGATGACTCTACTAAAAGGTTAAAATATCGAAAAAGTGTTGCTACAATTATAATTCCACAGAAACAATTTTGCATCGGGTAATGATCAACTCCGTTATTGATGTATTTCTTCTCATACGCTACGCACTTCCGGATTTGCTGAATTCGAAGTAGTCGTGTATGTTGTTTGTAAAGCAAAAAATAAATAATTTATTCAGTAGACCGTCTGAAATAATCTTGCAGTGATGACAGTGATACCAAAACCTAGTTTTACGGTTAAGAAAACCATATTTATTAATGGGAGCCGATGCGGTGATGTACGTATAAACGCTTTAATATATTAAAGACCCACCTATTAAAATATTATTCGGGCGTATCTGTTGTACATATATGTATATGTCCAATATAATTAATTTATTGATCGTAGGCGCGTTTTTTTTTGGAACTGATGCACCACCCCATACCGAAAAAACACACTCTGTATAGTTGTTGAGTGCTAGAGTACCTATTTATTGTTTATATACAATCCATAAGCCCCCCTTAATTAACGATCTAAATAATAATATCAAATGTAGATTGTTAAATTAAGAGGAACCCCTTTGAATTGGTTGGTACTTACTATGTATATGTATGTGGGAATAGGTATTCAACAAGGTACATCTCGAATGCAGGTATTGATTTTCTGTGTAAAGCCTCATTACGCGGCGATTCATTGTGCAATTGTAGCTAAAAATAAATTGGCCTGAGTGTACATTGATTTTGTACGAGTATTCTTTAAGATGAATTAGCAAGGCCTATTTGCGTACATACGCTTATTATTGCAAAAACCTTTTGATATCGACATCCATAGGGGATGATGCAGTCGTACCTATCTATAAGACTATCTCTCGCTCTTTCTGTTATTCAACATATTTTATAAGTTTGAATGAATACACAACAGTTGTTAGAGAGGGTCACGTTCGGGCAATTACGTGTGCCATCCGAACATATTTCTCTTCGCTGTTCCGAGAAATTATGATATTGATTGAATATTGAGCTGAGGTACCCAGGTAAGTAGCTGACTTGGATTTGCTCAGTTACTTACTTAACTAATTAACTGTACCTACTTAAGAAAGCGGCTCAGAGGTACTGTATATCGGTTGTTTTTCTCTCTTTTTCTTATCGATAATGTTGATTGTATCGGTAATAACATAAATAAACTTAAAATATTGGCGATTTTAAGATGAACTGCTTAACCATTTCCGTCGTTTTCGTCCGTTGTCCAAGTCCAGAGTAAGTAGATAAATTGATGTAAGTTCATCACGCGTTTGGAGCTCTTGTCTATTACCAACAAATTAATTAATCCCACATCTGGACGCTGGGCGCAATCTTGTTTTATGGACGTACTTAAAGATGTTGTAATCCAAACACTTCAAGGTACCTACATAACAGCAACAAGTCGACTTGCACGTATCAAGAGCAATAAAGACACGAAGTCGACATATTTACAAACAACTTATTCCTGTAACGAGTGACAATGATTTTCAGTAAAGAATCTGAAAAAACTGTAATGGACTCGCGTACCACAAAACTATAGGTACTGGTGCGTGCTAAACTGTTCAGGCCTTCGTTAAACAAAATTAATGATTTATAACGGGATTATGCCAGAAATAAAGATTTGTTTATTAGCTTCACGTTTGTTTATTTTAACGTTCTGTCTGTTGGTATACATTCCCGGTTAAAGGTTCAGGAATGGCTACTGCTACTCCGTAATTATTGCTCAATTTTCAACGAACATGAAGGGCAATGAGATTAGTTTAGTCTCTGTATTATAAAAAAAGGGCGTGCTACTTCACAAACATTTATATATGGCGCACTGCTCTATAGTACCTACCTACCCAAAAGTCATACAGTAAGATATACTGTATTTATGAGACATTTCTCACATGCGTTTCGGAACATGACGATAAAGGGATAACTACAGCATTTAACACGATATTCAGTTTTTATTCTAAATAGCCAAATACCTTAGCTAGAAAATTACTTTAGGTTGAAAATATAGAACTCCGAATGGTTAATCATTTTTACAGTTCATGCATGAATGGGATATAGTGTATAATAAATACTGACAACAAAAATTTAATTATAGAATGAAAATGCTAGCGCCACGCGCCACCTGTTGAATATTTTCTTAAACCATCAATAGTTTAAGAGAGTCTGGAACTATATACTTTTTAGTCGATTAGTTACTATGTTTTGAAATAAATTGCACTAATTCGTAAAACCATCGTAATAGAAAGAACAAATTAAAATAAATTAACACTATGTACTTAACAACTTGATTCATTTCTTCACATTCCCATATAAAACCCGAATGTTTAATTAATACGGCCACAAATTATTTTTGTGGAGTTTTATTTAATTAATTTATTTTGAATTAAAAATGAGTTCATTGGAGTGTAATTTAATTAGTGTAACTTGATTTTAATGCTTGATTTCGTTACATAACAGAAGAGGCTAAAACTTTAGTAGGATATGTTTACAGGCAAACTCTTTAATCAAAGTTGTTATATATTATTTATTAGTGTGGAAAATAATGATGAAACAATGAAATATTTTTTACTTTGATTAAAACAATCGAACCTTAACAAATTATTATCAAATCCCAAAAAAAAAAATTATATTTCCAAAAATTGATAAAACTTTAATACCTACCTGATTTAAGTCCACTAATACCTATAACTTTAACAATGAAAGGTCAATGACTCCTATGTACGAGTATAGGTTACCTTGACCTTTGTATTAGGTGTATTATATAATATTCGGGTTAGTATCATAATGACTAAGTCTATAAATGATCGTTATAATGACTAGATCTGAAAACGACAAAGACTGCAAGAAGTCTTTATATAAAACTAGCTGTCCCGGCAAACTTCGTGTCGCCTTAGAAATTAGAATCAATTAGCTGTATCAAATTCTCCTAAATATTTTGAGAACGGAAAGCATTTCGATTCGGGCCCCATACGCCCATGGAGCTCCCGACACTAATAGGTCACCGGGGCCCATACTTCCACCTACGGAGCCTATATACCTATGGGACCCATACAACCATAATATACCTCTATGCTCAAGGGCGTTCATACTACCATAAACCATCAATTTTTCGACCTAAATAGAAAAATAGCCACCATAAATATTTTCGCGGCCCAAGCAACGGGCATTTTGTTAATTCAGAATCACTCTGACGATATTTGCACGGATTATGTCAATTCTATATCAAACGTCAGATAACATAGAAGAATATCATACAGCAGTATTAGAATAATAAACACATTTTTTTCCAATTCGTATTCCAAATTCAAAATTTAGACATGGCGTATGTCGGATCAGCTATTTTATATGGTGATTATGTATTCGTAAATTTTCTAATTTTCCGCGCAATTTTCTTCATTTTTTCTTTCATAAGAACCTTCTCCTAACAATAACGAACACAACAAAAAAAGAATTAGCGAAATCGGTTAAGCCGTTCACGCGTGATGTCGTGACCAAGGGAAATAGGGGTTCATTTTTATATATATCTTCTAATATATAAAATTCTCGTGTCACAGTTTTCGTTGCCATACTCCTCCGAAACGGCTTGACCGATTCTCATGAAATTTT
This sequence comes from Eilema sororculum, assembly GCA_914829495.1. Classification (NCBI taxonomy): domain Eukaryota; kingdom Metazoa; phylum Arthropoda; class Insecta; order Lepidoptera; family Erebidae; genus Eilema; species Eilema sororculum. Next base: position 26,365,154 of record OU618537.1, read on the forward strand.
GTGAGCATATTGAGTAGGTCTGAGAATCGGCCAACATCTGTTTTTCATCCCCCTAAATGGTGCAGCGGGAACGGGATCTGACACCACGAGGGTAGGAAAAAATTGGCGGTACGAAGTTCGCCGGGACAGCTAGTAGATATACCTATAGATTTACAAGGTAGCAAAATTTGTAATGAAGCGGTGGTTTGGCTGAATTTTGATACTTTTGTGAAGCGACTGCCATCGAACTCCACAAATCTTTTTTTTTTTATATAGGACACGTCAATTTAACTTCACCTCGCCTGATGTTAAGCAAAGGCAAAATCTCATCATTGGCGTTGGCCGAGGTACATGGACCTGTTAATTCTCAGGAGGTCATCGATATCCACCGCTCGGTGCGCACGCCCCCCCCGCACCGGCGCTACAAGGGCGCGGTGCTGTGTATGGGAGTGATCGCTGCACTCCTGCTGCTCATGGGAGTGATCACCGCGCTGCAGATCTACGAGCAGGTCATGAACGACGTGCAGCGGCACAACAGATACCAGGGCTTCTGCTCCATCCCGCTGTCCCGCGTACGTATTTAGAAACAAAGAAAGAAAAATGTTTTATTTAAATTTGTCACGGTGTTGTGTTGTAACATACATTCACGTATGGAATTATCTCCCTGCTATGGTTTTTCTAAACGGTTTTTTTTTATAAATATATGTAGGACACGTCCCCTGATGGTAAGCTGAAAGCAAAGTTTAAGGAAATACATTCTTCAAAAGAGGCATTAGAGCTTCTTACAGAATTCGCAGCATGACTAAGACATCCGTGGTGTTGTACACGTCCTTAGGCCACGGTAACCACTCTCCATCAGGTGGACCGTGTGCTTGTTTGCCTAAGTAGCAGAGCGGTTTAAAAAAAGTATTCAAGAATTTAAATATTCGATAACGTACTTCTAATTGAAGCTGTGGTTTATGCAACCGGGCTGTATTTTGAATACCGAAATAGGAGGAGAACATTTCCTTTTAAATTGGGTATTCTACTGACTATGTAGTCAAATTAGTTACTTTTTGCTAAACGTCAAAACGCTAAGTTTTAAGGTAACTTTTATGAAAAAAGATTTAGTGACGTCATAAACTTTAATAGTTCTTTTTTTTTATACAGGACACGTCAATTTGACTTCACCAAATCGGTTGTGGATGATTAAAAATAAATAAAAACTATAAAATAAGAACCGATGCAATTTTTAACGCTCTTTTACCATTCTAATTTTAGTAAGCTGGGTTATATAATTCTCCACCACGTCAAGCCACGTCGCCTCAAAGACGTATAAGATGGGAAATTTGAATCATATCGGGCGTGTCTCAGTAGCTGAATTGGTCAGGCATTCCCCCTGTAAGGGAAAGACTGCGGGTTCGAGTCCCGCCCGAGAAGATTCTTTTTCCCTATGTATTCGATTTGTATAGTTAGCATACTTAATGCTGTAAAAATTCCTTCAATTGTTTGGGCGCAGTTATCAAAAATCAATGTTTAAAAATGATTGTAACATCATTCATTGATTCCGATAGTTCGTAAGAAAATCGGTAGATGACGCCACGTCGCCTTAAAGACGTATAAGATGGGAAATTTGAATCATATCGGGCGTGTCTCGGTAGCCGAATTGGTCAGGCATTCCCCCTGTAAGGGAAAGACTGCGGGTTCGAGTCCCGCCCGAGAAGATTCTTTTTCCCTATGTATTCGATTTGTATAGTTAGCATACTTAATGCTGTAAAAATTCCTTCAAATATATAATTTATTTTAACTATAGGATAATACCCAATTATTAGGTAGGCAAGGAACCACGGGGCACTGCTAACAAATGACAAGCTATTCTGTATTCAATACAGTCCACTTAGTTAAACAAACTCTTCATTTTAGCTAAGTATTACACCTGGTTCCGTTTCCAGGACATCCAGATGCTTGAACAACGCAAGGCACCCCTGCGTTGGAAGACCACCGAGAATGCTGGCCACGTGGAGCCCGAAGTCCAGGTGAGGAAACATTGATCAATGTGCTTATTAAAGGAACATGATGTTTGTATGGTGGTAGGCAGGCAGAGTGAATCATGTTTTCCATCCGACAGTAAACATACAGCCCATGACTAAGTAAGTGCCCGCATGACGGCAATAGGTTCGCCTCCTTTTACATGGGACTGAAAATCATAGCTGCCGAAATATGGGTGTTGTACACCTCTGGCTACCTCTTTGGGGTGTACAGGCGTGAGTATATGTATGATATATATATTGTTAGGTACATTTTGTTACTGATTGATTGATATGAAAAAACATGAAACTCTTAGTTTTACATATTGAATAACACACTTGTACTTTTCCACTGACTTTATTTCTAGACCTGACCGGTTTCGCCTTACGGCATTCGCAAAGGTTCACATTGATGTTTCAAAAATTATAATTCGGAAACACTACAATATTTGCATTTTTTCATGTGTGGGTAGTTTTAAAATTCGGTATACCAGTTAAAAAAAAATCCCCAAAATGTGGGGAATAATTATAAGTTTGGCCTCACAATTTTTAATGATCAATATAATATATAAAATTGCATTTGAATTATAATGTCAACGAATAATTTAAATGTCAAATGAAAATAATAATGGCGAATGGTAATGTCGAATTACAAATGATTAAAGGAAAATTCTATCGAAATGTCAAAATCATAATTAAATTGCATTGAATTAAGTTATTGTCAAATTAATGATGTCAAATGGTACTGTGCTTAACAAGACTGGGATTACAATATACAGAATGTCAGTAACAATATTAAATTAACAATTCAACACGAGCATGCAAAGCAAGTAGATATGTGGATATCATCATTCACTGGAGCAGGGGTGAGCGGCTCAGATCCAACTGTTGGTTTATTAAGTTGTTTCTGTCAGTACCTTAATAAACTAAAGTAACTTTTTTTTTTTAACTAGTATACCGAATTTTAAAACTACCCACACATGAAAAAATGCAAATATTTTAGTGTTTCCGAATTATAATTTTTGAAACATCAATGTGAACCTTTGCGAATGCCGTAAGGCGAAACCGGTCAGATCTAGAAATAAAATTAGTGGAAAAGTACAAGTGTGTTATTTAATATGTGTAGCAGATTCCACCAAGCGCCATCAATCTCCAGTATAAACAGTCTTAGTTTTACCTCAATACGCGTGACACATTTATCATGTTGTGGGGTGCTGTGAGCCGTTGCTTCGGCGTTTGGAGTATCACAATATTTTATAGGTAGGGAGGCCACGCAGCTAAATTTGTAACTTACTAGAGTGTCGCGGAAACCTATTAGAATTGGTAGATTAGATGATAGAAAAAACAATACGTTTCTTGAATAAAATACTTTTATTTCTTCTTTCTTTCTTATATAAAGTTTCCACTTTTAGTGGTAGGGGAAGTGTATACTTAACATAATAATAAATAAATACTAAATAAATACAAAATAAATACATAATATTATCCATATTAATTAAAGTTTTGTATTACTTTGGCCTTATTTAATTTTTCAGTTATTCTTTCTTTTCATATTATGTGAGGTGTAACTCGTAGGTGTAAATAAAATTGGTAGAACAAATATTTTTTTCGCGCCCCCGTCCATATGTGTGGCTGCGGGAATTTGTCAATATGTAACTAGCCTCCCCTAACTTAATCTGACGCGCTCGAGTTCCTACCAGATTTTTCTCTACGGTTCTCTACTATTACCTGTATCAGTTTGTGAGGATGAATGGAAGGATGTAGGAATAAATAAATTCATTTTGGGGTTCCGTACCGCAAGAGGAAAAAACGGAACCGTTATAGAATCACTTCGTTGTCCGTCTGTCTGTCTGCCTGTCCGTCTATCTGTCTGTCAGTCTGTTTGTCTTTCAACACCTTTTTCTCGGGAATGCGTTTATACGTATTAAGTTGAAATTCATACCACATACTCATGTCTATAACGTCTTGAAGCTGAGCAAAAATCAAAATTCTAAGTCAACGCAATCAAGATATTTTAAAGAGTACTAGCTGAAGAGAGAATCCTGAAAGTGTTTGTTAGAATATGGTAGTTACTAGTAAGCTAAGCTAAAATGCTTGTGCTAAGAGTAGATTCACGTAGGTAGTGTAATGGCCAGGATTCGAACCCGACATCTCAATTCTCGATCATAAGGCCGACTCTTTAAGTAATAAGGATGAAATTTGACATAGAAAACAGACAAATTCTTGAAAATATCGTGGAGATAATTTTTCTGTGGGTCGTAAGAAACACGGTGGCAACCACAATTAATCTTCAAACATATTATGCAACATAAGGCATTAGACGAAACGAAACTTAGAGGACAGACAGAGTTGTTATATATCTTATTGAGCTCACTCACCTCAGTCAGCGATTGGGGTCGGTTTGTAAATGAATTATATGCTACAGGTAATATTGTTGACGGCCCCACTTATGAAACTGCTTGCAGTGGCCGAACTAGGTCACGTCCCGCACGTAGCTTTATTGATTATATTGCTGGGTCATCAGTTACGATGTGCTAATAAAATATTTTGAATTGAAATTTATTTAACATACCTATTTTATATTCATGCTATTTTCTCTTGAGGTGAGCAGAAATGTTTATTGTGTTTATTTGAATTAGAGAACATCCCCTTAGACAGGTGGTAATTTTTTGGCCGGCGGCGTATTGTAGAATGATGCATTGTCCTACGTGAGCGTCAAATGCGCTAACGCGATGCATTTCGACGTCATGCGTAAATATCAAATGATCGTTGTTCATTTTTGTGTGACACGTATTTTGATGTTGATGACAGTTGCCAACGTATGTCAATCCCATAAATTGATCAGTCTATTCTGCAAAACGTATTGCCTTTTATCTAGAGGGGCAGGTTTCCTACTGTGGTTTAAATTGCTCCATTACACAAAGGTCTTGGGTGATTCTTTTTTTTAATACATAGGACACGTCAGTTTGGCTTCACCTCGTCTGATGGTAAGCTGAAGGCAAAATCTCAGCCAATAGGGTCATCATTACAAATACGTTATATGTTAACAATGGCGGCAATCAGCTTGACGGTCTCATCATTTGCTTTTACATGCCCGCTTAAAGGATTCTCTAGGAAGAAGAAATTCAATGTTTGTAAGACTATTTTCACAAACTCTCACATAATATTGAGAATATTGAATGTTGGTCCATCAGGTAATCAGCATTTCCAACGAGGACCCTGAACACATCTTCGATCTGCTGCGCGAGGTGCTGGACATCGACATCGACGACGGCGTGGAGAAGATCTCCGTCGTCAACAACGGACACCCCGTCACCTTCGTGCACGACTTCGAGGCCAACGTGTCTGGTGAGTAGCACCCTGATATTGTCACCATTTAAAATTGTTCCAGGTTTCATCTGAGGTTTTCACTTTGGAGCAGTTTATTACATCTTTTCTTTTAGGTTTGGTTTATTCAGTTTATGGAAAGCAATTGCCATCAGCAGGTGTACCAGCTAGCAGGTAACTACCTGCTGGCAGGTAGTTACCTGCTAGCTGGTGGTCTCTGAAGATGGTGGTGGGTTCTCAAAGACAACCCAGGAGAACCTGACGTGATAACACTCAAGATGGTATTCTAAGGAACTCGCTATAACCCTCACACGCTTGTTATTTCCAGGTATCGTGGACGCCGAGCGCTGCTTCAGCATGGAGCTGGACCCGTCGCTGGTGCTGCGGCCCGCGCCGCTGCTGGCGGGGCTGCAGGCGGGCGCGGAGTTCGACGTGTCGCGCGTGCGCTCCACGCTGACGGCGGCGCTGCCCGCGCTGCGCGACGCCAGCTCGCAGGCGCGCGCCCTGCGCGAGCGCTGCGGCGCGCTCAACAAGCCCACCTACATGCTGCGCGAGGACAACGCGCGCATCAGTGAGTGGCCTTTGGCTTTAGTACTGCTCCTGCTACCATTCAAGACTATTCAAATTCAACTTTATTGTGAAACATAGGTATACAGTGATGGTCTTATAAATACGTTGATGAACTATGTTCAGCCAAAGTATCAAAGGCTAAAAACGGATTTTGAAATTGACATGGTCATTTACATTGGTAGTTTTTTTATGTAGGTGACAGTCAAGCACACATCCGATGGAAACTGCATACCGTTACTTGTGGACGTATGCAACACCAGTAAAACCTGTAAAAACTTTGTTGTGTCTTAAGAAAACCTCTCCTGTCCTTTATTTTGAGTACTGCATCTACTACATTTTTCTACTAAGTAGTAACCAAAGGGCAAAAATGGAATCTCCTCGTTACCGAGATTCCACTGTCATGCAATTACGGGCTTTCAGGCATTTCCTTTGCAATCAGTTAACCCAAAGTCATCTCCAGTTTCGTTTCTTCGACTTTCATTTCCGCTATACGAAAATTCTGTCATTCTCATAACACTCCACAAGCTTGCTCTGATATTATCAATCCTTTCATCAGTCATCTTTACCTTCACAAATATATTTGAAGATATTCTTCCCCATTATAACCCTCCACAACTTTTAAACTGCTCAACCGATTTTCAGCAAATATATCTAAAAATACTGGCACAAATGTTACCTTTTATAAAAAAAAACTGAATCACTGCATTTGTTGTCACTGCAATTGTTCGAAAACTAGTGCCACAGACAGATTAACTGACAGCAATGTCGAACTTATAATACACCGTCGTTTTTGCTAGATATTACGTATACTCGTATTCCAATTGCAGTCCGCAAGCGTGCAGTCGACGCGCCACCGCACGACTACATGCAGTTCGCGGGCCGCCGCGTGCAAGAAATCGAGATCAGCAACCTCGCCGAGCTGCTCGAGTACGAGCAGGGCAGCAAGCTTGCCGCCTAAGGGGCCCGCCCCGGCGCACTGGAGGGTAGCGGTGTGGATGTAGGAACTGCCGCCTAGGAGAAAACTATTTGGTATGGTCAGCATCAGGGCGATCTTGAGTACAAAGTCGCAAAATGATCTTAACACCAAGTTCCTAAGAGTAAATCATACTGTTTTATTGATTTAAATTGTATTAGTGTCCAAACCGAAGGTGTGTAACAAATATGAGAACAATGAGTCAAAGGGAAAGGAATCAAGGCGTTAAGTAATTTTGAGTAGGTATTTTGTTCGTCAAGATCGATATGATGTTAACAGTACTAAGTTCATTGAGATTATTCAGGATACTCAGATATTATGTTGTCAGAAGTCATGAAATTAATTATAAATCGAAAATAACTTTACTAAATCATAATGATAAAATTTGCAAAAATGTTAATGATAAAGAAATTTTGAGAATGGTTCACTTCAGGTTCATTTTGAAATGATGAGTAAAGAGCTCAATAAAGGTAACAGTAAACCTGTCTTTACTTACAGTAGATACAATAAAAAGTTAAATAACTTCATAGGATATTCACTAAATTACATTCAATTTGGCTTGAAGAACTATGCTGGCATTGTCTTTAATATCAATAAAACGAATTTTCGGCATTTTAAGAAATATATGAGCAAGGATAGCTCCTGTGAATTGAGGGTATATGAATAAAATTTTAAATTAGGACCAGCCAATATAGTTGAACTAAATTATGAAAGTAACACAAGATTTTTTCTAAAGCTGTTAAATATAATTTTAAGCAATTTAAGGACTGATTAAGCAATGTAAGTGTTTAGTAGCAATTTTCATTGTCTTGGCAATATAACCCTGTCTGTTTGTAACAGTAGATGTTATATTGCACTTCTTGTTATGTTGTAATATAACAAGAGTAGCACAAGACGTAAAAGTTGTTATTTCGAACCTTTGGGAGATCCAATGTCATCACGATTCAAGAGAATCGTTCTTTGGCTTATTATTAATGGGGTGTTGTATTGAAATTGTTGGTGTGTGTTTGTTTAAAATGATATTTGATGGTAGAAATAAATATTCACACAAACAAAAATGCGAAAATAATGTGAATGCAGGAAACTCAGTACCTATTTCTTCTTAATTTTAGACATGCGTGGTACTAATACTCGGGAATATAGGAAAGATTAGTCTTTTGCATGTAAACGCACACAATATTAACAAAATGGTTGTATTTTGTTGGTTGAATATTCATTACATTTGCATTGGCAGTTTAAGACATCTTGCGATATTTCAGCTTGTCACGTTTTGACTTCGTTTCAAATGGACATACGTCATTTTAATTACTTTATTTTTATAAGGGAACAAGGAAGAGTATTCATTCCAGAAGGTGGAGGTTAGATAGTAGCGTAACATGTTACATTGTGATAGTTTGGCTTTGAATAAACCTTGGAAGACATTTAGAATTTGTTATAAATGCCGCAAACGATTTTGTGCCAAAACATACAAATGATTGTAATGGCTATCGCATATCACGCACTTAGTACACTTGTAACATGTCACGTTGATCTATTATACATATTCCTATATCCACATCTAAGTGAGATTAGTTGAGAATTTAAAAATAATTAGTCCAATCTTAAATTGTAAACATGAAATACATTTCATGTAATAGGGCGTAAGAATGTTTAGATAACCAAAAATTGTTATGACTTTTAGTGAATTTTAATTATGATTATACTTAAATTTGAGTTAAATCATTTATTTTTTTTATTGTTGATTTTGATGGATAAATATGTTTTAAGTCTTTTATTATAATTTATTTTAAGAACAATATCATTGATCTTATTGTTAATTCTGTAAGTATTGTTATTTTAAATTGTGCCATTTTATTTCCTTGGAAGGATATTATATTGTAAGGTAGTTTAAGATTAATAAATATGAAAGTAGCGCACGTATCCACTCGTGCTGTAAGCACATGCATAGTAATGCGAATCATAATCTCAACATATAGGTACCTCTTTCACAATTAAATATTTTTTTAGTCCATATGCTGAGGAACAACAGGGCTGAGTATTTTGATTATTTCTTAGATCGTAAGCGCCAAGAAGATGGCATTTAATTATGACTTAGATCGTAAGCGCCAAGAAGGTGGCATTTAATTTTGACTTAGATCGTAAGCGCCAAGAAGATGGCATTTAATTTAAATAATTGTTTTAAGCGCCAAGTAGGTGGATCGTTATTTTAATTTATTTTTGTCGTAAGCGACAAGATTGGTTAGGTCTTACTTTATAAATACATTTCGTGTTATTCCTCAGTATTCTTTGTCAACGTAAGACGTTGACAATTTTTTTTAATTTACCTGGCATTGCTTGACTCGAGACCAAAGAAATGGTGTTTGTTTTTATTCAATGCCCTCTATGGCATGCCAGTTCGCTATTTTCTCACGGTTGCACGTGATACTATCAACTGTTATTTATTTTTAGAGTTCACATAAAGTGATGTAAGAAAGAAATGCATATTAATTAAATAAACCAATCGTGTGTTTTATTTTAAATGATAGTATCCTGTTTTTCGTAATTACTTTCAAGAACTTTTATTATGGCACTTATGCTAAGATTTATCGATATTTGACGACTAAATTGAGAGACGAAACGGCGTGCGGTTTTAGGCGGTCCAGCATAACCAGCCCGCCGTCTGGTGGAGAGTACCTTTTTGAATTTCAGCACGAATAATCTTACGCTAATGTTGTTCCACAAGTTATATTTTTTACTAGCTCTTACTTGCGGCTCTGCCCGCGTGGATGTCGGTTATCGCGACCAAACATAGCCTATGTCCTTTACTCCTCCCCCTACCAAATTTCATCAAAATCGGTTTAGTGGTTGAGGCGTGAAAGCGTAACATACAGACAGACAGACAGAGTTACTTTCGCATGTTTTTTTTTTATATAGGACACGTCAATTTGACTTCACCTCGCCTGATGTTAAGCTAAAGGCGAAGTCTCGGAAAGAGGGTCACCATCGGAAACATGTACCATGTTAACAGTGGTGGCACTCAGCTTGACGGCCTCATTAGATGCCTTTTCACGCCCCGCTTAAAGGACCCGGGACTGTAGGAAGAGGGAAACACGTGAGCTGGCAGGGAGTTCCAGGTCTTAATGGTGCGACATAGGAATGAGTCACTGAAACGCTTGGTTCTAGCAGGTATACTCTGCACCGTAAATGAATGGCATCTTAGCCCTGCACGTGTCGTCCTGTGCCCTTCGGCTTCAAGGACCCACTAAGCAGACCCACCGGTGGGTCTTAGAATACTGACATGTCTCCAGGGGCCCACTAGTGGGTCCACTGAGATTTTATTATCTTTGAAGACCCACTAATAACCCCTTCGTTGTCAAGGTTCATAAAGCAGACCCACCGGTGGGTCTCAGAATACTGACATGTCTCCCAGGGCCCACTAACGGGTAGGCTACATTGATTTTTTAATTTTATGTCTCCTAATACCCACCATGAAGTTAAATGTAAGAAAAAATAATCACACTAGATGCTTGAGATCATCGGAAAAGTTGAAAATTTTCAATCCCTGCATATTTCACGAGGTTTCGAGATAAATTAATTGTATACAATACAAGCTGCATGCTTGTGGAATACGCTACTACTCGTAGAATCAGTTAAACGGGCTCAGACGCTCTCAACGTTTAAAACATTACATAAGGAACACTATTTGTCTCTTTGTTATTAGTATTAAGGAATATACGAGCATGTAAGTTGTTTATTGTTTTATATAAAAAAAATTGTATTATATGTACGTAGGTGTATAATATGTTCTTGAGATGTAATTATTAATATATATGTATTATATTGATAATGTTTTACGGATACAACATGACAATGACAAACACGATAATTATATCATTTTCAATTATTCTCATCCGACCAGTACTAATTTAAGAAGGTTATACGCTATTTTCATTAATGGGTCTTCAAAGATAATAAAATCTCAGTGGACCTACTAGTGGGCCTTTGGAGACATATCAGTATTCTGAGACCCACCAGTGGGTCTGCTGTAAGAACCTTGACAATGAAGGGGTCATTAGTGGGTCTTCGAAGATAATAAAATCTGTGTAGACCCACTAGTGGGCCCTTGGAGACATGTCAGTATTCTGAGACCCACCGGTGGGTCTGCTTAGTGGGTCCTTGAAGCCGAAGCGGTCCTGTGTAGGAAAGGAGAGGGTGGGACTAATTGGAAGAGCTCGTCAGAACATTCACCATGGTAGAGACGGTAGAAAACTGCCAAAGACGCAACATCTCTACACATCTGCAAAGGCTCGAGGGTGTTCGTGACCTCAGGATTCCCAATAATGCGGACCGCACGTCGCTGCAACCTGTCGAGAGCATCTAAGTAGTAAGTGCTTTGCGGAGCCGTCCCAGAGATGTGAGCAGTATTCCACGCAGGAACGAATTTGGGTCTTGTATAGAAGACACCGCTGTTCCGGCGTGAAAAAACGTCTCACTCTGTTCAGGACTCCGAGATATTAGTATGGATTATAAAGGTACCTACTGAAAAGGATTATTTCTGGAAAAATCCTGTAGAGAAAATTGATTTTTAAAATGTGCTATTGAGTTTTTATAATACAGAATATTGAGGCTAAAATTTAAAACTTAGTGCACCCTTACATCTTACACACATTATGCTCTAATTTTCTGTTACAAGCAAATCTATTAGAAACATTGTACACTGCTGACTTTTTATAAAACTTAGGTTGCAGACAAGCATACAGCTTACCTGACGGAAAGCAGTTACCGTGACCTATGGGTATTTAACAAAAAAGAAGAAAAAAGAGTAAAGGAAATTCGTGTGCTTCGACCAACATAATCCATATTCATTCGATTGGTTTAAGCGACCACATTTTACTAGTAATAGCCAAATCAGTTTAATCTTGCATCGTTTGTAGTATTTAAATGGGGTAATAAGGTAAAATAAAGGATTTTTCTAAATATCCAGTTAATGTTCGATTACTTAATTGGTAGTTACTGGAATATCAGATTACTGGGACTGGATTTTTCTTTTTTAGTTCTGTACAGCTGGACTACACCTCGTGCCAAATGGATTGAGACTAAAGTTTGTTGACCGATTTGACCTTGCAACCTGTTTGGGCCAGTTACTTAGGGGTTGCAAACATTTTTCACACTAGCAAAACCGACAGCAGCGCCACGTGGCGCCTGCGTGTACCTTTATTTATATTACAGAAAAATAACTACATGTTATGATATTTAAGGCGATTGGCACACTGCAACGCTCGACGCGGCGTCGGGCGTCGACGCGCGTTGGCGCGATAGTCCGAGAGATATTAGAATTTTTTTGGTAGGTAGGTGTGTGAAGTAATCTAAAATTTTGAGAAAAGTAAAGTAAAGCCATCCGGCCATTAGCTCGATAGCCCAGACTATATTAAGAACGCTAGAGATGAAAAGAAAATGATTAGAAGTGCAAGCTATTTTCGACTTATTGACATGACATAGTAACTATTTTTTTTTCTTATATTCGTGATCAGCGTCATCTATTAACGCGAAAAGAGACGTAACTAAGAAAATGCCATTTAGGTTGAAAGTCGCTTGCAGTCTCTGCGTGTTCCAATAACGAGCCAAAACAGTGGTGTCGGCTCCAATACCCGATATTGGGCATCAATATTTGACTTCCTCCGATCTCGGAAGTCGGATATTGGATATCGGTCGTCAGTTGATGTGAAAGCGCTCTAAATTTGCCGTTAAATAGTCATGTTGCATTGTAATAATATTAATTTAAAATTCGTCTCAAATACCTACACAGAAATTTCTAACAGCTCTCGGACTAAAAATCCCTCGAAAAATACGCGCGTGAATGCAGATTTCAGTGTGCCATACCTCGCGTTTTCTGCTTGTACGCGCGTATTCTGCGGCGACGCGCGTGATTGCGTTGTCAGTGTGTGCGACCCCGCGTTTTTCTATACAAAATGAGCTCCGTAGAGGCGACGAGCGCGACGCCGCGTCGACGCAACAACGCTCGACGCCGCGTCGCGCGTCGCAGTGTGCCAATCGCCATTCTCAATCGATCGTGCACGGCCTAGCTATGTAAAGTACTGATACAGAATAATTCTTAGAAATAGTATTATAATATTTACATAGATGGCGCTGTGTGAACGGGGCAAATCGTAGCCCGTTCAATTGGGGCACGGAGTACGAAAAGTGAAGTACTGTGTGGTACCACTGAATGTTAAAGTACTAAGTTGTACTCAACCTAGATAGATGGCGTGTTGAAATTACAAGAAAAATGGTCGTATAAAGAAAACAAAAAGAAAAATAGATTAATAATAAATAGAAAAGAAATTCGAAATTCGACTTCAATTTGGAACCATCGATGTATAAATTGCAGAACTGGTCCTGGGGTCTACGGCAGAGGAGCGGTCGCTATCTAGGTATTACCATATTATGACAGTGGGTTTAAAAAGTTAAATGTTCAAAACAATATCCAGGGCTGGTCATGGGCTGTTTACCAACCATGTTTGCTGTCGGATGGATAACAGTCATCATATCCCTCAGACGCCCTCTACAACACTTACGGGAAGAGGGGATGGCCCTATTCTAATCCACTGGGAACCAACATGACAATTTTTTTAAATGAAATTTTATAGTATTTCATATGCTACCTCACTAATCTAAATTGATTAACATGGAATTTTTTTAAAGATCTAGGCGGGATTCGGACCCACAATCCTTCTCTTACAGGTAGAATACTTTGACCACTAAGCTACCGGACCCGACCCGAATTAATCCAAATTTTTCCTTGAATTTTTTTTATAAAACATATGTTAATTTGACTTCATCTCAGCTGATGGTAAACTAAATGCAAAGTCTCGGAAAGAGGGCCACTATCGTAAATATGTACCATATTAACAGTGGTGGCACTCAGCTTGACGGCCTCATCATATGCCTTTTCACGCCCCGCTTATATCTGTCTTTGGGGCGATGGTGGAGCTGTCTACCGACACTTTTATGAACGAAGTAGATAAAATCTGTGAAAAAGAATCTGCCTAAAAAACACATGGCCACTCCTGTCTAATCACATGTATTCATGTCCATAGATATTGTTTACACACTTTATCGAAAAGCACCTTGCTGCAATTAATTAATCGATCAAAACCTAGAGGCAAATTAAAAGAACAATAAGGCAGGCTAACAATTTATTGCACAGTAGCACATATTAACTACGTCAACAAAAGAAATATGGGCTGCGTATTCTGTAATAAACTAGAACGAATTTCTATACAAGCGCGCCGTGTAACCATTGTGTTGGGACAAAACTCTCAGAACGTACAGCGCGCGCTTTCTTCCATAGTTCCATTTTTGAATTTTATAGGAACGCGGGAATGGCGGCCGCATCGGTGCCATTCACTAGCATACGTGCACGCCCATTGTACCCTCCGTGAATGCCTATCTTTTGATGTCTCCAATTTTACGACGTAGGCATAGACGTAGGTACTGTTTTTCTGAAGTTCGTATTTCCTAGGTTAATAATTAAAACCTAGCTCTGAAACCGCTGAACTGATTATGACGAGATTTTTATTGTTCACTAGCTGACCCGGCAAGCTTCGTTTCGCCCATGGAGCTCCCGACTTCCGTAGGTCACCGGGGCCCATACACCTACGGAGCCCATTCACCTATATACCATCCATATGAACCATCAATTTTACGACTTACATTAAAAAAATAGCCACCATAAAGATTTTCGCGGACCAAGCAAATCCGCAATTCCCTTCAATCGTTTGCTTTACGCGAAAAAATGGCATTCTGTTACGAAAATTTGCAGCACGTATGTCAATTCTATGTCAAACGTCAGATTACATAGAAGAATATCAAAGAAGGATTAGAATGAACACAATTTTTTCGAATTCGAATTCCAAATTCAAAAATAAGAGATGGCGTATGTCGGGTCAGCTATTTTATATTATATTGGTTGACAATTCTTAAAGTTTCTAATTTTCCGCGCAATTTTCTTCATTTTTTCTTTCATATGAACCATCTCCTAACAATAACGAACACAACAAAAAAGAATTAGCGAAATCGGTCCAGCCGTTCACGCGTGATGTCGTGACCAAGGGATACAGGGGTTCATTTTTATATATATATAGATAGATAGGTGATGTTGTGAGGTTTAACTTAGGCTAGTTTTAAATTTAAATTGAAATCCCCGCGGTCGATGTTGCGAGCATAGCTCTACTTAACCAGTACAAAATACACGAAAATAAACACATGTATTATTCCTAAGTACTCGTAGGTACAAAATCAAACGGCTTATTACCGATTCCTTCCGAACAATTTTAAGGTTCAAAATAGCGTTTTACTAAGGTATACTTTTTTTTTTTTTAAAGAAAAAAAAAAAGTCAATGAGTGTTATCAGAAACCGCATAATTACACCTCTTTATCTATTTTAATAACGAGAATTGACACTTCACCGACCTCAAGCCGAATTACTGAAAAAGCCTAACTGAAACCTACATTGTTGTAGTCCCGCGTTCGGCGAACACTCTCGTAATTAGCAACCGTACTTATGACTAATAAACTAACAAAACAACATCCACCCAATTTACATATTTCAATGAAACAACACTAGATCCATTATAATTAATCTGTAATTACGAGTTGGGGTATCGGTTGTTTGCGAGCCCGAGTTAGTTGTTTATAGAGCCAATATTAGCTAGTATCGGAATCAGCTAGTGTTGTTGAGAGGCGCCTCGCGGGCCCGCATTAAGACCCATTTAGACGGAGCGAGTTTCTCGCCTGCAAGATAAGATTATCGAAAGAATATAAAAAAGTTGCTTCGTCTAAACATTCACAGAACAATGTCCGCTCGATCTTCCAATTTGGCGAGAATTACCTCGCAATTGAATATTGATAGTGTCCGTCTAAACAGAATTTTAAATCAATAACAAAGACATTTTGTGCCAGTTGCTACCATGAGTGTACGATTAGTCGCTTACGACTCTCGTATAATCGTAGGTGAGAATTTAGTGTTTGCCTGTATTTAAATATTTTGATACGATAATGGTACCTATGGCGATTATTGCTTGTGATTATAGTAGAGTACGATTTCTCGAACCGAAACATACGAGAATCTATGCCCGTCTACATGGGTCTTTAAGATATGCTAATGTTATTAAGCGTACGCGAACATTATCTTTTAACTGGCGGACTTTATAAACAGCCATTGCATCGGAGATCTTTCTAGATAATACTAGACAATGCTAACGTTCTCGTTCAAACTCGATCGAGTTGGTCTCGGTTAGGTTAACTCGATATGGAGATTATATCGGCTTATTCCGTCTTAAGCACCTACTCAATTAATTCTGCGACTAAGATTCGGGTAATATCTTGAGCGGCTTACAAAGTCAAGCAGTTTATTACTGGGTATTGTTGTGGAAGATATTATATTCCCATACTTATGTATGTCAGAGGGTAAGCAGTGGTATATTTACTTTAATATTTTGTTAGTTTTAATTTCGATCATATTAAGGGCGGCGTGCCTATTTCACAACTTTTTCGGACTCCATATCGCTACAAAGTAGGTACAAAATTTTCTTTTGGACTTCTTGTCTGTTTGTCTAACAGTAAAAACTAATGAAAGGATTTTGATGTGATTTTGTATTAGATAATTCTTGGTCAGACTAAAGTGAAACCAGAGTTACGGACAGCAAACGTGAAAAAGCTACGGACATCGGCTAGTCTTCAACATAATCATATTGCTCTTAATTTTAATTGTTTTATCGTTTCATTAAATTGATTAAAGTTTACCATTTTATTATATATTTTCATTAGGAGCTCAGACTTGTGTGGATATATCTAGTTGCCTACTTAGTTCCTAGCTCGACTCTTCCTATTTCTTGCTCGGTGGCTCTCAGCAGATGAACGCAACAAGTTATGAGCACCACAAACATAACTAAAGCACATTTCTTCACCAAAATGTGTAAATTCATGCTCCGACTGCACTCCTAAGTTGCTTTAAGGAGTTAGCGAGGAGTTACCGTCTCCGCGTGTGAGGATATTTTCGTGAGAACTGGGTAAGGGTCACCGCTGACTAGCTGCATAGAACGCAAACGGTTTTATGTGGCGAATAGAAACGCGAGTCACATTAAAGTTCGACGCTCAATTCAATGGTATCAAAAATACTTCTAAAAGTAATCCATAATTCTATACTATAATATTATAAATGCGAAAGTAACTCTGTCTGTCTGTATGTTACGCATTCATGCCTAAACCACTGAACCGATTTTGATGAAATTTAAAGTAAGTACAAAATATACAAAGATCTGCGGTCGACGAAGTGAGGATAACCAGTACGGCTTCAGACAGCAAAGAAGGACAAGAGAGGCTATACTGGCACTGTGAAAACTTGTTGATTGGAGATGGAGCTGGGCATAGAGACATATTTATCATTTAACTAGCTTTTGCACGCGGCTCCACCCGCGTGCATGTCGGTTATCGTGACCAAACATAGCCTATGTCCTTTCTCATGGTCTAATCTACCCCTATACCAAATTTCATCAAAATCGGTTCAGTGGTTTAGGCGTGAAAGCGTAACATACAGACAGAAAGACAGAGTTACTTTCGCATTTATAATATTAGTATGGATGACCCAGAGAAGGTACTGTTATGCACTTGAGGTCCATTCGTCATATAAAAATATGTTGCAGTGCCGTGTCGCCAATCAGCGGCGGCCCTAACGGTGCTACGGCGAGTAAGTGCAGGCTAATGGAATCACGAGCACTTCTTCTAGTTATTGTACGTTGTGGCTGCAAGCATAATTATTTGATGAAGGGTGCGCAGAAAACCTTGTAATTCTTTTAAGGAAGATAATGTTCTTACTGAGTACTTTAAAAACGTAGAGGCCCAAGGTAAGAACAGCTTATCTAACATATTTTATGAGTTCTAGAATGTGGATATTGAAATAAATGTCATTTATTGGAAATAGTTGCCGTAATAAGGCGTAACTCTGGCTATCGGAAGCTTATTTTTTCAGAAAGCCACATGCGTAGAAAAGTGATTCTTCAAGAAGGGTATTATATATGGAAGGTTTCTTACAGGGTAACCTCTTTACATTAGGGCTCTTCCGCCACCAAATTGGCATAAAAAATGGCGTTACTCACAATAAGAATACCCACCTTAATTATACCTAACCTTATCCGCATGTTGTTCTATTAACCAAGACATTCGGCGAGATTAGGCCGTTCGCACACGATCCAATCGTGCAATACTCGACGCGTGTCGAATGGCTTGTTTTGTCTGCTCGCTTGCGCTGCACCGATATCATTTGCATATCTTAATCCGGTGAGAAGGGGGTGGGAATGGATAACGCATGTACGGGTAACTTACGTGCATGTGAAGTGTTATGGTAGGCAGAGTTGTATTTAGACATACGCGTGTTCAAGAGATGACATACCTACGGAAAATAACTGTATACCTAAACTTGGACTTCGTGAATGGAAAGAAAGGAAGATGGCGGCATTGAAGAGAATCCAGTAATTTGATTGGTCAAATGACCTCGATTTGACCAATCAGGTGCTACTACATGGCTACTACGATAGATACAAGGACGTCAGACCTTGGACAACAAACATACTACACCCATGTCTATCCAACGAAACTCTGTAGTACTAAACATTTCCAGCAATAGAAATTTGTGTTTGACTTGAGACCTTCTTGGCATTTTCTAAGACCCTGTTGGTTCCGGTTAATTTTATGAACTGATGATATTGTCCCGTAGTTCTTTCATTAGATTATCTCAGCTGACTTATTCCGAACGATCCTTTGTGTACAGCCCTGCCCTGAGCCCGGCATGCGATACTTAATAAGAACACGCTTTGAAGTCCCAAAGCTAATAAACATGAGACGTTAGCCTGTGTCATATGAGGCCGGCCAGAGTTCACTCCAACTATTTTAATCTAACTTGCGGCCCTTCGCCGTCTTTGTAAAATTCGGTACGAGTATTACCCTTGTTTAACATTTCTTAATAAATAACCACTAAACTGTACACTCACGCGAGTTTAAACCTTGGTGGTAAGAACTTAAGATTGTTTTTAACTTAGCATTGTTCTGGGATTTGAGGTTTTGGAGATGTACCGCGGCATAACGAAAGTTTTCAGGATTTTGTTATTGAATTTTGTTAGTGAGATATAAAGTTAATACCTTCGTGTCAGCCGCTCATAGTCACGTAACTGCGGGTAGGCACAAACTAAATTGAGGTAGATCGAAAATTGAAAGTATTTGAGATGATCTTTTTCTTTTTCTGGCGAAAAGGTCGAAGTGCGTTATGTATTCTTTGGGTGCGGAAGAGCATGAGATGTAATTTAATTGTGAGGTTGCAGATGTGGGTACTGCGAACGAATACGTGATGTTATTAATTCTACGCCGTGATACCATAGACTTCCTATGTATGGAATGGTATGGATAGGCCACAAAATTGTATAACGGTTTCGGGGTGAGATGGGAATGAATTTCAAATTTGGAACGGGACGCAGCCTAGATAAGTGAGTTAATAATGTTCACCTCTTCCCAGATGAGAGCTAAACAAAGTCAAAATAGGGTGAAGTTACGTACAATACTCAGAGATAAACCAATCACAAACGAGAGCGACTTCATGAACTATTACATTATTGTTTATCTGTGGGCTTTCAAAATTGATACTTTATCTGTATTCAAATGTTATATTTTTTGCATGGGCTTCGGTGATGACGTCATAAAGGACAATGTGCTTTACGACGCGGCGTTGCCACGAACTTTGCCTATAAAGCGTGGAATTTGGGAGCGAAGCACCGCTGTATGGTGCCCTATGCATAATACAAACACGTTCATGAATTATTCCCCCGCGCGATGGATGGAAGCGTTATTGAATGTCATTCGTCGCCGTGAACGTGTGCTTTCCAAATATCTAGTTTTCGCGCCTTCAGGTGACGTTGAATAAAAACATGGCGGCTTGATTTTCATTCGAAGTTTGAACATTGATATAAGTTTTACGCTTACAATATTTTTAAATTATGTATTTTATTATATGAAAACATATATAAGCAAAAACAAAAAATTCTTTAAACCTTCTAGCTTCGAATTAAGAGCCTTCTTCGTTTGTGAACTCGGTTACACATGAACCTTGCATGAACCAATGATTTCGTGAAGTGACTAAAATCAGAACTACGGTTGTCACATACATAAGATTCATCTTGTACTGTATGTTTACTTGAATGAAAATTTTAGACCATTTATTACGCTAACTTTAAAAAATCTAAATGTTTACTATCGGATAGAGAATGTTGGTTGTCACAGTCAAATGAATACTATAGTAATTTCGACCTTCTGCTTCTTCTATTTTCATATGCATTGTGTGCTCACCGGGTGTGCTTATTCTTAATTTTCCTTAAAATGTCAACACAAATTATATTTAATAAATTCTGCAAGATTCTTCAATAGAGAAGAGGAGTTATAATTGGCGTCGCAAGCCCAGTGAAAGAGCATACTGCTAGTTAAAGTCGACATAGTGGGTAGTTGTGGCCCATTCGTGCTGGGAAAATATGGCTCTAATTATTTTAGTCATTGGAAATTTTGCGACCTCTAAATTTTAGCAGTCTAGTAAAGTACATACGCAATACAAACGGGTAGGAGAGATGATGGTGGGCATTAACAAAAGCTTAAAAATAAAATAAAAATAAATAAACAAATATTCTACAACATTCTACACAACGCTATCTAGACCCATGGCAAGCTCGTGTTATGGAATCTAGAATGTGGATAAACATACTTAGATACTTTATTTTTGTAAATCGCCGTCCCCGTGGAATAAAATGATAAAAACTACCATTATCTTGATTTTAATGTTCTGTCATTTTCGAGATCTTTGAGTGTTAATACATCTACTTAATTTTTTTCGTAATTTTTTTACCGTTATTTACAGAGTTGCAAAAAATTACAATAGTATTCGAAGAATTATGACAGGCCTAAAAGAACGGGAATAAAAGGATAATATAATATTACCATAAACGTATCCTCATAATTTGCTAATTGAAAAATAATTAAGTTGCTAATTGACAAATCTTCGGTAGCTTAGTGGTTAAGGAGTCGACCTTACGATCGAGAGGTCCCGGGTTCGATCCTGGCCATTACACTACCGACGTGAACCCACTCCTAACACAAGCAATTTAGTTTAGCTGGAGGGGTTAGAGGGAATATTAGTAACTACGGTTCTAATATGCTTCTATAAAAAAAAAAAATAGTAATAGAATTATATTCTCGTAAAAAACATAAAACTTAATATGATACATGCATGTTATCATTTTATTCTCGTTCAAAACCGTCCACTCGTTTCGTATAAAGACGTTTGTCTAACGACTTAAGAAGTTCGCATCGACGACTTATGACGTTCGATGCAGCATTTATGAGAATATTTTTTTTTTTTTTATATTTGGTCCGTCAATTGACTGCACCCCGCTAGATGGCAATAAAGCTGAAGTGCAGTCCAGAAGATACAGACCACCATTCCCGGTGCCATTGGACGTAAAATGGTGGTCCCTAACTTGACGGCCTTGATAGATGCCTTTTCACGCCCCGCTTGAAGAACCCGGGACTGTAAGAAGAGGGAAACACGTATGCGGGCAGAGCATTCCAGCTCTTTATCGTGCGGCAGAGGAAAGAGCCCCCAAACCGTTTAGTGCGAGATGGTATGGATTCCACCGTGTGTGGATGGCACCGCAGACCAGCACGTGTTGTTCTGGATAGGAAGGGAGAGGGTGGGATCAGTTGAAATAACTCCTCAGAACACTCGCCGTGGTAGAGGCGGTAGAAAACGGCCAGAGAGGCAACGTCTCTAGGCAACTGCAGAGGTTCCAAGGTGTTGGTAACCTCAGGATCACCTATGATACGAACTGCACGTCGCTGCATTCTGTCAAGAGCGTCTAACAGGTATTGCGCGGAACCATCCCAGAGATGAGAACAGTATTCCACACAAGAGCGAATCTGTGTCTTGTAAAGAAGACACCGCTGCTCCGGCGTGAAAAACCGCTTCGCCCTGTTCAAGATCCCGAGTTTGCGCGACGCTGTTTTGATGACGCTCTCGATGTAATTCTTGTTGTTCAGGTTGCAGCGATATTAAAGTATTATCATCATCACTCCCATCCCAAAAACTCGTAGAAGAAAATGATAAGTAACGAGTATCATATTTCTCTCTGATCACGCTGAACGGAGAATAAAATGCTAATTGACATTATACAACTTTGATGATGATTCATTTACACTAAATTTTTATTCTTTAATTATCTTAATTTTGACAGGTGTTAGGCAAATTCGACTAAAACGATTCAAATGAAGAAAAAATTATGTTTTAGAAAATCTAACTATCACGCACCTATTCCCAGTAATGCCGGAGTAATCGTTGAAAACATGTTTTTTATTTTTCCTGAAAAATTTCTCCGGGGACGGCGAAATGTATACATATTATACATAGAAACACCCAGAACAATACAAAAAGCCATATTCATGCATACAAATATTTGCACTGAGCGGGGCTCGAACCCGCGCCTACTGCACAGCACTACCGCTACGCCACAGAGGCTGTCTTTTTAAAATATTGTATTGTCATCGGACCTTGATACAAAACAAACATACATGCGAAGCTAATAAAAGCAAGTTAAAAGCATTAGTTCATTGATTCGCGCGACATCAGGTTAACTTGCAGTCTAACTTACATATCCGACCATTGTTCAAATTGACGACTGCTTAAAACCAATGAACTCTGAGTTCTAGTTCTACTTTTAAACACAAATGAACCGCTAAGCTCCCTACGAGGAAGTTACGCACGTCTTTTCTACTGTTACTCTATCTTGCTCATAATACATATTACTAATAGAAAAGTTTTACCCAGTTTCCGAGTTATTTCCGAGAACTGACGGTAGGAATAGGAATTCTCGAACATCGATTAGAAGGAAACTAATATTGAAATATCGATTTACATAGTTTGTTTACGGTAGTTTTAAAATTATAAGGTTTTTCGGGGAATAGTATGGTGAGTTTATGAAATGAAGACATAACAATTTGAAATAGGAATTGTGTGAGTGTAAGGGAATATATGATCTTCGTAGCCTAAGTAAACCTCGCCAGATAGAAATTTATCTACTGTTTGGCAGACGAGAAAATATTCTATTTACCTCATGCAGGTTTACAAGGCGTTTTATTGTCGGGATTGTGTTTATGAATTTCGGACTATTTATTCATTCGGAATTGTAATTATTTGCTTATATTGTAATTCGGAACTCTGACATTCGTAGTTACAAAATAAGGAATTTTGAAATTCAAGACTTCGTTTCAAGGCTTTTTCAAGACTTTGTTGGGTAATCGACTACTCCTTTGTTCTTACTAATATCCCATTTAATAAATAATTAGTCCTTGCAACACTGGGCTGCAGAAAGTGCTGCCGCCCACACGCGGTAATATTTTATTTTCCGAAATTGGTGTGAATACTCGAAGTATTTATGTGTAAAAATGGTGTATTTTTAGCCATAACGCCTTGGATAACGCACACGCGTGTAGGAAAGTGGCATATTACAGTGAATTGTGACTCTACGTGTTCAATCCAAACCTCCCCAGTGAGCTTTTAGGTCCCCACAACTTTACTAAGGCATCAATCATCATTCACCGTTATCGTCATCATTAACGTCATCAACTCATCATCATTATTATCATCATCAACAATCATTTCTAAGGAAATAAATAAAACTGAAATAGACTCAGTTTAGTGAACAGTTTGTAGGGGACCGGTACATACCTACCTACCTACTCGCGCCATTTTATATACACGCCATTTTTTTCCCGATTCAAAATGTCAGATTAATGAGCGACTTGGATATTAAAATAAACACATTACTTAGCCGTAAACAGCAGCGTAGTTTAGACGAATTCAACAGCTGTACGATTTGGCTAAAAGTTCTGAACATGATCTCGCGGAGTTAGACAAACTGCGCGTGAGGGCTGACGACCTTGACACTACTCGGGAGTTATTTGAAAAGGTGGTTGATGAGATCGCTGTGTTAGAACAAAAGCGTAATCCGGAGTACATTATCAGTGACAAGGAGATAAATGCCTTAGATGATTTGTATTTCGAAATAAAAAATATTTTTCGTAAACCCGAACCTACCCTACCCGAAAGTCCGCGAAAAGTAGCGAAGATGGCGGCAAACACGCGTGCCCCGCGAAAGCTCGTTTACCTAAAATTGAACTCATCCCATTCAATGGTAAGTTGGACAATTGGGTCACTTTTCGATTTGATTCACATTGATGAGATAGGTAATACCGAGAACTTTCATTACATAATATCATGATATTTTCTGAAGTTTACGCGAATGTCACTCATTGAAATAAAACCACTTTTTACGGATTCTATCGCGATATATTTGTTATTGTTAGTTTTTAACCCGACGTTTCGGCTGCTTTGCAGCAGCCATTTTCGCGGTGTGACTCACGATGGTAGTTGTCACATAGTTTGAAGTATAAGTTATCTCAAAATACCCGAATCATGGTGAATTATTGGTGTTCGTATTTACGCAGAATGAGCTCACTGTGTTGTTAAGTCTTGCTGGATTTTGCTGCTTACTGGGTTTGATTAAGTGGATGACTGGGTCCCAAGCTGGTGGTACGGTCCATCCATCCTCTCTATTAAAATTTGGGTGTTTTTTAATTTCAATAGCCTCGCGGATCATTCTAGGAATATATCGGTGTTCTTTGGCGAGTATCTGTGGTTTATCAAACCTTAGGTAATGGTTGGTGCCTTTTTGCGCGTGTTCACATACAGCTGACTTTGTTGAGCGTTGGTGTTTTATGTCAGCAATGTGTTCTTTGACCCGAGTGCCAATGCTTCGCTTGGTTTGACCAATATATGAGAGCCCACAGTCACAGTCTATTTTGTAGACCCCTGCATCTCGCGAAAAACGTTTATGTGTTTAATGAGTAATAATACGGGTTCTACTTAGTGAGTCTGATAATTCGAAAAAGATCTGTGTGTATTGCAGTAAACCATCTCACTCAATATATAAATAAATAAAGTAATAAATAAATATTCCACAACATTCTACACAATGCTATCTAGACCCATGGTAAGCTTTTATAGCTTGTGTTATGGAATCTAGAATGCGGATAAACATACTTATATACTTTTTTTTGTAAATACATACATATTATACATAGAAGCACACAGACCAATGCAAATAGCCATATTCATGCATATAAATATGAACTGAGCGGGAATCGAACCCGCGCCTCCTGCGTGGCAATCGCGTGCACTACCACCATGCCACAGAGGCTGTCATGTTTCAAATGTTGCATTTAGGTACTGCGGTCATTCACGTGTTAGACGGTTTAGGGATATTATATCAACCCGTTCGTGTAGTGATCGACAGTGGGTCGCAGTCTAGCTTTATCACGAATGACTGCACAACGTTTGGGGCTTCCGCGTTCGAAGTGTAATATTCAGCTGATCGGCCTAGGCGGGACAATGGTTCGTGATCAAGGTATGGTTTCGTGTAAAATCAAACCAACTGCATTAAATGATCCTGTTTTTAATATTAAAGAAGTAGTGATTCCAAAAATTTCGGGTGATATGCCATTTGCAACCTTGTCACAGGAAAGGCTTAGGTTAGGGGGAAACTCGCCTCTGGCCCGCGGCCCACATTACGGCAGCGACGTGTTTCCATTTGTTTACGACGGTGGCAAATATCATTCGTCACGACAAGGACTACCACTCGCGTTAAGTAGTGTATTTGGGTATGTTATAACGGGTCAATTGTCATTCAACAATAATGTCGATAACGTGAAGATTTGCATGTTTTCTGGTAGCTCAGTCGAGGTCGATGATTTAATTAAATCCTTTTGGGAAACGGCAAGTTTGACCTGTGACTTACCTAAGGACCCGAATGACGTAGTCATTGAGCAGGCGTGCCTACCGTAACGATTGCAAGCGTGATAAGTGATAACACCGGTAGGTACATTGTAAGTTACCCTTTTAAACCCGACGCGTCATTAGGTGATTCTAAGCAAATTGCATTAAAAAGATATGAAAATTTGGAACGGAAACTGTCTCGTTTACCTGAATTAAGGTGTGAGTATAGAAAGTTTATGGACGATTATGCTTCTCTCGGTCACATGGTCTGTGTCGGTAACGTAAGGGAAGTGGAGTCTGAGTACGTCATACCACATCACTGCGTTCATAAGCCAGACAGTAGTACGACAAAGCTTCGCGTAGTCTTCGACGCATGATGGTGAGGGTTTTCGATTCCCTAATGCTGCGCGTGCACTCAGCGAGGGTTTTTATGTCGACGATCTCTTCTGGTCGGTGTATCCACCAACCAATTGACGCTGGATCTTTAAGGCTTCTTCTACACGGTAGAAGAAGCCTTTCAGATCCAGCGTCAATTGGTTGAGGTACTAAAACTCGGAGGGTTCGAATTGCGTAAATGGTCGAGTAATATTGAACAAGTTCTAGATAGTTTACCCAACGACCAGCTCGAACCGCCCGTCCAATTTGACGATGGTAAAACGATGGCTATTAAAATTCTTGGTCTCTACCTCAAGAAGACGCATTTTCCTTTCGCACCACTGATACGGATATCAAAGTTACGAAGCGTTCTGTACTATCGGCAATAGCGAAACTGTTTAATCCCTTAGTGTATGTTCAACCTTGTATTTTTCTTGCTAAAAGTTTTGTGCAAAAATTATGGTGCACTTAAATCGGCAAAATACCATTTAAAGCGAGTAATGCATGGCTACTCGTGCGTTATCATTCGAAGAGTTAGCTAATCTTTTGTCTAATATGGAAGCTATTTTAAACTCTCGCCCTCTGTGCAGTTTGTCTACTGATCTGTGTGAGTTCGACGTCCTCACGCCAGGACATTTTTTATTTGATCGTCAATTAGTGTCGGCTCCTACTTACGATCTCTCACACGTTTCTATCAATCGATTTACAATGTGGCAATGTATTCAACAAGCTACTACGCCTTTTTGGCGTCGTTGGAAATATGAATATTTGCATACTCTACAGCAGAGGCAGAAATGGCTTGTAGATACTCCTGATTTGGCCATAAATGGTTTGTTAGTTCATAATGACAACATTCCGTGTCAACAATGGTCTTTAGGAAGTGTAGAACAAACTCATCCTGGTACTTATGGTAGAGTTCGCGTTGTCACAATACGAACAAAGAATTCTCGGTTTCACTGTCACTAAACTGAGTCCTCTTCCAAAGGGTCAGGCAGGAGAATTAAAATGTAGTTATGTACTCTAATTCCAATGTCTCAAATTTATATTTATCTTAAGTTTACTTTTTCATACAGTCCTTTAGTTCTATTTAGATTCATGTGTGTGTTAAGTCACAGTTTAACATACCTATTGTGTAGTTGAGATGCTATTAGTACATCTCATATTAGTTTTAAAGCATGTAGTAGGTACTTCTTTATTTATTTATTTATTTATTTATTGGAAACTTAACAGCTATTTTACATAATCGTGGGTAAACTTAAGCATAACGTAGGATTCTAAGCCAATAATAAAGTTTCACGACAAGTAAAGAGTTGCATGCATAACTTAACAACTAGGTACACAATACTTAATTTATGCAAACAGTAGTGTTCCAGCTATATTATTCAATTAATTAAACAATTAATCAACTTCATTTGGGCAAGCATGATTCTAACTTACTAATAATTTGTTTCCTGAAAACACTTTTGGAGAGGTGGAAGATGTCAATATCGTCAAAATTATCGTTGTAACAACTAGGTAAGCGAGTGAGAACAGAATTTTTTCCATAATTGGTGCGATGCGGAGGAACTCTGAACAGGCGAGTATGTCTAGTTCGAGTCTTGGGTGCACTAAAACCAATACCCGATACCAGGTCCATACTATCAAGTTCACCTCTTACAATAGAAAATAAGAAGCTCATGTCCATTAACACGCGCCTGCTATATAGAGGTAGTACACTATAATGCTTACAATCGTGAAGATATGAGACATGGCGTCTCCTGGTCTTGAAGTTAAGGTGCCGCAGAAATTGCTTTTGTAGTCTTTCTATCCTATCGATATATGTAACATACTGGGGGGACCAAACAGGACTGCCATAGTCCAAGACGCTTTGCACGTATGCGCGGTAAACAGATTTGAGACAGTTGACACTTTTAAATGGAGAGCACGTGCGTATAACGAAACCAAGATTTCTGAACGCCTTACTAGTAATGGTGTCTATGTGGTGTGACATTAGCATCTTGGAATCCAACACAACCCCCAGGTCTCTAACCCGATCCACTCTCGGAACAATGTTATCACCAAATTTGTAAGTGTACTTGATGGGATTTTTACGACGACTGAAACTTATGCACTGACATTTGTCAATGTTCACCGAAATATTATTACGTTTATAATACAAGAATAATGCGTCAAGATCACGCTGTACCAACTCACAGTCCATTCTAGATTTAATGTTCATATAGATCTTCTTATCATCTGCGTACAACAGATGTCGTGCATTGCTAAAGCATTTTCCTATGTCATATAAATAAGCGCAATAGAGTAGTGGTCCAAGATGGGAGCCCTGCGGTACTCCAGAAGGTATATCGATGAAACTAGACTTGAAACCCCCCACAGTAACAGCTTGTGCGCGATTAGTTAAGTACGACCGTATCCAGCGTAACAAGTCCCCATGAATTCCCAGTCTATACAACTTTGCAAGTAGTATATCATGGTGAACGCGGTCAAACGCCTTTTCAAAGTCTGTATAAATTGTATCCACTTGCCCAGCCGACTCCATCCCACACAATACATAATTGCTAAACAGAGCAAGATTAGAACTAGTGGAACGGCCCTTCATGAAACCGTGCTGGGCATGCGGAATCCTCTGTGAGATGATTGGATAAATGATGTTGTATATGATTCTTTCAAAAACCTTACTAATTATTACAAGGATCGATATAGGACGATAATTCTGGATAACTGACTTTGACCCCTTTTTATGGATAGGTATAATATGCGCCTTCTTCCACATGGATGGAAATATACAAAGCTGCAATGATTTTTGGAATATCAAGCTTATGGGATATGACAGATTACTGGCACATTTAGACAAAAATATAGCCGGTATTCCATCATAGCCGGGACCTTTGGTCTTGTCAAGTGTCCTCAACATGTTGAAAACCATATCTTCTGTTATAGTTACTTTTGACAAAACATTAAGATGAGTATCACATTCTGCGTCAAGCGTGGACTCGGAACCATCAGAAGGGGCGTTAATAAACACACTGTGAAAAAAGTCGTTGAAGGCCGAGCATACTGCCTGTCCCTCAGTAAAAGTAACACCGTCTGATACAAACTGGTTAGGGTATTGGCTACCACCTCTCACAGACTTGACGTATGTCCAAAGCCCTTTTGGATTACGGCTTATGTTAGATTCAGTCCTAGAAATGAACTCACGAAAACATTTTTTCTGTTCGCGATGTTGCCGGTCACGAAGCATAGCGAACTCTAAGTAATCACGGGGATTGCCGAATTTTTTCCATCTTTTGTGTAATTTATTCTTCTCTTTAATAATTTTCACCATGGATGAATTAAACCACGTAGGATATTGAGAATTATTGTATTTTTTTACTAAAGGGACAAACGTTTCAATACAATCGTTGATTATTGCGTAAAACCTAGTCACGGCATCATCCACCGTACAAGCATGCAAAACTCCGGACCAATCAGTTTGACTTAAGTGGTTATTTACAGCATCGTAGTCACAACGATAAAAATTATGTCGTCTATTAATTTGTTCGGTAAAGGATGTGACATATAAGTCCGCTATTTCGATCGTGAAGGCCGGATGGTGTGTGTCTTCCTTCAAGAGCCTATTATTGTTGTCGGATTTGAGTACACTGAGAGGGAGGTTACAAAATGCTAAGTCAAGTGTTCGACCGATGGCGTTTGTAATGCAGTTGTATTGTTGTAAACCTTGGAATAATATGTCTTCAACGAAAGGAGTAGCCGCAGATTGAAGCTCCTTTGTTCCGATGTTGACCAACTGATAACTACCACCGTCTGACCATTGTAGGCAAGGAAGATTAAAATCCCCTACCAGTAAAACTGTGTCAGTCAAATGGGAAGATACAATGTCTTTTAATGATCTTTCAACTTCTTTCAGTTGGGCTGGTATATTAGGGCTGCCAGACGGGATATATGCTAAAATAATGTGTAAATTGACAGGCGTGTCTAGAATTTGGGCGGAAATAGTGGCACAAAGTAGCTCAGCCATAGTACCACTAAAATCAAACCGCACGCTGGCGTTGAATTTACGTTTAATACAAATCATAACCCCTCCCCCACCCTCTTTATCGGTACGTACCAGATCACGGTCGCGACGAAACAATTCGTATCTATTATCGCACAGCTCACCATTCAAAATGTCACTTTGTAGCCATGTTTCAGTTATTAAAATTATATCATAGTTGTGACTGAGGATATTGTTGTACAGTTCCAAACATTTTGTCCGTAGGCCACGAACATTTTGATAGTAGATACTTACCCCTATACCTTTAGTAGCCATTATGTGTGATTATTATAGTACCAAGAATCGAGCCCGAGTAGTACCTATGGTCCAGATACCGAATAAAAAGGAACAACTTCAAATATCGCACGATAGAAAAGGATTTATGTAAAAAGAAAATAAAAGATTTATGTATAGGAGTCTCAAGATCCGCTGTTAAACACTTCACTTCATCATCCCACAGGCTATCAAGTATATTTATGGATATTAGACTACAACGACTAACACAGCAAATAGCTTCAATTAATACGATATCTACCACCTCTCGATAAGTACATAGATATAAGTAGTTCTACTACTACTATTCATATTAAACTTTACGTTGTCTGATGATACCTGTTCTGAAATCAATGTTGATTTCGGTGGGGGGAAAATGTTGGGTAATCGACTACTCCTTTGTTCCTATCAATATCCCATTTAATAAATAACTGAAAACCAGCGCTGTCCGCCTGCACTACAAGCAGCCGTTTATTTCTACTTGGCAGTGTGTGGCAATTTCACAATTCCTAGAGTTCAATGTATCCTAAGTCTATGTAGACTTATATATTACAATTAAAGTAGGTATTGTATTATGTTGCATGATATTTCTAAGTACTGCCAAGTGAAATAAAAATATTTTATTTCTTTCTTTCTTCTAGTCCTTGCAACACTGGGCTGCAGAAAGTGCTGTCGCCTACCGCGAAACTTAAAAACTGACTTGAATAAATCGAACGATCGAACGAGGCATGCTCCGCGCGGACAAAAAATAAAAATATTAATATCTTCCAAAAAGTAAGTGCCTGCCTGTAAGTGATTCGGAGTGGTCATACCCCTGGGGGAAGGAAGAAGAAGAAGAAGCAGCGCCCTTGTAAGTGTTCTTTCCATACCTTTATTTTTCTTGTCGATTTTGCGGGTGTGTTCAACCAACAAATTTACATTACTGAAACCCAGTTTATACAACAGGATTTATGATAGGTACATCGGATATCTGACTTTCGGAATTTTGAATCATTCGGAATTATGAAATTCGGATTTGTGAAAATCGTGATTTCAGAATGAAGTTTTTCGTACTTATGTAGTGTACCCCGATTCAGTGTGATCGTAACGTTTTCTTGTATCATGTAGCTGCAGTCTAGGCGGTACAGTGCAATTAGTAGCGTGTGACCCATAGTAGCTTCACTAATATCATCCCAGTACTCGTAACATCTTTTTTTCAGTCTAACTGCGGATTTCCCGTGAAGCGACTGCCATTGAAATACACAAAGTATTCATTAATATGCCAACTAAAAAGCTAACTGTACATTTATGTATATACAAAAATGAAAAAAGAAATTAAAAATAAAGAAGAAGAGAGACTGCAACTTTAGGCATCGTAGAATTCCTCCCCATCGACCTCTACCGGTACCGTGCCCAAAAGGCTGGCGGCATTACCCCGCTGAATAGCGATAGCAATTCTTTGAGCGGGGTGAAGACCAACCCTATGGTCACGGGAAGAGTCGATTAGCCCTTTCGCTATTTCTTCGAATAGCGCGCGAGCACTTGTACCCCATGGACCAACGTTTCGACTTCAAACAGCTTAAAAGTGTAGTTACCAGAAAATTGGTAAACTGAAAGAATTAAAAACGCGATAGAATAAAACTGGGGACCGCTCGATCCGATCCGAAGCGATTTACAATGTTAATAATTTGGTTGGCTTCAATATTATAAGTGATGGCGGCGCGTGGCGGCGGGTGGCGCGTATTTTTCTCATGGGCGCCGTTATGGAGCGGCGCCAACGCCATAAATGTGACAACTCGCTCCGCCGCGTAGGGATGTGCCACTCATCATATTTATTTACTATCGAGTTATATTTAACGAAGGTTTGAATTTAGAAAGAGTGAAATTGCAATAGCATTTCTTTTTGGTTGTATTTTTTGAGATAGTACTCTTGGAATCCATGTGTGATATTTTAACCTAGATTTACCACTATTTATTAGGTTTATGAGTATACTTAACTGGATAAAACGTCTATGATATTGGTTACTACCGGAACAATAACCTTCTAATCTCTAATCCCAAGAGGAGTACCAGGTCAAAGCCTCGGTTAAATTCCTTCGTGTCGTGAGGTTGTGAAATGATTTTGGTGAAACCCCATATACCTATGTTTTTTACTCTATTTGTCTTTATGTGTTTGACTTGGTTACTCTAGAACGGGTAGGCTGATTTTGACAGGACTTTTCCACATAATAAATAAGCATTTAATCTGCTATAGTCGTATGACGTAGATAGTGACGCACCGTAGTTTTCTTTAACTTTAGAGTAAGAATTACGGTGTCGCGTAAAAACTACACGTAGCAGAGTCACACTAGCAGTAGAATAAAAATACTTTCTATTTTCTTTTAGATAAAATAAAACTTAAATAATAAATAACTCTTCGTTGGTATATTTTTTCCAAACAATTTCAATCGCCAAGTTTACTTCGGGCGCTTTATTCTTTTATGCGCTATCTAAATTCAGTTCGCCGGCGAACACATTTAGCGAACGAATCTAAATTTGCACTTGTTTATAGTTTGTTTGAAAGGGGTCGAGTTCAATGTCAGGCTCGTATTGTGCTGAAACAATTGTGGCGGAGATGAGGATCGACGTTCGTCGTGAGAATACGTAAAGTTTGTACTGTGGGCTGTGGATATTCGGATACTGACATGTGTTACAATCTGACGATATATACGTCTAGTGATGTACCTTATGTAACGGAATTACCCGCGATATTACCGATATATTTTTGAATTCTGTTGATATTTATTCCATTTTGCTACAGTCAAAATAGCATTGAAATCTATTTATAAATAAATTAGTATTAAGTTAATTTACGACATGACAGCACTTTCTAGAATAAAACTAACGATAACTTGTAAAATAGAAAGAAAGAAAGAAGGAAAGAAGAATATTTTATTTAAGCTCCTCACAATGTGCATCTTACTAAAGAATTATTACAACCTTATAATTAGTATAGGTAGGTAAGTATAATATGATTTCAAGACTATATAAATAGAAATAACGATACAACAAACGGTAGCTAGTAGAAAAGGAAAGTCATTAGTACCTACAGTCGACGTGTGTTCGAGTATTGGCCACTTTACTCTCTCCAACCGTTTTGCTGTGAAGTTAAAAATAATTACAACATTCATGAGCCCCAAGAGCAGTTCTTCCGGAATATTGTTATATTGAAGGTTTTTGTAGAGAACTTTGATGTTCTTTGTTGCATAGTTTTATAATTGATAGAATAGCATGAATAAGCTGGCTTGACCAGGGAAGTACAGTCAGCGTCTTATATATCTTGACGACAAAGTCTCAAAATGATCTTAGAACTCTGGTATTAAGAGCGAAACAAAATGTGTTATTGATTTAAATGGTATTATTGTCCGAAATAAAGATGTGTATCAGATATCAGGACTCTAACAGTACTCTAACAATACAGTACCTACATGTGTGGACCATTTATAACATAACATAAACTCACGCCTATATTCCCCGAAGGGGTAGGCAGAGGTACTAGCACCCACATTTCGCCAGTTTATGTTTAGGTCCCAATGTAGGCGAGCCTATTGCCATTAACTGGGCACTTATAAACCTGCGATAAATACACCCTGCGATAAATATACCATTTATGAAATATGTACAAATATTGGCCTTATCGCTAAAAGTGATGCTCACAGGCAATCAATGCTTACCTATAACACATTAGCCACTTATAGCATTGTAGGAACCATTCAGATGTGGAAACAGGATTTCGTTCAGGGGAGCGGCAAAACTATAAAATTATATCATTTGGAAAATATACAGGATACCATTCACAGACGAGTGGGACACTGTACATGACACAGGACACTTATGAAGACACTAGACAGAGGTTACTATATTAGCACGAACATGATACAATATAGTATCGTAATATCCATTAATATATCGTATTATCCCCTCACTAGTACCTACTTCTGTAGTTATGAATATCGGCAGTCCTTGTTAGCGCGCTTGTTCGCTCGCGATAATCTCTTGTGCATTTCTAATAGTTCACCTCATGGACCGGTTTAGTTTTATACATATTTATATATTAGATATTTAGTTCTGTTTTAGTTCTCTGCTGTCCATATAAGTACTAGAGCCATTCCTCAGTATGGTGGGGAATTACTTGAGCGAGGAACCTATCAACCTACTAGTTAAATAGACTTTTAGTAATTTTAAGTTCCTCTACCTCTTGTCACCAAATGTATACATAAATAGGCCTCTCTATTTGTGATGTAACTACAAATAGAGAGGCCTATTTATGTATACATTTGTACATTATGTTGTAAGGGCTTAGACGAATGCATGGTTGATTATAGATGATCGAAGCGTAGCTGGCGAGTAGCACTGGCGAGTAGCAATTTTCTTTTCTTATATATATTTTTTTTTTATATATATTTTTTTTTAATTATGATGTGAGATTCAAGATCGTTCATTTGTTCAAAATAGAATAGCACTACCGCATATCATTTCAGTTAGGTCAGTCTGCGCAGGGTTAAACTAAAGATTTCTAATGTAAATGTGTTACTATTATAAGAGATTCAGCTTTAGCGCCGTGTATCATCCGAACTTGCATATATTGCATTACTTTTGAACAAAGACTCGCAGCATAATGGCTAACTGTCGCTTTATAACCCGAAACGGCGCTAAACTATTGTTATTTCACGCAATAAGCTGTATTTTTAGTTCTCGCGCGAACCAACCGGCGCGGCACGGAACCGTGCATGGCGCATAAAGCCGGCCATGCATGCAGCTGTTAATTCTGCGACTAAGACAAAACCTCAGGCTTGTCGCGGCTCGTGTAGGAAACATAAAAATAATTTATATGTCGCCCGCTGCCGCTGCCGGCCATTCGGGGGGCTTCGGGAAAAATGGCGTTGCTTTTTACTGTAACGTTGTTGTCTTTTGAGTTAATAACCACGGAAGTGGCCCTGGCTATCGCTTGTGTGCATGCTGTAAAGATGTATAACATTATAAATTTGTAACGCAACTGGCTACTACCTAACATTTGCTTCAAGGGTAATCTGTGTTGAAACTTGTGACTAATATCATCGTTGTTTTGTGCGTCGATCAGAGTCATTCGTAGAAATTTGTAATTAAAGAAAATTATAGCAATGAGAGAAATTCCTCTAAATTTCTAAGAATGACCCTGATTAACGCAACGCAAGCTCTCAAGACCTCAGCCTAATGTAAAAATTTGATGAGATTAGTTTCTACTTTAAAAGTATTTGAGGGTATTTCGTGATGGTACCATATCAATCTTATAGAAGCCGTAACGAAATACCCTTCCACACTGTTGTGGAATACGTAATTTTATTCATTTATATAACTGGAGTAAGCCCTGATGCCTAATATTAATCCCAGTTCGGTTCTGGGACACATACTTCCCCTATACCTCGTGCCAAATGGATTGAGAATAAAGTTCGTTGACCGAGCTGACCTTGTGACCAGTTTGGACCGGTTACTTAGGGGTTTTAGAACATTTTTCAATCGATTTAATGCATCGACATATTTTTAACAATATATAAATATTAATTATTCGTTCTTCAAATTGTTAAAAATTATGGTGATGTGACACCTGAAAACTGGGTGACTGTCGTGTAGAGGACAAGAAAAATAAATATGTCTGATAGGGATCGAGACGTTGTAATTTACAATATAATGAATCAATAATTGATTAACAGAGGACTCAACTGACGAGTCTAGTGTAAATTATGAAGAAGAGTCTGATAAATCAATGTAATAAATAATATTAACAAAATCGATTTGTAGACAATTGATCGAATTATCATATTTCAAGATCAAGACTTAGAGCTTTCAAGCTTTAGAGTCTCTGTCTGTTTGCTATGCACAGGGCACTTCACTAAGTGGGCGTTACCCGTCAATAAAGTATGACATTACTGTAGTACATTATTCCGTAAATAAAAAAGTAATTCATATGAGTAAGCTGTCAAAAACAAAATAAACGAATGGACAGAGTATAGTGCAAACCTTATTCTTAATCAATCTGGCACGGCCTATAATTCGCGTGCGATACTAAGATTTAAGTTCGAGTTTTGGGCGAGTGCGGCGCCGAAGGATATCATTCTCCAAGTCTTTTTTAAAACTAATTTTAGGTCGGCTTCCAATATGCCTAACTTTGCGTCAACTAATGTAATTTCTCTATACAGAATGAAAAAAGTAGCTTATCTTTAATTATACTATAAATTCAATCTTTTACACTACAATTTTTAGTTCCGTAGATTCGAAATGAGATTCTAAGATGATTAAAAAAGTGAGTTTATGAAAAGAAGTTAAGATAACCCAGTTCTATTTCGTAAACAACATAAAAACGAACGCATTTCCAACCAACGCATACAGAGTATGTTATCTTTGTCTATGTCACATCGTTATGCAGGACCTACCCTCATTATGTGCATATTTTTTCATAACATTTCAATTAAAAACAACCCAAAATGTTCCATACCCGCACATACAGGATGCTACCAAAGATCCGAGCAGACGGACGACTTGAAGGTAGAATATATCGTCGCGTACTGTTCCGTCTGTATCAAAGCGTCGCAGCTACGTGCGACCGCGCGGTTTATTCAATGTGGGACGCGAGGTGACTTACTGCGTCTACAGTGTGCTAAATCGAAATATGGCCGCTATAAAGGAGAATGTTCAAAATTTTTATTTGTAAATTATTGTGATTCTGGAAAAGAAATGTGCAGTTCGTAAATATAGCTGGAAATGTCTGTTATAGTCAAGCAATTGGGTAGATAGTTTTCTGCAGTTGAAATACTTCATTGAAAGACTTGGTAGCCTCACCCACCAGCTGATGCAGATTCTTATTAGGCACTTCTGGCTTGCCGTGTCTCCTAAACCAAATATTGTAACCTACATACATCATATACGGTGTTTTAAAGACAGGGCAGTACCATCACGTCATCAACTGCATTCAAAGATTTTGTCAGCAAGAAAAATGCCACAAGTCCAAAAATTTATGAATGCTGTTCAGAATATTTAAAAAAGTTATAGATAGTCTCCTAAGAACGTTTCGCTGTAACTATAACGGTTAACATACCAGCCCTTAGTGACCCGTCCTAAAAAATACACTCTGTATATAAGTTATACATATAAAAACCAACACAGTCAGCTAAAAATTAACCCACGGTGACAGCTCCCGTACAACAAGCGAGCCACTTAATAAAACACGAGCTCTTTACCCGAGAGCTCCAGGAATATCAACTTGTTCCACGCTCTGGTGCGATAAGGCAGGAGTGCAGCTAAGATTAGCTCCGGCGAATGCTCCAATATTGACAACACTTCAATTCGTTTCCATATTGATCTAGGACAGCGTTTTCTAAACTTGTGCAGACCACGGACCTCTCACACCACTTACATTTCCTATTTCGCTGTTGGGTAAAGATATATGTGAATTTTCGGTCTACGGACCATAAGGTAATAAATATAACATAAAATAAAACATATTTTCAAGGATTCCCAGGTAATTTTTGGGCCATATATTTTAGTACTAGCTATACATAAGAAACTTTTCGTTTTAAAAAAGTATGTTAATATGAAGCTGTCTTTTGCAACTAAATTAGTAATATTTGAGTTGATATTACTCTCAATTAACGACGAATGACTTCAAATCTGATCTCACTCGTAATTTCTTTTTGTGCTTCATCCTTCAGCCTGCCGACATTGCACGGATGCGGACGCGGACACAGACGCATTGACTATGATAAACGTGTCTGTCATATAACGGATGAGGCTCTTTCCACGGCGTGTAGATCGCGAAATCGCACATGCAACTGTGAAATCGCAGATCGTGGAAAGCGGCCCTTAGATTAGACTGCAGACCCCCATACTCGTAGACCCCAGAGGTCCATGTACCACAGGTTGAGAACCACTGATCTAGGAGCTAGAGAGTTGGCTCATACTAACGGAGTCTTAAGTGCTGAACTGTTCGATGTGAAATGTGTTATTGCAGTGGAAGTTCTGTCGGTTTGTCTATCACTTGATTTGGTGTATCTAGCTCTGTTTACGGTTTGTGGTAACGAGAATAGCCTTGTAACGGAATAGTAATTTTTGTAACAGAAACACGTATCACAAGATAACCTTACAGCGGTATGACGACTTAAGTAACGAGGCAAAACTTATTCTTCCTTTTTAGCAGTCAGGTAAAAATTAATATAAAATTATTTCTATGTATATAGAAGATATAATTTTCATGATTTATTAATTCACGGACCCGTTCGTTGCCAATTAGCATGTTGGAAGGATATAATTATGTATACTAAAATCAACTGCACAACTATTAAAAGTGTGAATTAAACGAGAAAGTAGGTGGCAGTTAAGAGCTACGAGCTACGAGCTACGAACGAAAGGCGTAGCATGTAGCTACGGATTTTTTTGTAGAGGGTTAGCCGGACGAAATGTCACGTGCCGTGTTCGGGCTTGATTGCAGAATAAATACGTTCCATCTTTTATGGTATGGTGCCGATTGGTCACGCCTGGGCCCGTTACTTTGAATGTATGTTTTATGGTAGATAGATAAATTTAGAATATTCTACGGCATTCTGCACCGCGCTCTCTAGACCTAAACCACAGATTTTTCGAACACAGATAGATAGTTAGATTATTAACATGGTACATGTTTACGATGGTGACTCTCTTTCCGAGACATTGCCTCTAGCTTACCATCAGGCGAGGTGAAATCACAAAATGTCTGGCTTGTGCATGGTGCAGGCCCCTCGTAAAATGCTATAATTACAGCATTGTACTATATTAGTTACGTGACTTATTTGTTACATTATGTAACTTTGTTTTAATTCTTAATTATAAAGTGTTTTATATACTTGTTGTGATTTACCAGACGCGAAATGTATATTCATCCACATTTAGCTATAAGAAAATAAATATTGTAAATTGACGTCCAAAAAATGCCGCAGTGGAGTTTGTTGCGCCGTTTCTTCTCCACCAGCGCCTTGGAAGCGGTGGTAAACTTAGATTAAGTAGAATTAAAATTGACGTCAATAAGAAACAATTTTATTGTTCTATATTGAAAAATAAATGACTACAGACTATAGACTATTAACGCGTCCTTTTCGAGAAATAATAAAAGAAACAAAAGGTTATACTGTTAGTAAGCTGTTATGGGATCTAGAATACGGATAAACATACTTTTTTTTTGTAAGTAAGTAACGCACAGTTAACACAGTAAATACGGTTGTACTTTTTCTTATAAAGTAGATTGCTTTACATACAACTTTATATGAAAAAATGGGACCGTATCTCCTTAGTCGACCCACATGTTTTACAAGTAACATCCAGACCAATTTATATTCATGCATATAAATTAACATTAAGCGGGAATCGAATCCGCACTTCGCTGTGTACCAGTCAAAGGCTCTACCGCTACGCCATCAAGGTCGATGATAACACTATGCTTCTTTTATTTTAATCTATATAGGAAATTCTAGTATTAGTCACAAGTCGGAATCAAACTGTGTTGGAAGTTGAAATCTTTTGACTCTCAACAATATTTCTGTGACTCCATATAATTCCTGACGATGTAACTTTCGAGACACGCACTCAAAGGAGAACGGAAGCCTTTGTGGCGATGTCTGTCGGTCTGTCTGTCACGATAACTTCAAGACGAAATATTACGTGCCAAGTACCTATTATGTTTGAAATAAGAGGTTGTTTGAAGTTAGGCAGACTCAGAAGGGTGGCAAAGACCTGTGATTGATTAAATGATAATTAATTAGGTATTCATTATTAAATTTCAAATAGTTCTAATTATTAAATAATGAATTAGAGGTGTAATAGTCTAAGGAGCGAAGCGTGGGACTTGCTGCTATATAGCTATGGAGTTGACTGATTAAGGCTTAGTTGCACCATATAATAATAAATAATAATAAAAGCCTTTATTCGCTGACCGTACTACATTATGACTTATTATAATACTAAGTAACATTTTTTCTCCACTAAATATACTAATACCACTTAAATATAAAAAATTGCAACCACTTCATTGGTCAGGTTGTCCTTCGACATAGGCCTCCCCCATTTTCTTCCACTCATCTCTGTCTCGAGCGAATCTTCTCCATCCTCTGGGTAAGTCATCCTCCCATCTTCTAATTTGACGTCCTTGTTGTCTTTTCCCATTTCGAGGATACCATTCTATTACATCCTTTGTCCATTTTCCTTTGTTTGTCCTCATTATATGTCCAGCCCAGTTCCATTTCAGTTTTCTTATAGTCTGTAATACATCTCTCACCTTTGTTCTTTTCCTTATCCTTGAGCACGTCCACCGATTTTGTAGCCCTATATTCAGCATACTTCGCTCCATGCTGCGTTGACATACTAAAAGCTTTTTATCACTTTGCCTCGTAGCAGGCCAAGTTTGGCATCCATAAGTGAGACATGGGAGGATACATACATTGTACAATTTGCTTTTCAATGATATTGGTATTGATCCGTTTTTCATTATTTCTTTTAGAGACCAGTATCGTTTCCAAGTGTTACTTATTCTTCTCTCTGTTTCTTTGAGGCATTGGTCTTTAATTGATATTAATTGTCCCAAATATACATATTCGTCTACATATTCAATAGCTTCTTGTCCTATTTCTATATTTTCCCTTGAATACTTTGTCATTACTTTAGTTTTCATTGGGTTCATACATAGACCTGCTTTCCTGCTTTGATATTCTAGTTGTTGTATCATAGTTTGCAACGTGTCTGGTCTATCAGCAAATAAAACAATGTCGTCAGCAAATCTCAGGTGGTTTAAAATTGATCCGTTAATATTAATTCCAAAACTGTCCCAGTCTAAATTTCGGAATATTTCCTCTAGCACTGCTGTGAAAAGCTTAGGAGAAAGTGGATCACCTTGTCTGACGCCTCTTTCTATGGCAAATTTTTCACCTTGTTGTTCAAGTTGAATCGTCGCTGTGGTATTTTTATATATTGCTTTTATAATTTTTATATATTTCCTTTGTACACCTTGATTCTCAAGCGTTTGCCAAATATATTGATGACTTAAAGAGTCGAAAGCCTTGTTGTAATCGACGAATGCAATATAATATTTTTGACCATATTCGTTTAGTTTTTCAATTATTTGCTTGACTACAAGAATATGATCTATGGTAGAATAATCGGCACGAAATCCTGCTTGTTCTCTTGGTTGGTTGTCTTCCAAACATTTCGTTAATCGATCGAGTATTATTTTCGAAAAGACTTTATAAAGATTTGACATTAGAGATATGGGTCTATAATTGTTTATTTCATTTTTATCTCCTTTTTTATGTAGTAGGACTATTGTAGATTTTGTCCATTGCGTTGGTATTTGCTCTGTAGCCATTATTTCATTGAATAGACACGTTACATACTTGGATATCACAGATTGAGATTTTTTTAGTATTTCATTTGAAATTGTGTCATCTCCAGGTGCTTTCCCACTTTTTTGTGTGTTTATTGCTTTGATAACTTCTGATTCTAAAATACAGGGTATATTTTCTTCGTTAATATCCACCTCGATCTCTGGTGATATTGTTTTGTCTTCCTTCGCGTATAATTTACTGTAGAATTCTGTCGCTACTTTGGCTATTGATAATCTCTTTGTTACCAATTTATCTTTCTTATTCTTATTATTGGTTTTCACGTTAGGGATCCATTGTGTGTATTCTTTTAGTTGTTTTAGACCTTTCTTGATTCCTCCGGTTTTCTCTATTTGTTCTCTCAATACATTTAGTCTCTCTGATTTCCTGTGTTTCCTTATTGATAATTGAATTCTTTTACTAATATTAGCGATATTTTTTTTGTTTTCTTTTCGGTTTTCTAACATTTTGTTTCTTTCTTCCATTAATTTTAGTGATTCTTCTCCCAGTTTATCTTTCTTCTGTTTTTTAACACACGATTTAGATAAGATTTTTAGTTCTTTTTCTAGAAAATCGTACTTTTCTTGAAGAGTTTTTATATCTTCAATGCTTTTCAGTCTGTGTCCCGATTCCTTCAACACATTTTGTGGTAGTATAGGCGATGCCATTGTCGTATTCGTGTTTGAGTAGCTAATATATTTTCTTGATACCTTATTCTTATTTTGTATAACTCCTCTTAGCATTCTATGATCGGAACTAAAATTTAACTTATTCACAACATCGACATCACTGAATATCTGTTTATCTTTGGTAAGAATAAAGTCAATTTCATTCTTGATTTCACCATTTGGAGACACCCATGTCCACTTCCTTGATTTTCCTTTTTTAAACAAACTATTAATTATTTTAAAATTGTGTGCAAAACAAAAATCTATAAGCCGATGTCCATTGTCATTTCTATCACCACTACTGTACTCTCCTAAGACAAATTCGTCTTTATTCGTTTTGCTACCCACTTTCGCGTTAAAGTCTCCCATCAGGATTGTGTTTTTGTTTTTATTTTGTACTAGTTGTATTAGATCTTTGTAGAAGTTTTCTTTAGCCAATTTCGTATCTAGTTCTGTGGGTGCATGTACTTGAATAATCGATGTTGGTTGTTTATTATTTTGTAACTGTATATTAAGCACTGCAATTCTATCTGATATTCCTTCAAAGCTAATTATCTTCTCTTTCAGGTACTTTTTAACTAGGAATCCCATTCCGTATATGCCTTTCTTTTTTCCATAGAAATAAAAGATATATTCGTTATATTCTCTTATTTCTTCTCCAAATCTTCTTACTTCACATAGACCGATGATGTCCCATTTTATAGGTTGTACAGCTTTCTCTAACTCTTCTAGATTGTTGTCTGACATTAATGTTCTGGCGTTGAACGTAGCAATATACATTTTACTAAAATTTCTTAGTTGGTTTTGGGATGTATTTTTAAGGGGGGGTGGTGGTCTGTCAACCCCACGGGGACCAGCCGGATTGGGGTTGTCTTGTCTCTGGTTGCTAATATTTCGTTGCTACTTAGATTGGTTTGGAGTATTAGAGAGTGAGTTTGATCTAGGCCTCATCAAATCAAATGCATTTCTCCTGTTCTCTTTCATTACAAAGTTGTTGCCTACTGACTTCTTAGCTTGAATCTGATTTTCCGGCGAATTTGAATGGTCTCTTTTCCTTTTTTCATTACTCTGATTTCCTTCTTTCACTACCAGTTGATCGTACTTTATGTATGCAGTATTTATATATTATATTGTATTTTTTGATAACTGCGCCCAAACAATTATGCTATAAAAATTCCTTCAATTGTTTGGGCGCAGTTATCAAAAAATCAATGTTTAAAAATGATTGTAACATCATTCATTGATTCCGATAGTTCGTAAGAAAATCGGTAGATGACGCTACGTCGCCTCAAAGACGTATAAGGTGGGAAATTTGAATCATATCGGGCGTGTCTCGGTAGCCGAATTGGTCAGGCATTCCCCCTGTAAGGGAAAGACTGCGGGTTCGAGTCCCGCCCGAGAAGATTCTTTTTCCCTATGTATTCGATTTGTATAGTTAGCATACTTAATGCTATAAAAATTCCTTCAATTGTTTGGGCGCAGTTATCAAAAAATCAATGTTTAAAAATGATTGTAACATCATTCATTGATTCCGATAGTTCGTAAGAAAATCGGTAGATGACGCTACGTCGCCTCAAAGACGTATAAGGTGGGAAATTTG
Organism: Eilema sororculum; assembly: GCA_914829495.1. Taxonomy (NCBI): domain Eukaryota; kingdom Metazoa; phylum Arthropoda; class Insecta; order Lepidoptera; family Erebidae; genus Eilema; species Eilema sororculum. The sequence continues at coordinate 26,409,249 of OU618537.1, forward strand.
AATCATATCGGGCGTGTCTCGGTAGCCGAATTGATCAGGCATTCCCCCTGTAAGGGAAAGACTGCGGGTTCGAGTCCCGCCCGAGAAGATTCTTTTTCCCTATGTATTCGATTTGTATAGTTAGCATACTTAATGCTATAAAAATTCCTTCAATTGTTTGGGCGCAGTTATCAAAAAATCAATGTTTAAAAATGATTGTAACATCATTCATTGATTCCGATAGTTCGTAAGAAAATCGGTAGATGACGCTACGTCGCCTCAAAGACGTATAAGGTGGGAAATTTGAATCATATCGGGCGTGTCTCGGTAGCCGAATTGGTCAGGCATTCCCCCTGTAAGGGAAAGACTGCGGGTTCGAGTCCCGCCCGAGAAGATTCTTTTTTCCCTATGTATTCGATTTGTATAGTTAGCATACTTAATGCTATAAAAATTCCTTCAATTGTTTGGGCGCAGTTATCAAAAAATCAATGTTTAAAAATGATTGTAACATCATTCATTGATTCCGATAGTTCGTAAGAAAATCGGTAGATGACGCTACGTCGCCTCAAAGACGTATAAGGTGGGAAATTTGAATCATATCGGGCGTGTCTCGGTAGCCGAATTGGTCAGGCATTCCCCCTGTAAGGGAAAGACTGCGGGTTCGAGTCCCGCCCGAGAAGATTCTTTTTCCCTATGTATTCGATTTGTATAGTTAGCATACTTAATGCTATAAAAATTCCTTCAATTGTTTGGGCGCAGTTATCAAAAAATCAATGTTTAAAAATGATTGTAACATCATTCATTGATTCCGATAGTTCGTAAGAAAATCGGTAGATGACGCTACGTCGCCTCAAAGACGTATAAGGTGGGAAATTTGAATCATATCGGGCGTGTCTCGGTAGCCGAATTGGTCAGGCATTCCCCCTGTAAGGGAAAGACTGCGGGTTCGAGTCCCGCCCGAGAAGATTCTTTTTCCCTATGTATTCGAATAGTACTAATGGTTTTAAATTCAATTAAGAAACATCATGCTTTGTCTAAAGCACGTAGTTATTTAGGTGCTAATAGACCTGTACACCTAGCACGAAAAAATATCGTAATCGTATCGTAAACGTATCGGGAGAACGGAGCATTGCGATTGGCCGCCTGCTTACTGTGAACCTGTGTGTCTGAAGCCTGCCAATCACAATGCCCCGTTCTCTCGTCTCGATACGATTACGATAGTTTTTCGTGCTAGGAGTACAAAGCATTCACTTGTAACAGAATATTGAGCGTTCATCGTTTTTTAATTGGCCAAACTACACAACGAACCGAGCCAAGCATAGAGTGAAACGTCACTACGAACATTTTGTGACATTTGTAGCGAACACTCTACCTAGTCGATGCAAATTCGTTTTCTATACCCAAGAATACCCACAAGAATGTTCGCCAGAGCGTGGAGTCGAAGTCAAATGCTGTTATTTATACGTTTCTCGCGAGAGAAGAATAATTTTTACATGCACAATCATGTAAAAAAATACGTATTTAATCATGTAATTAAAATTTTAAATTCTATAATTTAGTTACAAAATAACAACTAGATGGCGATCCACCGTTAACTTATAAGACGTCTTGCGTTTTTCCTTGAATGTTAAGTAGAAAGGCGAGTAGACTGTAAAGTAGAGCGTCCAGCACAGAATTGAGTAAAATGCCGAGAAGAGAGTGGAACACAGAGATGATTAGAGGATCAAGTATAGAGTGGAATACGGAGTCAAGTAGAGAGTTGAATAGAGAGGCGAGTAGAGATACGAATAGAAAGGTGAGTAGAGAGACGAATAGAGAGGCGAGTAGAGTGTCTACTCAGCGCTCAACACTCGACTCTCAGCGCTAAAATTTACAGCACTACGCAATAAGCGACATCCACGCGGGCGGAGCCGCGGGCAACAGCTAGTTGATAATATAAGAATGATCATTACAAGTGACTGCTCAAGTTATACAAGAGATGAGACAATTATATCGAATGTCGAGATATGAAGATTTGATTTTCTGCTTACACACTTCATAAGCTTATTCTGTCATACATCCCAACAGTACCGGGAGCTTCCGAGCTGTCCATTTTTCGACATATCACCAATCTGATCGGTGTTTATTCAATAAAATACCGTTAAATATCGTTGCCAATCATGTGGCGATATTTCAAAAAATCAATAGAAAAGATTAATTACTGTTTGATAACGTTATTGTGCTAAACTTTTAAAGTTATGGACGGCACACTGAACAAATCCATCTTATTTTATGAAAGCTTTTTGTGCGGCGCAAGAAAAGCCTCTAAAAACTCTAAAAAGTAAAGATTAAAAAAAGAAAAGGCCGCCCTTGGTCGTGCACCGAAAAAGCCGAAATTATTTTAAGAGACTCTTATCCTACTAAGGTAACAAACAAGCTCATGGCCCTCATTACAGTAAATGAACAACAAAAATGTTACTGGTGTAGGTTTAGTATACTTTCAGCCCTACGTGAGCTTATTGCCTACAACTGGGCACTTTTTCATGGCCTGTGTGGTTACCATGGATTGGAACTGTATCCGCGGGGTACCACCAAACGAGTGGTATTAACATAGTTGACATATTGAAACTTTAGGTAGAACTGCAGAAAGACTGAATTAAATTTTAACTAATTAGTATTAGTAGATGGCTCCACCGTCGCCTTAAAGACACATATACCTATAAGAAAAGGAAAGATTTGGATTACTTTGGGCGTGGTCTGGTAGCTTAGTGGCCCCTGCAAGAGAAGGATCGCGGGTTCAAATTCCGCCTTTACCGACAAAAAATCATATCTAAATTGATTTGAATAATTAGCATACTAAATACCTTCAAATTCAATTGAAGTAATTAGTACACTGAATTGTCCTATCCGTATAGATTGAAAAAAAAAAGCAGGTCTCCGCCATTGCATCGCCTCAAGACGAATGTTCAAGAGAATTTAGAATTAGAAATGTTGAGTTACTATGCAATGTCTACAGATATTAACTATACCAGCCCAAATCCTAACAACAGATATTGTGTCCCTAACTATTTGTCGGCGATAACGACACAACCAGTGGAATGCACGGCTTGTGCTAACTACTGCACCACTAATTGAATCTAGCATCCCAAACGTACTCGATACCCGAACATACCTCGTTATTATGCGAGGTGAACAATAGTAGGGGTCGTTGCGTCATCGTAGTGTGTTAGTTGGCAAGGACTGAAATAACATCGATTCGGAGATGTGTACAGATTAGTGTTATGGGATTAGAAGGATGTTATATCTGTAGGTATGGTGATATACCGATTGTATAGGACTTCTTTGAGTTTTACGAGCGAGCAATTAGCCATTTGACTCACAAGGGTTAACTTTGCGGGATTTTCAAATCTGCATACATACCTGCACTAGCATTTGCCCGCGGCTCCGCCCGCGTGGATGTCGGTTATCGCGACCAAACATACCCTAATCTCAAGGTCTAATCTACCCCTATACCAATTTTCATCAAAATCGGTTCAGTGGTTTAGGCGTGAAAGCGTAACATATAGTAGGGATATCAGACGGCTGCCCACTATTAAATACCAGCCACTATACGTCCATACTGTCCACTAGTTTTTGCCCGCGGCTCCGCCCGCGTGGATGTCGGTTATCGCGACCGTCTATCTGTCTGTATGTTACGCTTTCGCGTCTAAACCACAGAACAGATTTTGATGAAATTTGGTATAGATGTAGCCTTTGAAAAAGGACATAGGCTTTGTTTGGTCGCAATAACGACATCCACGCGGGCAGACCTGCGGGCAAAAGTTAGTTAATATTATAATATAAATACCAAAGTAACTCTGTCTGCCTGTCTGTCTGTTACGCTTTCACGCTTTAAACACAGAACTAATCTTGATGAAAATTGGTACAGAGCTTAGAAAAGGACATAGGCTGGGTCGCAATAACCCACAGTAACGCGGGCGGAGCCGCAGGCAACAATAATTCATAATACAATTCCAACAAATATTTAGTTACGAGTATCTTTGAACTTAACCTATTTGTTCTAAACTACTTTAGAGGACGACTGTACCTTAAAGAGGCTAGGGTTGAAATATAATTCATTACTATTAGAAGAGCTCTTTCATGCCTTAGATATTCGGTGCGAACATCTTCAGAAGTGTCTCAATTGATAACCATTGTCAACGTCAAGGGTTCAACGACCGATCCTTGAGACACCAGAGATGTGAGTTTGTGTTTATACTGACTAATATTATAAATTAGACAGTGAGTTTCTTTGTCACTCGTTCACGCGATAACAATCTAATGGATTTTGTTGAAAGCACTTAGCTATAATTTCGGTTGTATCCAAAGCTTACATTTTGTTGGAGCCAAGTTACCATTATTCTATTTTTCCGTTTCATTATTTGATTTTGTTTTAAATTTTACCATCATCTGACCTGAAGGCAGGCCTGCGCCAAAGATCTATCAACAGCCAGGCGAGAGGTTCGTCCTCAGATGAATTGTTTGACATGATACACACAGCTACATTCTATCATCACACTGTTCACCATAGATTCGGGAATTCATCACTCCACTCTGTGCCACTGGGATGTGCCACTCGTGGCACAAAATGGAAAAATTTCCCTTTTTTTGTGACCGGAAACAGTGCGCACCGTTTGGCATGAACGGAACTTCATCCCACGCACGTTCAAGCTGTAGAATGAACTCCCAGTGGTGGTTTTCCCAAGCTACTGCAATATGAGGTTCTTGGAGAAGGGTAGTAGGTTTCTTCAGGGTCGGCAGCACGAGTGTAACACCCCAGGTCTTGCTTGTGTCCATAGACCACGGTAACCAATTTCCATCAGGTGGGCCGTAGGCTTGAGTGCCACCTAAGTGTTGTAAAAAAAAGACTTGAGGAAGAGCTTAGTGAGGCCATAGCATAACATGCAATAGATAATTTCTAAGTTTTTACGCAAATCATATTTTCATCTTACTTTCATTCACTTTTATATAGTTTAATAGTGCCGTACATTTTCTGCAACTGCTCCAACGACAAATCAACTACTTTAAAACGAGAAGCACAAAATATGAGGCAGGTAAATAAGTAACCTTTATTAAATAGCCGCTGGCTACAACAATATTACGTTCGCAAGCGACGCGACGCTAAACCTGACAAGCAATCTCGTAGTTCATTCCTCACTACTTAAATATATGCAATCTTCCTCGACAACAAAATTAAAGCTGTGTCTCTGCTGCAGTCAACTAGTCTAATCAGCCGTTCCGTCAACAACCTAGCCTCTTAACTAAACAGTGTCGGCTAGCGAGCTTCCTGAATGATATTCAGCCCTCGTGTTTGTTACAACATTAGGTCAGTTGTACGATGGGGCATTACCCTGAAACAAGACAGAAAGGTTTAAGAGGAGTGTTCATAACCTTTGAGGATGCCATAAGGCGAAACAGGTCAGGTTCAATAATAAATATTGTGGAAAAAGTGCAAGTGTGTTCTCAATATGACTTGTAGACAGAAAGTTAGATATAGGTTCGTTGAGAGAAGCAGTGCAAATTGGAATTCGATAGATTAGGTTAGAAGGTGATTCGATAAATGAGGCATAATGCCCGCTGAGTTTCTTGCCGGAGTCTTCTCAGGTCTGGGCCTCGTTCCGAACCGGTGGTTTATTTGCTATACTAGTCTTTAATATTTATTTTTATACTGACGCTTTGTAAGTGCCTATTTAATGGTCAATGCAGAATACATGACATACGTCAAATGGCAGCTTGTTGAATGATGACGTTTAATAAAGAAGGTAGGCTGTTGATTGAACGGCTGGCTAAGCAAGCTGGCTGCGACATCTCCACTGTTTACTATCTGTGCTATAAATGTCGCGAACAATCTAATTTCAAGCAACACTTCAGCGATAGTCCACCCATTTTAAGTCGGATTCAAAAGAGCCAACGGAACGGAAACGGTGTAAGGGTCAAATAATTAAATAGTTGTTCACTATTTGATACCTCGATGTAAGAAGGTAGCGGAGAAAAACTGTTGTAGACGAGCAACTTTTTGTTGGTTTTAATGTTGCGTATAATGTCATTTTTTTTAGCTATAAAAGGTTTACCTACTTAGTAACGGTTTGTTAGTAAAATTTTCACAGAGGTTCACATAAATTTCCATAAACATTAGTTACAGTGAAATGCATGATGAAATATAAATTAAATAGTAAAAAAAAAACGTAATATGTAGTTTCGCAGTTGTACGGATTTACGAATTTTATGAAGTTAAGACTTTAGTCAGGTTATATTAGTAGATTTGTAACCAACTATAAGGTTTTTTTTGCGTCCCTCATAGAACTCCCTATAATTTAGAATAGAAACCAAGAAGACCATATAAAACAGACTGATCATGCAAAAGTAAAAAACAATTTTTCCAAGTTCTGGAATCTCTCATCATGTGTTGAATTTTCTAGATAGCTCTGTGTAAAGTGCCCCAGCATTAGCATTAAATATTATTATAGTTAGACCTGACGGAGATAAACATGGCAATTGCGCAACTGATAATATAATCTCTACAGAAAACGGTGCCTTACAAAAAGTTGCCAGTTTACGAAGCCTTTGATTCCCATAAACATTTCTTGAGACAAAGCACGTTAATTTGTAGGAGATTGAACTGCAACCCTATCACGTTGAGAGTAAAACGATGTTGTTTTGGGCCCTCGGTACAAGATAAGGAAACATTTATTTAGGACACTTTTACTATGTCCTAAATACTTTTAAACTCAATTCGTTTTGTGCCGTTTGGGGTAGAAGTATAGTTAGTTTTTGGAAGACATTGAAAAACAGAAAGACAGAGAGTCAAGCAGAGCGATAGATAGAGTTATTTTCACATTTGAAATATTGGTAACTACAGTCCATCAAATCTAAGAGGTACCGTTTGACGTTTCATATTTTTCAAACCGAAACAACTTTGTTCATACGTACATTATTCAGTTTCGATAACCTTTTTCATAAAACCATGAATTTAGAAAGATTTCATTATTGTATCTAAAAATGTACAATTCTTAATATCTAAATGTAATTGAAAACTTTCAAACAAAGCAAAATAACACATATTTACACAGTAAATAATTTCTAATAGTTATATTCTTGACCTCATTACAAAGTTACGTAGTTAGGTCACTGCACGTAGTGTTGCGACTCTTCGGATACACTTGTATGCAAAAAAATCGTTTACATATACGAAAAATCGAATGTATTATTTACAAATTACACTTGACAACCAAACAAATATTTTTTCATGTGAATGGGATTTATCTCACATATTACGATTACATAACTAAATAGTTATGTAATCGTAAAATATGAGATAAAACCCATTCACCAAAAATACGTATTTATAAATCAAATATATTTGCTTCTTTAAAAAGTTGTCGAAAGCGATTTGTCGATTTTTGATTTTCGCGCCCAAATAAGTCGGGGTTTCTCGCGCTAACGCTGTCGAAATAGTAAATGGAGTCAGGGATAGTGTTTTTTACATTTATTTTTGTGTATGATAGTATGGGTTTGCATATTACAGAGAAATAAACAAATTTTTAACAAGCACATCCATTGATTTTACAATTACAATTTTTTCTTCTAAGTCTTATTTCTACGTCTAAAACTAATAAAAATAAGGTATGTAGAACCCATTCACAAAAATGTTGTTGCCTGATGTTATAAATTAACGACGTTACTGCGCGACCGCATAATGCACTGAATACACAGATACCCTAAAATAAATTAATTTAATTATTTTTAGGTCAATAGGCAAAATCGCAGGTGTCCAAGTCTCTACAATTTTTTTTTTCTGGCAACACTGCCAACTACAAGCGCACGCGGTCCGCTCGGTCGGTTCGGCGTCAGCAGTCTCTCGCCATCTTGGAAGCTGACTGTGCGCGTACTTGCTTTCTCGTTTGTGTTTTACAATTTGTGACTTGGCTATTACTTTTCTGGACTGATCATTCTTTATCCGTTTACCTTGGCAATATTTATACTGGACTCCGAACTAAGCAAGTGTTTATTAATAATGTCAAAAAGAGGACGTACTTTGAACAGCCAGGCTCGTGAATTGGTGGTGAAATTACACGAGTATTTTGAGCGTGAATCTCAAAATGGTGGACTTCTACTGCCAGTTACACAAGTTCGGGATCGCGTCGGTGAAGCTCTCGGTATTGGTAGCCGCACCGTTGGCAAAATCACTACCTACCAAGACCATTGGGGCCAAGCCAACCTCACCTGCAAGCTGGTGCATCTGCTGATTAACGAACGAGGCTCTGGCGAAATTTACTGGTGGCACAATTTTGGTCCGGGTTGGTACCACCGTGCTTTTCCGAAAAACCATCCAAGTATCCTAACTTTGGTTGGGGTGCGTTCAAGGTTCAGGAACTGCATAGCCAGAGATGACGAGGAGGCAGCTCACGCAGCACGCTTGGGACCAGTGGGATAATGGTGGAGTAGGTCGAGTGTGGTTTGGTGTGGGTCGATCCGTCGGCCAGGGAGACCCGTAGAAACGGTGGTGCCGCTGGCCGCCCGCGGCATAGTACAGGGGCCCAACTGGAACTAACCACTCTGGGAGGCTGCCCCACCAGGCCGCGCATAATCTTGATGTGGCTCGTCGTGCCGGTTGGTGACCGGAGATGGACCCGGCGACCACTATCGGGGGGGTACGGGGGCCCTTCCGTCCGGCGGGTCGGCCACCACAGGGCCACACATCCGCCGACGAAACCAATACCCGCGCCTTGTCACATACTGCTGCGTGGGTTGTTACCTCTTTTTTTCACGCCTTCCCTTCCACTCAATCTAACAATGGCAGCATATAAATTAAGAGCAGGATATACAGCGGCAAACCCTTCCTCCATCAAAACAACACCATTTGAGGTGGAGTTCACAAACATTCGTGGACTCCACTCTAACCTCATAGCCGTCCACCAACATCTTGAGACGGCACGGCCTGCTCTACTTTTCCTCACGGAGACACAAATAAGCCGCCCTGGTGACACGTCTTACCTTCTATACCCCGGCTTTGTGATAGAGGAGAACTTCATAGCAAAGGCTGGAGTGTGCGTGTATATTAGGGCGGATGTTTGCTGTCGCCGCTTACGCTGCCTGGAGGACCCTTCTCTTTCTGTTCTCTGGCTACACGTGGACCACGGCACGTCTAGCCGAGTCTACGCCTGCGTGTACCGTCCTTTTAAGGGAGGACCTTCAGAAACGGCTCATCTCTTCGACCATCTGAGTCGGGCGGCAGATGCAGCGCAGGAGCGGTTTCCGTCCGCAGAACTGGTGTTTCTGGGGGATTTTAACGCCCACCACGAGGAGTGGCTGGGATCTACCAGAACTGACCATGCTGGACGGACTGCCCACGCATTCGCTCTCACGCACGACTTGGCCCAGTTGGTACCCGAAACCACCCGGGTACCAGATATAGCGGGTCATCAGCCCTCTTTGCTGGACCTTCTGCTGACGACCCATCCAGCCCAGTACAGTGTCTCTGTTCATGCCACTTTGGGTACCTCCGACCACAAGTTGATCTGCGCCAAGGTGCCTATCGCTACCCCCCCAAGACCAGTGGAGATCAAAAGACGGTTATGGCACTATTCGTCAGCAGATTGGGATGGACTACGAGATTACTTTGCATCCGTCCCGTGGACTCAGCGCTGCTTTAATGGTGGGGACCCATCAGATTGCGCATCTGCCATCGCTGGTGAAATCAGTTTGGGCATGGAGTATTATATTCCATACACTGAGGTCACCAGTGCCCGCAGAACTCGACCCTGGTTCGGTCGTGAGTGCGCTGCTGCTGTTCAGCAAAAACAGTTGGCGTACCGCGCTTGGACCAGGGCACATGCAATGCGCGATCCAAGTGAGGGCCATCTCAAGGCGGCGTATAACAGAGCCACCAAGGACTGCAAAAGGGCTTACATCAGAGCGGATGCCCAGCGCGTGGCACGGCTTGGCGAGCAACTCATGTCGCACCCTGCGGGTAGTCGTGGATACTGGCAACTGGCCAAAGCCGTACAAGCTAACTTTTGCCAGCCCTCGTTACCCCCGCTGCGATGCCCAGACGGATCACTGGCCCATGAGCCGCAGGAGCAAGCGGATATACTGGTAGACCTCTTCGCGGCTAATTCCCGGGTTGACAACTGTAGTGTGCAGGCGCCCACATTGCCAAGTTGCGGTCACTCAATGCCTGATATCCGTATCAGACACTGCGACGTCCGCAAAACCCTGCAATCACTCGACATCCGGAAAGCCAGTGGCCCCGATGGTATTCCGCCGGTAGTCCTGAAAAAATGCGCAGCGGAGTTGACGCCGGCGCTCACGCGAATGTACCGTTTGTCGTATGCTTCGGGAGTAGTGCCGCGGGCTTGGAAGGAAGCGAACATACAGCCGGTCCCCAAAAAGGGGGATCGCTCGGACCCGGCGAACTACCGACCCATAGCTGTCACCTCAGTCCTCTGTAAAGTGTTTGAGCATATCATTAACGCACAGCTCATGCGTTACCTAGAAGATCACTCCCTAATTAATGACCGACAGTACGGGTTCAGACCGAAACGGTCAACGGGTGATCTTTTGGCTTACGTCACACACCTCTGGGGTGAGGCTATGGACAGGCATGGCGAATCATTGGCTATCAGTCTTGATATCGCCAAAGCCTTTGATAGAGTCTGGCACAGTTCGCTACTTTCCAAGCTTTCGGCCTATGGTCTGCCTGATCGACTGTGCGACTGGGTTGCCAGCTTCCTGCATGAGCGTAGTATCCGAGTTCTCTGTGACGGCCGGGCCTCAGAGTTTATGCAGGTTAATGCTGGCGTGCCCCAGGGGTCCGTCTTATCGCCCACTCTCTTTCTTCTGCATATAAATGATATGCTAGCAGTAGGCAGTATCCATTGCTATGCAGATGATAGCACTTTACATGGGCGATACTTCGGGCTCCCCGCGGCCAAGCGGGCTGACACTGACGCAAATAGACAGCGGCTTGTCGTTGAGCTCGACCGTGTCCTGACGTGCATCTCCCAATGGGGATCAGAGAATCTGGTCGAGTTCAATGCCAAAAAAACACAAGCGTGCGCGTTCACAGCCAAGACCTCCCCCTTCCTTCCTCTCCCTACTCTCCAGAATACACCGCTAGCTCTACAGGATCACATTGACATGCTCGGAATGGATGTTCGCTGCAACCTGAACAACAAGAATTACATCGAGAGCGTCATCAAAACAGCGTCGCGCAAACTCGGGATCTTGAACAGGGCGAAGCGGTTTTTCACGCCGGAGCAGCGGTGTCTTCTGTACAAGACACAGATTCGCTCTTGTGTGGAATACTGTTCTCATCTCTGGGATGGTTCCGCGCAATACCTGTTAGACGCTCTTGACAGAATGCAGCGACGTGCAGTTCGTATCATAGGTGATCCTGAGGTTACCAACACCTTGGAACCTCTGCAGTTGCGTAGAGACGTTGCCTCTCTGGCCGTTTTCTACCGCCTCTACCACGGCGAGTGTTCTGAGGAGTTATTTCAACTGATCCCACCCTCTCCCTTCCTATCCAGAACAACACGTGCTGGTCTGCGGTGCCATCCACACACGGTGGAATCCATACCATCTCGCACTAAACGGTTTGGGGGCTCTTTCCTCTGCCGCACGATAAAGAGCTGGAATGCTCTGCCCGCATACGTGTTTCCCTCTTCTTACAGTCCCGGGTTCTTCAAGCGGGGCGTGAAAAGGCATCTATCAAGGCCGTCAAGTTAGGGACCACCATTTTACGTCCAATTGGCACCGGGAATGGTGGTCTGTATCTTCTGGACTGCACTTCAGCTTTGTTGCCATCTAGCGGGGTGCAGTCAATTGACGGACCAAATATAAAAAAAAAAAAAAAAAAAAAAAAATATTAAGTGAAAAATATGGGCCTTCGGGGAGTGACAGTAACGTACTTCACACACCGAAAAAACGAAAAAGAAATAAACCTGTGACAGGCATCGATGAATTCGATAGTCATGCTATTAGAAACCATATATACGGGTATTTTACAAGAGGCGAATTTCCAACATTGGCAAAGTTATGTGCAACTTTAAAAGATGCCGGGCTGTATAAGGGAAGCATAGAGTCGTTGAGAACGGTAATAACAGGAATTGGCTTCAGATACAAAAAAGTTGACAAACGAAAAATTGTTATGGAGCGACATGACATAATTATGCAGCGACTAACATTCCTGCGCGAAGTTAAACAAATTATAAACTGGGATAATGTAATATTTTTGGACGAAACTTGGCTAAATTCCAACCATTCTGTGCCGAAAACATGGACTGATGATTCTGAAGCTTCGTGCTCGAAGGTGCCGATAGGAAAAGGTGGACGCCTCATAATATGCCATGCTGGGTCAGCGTCTACAGGCTTCGTGGAAAACTCTTTATTAGCTTTCCAATCCAAAAGCACTAAAGAGTATCATGAAGAAATGGACGCAGTAAGGTTCCGAGAGTGGTTCTTAAATTTATTACAGAATATCCCTCCTAACAGCACAATTATAATGGATAATGCCCCATACCACTCTGTGCAAATTGATAAAGCACCTACGTCAGCCAATAAGAAAGCAGATTTGGTGGCATGGCTGCAAAGAAAAGGAGTGGATGCCGACATGTCACTATTAAAAGCTGAATTATTACAGTTAGTGAAATTGCATAAACCACCAAAACCGACATATGTAATTGACCAATTGGCCGAAGAGCACGGGCACAAAGTCATACGACTTCCTCCGTACCATTGCCAATATAATGCCATTGAACTGATTTGGGCCCAAGTTAAAGGTAATATTTTATAATATTATAATAATAACACGAGTACTTCTAACATTTATAATTTAAACAATGGTTTTCGTCTGCTATCAAATAGTTACATTATTGTTTTACAGGTTATGCAGCAAGACACAACACAAAACCACCCTTCAGTGTCAAGAAAATGGAAGGTTTATTAAAGGAAGCATGTGCCCAAGTTACACAGGAAGATTGGAGTAAAGTAGTACAAAAAAAAAAGAAAATAATAATGGACGACTTCGAAAGAGACGTACACTTTGATAATGTAATGGACAATCAACTGGTCATTAATTTAAATGACGATGATGACGAAGACGACGATACTAGTACTAGTAGTGAATAAAAAAATATCCTAAACATTTCTTTTATTTAATTATAACAATTGATTTCTTAAAATTCGGATATTATAGTAATCGATCTCTTAAAGTTCGGATATTATAGTAATCGATTTTTTCATCCCATCCCTATCATTCAATTGTCAGAACTGTCAAACGGTACTTCTTAGATTTGACGGACTGTATGGACATGGATCTCATGGATCTGAATTTTCACGCGTTCAGTTTGAAATTTTTGCTTGATAAAGTAACGAACATTATTATTCTTATTTTAAAACGAGTAATAAGGTAACTAAAATTGCTAGTATTCGAAATACATCGGGAAAACAAAAACCCTACACTTAAGTTAAATTGTCCACTTCGCTTGTGTAATAGCCAGGACTAGAACCCGGAACCTCTCGGTCTTAAGGTCAATTAAGCTACATAAAGTTTCAGTTAATCCTTACAAACTTTCACACATAAGTAGAATTTTATAAATAAACTAGCTTTTGCCCGCGGCTTCGCTTGCGTGGATGTTGGTTATCGCGACAAAACATTTCTCAAAAGACGTAGGTGTATGTACGTTCATGCTTCTAACTTTGAAAAAGACGAACTTTCCATACAAACTTTTATCACCTATTTTACCCACTTAGTAGTTAAATTTTGAAAAACGCTGATACACGTGTTCATTTATTTCTTAAAAAACCGGTGTGTGTGAGTCGGACTCGCCCATGAAGGGTTCCGTAGCAGCAAGTAACATAATATAAAAGTTCTTGTATTATTTTTGAGTTAATTGAATTAAAGGCGAAAATGAAGACCTATTTATAGATATCCCACACGTAGGGATTGGAAGAATATTTTTTTTTGACTTTCGGTTCTAAGTAAGGGGACCCCCAAAATTTATTGCATTTTTTCTATTTTTGTATGAAATTCTCAATGCGGTTCACAGAATACATCTACCTACCAAGTTTCAACAGAATAGGCCTTATAATTTCGGAGAAAAGTGGCTGTGACATACGGATGGACAGACAGACGGACAGACAGACATGACGAATCTATAAGGGTTCCGTTTTTTGCCATTTGGCAACGGAACCCTAAAAAGACACCGGTTTATGAAATAGTTTTTCTAGCTCTGAAAATGACGGACATTCATATAAACTTCCATCCATTATTTTACCCCTTTAGTAGCAGAATTTCCAAAAATCCTTTCTTAGCGGATGACATCATAACATCTACCTCCAGGCCAAACAGCCCGATCCGTCCAGTGGTTTGGGCTGTGCGTTGATAGCAGTCACCTTTGAGTTATATATACCTATTTAGATGTACAGCCCGCAGGTAATCTTGACTTAACCCTTTTTAATAGAACATTGTATCTAAGGCGTATACGTATCTCCTTTGCTGACAGTACACATGTTTATATAATCACCCATCCAAAAGTTTTCTTAACAAAACAATAACGGCGACATACTAATTAAAAATATCGCTTTGCTCTGGCCGGGGCTGAGACCGGGGCTGAGGACGGGGCTGAGGCCGGCGCACACTGTGAGATTTTCCTAATCTATCTCGATTTAATTATTTATTATGACAAACTAACGATTTTACAAATGTTTTAATTATTTAAGATGAATTAAACATTTAATTCATGCAATAAAAGATATTTACTAGATTTAAATATTTTTACTCGAAACTGAAAACAAGATTTTGAAAAAAGAAAGTAATAAAACCTAACAGATTTTATTACGAATGAAAAAAAAAATTTATTAATTACTATCTGTCGGCTGTGTAAGGCAATCATTCAATTGAGGTACAGTTAACAAAGATAAAACAGTAGGCTCCATTACACGATGCTTAGTTTTGGGTGCATGTCGTAGACTCGCTATGTATGGGTCAGAAGTCAAGAGTCTGTTCATGAAATCTGAATTGGTTGCAATACGGGACGTTTTTCTTGTGAATGACTCTCTATATCTTCTGTAATTTTTGTTGCGAGCCTCTTGGGTCTCTTCAGACATTTGTCCAATAGGTAGTATACATGTGGCATCTCTTCCATGGAATACTACCTTGTGTACACTGACTGGCATGTAGTACCATGAATAGTTGTTGAGATAACATGTGCTGGTATCTTTGGCGTAAGTTTCAAATGCATCTAAATCGATGGCTGCATTCAACCAAGACGCGTATTTATTTAAAAATCGGTCTCGATGACGATTAACAGTAGCCATTTTTTTCTCAAATTTGAAGCATAATGTTCTTAAACTAGCCTTTATTTTCTTTTGGGCTTCTTTCTAAAACTGTACTGATACATATTTTAATTGAAAAAAAATCAAGATCTGCTTCCAAACTGTTTTCAGACCTACTCGTATTACAATATACATCAAAACATTATTTTCTTGTTATTTGCACAGCCATTCTAAAAAATGAAATAAAATGTTTGGGTGTCACAACTATGCGCAATAAATTCTAATCGAATGCAAAAGCTCAGGGTTATGGCTAAATTATTAAATAGTTAAGAGAGGTGAATAACCCTGAATAACTATTTATTTTTCCACTTTACTTTGACGATGTTTGATGAAAATGCTCTTATTTTATCATTACCAATAAGATATATAATGCAGTTGAAACAATTATCCTATTAACGTAATATGTCGCACATATCTTAAAGTATCCAATAACAGAAGTTTGGCAACGATAACAATAATGAGGATATTTATTTTGACTCGGCAACTATCATCTAGTGTACACGTATTACTAAGAACAATAAAATGTACTGAGTTTAGAAGTGTGTCATTTATTTTCCTGACTACCCATAGTAAAAAATAAATTACAGACTTTATGAAGAACTTATCTGATGTATAATATAAAATTTCTAGCTAAATTGGAGCAAGTAGACATTATCAATTAAATCGAGCTAGATTAGGAAAATCTCACAGTGTGCGGCGTGGTGGCGGAATTAATTACAGTGAAGCATGTAGCGTCGCCGCACCACCGCGCCGCCGCCTCGCCGCGCGGGCGAGCGATTTATTACTTCTTGAGGTTTTAACTTGCTGTTGATGAGTTCATTTGAGGACATTCTTCTTGGGTTGTCTCTTTAGCCCTGCAATTGCAATTTTGTGGTTTTGAGTAAGATGCCTGGGTTGGGAATATATATAGTTACTAGGAGTTTCCTTTGATGACCTGTGAGCCTATAACTTAAATAAGATTTTTTTTTCTGTTTTATTTCCTCCTTTCTCTCATTCGTTCTTACAGGTTGTGAAAATGTTTTACTATGTCAAATGTCGCAAGTTCAGTTTCAGCTCATTGTGAATATTTGTAAACATAAAATGCATAATGCATAGAATGATATTTGTATCGGTAAATCGCGATTCACACTGAATGTCATTCTAGAATGCGGCCCTTACTCTCTAGGTAATAGGTACACTTATCCAAAAATACTTAAAAAAATAAATTACCTTTTTACCAATCCAACTTTAACAAAGCCTAAAAATAAATATTGATTAGTCACTACTTAGTGCGTTCAGTCTTTAATAAATGTATTTTCTTTCTTTCTCACTTTTTTCTAAAAGTCAAAACTAATTACCACCCCTCGGCAAACAATCAATTAAGAGCCCTTAACGCATTCCGGATTAAATTAAAATATTTTATACACCGGCGATGGCGGCGCGCAGTCGAGAAATAATGAAGGCGGCCACAAATCCTAGATCACCATAACTTAGCTGACTTCCATCGGATTTCCATATCGTCTGCTAATGTTGCTAACTTCACCCCGAGATATGAGGTTTTAGACTCCTATAACTAAGCTGTTTTAGTGAGTTTACCAATTCAAACCAAGGACCCGATTCTGTAAAATTACTGTTGCTAAACGAATATAAAACTTACGACGACTTATAAAATTATAATTTCGAAATATGAAAACGAATCAAAAGATAACTGATTTTGACGCTTTATTAATCTCACTAAAATGCAAGAAGGTTTTGTTTTGACTTTTGATCGACTGTACGTACATCTACGTAATTAGAGAATAATATTTAAACGAAGAAGTTTAAGAATTTTTTTCTAAACGAATTTAAGTTACATTGGAAACGTGTCTTTAGTGAATTGAGATTCAAATATAGCATTGTGGAGAGAATGAATGAAAGAAGACTATCGAAACAGGTGTATGAGGCGAGTGTGGATGGTACCGTCGGAAGGGGAAGACCTAGGCGCACATACCTGGACCAAATCGGGGAATTGTTAGAAAAGGGGTAGGTCAGGGGTACCCTAAACCGACGAGCATGCATGAAGAATGTAATGAGAGTGAATGAAGCGAGAGTAGTATGTCAGGATCGTAGCAAATGGAGATCCGTGATCTCTGCCTACCCCTATGGGAAACAGGCGTGATTTTATGTATGTATGTTTATAGCATTCCTATTGAAGTTTCTTTCAAGAATCAATGCGGGTGTGAAGTGATACACATATTACACATATAACATCTTGTCAACCTAGCTGGAAAATTTCCTTTTCTGTAGCCCCGAAAGTTTAAAAAAATATATATCTTTTATTCCACCGTAATATTAAAATGCCGGAACAAATCTCTATTTATTGGGAGCTATTGGGGGCCCAACCAAGTTCTTCGGAATTCAAGCCTTAGAGTTAATGAGGTCAGATAACAATTGCTCTCATAAAAGCCGTATATAAGCCAAACTAAAAGAAAGAGGAATCATTGAACGGACCGAAATTATCGCTAAAATATTGTTGATGAACTATAATATCAGCATGCTCGTTTGAAGTCAGGATACGATCGTCTTCTCAGAATGAAACGGTACAAATAATAGTGCAGTAAGAACAAAATCCAGGCCTTCAGGCCTGTCCGTCTTCGCCCGGCGAGCGCAGCCGGGTGTGGCTACGAGTATGTTAGTAACACATTAATAATTCCCTCAGCGTCCCGCACAAGCGACGTACAAGGCTACTGGAGGTGTGTGCCTTTTAGCTCTCAGGGCTTTTTACCTATTTTGTAGTTCGGTTAGGTTTTCGGGAGCGTTTCTCTTACACCCTAAATGTTTATTTTGTTGCAAAAGTTTAATGTCAAAATCCGTTTATTCTTTAGAAACCTTACCAGAGCTTCGTACAATTTATTTAGTTTCCTTAAAAAATATATCACAGTCCTCAAAAAAAAAGCTGCATGTTTTTTGGTCTATGATGCCAACATGTTTAAGTACTCAGTCCAATTTAAAATGTTTCGATTTAGTAGCCTAGTAGAACGAGTAGGTAATTTTCAAGCTTGTTTGTTATCTAAATGTTAGCCCTTTTGCTAAAGTTTCATTATAATTAAACATTTAAATTTATTCAGGGGCAATTTCAAAATTTACTAGGCGTTGTAAAAGTGTATTTAGTAAAGAAGTTACTACGTATGTAGTCAAATCAGAATTACGTTTATCTAATGGTAAGTGATCAGTGATATCCATAAACGTCAGCAATATTCAGTTATACCTCATTATGTACCACCTTCTCTGAAGAACATCGGTAGCGATTGCGATTCACTAACTTAAAATACATATTTACCTAATTGATTAGTTACACCAATTAACGTAAAGGCGGAGTAGAAGACTCCAGCCAGCCAGTACCGCAGGGTCCAAAGTGCAAGCTGTGGATGCAACTAGAATAGGGTATTTGACTAAGTCGTCGATTCTTCCCAATACTGCTTAATACGATAGCTTGTTCTGAAAAAATATGCCTTGCAAAATAAAATATTGCATATCAAAACTGAAACTATGACTTTTCATTAGTTGAAATTCCCAAAAAAAGTCAAAATATAAACAATCAAATTCAATTCAAATATATGACTTTTTAGATTCGTCATTAAATTGTAAATAACTTTTATTTTGACCAATATAAGTGTAAACGCAACGTAGACCGTGATAAATGCGATATTATCTTGCACTCCATACATTTGCACTACGCGCTGCCGAAGCGTGACGTCACAATTTCATACGATTTTGTATGGAGTGTTTTCGGGCGGCGCGACAAATTGAATTTTTCAAAATCAAATATCTTGAAAACTATTTGTCGTACGAAAATTTTACTTTTACAGTTCATTATATCATAAGACAATGGTCATTTTTCGAAAGTTAAAAAAAATAGTCAAATAGCCCATTGGGTATTATCCTATACTTAAAATAAATAATCTAACCGAGATTATTAAATTAAGAATGGTAAAAGAGCGGTAAATATTGCGTCGGTTCTTATTTATATGGTTTTTATTAATTTTTAATCATCCACCCAACCCATAATAGTAACTGATTTGACTTTTAAATTGACGTCACTAAATCTTTTTTGATACAAGTTACCTTACAACTTATCGTTTTGACAGTCAGTAGAATACCCAATTGACGCTCGAACGCGGAAGATTACAGCCGTAATGTAGGGTCACAAGCGGAGCGTACCACCTGACTGGCAGTCCCACACCAGCGCCAGTACTACGGTCTATATGTTACGATACCATCGGATGAAATGCTTAGCTAAATACGATACCTGACTGTCGGCGACGGCGCTACACTTACTATGCCTCGGGAGTACTCGGGACACATCTTGGAACTAAAATGTGCCCTATACGCGCAGTAGGTACACATTTCTTAGGAGTATTTTGAGGACCGCATGGGGTGCTACTGCGGTGGACGACCTCAAATTCACCAAGTACAGATGTTTACAAAACAATCAGCGCGCACCAGGGCGTCGTGTGTCTCGCGACTCAGGATCCGCTCACCGGCTCGGAGAGGAGAGCGAATTTTTATCATGTTGGAAACAGAGTTTTGAAAAATTGTAGTAAAGTTTGTTTTTGCGTGCGCACTTTTGTTGTCATTAACAATGCCTGGACGCGCTGTGCGTGAAATAATAATAAGAGGAGCCGATTGCACGCTCTTTCTCTTCCAGCCAGTCGATGTAAAATGGTTGATGGCTTCGCTCTGGCCAACTCCAAACGTATATGATCCGGTCTGTATGAAAAGAATAAAGGTAATACCATACCAAACGGATCGCATCGGCCCGCATCGAAACGAATTTTACAATCTTTAAACGAAATTAAATCTTGTATACACTGTATACAAGATTAAAGTTTATATTACCAAGTCAAGGGTAAACACAGCCGGTGACATGCCGCGACACAAGATCGGCTCCGTCCGCGTGCGTACGGACCGTGCGATGCGATACTGGCCGATGCGGGCCGTTTGCTGTGGTTCCACCTTAAAACGGGCACCTTAGAATGATGTTTATGGCGGTCATGTTGCAAAAGAAAACACAGTTCATTTTTGGTTCCAACGTTTTCGTTCTGGAAATTTCGACCTGCAGAACAAGCCCCGTGGACGGCCTGAGACCCAAGTTGATAATGAAGTATTGAAGGCTATTGTGGAAGCAGATCCATCGCAAACCACGTCTGAGTTAGCTGCAGGCGCAGCAGCGCACGTGGTGATAAACTGTTTTAATTCACTTGAAGCAAATTGGGAAGATTAAAAAGCTTGAAAGGTGGGTACCTCACGAATTGACTGAAGCAAACCGGCAAACGCGCGTCGACTGCTGCGTTACATTACTGACCCGGCACAATAATTAAGTTATTTTAAACCGAATCATTACCTGTGATGAAAAATGGATTCTTTACGATAATCGGAAGCGCTCAGCGCAATGGTTGGATCCTGGCCAGCCAGCCAAATCCTGCCCCAAGCGAAAATTAACCCCAAAAAAGTTACTTGTGAGCGTTTGGTGGACTAGTGCCGGTATTGTTCATTACAGTTTTCTCAAATCTGGCCAGACTATTACGGCTGATGTCTATTGTCAGCAATTGCAAACAATGATGGAAAAGCTAGCGGCTAAACAACCTAGGCTGGTCAATCGCTCCACGCCACTGCTGCTTCACGACAACGCTGGACCACACACCGCACAACAGACGGCTACCAAATTAGAAGAGCTTCAATTGGAATGTCTAAGACATCCTCCGTACTCCTCGGACTTTGCTCCAACAGATTACAATTTTTTTCGAAATTTGGACAACTTCTTGCAAGGGAAAAAATTCAACTCTGATGGGGCAGTCCAAATCGCCTTCACAGATTTTATTGATTCCCATCCGACTGGTTTTTTTAGTAAAGGGATGAACTACCTATGAGATGGCAAAAGTGCATAGAAAACAATGGTTCATACTTTGATTGATTAAATCCATACTAATATTATAAATGTGAAAGTAACTCTGTCTGTCTGTCTGTCTGTCTGTCTGTATGTTACGCTTTCACGCCTAAACTACTGAACCGATTTTGATGAAATTTGGTATAGGGGTAGATTAGACCTTGAGAAAGGACATAGGCTATGTTTGGTCGCGATAACCGACATCCACGCGAGCGGAGCCGCGGGCAAAAGCTAGTATATTATATTTAAAAATATTCGACTTTTTGTTCCTCCCATACAAAACACCAATTTCATATGTAAGGACCTAATATTAAGAAGCGGAAAAGTTTGATTATATAATTGAACGCGCTAATGTCAGGAACTACTGCTTCGAATTGAAAGATTATTTTTGTGTTGTATAGTCCGTTTATCGAGGAAGGTAATCTATACTAATATTATAAATGCGAAAGTAACTCTGTCTGTCTGAATGTTACGCTTTCACGCCTCAACCACTGAACCGATTTGGATGAAATTTGGTATAGGGGTAGATTAGACCATGAGAAAGGACATAGGCTATGTTTAGTCGCGGCTACTGCTTAAGGGAGCGGAGCAGTGATCATACATGTCAATAAATCCGGTAGCTCTCCATACCTTATTTGAAGACTTGTTCTTTTTACTTCTATGTAGAAGTAAGTACTAATAAATTGCTGTGTTAGTTGGAGTGGAGTACATTAGAGCCCCTCGATTTCTTCGATAGGGCTTAACGACAATATAATTCAACAATAAACGTATTTAGGTACAGCTCATGTTGGCATAAAGTGCCTGCTTGACGACAAATAGGCTGGCCCACTGTTACTTAGAATCGAAAATCATATTTGGCGAAATGTGGATGTTTAGGTATACCTCAGCTTACCCCTTTGGGCATTTACAGGCGTGAGTATAGTGTAGATATGTACGAAAATTAACAAGAAAACACTCGATTACCAATAATAATGTGAAAGAGTTCTTTGCTGAACACAAACGCAGGTGTTATCATAAACTAATTACGTCACAAATAGCGTAAATTGAAAGTTAAATACGAAACAGTGTAAGGTCTATTAAATGCTTGTTAATTTCAGCAACATTGTTGCAAGCATCGGTGGTTCAGTGGTAGAATGCTCGCCTGCCACGCGGGCGGCCCGGGTTCGATTCCCGGCCGATGCATTTCTTTTTGAGAAATTATAGTTTCTTTTTTTTAAATTTTTAACTTTTACTTGTATTATTTTTTAATCGACTTCAGCAAAATAAAGCACAAGGATAAATATTTATTTCTAGTAATTAAATGTAACTAGTTTTTTTTAATCAAATAATATTGATCCAAGAATCCTAGTATAAGGACGGGGTAGATAATATATCTTTAATTTTTCGTTTTATCGTTTTTTTTATAAAGGACACGTCAATTTGACTTCACCCCGCCTGATGGCAAGGCAAAGGCAGTCTTTTTCTTCCATAAACGACATTCGAGAAATGTGGATGTATGACATCTCTCTGTTTAGTGAAGTTTAATGCCTGGATTGAGTGAAAGAGGATATGGCAAAGTGAGTGACGGAGTAGATGACATCTGACAGGGATGTACAGTCAACAAATGAGATATGGTCGCACTTTTTCATATAAAAGTGCATGCAAAGGTGCAACCGTATCTCCTTTGTCGACTGTACGCATAGGCGAATAACACGTTAGGACGGCTTATTGGACGATTCGCACGAATTGAACTCGCACGAAACGTGCGAATCTACTTCTGTAGGCGATTCGCACGAAGTTAATTTATTGGCGTGCGAATCGACACCTCCAAAATTATGTAGTAGGCGATTGGCATACATTTTATACAGGACAAGCAGATAATGATGGCTCTAGAATAGATTTCATTGATTGTAAGCAATGAGACAATGCGACTGATATTCATTTACGTGTGGACTGGCCCACTTACCAGGGCTACGTTTCCCAAACAGGTACATTGGCTGGTTTAAATGAATACGAATTTTAATTCAAAGAAATACGCATAAGAAAATAAATCAAACCGAAAGGTTATTCATTAAACTGCGGATTAATTTAATTTGAAAGCGCATAGCAATCGTTAATCGGACTACCGACTTATTACACACGGCGGCATTCTTCCCACCCGCCATTTTATCGATAAAACGTATGAGCAAAATGCTCTGAATTCAATTGTGATATAAGTAATGGGCGAAGAACAATGGCGCGGACATGAGGAATGGGTCCGTACAATGGTCATACGGAATGAGGAGATAGTATGAGAGGACTTTGTTTGCTTCTATTTGTTCTTTTACCTTTAATTTATATCCGTGTTGGTTACCGGTGCAGTAGAATAGGACCATCCCAGCTCTTTCTGTGGGTGTCGTAAAAGGTGACTAAGGGATAGGGCTGTTCTTCATCCGACAGTAAACATAAAGCCCAAGAAAAAGGGCCCGCTATACGCTAATAGGCTCGCCACCTATTACGTCATGGGACCGTAAATCATAATTGGTACACCTCTGCCTACCCCTTTGGGGATTTATAGACGTGAGCATATGGATAGATGGAATTTATTTCTTGAGTAAGAGAAATCTACAAATTCTATGTTTGTTTGTTAAATCTGGGTTTACAATAGTTATGCCGCTGTCATATTTTATGTAAGGAGAAAAATTGTCAAAGAATCAATTTCGTTTATTCAGTTTAGGCACAATAGTATTTAAGAACGTCAAATTAATGACAGGAATGTCAAGAATCAAGAATATTAAATAAAATAAATCATTTGAAAATTTCACTGGTTCGGTAGGTTGGTTCTACTGAGAAGACACCAGCAAGAAACTCGGTGAACTCGATTTTCATTTTTTTTTTTAATATAGTTTTATTTATAACAAATTTATACAGTGCGAGCAAAAGATAAGATTAGGATGACCATGCCTCATTATCATTTAAGTATTCGTCCACTTTATAATAACCTTTTTTCATTAACGATCTTTTCACTCAAATTTTAAATTTATTAAATGGCATGTCAATCAGATTCTTAGGAATTTTATTGAACATTTTTATCCACTTAAGTATATATTTTATCCACTATTAAACATTTTTTGTAATTCCATTTGCTCTTGATTGTAGGCGATTTAGAACAAACTTAATAAGCGATAGGTATTTTAATTTCATGATGGATATGTTTGTTACTATTTCACGCAATAAGTTGAACGCCTATCAAGAACTAGCCATTGCCCGCGGCTCCGCCCGCGTGGATGTCGGTTATCGCGACCAAACATAGCCTATGTCCTTTCTCATGGTCTAATCTACCCCTATACCAAATTTCATCAAAATCAGTGCAGTGGTTTAGGTGTGAAAGCGTAACATACAGACAGACAGACAGAGTTACTTTCGCATTTATAATATTAGTATGGATTTAGCTCTTCAAACTAGTAGTCGAAACTTTTAAACTCTCGCGTTCCATGATATACAATAATGTTAAGGGGAATGAACGAGATCATGGTATAGGTACATACGAGTACATACCTGACGCCTGTCATTTTGCACCAGGTTACACCGGACATGGTCACAGGCTGACTCTATCTAACCTATACCATAATCGCGTTAATTATGCCATCTCGCGTACGCCCGCGAGTTTCATTATTGTAAATAGTCAAATAGTTGTGTGACGTGGCAGAAGAGCGTTCGACGTCTAACGTTGAACATTGCGGGTTCGATTCCGAGTTAATCAGTTGGTATACATGCATATGAAACGTATTGCTATTGGTCCGGGTGTTATATTTCATGTATAAATTTACAATGTATTTGCAATTCAAGTAGCTACCTATATCCATCAGAGTTCTAGAACCCATAGCAAAATCTATGCCCATATCTAATGGGTCCTAGAAAATTACAATATTATACACGCTTCAATAAAAAACCCAAACATGACCGGCTCGGCGCGGCGCCTAATGCAAATGTTCTGTTTGATATACTTTCTGCCAATCGCCTCATCGGCATCGCACCGCCATTTTCAATGGCTCCCAGTCTCGTAAATTCGTTTTACATAAAAAAAAAACTTTTATTACCACTCGTTCGCGTAAAATTTTGATAAAACATAAAATATACACGTAAAATTTTTGATTCACTGTCCAGATAGACTTTGTAATTATACGTTTTATACTCGTTCATAAAAATCGTGCTGTTCCCCATAAAGTTACCCTCATTGCACTGATATTTATGTAGTACTTAGGTACTTTATTATTTTAATACCATTTACAACATATATTTCTAAAGATATTTTCTAAAACAATATATATGGTAGTAACAGTTCCTACCATAGATGTAGGCTGTCCCCCCTTCCAACGTCCCCAGTTAAGCAAAATACTACCAGGCGAGGTGAAGTCCTGTTATACAAAAAAAAACTTAAAATCAGAAGCGAGTTCACGTCATCGGTAATGTGATGGTCAGGATTTAAAACTGGGACCTTTTGATCGTAAAGCCGTATGCTATTTGCACCAATAATGTTCGAGTATTCTGTAAGACACTCGTTAGTACAATTTTGATTGTGATCCGGGAATGATATCCATGTCAAATACATCGGGAAAAAGAATCTTCTCGGGCGGGACTCGAACCCGCAGTCTTTCCCTTACAGGGGGAACGCCTGACCAATTCGGCTACCGAGACACGCATACCTAATGCTGTAAAAATTCCTTCAATTGTTTGGGCGCAGTTATCAAAAATCAATGTTTAAAAGTGATTGTAACATCATTCATTGATTCCGATAGTTCGTAAGAAAATCGGTAGATGACGCCACGTCGCCTTAAAGACGTATAAGATGGGAAATTTGAATCATATCGGGCGTGTCTCGGTAGCCGAATTGGTCAGGCATTCCCCCTGTAAGGGAAAGACTGCGGGTTCGAGTCCCGCCCGAGAAGATTCTTTTTCCCGATGTATTTGATTTGTATAGTTAGCATACTTAATGCTGTAAAAATTCCTTCAATTGATATCTATGTTCTGAAGACTGCACATAGCGTTGTTACTTCTAAGGGACAAATGACTCAATCAACTTGGTAATTTTATTCCAAATCTCCAAATTCCAACATCATTCTATGATATGAAGATATAAAGCCATAAATCAGTTTATGACTCTAAACCTACAACTATATAAGATGGAGACAAGAATATTAATGGCATGTACTTTACTACAATGAATTTACTACAGTAGTTAAAATATACAGAATTAAATATTATCTTAGTGATAAATCAATCTACAGTTCTATAAACTGGTGTGACGAAGGATAATCCCGAGTACCCGACTATGGCGAACCCTGAAAAGGATGCCATGGGTTTAATGTTAAGCTAATCTATATTGATATATTTGCAAAGTTAAAAACATATATTTTCTTATTTAAATGTGCTGTATTTTTTATAGCTTTCATTTACCAAGCGATACTCTTACAATAAAAGCTTACAACATTTATCATTCAACAAATTCAGTTTAGCTGTTTAGCAGTTATGAGAGAATTGAGGAATAGCAATGCCAAGATATAGTAAGTACTTATGTACGGTCAACAAAGAATATGAGTTTCTTAGTAGGTTTAGATCTTCTTATTTAAAAATGCGTATTAATCCCTATGTTCTCTCATAACATATAATAACCCCACAGTTGCAACACCCTCTATAAGACGGTGAATTAATAACTATGAAGATAGTACTATGCCAGTGGAGCCAGCCTACTCGTACCGTCTCCACCTATCAGATTCAAAAACACGAAATCATCAAAACCGTTACTCCACAATCTCAAATCAGTAGATAACATTCGCACAAATCAGGCCATTAAAATGTGCGCATCAAATAATATTATTATTCTACAATGTTCATTGAATATCGCTTGAAGGAAGTCCCAATAAAACTTATCAGCGAGTTTTATTGGTGTCTACAAGCGAGTTTACGGCTCTTGCCGACTCACTGTATCGGCTAATGAGAGATAAGGGCGCCTCGAGATAACGCCTACGCGAGCCGTGTACCAGATATACACGGTACGCGAGACGAGATGGAAGGAAATGTCTTTATAAGGATTAAGGCTGTTGATGGAGAGATTTTTTGGGATATTTTTAAGTAAAAATTGTGTCATCATCATCATCATCATATCAGCCACACATAGTCCACTGCTGAACATAGGCCTCTCCCATAGACCTCCAGAATGACCGATCTGAAGCAGCCCGCATCCAGCGCTTCCCCGCGACCTTGATGAGGTCGTCCTTCCACCTGGCCGTTGGGCGTCCCACATTACGTTTGCCCGTACGCGGTCGCCATTCCAGAACTTTTTTGCTCCATCGGCCATCTGTTCTGCGCGCTATGTGTCCCGCCCACTGCCACTTCAACGAGCTAATCCGCTGGGCTACGTCGGTTACTTTTGTTCTCCTACGGATATCATCATTTCTGACGCGATCACGTAGGGAAATACCGAGCATAGCCCTCTCCATAGCTCGTTGAGCGACTCTGAGCTTTTGTAGGAGACCTATAGTGAGGGACCACGTTTCAGATCCGTAAGTCATCACTGGTAACACACATTGGTTAAAGACTTTCGTCTTTAGGCACTGAGGTATGTCGGACGAGAAGACATCTCGTAGCTTCCCGAACGCTGCCCAGCCGAGTCGGATTCGTCGATTTACCTCGTCTTCGAAGCTGGAATTTCCTACCTGGATCAGTTGACCCAAGTAGACGTACTCGTCAACAGCTTCTAAGACTGAGTTCCCAACATGCACCGGTAGAGGCGCTACATGGACATTTGACATAACCTTCGTCTTGTCCATGTTCATCTTAAGGCCCACCTGTTGGGATACTCTATTGAGGTCTTCGAGCATGGTGTTTAAATCTTCCAGCGATTCTGCCATGATGACAATATCATCGGCAAACCGAAGGTGAGTGATATACTCGCCGTTTATGTTGATGCCACGTCCTTTCCAGTTCAGTAGCTTGAAGACGTCTTCCAAGGCAGCGGTAAACAGCTTCGGAGAGATAACGTCTCCCTGTCTAACGCCCCTTTTCAGTGGGATTGGCTTCGTGCTCTGTTCCTGTACTCGGACCGACATAGTGGCGTTCTGGTATAAACACTTCAAAACTTCGATATACCGGTGATCTATCCGGCACCGCTGGAGAGACTGCAACACGGCCCATATTTCGATCGAATCGAAGGCTTTCTCATAGTCCACGAATCCTAAGCAGAGAGGCCGGTTATACTCTTTGGTCTTCTGTATAACCTGTCGCAGCGTGTGGATGTGGTCCATGGTACTGTAGCCTTTTCGGAATCCGGCTTGTTCGGGAGGTTGGAAGTCATCGAGCCTGTTGGCGAGACGGTTCGTAATAACCCTCGAGAACAGCTTGTAAATGTGACTCAGGAGCGTGATGGGCCTATAATTCTTCAACAGGGTATTGTCGCCTTTCTTGAAGAAAAGGACCACCACGCCCCCGTTCCACGCTTCCGGCGTTATGCCTTCGTGTAGGACGGAATTAAAGAGCCCCTGAATGACCTTTAGTACCGGCGTTCCGCCCGCTTTCAGAAGCTCTGCAGTAATTCCATCCTCACCCGCCGCTTTGTTATTTTTTAGCTGTTTGAGGGCCATTCTAATCTCGTACAGGCTGATGTCCGGGATGTCTTCGGTATAATGTCGGGTAAGCTTGGCTCTAGGATCTTTAACCATGCCCACGGGCTGTTTAACCGATGTATATAGCTGCCCATAAAACCTTTCGACCTCCCTAAGTACCTCTACCGTTGTCGTTGCCATGCCGCCATCCTCCGTCTTCAGCTTCGTCAACCGGCTTTGTCCAACGGACGCATTCCTTGCAAACACTTTGGAGCCTTTGTTTCGCTCTATCGTCTCCTTAATATTTTTAGTATTATAGGATCGGATGTCATGTCGCAAGGATTTCTGTATGCGTCTGTTGAGCTGCCTATGTGCCTCAGCTTCAACGGAGGTCTGTAGGGGCATAGATCGACGTTTGGCCATGAGATCAAGGGTCTGGGTCGAGATCTTCTGAGGTTTTTGTTTAGAGCGAGACCTAAAGAATTTAGATCCCACCGTTTGGACAGCTTCTACCAGCGCGTTGTTTACCTCGTCCACTGAAACGGGATCCTGTAGACAATCGAAGCGATTGGATAGTTCAAGTTGAAAGCGCTCGGAGTCCTGGACATCGGCATGTGACGGTCTGAGTGTTGACTTCATCAGATTGAAGAAATTGTGTAGGTAGATGTTTTTTTACTTTAGGTATAAACTCTCAGATCGAGTCAAATATCGTGAAAAATCTGCTTTCCTGTTTATTATAGAAATGTTTCTTTAGAATCAACTAAAACACGCGTTAATACAATATTAGCATAACAAACCTTGCTGTTTCCCTAGGAATCGGAATACCTACCACCCCCGCCTACCATCGGGGTGGTTATGATAGACTCGAGCCGATTAAAACTGCATACCCTCTCTTCAGATGTCAGGGTATAAGATTACCTAGAGCATATCCCGCACACCCCGGCAGACCCTGCGACATCTATGCTTTAAATTACTGCCTTATGTGTGGGCGGGCAACAAGGTGTCTCCATTGGACCCCGGAGAGCAGGCGGGTGAAGGGTTGACAGACTCTCCTGTAATCCCCATGAGCGCTCGGCCACCAGCCCTACCCAAAAAGATTATTTCATTTAGGTAATACACAAGATTAATAGTTACGAGTACCCTTTAACATATTATCTACAAATGGCACCTATTTTAGAAGTTCTTCAACATTAATCTATCATAATAAAGTTTCACTATTTAGAGAATCTCATTCAAGTCTGATATATGGGATTCATTACACCAGTTTTTATGGCTCCATTAGAGCTAACGGGCTACCAGACATCCAGCAGTGGCTCGCGTTCAGCTACAGCCAGAGATTCAATTCATTAAAACTGGTACCTAGTTCGTTAAAGTTCACTTTATATGCTAATAAAAACGCGCATATTAAAAATACAGCGGCTATCTTATACTGTGAGCCACGGTTTCACTTGCCATATTCTGTTCTACTTAGGGGGTCGGCCAGCGTTTCTGGCAGTTTCTTCTTATTACTCGCCTTTAAAAAAAAAACATTACCCTCCTTTCTTCGGCAGTTGGCTAAATAGCTTAGTTTGATGGTAAATAATCCATAACTTTTCACAAAAACTGGGATATCAGATGCAATTTATGAATATTTATTTTAATAATAGGTAGCGTAGCACAGGAATGCTTGCAAACAAACACACTCTTAAGCTCAATTATCAATATAGCGAGATTCGTGCGTTTCCCAGACGAAACTGCGCAGTATAAACGGGAAATACCCTAGACACCCTAGGGAAATACCTTACACACTCGTGACATGATAATATTAAATGTAACCATTTAATTATCACTGTAAAGATAATGCAAGGTTATACTCTCATTCTGAGTAAGTGTAATAAGTAGGGCATTTTGTATTCTGGAAAGTTCTTCATTTAGTATTATTAAAGTTTGGTCTAGTTTGCTAACTCACACTAACTTAACCAAGCGATAACTAACTCGCCCAGCTGTGAGACAGTTACACCCTGTACAGAAGGTTAACATTATTCTACTGTCCTGCTAATATGTATTATCTATAAATCAAAGTTCCAAACGGATATTTCAAAAGATATGCTCTTAACGGTTAAACGAATCTGGCTGTATATAAATAGATTATAGTTTGGAATAACACATAGGCTTTTTGTCCCGGGAATAGGTTACCGGGAGTGATTAGTTAGTATTATTATGAATCCAATAACTAGTAACGATATTAGCGTTTGAAAAAATAAATAAAGCAATACTCCAAATTACAGAAAATCATTGAGATTATGGGTCTAATGGTCAATTAATTAACTACCTTTTTAGCCAAATTCCGGATAATATTGTTATGTTTCAGGTAAATATGATGATACCTGATAATGAATATGAGCTTATAAAATATAACAGCAAACCACAAAAGTGTACCCGCAGAAGATTTTGAGAAACCCATAAAAAGTTAAGCTGGTCCACTATTAAACCTTCCTGGCGCTCCTAATTGCTGTTTTTTGCTCGAATAATACATTCTGGCGGAATGGCGTGCTTTTTGCCGAAATACCCGACCTTTGTGTGTAGTATTTATGATGTTCATACATGCTTTCGGCTCGTAATAAGTAAAAACTAACAATAGCGGTTATAAATACTAGCGGGAGACAATGAATGTCGGCCCTCAGTTTTCACTCTGGTTTTATGATAATATATGGCTTGAGTTGCTTTGCAAAGAGTTAAATCTTATTTTGGATTCCGGAAAACTAGGAATAATGATAGTACGTCTCGTTATTTACATGAAAATTATGACTTTTCAACGCAAGGGTGTAAAATACATGGATGGAGATCGAGAAAAGGTAGATCCGAAAAAAAATCTTCGGGGTAAATTTTCAGAAAATGATTGTAAAAATGTCACATGGATTGCCTCGTAGTACCAGAAATGACAGTTTGTCTCATGCGCTTCTCTAGAGGAGAGAAGATGTTTACTTTCCAATATAAAAATTGGCAGAAATTGAAGAACGATCTGTCGGAGGTTGACATGAAGCCTCTGGCAGTTATAGGTCTGGTATCGTGACTTACATATTGTTTTTATAATTCCTGTGGTTGTCGGTTATCGCAACCAAACATAGCATATGTCCTTTCTCAAGGTCTAATCTATCTCTGTACCAAATTTTGTCAAAATTTGTTAAGTGGTTTGTGAAAGCGTGACAGACAGACAGACAGACAGACAGACAATTATTTCCGCATTTATAAAATTAATATGAATTTATCAGGCCCTCCGCGAGGTATCACCCATTCGGGTGCCACACAGAATAAGATAATGATGTTGCTTCAGAGAATATTCCCGGTCGATCCAGCTCTCGCACTTAAAATAGTATGTAACAATGTCCAACAATAATTACACCCATTTAACGACACTATTCCATCCCTGTGACGTCACTCTTTATGACGCTTTTTGTGACGTCGAGATGTTGACGAGATTTATGACGCATACATTAGTTGCAATATGCTACAGTGTATTACAAATTGTGGTAGGGAGCATTGCAGTCCGGTGGATTGTAACGAAGATAATGGTGGGTTTATTGGATGTGCTGTTCTAAAAATACAATGAAGATAAATTGTTTGTAAAACTTGTACCTACTAAGAATAATGTAACATAACTTTTTTACTATGTTTATTAATCTAAATATAAGTTTATATCATAGTAGTGTAGATAATAAATCATCCATACTAATCCATACTTCCATACTAATATTATAAATGAGAAAGTAAATCTGTCTGTCTGTCTGTCTAGATGTTACGCTTTCACGACTAGATCACTGAACCGATTTCTCCTTCCACCTAGATTGTAGAAAAAAAATCACTGAGTAAAAATCGAACCCGCTAACTCTGAACGCCACGCTACGCAGCTCGTAACTGACGAGTTGCGTAGTGAGGCGGTTCTGAAAAAGTGTCCCCTATTATCTATAATCTATTCTGTGGTAACTGGTTCTGTTACTAGTAAAAGGAGGTTATAAAAATTAAAGTTAACAAAAGTGTGTGCTATCGGAACATTTTCCATTCGCACGAAACAGAATACGTTGGTACAAAGGCGGGCGGTTCTCTTGATACAGGATGATTTAGGTGGCGACTTTCTTTCTTTTTACTTTTTTATCTTTCCGGGACATTTGGCGCCCCCTCCGCGGCGCCTCGGCGGAGTAATGACGTAACGCTACGGAATATAATAACGTTCATTCCGCAGAAGTGATGTCTGGACCGAGAAAGGGTTTCGGTTATACAAAGCCTTTGTTTTAACCTACTTTTTTAAATATAGGTCATGTTAATTTGACTTCACCTCGCCTGATGGTAAGCTAAAAGACAAGTGTCAGAAAGAGGGTCACCATTACAAACATGTCAAAGCACATGTTTGTAATGGTGAACTTTGTAAAAAGGAAGGATCTTATTGGAAGGCAGGAAATTGATAGATTAGGGAAGGTTCATATCTGACGGAACATGCGTCGCGTATTATCGGTCGCGTAGCGCCAGAACAGACAAATGTATAGAAAAACACTTGACCGTTCACACTCGACGCACTAACGTAGCATCGGTTAAGTGTGAACGGTCAAGTGTTTTTCTATACATTTGTCTGTTCTGACGTTAAGCGACCGATAATACGCGACGCATGTTCCGTCAGATATGAACCTTCCCTTACTGATGGTAAGTGGTAGCGAAACGTTTGCACTTATTATTTAACGATAAACACGTCCCATAGTAGTCGATTGGAAAAATCGTTTCAGTGACTCATTCCTATGCCGCACCATTAAGACCTGGAACTCCCTGCCAGCTCACGTGTTTCCTTCTTCCTACAGTCCCGGGTCCTTTAAGCGGGGCGTGAAAAGGCATCTAATGAGGCCGTCAAGCTGAGGGCCACCACTGTTAACATGGTACATGTTTCTGATGGTGACCCTCTTTCCGAGACTTTGCCTTTGCTTAACATCAGGCGAGGTGAAGTCAAATTGACGTGTCCTATGTAAAAAAAGCTGTTAGAACTTGGACGATTATAATTATCCATACTATTATTATAAATGCGAAAGTAACTCTGTCTGTCTGTCTGTCTGTCTTTCTGTCTGTCTGTCTGTCTGTACGTTACGCTTTCACGCCTAAACCACTGAACCGATTTTGATGAAATTTGGTATAAGGGTAGATTAGACCTTGAGGAAGGACATAGGCTATGTTTGGTCGCGATAACCGACATCCACGCGGACGGAGCCGCGGGCAAAAGCTAGTTATAAATTATAAATATACCACAACATTCTACACAACGCTATCTAGACCCATGATAAGCTTAACTAGCTTGTGTTATGGAACCTAGAATGCGGATAAACTTACTTACATACTTTTTTTGTAAATACATAATATATATTATACATATACAAATAGAACCACCATTTTTAGTAGTACTTAGGTAATGAATATGTACTAAAATCATTAAGGAGGTATCATTAAACGTATCTTTTTTTCTCACTACCAAATTTCTTTAGTAACATTCTTTCAAACGAAGCTCGTAGCGCATTAGCAAGCCTAAATAAGCCAGACGCTATCAAAGTCTGAATGTTCCCAAACATTATTTAAGAAGAACGACTAAGAATATTACGTTAAAATCAAGAGGAGGCTAAGTAAGTGGATTTCCGCGGCGAATGGAAAGTACCGCGGAGTCCCGCTAAGTTCCATCTGCGGAAGACGGAACTGGTCCCATCTAGACGCCAGATGGAACTCTCGCCGTCGCTTCGAACCGACCGACACAATGAACCAAATGGTGTGTAGAGAAAAATGTATAAGTAGGGTTGGCGAAGATAATTTTTGTTGGCATCTTGGTTTGTTTTGACAGGGTGGGAAAAGGGATCAGGGGTGTATTCACATTTCTTCCAAAGAAAAAAGAATAAATCAAACTGTTTTATTGATCTAAATGATATTGTTGTCCGAACTAAAGGTGCAGGTGCAGGTGTACCAAATATCAGAACAGTCAGTCAACTGGAAGGTGGTAAAAAACGAAATTAAGATAACTTTATGTAGTACGGTGCAGAGTATACCAGCAAGAACCAAGCGTTTCAGCGACTCATTTCTATGCCGCACCATTAAGACCTGGAACTCCCTGCCAGCTCACGTGTTTCCTTCTTCCTACAGTCCCGGGTCCTTTAAGCGGGGCGTGAAAAGGCATCTAACGAGACCGTCAAGCTGAGTGCCACCACTGTTAACATGGTACATGTTTCCGATGGTGACCCTCTTTCCGAGACTTTGCCTTTAGCTTAACATCAGGCGAGGTGAAGTCAAATTGACGTGTCCTATATATATAAAAAAAAAAGTGTGGTCATCAACATCTTTCTGATGCTGACTGTACCTCGCTTGTGTAGATATTTTGTGTTTAACCAAATTTCATTTTTTAATCTTCAATAAATACAATATAATAAGTATGACAGAATGAATTCACCATTTCCTACGATAGCCTCCAGTATGTAAATATAATTTACTACATAATATTATAAAAATATATTCCACAAATATTAGCGGCAGCCCTGAGTTTAGTCCGTTACAATTTCGAGGTGAATTAAAATAAATCGAATCGACATTGAATAGTTGCCTTCAGCGCCGTAATGGCTGCAGCTCTCCTCACTTACAACAAATTATATACACCAGCGGCTGTACCGTCAGCAACGACGCGCACTACAAATAACTAACAGATGTGTTAGTATTTTACATATTTACGCGCTAGCATATCCTTGAAGAGAACATGTATATTGGCTCCCAAAATGTAACTAGTTGGAACAAAAATGTCCAACTAGTTACATCAATGTAACTACAATGTAATTAAGTGGAATAGACCCTAATTTCAACACCATTTTGGATATAATTAGGCCGAGCCTAGTTATTTTATATTGTTCATTTTATTTGATTAAAGTTGTAGGTTTGTGGCAACATGCCTTTTTCTTTATGTGAAAAGAAGGGAGGAAATTCGAACGTTTTATCAGTAGTGATTGAAGGGTTCCACAAATCACCTCCAGTTTCTATTATTTGATTACCGGAAACCATTGTTTTGTCATCCAAATACTTAAACTTTTTATTCTGATAAGTCGGAAATAGCTTAAAACCTTCAATGATTTAACTATCGAGCTGCAAGCCAAGCTAATAAAAAAATGAATATTTTGTTAATATGGACATTTAAAGCGACTACTGTTGCAGACTGTACCAGTGCTTCCATATAGATGTAGGAGTTACTGCTCGCCGGGGACACAGCCGATGCTAACGGGGCTCTTGTGCTTATGATAATGTGAGTCACAAGTCTCTGTTAGTTATGACGTCATACTTATGTTGCTACCATAAGGTCCACTACGTACTTGCATTGCAGGCTGCCGTACAGTGCATGTCTACTTTTGTATGAAAATGAACAGTTGTGGACAGCAGCTGTTCGTGCATTTGGCCCGCAATGCGTTTCGTTTACCCACAAATGCGCTATGCCCTTAATTAATTTTTTTTTAAGAATTTTCTGTAGTTACCGAAATTATTAATATTCCCTCTAAACCCTCCAGCCAAGCGGAATAGCTTGTGTTAGGAGTATGTTAACTTCTAGTATCAATTAGCCCACTGCAGTCCACTGCTGGACTTAGGCCTCTCCCAATGGCGCCATTTCACCCAATTCTCCGCCTTCCGCATCCAGTAGTATAATGAAAGTATTTTTTTGTCCATTCTACTACCGTATGCCATCTTTAGTCAGTTGTCTCAGTTCGGCTCTAATTGAGTTGGAAGGCTATTACACAACAAAATGGCCTACAACCCAATCCATCAAAGACTCAAGTGAACGCCTTTCATCTGCGCAACTGGGACGCCAAACGTCAGCTCAGGGTTACCTGGTTGGGATCTGAGTTGGAGCACTGTTTCCACCCGAAGTATTTAGGTGTCACCCTAGATAGAACTCTGAGCTTTAAAAATCACTGTCAAAACACAAAAGCCAAAGTAGGTGCCCGAAACAACCTGATACGCCGCCTCACAACTACGACCTGGGGATCAGAACCAAACGTTCTTCGTACAACTGCACTAGCCCTGTGCTTTGCTGCGGGTGAATTTTCGTGTCCTGTGTGGCACCAATCGGCACATGCCGGACAGGTAGATATCGCCCTAAATGAAACCTGCCGCACAATCACCGGTTGCCTTAAGCGTCTCTCAGGTATCACACCACCTGCTATACGACGGGCTGTTGCTTGCAGACTGGGAAAGGCAAAACAAGGAACCGACTCCCGACACTGCATATATGGACATCAACCACCTAGAGCCCGCTTAAAGATTCGTAAGAGTTTCATGCAAACCGTAAAAGCCGCACCCGCACACGAACATCCTGGCACGACGAGAACTTTCCTATGGAAAGAAAAACAGCCACCACCTTCGGACTTCCTACCTCCCCAGGAAAAACTACCTCCCGGACAGAATCTCATTTGGCCCGTATGGAAGTCTCTTAATCGTCTACGTACACAGGTTGGTCGGTCTAGACAAAATCTTTGTAGATGGGGAATGCGAGACCCGGGCTTAATTGCATGTGACTGCGGTGCCCCCGTGCAGTCCATGGCGCATTTGGTCTCGTGCCCCTTATGTCCTACCTCATGCACTAAAGACGACTTAAATAAAGCCACTGATAGTGCGATTAAGATGGCAGAATTTTATTCTCGAATAGTGTAGTCATTTATAAGTGAATCGTTGACACGAAAGAAGAAGAAGTCAGTTGACGGATGTCGAATTGCCACTGGTGGTATAACTCTCGCACCCAGGCTCACCCAGGGTCATCTTCGGTATCGAAATGGCGTCCTCGGCACTCCTATTTCTGTATTACAAACTCACAATGTTTCAAACGCCCCTATGGTCTAGCTAAAAGGATGCCAGATCAGTGATGTTGAAATTGCTCCGAATATTATGTCCCCAGAACACCGATTACATTGTGTTTTAGTTCTAATGCTTTAATAAAATACAATGTTACTTGTCCTCACTCTATTTGGTACTTAAACATTAAGTGCTATGACAACTAAATTATATGGAAGCATTGCAGCTAGACCAGTTGTTGGACGTTTGAGAGCACGACTAGACCAATGCTAATACCCATATTCATGTATACACATATTTGCACTGAGCGGGGCTCGAACACGCGCTCCCTGCGTAGCGGCCGCATTTACTACCGCTATGCCACAGTCACAATGTTAAGATTTTGAAGATGACCACTAAGTAAAAATCATTAAATGATATCTACCTTTAATAACTTTGGACACATAATTTATAATTACGTTTACCTTTGTTAATAATCTATAATTATACATTTCATGCCAAATATTAACGGATATATCTAGTTATCTGATGCAACTAGATATTCAGCAAACAAAGGAACAAAAAGCATCTGCAATGCGTTCGAAAACCAGACTCAAATGCAATAATTCGAGGAGCGTTCCGAAACATCGGCACAGGAGTCAAGACAAGGATCATATTTCGAACTCAAAAGTCAATAAGTGGTGCTGTGAGCGTCGTAAACATGTGTATTATTGTGTACTGCCGGGTACTGCTGTGTGTTGTCGTGTATTGTGCATCTGTGCCAGCTGACCGCTCCGTGCGCTCATATTGCGTTGGGTACACTCCGATGTTTTACTGTGGTTGCCTACTATTGCCCGAATATACGTACTGTTCAAATGTGTTGTGCTTTTGCTGCTATAAGAAGTTTTATGCAGAAATTGCTTCAGGTATTCACGTCCCAAGATCCTTTAATGAGGTATTATACTGTTGATCCGTGGCACTTGGTGGAACTTGCTACACATATTGAATATGCTGTTGAATTTGTATTTTTTCACAATATTGTGGAAAATTACAAAGGTTTATTTAATGCACTCAATGGGCTTTGTTTCTTGAAATACCTACTTAAAATCTATAGGAATGTATTACTGCGCCCATTTCTGTATTCCCTTATAAGTACTGCACGGCAGAAAATCCCTTATTGCGCCAAAATGATAAATAAACCAAAAGGAGGTTTTTAATTTTTAAAATTTTATAATTTTTTCTTTTCAGAACATAGAAGAAGCGAAAGATTCGCGGGGTGGTAATATGGTCTCTGCTTACTCCATTAAGAAAGAGGTTCATATTGACAGCCCCTGTGGCGCGGCGGTAGTGAACGCGATTGCCACACAGGAGGCGCGGTTTCGAACCCCGCTCATTGCAAATATTTGTATGCATGAATATGGCCATTTGCATTGGTTTTTTTTTTTTTTTTTTTTATAAAGGACACGTCAATTTGACTTCACCTCGCCTGATGTTAAGCTAAAGGCAAAGTCTCGGAGAGAGGGTCACCATCGTAAACATTTACCATGTTAACAGTGGTGGCACTCAGCTTGACGGCCTCATTAGATGCCTTTTCACGCCCCGCTTAAAGGACCCGGGACTGTAGGAAGAAGGAAACACGTGAGCTGGCAGGGAATTCCAAGTCTTAGTGGTGCGGCATAGGAATGAATCACTGAAACGCTTGGTTCTAGCAGGTATACTCTGCACCGTAAATGGATGACATCTTAGCCCTGCACGTGTCGTCCTGTGAAGGAAAGGGGAGGGTGGGACTAATTGGAAGAGCTCGTCAGAACATTCACCATGGTAGAGACGGTAGAAAACTGCCAAAGACGCAACATCTCTACGCATCTGCAAAGGCTCGAGGGTGTTCGTGACCTCAGGATCCCCAATAATGCGGACCGCACGTCGCTGCAACCTGTCGAGAGCATCTAATAAGTACTTTGCGGAGCCGTCCCAGAGATGTGAGCAGTATTCCACGCAGGAACGAATTTGGGTCTTGTATAGAAGACACCGCTGCTCCGGCGTGAAAAAACGTCTCACTCTGTTCAGGACTCCGAGTTTACGCGAGGCTGATTTGATGATACTCTCGATATAGTTTTTGTTATTCAGTTTGCAGCGAACATCCATACCGAGGATAGTGAGGTGATCCTGCAGTGGCAGTGGTGTGCTCTGAAGAGTGGGAAGGGGAAGGAAAGGAGATACCTTTGCTGTAAACGCACATGCCTGCGTCTTCTTGGCATTGAACTCGACCAGGTTCCTAGCGCCCCATTGA
This sequence comes from Eilema sororculum, assembly GCA_914829495.1. Taxonomy (NCBI): domain Eukaryota; kingdom Metazoa; phylum Arthropoda; class Insecta; order Lepidoptera; family Erebidae; genus Eilema; species Eilema sororculum. The sequence goes on from OU618537.1 coordinate 26,449,138, forward strand.
GAAATGTGGTCCAGGATCCGGTCCAGTTCAGTGACAAGAAGCTGCCTTTTTTCCGCGATATCAGACTGCTTAGCCGCAGGATGTGCGTAATAACTCCCGTGTAAGGTGCTGTCGTCTGCATAGCAGTGAATGTTTCCGTTACAGAGCATGTCATTGATATGCAGAAGAAAGAGAGTGGGAGATAAAACGGAACCCTGCGGCACGCCAGCATTTACCTGCAAGAACTCCGAAGCTCGTCCATCACAAAGGACGCGAATACGGCGCCCCTGCAGGAAGCTTGCAACCCAGTTACACAGTCTAGGAGGCAGGCCGAAGGCTGGTAGCTTGGAAAGAAGCGATTTGTGCCATACCCTATCGAAAGCTTTGGCGATGTCAAGACTAATTGCCAGTGACTCACCGTGCTTCTCCATAGCCTCACCCCAAAGGTGGGTCATGTACGCCAGAAAATCACCCGTTGACCGTTTCGGTCTGAAACCGTATTGCCGGTCACTAAGCAAGGAGTGATCCTCTAGGTGGCGCATGAGCTGTGTGTTAATTATGTGCTCGAACACCTTGCACAGCACTGAGGTGACGGCTATGGGTCGATAGTTGGCTGGGTCCGAGCGATCCCCCTTCTTGGGGATCGGCTGGACATTCGCCTCCTTCCAAGCCGAGGGCACTGTACCCGAACTGTAGGACAGTCGGTACAGCCGCGTTAGCATAGGAGATAACTCCGCTGCACATTTTTTAAGTACAACCGCTGGAATACCATCAGGACCACTGGCTTTCCGGACATCGAGTGATTGCAGTACTGCACGGAAATCGCGTTGCCTGATACGTATATCAGGCATTGCGTGGTCACCAGTGGGCATTGTCCGTGGTTGCATACCACAATCATCGACTCGGGAGTTGGCCGCGAAGAGATTGACCAGCAAATTTGCTTTCTCTTGCGGCTCATGGGCCAGAGATCCATCGGGATTGCTCAGCGGGGGCAGCGAGGGCTGGCAGAAGTTGGCTTGCACGGCTTTGGCCAGTTGCCAGTAGCCACGGCTACCCGTGGGATGCGCCACTAGCTCTTGGCCCAGCCGTGCTATGCGCTGGGCATCCGCCCTGATGCATGCCCTCTTGCAGACCTTTGTGGCTCTGTTGTACGCCGCCTTGAAGTGACCCACGTTGGGATTGCGCGTGGCGCGCGCCCGCACCCAGGCGCGGTACGCAAACTGTTTATGCTCAACAGCCTCCGCGCACTCGCGCCCGAACCACGGACGCGCTCCGCGGACTCCGGTGACATCGGTGTATGGGATATAATATTCCATACCTAGACCGATCTCACCGGCGACGGCAGTAGCGCTCTCAGATGGGTTCTTACCCTCAAAGCAGCGTTCAACCCACGGGATGGACGCATAATAATCGCGCAATCCATCCCAGTCCGCTGACGAGTAGTGCCATAGCCGCCTCTTCCCCTGCACGGGTCGTGGGGGCGCTACAATGGGCACGGTGGAGCGGACCAGACAGTGGTCGGAGTTACCTAAAGCAGCAATCACCGAGACACTGTACTGGTCCGGGTGACTCGTCAACAGAAGGTCTAGCAGAGAGGGCTCTAGGCCGGACTCTCTTGGTATCCTCGTGACCTTGTGCACCAATTGAGTCAAGTCATGCGCCAGGGCAAATGCGTGAGTGGCTCTTCCCGCATGGTTTGTTATGGCGGAGCCCAACCAGATCTTGTGGTGGGCGTTAAAGTCCCCCAAAAACACCAATTCGGCGTTCGGAAACCGCTCCTGCGCATCATCTGCCGCCTGACTCAGGTATTCGAATAGTCGAGTTATCTCCGCATCTCCTGTATGGGAACGGTAAAGGCACACATAGATCTGACTCGTGGAGCCATGGTCTACGTGTACCCAAAGGATGGAAAAGGATGGGTCCTCTAGACAGCGCAAACGGCGACAACAAATATCCGCCCTAACAAACACGCACACCCCGGCTTTTGCTCGGAAATTTTCCTCGATAACATAGCCGGGGTAAAGCAGGTAGGTCGTGTCGTCAGGGCGGCGTATTTGTGTCTCCGTTAGAAACAGCATAGCTGGTTTCGCCGTCTCCAGGTGTTGGTGGACGGCGTTGAGGTTTTTATGGAGCCCACAGATGTTCGTGGACTCCACCTCAAATAGAGTTTTTGTGGGAGAGTCCCTAGCCGCTGTTTCAACAGATACTGTATTGTGCGCTGCCATGAGGTGAAGGGTAAGGGAAGGCGTGAAAAAGGGGTGATTGTCGCCGCAGCACCGCGTGACAAAACATGGGAGATTGGTTTTATCTATGAATGTGAGGCGTGACGAGAGCCGACGCGCCGAACGGAAGGGCCCCCGTACCCTCCCGAATATGGTCGCCGGGCTCCCGTCCGGTCGCCAACCGGCACGACGAGCCATATCGGGATTATGCGCGACCTGGTGGGGCAGCCTCCCAGGGTGGTTAGTCCCAGTTGGGCCCCTGTACTATGCCGCGGGCGGCCAGCGGCACCACCGTTTCTACGGGTCTCCCTGCCCGGCGCGGCGCCCCGCGTCACACCCCACTAGACTACGCCAAAACCCACCGGTCCCACTAGTGCTGCGACTACCATCACCTCGGCCCGGCTATGCACTTGCTGATCCCTGAACGCAATCCAACCGAGATTGGATTACTATGGAGGGTTTTTCGCACTTGTGCACGGTGGTACCAACCCGGTCGAAATAAGTGTCACATTTGTGCCATCAAATTTCTACCACCTGTTATGTATTATGTATAATATGTATGTATTTACAAAAAAAGCATTCTAGACTCCATAACACAAGCTACTTAAGCTTACCATGGGTCTAGATAGCGCTATGTAGAATGTTGTGGAATATTTATTTATTTATTTGACGTATCAGCAAACAGTTTGCTTTATTTTGGTAAGTCCTCATATTTACATTACAAATATGATATACAAGTACAACAGATCGCACAAACAGGGCCCCGCGAGGCCCCGCGGGGCCCCCGGACCAAGTTGTGCTAACTTTTATTTGTTCGCTTTCACTGCGGGGAGTTAACTCTCTTCAATTGTGTTAGAGCGAATATTGTATGATATCTTGAACAACTTTGTCTTACTCTAGTTCTATACTAGTTGCCTCTCTTGAGGACCTCTGTGGCATAGGGATATAGCGCTCGACTGCTTCGTCGGAGACTGCGGGTTCGATTACCGCGCAGTTTTAATATTTAACTGACAATTAGACTGATATTAGTGTTTTTATCGATATGGAATAGGGAGGCAAACAAGCAGACGGATCGCCTGATGGCAAGCGATCACCGCCGCCCATGGACACCCGCAACACCAGAGGAGTCACAAGTGCGTTGCCTTCCTTTCAATAGAGAGTACGCTTTTTTCTTGAAGGTTTGAAGGTCGTATTGGTTCGGCGATACCGCTGACGACAGTTCATTCCACAGTTTAGTTGTGCGAGGCAGAAAGATTCTTGAGAAACGCACAGTTGTGGACCGCCAGCTGTCCAGATGGTGGGTTTGAAACTGCTGTCGCGAGAAACGATGGCGGAAAGAGGCGGCGGGGATCAATCCGAAAAATTCCTTAGAACACTCCCCATAGTATAGGCGATGTTGGATGTATGTTTACTGTCGGATAGAGAAAACGCGGTAATAGACGGGGTGACCCTATTAGACTCAGACATATAACACACCTCTCGTTGGGGGTTAAAAATACTAGTAAACAATGATTCAACATTTAGCAACACAAAAACAACCAAGTCAAAACAACTCAAAACCTTCCAAGGTTAGCCACAAAAACAGTTTTGAATTGCGACGTACAGACGTAACTACGAGATTAAGCCATGCATACTTAAAGCCGTGGGCCAAGATGCCCGTCGGTGCTCACGGATCTCGCAGATCTCGCCACACGTTCTCGTGAATTATTCATAGTCCAGACTTGTGCCAATTCGCGGCACTTTGGATACAACTTGTTGCCTTAATAACTTTAGTTGCCTTTATAGAGTGGACGATGATGTCCCTGCACTACATCTTAGTGGCTAAGGAGTAGGCCTTACGCTCGCGAGGTACCGGGTTCGAATCCTGGCTACTATGCTACCAACGAAAATCCACTCTTAATACAAGCAATTTAGCTTAACTAGGTGGGTATTTTTTGTACGTCCGAAAAATTCCCACGGATACCACCCCCCCGGAGCCGGTGGAGGTGGTTACGTCGGTCTCGAACCGACTAAAACGCACGCCGCCTTGGGTCTTTGGTTGCCAGAGGTCAGATTGCAGAAAACATATCTCGCACACCCCGGCAGACCCAGGACCATCTCTTTCGAGATGGCCCCCTTCGGGTTGTGGGGACCATAGTGTCCGAGTACTAACTGGGTGGGTATGGCATATTAGTAAAATCTCGATACACATTGTTGAGAATAATAAAATAACTGCCAAGTGCGAGTCGGCTTCGCTCTAACGTAAACATAAACATAAATTGGAGGCTAAAGTCAAAACCCTCGACTTGGTGGCGGTGGTGTGGTGAAGAGTATAAAGTAAAAGTGAATGTCATTGTCGAAAGCGCAGCAAATAGAAAGATATTGCCTCTTCGTAATCCAACGCGAAAGCAACGTGATGGTATGTTTATAATGTACTCGTAACACAGGAGAATCCAAATACACAATTACCTAAATGCACAATCAGGAAATAATTCCAACCTAATTGTTTAATCTCAATGCGTTTAGTGTTTAGTAGAGAACCCCAGGGGTTCGTTAATTCAGCAACAGCGGAGATTGCTTCATTTAATTTACGACTAATTTACGACCTATAAATAACAGTAGCCCTTGGTTAAAGGAGGAATACTAAAAAGTGCGAGTTGGATTTGCGGATTGAAAGTTCTGTTTAAACTAAACTTATTGGTTTATCAATGGTTCGTTTTAATGAAAATATAAACTGGATTGAGAGATAAATTAAACTTTGGTGTTAAAAACTTTTGTCCCCATATGAGTACCTATCCCCAGTCACAGTCAAGTCAACAATTATAAATAAGTTTTTTTTTGTTTTACTACAAACTTATGGACTTCCTTTCTTCTTCTTCATCCCAGTCCCATTTAAAGCTTTTAAACTTAAAATCAAGGGTCCGATTTACCAGTCTAACTGTGGATTTGGCTAAACTTCGATATTTTTTGTGAAGCGACTGCTATCTGACCTCCACAACCCGAATTGTTTCATTTATTTGTGCTATTAGACATACTTTCTACAAACTATGATTTTAGATTTGCGTCCTATGTTTTATTTACCTTTACAAAAAAGGATTAAAGAGGTCAGTGGATGGGGAATCAACGCTAAGAAGAAGAAGATGACTTAGAAGTTTTATTTTTTCACAACTCTATCTGCAGATACAATGTCAGACAGACAGATGGACAATTAAATGATATTGTACCGGTGCTTTTTTACCTTAGAGGAACTCCAAAAAGAGAAATGCAAGGTTAAGTGATTACAAATCCCAGCAGTAACCCGGGTCGCGCTAGTTTTCTGGTTTAGTGAAAAGTTGAACTGTGGCTTAACTATAATTACTTGTGAACTAGCGCTCTCACGCCAAAATACCCTGAGGATATAAAAAGTGTAAACTCGTTCAAATTGAGACTCGCTAAGCATACTTTCTGAGATAAATCTCCATTATGAAACGCGAAAGCTTTGGACGGGTATAAGGGTTGGCAGTTATGTGTTATAGGTAGCGGCACGTAAGTCTAGCGGTGACAGTTTATGCGCAGAAGTTGAAAATAAGGTACCCCGGGGGAGACAAAGGGCGCGGGCGGGCGTGCGCGAGCGCTTATTGGCTTTCCAGCCGTACTTCGTCCCGCGCGCCGATACGACGCACCGTTCTCGTCTTGTGTACAGTCGCGTAAATTGTATTGTTATTTATTACAATAATTAGGTACTGTTAATTGTTGTGGTTTTCTATTAAGTTTCAGTTTGATTTTTATTGACTGTTATTGTTTATTTTTATGTATTTGCGTTGATTTGAGACAGTGAATATACCTAAACAAATACTGTTTTGAAAAGACAGGTACGAAAATGATATATGATGTTCATTTTTTTTAAATACAGAAATTAGTAGATTAATTGATTCATTAAAACAGATTAAAAGTGAGATAGACGGCAATTTAATGAAAGGCGTGCTAACGTCATCAGACTCTGCATGATTATTATTAAATAAAAATTGTCAAACATTATTTTCAATGTTATTTTAATTATATTTTTACAGAAAATTCACTGCACAGATGAACTTAAAATGCAAAACTGTATCAGTACACAAAATTTCATGAAAATCGGTATATATAAGTATTTAAATATAATATATACATAAGATACTAGCTTAGACATAGAAAAATGACAAACAAAAACACTTCCTTTATTATTAAGATATTGTAATAGTAGATACCTAACAATTAAGTACGCGACTGTACCTATGCGCAAACACCCCTTCCACATTTTTTCACCGCTAGACTTACGTGTCGCTACCTGTAATACCTTTTTTAAGCCACATAAACGGCAGACAAGCACACGAACCATTTAATGGAAAGTGGTTATCACATCCTCTGGAGGTGTGCAATAACAGGGGCGTCACACTCGTGCTGCCAACCCTGTAGGAACTCTAATGCCCTTCTTGAAGAACATCATATTGTAGCCTACCCTACATTTACAGCCTACCTTACCTATAGCATGGTTTTGGTCTCACATAACAAGCCCATTGCAGTTTTGAATAGGATGTAGGCAATGTGAATGTGCCTACTATCGAATGAAGAACAGAATCAGACAGATGCAAAGATCATTAAATACATGACACAATATTAGTTCAAAACATACTCGCACAGAGCGGGTATTGAATTCTCACACCCTGGAGAAATCGCGACAATTTTACTGTAAGAATCATTTAAAAATAAATATGTAGATAGCAGTCGAACAAAAAAATGAACTCAGAACGACGTGTCAACAAGAATTCCCTGTTCTTCTATTATATTTCAGTCGTCGTAAAAAGATACACTTCACTCTCATCCCGCATTATAATATTTTTCGTTCCAGCTTTGATACATGACGAATGCTTTCCATTCTACTAATATAACTCTTACTGTATTGTGTTATGGATTATTTTAGCTTGTCTTAAATGCACAGATATGCTTGTTTGGCAGTATAAATAATTCATTGGCAGCCGACCGCGTTGGATTAACTCTCGCTCGCTAAACTGTTAGTTTTTAGGAGAACTGTTAACATAATGATTTTGTTTAAAAGGTTTGTCAATGTGGTTTTGTGAGGGTTGGATAACAGTTTTGATTGATATTGACGTTTATTAGCTTACTAGATATTGCCCACGGCTGCACTCGTGTTTATGTACTTTAAGAGATATAGGAATTCTAAGAAACTGCATTTTTTTCTGAAAGAAAACTATCACCATTACAGATAGCTCCAATGTTACAAAAGTAGCATAGTAAGGCTTTTCTTCTTTTCAAAATGATTACCTTTCGACTTATCCATTTCAATTAATTACTGTTCGATGGAAAGTATAGGAACAGAGGAATAACACGATACTTGTTAATTCCTAGACACTATTCACATACTTTTCATTCTTTACATAAAGCATCATACAAACTCCCAAGCGCTATAGTCAGGGCTCTTGTGTGCTTTCGTTTTTACGATGATTTGCGCTTTAAACCTGAAGCCTCGGCCTGAGCTCCGGCTGACGATCAACGGCTATAGAGCGCCATCTATCGGTGCACATCGTCATCAACTACGTTATGAAACTCTAATGCTTTTTTTGTAGTAATCGTAGAGGAGTTTCTAGTTACAGCAGCGCAGATGAATTTGTTCTGAAAGGAACAGGTTCTCACTCGTAGTTATAAGTCGCCTCTAAAGTCGCAAGCCTTTAAAATCGTTCAAAGGAATTATTCGACGTGATACCCACAGTTAAATTCTATCATCGCACCGGTCACCATAGGCAGGGACTTACTACGTGATATTAAAGAAACTAGCCGAAAGGCTTCATCACACGCACCCTCAAGCTGTGGAATAAACTCCTTGCTATGGTTTTTCAAAATGACCACATATAAATTCTTCAAGAAGTGCATTAGAAGGTTCTTACACGGTCGGCAGAACAAAGTGTGCCTCCCCTAGTGTTGCACATGTCCATAGGCCACGGTAACCACTTTCCATCAGATGGGCGAGGTGCCTGTCCAAAGCCATACGCCAAAGATAATAAATAAAAAAAAAACATTTAGAGGAACCATGAGTATAATCAATCAAATAGCCCACCACTGCTGAACATAGGCCGCTCCCAATGTGCGCCATTTCACCCGATCCTCCGCATTACGCATCCAGTCTGTCTCAGCCACCTTTTTCAGGTCGTCAGTCCATTTGGCTAGGAGATGTCCAAGAGTCTCCCTCCGAGATAAGTTTAAAGAGAATATTCTAACCGTAGTATCAGAGAGAACCGGTTCCCAGCATTCCATGGATTCATCGTGCGGTCGCCGGGTCCAAGGCGTGGTACAGAGAGGAACACTATGACGGCGCCTGGGACTTGCGACCCAGGTGTAGGTTTAGGTGGGCCACCTTGTGATGCATCAGCGCTCACCTCCATTGTCAGTCGTGTTCCCCCCTCAACCTATCCAAATTTGGTAAGATCCTATCAACGCCGTTTTAGATATTCGTTTGAGTAAAGAGCTTACTGAAGCTCTTTGCAATCCGAGGTCTTTAAATAAGTTATACAGGGATTTAGCTGGAATTCCCCTTGCTCCTACTTCTACGGCGTAGAGTTTAATCACATAGCCATTTTTGGTTAACTCGTTGGTCAAGTCAAAGTATTTGTTTATTTTTATAGCGTGGTCTTTAGGTATGTTAGTTTCCCACGGTACTGTGAGTTTTATTAGTACTGCACGCTTTTGCTGTTTCGAAAATTGAAATATATCGGGTCTGGATGACGAGGCACAGCCATCCTCCGGTATTTTATAGTGTTTCTCATACGAATCTGCGAGTAATGTCCAATCAGCGGCTGCCATCAAAATTGAGTACGGCTTTTGATTTGTCTTTTTTGAACAACCTTCCTTTACAAACGCGACGTCATTTCTTTGGTTTGTGGTTAAACCCTTTTTCGCTCTAGATACCGCCAAACTTACCGCCTCACATTACATTTTCGAAAACCTAACGTATGTAAGGAAAAATATTACAAAATTTCCAAGACTTTGTGACAGGCACAATATAAATACCAGACATAAAAACAATCTTGCAGTTTGTGATAGCAGACTAAAATAAGTAATTCTTTCCAGGGAAACTGTATACGCTTTTTTAATAAGCTTCCTAATGAAATTAGAGATTTTCCTGTAAATAAATTTTAAAATGCACTTAAGAGTAAACTGTACCAGAAAGGCTATTAAAAAATCCAAGTGTATTTAGATGATAAACAAGCTTGGAATGAGCTGTTCGCTCAGTTATGCAACTCAAGAAAAGCACTGTATCTTTTTTTTTTCGTGCGGAAATCCTCTCGGATACCCCCCCTGCCGGAGCCGGAAGGGGAGGTTATGTCGGACTCGAACCGACTAAAACCGCACGCCGACTGTGGGTCTTGGTGCTAGGCCGGAGGTGAGGTTGTCATAGACATATCCCTCGCACCCCGGCTGACCCAGGACCATCCTTTACGGTCTGGCCCTCCTCCACTGTATCTAGATCATAAGTATTAGACTAAGTAACTGTTTGTAAATAGACCAAATATAAATGCCCACTGAGTTTCTTGCTGTAGTCTTCTTAGGTCTGCGCTGTGTTTCGAACCGGCGCGGTGGTCCATTTGCTAAACTAGTATTTAATTATTTTTTTATATTGACGTTTTGTAAGTTCCGATTTAATGGTTTATGCAGAATAAATGATTTTTGACTTTAACCAACTAACTCAACTACTTAAGTAGAAAATTAAAACTACCGCTCCTGACGATAGTTTTATCTCCCTTCAGAAACTGTAATTCCACTAATAGCGAGATCGAGATAGCCCCGGCCGCAGTACTCTCGACATCGGGAGTGGGCGCTTAGCTTATTGGATAAGGTCTTCAACTGTTGCCTCCTCGAGTATCGCACTGGCTCGTATCTTATCCTTTCGTATTTTTCTTGTTGACTGCCAATATTTTCTGTTATTCTTCCAATAAACTTAGGTTAAATTTTAAAGCACTATGCTATCTTCTCCTATAGAGTTACCCATATAGATCGGAAAAATGAACTATCAAAGATAGAATTCGACCAGGCCCTCGATCCTACTACAGCTTAACCAGTGTGGGGCCATAGTCAGTCTAAAAATGTCATTAAATTTTAGACTTTATTCCTATACAAATAAAGTCCAAAATGAAATGAAAAAAGTTTAATTACACTTTTTCATTCTGTCTACAAAAAGTCATTTACCATGTTTTAGTTGAATCGAGTATCCGATATTTCGGCGCTGTTTCAAGCGCCATGATCACGGTTTGTGATAGCAGACTCCATGAAATAAGTAATTTTTTCCAGGGCAACTGTATACGCTTTTCTAACAAGCTTCCTAATGAAATTAGAGATTTACCTGTAAATAAATTAAAAATGCAGTTAAGAGAAAACTGTGCCAGGAAGGCCATTATAAAATTCAAGAATATTTAGATGATAAACAAGCTTGGAAATGAGCTGTTCGCTCAGCTATGCTACTTAAGCAAAGCACAGTATCTAGATCATAAGTATTACACTAAGTACCTAAAACATTGTAAATAGACCAAAAAAAAATGCCCGCTGAGTTTCTTGCCGAAGTCTTCTCCTGGGTCTGGGCCGCGTTTCGAACGGGTGGGCCATTTGCTAAACTAGTATAAAATATTTATTTTATATTGACGTTTTGTAAGTTCCGATTTAATAGTCTATGCAGTGTAAATGATTTTTGAATTTTGAATTTTTTGAACTGGTGACCGCCGAGCTCCGCACTCGTTTTTACGCGCTTCATGACTATTATTATTATAATTTCGGATTATCGATTCAACTAAAAAACATATCCCAGCGAGTGTTTTACTACTGCTACCTGCTAGAACCAAGCGTTTCAGTGATTCATTCATATGCCGCACCACTAAGACCTGGAATTCCCTGCCAGCTCACGTGTTTCCTTCTTCCTACAGTCCCGGGTCCTTTAAGCGGGGCGTGAAAAGGCATCTAATGAGGCCGTCAAGCTGAGTGCCACCACTGTTAATATGGTAAATGTTTACGATGGTGACCCTCTTTCCGAGACTTTGCCTTTAGCTTAACATCAGGCGAGGTGAAGTCAAATTGACGTGTACCGTATAAAAAAAAAAAAATCAGTTTACGAAATACTTGAAAACAATTTTCATCAATTTATTCTATAAAAATGACTTCATCCAAGCCCTCTTCATAGCACATATACGAACGATACCCAAAACACATTCCATCAGGCATCTCAGACGATTCTCCATAAAAACGTTGTGTGCCAAACACGTTATGTTTTGATATCGTTTTCATAGCTAGAAGTGGCGGAGTGTGACAACACGACTTTGCTTATTTAGGACAATGAGCCCTGTGTACTGTGTACTGTGTACTGCTCAATCCGATCCGGGCTTAAGTGGAGTTAAAGTGAGGTTCCGGCGCACGAGAGGACAGTAAAGAGGCCGGGAGGGAGTTGTGTTGGTTTTACATTGGCATTTTGGATATGGATTTGTAGTATGGACTAAGTTATTGCAGGCGTGTTACCTGTTGACGTCGATATGGGTAAATTTTGAAGAGTATAAATCGGGTTCGAATCCTGGTTATTACACTGCCGACGTGAACCCACTCCTAACATAAGCAATTTAGCTTAGCTGGAGGTGTTAGAGGGAATATTTGTAATTTCGGTTCTAATATTCTTTATAAAAAATCCTATGCTGTGCATGTTTTGGTACGTAAATTAGTGTCGGTAGATTAGTAGTATGAAAATGAAAATGAAAATGAAAAATATTTTATTGTCAATAAGGCTTCTTAACAAAGTGTCCGTTGGCCCCACACTAGGCAAGCCTGTCCTGTGGGTACCTCTTACGATTACACAGGTTACATTTGCTTGGTCGACAATACTACAATTATAAAAAAAAAAAAAAAAAAATTACATACATGCGTGTGTGTGTATGTGAGCGTGTGTATCTGTGTGCACTTGTGTGTGTGCGTGGGTGTGTGTGTGTGCGTGGGTGTGTGTGTGTGCGTGGGTGTGTGTGTATGCGTGCGCGTGTTAATATATATATAATATTAATATTATATTATATAATACTAATAATATTAAAGAATACGTTTTAATGCAAGTCATAATAAGTTAATTTAGCAAAAGTATTTCAGTAGCTTCATATGTCATTGTGGTAAGCCATTTTGTTACCTCTTTTTTAGCTTGTCTCACCGAGCACTTTTTGATGTTGCAGTGTCTTGCAACTTGATTGTAGATGTGATGGTCGATATACGGGGCAAAGCTTCTAGCAAATGTTGTAATGGTTTTCGGCAAGGTAAGTCTATATACTCTACGTCTGAGTAGATTGTCATAGTTTGCAGAATTGATGACAACCCGGTGTACTATGAGGAACGATTTCAAAATAAACAACTGTCGTACGTTGAGAACATTACTTTCGTTGTACAGCAGCGTAGTAGGAAATCTAAATGGTTTTTTGTACATGGTTTTTAGTACCGATCGCTGAGCTCTTTCTAGCTGTATCAAGATCGATTTGCCAGAACCACCCCAAACACGTATGCAGTACGTAATCAATGACTGCGACAGGGCGAGATAGACTATCTTTAAAGTGTCTGTAGATACTGATGTCCGAAGCAACCTCATTATATTCGCCGTTTTACGTACACGACCAGACAACACGCTGATATGTTCTTTGAAGTTAAGATTTTCATTTATTATTACGCCTAGATACTTAATCCTGTCTACCCTTTGAGCTATTCCACACTTGCAACTGTTCAGTGTCTTGCAGTTGTGTAGCCTAATATTATGGGACATGGGTGGGACTGATGCAGCGGTTTTGTGAAAGCAGATGTACTTGGTTTTGTTGGCATTTAGTGTCAGCAGATTATGTCTTAGCCATTGCTGTATTTCAGTCATACCTGTTTCAGCTTCACTAAACACTTTTTCCCAAGTCGATCCATGAAACATAACGACTGTATCATCGGCGTAGCATATTATGTCTGCTTTAACACATGCGTGAATGTCATTCATGTACATTATGAAAAGTGTTGGGCCGAGCACACTTCCCTGTGGTACACCAAAATTAACCGTCTGTAGTTCGCTTTTGTCGTTGCCCACTCGGACGCACTGTCTTCTATCAGTCAAATAACTTTCAAACCAATCCAGAGCTATGCCGCGTATTCCAAATTGAAATTCCAGTTTTTTCAGCAAGATTGGTATTGAAACGGTGTCAAAAGCTTTCGCTAAGTCCAGAAAAGCGCCTATACTGAACTGTTTCAAGTCAAGATGGGATGACACAGTTGATGTTAAAAGTGTTACAGCTTCTTCAGTCGATTTCCCTCTTCTAAATCCATACTGCCTATGTGATATCAGGTTATGACTTTCTATATATTTGACTAATCTGTTGTTAACTATCTTTTCCAATAGCTTAGAGAATACAGACAATAAAGAAATGGGACGGTAGCTGTCCGGGCAGTCTCTAGGACCGTGTTTATAAATAGGAGTGACAGACGCAGTTTTCCAGGCTTCAGGAAACACGCCAGATTCAAGGCTTAAATTGAAGTCATCAGTCAGTGGAGGAATAATAACGTCTCTTATTTCTTTTAACAGGTCATTAGTCATTCCATCAATGCCCGGTGCTTTATTGTTCCGCAAAGATAGGATCAGGGACTCCACTTCTTTTACGTCAGTTGGTTGTAGAAAAAATGAGTCACGCAAGCCACTTCTTTTAACTTTAGTTGCGAGTGCCTCTTGACTCAGTTGAAGACTAATTAGGATCTCATTAGCCAGGTCCTGCCCCACCGTTGAAAAGTGAGCATTGCAGACATTTAAAGATTCAATCGGGCATAAACTGTTGTTTATAGTTAGCAGCTCCCTCGGTTCTTTATTAGTTTCTGTTAGGTTACAGACACTTTTTATACACCGCCACATTTGTTTAGGGTCTTTTGCATTACTCGCAAGCAGTTTGGTGTTATAATCAGTTTTTAATTTACGCAAGAGGTTGTTGCAAAAGTTCCTGTACCGGGTGTATATTAGGCGTTTGAGGGGGTCGTTTGGGGCTTTTCTGTATTTTGAGTGTAGTCGATCTCTGTGTGTCATGCAACGAATAAGACCGGGTGTGATCCAGGGTCTGATATTAAATTTTGAATGACAGACCCGCAGCTTGTTAGTATGTTTATCGACTACTTTGGTTATGTGGTTACAGAAATTGCCTACATTTTCGTTCACATCTTTACTACGCAACTGTAGCAACCAGTCAGCATTTAGTAGTTCATGTCGGATAGCCTCAGCGTCTCGTTTCGTAACAACCCGATTCAAACAATGCCCAGCGTTTTGTTTAACGGTAAGACCTAGTATGGCGATATCATGATCTGTTAGGTCAGTTTGGCAGACCACACCAATTACATTTTTAAGTTTATTAATAAAAATGTGGTCATGACATGCTGCCTCTCTTGTTGGGTGTGTGATTGCAGGAAACAATCCTTGTTCTGCAGTTAGGCATAGATATTCTACAAGGTCTGTATCACATTCCGATGACAATAAATCTATGTTTATGTCGCCTGTTAGAATCTGTGTATTTTTTCCGTGTGATGTAGAATTGAGAAGGCTGTGAAGGGCTCGGAGGAACTTCTTTTTACAACCAGATGGCGGTCGATATATGGCATAAATTGTAATACGGTTGTCAAGATCCAGCTGTAATAAGTTTGCATCACTAACATTTGGCTCGGAGACGCGCGCACTCCACCTATCGTGAACATAAACTACTACACCAGTATTTTGGTTGATAACTTTTTTAGTATTATACGTTGTGTATAATGGCATTTGGGGTATAATCGATGTGTCATCTAGCCAACATTCAGTTAAAATTATTACATCGAAGGTAATTTTACATCTTTTGAGAGTTACAAGAAAATTATCATAATTTTTATTAATGCTTCTGATATTGAATGTTAACACTTTAAAATTGTAATTTGAAGAAATTGCGGTACGACAGTGCTCAGGCGCTTCTATGGTATGGCAAGTTATTCGTAATGAGTCTAACTCTTCAGTGTTAGTGGCATCAATCACTGTATGGGTAATATAGAAAATTCCAAACAAGTGTGACATAATACAGTGTAAATATAGTAGTTACTAATGCCATACAATATGGATGTGAAATACCTGGTCAAGCACTTAGTGTAGCTGCCTTCCAATAAAGTTATTATTATATGTATATCATTTTTGTTAAGTGAGTATTGGTGGAGCGCTTATGTATTTTCTTAATTATTTCCCACATAATTTAATTGTGTTTCAATTTGTAATTTAAGAAACCGCTTCTATGTATCGAATAATGTTTGAATGTTGGCGCTCATTTGTTGACCACTTAGTGTTGGAGGAGGCCAATGAATGGCGCTGTGAATGGATCTGTTCGAACTATATTTTGAGAACGAAGTTTCTATGAGCGGGACTCTCAAGCTTCATTACGTTCAACCCGCTCATTTAGAATTAGTCACTAAAACGCCCCAGCGCCGAAAGGTGTCTTTGACTCCGCTACCGCACAAAAACGGAAGTTTGATTAATTCAACTCCTCGTTTCTTTCTGTGTAATTCTATAAGTTCCTTTGGCCACATTCTCAAGTCAGTATAAGTGAAGTGTATCGGAAGAAAACGACAAATTCAAGAAAATAACCGACCGGTCGAAATATACCTACCCACCAACACGTGCCAGGAACCACGCCTGTCTGCAGCTGAATCCTCACGAGGTGGAACACAGGTCAGTGCCGATTCTCTTGCGTTTTCGTTCATAGAAGCGGTCACATGAGTATTTCCTTTCTTACAACCTAACTGCAGTGTCATAGGAGCTTATACGCTCTGTGTGCAAACACACCACTCGGTAGGACTATATACACGTCCTACCACCATAATTTATGGTCCTTACGAGTCGGATAGGCCAGTAAATAACATATTCACGTAATTATTGGTGAATAATATTTCTTTCCTATTCATTTAATTAAAAGATTCACGTAATTTTGGTGAATTCTTTCCGCCATCTTAGTTTCATTACTTTCTTTCGCTAACAGATTTACGTAAATTATTTGGTAAATTCTGCATTTAAAACGCTAAATCTACGTAATAATTGGTAGATATTTATAATAGTTGGTGATTTACGTATTAATTGGTAAATAATCATCATTCTATTCGCATACGCGTAACTTTGTAGGTAGGTACCTATCTAGGTACGTAAGTACATAGTTACATTACTATTATTATACGCTCCGCCGTGCTACTTGCGCTATTATATAATAAGCCGTAGTACAATTTTCAATAAAAAGTAGGTATATCTAAACTGTTTGTGTTGAATTACTATTATATTATAGTAGGTACCTTACAGATAATCTTCTTGTTATATTTCAATAGGTAGGTCCTACCTATCGTTAATTTGCAAACATGTCGTCAGATCTCGAGACGAAGCTTATTCTGTTGAATCAAAAAAAGGAATTATTGTTTGCACGCATTAATCGTTGGTATAAATCGTCGAAATCAGTTGTGTGTTTTGACATAACGACGCGAGCGAATGAAGATTTTCTGTCTGAGACCGAGAACATCGATGTCGTTCGCGATAAGTTCGAGTCGATTGTAGATCAAATAAATAGCTTAAATTTATCATTAGAACCCCCTGTGGAGCCCGACTATTCTTGCCTTGACTCATTCGATGAATTGTATTCGAGAATAAAACGCATTAGAAATAAATTATCTACGCTCAAGGTCAAGGAGGTCGCATCACACGGGCCGAGTAATTCAAGCGCGTCTGTAGTGAAATTGGAAATGCTTGTTATTCCGAGTTTTGACGGACGCCCTGAAAACTGGAATACATTTTATCAGTCCTTTAAGGCCAATATTCATTCGAACACACAATTGTCTGATTCGCAACGTGTGCAATACCTATTCTCAAAATTAACCAAAGACGCATTAAAGTTCACTGCCGGTATTGTTCCGTCAAGTGAGACCTACAGTATAGTGTGGGACGCCTTGGTCAAGAAATACCAAGATAAACGCTCATTAGGTTCATATTATCTTAATAATATATTAGACTTAAAGAATTGTTCACCTAGTGTGAACTCACTTGATTCATTTATAGGTATATATTCCTCATCTATCGCCGCGCTTAAAGAGTTAGGTATAAATGATTTAACGGACTTCGTGTTTCTACAATGTGCCTTGAGAAAATTGGACACGCTAACCATCCAAGCCTTCGAACTTTCTGTTCGGGGTGTCGATATGCCTACGACGCAACAGCTGATCGACTTTGTACAAGATTATGCTAAGATGATTGAACGGTCAAACCCGCGGTCTTCGTCATATGCGAAGTCGTCCACTGCTGGGACACCACAGTCTAATGATAGGCGTGTACAGCGTAATTCTAAGTCGTTTGTTGTCAGTGTGCCGATTAATAATAAGTCGAATGCGCCCGCCGTAGTTGATGCGTCATGTTGTTTATGTGGCGGCCGCGACCACCGACACCTGTATAACTGCGCTCAGTTTAAAAATATGCAAAATGCAAAGGCTAGATATGAGTTTATTAAATCTAAGCGTGGTTGCGTGAATTGTCTAAGCACATTACATAATCTCCCGCGATGTAAAAGTACGTCAGTTTGTTTCTGTCAGAAAAAACATCATAAATTATTGCATTTTGAGAATAATATTAATAATTCGCACTCGCATGCGACGACTGTTGCCGCATCCCCGCCGCCCCAGTGCGACCTTGACGGTCCCACTCCTAAGTCATCGCTCGCTTCAAGCACTGTGCATTCGTATGCCTCTAGCCATAAGGGTGATATTCTCTTGGCAACCGCTCAGGTGTATGCTCGCCCTAAAGGTAGCACTGGAAATAAATCTGTAGTCAGATGTCTAATTGATAATGGCTCACAGAATAACTTAATAACATTGTCCTGTTGTCGTTTATTAAATTTACCAATAATACCAATGAGTAATTCTGTTGTCAAAGGTGTTGGCTCCACTTCGCACACGATAATAGGCTATGTGTATTTGGACATTGAATCTCGTATTTATGCAGATCATAAGTATACTATACATGCGTTAGTTATGAATAGCCTTACGGATCAATTGCCCTCGCAATTAATTAAGTGTGATAGCGAGTTAAATCTTCGCGATTTACCGCTTGCTGACTTAAGCTGGAACATTCCAGGAAACATTGATATAGTATTAGGTGCACAGCTCTTCCCGTATATTTACTTAGGAAATAGAGTCGAGTGTGGTCCCAGTGCCCCTTGTGTACTATCAACCGCGTTTGGGTATGTACTTATGGGTGATTACCCACGTGAAGTTGTTGTGCCTACAACCGCATCCTTTTCTGCGCTAGCACTAAATGATTTAGTGCAAAAACCATGGGAACTTGAGGAAGTTCCTGTGAAGCGCCTATTGTCTCCAGAAGAAACCGAGTGCGAGAATATTTTCACATCTACTGTGACTCGCGATGACGTAGATCGTTATACGGTTGCGCTGCCGTTCTGCAAGGATCCCTCTGAACTAAGGAACTCGCGCGGCGTCGCTCACCCCCGGTTTTTGTCGCTCGAGCGTAAACTTCGTCAATCACCAACCGTACGCGAAAATTACAATAAGGTTATTCGGGATTATTTAGATAACGGTTGTCTTGGTCTCGTTGATGACTCTAATTTGTCTATGGATGGTTATTACATACCACATCGCGCAGTGGTTCGACATGACAAACCGATGCCGCGTATTGTGTTGGACGCGAGCGCTAAAACCCACACTTGTCTTTCGCTCAATAATATTTTACATATTGGTCCCAATTTACAGGCAGACCTGTTTTTATTATTATTAAATTTTAGGCTATGTCCTATCGCAATGAACGCTGACATAAATACTCACCGCAAATCGCTTGAGTTTGATGTTGGCAGTCATGTCGCAAAGGTTTTAGGTCTCTCGTGGGAGCCGTGTGGAGATAATTTTTATTTCACATCCACCTTGGTAGATGAGAAGTGCACTAAGAGAAATATACTCCCTATAGTTGTACGACTATTTGACGTGCTCGGGTTGGCGGCACCTGTGATACTCTACGCCAAGTTGTTAATTAAGGAACTTTGGCTTAGTAAGAGTGATTGGGATGACCCTGCTCCAGAGCATATACGCTCACGCTTTTCCGCTCTCGTTCAAGAATTAAAATTGCTTGACACTTTAAAAATTCCGCGACATATAGGTGTCGAAGTTGATTGCGAATTACGTCTTGTCGCATTTTGTGATGCCAGCCTGAATGGCATGGGATGTGTTATTTATGCACATTGTACCTACCCATCCAGCATTCAAACTCGCATTTTGTGTGAAAAATCAAAGGTCACTCCGACAAAGATTACTACGCTTGCTCGATTAGAGTTATGTGATATTTTGCTTATGTCAAAGTTAACAAGAACTGTACGTGATTCTTATGCATTACGCATTCCCGTTACTGACATTTACGCCTTTTCTGATTCCACGATTGCCTTATCATGGGTTCACTCGTCACCACATCGGTGGTCGATTTTTGTTAGCAACCGGGTCGCTCAGTGTCAAGAAAACTTGAACGCTGAACATTTTTATCACGTCGCCGGAGACATTAATCCGAGTGATTGTCTATCACGCGGTATGCTCCCCTCGCAACTTTTGGCTTATGATTTGTGGTGGAACGGTCCAGCATGGATCCGCGGCCCCCCTGATGAATGGCCTATTAAGTCATTCTCTCCCGCCAACTGTTCTGACTTACCTGAGCATAAGGCAAATGTGTTGAGTGTGACATCAAAACACACAGAGTCGCCATTGTTATGTACATTAGCACAACGTGTTTCTTCTTGGCAGAAACTACTACGTATCATTACATACGTTTTAAAATTCGCACGACTTAAATTTAAGATCGAACCTCATTCTGTATCAGGATTACATCCTGTCCTTCTCCCTAAACGCGATCACGTTGTTGATCTAATAATTCAGTATTTTCACGTTGTCAATTGTCATACTGGACCTGGACTCCTCATGTCTATCATAATATATAAAACGCGTACTGGTACTTACAAACGCGCTGTAACCAAATTGTATCCTATCCCAACGCAATAACTTATAACGCTAAATAGAATCTTAAACTTTAATTTTTAACTCAAACTTTAAACATACTTTAGATAGAATATTGTTAGTCTAAGTGGTTATTTTCGCTATGTGTATTATTATGTTATACAAATTCACTATGGGCTCTAATCAGCCAGTGTTCGCTTGTTTGGTTCGTAACGTCTTGCGACGTTCCAAAGCCGGGTGCATGGTGGAGCGCTTATGTATTTTCTTAATTATTTCCCACATAATTTAATTGTGTTTCAATTTGTAATTTAAGAAACCGCTTCTATGTATCGAATAATGTTTGAATGTTGGCGCTCATTTGTTGACCACTTAGTGTTGGAGGAGGCCAATGAATGGCGCTGTGAATGGATCTGTTCGAACTATATTTTGAGAACGAAGTGTCTATGAGCGGGACTCTCAAGCTTCATTACGTTCAACCCGCTCATTTAGAATTAGTCACTAAAACGCCCCAGCGCCGAAAGGTGTCTTTGACTCCGCTACCGCACAAAAACGGAAGTTTGATTAATTCAACTCCTCGTTTCTTTCTGTGTAATTCTATAAGTTCCTTTGGCCACATTCTCAAGTCAGTATAAGTGAAGTGTATCGGAAGAAAACGACAAATTCAAGAAAATAACCGACCGGTCGAAATATACCTACCCACCAACACGTGCCAGGAACCACGCCTGTCTGCAGCTGAATCCTCACGAGGTGGAACACAGGTCAGTGCCGATTTTCTTACGTTTTCATTCATAGAAGCGATTACATGAGTATTTCCTTTCTTACAACCAAACGCCAGGTCATATTAGGTTCTTTACGCTTTGTGTGCAAACACACCAGTTTGGCAGGACTATTTACACGTCCTACTACCAAGTATTTATTTACCCGAATAAGTGTTTCCACAGTGCCAATTTTGAACTTTACAGTGTATAAAATGTGTGATAGTATATAATGTATTTGTTTTAGTAGATTGCTAGCTATTTTAGAGAGAATCTCACTCGTGCTATGTGTATAAAAATATAATAATGTTTTTGGTGCATACATATCTAGGTTATTGTAATGGATTGATAGTATAAAGTATTTCTTATAAGTTGTGTATGTTGGTTTAGATAAGTAAGAATGTGTTTGTTTGTGTTTTCTTAATAAGTATAAATGTATAGGATTGACACTTAAAATACTAGTGATAGTGACAACACAGTTACTTATTATATTATAAAATGTAAATTCATTGTTAGTAGGAAAACCATGTACAATGTATTTTGATTTAATTTCCAGCAGAAGTATTAAAAACCCGAAGAAGATCTTCATGTGTGCGTATTGGTAAGGCTGGCTTACCTTCACGTTGCCTGACATAGATATTACCCTGTGTACACCAGCAGAAGGTGTAGTCCATTTCTTTGGATTTGGTTCTTGCCGCTCGAAAAAGCAGTCGATTTGCTTTTGCGTATAGGAAAAGACTTTACGATTGAGAGGTTCTGGTTTGGTCATACATAAAACAAGAGCTTAGCTGGAGAGGAAAACGTAGTTTATAATTATTAATTACTATAGAAAGAAAGTGATATATAAAATTAGGCGTACAGTTAATTGCAAAAGATTTAATCAATAACATAATTGAAAAATATTGCAATAAACGCGAAAGCAAAAGAAGATTTAATTACTTCTGCTTTCTCTGACTACGAGTCTACGTACTGTCTACGAATACTCTACGAGTGTGCTACGAATGTGATTCGTAGATCACATACCCGCTTGCGTTTACTTTGTGATGACAGACAACAGTCTCTTCTGTGTCACGTACCTTTACCATTGAAAGATTTAAGTACCTGTTGCCAACTTACCAAGGACCGATGACAATACAATAATTAAAAAAGAAACTAATAAATTAAAGCTAAATAATAGTATTATCTTCTAATCTTAGGTCTTTACGCGGAAACCATACCTTAACAAAACACGAACTTTTTATAGCGCGTAAGGATCCCTACATGATACGCAGGCCCTCAAGTACTCCGCTCCATAGCTTTGTATTTCGCGTTCTACTCGCTTATAACATACTATATAAACATTCCAAACCTTATATGTTAGCAGAAAAGCTATTGAAAGTGATTTCATTTTATATTTTTAATCAACTAGAAGTAAAACATAATACGCGAATGAATTTTTTTATAGCATATTTATAGCATACTAGCTTTTGCCCGCGGCTCCGCCTGCCAAGATGTAGGTTATCGCGACCAAACGTAACCTATGTCTTTTCTCATGGTCTAATCTACCCCTATGGTCTAAGATACCAAATTTCAAAATTTCAAAATCGGTTCAATGGTTCAGGCGTGAAAGCGTAACATACAGACAGACAGACAGACAAAGTTACTTTCGCATTTATAATATTAGTATGGATTCGAATATAATATGCGTCCACTCTGAGGATGATGAGTGGTCATTGAAGCCTAAGGCATATAGCAAGCAATAGCCATGAGTCACTCGATGTGGACTATGTAAATATTAGAAAAATAAATAACAGCAGTTCTTCACTTTTATCCACACTAATCTCGACTGCATTCAGTCTGTCACGGTTCACGCGATAGAGCCCGGTAACAGATGGACAGACAGCTTAGTTTTAGATAAAAACTCTATCTCACTTTCACAAACCAACCACGCTAAAAACCGTTTCGGCACGTGTAAATTCCGCCAAATCGATACAGGCGGACATCATCAAATTCAAACTTTCTCCCAAGTCGGAAAATTGTGCTTGCCAAGCGAAACTTTTAATAGAAGTAGTCAAACACAACATTATTGGCAATTCGACAGTCCACCGTTAATTGTAGCGAGGGCGTAAACTCGCCCGGCGTTGCTTACTTAGGACGGCTAAATTAAACCCACCCCGGGAACTTAACTGCTCCTTTTGTCAAAACAAACTATGGCTGTGTAAATTTATGGTGAATATCATTCAGTGGTTTATATTGTGAACAAGTACTAAAGTAAGTACTCATTTGATGTGGTCAATATCGTAGAAAGGAAACGTTTCGAATTGAAATGTTTAATAAAATCGTTTAAACTTTATCTATAAATATACATTTACTTGTCCGGACTGACTGACTGATTTGTCAACGCAGAGCCTAAACCGCTGGACCTACAAACTTGAAATTTCGATAGTAGATGCACGTTATGAGGTAAGCATCCACTAAGAAAGGATTTTTGGAAATCCTGCTATTAAAGGGGTAAAATAAAGGATGGAAGGTTGTATGAAAGTCCGTCATTTTTCGAGCAAGATGCACAAAACTTCATAATCTTGTGTCTTTTAAGAAATAAATGAACACGTGTATCAGCACTTTTCAAAATTTAACTACTAAGGGTAAAATAGGTGATAAACGTTTGTATGGAAAGTTCGTCATTTAGGTCATTATCAAATCAGAATCAAAATCAGAATATCTTTATTTGTAAAACATAGGTATACAAAGATCTTATATATAAATAGTAGGTTCACTATGTTTTGTCACTTGGGCATACAAATTGATTTAAAAGTTACTTAGCCACAATGTCATGATACAATTAATGAATTATTATTAGTATGGAATACGAAATTTTCCCGGGCGAAGCCGGGACGCGTCAGCTAGTTTACCTTTAAAACTGATGTGCCTTGGTTGACGACGCTGTAGCAGTGAGTGTTTTTTAAACCTCTTAGGTGGCAGGTAAGCATACGGCTCACCTGGTGGGAAGTGATTACTGCAGCAGTAAAAGCCTTCTAATACCTTTCAAATCTTCAAACAAAGTAGACACTTATGTGTGACAATTGGGTATAACTTATAAGGTAACTTGTATGACAAAAGATTTAGTGACATCATAAAATTCAATAGTCAAATCAGTTACTATTATAGGTTGGATGGGTGATTAAAAATAAATAAAAACTATAACATAAGAACCACGTAACTTTTAACGCTCTTTAACCATTCTTAATTTAATCAGCTCGGTTAGATAATTTATTTTAACTATAGGATAATACCCAATTACCGCGATGCGTAAACTGATGAAAAAATTACATTAGAACGGACATTAGAAATGATTATTTTCTGTTAGGACATTCAGGAAAATGAGTCCCACTTGCCCTATTGCCGTTTACGAGGTTAATGATATACACACACACGTAGAGGTACTTACATAAAAAAGAGTACCATACTTAGGAGTAATACCATGACTATGGTAGGTATAGTGCGATGTCAGTAATGATTAGTAATGATTTATTGTCCAGCTCATAGTGCTCTGTCGTTCACTAATCAACGTCATAGCTCAGTGTTTGTGTCGAGTGCCGGTGAGTAATTGATTGGCAAACGCTCAACAGGTTGGGGCCGCCGACCACCAACTATTTGAAAGACTATTTTTTTTACTTAAAACTTGAAATAGTTTTGTATTCTGGAAAATTTTCGTAAGTCTTCTTATTTGGCACACGGAGCCTCCTAGGATGCCGCATCCGTGAATACAAAAGCAACAACATATATGCACTCAGCCACACCTTTGTCACAATAGCACAGAATAGATAATAGTACTTGACAATAGTATAGACAGAGTTGACTTTAAGGACCGAGTGAGGAACAGCGTGATAGGGGAACGTTGTAGTGTGGTTGAAGATGTAGTGAAAAAGAGAGAGAAGGGATGCTTAGATGGTTTGGACACGTGGAGAGGATAGACTACAGAAGACTGAAGAAACAGAGTTATGAAGCGAGGGTGAATCGATAACCCGATAGGGGTCGACCTAGATATGCTTATGTCAATCAGACAGATCAGACAGGTGCAATTTTTTAAAATTTCTTCCAATTTAAAAAAATTGCACATGCAAATTGCACAACAAAATTGCCCAGGGCGTATGCCAGGATCGTGGAAAAATGTGGTCTCTACTTACCCCAACGATAACAATAGTATCATTTTTTGTATGAACACAGAGCATGGAACTAACTAAACCAACGCAAAATGTATACAAATATTTTTACGAAACGTGAATCTAATCGTCGTGGATGCTTAGCAGTCGAGTGCATTACCGCCACGCCACAGAGGCCTTAAGATTTAAGTCAAAGTTATATCATATTACCTATTACTTGCAAGGCAATAATTCTCGCTACCACATTACAAAGTCAGGTACGATCGAGTCTTGAGACAGCTAATCGCTTTTCCCCACTACAGTACAAACTTTTTTATCCGAATGCAACTCCCATGCGGCGCAAAAGATAATGTTGATTCCGAAGGATTTATTCTCCCAAAAGTATATCCTCTTAAATCCACAGCAGATATTGCGTAACCAGTACCATTGTACTTCTAAAAGCGGAGTTGTCAAAGTCTCTTAAACAGAATCGAACAGCGCCGATTGAGTTTGGACTTTGAAAACTGTGGAGTCGTTGTAAAAACACTTGGTATGTACACACATTAGATAAAGACAGGTTGAACGTAAAAAGATAAAGAGTCGAACGTTAGAAAGCTTCGGATTAAAAGAAAAGCTCGCAACTTTTGTTGAGTTTTCCGATTACTTAAGCCTTAGAGTTTGGAGATGGTTAGCGCTCGCTCTGTGTGCTTTGGAACTGTATCATGAATGAGGAAAAGGAATGTTCAATGTAACATTAAGGACCTCTCATTGGTTTTGCTTCATTCTTTCAATTGACAAGTTGATTGTTTTGTTATTGTTCTATTAGAAGTGAAGACAGAATTGATATTGGCCTGGGGGTGACGGGTGGAGCCGCCTGTCACCCCAGCTGAAGCAGGCCACGGCGGCGGCGTGCGTAGGCACGCCTCCCCATTCCGGAGGCGAGTCGGGGATACCGTTGTCCCCCCTCCCATGGAGGACCAGACCGTAAATGATGGCTCTGGGTCAGCCGGGGTGCGAGGGACATGTCGAAGACAACCTCATCAGTGAGACAGGTGAGGTTGTCTTCGACATGTCCGCACGCCGACTGAGAGTCGTGACTCTCAGTCAGCGTGCGGTTGTCCGACATAACCTCCCCTTCAGGTTCCGGCGGCGGAGGTATCCGTGGGGATTCGCGCACGAAAAAGAAAGACAGAATTGATAATTGATGTTTATAACGGACTCTAGCATACAAGTGCCAATTTATAGCTTCCTTGATCTTATGAAATAGCAAACGGTTTATAATGGTTGGTAAGGATATTATAAATCTCTGAACCTATGTTAAAGTGAATTAACGTTTTCTGTTCAATTATAGCCACATGTTTGCTACTTTAGTAGTATAATAATAACCTGTTTTATCACTGCAATAATCCTTTATAAGTGAAGATAGTTATTATTAAACTTATTACTACCTTGACAGGACCAAAAAGTGACCCAATCTTGGCTTACAAAGATATGGGAAGACCTTAGGAAGACTATAAGGTTTTATTACCGGGCTTCAGATTTTCGGAAAGCATTTATTTGAAAGTAAACAAGTAACAATAATAAAAGAGAACTAAACTAATAACCCATAACAGTAGGATATCAATTCCACGAACCCCATCGCCGATCCCGAAGGCGCAATTTAGCTCCCGGTTCCTAAACAGGCGATGTGATCCCATCGCTGATTCCAACTCCGATTCACGGGCCGTTCCGAATCGTCCCAATAAAAATCTATTACAGGAGAATCGGGCGGCAAATGATATTTGCTAAGCAAAGTCGGCCCGGCCTAAGCAAACACGCTGCCCAATAGAGCAATAGCTTGCAATAGTTCCAGGGCCAACGTACACTGCGGGCCCGAAGTTTAACACGCACGTTAAATAATAAATATTCAAATAGTTTGTAATAAAGTTACACGCCCGTTTAGGGGTCCAAAACGTAGTTTAATATGCCGAGGGACCACCTACGACGAATTTATTTATACATGCCGGTTTATAAGTTACGGTGTACAAGTTACAATGTCTGACTTGCGTTGTTTTAGCACAAGTCAAAGGATGGAGAAAGTTATAGGAGCTTGAATTTATTATCATCTTTACGTTAGTCTCGGTCACATTTGCGACCTTCATCTTTGAGTTTGGGGTCTACTTTTCGGTTTTTATTGTCCCACTTCGTATAGTCTACTGGAGTGACAGGCGGCTCCACCTGTCACCCCAGTAGAAGCAGGCCACGGCGGCGGCGTGCTGACAAGCGCGCCTCCCCCCACCGGGGGCGAGTCGGGGTGCGAGGGATATGTCGAAGACAACCTCATCTCTGGCACCACGACCCACAGTCGGCGTGCGGTTTTAGTCGGTTCGAGTCCGACATAACCTCCCCTTCCGGCTCCGGCAGGGGAGGTATCCGAGGGGATTTCCGCACGGTAAAAATAGGTCATGCTACCTCCCCCGAGTTTCCGTAGGACGACGTCGTAGTTGATATCTTGTGTACAAAAGGCATCACTGACATGTATAGCCCAGACTATACGAAGTGGGACAATAAAAACCGAAAAGTAGACCCCAAACTCAAAGATGAAGGTCGCAAATGTGACCGAGACTAACGTAAAGATGATAATAAATTCAAGCTCCTATAACTTTCTCCATCCTTTGACTTGTGCTAAAACAACGCAAGTCAGACATTGTAACTTGTACACCGTAACTTATAAACCGGCATGTATAAATAAATTCGTCGTAGGTGGTCCCTCGGCATATTAAACTACGTTTTGGACCCCTAAACGGGCGTGTAACTTTATTACAAACTATTTGAATATTTATTATTTAACGTGCGTGTTAAACTTCGGGCCCGCAGTGTACGTTGGCCCTGGAACTATTGCAAGCTATTGCTCTATTGGGCAGCGTGTTTGCTTAGGCCGGGCCGACTTTGCTTAGCAAATATCATTTGCCGCCCGATTCTCCTGTAATAGATTTTTATTGGGACGATTCGGAACGGCCCGTGAATCGGAGTTGGAATCAGCGATGGGATCACATCGCCTGTTTAGGAACCGGGAGCTAAATTGCGCCTTCGGGATCGGCGATGGGGTTCGTGGAATTGATATCCTACTGTTATGGGTTATTAGTTTAGTTCTCTTTTATTATTGTTACTTGTTTACTTTCAAATAAATGCTTTCCGAAAATCTGAAGCCCGGTAATAAAACCTTATAGTCTTCCTAAGGTCTTCCCATATCTTTGTAAGCCAAGATTGGGTCACTTTTTGGTCCTGTCAAGGTAGTAATAAGTTTAATAATAACTATCTTCACTTATAAAGGATTATTGCAGTGATAAAACAGGTTATTATTATACTACTAAAGTAGCAAACATGTGGCTATAATTGAACAGAAAACGTTAATTCACTTTAACATAGGTTCAGAGATTTATAATATCCTTACCAACCATTATAAACCGTTTGCTATTTCATAAGATCAAGGAAGCTATAAATTGGCACTTGTATGCTAGAGTCCGTTATAAACATCAATTATCAATTCTGTCTTTCTTTTTCGTGCGCGAATCCCCACGGATACCTCCGCCGCCGGAACCTGAAGGGGAGGTTATGTCGGACAACCGCACGCTGACTGAGAGTCACGACTCTCAGTCGGCGTGCGGACATGTCGAAGACAACCTCACCTGTCTCACTGATGAGGTTGTCTTCGACATGTCCCTCGCACCCCGGCTGACCCAGAGCCATCATTTACGGTCTGGTCCTCCATGGGAGGGGGGACAACGGTATCCCCGACTCGCCTCCGGAATGGGGAGGCGTGCCTACGCACGCCGCCGCCGTGGCCTGCTTCAGCTGGGGTGACAGGCGGCTCCACCCGTCACCCCCAGGCCAATATCAATTCTGTCTTCACTTCTAATAGAACAATAACAAAACAATCAACTTGTCAATTGAAAGAATGAAGCAAAACCAATGAGAGGTCCTTAATGTTACATTGAACATTCCTTTTCCTCATTCATGATACAGTTCCAAAGCACACAGAGCGAGCGCTAACCATCTCCAAACTCTAAGGCTTAAGTAATCGGAAAACTCAACAAAAGTTGCGAGCTTTTCTTTTAATCCGAAGCTTTCTAACGTTCGACTCTTTATCTTTTTACGTTCAACCTGTCTTTATCTAATGTGTGTACATACCAAGTGTTTTTACAACGACTCCACAGTTTTCAAAGTCCAAACTCAATCGGCGCTGTTCGATTCTGTTTAAGAGACTTTGACAACTCCGCTTTTAGAAGTACAATGGTACTGGTTACGCAATATCTGCTGTGGATTTAAGAGGATATACTTTTGGGAGAATAAATCCTTCGGAATCAACATTATCTTTTGCGCCGCATGGGAGTTGCATTCGGATAAAAAAGTTTGTACTGTAGTGGGGAAAAGCGATTAGCTGTCTCAAGACTCGATCGTACCTGACTTTGTAATGTGGTAGCGAGAATTATTGCCTTGCAAGTAATAGGTAATATGATATAACTTTGACTTGGAGTGACAGGCGGCTCCACCTGTCACCCCCAGGCCCGCACTCATGGGGGACGGAGGTCAGTCAGGGGAGGTGGCATGACCAGTCATTTGTTGTAGTACGTTGTACTTGGAGTCTATTCATGTTGATATGAAACCTTCGGTACTGGAGGGTTTTTCAGTGAAATACGGTACCGAAACAACGAATGAACGTGGTGTATCGGGGAAGGTAACATCGATGAACATGGTGTAGCAAGGATTGCAACATAGCCAGTCAATAGAGACGCACATGGTGTAGCATGGGAGGAAACATCAACGCTGTCGGCCAATGTGAACGCCTACATTTTGCACAATGAGAAATGGAATGTCGATTCAGTTAGCCAATAAAAAACCACAACGGACTTTAACTTATTCTGAGACTGTAGTTAATTTACTACACAATAAGGGTTTTTCTGTTTCTACAATACTTGAATGAATTTTACAGCATTAAGTATGCTAACTATACAAATCGAATACATAGGGAAAAGGAATAAGCTATAAAATTCATTCAATTATTTGGGCGGAGTTTTAAAAAATCAATGTTTAAAAATGATTGTAAACCAAAGAAATGACGTGGCGTTTGTTAAGGAAGGCTGCTCAAAAAAGACAAATCAAAAGCCGTACTCAATTTTGATAGCAGCCGCTGACTGGACATTACTCGCAGATTCGTATGAGAAACATTATAAAATACCGGAGGATGTTTGTGCCTCGTCATCCAGACCCGATATATTCCTATTTTCAAAACAGCAAAAGCGTGCAGTACTAGTAGAACTCACAGTACCGTGGGAAACTAACATACCTAAAGACCACGCTATAAAAATAAACAAATACTTTGACCTGACCAACGAGTTAACCAAAAATGGCTATGTGGTTAAACTCTACGCCGTGGAAGTAGGAGCAAGGGGAATTCCAGCTAAATCCCTGTATAACTTATTTAAAGACCTCGGATTGCCAAGAGCTTCAGTAAGCTCTTTACTCAAACGAATATCTAAAACGGCGTTGATAGGATCTTACCAAATTTGGATAGGTAGAGGGGGGAACACGACTGACGGTGGAGGTGAGCGCTGATGCATCACAAGGTGGCCACCCTAAACCTACACCTGGGTCGCAAGTCCCAGGCGCCGTCACAGTGTTCCTCTCTGTACCACGCCATGGACCCGGCGACCGCGCGGTGAATCCATGGAATGCTAAGAACCGGATCTCTCATTCAATGGTTCCTATAGTTTGTAAGAATATCGGTAGATGACTCTACCGTCGCCTTAAAGACGGATAAGAAGGGAAATTTGAATCACATCGGGCGTGTCTCGGTAGCCGAGTTGGTCAAGTCATTTCCACTGTAAGGGAAAGATCGCGGATTCAAGTCCTACCCGAGAAGATTCTTTTTCCCTATGTATTCGATCTACAATACTGTCTGATACAAGCTACTGACTTATATTCGATACGCTTATAAGATGTATGCATCTCATAAGCGTAGTAAATTATGGAGAGGAGACACGGTGCTCTCTCCTACCGGTTGTCACAGATACTTACCGGGCATGGTAGCTTCGGTAGGTATCTGTGGCGAAGACACCGGGAAACCACGGCCGAGTGTCAGCACTGCGAGGACCGCAGCGATGACACAGCGCTCCACACGCTGGTGGAGTGCACGGCGTGGGCGCAACAGCGCCTGGTCCTCGTGGTGGGTCTGGGCGTGGGCACTCTCTCGCTCGAGACCATGGTGCGAGCCATGGTATCCAGCGGGAGCAATCGGGACTGCGCCGCCTCTTTCTGTGAGCAGGTCATGCTCATGAAAGAGGCGGCGGGGCGAGAGCGGGAGAAAACTCTCCCACCCGAGTTCCGCAGTCGGCGGCTTGGGCGCCGGCGACGTGTCTTCGCCGAAGACCATCGGCCTCCATGACCGGGGGCCTGAGGACGGTGAGTTGGCTGCTCACCGTCTCTACATAAGCAGGCCCATGACGGCAACGTGACGTGAGGGATTCACGCACGCCCCCCCCCCCCCTAAGAAGCGGGATAACACCCGAAAAGCCCCCCATACACGCGGGATAGCACCCCAACCACCCCCAAGGCGAGGCCGCAATTGTGGCCGTAGGTCTGATGGGAGTCCTGGGACATCCTTACGAGGGCTTACCCGAGGCTCCTATCCATAGGCTTCTGGGCGTTACCGTGGGGGTTTTTAGTCGGTAGGAGTCCAGCATAACCATCCATGAAGGATTTTCCCCCACAGTTAAAAAAAAAAGCGTAGTAAATTAAGTTGGTATATTTCAAGTTTATTATGTTCAGGGAATGCCCGATATGTGCACCCCTCGTGTATACTGCCGGTGCCTCGGGGACACAAAATGTTGTCCTCAGTAATACCTCCGTTTTCAATTGGACTGCGTAAACAGCGCAATCGGATGACTACAAGACCGGCGCAATCGTGAAGTGATTCTACAAGAAAGATTCCCTAAATAGGCCGAATCGATAAATAATTGCCAGCGCTTCTTTCTTTTTTTAATAAATAGTATAAAATATGTTTGGTCCAAAACTCGGCGACACCAATAGCCACAATACCACCCTACTTGCTCAAATTATAATGACTCTTGACTAGTTGTTACAAAATAATATAAACAATTTAAAGACCGCAATTTTCTTCTACGCGCTTCTTTGAACAAGAAACCTCTCTTAACAAAACCAAATTTAAAAAAAAACTATAAGGAACTATTGGAAAAGTACAAATTAAATAACATTTAAGTCCTGTTGAAAGTGTGGGGAGGCTAGAAAAGGGGGAGGCCTCTAATTTTTCCTCCCCCCTTTTCATCGTCACCTCCGGCCATCTGAATATTAATGAATAGAATTAATTGATTGAACGAAGCCATCAATTATTCCCGACATAATTTTATTTGCACAGTGTTAAAAGTTTGACGATCGTGTGCTATGCAGATTAAGGAAACTTTTTTAATTTCCATCATGATTTGGGACGCGCTGTAAATAGTTTAACTGCTGACTTTGGTCGGCGGGGACGTGTCGGGGATGCGCAATATGACAAGTTTAAAAACTCGTGAAGGATAACGGATAATATAGCTATTATTCTGGGATCGTTTGAATGCGTACTAATATTATAAACGCGAAATTCTGTCTGTTACGCTTTTATGCCCGAACCACTGAACTAATCCTGATGAAAAATCATATTTGACCAGAGTTGGGGTAAGAATATAGGCTACCTGTTATTGCAAATAGCATGCACGCCGGTTATATAGCATGTATATTTTGTAGTGGAAACCGGAATATCTATACTATTATATAATTGTAAATTGGAAATGTTTGTTCGCAATGGACGTACAAAGTACTGAACGGATTTTTATGGGGTTTTTTATTACAAAGTCATGATTAGACTTAAAATCTTACGTTTGTTTGATTGCAATCGGTTGAGTAGAACCGTAAACCGTATACGTAACTGTGGGTCGCGGTCACGGGATCAGTGTTTCTGTGACCCTGGTACATTTGCATTTGGTACCAGGCTCATATAAATTTTAAAGAACTTTATCTGGGTCGCGGAAGCAGTGTTCCTTAACCTTTCCATTCCGAACTTAACACGGACGAAGTCGCGGGCAAAAGCTAGTGTCAAAATAAAATAAGAACACTGTGTCTCTTCAATTACATAAAGTAGATCACGTCTAGTAAGTATTATGATTATAAATCTAACCTAAACTACTAAAAAGCTATTAAAACTCGACTAAACTAATCTAGACTGTATTAAGTGATTTCTATTTCTCAAAATAACAAAACGTTAACAGTTCCGCTACTCAACACTTAAAGTTCAAGACCAATCACAGCTAATATCCTGTTCGGGTAACCCTTCAGCCGGGAGCTGCGCCTTGTGTACGTACCCACTCGAGGAGTATGCTAAACACTCGCCTAGGTGTCAAGAGCCGGGACAACACGCCTCTCCCGGAATATCCGAACATCCTTAATCAACAAACGAAGTAAATGTTTGATCACGAAATTGAATTGGGATTGTTTTGTGCAATCTGATTTGAGAAGCTGCTCTTGAAGGAAACATTTTTGAAACATGAAATTGAAAAGTTTATTGCCAATTGCACTTATTTTTATGCTATCGTAAGCTATTGAGAGTGGGCTGATGTTAGCTTGAGTGTTTTACGAAACTAGGTGCCGTTTGCTATTTTTTAAAGTAAATAGTGTCCTATGTTTTCAAAGGCTACAAGCTTGCTTCAATGAAATTAAGTAACAAAAAAACCATCCACGGTTTAAAAGACAGCCTGCTACCAATGATCCTACAATCCTCCCTTTATAAATATGTTTGACCTCACTTTCACGTATTTTCCCAAAATTTGGGGTGAATGACTTATTACTGGTAACACAGGTGAACATATCACCCACGTCTCATACTCTCAACTAAAATTATCATTTTCCCCATACACATTTAGATACGGTAATAGCTCTTACATATCACGAGTGTATCTTAGTAATGTTTTTTTATTATGTGTGTGTATGTGTCAGGAGCCGCTCGTTATAGCGGGAACGGCGGCCATTACCGCGCAAACTACTCCTCTAAATAATAGGCTCCACCGGACGGTATGTGCGCTATAAATTATAACACAAAAGTTGTATCTTGTGGGTAGCAAAGGAGGCTTCGTCAGCTGTGTCGTTTAGCTTACCGTTATAGATGGCTTAAAGTCATATTTAAAAATGCTTGGACTGAAGCCCAGTTTTTCCGTTCGTGTAGGAGAAAAAAGTGGTTTCTGCTTCCTGTAAAATATACAAAACAAAAGATATATACCACAATCAACTACAAGTAATGTAAATATGTTTTTTTTTTTTAATAAATATTCCACAACATTCTACACAACGCTTTCTAGAACCATGATAAGCTTAACTAGCTTGTGTTATGGAATCTAGAATGCTGGTAAACATACTTAGATACTACTTTTTTTGTAAATGCACACACACACATTATACATAGAAACACCTAGACCAATGCAAAATCCATATTTATGCATACAAATATTTGCACTGACCGGGATCGAACCCGCGCCTCCTGCGTGGCGGTCGCGTGCACAGCCGCCATGAAATAAATATTGGCATTGAACAGGAATCAACCTCGCCACTATTACCGTAGTAGCAACAGCACATCCTACCGCCATGGTACTTAAGCAATTTAGGATAAGATAATAGAATAAAGAAT
This sequence comes from Eilema sororculum, assembly GCA_914829495.1. Lineage (NCBI taxonomy): Eukaryota > Metazoa > Arthropoda > Insecta > Lepidoptera > Erebidae > Eilema > Eilema sororculum. The sequence goes on from OU618537.1 coordinate 26,483,948, forward strand.
AAATTATACCTCCTCTTAAATAAACGAAACAAAACAGTACCAAACTAAAATCCTATAATAACCTCAATTAAGCTTCACAAACGTTACTGTTCCAAATTGAATGAATCGTCTCACTGCCCACGGATCTAACTGCCCCCGACACGAACGCCGCACACCTGGCCGCCTCACTAATTACTGCACATTCACATCATTTGAGCATATAAATTGAAAGCAGTACACAAAGCAGTAAAGGGCTGCACAATTCGCCGGTCGTTAATAAACAAAAGCAACATTAGGGAATCTCAGTGTCTCATTGTTGGAGCGAGCAGCCCTAATGTGGCGCTAGGGCTGTCGCGACGGACTCGAATTAAGTGACAACTTTGCTTGCGGAAGACTTGTTTTAGGGCTATGAATGACAATACCTAGATGACTCATTTAGGAAACTTCAGGAAGCTTGCATCAGAAAAGAAACCTCGTGCCCATGCGTACCACATATTTTTTTATAATAGTTCGGGACATAACGCGATTAAATTTAAATTAACATCCAAGAACACAGTGCCGTCTAAAACTGACAAAGCAAGTGAGTTGCATCGCCGACTGGCGACTTTATGCGTCTACCCTCCATCACTTTAACAATGAATGTAGGACTTTACATTCATTGTGAAAGTGATGGAGGGTAGGCGCATAAAGTTCTTGACAATATTGCACTGATTCTGTATCTTCTTCCTTGGGGTTAGTGAGCGCACTGAAAGGAGTCGTTATAGAAAACTCCTAAAATATACGTGTGTGACAGAAGCAGACGACAGGCCGTTGGCTCTGTCTACACCGGAGGGGTAAACGCGTAACTACAATATGTTTGTATGGTTACAATTCGTTGTACTAATGCTGTAGCAGACCGTCCCGAGAGCGTTCGGTGCCAGAAGTGGCTCCAGACAACATTCAGCCTGCAGAGAGCCTACCAGCTACACCACATGAACTAAACTGGTCCACCTGGAAGTTCTTAAACAGGTTAAGGCATCAGGTCGGCTGTTTTAGGACAAACCTGGTAAAATGGGGGTACCTGGACGCGGAGGGTGGTGGCTGTGACTGTGGAGCACCCCTGTAGTCGATGGACCACCTTCTATCATGTCCGCTGTTCCCCTATACCTGTAATATTGCCGATGTGAATGAGGCGACGGAGGAAACGATCAATGCAGGTGAGTTTTGGGCTGGTCGCAGCTAGACATCTTAAATTGTTGCCATTGATACGAGAGGCAAAAGAATTACAATTAAAACTTCAATGAAGGAATATGCAATAGTTATCAACACGGCACGTGTGTCGTACTGCCAGCCCTGGCGCAGTGGAAGCACATAATGAGCATATTACAGAAAAGAGCTCACTCCATTCACGGGATAAATTAGATTCGCACAATGAACCCTCCTGGGTCCAGACGTCTTGCCAATAATCATTGTACATGCTATGCAGATAGCAGGTACTTCATTAGCGATATACCGTAGCCATATCTATAATTGTTAAGTATTGGTACATTAGTCGCTTAACATTAGAGATATCAAAAGAAAACTTGGATTATGTTACTGACTGTTATGGTACTGAAAACAAAAATATTATTTTTTAAGAATTCTGGTCTGTTTGTCTGTGCTATGGATGTAAAAACCTCTTTCCGAGCAAAATATACAAAACGCAAAATGAGCATCACACTCAAAAATCTACTGGACGGATTTTGACGCGGTTTTTTTAAGGCTTTTGAAAAGCTTTAGGCATACGTAAAACTGACTAACAACCATATAATATAATATATGCTGTGACTTATGATTCCTATTTAAAGGATCGGACTGGGTCGGACTGGGACCAACAACACGTGTCATACAACAACAGTTCAAAATCATAATCTCACGCTGCCTCATACATGGGGGTGAATCAAAACGGCATATAAATATTTTATACTAGTATTTAACTATCGGGCGACCAAAAGTTACCCTACCACTATCTCGTTCCCAAGAAAATTCAACGTTTAATACGACAAGCCACTTTATGATCTAGCCATCACAACGCCATCTTTGTGGAACAGAATATTTTCAGTACGCTGGCGTTCATCAATCACAATTTGATATTGATAAAACGGAGTAGACTATCTTGTCGTAAATTCTGTTCCAATTAAATAATCGACCGTGGTTTAACTTGATTGATATTTCTACGAAAATAAGTTGCCCTTAAAAATGATTAATGAAGTCTAAATTCGGTGACACTTGCCCGAGATAGGGGGCGAGGTGTTCTGTTCCCGCGGTGAAGATTTAGAGGGTTTATGGAAAACTTCTGGCTTAGTCCCCTGTAATGATGCTTCTATCATTACAAGCAATAGTTATGCTGAAGTAAATACTTGACTTAATCTGTTTAGGACTTAAGTTCGTTTTTGAAGTGAAGACTATGTCGAGATAAGATATTACAATCCATTTTGAATCTTATATACGGGTTAAAAAGATCATAATCATTTGAAGGCTAAGGAGGGGCAGCAGGGAAACTTTGGCCGCTGCCAGCCGCTGCTTTTTCAGTTGAGATTTACCCTATGTCATTGGCTCCACCTGTATGTGAGGACTCTGCCAATCTTCCACTTATCCAAAAACAAACGAATAAAAAAATCGAAACGATATTTCAAGAGGGTGCCAATTACCGAGTCTGTTAGAGCGTGTGGGAGCAGTAACTGTCGCACCTTGCACTTTATTAAGTGTAAAAAAGTAAACTACAATCGAGTGACGTCAGTCAAGTGGCAGCCGCACAATAGCGGAAGTGATTATCCACCGGAAGTAGAGTGCAATGAGCTTCTGTTGTGCAGCGTTTGATACGGGACCGCTGCCAAAGGCCCCCTATCGCCCCCCCCCCCTGGCGGAGAAGCGCTGACTTATTATTTGAATATCGCTTTTGGATTGAATGGTTTCTCTTACTTTGATCTCTGATGTGTGTGGATACGTTTGTATTTGATAACCGCAAGCTGAAGTTATTGTTGGAGATGTGATTTGCTAGGTGGCGCTGTGGTAGTTATGCGGGAGGGTGCTGGAATCGACTCCCGCTTACAGCACTAACTAGACTAACCTTTGACCAACATTTGGGCACCAGTCTCCCACATAAACTAGTATATATAATATTAAGCCAACCCCAACTATGTAAATGATATTGTGGTGAGAAAAACACACAGGTTTTTTATTTCTTTTTATAACCATAGTGTTTGTACTAGTAATTTGGGAAATTTAGAATACAGGTTAACTTGCAAGATTTGATTGTTAAAAATTTTGCAAGTTGTGTAATGCGCCGGTAGTATAGATTTGACCAAATCTAAATTTGAACACGAGTAACTATTCCTGAGTTAATCTATTCTAAAATCTTATTCTCGAGTAAATCAGTAGACGTTTTTTGTCATACATTTCGCGTATAAAAACGTATAACATAAATAATTTTAAAATGAAAATAAACCGACTTCGTAAGTCCCAAAAGTAGCGTATCTAATAAAGAGCAAAAAATAAATGTTTTCCTTAACAATTTAATACTTGTTTGTTGTTCCTTTAATGTAATGAAAAATGTGTCGTTGGCGGGACACCGCCCCCCCCCCCCCCGCCGCCCGCCGCCCGCGCCCGCAGATGTGGGACATTGAAATTGATGGTTATTGAGAGAATTTACTATGCGATCCAACTAAGAGTAGGACCGCACTTACAAATTTTGATGAATAACAGATTCGTAATCTTTTTTTCAATTTAAGTGTTATGTTAGTTACTGTGGTATGCTAATGCAACTACTCCGGTATTTTGAGTAGTTGATAGCGTAATGAAGTAGATATCCATGCCTGTATAGTATATTGAAGCGGGGGAGTAAGTATAATAGTATTATGTGCATCACAAAAAAAGTAATACCAATATTAACTTTTAAACTATCGCGTTCCATGGTACCGGCTGTGGTCACAAGCTGACCTGTGACCACGGTGTAACATGGTCGAAACGTCAGGCAAATCAGATGTACCAATTACTACCGTTAATTTCCGTTAACATTATTGTATAATACCAATATATTTTGAATTGTGGTATGGACAAAGAACAGATGAAGATAGGGCTGTGGCGAGGGGAAGGGCATATCGTTAGGATATTAATCGTCACAGAATGAATTTACATATCCTAAGATGCTCTAACAAACAAGTAGGTATATTTCCTCAATGAATAATTGATCTATATAGGAAAAATAAGTAATGTAAAAATATAAAATTGAAAATGATTGAGAGAGTGGCCATTTTATCCTACTCGTACCTTAGCTTATCTTGATCATTTTACTAAAAATTAATCCATGTGGAAGAGATAATTTTAGTTTTGTTTAATACGATCCCGTAAACGAGGCTTAAAGGATCCAAGTGGGGATCCCCCTGAGGAATTGAAATAGGGGATCCAAACGGAATTCTCATTTCTATATTCAATTCATGGTGCGAAAAGAAGGGATATACAACGCAAATGTACGTACTGCAATCGGAAAGATCATAGAGTACGGCTTTCAAAAATAAAATGAACACCTCTAGTCCCGATTTATCACTAACAATTATTACTGACTCTACTCAAATAAATATAGGTACTTAGAACAAGCTCTCGCAATGGCACTCGTTTTACCACGAGCACGTATTAATAAAATTCATCAACCGTTTACAACTTTTCAAGTATTTGCAATTAATCTTCACGAGACGCAAATTCGTGGCTTCCATTAGAAGTATTATCTTACAAACAAATATTTTAAAATAGGAGACATTCATACCACATTAATTTCAGTGCCGAGTAATTCATATTTGACAACATTTTTAAATTTTAACATTAATAACAGTTAGATACAAAAAATGTTAGTAAATTTAAAACATCATTAATTCTCACTTTTCAATATTATGAGTGATTTAAAACGTCTAGCGAAACGTTCATCTCAATTTAAATGCCTGAATACAAACCCAAGTTTTCTTGACTCATTATTATCCGTACGAAAGGTGGATAAAACCAATATTTTGCCTAAAATTCGTATTAAACACACCTGCTCACGAAATTTGTGACTTGAACACCCATCCCTTATAGGTACGGATTTGTCTAGAAATGCTCCTAAACTTTGCATATTTATTACTTAACCCGCAAAAGGCCACGAGGGTCTATGTGAACAGACAATTTATCTTTTATGTTTATACTCGAGTCATGCTCACAACACGAGGTGAGGCTTATAGTGAGTAATGGCTTCCAGATTTACTTCATGTTCAAATATATTTGCTAACACTGGAAATTAAAGTGTACATTTATAAAGCCTGTCACTAGTTCATGGTTAAGAGGGTTCGAAATATTGTGCTAGTTCTCAAATGTCGTAAAATTGGATAATAGCGGGATGTCCGAGTCCAAAGTTTCTATCTTTGTGCGCTCATAAATCAATACGTTTATACGGCACTATTGCCAATTTGTTTAAAACTGTGTGTTCAGCATAACAGCAACTACGCAGAACTCTAATTAATACAATATCATTACAACAATTAATACCTAATGAATAAACCATTTACTTACATAATTGGTAATATGATAGTGGTAATAGTACAACTAGTCCCGCAGTATGCCATATTCCTGTCCTGTAGTTGCTGAAACTTTCACAGATCTTTTCTACCTTCTGTACCTTATATAGTAAGCATCTGAAGCCATGGTACTTATCATCAAGCTACTTATCATCAGATAAACTCTATGCTTGTTTGCTACTCAAAACAAATTCTATATGCAAAATTAAATTTAACTCTAATGGAATTGAGATTGTAATAAATTAAAAAACGAGAGAAACGAATATGCATATAACACAATTCAAAAGGAATAAATTAAACGCTTTTGAATTATTACATAGCTTTCTGTGATAATTTATCTTTTTTCTATTCAGCGGCATGTGGCCGCCGGGGTCGGTCGAGTCGGCCCCCAGCCATACATTTACATATTCAAGTCGGCGGCAGCGGGGGGTTGATCGCCGACGAGTTAGTACCGAACTTTACTTTCATTGCGGTAATTAATTTGAGAGATATCTTCCCTGTAATAATTGTGGGGTTCTTGAGAGTATGTTGACATCGGTTCTCGCGATTATCTTGAAATATGGATGGACGTATTAATAAAGAATTATGGCCGGTTGCGGGCGTAGCGGAAAATTATACTGCTCTATCAATATTTTATTAGACTTTTTTGTTTATTAGCGCCTAAGTAACCAAATAACATCTAGATGGTACTAACAGTTCATGTAAATATATTTTTGGACTACTTTAATAGTTTATTAGTCAGCATGTGCAATTTATAAGGTAGGACATTTTGCCAAAGGGCTAGAATCACTATGTCTGTTTCTAGCCCTTTGGAAGAATCTCCTACCTTTTCATGGCTACCGTCAAGGTACTTTAAGGCATGGGTCCCCGATGATTGACTTCTATATGATGGCATTGACTTAGGAATATTCTTCGTCTAATTAGGATAATAAATCAATTAGATTTTTTAGCATTTTTACAATTTCTGTTCTAGCAATATAACCTAGCCTAAAAGAAATTGCATTTATTTTTAACCCCCGACGCAAAAACGACGGGGTGTTATAAGCTTGACGTGTCTGTGTGTGTGTGTGTGTGTGTGTGTCTGTCTGTGGCATCGTAGCACCCAAACGGATGAACCTATTTGGATGTAGTTTGTTTTGTTTAAAAGGTATATTAGTCGGGAATGTTCTTAGCTATGTTTGGAAAAAATCGATCCAAGATGGCCGCCGCCACAACATATCGGAATACGAATTTCTTCATAACTCCCTCAATATGGGTATCAAATGAAAGAGCTTGACTAGTAGATCACTATAAAAAGTATAAAATAAAAATTAAATTAAAAATTTAAAAAACCCCCGTCACAAAAAACACTTCCAAAAAGTTGAAAATAAATGGAGTTTGCCTTTTAACTTTAACGGTTGCCATGTCGGGGGACCTTGAATTGTTCCGATAATATAACGGAGTGCTTAACCAATTAGGTGTCGTAGAAGGTGACTAAGAGACAGGGCCGACAGTAAACATACAGCCCAAGACAAAGAGCCCGCTAGACGGCAATAGGTTCGCCCCCTATTACATCTTAGGATCGCAAATCATAATGGGCGAAACGTGGGTGCTAATAGATCTCTGCCTACCCCTTAGGGGATTTACAGACGTGAGTATATGGAAAATCATCTCAAACTTTACCTAATTTGAGTGTTACTATAGTGTAAATTAACACACAATAAACTACGATATAATCCGACCATGTTAGTTTGAGTCCAATATAATATTCGCGCAAGCTTTCAACAACATTATATTCATAATACGCTAGAAAAACAAACACGAAACAATCCTTAGCAATTATACCAGCTAAATGGCGCCCGTATTAACAGTATTTGCTACCCATATTTCACGATATTCGTGCCCAATATAAAATTTAATTAACTCGCTCGTATATAACCAGAATTTATTGACAACCATTATAACCCTTTTTACACCATAGCTCACATACACAGCCACAGATAAGGGTGACTTTAAATATGACGTACCGTCGCACGACATAATGCCGGGCCGGGAGACCGTCGGGGTCGTTGAAGGCGGTCGTGTGCCGTTCGCTTTATCTTTCCACTACATTTGTCCGGCGGGCGGCGCGCTGATCCGACAAAAATGTCGTCCTGTCCAATCATGGCCTTAACCGATCTGCTATTGTCAGTGCGGGGATAAGGTCAACGTTTTCTTTTGTTAATTATTTGGGGAAACTTTCTGACCCTATATTTTGGAGACATATCTGTCTTCTATACGGTTAATACTGATCAGTTTATTTGAATAAGCTTATCTGTGCGATTTAAAAATATTATTGAAAGGGGATCCTAGTAGACGGCAAATCTCAGCAAATACTCAGGGGATTTCAAGTGGACGGAGCATTTATGTTTGGATAGCCCAGTTGAAGCGTCGATAGCTTAGTGGTTAAGTAGTCGGCCTTACGATCGAAAGGTCCCGAGCTCGAATCCTGGCCAGTACATTACTGACGTGGAGCCACTCCTAACACACTCACAAATATTACTTCCTCGCGGGAGGCTCTACTGCTGGTGAAGAGAAAATCTAAGGGCAAATCCAGATATTCCAAATCCAACATCTTAGTCACCTTGGCAGTTTCGCGACCGTTTCACACTCTCATAGAAGTAGGAATTCTATGAAATATACAAGTCAAACTATCCCTAGGGTGTGTCTGTATTTACTTAGTATAATACTATAAACCGAGATTTATAAAATATTCTTTATATTATTTATTTTTCTAGTCTATCCTATGCTTAACATTCACCCTCCACTTTGTGTACTTGATCGCCGTGTGTGTTTAGGCCTTTATAACTTAACTTTTAAATATTTCTACAGAGGCAAGAAGATTTTTACATGGCTGTCTATATTCAATACGACATTTTGCTTCTGTAGTGGCGTTTACGAGCCAGCTTGCATACAAACGGGAGGGATTGAAATTCAAAATATTTGCCGCCCGGCCAGTAGGTATGCTAATCTTCGCTAGAAAAGTATCTAAATGTAAAACAGGACAAAGCTAAGCTTCACACCTGTATTCCGTATACTGGTTTTGCTATCAATTGTTTCCTATTCCGATAGTAATAGTGAAATATATTAAAAAATAATGAATAAAAATTCAAAATAAAACATTAATGTATTCGGTATTTCTGTAGTTATCCCTAGTAATACATACCCCTTCTAACCTGGACACGGCAGGGGTACCATTGGCAGCCATTTGTCACCCCTTTTTTTCGTGTGGAAATCCCCGCGGATACCTCCCCCGCCGGAGCCAGAAGGCGAGGTTATGTCGGACTCGAACCGACTAAAACCACACGCCGACTGAGGTTCGTGGTGCTAGGCTGGAGGTGAGGTTGTCTTCGACATATGCCTCACATCCCGGCTGACCCAGGGCCATCCCTTACGGTATCTGGCCCTCCTCGGGAGGGGGAATAACGGTGTCCCCGACTCGCCAACGGAATAGGTGGGCGCACTTCTCAGCGCGCCAAAGCCATGAAACGCTTCTGCTGGGGTGACAGGCGGCTCCACCCGTCACCCCCAGGCCCGCGCTCATGGGGGACGGAGGTCAGTCTGTGCCATCGGGCGGCGCGATCTGCGAGTCTCTCTCGCTCACGTCACCGCTCCCATTCCGTCGTCTCCTTCATGACCATTACCTGCTCGCAGAAGGAGGCGCCGACCAACCACACGTCCGCACAGCGGACCATCGCCGTGAGCAGGGTGGCGAGGGTGAGAATTCTCACTCCCAGGCCGCCACTAGCTTCCGCCTCGGTCCGGCCAACGATGGCACTCCATTTGTTACCCACATATATTGGCAGTTGCCTTAAAACGTGGCTGCACCAGTGAAGGCTCTCTTGCAATTTATCTGCGATGTGACGGACACCAAGTTTACCGCGGATGTGAGAGCTACTCACGCGATCTTTACGCGTGACTCCGCACATCTACCGGATAGATAAACCACATTAGACCAGGGTAGGTAGCTGGATCTCCGGTGGCAACTTAATATCAAGTGTGTTGCAGTGTCTACTATATAAGAATAAAAGAAATATTTCGATCCCATTGTACATAGCGCATTTCCGCGTTTTGGTCGTTCTATATAACCACCTGCGAGGTATCCACACATTCAATTTTACCCTCATTAACTATATAAATAGCAGTCCCAGCCCACACACAATATATTTTCGTTAATTTTCTCCGCCTCACACAACCATTATCCTTACAATAATATCAAAACATTACAGTGACAATGCGGAGCGCCACAACAGCGCCCGTCGCGACCACTTTTTGTGCCGCGACATTTATTGTTATAATGGCGCTCATATTTCCCACATCTTTGTTAGTTTTTACTTATTACCACTTCTGCAGTAAGGTTATGAATAATTCTAGAATGTACTACGATCATTTCGCTTTAAATTTTCAGTCCACATTTGGCTTTGAATTTCGTCGCGCGGCTGCAATATTCATGAAACGAGTTCAGTTCTGCGCTGTGAGTGTCTCCTATCGAGGTGTATTACTGCACAAATGTGGATCATTGTATTATCTTTATTTTAAAATATTTATATTTTAGTACTATACATCCTATCTACAGAATAAGCAATTAATCACGGTATTATTAATTTCAGATAGTTATTTCAAAAGATGACTAATATTTACAGGTCTCGTTTATTTTATTAAGTTTGGTATCACTCAGTGATCACTCTCCGAACTAAAAGTGTGTGTCAAATTTCAGAAAAAACCGTCAAAAGAAAGTAGGGAAAATATTTTGTGTTAAAAAAAATAAGTTATAATTTTCCAGGAAGACCCTTAATGCGCCAAAACAGGAGTGTATCTATTTTCAAAAGCGGCGGAAGTTGTGCGCGCTGGCGTAGACAATCGAGTTAGTCATTTAATTGTCAACTTCCTGTTCCATTATTGCGTTATGACAGATTCCGAACTAATTGACATTCTAGTTAACAATTTTGAAACACAAATAAAATATGTTTATATAATTGTACAGTATTTTACTATACTCCGTCCATCATATTATTGTATTTTAGACAGATGGAAGTAGTGATTGCATGAAAATTTAAAATATCGATAAAGTTAAAAACCTCGATTAAATTTTTTTTATCGATAAATGAAAATATTATGATAAATATATGATTTCATGTGGAATTATAATCTATTATCTTTCTGTACATAATAATAAAGCAGTAGATATTTCGTGTCTATATCTACAATTAACAAATGTATTATAAAACGATTGTGGACCATAACACACACGCTAATCTCCAAATCAAAACAACTGACTTAGAAGAATATTCCAACATGCTGATTTCCTGGTATTTATTGAAGAATTCCCTGGTATGTCTCTGAAACCCATCATCAGATTTTTATGCAATTTAAATGGGACCATTTTGGAATAAACCTCTTTCAAATAAAAAAGAATTTTGACAATCCGTCTACATATGACGGAGTTACAAAAATCATTTTTCCGTAAAAATCATACAAATATAAAAAATTACAAATATCTGAATTGTTATTTAGAAATCGGTAGAAAACCGCCAGTTATGTAATATTTTTTAGAAGAATTATTTTCTGTAGTCGATATCGGTCGAAAACCACAGTTGATGGACTAACTACATCCCTAAAATTGCTTTCTGGCTGACGTGGCGTTGTCAATGAAAATTGACGTAATGGCGCCTAATTTTTGTTAGGATTTTCAGGTGTTGACGCTAGAACAAAGTTATACCGAACACTGTCAGTGACCTGTCTAAAATACAATAATATAATGGACGGAGTATAGTAGTTTAAAAATCACTATCAAAATGTAACTGAGTTTTGTTTTTCAATAGTTATTTTGTATCAAAAATTTAATTCCAATAATAAAAAAGATGTACATAATTTCCAATATATTATAAATATTTTTTTAAGGTTTCAGTATATTTTTGTGATTCTATGCCATTAAAAAAAGAAATTTCGTGAAATTAAGAGATTTTGTTCGAAACTGTTGCGTAATATGATTTTGACTAGAAAATTATTCTGAGAACTATGTGCTAGGTGTGATAAAGCTAAGCCCTAACTATGGAGCACCCAGATACTTAGACCCTCACCGCCCCATTTAACCAGTATTATTAAATACCCGACAGGTAAGTATTCTAGCGGCTATTTATAAAAAGCAATGGCGATGTAAAGAGGTACAGAGAACGGGGCTTTTCGCCCAAAACGTTTATAATACACGGTGCTAAAAGGATAATACCCACAAAAAGTCGTTGCCTAGTCGCTACGTTATAACCGTATAACAAGGTGGCTAGGAAAAAGTGTAAAATAAAACCCTGGAGCACACCGAGCCGACGTATCCGCATGAATATTTTAGTGAAAGTTTGCGCGGATATTGTGTTTTGTTGTTTTGCTCGTAGGTACAAACACTTCGTACTTCGCACTTAATAGCTTATATTCAACGTAGGTGATGAAAATTATGACGTGTGTTTCGGATGAAATAAAGTTCTTGTATTAGGTATATGTTATGTTTTTCGTAGCACAAACAGACCACATCAATTGGAATTCGCCTTATGACCTGTATTTTGTATGATTTGTGAGAGTTTCAGAGGTCTTTCTTCACTTCTCATGCTTATTTCATTATACGAATATTTTCTTTCATAAAGCTAACATCCTGCAGTAAAATCACTGAATCAGTAGGTACTGATATATCTTAGAAAACGTAGACAGAGTAGTATTACCACCTATATTTTGCCAATTATGTGTTAAATTCTACACCATTTCTAGCCAATTGATGTCAACAAGACTCTTTTTCATAAGCTATATATTTATCGTCATATGAGGAACAGTGATACGGCCAGGCGTGAATAGCAAGCTTGGTCGAAGGATTTCTACAGTGTACTGCAAAGAATAATGAGTGTAAGTAACACTGTCTTTGACTTGTACTTTAGAGAAAAGTCTTTGACACTGGGTCCAAGCCTCTGTGAGGCAGAAGGTGAGCACAAGAGGTCATGTACAGCTATTAGCGAGTGAATATCCGCGCCGCTGTGTGCCGGTGTGCCCCAGGCACGGTGGTCGTTGTGCGCCCTAATTACCGGCCATTTATAACGCGCGGACCGTCCGAGAGATTTTTATATTTTTTGCGAGCAAGCCACCTACGCGTTATATTTCAAGAGAAAAAAAAGCGCATAGTTAAATGTGAGGTGTTCTTTGTGTGCAACGGGTCTTAGCACGATTATAATTGGTGTTTGTTGTAAAAAGGTTGAGCTGTTTACCTGATTAGTGCGCTTTATGGGTTTTAAGGAGATTGCGTTAGGTATAGGTTGTCTTAGTGTTTCATTGGTTTAAGGTTTCTTTATATTTTATCCTGTCTTGCGCAGTATGGTTCAATTAATGAGTGAGTTTGCGGCACTATTTTTACTACAGGCTCAATGAGAATACTTTATATTCGTCGTTGTCAAACCAAAATCTGCTATGTGCACTCTCTTCACTTAGCAGATTTTATTTGACAATATTTCTAGCTGCTCCACATAGCATATTTGAATAAGTACGCACATAGTGCGTCGTATAGTACTTATAAGCACATAGCCTTTTATGCAATAGATTGGTTCATTTACCAGTCGCAATTGTCAAAATCCAATCGCAATTTTCTACATGTTAAAATTATAAAAAATGCACATAGCAGATTTTGGTTTGACAACGACGTATGATGACTTTCTTCTGCGTATGCGACGATGATATTCTGTTCTACGGTTTTAGCAGCTTTGTGCAATTTCAAGGATAAAACATTCTAAAATTTCAGTACTAACACGTTTGTATTTCAGTGTTATAACTTTACAACACTTTTATTAACAAATAGCCAGTTTACAGGGCTGCATAAATATAAGTTATTTACTCTCTCTCTTGGCCTAACCTTACCCCATTTCTATTTGGGGTCGGCTCTCCCCGTCATTCTTCGCCATACTTGTCTTGTGTGTGTTTTGAGTCGTCGAATCGTCTAGTTGGGCTTTCTTCACAAAAATATAAGTTATTTACTGATAATCATATAAATATTCAAACAAAAAGAGCTTCAGAATGCGTAATTTTTTTTGGGTCTATGTCTAATAAACATAAAACTAAAACTACCGATTTGAAACATTTATATTGCTGTTGGTTTAATGCCACTAAACCAAACATACTTCGCGGCATCACTTGTACCACGCTCTTGTATACTAATCGCATAAGAAAAAAATAATATAGACCATTTCGCAAACTAAGCACTCGCGAGCAATAAATTTTATAGCTTCTCTTGGTACGTGAGAGGTTTGCGAGTCTTTCAAACTTCACTGCATATCTGCACTAATAAATAAGATTTAAAGTGGAAAATAAATAAGGTGTGGAAAATGTGAAAATAGGCGCCGTATTGGAGCTCTTTAGTCTTTAGAGGAAGAACAAAAAAGGAAAGAGAAGGGCTATGAAGAGGTTTTTTAAAAAAAAATCTTAATAAGGCCACCATCCTTAGGTATAGTGATTGCCTGATTGCGTACAATGATTGCACTGTGTACTTATGGGTCTGCTTATTGTATTTTAATGGTGTGTTGGATATTTTGGGGGTGTCTGCCATCTGACCTCATTACTCTGAGAGATAAGCCTGCGCGCAGTTTGCACGACCTTGTATTTATTTATTTTGTGACCTAAGCTTATCACTATCTACTATATAAAAATAAGTCGGGTTTTCCTTCCTGACGCTATAACTCCAGAACGCACGAGCCGATTTGGCTAATTTTGGTCTTGAATTATTTGTGGAAGTCCAGGGAAGGTTTGTACGTTGAGAATTTAAATAATTGCCGGGAACCGACATCCACGCGAGCGGAGCCGCGGGCAAAAGCTAGTAATATATATTTTAATTTTCTTTTCACCCGACTACGGTGAAGACAAAATAAGGTTGTTCCATATTTGATAAAGAGTCTCGATAGAGATGAAGTCATACTTATCTTATCTCCCGGGAAAGTGCGCAGGTGAGGTTGGTTTAGAAAGGGCCTAAACCAATCTCATCTGAAAAACAGGAAAGAGTAATGTGTGTCTGATATTAAGTTTCAGTAAAGTTTCATGTAAAAAGGACAAAGAACGCCAAAATAACGCAAACGAAAGGTTTTCATCAGCGAGTTCGAGCGCAAAATCCTTCACACTGACAAGATTCGCAAGTTCGCAACCCTTCAGTACAAATATTTATTAACAGCCTAACTACTGAAATAATCCTGAATTTAGAAGATATTACAGTAAAAGTTTATGTAGTAGAGATAAAGAGTGGTGGCAGAGCGATCATCGCTGCAATGAGCCCCTTATCGCGGCACACGGCCCCTGCAGATTATTTAGCTATTTATTAATCTTTATGGAGCCTATACACATACTTTATGCTAATCCGGTTCTTGTTAAAAACCGAATCGTTGTATCATCAGCATCACTTTGATTACCGGAGGATGTTTGAATCATCACGACAGTCTTTATGGCGTAGCGGTAGTGAACGCGGTCGCGGCGCAGGAGGCGCGGGATCTATCTCCGCTCAGTGCAAATATTTGTGTGCATGGTATTTGCACTGGTCTGGTCGTGCATCGAAGAGCACGTTAAGTTATTACGGGAAGTTGCAGCCCTCAAAATTCCAACAACTGGTCTAACTGCAATACTTCGAAATCACCTTTGGGTTGTGGAGGTTATATGGCAGTCGCTTCACAGAAAATATCGGACACCAGCCAAATCCTTAGTTACACTGGTAAACTGGACCCCAGACTACAAGCTGAAAGCTGGGATTAACGCCAAGAGGAAGAAGAAGATGAAGAAATTTGAATCATTTGTGTTATCATTTAATGTGGGTCGGCATTGTAGATCGATTAAAATGATCTGTAGTTAAGGGGAAAAATGTCTATAAACGATTGGCGATCGTATTTCGACCGCAGTTTATGTGCATAATATTTAGTACAACAGTTCATATCCATATGATTTGAGTATTTCATATTTTCAGAATAAATTAACAAAAATACATTATATGCTTTAATAGAAAGTCTTAATCGTCGATTGGCCCTCGGCCTTTCGGGATTTTCTTCATCTAATCTGTTATCTTTCCGCTAATATACGTCAATTAAAGTACCTAAGGTACTCAATACGAGTAAAAGCACAGTATATCGTAGACTGTCATGATAGTTCAATAGACAAAACAATATGTAATCCGGGTTTAGAACCGGGCCGTTTTTGAACCGTAGTGTGTATCGGTGCCGCTAAATCCCTAAGTCGGTTTTTAGTTAACTACAGACGTCAATTATGCCTGAACTTCAGTTTTAATGGAGCACTTCTCTTTTATAGGGATCAGGAATGTTTCTATAGTAATGTCGCATGGTGAAGAAGGAGCGAGTACTTTTGTATCAGATATAACATTAGCTCCGCTAATAACGTGGGGATTTTATCTCTATATAATATATTTTCATTAGATGAAGTTACTAGACAATTATAATTATATTGTCTCGAAAATTATTAGTCAAATAAAAATGTACTGAATATTTTATTGATGTTATTTAGATGGAAGAAAGAAACGAATTGTAATACGAATAATGGCAGTAAAAGTGTTGAATGGACTAGAACAAATATAAAGGTTATAAAGTATATGTACAGTGATACGTGAAGTGAAGTGCTAAAATATTACCTTATCAAACGGGTAGGCTAGTCAAAATTCTAGTCAATTTGTTTCTTTTTCGGTTAACGCGACCAAACATAGCCTTTGTCCTTTCTGAAGGTCTAGTCTACACGTATACCAAATTTCATTAAAGGCGGTACAGTGGGTTAGGCGTAAAAGCATAGCATACAGACAGACAGACAGACAGACAGAAAGATAGAAATACAGACAGTTACTTTTGCATTTATAATATTAGAATGGATATATGACTGTCTGATGTATGATTTATAATTGATTAAATTACTAGTTACTCGTATATCAAGTCCTCATAGCTCTGTCTTTTATAACAAAAATTGTACGTCACAAAAGAAAAAGTGAAATGTTTAGACGAGACTTGAACCTGCGAGCCACGCCTTGAGCCTTCTCAATTCTCCTATACAACCATCTTAGGGTGAAATTTAATAAAAAGAGAGTAGCTGTTCAGATTGATTTTCGTTTAGTAGAAGTAAAATGAAATAGTTCCCGGCACCGCCGCCCGGCGTGCCACCTCCGTTGTTCGCGAGTGGCTAATGTGTTCCTTTCAATTATCTTTGCAATGAAACTTCTTCTTAGTTTTCATTTATTTTACAATAACTTTATTTTTTCCATTATTTATTTTTTACACTTTTATATCGTTAATTTCTTTGACTGTATCATCAGGCATCAGTTCTAGTAAGTAACTATTTCTTTATTGTAGTAATACTTATATTATTAGTTATAGATTCAGTTTATTTGCAATGGAAAAATAATATGGTTATGTTTATTTTCCTCATAGATAGCACTCGAACCACTCCCTAGGCGAGGCCGCATTGTAGCCGTAGGTCTGATGGGAGTCCTGGGACATCCTTCCGAGGGCATACCCGGGGCACCTAACAATACGCGGCTGGGCGTTACCGTGGGGGTTTTTAGTCGGTAATAGTCCGGCATAACATCCATGAAGGATTTCCCCTCTCGGTAAAAAGAATGGTTATTTATTTTAGGAAATCATGGACCTCACCCACTTCTATTCCCGTTCATCCCTCTAGTACAATTACTAGTGTTACGGGTTGTTTCACATCGGTGGGTTTGAATCCATAACCTTTCAATAACAACCATATCCATGACTTGTCAACCAGTCCCACTTTATTATGAAAAACTTTACTGTACATGTTAGTGTGTTATGTATATTCAGGAAGGTTCATTTCAATCCGTAGGTAATAGGAGGACGAGGAATAGATACTCCCTGTGGTCCCATTAACGGCACAGAATAATGGGACAGCGAGGAAACAGCCGTTAGGAGCCGAGAGAAATGAATAAAATAATAACAATCCCAGGGTTCTGCAGCTATTGTTAGTAATTAACTGCTTATTTAACGATCATTACTACGGGCTGCTTGACGTTTGGAATACAGTTTGCACGACCTTATATTTTACCCACGATGGAACGGTGACGGTATATGCGTTTGGGGTGAGAGGATGTTTGTTTGTTTATTTGTTTATGGAAATCCATATTGCCATCCGAAACTACCAATTGAATTTCGATGCAGTTTTCAATTGGAGCATGTTCTTAGATAGGTGCTACAATGACAACTCAACAGAGGGCGCTATAACAAGAATTTTTAATGCAAATCAATATTTCCAATTTTCTCCAAAACTACGAGCCCGATTTTGATGCAGTTTATTTATATATTTTTTTTTATTTTTATTTATACAGGACACGTCAATTTGACTTCACCTCGCCTGATGTTAAGCTAAAGGCAAAGTCTCGGAAAGAGGGTCACCATCGTAAACATTTACCATGTTAACAGTCGTGGCACTCAGCTTGACGGCCTCATTAGATGCCTTTTCACGCCCCGCTTAAAGGACCCGGGACTGTAGGAAGAAGGAAACACGTGAGCTGGCAGGGAATTCCAGGTCTTAGTGGTGCGGCATAGGAATGAATCACTGAAACGCTTGGTTCTAGCAGGTATACTCTGCACCGTAAATGGATGGCATCTTAGCCCTGCACGTGTCGTCCTGTGAAGGAAAGGGGAGGGTGGGACTAATTGGAAGAGCTCGTCAGAACATTCACCATGGTAGAGACGGTAGAAAACTGCCAAAGACGCAACATCTCTACGCATCTGCAAAGGCTCGAGGGTGTTCGTGACCTCAGGATTCCCAATAATGCGGACCGCACGTCGCTGCAACCTGTCGAGAGCATCTAATAAGTACTTTGCGGAGCCGTCCCAGAGATGTGAGCAGTATTCCACGCAGGAACGAATTTGGGTCTTGTATAGAAGACACCGCTGCTCCGGCGTGAAAAAACGTCTCACTCTGTTCAGGACTCCGAGTTTACGCGAGGCTGTTTTGATGATACTCTCGATATAGTTTTTGTTATTCAGTTTGCAGCGAACATCCATACTGAGGATAGTGAGGTGATTCTGCAGTGGTAGTGGTGTGCTCTGAAGAGTGGGAAGGGGAAGGAAAGGAGATACCTTTGCTGTAAACGCACACGCCTAGGTCTTCTTGGCATTGAACTCGACCAGGTTCCTAGCGCCCCATTGAGAAATGTGGTCCAGGATCCGGTCCAGCTCAGTGACAAGAAGCTGCCTTTTTTCCGCGATATCAGACTGCTTGGCCGCAGGATGTGCGTAATAACTCCCGTGTAAGGTGCTGTCGTCTGCATAGCAGTGAATGTTTCCGTTACAGAGCATGTCATTGATATGCAGAAGAAAGAGAGTGAGAGATAAGACGGAACCCTGCGGCACGCCAGCATTTACCTGCAAGAACTCCGAAGCTCGTCCATCACAAAGGACGCGAATACGGCGCCCCTGCAGGAAGCTTGCAACCCAGTTACACAGTCTAGGAGGCAGGCCAAACAAAAAAACGAACGGCAGGCAGGCGTTCGGAAACCGCTCCTGCGCATCATCTGCCGCCTGACTCAGGTATTCGAATAGTCGAGTTATCTCTGCATCTCCTGTATGGGAACGGTAAAGGCACACATAGATCTGATTCGTGGAGCCATGGTCTACCTGTACCCACAGTATGGAAAAGGATGGGTCCTCTAGACAGCGCAAACGGCGACAACAAATATCCGCCCTAACAAACACGCACACCCCGGCTTTTGCTCGGAAATTTTCCTCGATAACATAGCCGGGGTAAAGCAGGTAGGTCGTGTCGTCAGGGCGGCGTATTTGTGTCTCCGTTAGAAACAGCATAGCTGGTTTCGCCGTCTCCAGGTGTTGGTGGACGGCGTTGAGGTTTATATGGAGCCCACAGATGTTCGTGGACTCCACCTCAAATAGAGTTTTTGTGGGAGAGTCCCTAGCCGCTGTTTCAACAGTTACTGTATTGTGCGCTGTCATGAGGTGAAGGGTAAGGGAAGGCGTGAAAAAGAGGTGATTGTCGCCGCAGCACCGCGTGACAAAACATGGGAGATTGGTTTTATCTATGAATGTGAGGCGTGACGAGAGCCGACGCGCCGAACGGAAGGGCCCCCGTACCCCCCCGAATATGGTCGCCGGGCTCCCGTCCGGTCGCCAACAGGCACGACGAGCCATATCGGGATTATGCGCGACCTGGTGGGGCAGCCTCCCAGGGTGGTTAGTCCCAGTTGGGCCCCAGTACTATGCCGCGGGCGGCCAGCGGCACCACCGTTTCTACAGGTCTCCCTGCCCGGCGCGGCGCCCCGCGTCACACCCCACTAGACTACGCCAACACCCACCGGTCCCACTCACCGTGCTTCTCCATAGCCTCACCCCAAAGGTGGGTCATGTACGCCAGAAGATCACCCGTTGACCGTTTCGGTCTGAAACCGTATTGCCGGTCACTAAGCAAGGAGTGATCCTCTAGGTGGCGCATGAACTGTGTATTAATTATGTGCTCGAACACCTTGCACAGCACTGAGGTGACGGCTATGGGTCGATTGTTGGCTGGGTCCGAGCGATCCCCCATCTTGGGGACCGGCTGAACATTCGCCTCCTTCCAAGCCGAAGGCACTGTACCCGAACTGTAGGACAGTCGGTACAGCCGCGTTAGCATAGGAGATAACTCCGCTGCACATTTTTTAAGTACAACCGCTGGAATACCTTCAGGACCACTGGCTTTCCGGACATCGAGCGATTGCAGTACTGCACGGACATCGCGTTGCCTGATACGTATATCAGGCATTGCGTGGTCACCAGTGGGCATTGTCCGTGGTTGCATACCACAATCATCGACTCGGGAGTTAGCCGCGAAGAGATTGACCAGCAAATTTGCTTTCTCTTGCGGCTCATGGGCCAGAGATCCATCGGGATTGCTCAGAGGGGGCAGCGAGGGCTGGCAGTAACCACGGCTACCCGTGGGATGCGCCACTAGCTCTTGGCCCAGCCGTGCTATGCGCTGGGCATCCGCCCTGACGCATGCCCTCTTGCAGACCTTTGTGGCTCTGTTGTACGCCGCCTTGAAGAGACCCACGTTCGTCCGACCCAAAAAATAAAATAAAAACCAATTTTCTTTCTTTCACGTTGGGATCGCGTGTGGCGCGCGCCCGCACCCATGCGCGGTA
The DNA here is from genome assembly GCA_914829495.1 of Eilema sororculum. Classification (NCBI taxonomy): domain Eukaryota; kingdom Metazoa; phylum Arthropoda; class Insecta; order Lepidoptera; family Erebidae; genus Eilema; species Eilema sororculum. The sequence continues at coordinate 26,504,660 of OU618537.1, forward strand.
CGCAGACTGTGTATGCTCAACAGCCTCCGCGCACTCGCGCCCGAACCACGGACGCGCTCCGCGGACTCCGGTGACATCGGTGTATGGGATATAGTATTCCATACCTAGACCGATCTCACCGGCGACGGCAGTAGCGCTCTCAGATGGGTTCTTACCCTCAAAGCAGCGTTCAACCCACGGGATGGACGCATAATAGTCGCGCAATCCATCCCAGTCCGCTGACGAGTAGTGCCAAAGACGCCTCTTCCCCTGCACGGGTCGTGGGGGCGCTACAATGGGCACGGTGGAGCGGACCAGACAGTGGTCGGAGTTACCTAAAGCAGCAATCACCGAGACACTGTACTGGTCCGGGCGACTCGTCAACAGAAGGTCTAGCAGAGAGGGCTCTAGGCCGGACTCTCTTGGTATCCTCGTGACCTTGTGCACCAATTGAGTCGAGTCATGCGACAGGGCAAATGCGTGAGTGGCTCTTCCCGCATGGTCTGTTTTGGCGGAGCCCAACCAGATCTTGTGGTGGGCGTTAAAGTCCCCCAAAAACACCAATTCGGCGTTCGGAAACCGCTCCTGCGCATCATCTGCCGCCTGACTCAGGTATTCGAATAGTCGAGTTATCTCTGCATCTCCTGTATGGGAACGATAAAGGCACACATAGATCTGACTCGTGGAGCCATGGTCTACGTGTACCCACAGGATGGAAAAGGATGGGTCCTCTAGACAGCGCAAACGGCGACAACAAATATCCGCCCTAACAAACACGCACACCCCGGCTTTTGCTCGGAAATTTTCCTCGATAACATAGCCGGGGTAAAGCAGGTAGGTCGTATCGTCAGGGCGGCGTATTTGTGTCTCCGTTAGAAACAGCATAGCTGGTTTCGCCGTCTCCAGGTGTTGGTGGACGGCGTTGAGGTTTATATGGAGCCCACAGATGTTCGTGGACTCCATCTCAAATAGAGTTTTTGTGGGAGAGTCCCTAGCCGCTGTTTCAACAGTTACTGTATTGTGCGCTGCCATGAGGTGAAGGGTAAGGGAAGGCGTGAAAAAGAGGTGATTGTCGCCGCAGCACCGCGTGACAAAACATGGGAGATTGGTTTTATCTATGAATGTGAGGCGTGACGAGAGCCGACGCGCCGAACGGAAGGGCCCCCGTACCCCCCCGAATATGGTCGCCGGGCTCCCGTCCGGTCGCCAACCGGCACGACGAGCCATATCGGGATTATGCGCGACCTGGTGGGGCAGCCTCCCAGGGTGGTTAGTCCCAGTTGGGCCCCTGTACTATGCCGCGGGCGGCCAGCGGCACCACCGTTTCTACGGGTCTCCCTGCCCGGCGCGGCGCCCCGCGTCACACCCCACTAGACTACGCCAAAACCCACCGGTCCCACTAGTGCTGCGACTACCATCACCTCGGCCCGGCTATGCACTTGCTGATCCCTGAACGCAATCCAACCGAGATTGGATTACTATGGAGGGTTTTTCGCACTTGTGCACGGTGGTACCAACCCGGTCGAAATAAGTGTCAAATTTGTGCCATCAAATTTCTACCACCTGTGTTTTCATGTATTGGTTTGGATTTGATTGGTGCATGTTCTTAGATAGGTGTTACGATGACAACCCACTAGGGGGCACTGCAGTAAACATTTTTAGCGCAAATCCATGTTGTTAGCCATAACTAACAACATGGATTTGCGCTAAAAATGTTCAGGTTTGATTGGTGCCTGTTCTTAGATAGGTGTTAGGGTGACTATTCACCAGGGGGCACTGCAACAAAAATTGTTAGTGCAAATGAATGTTGCCATTTGTGGAGGATTTTTTTTAATTTATTAATTTTTTTTTTCAATAATTTAATGCTTTTTAAATTATTATTTAACTGTCGTGGGTATTTATATTTTTTTAAAATTTTGTTACTTGTTATAAATTATAGATTTTGCGACAAGTGAAAGTCTGTATAACACCTACAAGCATATTTTATCATCTAGTATCAAGTTTCCGTAGTGTAGCGGTTATCACGTGTGCTTCACACGCAAAAGGCCCCCGGTTCGATCCCGGGCGGAAACAGTATTTTTCAACATTTTTTTTACTATTTTTTTTTATTTTTTATTTATTTAACAAGAATTTAACAAACTTCATTATTACTTCTAAATACCCGCCAAGCTTGTTGGCGAGAAGCGCTCTGTACACGTTTGTTACAATCTTAATCTCAATACACAATATTTAGATACGCATCGTTACCATACAATGTTTTTTTTTTCGGCTTCATTCATTCGCAGCTTCATTGCATACAGCAGTAGGTACACTTTACGTGCGCAAAATTCTGATTTAGGTAGGTATTGCATCGTCTTACTATCAATTATACTTTATAAACTAGATGTACTGCAGTTTTCTTCTATGATGAAGTCATGCTTATCTAAAGATATAAGTTCGTAGTCGACCGCATATAGCAGCAGCAGCAGCAGACGTCCGACCGCACGTATAGTCCATAAATATAGAAGAGCACAAGTGCCATTATATGGGCGTTTACCCATCAGCGGGGCGTGAAAAGGCATCTGATGAAGCCATCAAACTGAGTGCCACCACTGTTAACATGGTACATGTTACGATGGTGACCCTCTTTCTGAGACTTTGCCTTTTTTTTTTATACAGGACACGTCAATTTGACTTCGCCTCGCCTGATGTTAAGCTAAAGGCAAAGTCTCGGAAAGAGGGTCACCATCGTAAACATTATTATACATTATAACAGTGGTGGCTCTCAGCTTGACGGCCTCATTAGATGCTTTTTCACGCCCCGCTTAAAGGACCCGGGACTGTAGGAAGAAGGAAACGCGTGAGCTGGCAAGGAATTCCAGGTCTAAGTGGTGCGGCATAGGAATGAATCACTGAAACGCTTGGTTCTAGCAGGTATACTCTGCACCGTAAATGGATGGCATCTTAGCCCTGCACGTGTCGTCCTTTAGCTTACCATCAGGTGATGTCAAATTGACGTGTCCTTTATAAAAAAAGGGTGGCTAATAGTGGCTATATACCCACCTCTCCGATAGTTCTGGTAAGAAACCCAAGACGGTATCTGAAAGTAAAAAATATCTAAACATGTGGTTAATTTGTGTAAAAATCGCTTAGTTAATTTATGACTACACCCACTACTTTTAATCACGTCAAAAGCCGTGGTGTGCACTGTGTTCGCGTGACGACATTCATAGCGTAGATTAATTATAATTACTCAAGTTTACAAGTCTAGTGAGCAGTTTAGGTTGCTAAATGCATTAGTTGGCGGAAGAGCCATCATTTTTCCTGCACGAATACGCGGCCCGGCGGCGGGCCAGTACGGCCCTCTGACTTTAAATCGGCTGTAAGGACTTTGAATAAATCGCTGCGCATTGCGTTTTTAGAAGCTAATAGATATTTACTCGGTAATAAACAAAACAATACACTCAATCTGTTTGTACTGGAGATTGATGGCGCTTGGTGGAATCTGCTATACATATTGAATAACAGTCACCGAACCGCCGCTGATAGATAAATTCTATTATTTTTTACAGAATAAATTATACATTGAAATAAAACCACCTTTTGGGCCTGCTCTGCCTTTTTAAAATATTTAGGAGTGCTCATCATCTTGTGTATTTAAAAAAAACATCAATGTAAACCTTTGAGAATGCCGTAAGGCGAAACCGGTCAGGTCTAAAATAAACTCAGTGGAAAAGTAAAAGTGTGTTATTCAATATAATACACTCAATATTTATGCAATATGGTTTTTTAAATATAGGACACGTCAATTTCATTCGCCTGATGGTAAGGTGAAGGCGAAATCTTGGGATAGAGGATCACCATGATTATAGACACGTACTTACCATGTTAACAGTGGTGGCACTTAGCTGCGGCTTCCTCAGATGCTTTTTCACGCCCCGCTTAAATGATCCGGGTCTGTAGGAAGAAGGTAGGGAGCTGGTAGGGAGTTCCAGGTCTTAATGGTACGTTGAAGGAAAGAGCCATCAAACCGTCGCTGATAGGTAAATTCTACTATTTTCTACAGAATTAATCATACATTGAAATAAAACCACCTTTTTGTGCCGCAGTGCCTTTTTAAAGCATTCGAAAGGAGTTCTCATCATCATAACTATTGTATGACTATATGATTCTATGACTATATGACTATTCGATGTGTATTCGATAACTATTGTAGTTTACGAATCTCTAAAAAGAGCATAATTATAGATTTCTAATAATGAAATTCCTCTGAATTAAAGTGATTGGCGGAGGTCATCGTCAGAGGAACAAAAAGTTAAGCTAATAAGTTGAAATATTTGATGAGGAGGAAATTACATCTTATTATTCAGTAACAGAGTCATTTGCATTTTTTGTCTTCAATTCACTCATAACATAATAGAAGCAAGGGATTCCAGGGGATCGGAACGTTCTAGCAATTAAACTTTTATCCCTACTCAAGTACAAAATAAATACAAAACCCTCATCATAGAAAGTAGTTACCATAGCTTTCTATGTATGAAGTTGTAACGAATTTCATACAAGCCGGTACTTCCCCGGTCAAGTCTGTGTCAGTAGTTTACCTGACAGACGATACCTAATCCATAAAAAACCCACTCAAATATTTGCCACCACAATCATGCACATAAGCAATAATGCAAAGAAAACATGACATGTTATCTTCATTGTATGCGTCATCGTATCAGCATTCGAAATAACCAACCATACACCTAGATACTCTTCAAATGTTACTGCAGAACCAAGTGCTCCTCCAACGGCTCTAAACCGGCACAGTTCCCACGAAACCAATTTTCTAAATGCGACCGAACAAACAGGGGGGCGGAAAAATGCATTTTTACTCTTGAAATAAACTGTGGTGGTTGTTTACGAAGCTCTTAAAAGGGCAGATGTCAGGTTTAAAACCATTAGTGAGATAAATTATAGCCGTCGCCTCCGCCCCCTGTCGTGTGCCCAGAGCCTAATCCTTGGATAAAGATTTTATTTTTGGTGTAAAATGAAGAGACATCTCTTGGGTAGGGGCTTGAGGCACTGGAGGTAGCGGGTATTTCGTATAATAGATAAATTAATTATTATTAGTTATTGCTTTACAAAGTACTCGTAAATGAAATGAAAAGATGGGTTTTCACACACAGTTTTCTTTGTCCAACCCTGTATCCAGTTGGTGACCAATTGGTATGTATCCAGAGATACTAGATCCTAGGGCTCACTTACATTCAATGTCTGAAATCTAGCAGTATTTGACGATAAGAGGTACAGTGATACACAGTTAGCTACATTGTATAAAGACTTCCTAGTCTTTATGATGCAGCTAAGAAAAGCTGCTGGAACTCTTGATGGAATTTCAACTTGTACCTAGTGTTCCGAAATAAACCTGTTTTAGTACAAGTCGAAAGCAAATTAAACAACTATAGCGGCATGATTTTCTAATACTACCATTCGACTTCACCATTAAGTACCCCTCATTTCATATATTAGAAGTCTAATTTTCTATGTTTCGTTTATCGGTTGTGACTTGTGCCGCGTAGAGGGTGTTGCGGGAGCTTACTGGCGCGCTGTCTCGTATCGATATGATTTAGGTACAACTCACTCCAGCCGCGCGTCTAATTACTTACCCTTGTTTTTCCTAATTCTTGGATTTATTTAGTAAACCCTTTTCTCAGATTTTGGGAATTTTACCTAAATTAATTTACAGGCAAAGATGAAAGCAGCGGCAATTGTAATGCTATAGCTAAATACATAACTACATCTAAGACTTACGGCCGCAATTTGACTGTTTGACTTTGAAATGTCCATGTCATATTTTGAAATCTTCAAGTCTGTATATATTTTTAATGTCAGTTATCAAGAATGAATATTGTTTATTATAATTTCCCGAATCTAAAAATGCATTATGATGTTTATTATTTTGTTTCTGGTTAGATGTGTAAAATTAAATATTAATTAAAATTAAATATTATTTAGGTAAACCAATAAAAAGTGAACAATTGAATTAAGATCGTTAAAATTTGATCAATTGAGCTGAAGGGGCTGAAGTGCAGCGATATATCTAATGTATACACAAAAAATAGGTATACCTATTTTAAATATTGACAAATGTAACAAGTTATCTACTATATAAAAATAAGTCGGGTTTTCCTTCCTGACGATATAACTCTAGAACGTAACATAACATAACATAAACTCACGCCCGTATTCCCCGAAGGGGTAGGCAGAGGTGCTAGCATGGTGCGAACTGAGTGATGTACACAACTCCATTACTCATATGGAATCTGTCAGATTGGCAGATGAAGCTGCATTATCCAACAGCCTCTATAATGAGCTGGTGGCAGGGGAACCTGACCTAATTTGTCTCGAGCCTTGCATCACTGCAGACCTAATTGATATCACAACACCTGATACCACAGTTGCATCAACGGATATAGCCTGTGACGATAAACTGTTATTGAATTCCCCGGTAAGATTAGTTAGTAGCGGCAGAAATAAGTATAAGAAATATGTTAAATTAAATAAATTTATATGTAAGTCACAGAAAAAGATCAGGTATCTCAAAATGGGCATCAACAAATGTCGTAGGGCCTGTAATTCTAATGTACAATTAAGACAGTTAATAGAGGTAGGTAAAACCCAGACAGACCAATATGAGTCTGATCTATATCAGCTCCAGTTAGAAATCTCACATTTAAATGATTCCTTAAACTCTGTAACATTGAAATACCAAACCGCACAAAAGGAAATAGGAGAGTACATTGAGGCATTAAACAGTCTAGTGGACTCATGTCATAGCAATGAAGCAAGATTCAATTCACTTCAAAATCTGTATAGGCAAGGATTTGAAGACTGTGACAAATCCTTGCCATGCTTCATCCCCCCTGTCGATGACACCATACCGGCTACCTCAGGCTGTACCAGTACTCTGGACTCTGTTTATGATTCTCCTGTCAACACTGAGCCGCCTAGTAATATAATGGTGTTTTCTGACAGCGTGGGTCGTAACATGGGCTCAATGTTTAATCATCATTTAAATAACTGTTTTCATTACTGCCTGCCCAATGCAACTTACACTCAAATAATAGATAAAATTGTACTTTCCAAGTTTAATAGTAGTTCCACTATTGTATTGCTGGTGGGTGAAAGTAGCAGAGTAGGCAAGAAAGAATTAATGTACTGTATAGACAGTCTAAGTAAATTAAATATCTTTAAAATAATATTATGTGCATTCCCATATGTGTCTAGCCAGTCCTCATGTTATTTAAACAGAAACATAAATTACATGAATAATTTTATTCATACCATGACATGTCGTCATAGTGACAAATTTATATTTTTTGACACTAATAATTTTATTAGTAATTATTGTTTTAAGACGAAAGATAGTATCTATCTTACAAAGTTTGACAAATATAAAATTGCTACATTAATAGCAAATAATATTAAGTTTTGGAGAAGTTTACATTGTAAACAAACAAATAACCCAATATCTACAGTTTTACCAGGTACTTGCTCTGGTAATTTTATATGTTTAACTACGACTGATTTAAACTAAATGTTCAGACAACAGGAATGCCTGAGCTTAAGATAGCTCACCAAAACATACAAGGCCTTCCCGGCAAGGAATTAATAGTAGAATTATTCCTAGAGGAATTAAATGTGGATGTTTTGTGTTTGACTGAACATTGGCTCAAGGAGAGTGAGATGATGTTTAGTATAAACAATTACAATATTGTAAGTTGCTTAAACAGAAAGTCTGCTATTAGAGGTGGCTCCATGGTCCTTATAAAAAATGGTCTCCGCAGTAAAGAGCGGGTTGACATTGTTAGACTTTCTGTTGAGCGCTGCGCTGAGGTGGCCTGTGCCGAGCTTGATAGTTGTATAGTAGTCTGCGTATACAGTCCACCCAACAGTGATTTTCGAGCTTTTATTAGGGTCATGGATCAAGTTCTGGGGATTGCATCAAGTAGTAGGAAAAATCTTATTGTGTGTGGTGACTTTAATGTAAACATCTTACAACAGTCTAGGGAAAGTACTCAATTTCTAAACATGTTCAGAAGTTATAACCTTGAGAATATTTTCTGTGAGCCGACTAGAAACACTGCTACGAGTGCCAAATGCTTGGATAATTTTTTTAGTGATAGTGGATACTTAAGCAAGTCTCTAATTAGTAAGTTGCCCTCAGATCACCAGGGTCAAATAGTATCCTTTTCCAAGGGTATTAATAGTCAACCTAAGGAGAAAATTATGTGTAGGCCCATAACCTCAAGTAAAATTAAAAAGTTCAAAGATGTGTTAGAGGATAAACTTGATTCTTTAGCTTATTTGGGTAATAATCCTGAGGCTCATTATAATAGTCTATTTACTACATTATCTGATGCTTTTTCCAACACATTCAAACAAAAATGTAAAAAGCATAATACTAAATCTAGATTCTGTGAATGGGCTACTGTAGGCATATATAAAAGTAGACGAACACTATTTGATTTATACGCCCAAAAACAGTACAGATTTGATAATGATTTCATTGAATATGTTAAGAATTACTCCAAAATTTTCAAAAAAGTATGTAGACAAGCGAAGGCCATTCATATTAAAAGGAAAATAATTGAGGCCCCTAATAAAATGAAGGAAACTTGGAAAGTCATTCACAAAGAGTCTGGTAAATGTAAAATGAGGAATAGTATTACTAAAATTAAATTGGAAAATAAGGATTTAACCTCTCCGAAAGATATTGTAAATGCGTTTGAAGACTTTTTTACCAACATTCCATTTAAAATCACTTCTTCAATCAATTCTTGCGCCCGCAGTGCTGTGGCTCTTCTTGAGAGTAATATTAGTTCTTCTTCTAAATTTAACTTCAAACATATTGATCCCAGTGACATCTTAAAAGTTTTCAAGCAACTTAAAATGAAAAAGTCTGAAGATTACTGGGGCATGTCAGTCAGTTTAATTAGTCATGTAATTGATATCATGGCACCTGATTTGGCACTCATATTTAATGAATGTGTTGATAACGGTACATTTCCTAATTTAATGAAACATGGTAAACTAATACCATTATTTAAGAAGGGATCCAAGTCAGAACTTGGAAACTATCGCCCCATTTCTATTTTGCCAGTTCTGAGTAAGGTGTTTGAGAGAGTGATGCTCAATCAGATGCAACTGTACTTCAAGACCAACAATCTTTTCCACAGCCAACAATATGGCTTTACTGGCGGGAAATCTACCACCGATGCGGGAGTGGCCCTAGTTAGCCTAATTTACGACGCCTGGGAGGGATCGCAGGATGCCATTGGGGTATTCTGTGATCTTTCCAAAGCATTTGATTGTGTTGACCATCAAACACTCTTACTCAAGCTACGTCGATATGGTTTTGATAAGAAATCAATAGCACTATTAGAGTCGTACTTAACGGATAGGCTTCAGACTGTTACTGTGAATAACGTAAAGTCAAATGGGTCAAATGTCAAAATAGGTGTACCCCAAGGATCAATCCTAGGACCCTTTCTGTTCCTGGTATATGTCAATGACTTGCCTTATATGGTCGAGGCACAAGCTGGCATAGTACTGTTTGCAGATGATACATCGTTAATATTCAAAGCAAATAGGTATAGTACAGATGCAAATAATGTTAATAATATTCTGAATGCCATGTCAAATTGGTTTTCTGCAAACAACCTATTGTTGAATGCAGAAAAGACCAAATGTATGAAGTTTACACTACCCAATGTGAGGCAAATAGACGTTGATGTTGTGCTGGGGGGGAAGGGGCTAGAATTCGTAAACACCACTACCTTTCTAGGAATTACAATAGATTCTAAATTACAATGGGGTGACCATATCACTATTCTGGCCAATAAACTTAGCTCTGCTGCTTATGCTGTGAGACGGATTAGGCAGTTGACTGATGTAGCTACTGCTAGGCTCGTATACTTTAGTTACTTCCATAGCTTGATGTCCTATGGAATACTACTTTGGGGAAATGCAGCAGATTTAGAAACTATATTTATATTGCAAAAGAGGGCAGTTCGTGCCATTTATTGCTTAGGCAAGAGAGACTCCCTCAGGGAAAGATTTAAGGATATTGACATTTTAACTGTAGCTTCCCAATATGTATTTGAAAACATAATGTATGTCAGGAAAAATATATCTCATTATACAAAAGTAAGTGACATTACAGACAGAAATCTGCGTAACAAACATAGACTTTTACTTCCATGTTATCGGCTTAGCAGGGTTAGTGATTCTTTTAAGGGGGATGGTATACGTTTTTATAACAAACTGCCAGAATCGATCCTTGGTATGCCTGACGATAAATTCAAAACCTTTGTAAAAACCACCTTATCCAAAAAGGCATACTATAGGATAGATGATTACTTGAAAGATAAAAATGTCTGGCTTGAGCATGGTGCAGGCCCCTCGTAAATTGCTATAATTACAGCATGGTACTGTATTAGTTACGTGACTTATTTGTTACATTATGTAACTTTGTTTTAATTCTTAGTTATAAAGAGTTTTATATACTTGTTGACATTTAGCTTTAAGAAAATAAATATTGTAAATTGACGTCCAAAAAATGCCGCAGTGGAGTTTGTTGCGCCGTTTCTTCTCCACCAGCGCCTTGGAAGCGGTGGTAAACTTAGATTAAGTAGAATTAAAATTGACGTCAATAAGAAACAATTTTATTGTTCTATATTGAAAAATAAATGACTATGACCCACGTTTCGCCAGTTTATGTTTTAGGTCCCAATGTGCCAACGAGCCTATTGCCATTAACCGGGCACTTATAAACCAGCGATAAATACACACATAACTTCGAAAAGCATCGAAAAGTCATTGGTGTGTGCCATGGTAAACCTGGGATCGAACCCGAGACCTCGTCTCAGCAGTCCATTACCCATACCACTAGGCTACCGCTACTCTAGAACGCCTTTACCGATTTGGCTAATTTTGGTCTTGAATTATTCGTGGAAGTCCAGGGAAGGTTTTTACGGCGAGAAAAATTCGAATAATTGCCGGGAACCGACATCCACGCGGGCGGAGCCGCGGGTAAAAGCTAGTTCGAAATAAATCTATCAATGTTCTGATTGAAGACATTGATTATATTCAAACCGGCCTATATTTTGATTAAGGTACCCAGACTGCAGTGTTGCGAACCAACATCGGAGACCCTATATAACAGCTAGGTACTTAGTTTTATAGATACTAAGTATACTCTCTGTCCTGAACATTAGCTTTTAACGAGCGTACATTTTAAGACCTTAATAGCGTTATTAAATGATATAAATATGTCCGCAGGACAGCTGGGCTTGGACCAAGTTTTATGTGGCGCTTCCCGCGCTACCTCCGGCCGCCTAAAGTTGTGTTAGGTGCGACGGAATTATAATAATATTCATAGCATTTTCGGATATACTAAGTACATAGCTCTCTAGACATAGACTAGAATGATTATATATATTTAGGAATACAAATATTTGCATTGTGTACGAACTGAACCTGCAACTCTGACTCAGATGTCGAACGCTGTACTGTACGCGACGCCAGACAGGTTGATAAATAAGAAAATCAGGTTTGCTAGAAATTGCGTATGTTAAGTAAAAGTTTTACTTAAAAAAACAGAGCTCGTGTTAAGATAATATGTGATAATTTAATAATGAATCTATAACATATACACCATCCAATTACTCAAATTAAAAAAAATGCTAATTGGATGGTAAAAAAACTTTTACAGAAAATAGCTTCGCTCCAGTTGATCCGCAGTAAGGAAATTAAATATAAGAAGGCGACACCTGTGCCGGTTCCCACACAAGTCGTTAAATTCCCAGCTAAACTTAACGACTTAGAAGAAAGGGTGGGAAGCTTATTACCTCACATTTAACAGGAAAATAACACGAGGCGCTCATGACCGGTTGCACTTAGCGAACGATAAACGATAGGTGAGAGCAAGCAATTTGCGCCCGGCCAGATTATGGATGGGTTTTATGGTGTCCTACAATGTATGGATTATAATATGTAAACGTAAGTAGGGTGTTATGGATTTTTCACTTTAGAGGCTTCTACAGTTTTATCTGAAAAAAATATATTCTTACGTTGTCAATTGGTATATCAGCTTTTTTTCAAGGGCAACTGCCACCTGACCTTTTTAACTCTACGTTGTAATAATAAGAAATATAAACATGTGGTTTGTTGTTTGAGATAAAGTTAACAAGTGTGTTCTCCTGTAAATTAACAATATAGATAGGTACATTACCTTAAAGATTCGGGTGCCTTGGAGAAGCACATGCCTAAGATAGTCAATCAAGTAGGTTGAAGACTTTTAATCTGCCGGAGGTAAGCTAAATGAAACCACCGCACTGAGGTTTAAGGTTTTATTCTCTAGCGCTCCAGTGTGCTTATTATAGTAAGATCTTTATGCTAGTTTCAAATTAACTAAGTAGATTAAATTTAAGAACTACATGACATATTACTCTTGTCACCAATGCAATTTTTTAAGGTTTTTAAAGTTAAATTTTAATTAAAAGTAAACGAAAGCTCACGAAATCCCTCGGCGAGTGTGTGAAGGTTCACCTCAACCAGCGAAGCATAACATTCCGCTCAACAAGCCATTATTTCAAGATATTGCACATGCTCGTTCGTATGGTTGAGAAATCCTTCAAACCATCAGAGACAAGTCCCAAGAAAGGCCAAAAGTTAAAGTACAAGAAAAGCTAAAGTTAAAGGAAAGTTAAAGTTAAAGTTAAAGGCGGCTCCAATGGAGACCTGAAATAAAATTTTAGGTTATTAGAACAATTCCTATCAGAATACACGAGGTCCTAATTTTTGAGAAAATGGTGTGACTTACCGCCGTAATTAGTTGGTTAAATGCCAAACACACGATAAATCATTGTATTTTTGAAACAAATACTGAAACAACAAAATTTAAAATATTATCTTTCAATCAGAAAAAATACGTCGAAATGAATCTTTTAAGAAAATGTCAACTCACCAGAAATATGGAACAATTCTATATTAATATCATAGCGGGGACATATTATAATGTCATCCGAACAAAAATTACTTCAATCCATACCAATGGATTAAGATTAATAAAAATTTATTAAAAGGTCGACATTTTTGTCGATCGACAAGAGAAAGGTGACGAGCTGTCAAACGATCAAATTGACAATCGCCTCAGACGTTCGGAAATTAGCGAAATTTCGTCTAAAAACCGTTAAAGACCACCGATGTAACGAGATTCACAAACGCGACGTTACAACGTAAGTCTGCAACCAACAACCGGTGTGAGTATATGTATGTATAATATTCAATAAAAGTCGTTTAAAAAATTTACTGCTCCACGCAAAAGCTATCAAATTAAAAATTAAGGCGTCATTAAAGTGATGCCACGGACTAAATTTTCCATTGTATCACAATTTCATGTTCCCAAAAAAAAAACTGAAATCAATTTAAAGAGTACAGTTTCTTCCCAAGACAGATAAACAAGACAAGATAAAGTCCGCAATACTGAATTAAAATAGCTCCATCAAACACAACAGTATAATCACTTAGCACTAAATCACTGTTGTTCCACAAAATTAAGGTTCCACCAAAGAAATGGCCGTTTGTTTTAAATTCAAGGCTCTGCCTCGATGCGGGGGATCCAAAAGGGGCGGGGCAGGCCTTGGAGCCATTACTAAGATAAATTACGGCTGCTGCGAATTTCTTCGACCCCCTCCCATCGGCTAAACCCCTCGGTAATCCTCTTAAGGTGAGCCCTCTTGAAAAAATACGAAACATTTGAAGCGGGGCGTCAGAAGTTGGCCAAGTTTTTTGAATGTGTGTTTGAGGGTCAAAGACAGGAAAACTTTTAGGGCGAATGGATTATTACCTTTTGTGAGGTGTTCTGTCAGCAGTAGATCCTGCGGTATTTTAGAGTTTTTCCTGTTTATATAAAAGGATGAAAAACAAGAGGAAAATGCGCACAAAAATATGAACGTTACAAAAAAAATAGAATTTTTTGAAGCCTTATTCGGCCAGTCCAAGACGTGATGCAAATCTACAGTTTTTATTATAAAGGAAATCCCTTTGACCCTTAACCATTTAACCTTTTGTAAGATCTTCAAACTATATTGATCCTAAGAACGGAATATGAACCAGCAACGTAGAGAATTACGTTTTTTTATAAAGGACACGTCAATTTGACCTCACCTCGCCTGATGGTAAGCTTAAGGCAAAGTCTCAGTAAGAGGGTCACCATCGTGAACATGTACCATGTTAACAGTGGTGGCACTCAGCTTGACGGCTTCATCAGATGCCTTTTCACGCCCCGCTTAAAGTACCCGGGACTGTAGGAAGAAGGAAATACGTGAACTGGCTGGGAGTTCCAGGTCGTAATGGTGCGGCATAGGAATGAGTCATGGTAACGACAGCAGTGGACTACGATAGCACAGAATTTATAATAGTACTAGTGTAGATAGGCTAATTGATTGATTTTACCCATAGAATACATTCAGTAGAACCACAGAACAAACAATTAGTAGAATTGTGGAATTATATTATCATACCGTGCAGCTTACATCGGAATTACGTCAGTACAAAAATCTCTAAATTTAGGTCAACAATAAAGCATTCGGACTTGTATCATTAAAGTTATATTCGCACAAAAAGCGGAAAGTAACAAGTTACCACGTCATGGTGAACAATGTCCTTTTTTTAGGCCGCATAAAACCTAAAGGAGCTTTAAAAGTAAGTTTCTTGTTACAGCAGCGGTATAATAAACCCTATCGAAATTCAATAAAGCCAGATTTTTTGACGATATATTTATTTACGACTCAAGTTACGAGTGCGTTCGGAAGTGACGTAAAAAGTGTAGAAAATGTAAGAGATCAACGTTGGGCCTTTTTAACTGAATGCGCACGAATACGGATGATTTTCTAGTTCAGTATTGGTTTTATTACTCGAACGTCTCTGATACGGTCGAGATCTTCTTGAATGTCGTAGATTTGATAATGTTATTTTAATACCTTTGACATCATAGTTATAAGTTACCTAAATTGAAATAACTTGGACCGATTGCAAGTTCAAGTTTTGGTTAAATACATTTAGAATTGCTTTCATCAGTGTTAGGTTGATCAAAATAGTTTTCAGCTAGCTGCCAAGTACGATTCGAATTAGTGCTGAATTGGTGCACTAAATGGAAATGCTTCAAGAATTTTGCTGCGAAACTATGTAGTTATTTTTATTGTGCTTATTAAAGTAGAAGTCAGATGCACTGATAAAGTGTAGGATATTGCTCATTATCCTCGTCATCATATATAGTCGAAAATTCCAGTCTTTCAAGAAAAGAGTCGATGATCCTTGCTATGTAATCTAAATCTAGTGTCATTTTATATTTTAATGAATCGCACGCCTTTTATGATGGTTGATTTTCGCACCCAGTTTAGCCAATTTATCGTAGTTTAGCCACATCAGCAGTAAGACTGGTAAAGCAGACAGCAGCCTCCAAGCTGAAAGCTTTGAGTTCGACTGGGATTCACGCTAAGATGAAGAAGAAGAATTTTCATACCCAGAAGCAACAAGAATGCTAGAGAAATATAAACATTATAATTTCAATCCAACCCTGCCCCGTCAGTCCGCGGCTGTTGCCTCCAGCGACATTTTACTTTCACTAATGGATTTAAAACTGCGCCAACGCCTCAGACCGTGGTCACCATTAGTTTCCATAAGCCTGTTACACCGTGTCATCTCTGCTATTGCGTATCTTTTATTCACAATGACGAGCTCAGATATGAATGAATTAGTTTTTGTCCGACTGTGCCATGTCTGCAGTTGTATGCTCCAGTTTACATTGCAATGGTTTGTTATTTAAAGGAGTGGTTTATTGTCTCGTAGCTAAAGCGAAACTCTGAGTGAACAATACGAGTACATGTTCAGTAACATTTATACAGATGTATGGTTTTTGGTGATTTTATTGCAAGGTTTAATCGGGTCGGTTTGCTTTATGGGAGTTTTTGGGGCCCAAGTTAACATACCTGTTGACGAAATACAAGTTTGTGGACTTCTAGTGCAGACTACCCTTATAAGAAACCTTATCAGAAGGAGAAGAACTGATTACACTCTGGACTCCGAGGCTCGAATGCTAGAATGATGTTAGTGTAACGGTGTAATGTTTCTTCAACACTGAAAGTTGCTGTTGTAACAGAACTAATTGTCGTAATTAATTATCTTTTTGCATAATAGTAGACACTTTATTCTCAGGTGGTGGCTTGATGTCTCTGCCTACCCCTGAGGTAAAAAGGTGTGATTATATGTCCTTTATTCTATTAAATGATTAAATCCTATTGAAGACCTACGCATACAAGAAAGACTATAAACGAAATAAAATCGTAATATTTACTCAAATCGAAATAGATCAAGTAGGTATTCCAGATTGCTTCCACACGTGAGTTTTATAGGAGTCGTAATTACCTATAAAAATCTCAACAGGTACATTTAGAGTATCAGTGTAATAAAATGATATTATTATGAAATATGACAAAGCACCTCCGCGCGGAGTGGGTCATGGATTATACGAAAACCAGAATTTATTATCTGCCACATTAGCGGGAGGTACTTAAAAATGCTTTCAAGATGTCGTGTTACCCTCTCCGTACTCCGTACCACCCTTACAGCGAACTTATACTAGGTCTTATAACGTATTATAATATATATTTGGTTGATTTGCCATTTCTCCTTTAGTCTAGGCATATAATGCAAGTAAGGATCTTACTTTCCAAGTGACAGAGATAGATAACTTAATAACTCCATTCATCCTTCCATATACTCACGTCTGTAAATCCCCGAAGGGGCAGGCAGAGGTGTACTAGCACCCACTTTTTGCTAATTATGATTTTCGGTCCCATAACGTGATACCGGGCAAGCCTATTGCCGTCTAGCGGGCCCTTTTTCTTGCGCTGTATATTCACTGTCGGATGGAGAATAGCCCTATCCCTTAGTCGCCTTTTACGACACCCACAGAAAGAGCTGGGGTCCTATTGAACTCCACCGGGAACCAACACTGCCAACTCAGTAACTGTAGCAAAAATATTACAGAAAGTTAATAATGTTTTACAATATTTCAATTAATGTAGGGCATGGGCCTCTCTACAAATAAATAAAAACTTAAATTATTTACCTATATATTCAGTATACAAGAAAAAAGTAAGAATTTTTCTATTTTAGCCGTCCGCGGCTCCACCAGAGTTGAATTTTGATCCCTTTCCTGTATTCCTGTATTTAGACATAAACAGTATTCTATGTGGCTGGGTTTCATACTGTGTAATCTATCCCTGTGGAAAATTCAGCCAAATCCGTTCAGCCAGTAAAGCCTGATGTAACAACAAACCTCTGAAGCTCTCAGTTTGGAGTTGGAGTCTGGGGTCCACTAAATAAATAAATAAATATTCCACAACATTCTACACAACGCTATCTAGACCCATGGTAAGCTTTTATAGCTTGTGTTATGGAATCTAAAATGCGGATAAACATACTTAGATTCCTTTTTTTTTGTAAATACATACATATTATTCATAGAAACACCCAGACCAATGCAAATAGCCATATTCATGCATACAAATATTTGCACTGAACCCGCGCCTCCTGCGTGGCAGTCGCGTGCACTACCGCCACGCCACAGAGGCTGTCGAAACTTTACCAGACTAAATGCGGATTTCGGCGGAACCCAAAGGCGATATCAAAGCTTTGCAGTTAAACCAGTTGTTGGAATTTTGAGGGCTCCAACTACTCTTAACGACTGTCATGGATGTTCGTATAGCAACCACGACCGACGTATACCCATTTTCATGCATATAAATAATGGCCATGAGCAGGGATTTAATTAACTATTCAAATATCTTCAGGAACTTTCACATTCATAATATTAGTAGGATAGGATCTTGATTAAATCAAAAATCATAAAGGATCATAAAAAATCATAATTTTTCCACTTTACCTTCCAGACAATCTTCCACTTTTAAAGCCCGTTAAAATAAGACTTGATTTAGCAAAATATTTCGCAAAAAATTACCTGCCATTATGATACCATCAGCTATTTTAAACGAACGATTCATCACGACTTATCTATATTATAAGTTGCGGCTTCAACGATAAGCCGCAACGGTTGTGCGACGGTTGTACGACTCTTGTTTACGAATCGGGGAATTACCGCGCCGAGTACCGAGCCTTTAAGTGCTTGCAATAAAACAATTACAGCCATCTTCAAGGCGGAGATTAAGCAAGCGCAGAACAAACACACCATGTTTGTTTTATGCCTTTGTCACTATGATGAGCGACGAAATGAAATTAGGAGATGTTTCTAATGAGTGTTGTGATTATGTATGTGTGTGTGTGTATGTGAATGAAGTGGGAAAAGACGCGTTTAATATATTCAGATTGTGATTGGAGAATGAAGCAAAATATACATTTGTTAGGATTTGAGTTTGCTTGAAGAGTTCATTACGCATGTTTACCGGGTTTGATTTTGAGTGAATAGGTCTAGGGGAGGATTACGATTTATGGTTTAACAATAGATATATAGATGAGTAGTTATTTTATTTTTGAAAAATATAATGTCGAAAGCTTGAAAGTCTGTTTGTTGGGAAAATTTTGTACATAGGTGGAATCCATACTAATATTAGGCATGCGAAAGTAATCTGTCTGTTGCGCTTTCACGGCTAATCCACTGAACCAATTTTGAAGAAAGTTGGTATAGGGGTAGATTAGACCTTGAGAAAGGACATAGGCAATGTTAGGTCACGATAACCGACATCCTCGCGGCTGGAGCCACGGGCAACAAACAGCTAGTACTTTTATAGTGTTATCTAGTCGAGGTAGGTTTCCATGGGTTACGCAAATGGAATCAGTATTTTACGCCCTAGAATTTGCGGGCATAGTAATAATTTTCGGTTTCACTCGCGTAACTCCTAATCCCGTTAGAATATCGGGAGAAAAAGAAGACTATGTCGCTTCTAAATAAAATATATTTGTTAAGGTGAAAGAATGATTGAAATCGGTTCATTAGTTTCATAGTTTACAGATTAAAAGAAAACACATTTTTTTTTGCTCTTTACCTATTTGCTTTATTTTTTAGGTTAGATAATTATAGTAAGCCCTAGAGAACAATGAATTTTGTCGTTCATCTCTTGACCACCTTGCTACCTAAGTCCGCATCTGCGTATTTACTCAGCACACTCCACGCTTGTTGCTATTTGCTTTCCTCGCGACGCATATTAATGGCATCCTTATTTTAAATCCCGCTTGGATGGAGCGCGGTTAAGTCGAATCCCGGATAAATTACTTAGCGGTATAACCGGGTGTAACTAGATATAACTCGGTATAGCCGGATAACGCGGGCCACGCACCGCGCGACGAATTGTTAATGAACTTAAGTCGCAAGTTGTGGGGCTTTTTAGCTGACAGATATGCATCGTCGCCGTCGGCAGAAACGGGTTAAAGTATTTTATTTAGGACTTGGGATGTATAGTACTGGAAATTTGTGGATACTATACTGAATCTTATGCAATGGGAACACCGTTCTATAATAGACATGTCATAGGTGCAACATTACTAATATACACATATTCTTGATACTTATAAAAGTTGTAATAAATGTTAAATCCCTACTGAATTAAGAAAGGTCTCCTGCAGAGTAGAATTTGGTCCACCCCATCTCTTCCCATGCGGTGTCGTACAATGCGACGAAGGGATAGGGCTGTTTAACATCAGACAAT
The DNA here is from genome assembly GCA_914829495.1 of Eilema sororculum. Lineage (NCBI taxonomy): Eukaryota > Metazoa > Arthropoda > Insecta > Lepidoptera > Erebidae > Eilema > Eilema sororculum. The sequence continues at coordinate 26,524,393 of OU618537.1, forward strand.
ATATACAGCCCAGACTCAGCCTCAGATGCACGGCTTGAGTCAACAATAGTCCCCGGAAAGCGGCAATAGGCTCACCCCCTATTACGTGGAACCGAATACAATGATTGGTGAAATGAGAGTGTTAATGCACTTCTGCCTAACCCACCGGGGATAAAGGCGTGATTGTATGTATGTATGTATGTATGTATGAAAAACCATTAGAGCAATGAGACATAGAGAAATTAAGAGGATACTACTGAAGGGGCATAGTGGTGTTCCACTACAACGTCGGAGTTTAAATAAATAAATTTGGATCTGGGGTAGCCTAGTGGCATGGGTAATGGACTGCTGAGACGAGGCCTCGGGTTCGATCCCAGGTTTATCATGGCACACACCAATGACTTTTCGTTGCTTTTCGAAGTTATGTGTGTATTTATCGCAGGTTTATAAGTGCCCGGTTAGTGGCAATAGGCTCGCCACCTATTACATTGGGACCTAAACATAAACTGATGAAATGTGAGTGCTAGCACCACTGCCTAAGCACCTCTGCCTAAGCACCTCTGCCTAAGCACCTCTGCCTAAGCACCTCTGCCTACCCCTTCGGGGAATATAGGCGTGAGTTTATGTTATGTTATAAATAAATAAATATTCCACAACATTCTACGCAACGCAATATTAACACTTGACTGGACTTAACACTTAACTAGACGATAAAAGATTGAAACCTTTACAGGTGCCAACGAATTGGTGGTCCTCAGTTTCCCGTTCTCGATAGATGGTTTTTCCCGCCCCGCTAACAGGATCCGGGTCTTTATGAAGATGGAAACACGTGTGTTTTTACGTTGACCGAAGTTATACATCGACCATGAATCTGGTGTAACATTTTAACCTCTGCTCGCCAGAATGTCTAGAAATAAATCCTTTTGTGGACGTGACTTTCTGTTCACACGCGGTCTGCAAGATAAATACAATCCACAGTTGAAAATTCTTGCGAATGGCGCGAACTAATGAATAAGTTTTTCTCGGTTTTAGCAATTTGTATATGGAATGCGTTGTCTATGGAAATTAGACGCGCCACAGCTTTAGCAACGTTCAAAATTATGATAAAGAATTTAGTAATGTTTTATGTAATTTTGTTTGGAATATATGATTAATAGGCGGCGCCCGCAGCTTTCTCTTGTATATCATGCCTCAAGGTCAATTTTCCCAATTCAGAAAATTCAGACTCAATCTGTCACAAACAAGAAAAATGGCACTAACGGTTTATCAACGAATTTTCAACATCGTGACAGTCTTTACATTAGATCGAGGCTTAATTTTGAAAAAAAAAATGCAATAGCGAGATTTAGTGCTCTTTTCATTGAAATTGTGATCGTTTTTGATATTTGGGGATTTGAAATTAGATCGAGACTAGATTTTAACGTTTTATTGGAAGAAATGATTGACTGCTTACTCATTTAAGTTGAAAGTTATAAGCAATCATTGCGTTATTTATCATCAATCAATCAAATAAGGTTCATTCATTTTTGAGAAGCAGTGACACCGTGGAATCACCACACGCGTACACACATACAGAATGAGAACAAAAACACGAGTATACATTTTGCTCACACAGAAGCTTTATAAAATGTAAATCCAAATCTGTTATACATTGTTGTCTCTAAACTTTAAAAAATGAGGTACTGTAGGATTGATTCTCGCGCCATCGAGGATAGACAGCGAGGCGTGCTCGCCGCGACACTGAAAAGTGGTCCCTTCCGGGCACAATATTCAGATTATTACAAGCTTTACCTCCCGTCAAAGCAGATGAATCGGGGATACCTGCTGGAAATAAATTCACTTTCCTATTACCGCAGATTATGCCAAATCTCCCCAAATTATACTAACAATTTATAACTTTTAAGAGAAAAATCCAGCGAAACTTCGTGAATAATTATATAGGCCTGTTTAATTTAATTAGCGTCCGAAAGTTGTTTTTTCATACGTTTATTTAAATTAACGTTTAGGTATTCCAGCTCAACTTTCGCTTCAGGTGGGTGGTAACATTACTAGACACATTGTTTTTAGAATGTTTTATAAAATCCCTCTAAAATCAGCCTTGTTTACTAAAGTTACTTTATTTTGAATCTTTGTATAATGGCATATACAGTATTTTGTTTAATACATTATGTCATTTTAAAACATACTGACGCAACCAAATAACTGACCGCATGAGGTAATTTGCAGATTACCTAGTTAATGTGCACATCAACGTCATTCTAACGTTAACATAATAAGTACAAGAAACAATATTTTCCGGAAAGAAACCGCTTCGACCACGTACGAAACCATGTTTCCTTCGAGACTGGTTTCGATAAAATAATAATATTTATCTTCCAAAATACGTTTCGATAAAATTAAAATGTTTCTTTCAAAGAAAACATATTCTTTTTTCGAAACTGGTTTCGAAGCGTGGTTCCGTACGTGGCCGAAGCGTAAGAAACTCGTGACTTGGGCAACGACTATGCCTACTAGACTTAGTGATACATAAGGAAAACTTATTAGTAATCTCGCGGCTAATTGCCGACCCCCGCCCGGGCCCTCAGGCCCAATTGAATACGGGCAAAGAAATGAGTTCCTTAACCTTTCTGTCTAATCTAGATGTTTGTGTTAGGGGTGGATTTATTTTGAGACTACTCTAGTAGATAATGCACTCTTTTGTTATAGTTAAAATCCCTAATAATGATGGGAACCTGTTCTTTTTTTCTTGCTACTAGGAGAGGCAGGGTCAGAGAGTCAGTCAGTTAAGCATTTATATCCGATAGCGAATTTGTAGACCATACCAAATTGACGTCGTAGAGGATAATATGCGCGCCATTAGACTCTCACCAGCATAGATGCACAAGATCGTGTGAAGTGGAGGAGGAAGAGCTGTAAGGTGGACAGCGCCGTTAGCAACATCTCAGCTTACCCTTTCACAGCTAAAGTCGTGAGGTAGTTGAGGCGAGGAGCCTCAAAACTTGAACATGACATATGAGTTGTGCGCCCTGCGTTGCCTGAATATTAGCCCCCGAATGTCGCGCAATATTGCTCCCCCGTCGACTATTGACACTCCGTGTGGCCGCACTTCTGAACTTAGGATTAGTTCGTATTAGGATAACACTCATATGAAATGCCGTGTAGAATAGGATCTCTCCAGCTCTTACTGAGTGGGTGTCGTAAGGGATAGGACTGTTCTCCACCCGACAGTAAACATATAGCCCAAGGCAAAGTGCCCGTTAGACGGCTATAGGCCCAACCTATTACGTGGGACTGAAAATCATAGTTGGCGACATGCGGGTGTTGATACACCTCTGCCTACCCCTCCGGGGATTTAATGGCGTGTGTATGTGTATGTATATGTATCATATAAAATTCATACTTACATATATCATCATCATCCCAAAATCTGAGGTCTACTCTTGTACTTTCCTTGTATATTGTTTTACCTGGGCTTTTATGTGAGCGACTGTCATCTAATCCCCCAAAACTAAAGAGAAACTTGCATTAAATATGTTTTTTTTTTTACGAAATATTTGAATTGAGCTGGCATCGAATCGGCTACTTCTGAAAGCAGTCAGACGCTTTACCGTTACGCCACACGGTTTATATTAAAGGAATGTTAGAAGATGAGGCAGAAATGAAATGTTGTAAAATAATTTAATCATATAAGCCACAAATGAGCCACAAGGTGACATTTATAAATGTCCACATTTACATTTATGTTTAATACCGGGTTTGCAGTGAGACGAAGCTTGTGCGAAATGCACTAAGTAATAAAGCTTTCTCGATCTTTCTTTTAAATGTGTTTTTAAATTATATCTTTGTCCTTTATTTCATGAAGTAATAAGTCATACCTATCATGTTAAATGTTTATATTCAAAGTCATACACACACAATATAAAAAAGGACAAAAATTACATCACATAAACATTTTTCCGACTCGGCGGCGCTACTATATGCGGGTGAAGTAAATTATATACATAGGTCTGTACATTTTTTAAATAGGTAGCTCATAGTTTGCTACCGATTGTTCGCCTAATGCAAATGTGTTATACAATGTGTGTGTGACTATAACACTACTTTGTTCCGAGTCACCAAAATTCAATTTGGTAACATTGTGGACATATGAGATAAACGTTCAGTCATAGTTGTCCTTTGTATTGGCCAGAGCTTTCGGGGGCGGAATCGTAAACTAAATAATAATGTTGTGCATCGAAATAATTGCTTGCTTGATGTTACTTTTTTTTTTTGCTTTTGTATACTCATGCTTGTATATAGCTCAAGAGTCAGGAAGAGGTGCATTTACGGTAATTAATTTTTGTTGTTAATTCCGTTTATACAGATTTTTTCTACCCAGATCAGTCAGGCAGGGGACAGTTAATATAAGAAAAAAGGAAAAAAGAAAGAAAGAAAATACATTTTATTTTTAATGCAACACAAACATAACTTAAGACTAAACAGTGATAAATAATAATTATATTATTTATTAAAACTGTTGGGCACATTTGTGTTGCACCAAGAAAGGGACCAGTTCAGCATAAAGCTGGGCAAGACGTACCCAGCGCTGGTTTTCAACTGGCCAATATAGTGTTCAATATATACATACATATAATCATGCCTTTATTAGTCCTTTTGAGACACGGTAGGCATTTTGCGAATTGGGCATTATGCGACTAAACGTTTATCCCCTCTGCTATTAAAACTGATCTAGATTTGATCCTATAACACTAGTAGTTCTGTGAACGGTAAACGTCGCGGGTGTTGCCACATTTTTCTGGTACTCTTTATCAAATCTGGTATCCTTAAAAAACATCTTATTTGAAACAGTCCTGGACGTTTCGTAAAAAATTAATACAATTTGTTCATAAATCGCACAACAGCAAACTTACCCCCTTTTCTCCCCCATTTTCCCCTATCAAAGAAAGCTCTCGACAAAAGTTGAGTTTTAAATAAAAAAACATGTGTGCCAAATTTGATGAAACTCGGTTAAGAAATGCGTCCTCTAGACCGGAATTGACAAACTAACATGCAAACAGACAAAAGCAAAATCAAAACTGAGACAATGAAGAAAATCACAGCATTAATACGTCCTACATAGCTCACAAAATTACATTTTCATCTTACGGATAGACATTCCCGTATTAGATAACAAACAGTGATTTGATACACGAACGGGGGGTGCCAGTGTCTTTTACAAAACAATTAATTGTTCCCCGTATGTGGGACGCACCTCACCTTCATATACATGGGAATACATATCTTGGACGTAAGTCGTGAGACAAAGCACCCCGTGCTATCTTCAACAGACACCCAAGAAATGTGTACTGCACGATTATAGCTTTTTTTTCGTGCGGTAATCCCCACAGATTCCTCCCCCGCTGGAGCCGGAAGGGTAGGTTATGTCGGACTCGACTGAGGGTCGTGGTGCTTGGCCGGAGGTAAGGTTGTCCTCGACATATCCCTCGCAGCGTGTTTATAGCACATTTTAGTTGCAAGATTTTTTTTTAAAGATTAGAACCGCAGTTACTAATATTCCCTCTAACCCCTCCAACTAAGCTAAATTGCTTGTGCTAGGAGTGGGTTCACGTCGGTTGTATAATGGTCAGGATCGAACCCGGGACCTCTCGATCGTAAGGCCGACTCCTTAACCGCTAAGCTACCGGCGGCAAGCGTGCCAATACTCACGCGTTATAGTCCAATATAGGCCATCCATACACGATCAAGGATACGACATTTCAGTCCACATTTCGGTGAATGATTCATTGATATATGAAGTTGAAACATTCAACCAGCCTTATTTGCAAATTGCAACATTGTACATTTTTCAAGGTATTTTGGGATGTGTTATGCATCTGTGATTCAAATGGGTATTTAAAATAAAGGTTCCGAGGTATACCAGAGCCGCCCACTCACGGAAACGTACGTCTTTATAAGTATTCAGTTATTCTGTGCCACGGAATGGCCATTTAAATAATCGAAACGGGAATATAGTTCCTGGAAGAGTTGTGTGTGTATTTAGGTGTAATGAAACCATATTGGAACTTGATTTTTGTTAGGAAGTAGGCTTATTATGGAATTTTGTATTATTATAAGACGTGTTCCTAAGAAAAATACAACCAATTTCCGATAGCAACCTGTTTGTTATTTCTAAGAAATATAAAAATTGTTATATTTCAAAATGATTAAGTTAAGTGAAACTATATTATTATCAAAATAAAGAATGTGGGTAAAAATAGTTTTGTAGAAGAATATACCTATTTGAGCGAAGAGGAATAAGTCCGAGCAACAGGTACATAATATTCTGCCGGGGTGCGAGAGATATGCTTTTGGCAATCTCACCTCCGGCAACCAAGGACCCAAGACTGCGTGCGTTTTAGTCGGTGCGAGTCCGACATAACCGCCTCCACCGGCTCCGTGGGGGTGGTATCCGTGGGGATTTTTCGCACGATAAAAAAAAAGCAGGTACATAATATGACTAAGCACGTTCTTAAATATTTCAGCTTAATAAATTAATGTGTTGTGGTCTTATTGAGATGTAGTCAATTTGGGAAGTGGATATTTTGAGATGTGCTCATAGTAGGCCAGAGGGCTTTAAACTAATATAAAAAAAATAGAACATGAAACAAATTGATTTAGCATACTGTGACATGTTACTATTATTTTGGACTTTAGACGTATATAAATAAAGTCTAATATTTAATGTCATCTTTTCGCGCTGACTGTGGCACCACTGTGGTTTAGCTTTAGTACTGTACCACAATCTACCAGATCCTTAGATTGTAGATTGGAAAAAGCATAGCTTACTTTTAACACATAGGACAAAAATTGCAAATAATCGCTTTATTTGATACTTTGATGTCTGCGGCTCCAGACATCAGGTAGTATCAAACGAAGCGATTATTTATTGTTTAAAATTTTCAATTTATCAGGTACCTAGTTTCTGGGTATTTCTAAAAACAGCTACGTTTAATTAACCTAATCTATGAGCGGAACTCATCAGACGGAGAGTCGACCCTATTCATTCCTAGAATTAGTTACTGTTTTCACACCTAATGTACCTACCTACTTTAATAACTGAAATGCTATCCAAAAATAAATATATACTATATCTAATTTCAATGAATTTTTAAAGCATTTATTTTGCTTACTTTAAAGTTCGAAAAACATCGGAAAAAATGAATCTGGTGTGGCTCAATAGCTCAGTTAGAAGAGCATTCGCCCTGTAAGGAAAAGGTCGTGAGTTCGAGTTTCACTTGAGCATTTAATTTTTTCCGATATTTTTCGTACTGTACCTAATCTTAAAATAAAGAGTTTGGCGAGTATTGTCTTTATTGAAAAAAATGTAGGCTGTGTAGAGAGCATGAATAAGTGTTTGTTAGAATAAATAAATAAATATTCCACAATTTTCTACATAACGCTATCTAGATTCATGGTATGATACGGCTGAACTAGCTCGTATTATGGGATCTATAATGCAGATAAACGTACTTGAATACAGATATGGATTTTTTCTAACTAACTAATTAAGTTGTGTCATTAATAGGGCCAATAAGTGCATGCTTCTCCTAAATCCTGCTACTTGGAAGGCCAAGTGGCAGTTGCTTCTGAAGAAGTCAACATACCAGTCAAAAGCAATAAGGAGACATCTGGTTTCCAAGTGGAAACTTTGGACCCAACTAAAAAATGGTTGTGGTGTTGATGAAGGGAGACTGATTGATATCCTAGGTATCTTTTCTTCCACAGAAGTAATGGTTACTCATGACAGCCTGCGTGGCGTAGCGGTAGTGAACGCGGCCGCTACGCAAGAGGTGTGGGTTTGCTTCCCGCTCAATGCAAATATTTGTATACATGAATACGGGTATTTGCATTGGTCTGTTCGTGCCTCGGAGAGCACGTTAAGCCGTCGGTCCCGGTTGCCATACGAACATCTACGGCAGTCGTTACGGGTAGTTGGAGCCCTCAAAAGTCCAACAACTAGTCTAGCTGCAATGCTTCGATATTGTCTTTGGGTTGTGGAGGTCAGATGGCAATCGCTTCACATAAAATATCGAAGTTTAGCCAAAACCGCAGTTAGACTGCTAAAGCGGACCCCTGACTCCAAGCTGAAAGCTGCGACTGGGATTAACGCTAACATGAAGAAGAATTAATGGTTACTCTACTCCTTAGTACCTAGTAACAAAGTACCTATAAGCTATTACAATTATGGCCGATGGCTACAATTCCTGATATCTTGAGCAATCAACGTTCTGATAATACGAACACGGTATTGAACTCGGTCACAGAAAGTACAGTCAGCATTAAATTGATCTTGAGTAGAAATATACTCAAAATGATTTTAATACCTTGGGATTCCCCCCTTTAACTGCTTGTTCTGTTATTTGGTACATACTTTTATTTCGGACGATAACATAACATAACATAAACTCACGCTTGTATTCCCCAAAGGGTAGGCAGAGGTGCTAGCACCCACATTTCGCCAGTTTATGTTTAGGTCCCAATGTCCCAGGCGAGCCTATTGCCATTAACGGGGTGCGTTGAAACCTGCGATAAATACACACATAACTTCGAAAAGCATCAAGTCATTGGTGTGTGCCATGGTAAACCTGGGATCGATCGGACGATAATATTATTTAAATCAATAAAACAGTATGTGTATACCCCCGACGCAAAAACGACAGGGTATTATAAGTTTGACGTGTCTGTGTATATATGTGTGTGTTAGTCTGTCAACCATTGATTCAAAATATAAGCAAACTCCATTTATTTTAAATTTTTTGGAGGTGATTTTTGTGACGAGGGTTTTTTAAATTTTTAATCTAAATTTTAAATTGTATTATCGTCCCAAATAAAATTGTGTATAAAATATCAGTACAGGAAGGGGGTAATGAACGTATTAAGATTAAGATCATTTTGAGTACTTTGCTTGTGAATATCGGCCTGATGCTGACTGTACATACTCGTATGTATTCGGGGAGCGGGGCACATTGAAACGCGCGTTAAATGTAACGATCGCCGTACGAATGGTACTGCTCCAATATTGGGTACTGTCAACTTGTTTTGTGCTAAGTAATAGTGATGGGAAGTGGAGGCACGCATATACTAGTTTATCCGCAGTTTGGTGGTTGTGGATATCCTGTTCGAGTGGTGTATAAAAAAACTGTGTGAAATTTTCTACTTTAACGGAACAACTAATTACTAGTTGTTTAATAATTAATCAGGGATATGGCCACTTGAAGTGATTAGTGGTTTTACCGGATGGCAAAAATCTCTATAGTTCTGTCACTGCACATTCCAAGCCGCAGATTATGGACCAGCTTTTCTTGTAGGCGTCGGGAGTCGGAAGGATCCCGTTGCCCCTGTAAAAGTCAAAATACACTAAAAGGCAGAGGCCATAGGGCACTCTCTCTTTCAGTACCCATTCTTGCAAGGAAACAATACATATAAATAAAATAATGCCCTTGTATTATGTCAATTAACAGTAATTATATATAAATCATGTCACCTTAATACTAAATAAATAATACACAATATTAATTGTATAACCCGCCCGTGATCGCTCCCATCCCATCACACTAGCCTGCAGCATTTCCACGCTGGATTGCAATGGCCCCCCTCTGCACCAGGAACGATCCGGAACGGGAGTCACCAGTAGCCTCTATGCCTCTATGAGCATATATACATATAAATTAAACTAATAGCATTACAAAAAGTAAAGTTATTCGGATGTTCAGAGTCTGAATTTCAGAAGTAAGCGCCGAGTCAAAAATAACCGCAATTGTCTATCTGTACGTTACATATTTGACATTAAAACAGTTTTTATCCCTTAAGCTCATTATTTAAACGCATCATTATTATGTAACATATTATTATAAGAAAACCACACAACATTCCGTATACGCCCAATATATCAGCCAACATCAATAATATTATACCCGAAACCGATATCCCCGCATTCCTTTCACAAAAAGTATCCGTATTTGACATGTCATAACCCTAACAATACGAGATAGGGAATTAATATCCGCGACGTATCCGAATTGTTAGTATCCGTAAAGATAAGAGGCAGGGGGTTAATGCCGGCGTGTTCAATAGATATTTTGTTCATAAACTATAATAATTTCGGAGTGCCGGACGGAATGCGAAATTGGTCGTGGTTATTGTTTTTCCGATATTGGATCATAATGGGAAGTTAAAAAATGAAATTTACTAACCCAGTGTATGAGTTTAACTGTGTAACTCTTTTTGGGGTGCTACCATGGTCTTAGAGGCCCAACCCCAAGTTATTTTCAAGACAGTATTAATTAAGTTATATCCCGATAAGGCAAGTCCTCATTCAGTGGTTGTACCCAAAAAGCTTACAATAAGATGAGCCTTTTTCGAAATCTCTCGTCTAATACAAGAGGCAAAGTTGTTCGAATACATCGGGAAAAATGAAATGCTCAAGTGGGACTTGAACCCACGACCTTTCTCTTAGAGGGGAAATAATAATAATAATATATTTATTTATTTAAGTGACAAAGACTCATTGTGTTAGTAACAATTAAAGCTTATAGAAACTATGTTAGTACTAATCTAATTGTAATTCCGAAGTTAAATGATATAAATTATATGTCAATACAGAGCTCAGCGCAGCAGTGTAACAGTCGCAGCTGAAACCTTGTTGCAGTGAGACATGTAGCAGCAGTCCAGCCTGCTCGCTATCATGGGGAAATGCTCTTCCAACTGAGCTATTGAGACACACCTCAATCATTAAAATGAAATAAAATGCTTTAAAAAAAAGAAAAGTTGTTTTAAAATAATCATTATGTTTTTAAATGCTTTTCATCCAGGATTTTTATCCCACTTTACCCACGATCATTATTCGTTGGAATGTTATCTTTGCCCCCTGTGCAATGCGGGCGAAGAATAAACTATTCTACTAGCCGATGGCTAACGATGGCGCCGAATGGCTTTAAATTCATTACCCAAGTACAACGAATAAAACGTTCGCAAAAGGATGAAAATGTGAGTCTTTGATCTACTGATCATGTAATTTTAGCTTTAAACTGTTAGCTTTAGGAGTGAGAGAAGTTCGGCGTTTAGTAGTAGATTTCAATTGGTATTTGCATGGTCTTATAATTTTTGTTATACGCTCATATTCAATGTACATTGAATGTACACTACACTAGCTGTTGCCTGTGGCTCCGCCCGCGTGGAATTCTGATCCCGTTCATTTCAGACAGAAATCTGCGCAATAAAAATAAACTGCTCCTTCCATGCTTTGCAGAGTTAGTGATTCTTTTAGGGGGGATGGTATACGTTTTTATAATAAATTGCCTGAATCAGTCCTTGGCATTTTTTTTTTTTTTTTATCGTGCGATAAATCCCCACGGATACCACCTCCACAGAGCCGGTGGAGGTGATTATGTCGGACTCGAACCGACTAAAACGCACGCCATCTTGGGTCCTTGGTTGCCGGAGGTGAGATTGCCAAAAGCATATCTCTCGCACCCCGACAGACCCAGGACCATCTCTTTCGAGATGGCCCCCTTCGGGTTGTGAGGACCAAAATGTCCCCATCTAGCCCCGGTTACGGGGAGGCGCACTTTGCGCCGCCGCCGCGGCCTGCTTCTGCTAGGGTGACAGGCGGCTCCACCGGTTACCCCCAGGCCAGCACTCATGGAGGACGGAGGTCGTTCTGCGGCCTCCGACGTCCGTTTCACCTTCGCTCTGCACGGGCTTCCCGGGCCCGGAGTCTGGTCTGGACCCGACCGGCAGCCTCCTTCTCGAGCATTACTTGCTCGCAGAAGGAGGCGGCCGCACCCCAAGCATTTGCGCATCGTACCATCGCCGTGAGCAATGTGACGAGTGTGAGGACTCCCACCCCTAGAGCCGCCACTAGGACCCGCCTCGGCGTGTCCCACGCCGGGCACTCGGTCAGCGTGTGCAGCTCTGTGTCCTCGCTCGCATCACAGTGATGGCACTCGGACGTTGGCTCCTTCCGGATCCGACACAGGTAACTCCCGAAACACCCGTGTCCGGTAATCACCTGCGTCAGCCGGTACGAGAGGCTGCCGTGTGGCCTCTCTAGCCATTCCTCCATGATGGATCTTACCGCCGCTATTACGGCGTGCCCTGCGCTTGGTCGCCCAAGTCGTAGCTCCCATTCCGCTACCATGTCCCTGTGGCCCGAATTTCTTCGGGCTCGGGTTCCCGTCCCTGCTCCCTGTTCATCGAAAGGGCTCTCGCATCCAGGTTCCACGGTAGGGATCCGGCAAGGAGACTCGCCGCCTCGAATGAATCAGTCCTTGGTATGCCTGACAATAAATTTAAAACCTTTGTGAAGACCACCTTATTTAAAAAAGCATACTATAGGACAGATGATTACCTTAAAGACAAAAATGTCTGGCTTGAGCATGGTGCAGGCCCCTCCTAAATTGCTGTAACTACGGCATAATGTTTAAATAGGAACGCGAACTTCTTTTTTTTATTTATTTTTGTTAACTTAGGTTAATTATTTTATTATAAGTTTTTTTTTATATACTTTAATTATCTTGACACGAGACATTTATGTACATTCGTCCATATTTAGTCTTAAGAACTTACTTTTTTTTTGTTGTAAATTGACGTCCAGAAAATGCTACAGTGGAGTTTGTTGCGCCGTTTCTTCTCCACTGGTGCCTAGGAAGCGGTGGTAAACTTAGTTTTAAGCAGAATTTGACGTCAAAAAGCTGTAGTAGTGCTACACAATTTTGAATAAATACCTTGAGTTTGAGTTTGAGTTTGAGTTTTCCTCTTCCTCCTCCTTCTGAAAGCAGCGTGATGATAACGTAGCTTTCTAATAGAAGAAGAATTTTTGAAATCGGTCCAATAGTTTTTGAGTTTATTCGTTACATACAAAAAATACTAAAATACAAATCTTTTCTCTTCATAATATTAATATAATATAGACTAACAATGTAATTAAATCGTAAATACAGTCGACATCAAAAAGATGTTGACGAACAGAGCACTCAAAATGATCTTTATTTAGTTTGTTGACCCCTTCCAGTTGACCGATCGTCCTAATATTTGGTACACACCTGTAGTATGGACAATAATCCATACTAATATTATAAATGCGAAAGTAACTCTGTCTGTCTGTCTGTCTGTATGTTACGGTTTCACCCCTAAACCATAGAACCGATTTCGATGTAATTTGATATAGGGGTAGATTAGACCTTGATAAAGGACATAGGCTATGTTTAGTCGCGATAACCGACATCCGCGCGGGCGGAGGCGCGGGCAAAAGCTAGTCTAATATATAAAATTCTCGTGTCACAGTTTTTGTTGCCATACTCCTCCGAAACGGCTTGACCGATTTTGATGAAATTTTGTGAGCATATTGAGTAGGTCTGAGAATCGGCCAACATCTATTTTTCATCCCCCTAAATGTTAATTTTTATTTTTTATTTTTTAGACAAAAATTTTAATTTCTATTTTTTTATGATACAACATACAAAAATACATACAATCCTCAATTTTCACCCTTCTACGATCAACCCTTATTTTTTAATAGCCATTTTAGTAATTTAATCATTTTTTCTTTCCGGTAGAAAAATGATCAATCGTCATTTAATTATTATCTATTTTTCATCCCCCTAAATGGTGCAGCGGGAACGGGATCTGACGCCACGAGGGTAGGAAAAAATTGGCGGTACGAAGTTCGCCGGGACAGCTAGTACCATATAAATCAATAAAACAGTCTCTCAACTCTTAATACGAGAGTTGCAAGATCATTTTGAGACTTCGTTGTCAAGATATTTATGACGCTGACTGTACCTTTAACTTTTATATGTTAACTAGCGGACCCCGCCCGGCTTCGCCATGTATCTATCGGCCTCGCTTCGCCATGTATCTATTTATTAATTTGGTATGAAAACTTGCCGAATTTATTGACATTTGTGGTTACTATTTTGCTCTCTGAAGTAGTAGCGCGATGATATTTAGTCTTTAACCTTCCTCAAAGAACAAGCTATTCAACGGAGGGAGGAAACCGGTGACCCTCGCTCCGCCTCCTAGATACGAGACGAACGTTGGCCATCGCAATTCAGCGAGGCAATGCTGCCAGCGTTTGCACTTTTGCCCCGGGTACGGTGACGGGCGGGTTAATACATTAGATCTAATTATTTGAGCTATGTAATTTTGACTTTGTAATATACCAGTAGTTCCTCTAAAGCGAAAAAACAAACTCTAAAGCATTATAATGTTAGTATAGTATTAATATACTTAAGCGTGTACTTCTGTTTAACTTTTAATCATGCCATTATAGACGGTAACCTTACCCTACAAATCTAATAATACCAGAGGTGTCACTCACGTATTGCCATCTACTGTAAAGGAGGAAAATAGGGAAATGAAATGAAAGAGATATGGCCTCCAGCAATCTCACGAACCGTGCAAATTCACCAAGCTTCCACTTAAAGTCGATTATTAAATGAGAAAATGGGATTTCCCCGGTCGAGCGCCCATTCGCATTTATAATATTTAATAGGATTGTTGTTCTTTCTCAAGGGTATACTTATCTTAAATTTTACATTTTCTGTACCTGTTTACTTTTAAATATAGCAAGTTCCTATAGGATTGATTGCCCCATGACTCATGAAGTGTAACTACAGGTAGATGGATTGGGAAGCCGTAGACGGTGCAAATGTCACAAAGCCGTATACTGGGCTCCGTAGCCGTGTGCTTGGGCGTCATCTAATTAAAAGCATGGAACAAGGGTTATAGTGCGTGCTGACGTCATTATTCACCGCCGGGAACACAACACGCGGGGTTGTTATGGCCGCTGTATTCTCCTTTTCCTTGGTCTCTTACAAACCAAAACGTCGGTAGCTTAACGGTTAAGGAGTTGACCTTACGATTGACGAGACGAGAGGTCCCGGGTTCGAATCCTGGCCATTACACTACCGACGTGGACCTATTCCTAGCACAAGCAATTTAGCTTAGTTGGAGGGGTTAGAGGGAATATTAGCAATTTCGGTGCTAATATTCTATACAAAAAAAAAAGATTTTGTCAGTTATGGATGCTATAGGTTAAGTTATTCGCTTTCAAGTTCAAGAATATCTAGTCTTCTTCTTCGTGTCAATGGCTTATCAAATCTATTAAATTATGTCGACCCAATACCTGGCTACGGCCACAGTATTGTCTCTTAACCTGCACAGGTCGATGGTACACGATGGAAGGGCACATTGAGCAACCTAGTGCATCCGCAGAATACCGCAGAATCTGGTGCATCCGCAGAGACCAAGCAGGATGAACAGCTATCACTCTATAAACGGTGGTTCTGTACAGAACTGTTATGCTCTGTACTGCATAAAATGCATAAATGATAAACATATCAAGCTATTTGTTAGTCAGCTTTATATGTGTGTTATATATCAAGCAAGCATTTCCTTATGGGCGTGTTGGCACGGCGCAATGGCGAATGGCTCTCGTAAACAGCCCGGTATCGCTACGGAATATAGTGTTGTGTGGCATAGGTACAACACTAGTTCATTGTAGTATTGTTACTGATTAGCTAGGTATGCATTTATGCTATTTGCTATCGCTTGTCAAAGCTTGTTTTATTAATATTTTATAGGGGAAAGGGAATTTTCTAACAATAGTCTTTGGAATATTTCATTTATTCCTTTATCGTGGAAAATACCCATTTTTCGTAATACAATGTATCCTGCGTTGCGTGTTTGCGAATTTCAACTTAATCTAGACGTGAAAAAATGACAGATATATGGACAAAAATGTTCGTATTTCAATTACTATTCGTTTAATGACGTTTTGAAACAATTAGCAAGATTATTGTTTTAAACTAATAACATCGTCATTAATTTCTGTTTACACTCTTCTCATCATTTATTCCCTTTCTGGTTACATTTCGATCCCATCCATTCCGAGACGGCGTATTCCAATCTTTTCCGAACTATAACTTGTGACGTGACCGTACCTTTAACGGAATTACAACGAAAGGTCACATATTTGATTGCTGTTCAAATATTGTTCAGAAACAAGTGTCGTTAGACCTCAGTGCTAATTACTCATACAAAGTCTTTGCTACCAAGCTTTGTTTCAGACTAATCCCACGATGGTTTGTGCATATTTTTACTAAAATATGACGAGAGTGCTGGGATCCAATTTGTCGAAGCGCTACGGTGGGGTTCTTAGCGCTGAGGATTTTTATGCCCATAATGTGGGCTTTTATATCTAGTTTGATGCAACGATAATATTTATAACGTGATTTTAAAAGAGGAATGCAGGTATAGTTTTATTTTACAGTTAATATCATAACACAGTCTCACGTTTAACCACTATTTCACCTATATGTAAGTAATGACGTGGGCTATGGTGGAGCCTCTTTGTCTAGAAGCAAGCTGTTCATTCTAGGCGTGAAGACTCCCAGGTTATAGCTCTCCAGGAAAGCAGGGTCAGGCAGGCATTTCACTCCTTGGCAGTAGGTACGAATAAGGATGGATTAAGGAACCATTAAGAACAATATGAGTGGAATATCTACAATGAAAATGGATAGGCCACAATTATAAAAATTTAAGATCTACGAGTACATGGGCCTTTTATTAACACTTAAAATACAACCTAATAAATACAAATACAAAATACCAACTATAATAATCTCGTGTTGTGTTCCCAGCGGTGAGTAGGGTAGCCAGAGCTCACTGGAGAGTTTTTATTCTGTCAGTGGGAAGATCAAAGGCTTGTCCTGCTTTATTTCCTGCACTGACGGCAGAGAATCTGTCTGTTCTTGTAGGATCGGCAGCAGGACAGTGAATCACCATGGCACACATCCATAGGCCACGGTAACCACTTTCCATTATCATGTGTGAATGCCTACCACCTAATTGAAAAAAGAAAATATACACACCATACTATCCTAAATTGCAAGATTTAACTACTCTCTCCATACAACGGTTGCCTGTAAGATATTGCCATCTAAGGACCTCAATTGTGCGGAAGTATATAATATCAAAAATAAGTTTTTTCTACAGTACTTATGACTCCTTGGCGTACAATAAACAGATATACAACTAGTACTAAACAGGGCATTGAATCCACTTAATTTTAATACGAAACGTACAGTAATGAGGCGAAATTTTTCCATTTTCTTGTACGAACGAAAAAAGCGGTGTAATATGTTTGCAGAAATCGAAATGATCCGCATAACTGCGTCTCCAATTATTTCATGTGAGCGTACTCTTACTCATATTACAATTCACGATATTATTAAATTCCTGTTCTGCCTGTCACTCATCTGTTTAGTTTTCCTTGAGAGAAGAGAAGGTGGTCTGGCAGATGGTGTGTTTTAGACATATATACACTTTTTATCTCTGAATTTTTGAAGCTTTCATATGGTTAATAACTAACAGTATTATGCTTGGAGAAAGAGGTAAGGATAGGTGTAGGCACACAGGAACTAGGATTTTCGTGCCTAAAACAATTTTTACCAAGATGATACACTAAGTACTACCTCGGCTGATTGACGAAATATGGGTGTTAACATACCGCTACGTACCCTGCAAGGATTTAAGGTGTTACCGATATTTTTATCTAGGTATACCCCAGAACAGAAAATCTGTTTCGTGAGCTGTACTATTATAGTGGCTGATGTTAAGTCGTTTTAGATCCAAAGATTTGGGACACAGTTTTAATAGCAAAATTATTTAGAAGTATTAATTTGGTGCAAAATATTTCTTTTATAATATACTAACCTTCCACCCGCTATTTCATCCGTGTCGAAATTCGGTTAGTCAATTTATATAACGATGCTACTTAAATAGTAAAATTATTCAATTTATTACTACTTTTATACTATAAAGCTAACCCGTTTTCAATAGCGAGCATCTATATAAATTTAAAATGCCTAAAATCAAATTTCTTTAAAAATACCCCTCGTTAAAAATGCAAAAAGAGACTTCCGCAGCCGGTAGGATTCGAACCTACGCTCCCAGAGGGAATCTGATTTCGAGTCAGACGCCTTAACCACTCGGCCACGACTGCTTACTTAGGGCCTCCGAAATAGTGCACTTACTATAAATAACTTAAATGTAAAAGCTAATGATTCCAAAATAAAATTGTAGATGTGAGGATATCCGCCGTTCCCAATAACATACTGACAGTTAAAGATAGGTCGCATCTACGGATAAAGTGCTCGGCTGTTTAAATTCAAAACATAGTAACTTGTATTTCACACCAATTTTGGAAAATAAAATTATACCGCGATGAGCTTCCCGCAAAAAAATCAGTTACCAGGTTTTGAATTTAAACAGCCGATACGTCAAATTTGACTGTTGCGATCTATCTTTAACTGTAAGTATGTTATTGGGAACGGCCGTATCAACGGTAACAGCTTACTATGAGGTGTGCCATGTACTTGACTGTTAAGTTAGTAATAAGTACATTCAGCATCAACAGTAAATCTGAATAAAAATGATTAACATATTGTAAAAGAAAATATATTTTTTCTAGAGCTCATTAAGCTAAAAGGTTACTTAGAAATTATTTATAGAACAAACTGATCATCTGCTTATAAATATTGCCTGTATTTATAAAAATAGGCTTTATAAAAATAATCTTAATATTAAAAGACTTCAAAGAGATTAAGTTTTTATATGTATTTAAGGTTGATACCCCAAAACTAAGGAAGGATTCGTGAAGGGAGAGAGGGAGAGAAAGTTAGAGTTTATTTTATCAAAGGAAATTTACTTTATAATGTTCTAGTTATTACCCGCGGCTCCACCCGCCCGCGTGGATATCGGTTATCGGGATCAAACATAACCAACGTCCTTTCTCAAGAAACTATCTAGACGTTTAGTGACGTTTAGAGACGTTCAGTGGTTTACGCTTTCACGCCTAATCCACTGAACCGCGGCTATCGAACAGACAGGCCGACAGACAGAGTTACTTTAGCATTTATAATATTAGTATGGAAGTGCCTAATGATTGAATAATAAATTAGCACTTACAATAATGAATGAAATATGAGTTCTTGTCTAGCCTTTAACCAAGCGAATTGTCTAACATGCCGTACCAACCCGCCTGGGTAACGTGGAAACAGTAAGCTTAAGCCTCCCAGTCGACTGCGATGGGCTTATTGATTGAGTGCATAATGCAAATAGCAGTATATACATTCAGTTACGCCTTTTTGCTAGTAGGGTAGGCAGAGACTACAGTTTTCCACTTGCTACGATCCCGGCATAGATCTTTCGCTTTTTCTACTTTTAGAATAGCAGTAACGGCTATAATTTTTTTTTTTCTTGTTATTTATTTATATAGGTATGTTTCGTTCTTGTTTCACTACTTCTTTAGACGACGAATGTTTGCAAAGACTGAGGTGTTCCTCACTTTTAGCTTTTTGTATTTGTCGTTTGGGGTGCTTATCAGATGTGGTTTCTAAAAATGGTATTGTTATCAGCCCTCTAGGTAGGTGAGGCCACAGTGTGATATAAAACCAAAGAGGAGCAGATTAGACCCGTCAAGTTTCAAAAAGCAAGCCTTAAATCCCTCCCGTGTTAGTGCGGAGAGCGATCACGGCTTTAGTACGACACTCCGACACTCCGACACTCCGACAGTCCAGACGTTTAACGTCTATCCGCCGGAGCTACGTATCTGGGATGTGTGCTCGTATGCAATTTTCTAGTTCATGAATTTTCTTTGTTTAGTCTATACTAAGGACATATTTATTAAGCATTGTCATTATCCTCTTTTTAATATTCACTAGCTAGCAGTTGCCCGTGTTTCCACCCGCGGTATTTCTATGAACTAAATTTTATAACATTATGTTTAGTTATGACGAATCTTCATATGAACTTTCATCTTTATTAGGGAACTAGCTTTTGCCCGCAGCTACGCCCGCGTGGATGTCGGTAATCGCAACGAAACATAGCCTATGTTCTATCTCAAGGTCTAATCTACCTTTATTCCAAATTTCATCAAAATCGGTGGTTCTCAGTGGTTTAGGCGTGAAAGCGTAACATACAGACTGACGGATTAGTATAGATTTCAGTTATTTAGGTTACTATGATTCTTTAAAATCGTAATTTTTCGCGATAAACGGTATCCTATGATTTTTTCTAAATTCTAGTAATAAATATAAAAATATAAAATAGACTATCTATTTTCGTTCCAAATTTTGTTAACACAAATCATATACCACAATTGGAATCAATAATAGATTGAATAATATCACAACAATCTACTCACCTACAAGAGGAAATTTAATTTTAGTCGAATCAAATGAAAAAAAATATAGTGAGAAATGTATCTATACTAATATTATAAATGTGAAAGTAACTCTGTCTGTCTGTATGTTACGCTTTCACGCCTAAACCACAGCACTGATTTTGATAAAATTCGGTATACGGGTAGATTAGACCATGAGAAAGGACATAGGCTATGTTTGGTCGCAATAACCGACATCCTCGCGGGCGGAGCCGCGGGCAAAAGTTAGTGATTTATAAATGGACAATCGAGCGATTTTCTATCATCAATATCGGTTTTTACCACATAACTAAACATCCAACAGAGTCTATTAAGTTAACCTGCACCCGATGAACGATTTAATTCAAGTGTGAATAATTTTCAACATCATTCCACTGTATTAATTACACACGATGAAAAGCTTCTAACCGCAATGAAATGTCGAGAACATACGTAACTAAGTAAAACCATGTTATTCGAACGCTCATTTAGAATAGTGTGCACATTTGAAACAATGTTTGACCACAAATAAACACGAGTAAATGAAATTTTATTTACAATTAGTGGTAGTTTGAATACGTAAATATGGACTTTTATACACAAATAGTATTTAATTAGTGATGATGATATTATACTCATTTGAGTGTACTTATTAATGCTCTCTACTAAAATAATATACTAATTAAAAAAATAAAAGACCCCGAATTTGCTCTAAAAATGTTTACTGCAGCGCCCCCTAGTGGGTTGTCACCGTAACACTTATCTAAAAATATGCACCAATCAGACCCAAACCAATAATTGAAAACTGCATCAAAATCGGACTTGTAGTTTTGAAGAAAAATGGCAACATTGATCTGCATTAAAAATGGTTGCTGTAAAGCCCCCTGTTGAGTTGTCATTATAACATCTATCTAAGACCATGCTCCAATTAAAGCCGAATCCATAACTGAAAGCTGCATCAAAATTGGATTGGTAGTTTCGGAGAAAATGGTAACATGGATTTGCACAAACAAACAAACACATAAACAAACTCTCACCCCAAACGCATATACCGCCTCCGTTCCGTCATGGGTACAAATTATATAGCCTATGTTGGTACCTGATAATATAGCTATCTAATGGCGAAATAATTATTGAAGCCAGTCCAGAAGTTTTTGAGTTTATTCGTTATATACAACAATACAAATCTTTTCACAGATTTGAAATTGACAAATCTATATTCCATTATTTTTCTTATAATATCTATCTTTATCCATACTATAGAGGGGCTTCGAAGTAGTCGTAAATTGCGATAAGGTCGTCAATTTTACAACAGCTTTAGAAGGTTTCACAAAATTGTATTTTTTACATTACCTTTTTAGTTTTGTGTGTAAGAAGTACTCGCAACAAGATTATGGGTGGTATCGATTTAAAAGTAGTAACTATAATCTATACTCTAATTGGGTACTATCTTATAGTAAAATTAAATTATCTAACCGAATTAAATTAAGTATAATATAAGTATTAAGTTATAGTTTTTATTTATTTTTAATCATCCATCCAAACTATAATAGTAACTGATTTGACTATCAAATTTTATGACGTCACTAAATCTTTTCAGTAGAATACCCAATTATTATTATTACTTATTTGTCTTTATGTAGATACGCGATAGTAGCTATGATTTTACTATATTGAAAAGAGACATAAAATCATTAAATACAGTTCCAATGTCCACATTTTGGGGAAGCCGAACAACGATAAGAATTAAATGGTTCTGTTTATTATTAATTACCGTTAATTTTCAGAAATTTAGTAAATAACTTGTACGAGTTCCATAGCGTGAGACAGGTACCGCGTAGACAAAATTCCAACAAGCTTCAGACTACGAAACTGGCTAAAACGTCTTTGGGTCTCCGGTTGCCGGAGACGATATAGCCGGAAACATATCTCTCGCACCCTGGCTAACCTAGGGCCGTCTCTTACCAAGCCCAATCATAAACCTATCCTGGCATCAAATCTCTTTTAATCAAGTAAACCCTAACGATCCTACTTAGTCCAAGAAACATTTTTCAACGAAATTGCTTTAAATTCTTCTCCATAAGAAACGTTCTCGTCACATTTCATTGCATTTTTACAGCGCCTTACTCCACTTATTATTACAAGGCTCTTGGTCTAAAGGACCCCACGATAAATTATATTACCCGAATGGCCCAAAACTCATGATATATGAACTTGGATATTAAAAAAAGGATTTAAGTATTAAAGGGTTAATATTGCGGAGAGGTATGAATGATAGTTTATGGTCTAGGAGCCAGTGGCCGGTAGAATGTGGAAGTTTTACTTATACGCGTATAATTATATCGGTAATCGATAGTCATCGCTAGTAAGGCCTGTGGCGTAATAGTGGAACGAGTGATACGTCAAACAGAGGTGACTTGTTTGATTCCCGCTGACATCTTACTCCATAAAATAAGTTATTCTTTCCAGGGCAACTGTACACGCTTTTTAACAAGCTTCCTAATGAAATCAGAGATTTACCTTTAAATAAATTTAAAAATACAGTTAAGAGTAAACTGTGGCAGAAAGGCTATTATAAAATCCAAGAACATTTAAATGATAAAGAAGCTTGGAAATGAGCTGTTCGCTCAGCCATGATTCTCAAACAAAGCATTGTATCTAGACCATAAGTTTAGTTTAGTTTCCACCATGTCGATGACAACCTCACCTCCTGCCTAGCACCAAGACCCACAGTCGGCATGCGGTTTTAGTCGGTTCTAGTCCTACATAACCTCCCCTTCCGGCTCCGGCAGGGGGGGTATCCGAGGGGATTTCCGCACAAAAAAAAAAGACCATAAGTTTTAGGCTAAGTAAATGTTTTGTAAATAGACCAAAAAAATGCCCGCTAAGTTTCTAGTACTGAAAACAGTTCATGAAAAGGAAATTAACGCTCCTCTCCCACCTCTCAGTATAATATGTTGTGCTAGTGTGTCCGCCACTAGCTCTTAGACTATTATTAGCAAGGTGAAATTCTATAAAATTGGTTGAGACCAGATGCTTTTGACTTTTAAAAACAGTTTCATTTATACTAGAAAATTCTATCGGCATTCATGAAAACATAATTCTTACTGGAAAATTTTCAATGAATCTATAAAATGACATTATAGGATATTCCACAGCGTATTCATTTCTGATTTTTAGACTTATATTATGTTAAATACATACATACATGCAATCACGCCTTTATTCTCGGATGGTTAGGCAGAGGGGAATTAACACCCTCATTCCACCAATTATTGGATTCGTGCGTATGAGGCTGAGTCTGGGCTGTATATATTTATCTGATGTTAAACAGCCCTATCCCTTAGTCGCCTTGTTCGACAGCGCATGAGAAGAGGTGCACCAGATTCTATTCTACCGCGAACCACGTGGCTGACTTCTGCTACACAAAGAAGATGAATGTTTAGTCAAATAAGCGCCTAATACTTTAGGTACCTGTAGTAAGAAAAACAAGAATATATATAGTATTTTTTTTTGTGGAAACCATAGATTAAACCACCAAAGTTTTTCTTTCGAAGAGATCATTTCACACACCTCTTTTCTGAATCTTTTTATAGCGTGGAAATCCCCTTGGAAACGCCCTCCCCGTCGGAGCCAGTGGGTGAGGTTTTTTGGACTCTAACCGACTAAAACTGGTCACCGTCTTGGGTCTTCAGATCCCGGAGTTGAAATTGTCATTGATATATATTAGCTCCTTGAATGCATCAGAGCCTAGTCAGTCAATAAGCATTTAGGTAAACAGATTTGCAAATTGGGTTGGGTTCTACCCTAATGTTTGCCGTAGGACTCCAAAAACAGTGTCTTACTATCCAAAAAAAATAATTTGGGCTATCTAGAGATGTTGACTTTCTACGATAATCTACATAGTTTTACAAAACAAGCATCCTGTCTGCCAGTTCGCGTGCTGGCCGCACTATCGGCCGATCTGAGCTCATTGCGCGGCTCCTTCCGCGCCGACAGCTCACTCACCAAC
This sequence comes from Eilema sororculum, assembly GCA_914829495.1. Taxonomy (NCBI): domain Eukaryota; kingdom Metazoa; phylum Arthropoda; class Insecta; order Lepidoptera; family Erebidae; genus Eilema; species Eilema sororculum. Next base: position 26,548,629 of record OU618537.1, read on the forward strand.
TAATACATTAGCCTCTCAACTTAACCACTAAAGCATAGAAACCTGGCTAAAATAACAATACTAGGAGGTACTAGTACTACCAAAGGAAAATATAGTCTCATCGTCATCATAGCAATTTTCCAGTAGCGTCCAAAGTTCTTGTGTGTCGACTTTTCCGGTGGTCACTACCGTATGACCACCGATTCCTAAGTTGAAAGGCCCTTCCCTTACAGGGGAATGCTTTAGCCAGCTAGGCCACCCAGATACGATATAAGACGGATATAAATAGAAAGGAAATTTGAATCACATCGGGCATGTCTCTGTGGGCTAGTTGGTTAAGACATTTTCTCTGTTAGGGAAAGTTTGCGCTTTCGAGTCCCACCCGAGAAGATTCATTTTTCCTGATGTATTCGGGTTCATTTTTCCTGATGTATAATTAGCATACCTAATGCTATAAAAACTCATTTAAATATTATATACCTGCCTACTTACGTTTCAATAGGTCACTAAAAATATTGTAGAATTTTTATGGTCTATTTGTCAATTGACTGGTGAGCTGAGGTGAAGTTCAAAGAGTAGTGACCACCGTTCCAGATGCTGTTCTTAGAATGGTGGTCCGTACCTTGACCTCCTCGACAAATTTTGTTTCACGCCCTCCTTATAGGACTCGCGATTGTAGGAAATTCTAACATTTGTTACAGTTGAATTTATTTCCTTTAACTCCTTTGGTGATTTATTACATATTACGGGAGCCACGTGGAATACATTTTATGCATTAAAGCAGTGATGGAATGTAGCTGCAAAACGGCGCACGTTACGTTACATTCTATTGAATGTTGCTGACGGTAACTCATACAAATATGGATGCTATTCCAAAATATCTGCAGTTTTTGGTAAGTAAATAGAGTTTTTGTCATTTTTTGCCACATATGATATCGATATTTTCGACGGAGAAACAATACAAGTATTACAACACCACCCTATCTCAAGTCGTAAGAGGTGACTATACCTCGTGCCAAATGTATTGAGAATAAAGTTCGTTGACCGAGTTGACCTTGCGACTTGTTTGGACCGGTTACTTAGGGGTTGTAAACATTTAACGCATTGTAGCGAAACCGACCGCAGCGCCACGTTGCACCCGAGTGATTTTTTCTTCTACAAAAATTACTACTTATAATACAATATTTACTGCATACTTTATTCTCAATCGATCAGGGACGACCTGAAGCGGAATAATGCGCAGACGATATAACTGCGAGGGAAAGCAAACTCAAAAAGAACCCTGTACCAACCTGTCTGGTTAACGAGGAGATAGTAGGCTAAAGCCTCCTAACATTGAGAGAGACCTATGCTGAGCAGTGGACTGGAATAGGCTAATTATTGAAATTTTCTTTCAATACACAGTTAAGAGATTTGAAAGGTACCTATTATATTGATACAAATTGACGTATCAGGTATCACTTACAGTCCCTACTTACCTACAGTCCTGGGTCCTATAAGCGGGGCGTGAATGAATGTTTATGATGGTGACCCTCTTTCCGAGACTTTGCATTTAGCTTACCATCAGGCAAGGTGACATCAAATTAACGTGTCCTTTAAAAAAAAACAACTTCTTCTGAATCCTAAAGGCTTTACCTCTCTTCTTTTTCACACAGCACCTAAAGCATCCAGAATTCTAGAATGAAGGAAAGCATTCCATCGTGCAAAGAAAGTAGAAAGAAAATAAAATAAAAAGGAAAGAAAAGTAATTAGATATTGTATTAAAAATGCTAGTGTAAGTTTCTCCGACGCGACGGTTCGTTACGAATAAATTTCCAAAAGAGATAATTTTGAAACAATACGAGGCGGTGTATCTCCTTACTGTTTCAGCCACGGGCTGAAAGAACACGGGAACAATAGAATTAGTTAATTTATTATCTGGATTAAAAGCAAGATTTTGTTCTATTGTAATCTTATTTGGAAATTAAGCTGTCTACCTATCTTGGGCAGAGGCATAGCAACAAGCGCGATCGATGTTAATGAGGTTCGGAATCTGACAGAGATCTGTTGGGTAGACGTTTTAAGAGAATATTCTCGCTAGAATGAGCAGGTTTGATATGTAATTACTCTATCTATATTAATAATAAAGCCAAGACTGCGTTTATTTGTCAAAATGGTCAATAATATTTCATATTTAGGGTTCCATAACTCAAATAGAAAAAACTGAACGCGTAAAATTTGCAACCTCGTATAGCTGTTAAAAAAACCGAACTTCTAGGTCAACGCAAAAACAAGATATTGCCGTTTAAGTAACATAACTTCATCCCTCGATTCATTTTGCCTGGTTTTTTTTAGTTTAAGGTTTGTATTATAATGTAAAATTAGCTACTGACCAGAATTGACCCTCTACTGATAGCCTTCCTCAAGGACTTTGCTATCAAATGCCTACTAAAGAGAACTTTCAACCCAATGTGAATTTATATTCCCGTTTAAACAGAGTCTTCAGCTGTATTAGATTATAGATATAGAAAGATATATAGGTACATATCTAGAAAAAAATGTTATCCAGAATATTAGACTCAGTTTGTTTGTGGGTTGCCGAATGATCTTATTCCACCCTGCCAACATACAAAATAACTTACAATATGATTGGTATCTTCGTGTCTGTTTACAAGGCCTAGATCTAAAAGGTTTCCTTGAATTATCGGAACATGTCAGCCTCCTTAGAGTATGAGAGTACAATGAATACTTAATCGGGCTGATATTGAATTTCACAGTAAATACTGAGTGTATTAGTGTTGAAACTGGTATTATATTTTATTCAAGACTAATAGACGAATTCATACTTAGGTAAATATAGCCAATACTCGATAAATATAAAGTTTGTTATAGAATCAATAAGATTTATGTACTTAAATATATTTGCCATCGTTCACTGTTATGCCTCGGAACATATCTAAAATGTGTTCAAACTATTTTCTGTACGCGCTTTACACGTTTCTTGAGTGACTTTTGAAGATAGCACGGGTTGCTACGGTGGTGGACGTGCTCAAATCTCGATTCTCTCGCGATTTAGGTCCAAGATATGCGTCTCGAGGTATATGTATAATTACAGTGTACATTTATGAATCTTACTACTGTGTTACTTGTATAGACAAGCTCGAAAGGGTAGAATGGTGGTATGTTAGTCAGTTACGCCAAAACAGCCTTTACTTTATCTCTGATGTTCTCCGCCGCGAGCCCACGTCGCCCACGGCCGGCGGCGCAAAGCGCGTCCACCGTGGAGCAAATCGGCTACTTTCTCGTATGACGCTCAAGTTTGGACCCACGGCCGCGGCCTGCTATTAAGCATCGTGTTTCCTACGACCCAGTTTATAAATCTTCATATGAAAAGCTATAAAAGAAAATAATTAAACAGAGAATCGCCCGCAACCGCGGCGGACGACGGTGAAAACCGCTCATACACTCACACAAACAATAACTCTGTAAGTAAATGATGAAAGCCTTAGAAGTAGAAATTGACTTTGCTAAGGTTATAGAAACAATACCTAACAAAGAGAATTTTAGGCATTGTGACTTAGAGGTCTTTCTATTGTTTCATTTGTAAACATTGCTAAACCATTATAATTATTGTTTATACAGGTAGCAAAGTTTCTAAACTACCACTAAAATAAATAATTGAATAATAGCCTATTTTTTTTTTTTTTTTTTTTTTAACCGTGGGGGAAAATCCTTCATGGATGTTATGCCGGACTCCTACCGACTAAAAACCCCCACGGTAACGCCCAGAAGCCTATGGATGGGAGCCCCGGGTAAGCCCTCGGAAGGATGTCCCAGGACTCCCATCAGACCTACGGCTACAATTGCGGCCTCGTCTCGGGGGTGGTTCGGGTGCTATCCCGCGTCTATGGGGGGGTTTTCGGGTGTTATCCCGCTTCTTAGGGGGGGGGGGGGGCGTGCGTGAATCCCTCACGTCACGCTGCCGTCATGGGCCTGCTTCTGTAAAGACGGTGAGCAGCCAGCTCACCGTCCTCAGGCCCCCGGTCATGGAGGCCGATGGTCTTCGGCGAAGACACGTCGGCGGGAATAATAGCCTATTACTATCTTACTATTAGAGACTTAAATAATATCTTGTTCCCAAAATCCTTAGAAACCTATTTCCAATACAAAATTATACAATTTCGAACCATCAAAATACTATGACACATACCGAAAACATATTATTTTAAACATTATGCAATCGACAGCTTCACATCTAAATGCAAATCAACATAAATCTGTATATTATCATGTCGCAATCCTGAGCGAAACCCACGAGACACCGCGAGCGGCCCAAGCGGCCCGAGCGAGGCCGACTCCGAGCGAAAACGCGCGACGTAGGACGAATCCGCTTAGCATTTGTATGGCAAGCAGTTTGCCAACGAATCCCTAACAAACGATTGGTATAGTCGACACGCGGCGAGAATGTGCGACCCTTCATCGGGGCCCAGCGGTACAAAATATCCTATTTGGACAAAGTGTTTTTTATGAGTGTTTATTTGATGTGGTGTTTATTTGCCTTTGAAAGGTGGATAAGGGACGGATGATTGTCGAAAGCCTGTAGGGTTTTGGAGGCTGTTGGGAATAAGTCAATGTTTTACAATTGGGTCCCTAAATATCATGTTGTTTTTGTGATAGATCAAGTAGATGCGTTGGGAGTGTATCGGTAGCAAGTGTGCATGCTGATGTGCACGAAGTTTTGGGTTAATTCTGGGGACGAATACACTGTGCTTTGTATTGTGTTAAAAGAAATATAATTTTTTAATAAAAAGAATATTAGGAACTAATATTCCTTCTAACCTTTCCAACTATATTCAATGTTGAGTCTGTTCATTTAGGACATATATGTTTAAGTAAGATTCATGAACGTTAACGACACTTCTAAATTTACAGCCAGATTAAAAAGCCTTTGAGAAATTGTCAGTAGTAGCACGAAGATTACAGACGTGCACGGTACAAGGCTCTAGGGTCTCCCACTACAGCATGAGGTGGAAAATCTAGTTGGAAAAGTGTATTGTAGTATTCAACTCCACATTTTATAATTGAATAATTGGCAAAATAAATACTATACATTGTTGAATTGCTCAAAAGTGACTCATGGTCTATTACGAGTATCTACAGAGAATTTCCATACAGCTTTGCTCATACCTACATAAGGATCGTTACTCTCAAATTGATAAGACAGTTAGTTCCTCCAACAGTATTTTTCCAGTAAAATGATGCTGCACTCTGTTCGTTCGTAGGAGCTACGACATAGGTGCATGGGCACTGCGGCTGATGCAGGCAGCTGCATAATGAGAGTTAACGAGAGCCATTGTGGCTGCCGCTCATTCAGTGGACACCTTCTCCGCACTTCGGCTGGGTTAAACGCAACTTTATTAAGGAAACGTCTCCATGTATTTTGCTCGATTTTGCTCGCGACTTCACCTGCATGTCGGTTTAGCCATTTACGTTTAAAGAAAGGGGGCACCGATAGTGCACCCATTTTTAAGTGCAAAACGCCATCCTGCGTCATTGGCGAGGGTGAGATTGCCCCAGGCAGAGATTGCCTCTTGTCCCGGATGACCCAGGGCAATCACGACTGCCCTGGCCTTCAATAACGATAGTATACCTAACAACGCGTGTGTGCTGTTGTTGGTAGCCTGGCCTTTCTAGGCTCATAAGATACCACGGGTACACAAGTTAATGTGACGAAATACCGAACCTTTTTATTAGGTTCGAGTGCGACACATTCACCTCATCACTAGCCACAGTGACGTGGGTCATGACGCATTCGGCACGTAAAAAACGGTGCAATGAGCTTTTTACTTTCTTTTAACTAGAGTTGGAAAGAGGATTAAGAAAAATAAAGCAAAATTCAAATTTTAAAGTAACACAGGTGTGCGGACTCGCATTGGGGGGTCATATGATACGAGCACTTGCTTGATAAGTGGTGTTTAAAATTTCAAGAGTATAGTGAACTGCTTCATTAGAATGTACTATGGAGTTGTTTAAGCTTTAAAATGACAAAATAATCTCAAAGCGATATCGTTTTTTTTTTATAAAAGATACGTCTATTTGACCTCGCCTGAAGTTAAGCTAAAAAAGAGTTAGTCTTGAAAAGAGGGTCACCATCGTAAACATGTACCATGTTAACAGTGGTGGCACTCAGCTTGACGGCCTCATCAGATGCCTTTTCACGCCCCGCTTAAAGGACCCGGGACTATAGGAAGAAGGAAACACGTGAGCTGGCAGCGAGTTCTAGGTCTTAGTGGTGCGGCATAGGAATGAGTCACTGAAACGCTTGGTTCTAGCAGATATACTCTACAACGTATACGGAAGGCATCTTGGCATTGGTGTCAGAGTAGTTTTTTTTTATCGTGCGATAAATCCCCACGGAGCCGGTGGTTATGTCGGACTCGAACCGACTAAAACGCACGCCGTCTTGGGTCCTTGGTTGCCGGAGGTAAGGTTGCCAAAAGCATATCTCTCGCACCCCGGCAGATCCAGGGCCATCTCTTTCGAGATGGCCACCTTCGGATTGTAGGGACCACAGGGTCCCCATCTAGCCCCGGTTACGGGGAGGCACACTTTGCGCCGCTGCCTGCTTCTGTTAGGGTGACAGGTGGCTCCACCGGTCACCCCCAGACCAGCGCTTACCGCCTCTATTACGGTGTGCCCTGCGCTTGGCCGCGCAAGTCGTAGCTCCCACTCAGCTACCATGTCCCGGTGGAGCTGGGACCTCACGGCCCGAATTTCTTCAGGCTCGGGTTCCCGTCCCTGCTCCCGCACCTCCTTTCGATACTGATATAGCATCGAAAGGGCTCTCGCATCCAGGTTCCACGGTAGAGATACGGCAAGGAGACTCGCCGCTTCCAAGGATATCGTGCGGTACCCCCTAATGGCCCTGCTGGCCATTACACGCTGCGGACGATGCAGCAGACGCGTATTATGGACTGTCAGGGTCTCCGCCCATATTGGGCACCCATATAGGGCCATGGATCGCACGACTCCCGCGTAGAATCTCCTGCAGGAGTCATCCGGCCCCCTCATGTTGGGCAGCAGCCGCCCCAAAGCGGCAGCTGTGTCCTTCAATTTGGGGGCCAGTCTTCGGAGATGCTCCCCGAAGTTCCACCGGCCGTTGAGCACGAGCCCCAGATATTTCATCTGGGGCTTGATGCCGATAGAAATGTCTCCGACGGTGTCAGAGTAATTGGCATTTTTTGGTGAAGTGGCGAGAATGAACAGAGTCGTTATAATAGGTAGATCAGCGGCTAAAGTATTTTCGTCCTGATGATAACAGCTTTTTCCAATTTTTTACTTTTATTCCAAATTGAAACCAAGACATAGTTTAGCATCTAGTTAGCATCCAGTAGGTACTAAAACAGAGTGCATGATAAAAATAATCCATTTCTTGGAAACAGAGTAACAGGAAAAATTATGAATATCCATATTTTTCGTAATTCTATTCCTATAATAGAAATGTGAAAGTTAACAACAGTAACAGTAACTTAATTACTTTTAATTACAGTTAAATATACTGTTTATTTTAGAAATATTTTCTGTGGGACAATAAAAATATTGCATTTTATGCATTGAATATTGTATTATTTCTGGGTTATGAACTGAATCAAAATACATTCCAGTTTGAGGTTTGAACCCCTCTATCTAAAATAATGTTGCTGTTTGAATGAATTTTCTATGGCATTTATTAAGCTAACTTTTAAATTCGAAATACATCGGGAAAAAGAAGCGCTCAAGTGGGACTTGAACCCACGACCTTTCCCTTATAGGGGGAATGGTCTTCCAACTGAGCTGTTGAGCCACACCTGAGTCACTTCAAATTTGCCTTCTCATTATATCCGTCGTACTGTTACTTCAAGTAAGTCTTTCGTCATAACTCTTACGCAAACGCGCTAAAAATATAGTTCTGAGAATGAAAACGGTAAGTAAATATTTTTCTTAGAATAACAATCCCCTAAAATGCTCAGTTCTCACATATACCAGGAAGCTATTACCTTTATCAACCACTTATGCACTTGGAGGTACAACGCTACCGACGAGTAACACTGTACGAGACTTAGGCGTATACCACGACGCCAAGCTTTCCTTCGAAGTGCATGTGGATGCTATAGTAAAAAAAGCCTCAAAATCACTTGGATTCATTATGAGACTGTCAAAAAACTTCACCGAAGCTAAAACACTTAAAATCCTCTACTGTAGTTTTGTCAGGAGCCATCTAGAATACGCATGTCAGATATGGAACCCCTGTTACGACAAGTATATCGACCGTATTGAAAATATCCAAAAGCGCTTTATCAAATACCTCTGCTTCCATCAGCGCATTCCATATAACTCTAGCAATTACTTCCAGCTTTGTCGGAGATTTCATCTCTTACCTCTAATCAACCGTCGTGAGATAAGTGACTTCACCTTCGTCCTCCGAATAATTAATAACGATATCAACTGTCCCGAGCTGTTATCTAAATTCTCATTCAATGTACCATGTAAGTCAATTCGATTTAATCCACCGCTACGAATTCCGAATGCTTCTACAAATTACAGGCAAAACAGCTACATAGTGAGGGCTACTCGTAACTTTAACAGATTATGTAAGCAGCACGATATTGACCCTTTCTCGACTAGTGTGCCCGCGGCAAGAAGGTGCTTGAGCCTAGCTTTTTTCAAACCCATAAATTGATGTCATATATTGCTAGTATTGGCAGTTAACTAAGGTTTGCGCAATGCGTGTTTATGTTCACAATGTCTTACCTATGCAGTGACTATAAGCGAAAACTTGTTACTGGCTTTCTATTGCCTAATCCAACGCTATTCATGTTTTGTAGCTGTAAGTTTTCCATGTAATAAATAAATAAATAAATAAATAAAACACTGCTACTTCACTTATAACATTACTCTTTGTTAAGCAAACAAGCACAAGACATTCTATTTTATACATTAAATATTATACTTTTATAAGATTTCACATCTGAACCCACGTTCTTCTAGGTAAGTAGGTAAATAAATATTTATTAAAAAAGAACTCATTATTTTGATACTGCCGGAAATCATCTGCGGTAGCCTAGTGGTATGGGTAATGGACTGCTGAGACGAGGTCTCGCGTTCGATCCCAGGTTTACCATGGCACACACCAATGACTTTTCGATGCTTTTCGAAGTTATGTGTGTATTTATCGCAGGTTTATAAGTGCCCGGTTAATGGCAATAGGCTCGCCACCTATTACATTGGGACCTAAACATAAACTGGCGAAATGTGGGTGCTAGCACCTCTGCCTACCCCTTCGGGGAATACAGGCGTGAGTTATGTATGTATGTATGTTATGGAAATTAACGCGTATATCACACATTGAAATGAAACCACTTTTTAATGGATTATATTGCGATTTATTACTCTGATCGTTACGTTACACATGAAGAAATTGCGATTGAATCGCTTTAACATAATTATACATACATACATATAATTACGCTTTCAACGCCGGAGGGTTAATAGGGTGTGAGCCTAGCCGGGCACTATTATTGACTATGACTATGATCTAAGGCTGAGTCTGGACTGCATATATCTGTCTGATGTTAAACAGCAGAATTAGTTAAACAGTGGTTTTATTACATACTAGCCTTCCGCCCACGGCTCAAGCCACGCGAATTTCAGTTTTAACGGGACTTTGGCTCATACTCTACTCAACCGAACCGATTGTGATCAATCAACAAACGTTAGATTTTAAGTCTTCATCACGGACAAACAGACAAGAACTCCAAAAAATAATCATAGTCATTTATTTTCAATTTTGAACAAAAAAATTGTTTCTTATTGACGTCAATTTTAATTCTACTTGATCTAAGTTTACCACCGCTTCCAAGGCGCTGGTGGAGAAGAAACGGCGCAACAAACTCCACTGCGGCATTTTTTAGAGGTCAATTTACAATAGTTATTTTCTTAAAGCTGATAAATAATTTTCGTCTTCAGTGTCATTAATATAACATAACCCATTTTTTTTAATATCCCCATTATAGGTACAGGCGAGATCACACTACAATTATATAATAGGATAGATAGATAGATCTTCGTAAATACTAGGTAACTTAAAAATATACTGGTAGTCTTTAAAAATGTATACAGAAATCACAAAGTAAGTGGATGTTAAAGTCGCCTTGTCAATTCCGTTGTTTAAATAACAATTACTGGGCGAGCCCCATTTGTTTTGGGAAGTGGCCATTGCGAGGGCATTGTTCAAGATTAATTTGTGTTTGTTTAGGATATTGATTGGAGTGATATTGAAAGTTTATTTGACATTGTTTATGTGTCGTGTCGAGCCGGTCGAGTTTGGGAAATAAAATTAGACTGAGTTCAACTTAGAGGGAATCGTAGGGTTTTACTGTATATTAGAAAAAAAAATACTCATATGGAAATACGGCTAAACCTTCATCTATCACGACCAATCTCGTGTCACGATGCTGTGATATGATTCGTTATAGTGTCGTTCAACAACTACTATTCGGAATATAAAGCCAAGCGTCCACCTACCTGCACCGCATGCAGCGCATTATTATGCTTTGTGTAGAATGACGAACAAGTGCGTCCACCTTCCCGCATCGGGAGGTCACTTAATTATGCTAATCGAATTGTGTACTGTACTGTATTGTGGCTTGTGACAGTTGTGTTACACAAGTGGTAGCTGGGTGGCACATTATTTTGATGTTATACTACGTAGAACCGACGGAGTTCTAAGAATTCTAGAAATCTAAGAAATTGTACGACTGTCAAACCCCATATAATTTAACAATAAACAAATTCGTTTAAAGCTTTACTAGTAAATCTTTGTAAAATATAACAGAGTTAATTAATTTAGCGCTGAAACTATTAATTATTGAGAACCTAAATATAATAAATAATGCCTGAGATTAATTTTCATACTTTTAATTAAGAGATTTAAATATTAAAGGATAGTATTTTACTTCTAAAAATGTTTTAATATTGTAATTACTTATTCAATTAATAATTGCCTTAGCGGAGTAGTGGCATCGAGTGAAACTTTTGTACCTAAGATCCCAGGTTTGATTAATATTTTTTTCTATAGTACATCAGTTGGTTGACGAACCAGACTCTAGCGCATGATTTGCTCTCATACGCAGTCGCTCCTGCAAAAGTCAAGACAAAGATATGAAGGAAGCGATATCTGTTCCTAGTCATTGCAATATTTTTAATGTCTCCTGTTTTCGATTTTCTATTTAACCGTAAGTGCTTTCAGAATTTTCGGTTCTCATAAAAAAACAAACTTTTTCTGCAGTGAGTGAACTAGTATTCTGCCAAAAACATTTTCCAATGTATCTCGTTGTACGGGATCTGGGAAGGCGATTTATTTCCACTCTATCAGCACTACGGCTTCGTTTAAATATTCAGCGTCTACAGCACTGGGCGGTGGGGCTACGAAACAACTTGAACCAATACATTTCGGGTAAAGGAAACACAGAACTTTTAAAGATGATTGAATTTTAGGGTTATAGGTTATAGATAATACAGGTACTTGGGTAATTTGATGGTAATAATATCGTGGGCTTAATTATATTAATTGGAATTAGAAATTGTAGGTGACATTTATTCCTACACCTTCAGAACATAGTATTTCTCAAGTTTTCAAGTATAGTCCCAATACCCATCAACAGCAATGAATTGTGAATTAATTTTACCTAATATTCTGCCCAACCAATCTATCTACTATCAAGATTGTTTCTACACTGTTTGTCGTTCAATATCTTCTGAACTCTAAACCCCATCTACAATCTTTATATACTTGAATACACCTTCAGCAGGCGATAATAACGATTATTCAACAAGGAAACAAACTGACTGTCACAGCCATCAGATAAACCATTCGACGTGACAAACAGACAATCACAACTTTTCCTCTCTATAATAGAATGATAAGATCAAAACACAAAGCGTTTGGCACCATAATACAAATCATTTTAAACAAAAGTTAGCAATGGGCGTTTCGACACCGCGCTATCGCAGGCATCAACTGGAGCGATAATTAGTGACCGCATGGTGCCGCGCGAGATCGTACGATATCGCACGAGATCGCACGATAGCGAGCGACTGATTGGCGATGCGCACGCGATGATTCTTGCCTTGACTACGGATTTCTGTGGGTTTAATCATATTGTACCTAGATTTTAAAATCGCTAGGCTATCTAGAATGATGTATTAGCGACTATACATGCTGTTTATAAAGACGGCCTTACACGGCACGTGATTTTTGACGGACGCGGATTAAGCCTGTGAAGCTTTGACATACAAAGTGCTACATACTGTGACGTCAATCTTGATGTTAATTGAGGGCGTGACTATTTGCGCCAGATTTTAAAAGGGAGGAAATAGAGGTGGTGGGTAAGGAATGGGGTATAATATAAGGAAGAAAGTAAAGGCTTGTATGTGGAATCAATGATGTGTTTTAAACTGTACATACGTCATGCAGGAATATAGCTGCTTTCAAAATTGGTGCAAATATTACTTAGAAAAATTATAGCTTCTTAATAATAATACGTCAATGTTATTAATTTATATGAAGTATATTATTATTTATTTTAATAATATTATTACTGTTACAAATTAAATTTTTGAAGACGTTTTGTGGGTAGCGCACTGTCACGTCTCTGATTGGTGGAAGAAATGATCAATTTTTTTGTTGACATTTTAGAGTGTGATAAACATATCTATAGTTTATAAAATATCATTGTATGGAATAGTCTATATGTCTATTATTATACAAATAGATTCCTGTAAGATTTGTTTCGGTAGTCGCACACAACAGCTGTATTCCCATAAATATCTCCTCAGTAAATGTTCTGTGAATATCTCCACGAGCCAGATTGCATTTGTGTTTTTAAATGTGCCGATGTAGCTGGCGCATTCTCACAACATTTGCAAGTGAACCCTTATTAACATACTAACCGCACAGCGCCGGCTGCGAAATAAACTCGCCGAGTTAACCCTGCCTTAAGATGTAGTGAGATTGTGTTTAACTTATGAGCTCAATATAGTCCGCACTATTTTGTGGTGGAATACAGATCTGTGGGGGTTTAGTATGCCAGTTTATACTGGCAAGAAAATATGCAACATAAAGTAAAAGAATTATCGTGTTCACGGTAGTTCATGCAAATCATACATTATTTTTCATTTCAGCGCTAATTTTGGATTTGAACTCTTACTTACTATGATTTGATTTTTGTTGGTTAATGTCCATGAGTGTTTTTAGACAGAAGCATACTTGATCTCCACCGAACTGCTTTAAAACCACCTAATACGTGGCATTACCGCAGCCTATTTATGGACACCTCACGTCGCCCTCATGCTGTCTACTCTAACTTCTTAAAGAATCCCATACTGTAGTCACTTGTCTTTTTTTTTTTTTTATCGTGCGAAAAATCCCCACGGATACCTCCCCCACGGAGCCGGTGGAGGCGGTTATGTCGGACTCGAACCGACTAAAACGCACGCCGTCTTGGGTCCTTGGCTGCCGGAGGTGAGATTGCCAAAAGCATATCTCTCGCACCCCGGCAGACCCAGGACCATCTCTTTCGAGATGGCCCCCTTCGGGTTGTGGGGACAAAAATGTCCCCATCTAGCCCCGGTTACGGGGAGGCGCACTTTGCGCCGCCGCCGCGGCCTGCTTCTGCTAGGGTGACAGGCGGCTCCACCGGTCACCCCCAGGCCAGCGCTCATGGAGGACGGAGGTCGTTCTGCGACCTCCGACGTCCGGTTCGCCTTCGCTCTGCACGGGCTTCCCGGGCCGGAGTCTGGTCCGGACCCGACCGGCCGCCTCCTTCTCGAGCATTACTTGCTCGCAGAAGGAGGCGGCCGCACCCCAAGCGTTTGCGCATCGTACCATCGCTGTGAGCAATGTGACGAGTGTGAGGACTCCCACCCCTAGAGCCGCCACTAGGACCCGCCTCGGCGTGTCCCACGCCGGGCACTCGGTCAGCGTGTGCAACTCTGTGTCCTCGCTCGCATCACAGCGATGGCACTCGGACGTTGGCTCCTTCCGGATCCGACACAGGTAACTCCCGAAACACCCGTGTCCGGTAATCATCTGCGTCAGCCGGTACGAGAGGCTGCCGTGTGGCCTCTCTAGCCACTCCTCCATGATGGGTCTTACCGCCGCTGATGGGTCTTACCGCCACGTAGTCACTTGTCTGTCATACCGTGTACAAACTTCCGTAAAATTACGCAGATGACATGCTTTTAACGGTGCTATCTTATTCTATCGTGACGATGGCTCCTCGGCCCACAAATTATCTTCTCCCAGTGTGCTGCCACCTGCATGATGTTCTCGGAGGCGCACATAAGGTCCTGCGGTGTACATGTATGGGCATTTAGCACATGTTAACAGATGGGCCATCGTCTGTGGAGTAACTACACATTCACATCGCAAGTCCGCCCCCTCACCTCAAAAACGGTGCTATAATGCGGACTGATACGCGTCCGTCAAAAAACACAAGCCGTGGAAAGCAGTTTCAATTCCTTTCAATATTTTTTTCTCTCCTCGTTATCTCTGCGGGTGACAACACACAAGTGACATTTACCTCTAATATTAATATCTGTACAATATGAAATCTGACTTTTTTCTAGCTTTATGCGCGCTCTTAACACCTCGAAATTGTATAGTGTTGCTGTAATGTGGCTACAGTGAGTGCTATGCGATATTGTTCATACCTTTGGGTAGGTGGAAGTAGAGGGACTCGTAATCTTCGTTTGTATACTTGCTTGAAGTTCACAGAAAAATGTGCATTGACTTATGATTTTAGATTGATATTGACATTTTTTCGTAAGCGTCAAACTCATATGCAAGCATTGGTACAGACAGCGTCATAAATATCTTGACGACGAAGTCTCAAAATGATCTTAAAACTCTCGTATTAAGAGTAAATCAAACTGTTTTATTGATTTAAATGGTATTATTGTCCGAAATAAAGGTGTGTACCAAATATCAGAACAATCGGTCCACTGGAAGGGGGTCAAAATACGAAATTAAGATCATTTTGAGTACTCTGTTCGTCAACATCTTTCTGATGCTGATTGTACATGTGCTGGTTTAAGAATAAAGCTCCGTTTGGTACAGAATGTTCTCTAGGGCTTGGGAGGTCAAACATTAGTCACTCCCATAAAAACGCACAAGGGTAGAAAGAACACTATGCACGTGAATGAAACCTTGCAATCAAGTCTGCAACTTGATAAAAATAACCTGCTCTACAAATACAAAAGAAACCTATTTCACTTTGAACTAAAACAATTACTTAAGTTTGGTGACCCCTGCCTGGACGACGAACTAAAAGTTGTATACTTCGAGACACATATCTTGGACCTGAGTCGCGAGACAAACGAGGCATGGATTGTTTTGTAATAATGTTATAATTATATTTGGTGAATTTCAGCTCGTCCACCACCGCGCCGTCTGATATGATGAGTATCACGTCGGCGTGTAAACGAGTAACACGATGTTGCTGGATCGACGTCTTTATTAGTACTCATCATATCAGATGTCTGGTAGTACAAACCATACATCTTTTTGGTCCTTCGAGCCGGATCCGTAGCATCCCGTGCTATGCTCAGAAAACATCCAAAAAACGTGTAGGTACTGCGTATATAGGGGATATTTTAGGTCAAGAAGAGAGCAGTCCAAGGTATACGTTAACAATGCATGTCTGCATGTAATACGATCCTATTTCAATAGCAATCTCCTCAGCGACGCTAATAGCGATTGGCTTCATAATGCCTTCAGTAATAATACTTGTAATATAAAATGAACAGTTGGTTTATTATATTATTGATATAGAATTATTAACATCAAATTCTGATATTAAATTTCAATGTTCGGGTTCAAATATAGCAATTGTAATACGATATTGAATTTGTATAAATAAAGCAGATTCAAAATCCAACTGCTATTTGGGATTAGCAAAATAATGTTTAAGTATTGACTGTAATATTTATAACTTCGAGTGTAGGGGTCACTTCACCTGGCAATCTTTCTTCTCAGAGTTTGGATGTCAAAAAGCAGTTGCTTCCATATAGCCCAATTGCAGAAAGGAGAGATAGAAGAGCGGCTCCGGTAAGATGCAAGTTTTACAAGCCATGTAACACCAAACTACCCTGAAATAATTTTCTCCTATTTTTTCTCTCCTTTCTATGGTGGCCTGGAAGAGATTGCCGCAGAGCGATTTGGCCGCCAATTGTATTTACCAATTGATATTATGTGTCAAATTGTTATATCCTTGATGTACGACAGTTATCATATCATATCATAAATGGAAATATTGTATAATTTTCTTTGACGAGCTCTGTGGAGTAGCCTACAATGCACAGCGCATTCGACTGCTACGTTGGAGGTAGCTGGTTTGATTCCAGCTTAGTGTCCTTATCTTGTCCATCATGGGAGCGGAACAGTGCTCGCGGTTGGTATAGTTTATATCAGCGTGTGAAGTAGATGTTGTGAGTTACGCAGTTTCTGAATGAAACCAAGAACTTCCTGTTAGCTCACGTGTTACCGTCTTCCTACAATCCCGGGTCCTTTAAGCAGGGCGTGAAAAGGCATCTGAAGATTCCGTCAAGCTGAGTGCCACCATTGCTAAAATGGCACCGATCTGTTTGTTTTCATGGTTCTTTCCGAGACTTTGTCTTTAGCTTACC
This sequence comes from Eilema sororculum, assembly GCA_914829495.1. Classification (NCBI taxonomy): domain Eukaryota; kingdom Metazoa; phylum Arthropoda; class Insecta; order Lepidoptera; family Erebidae; genus Eilema; species Eilema sororculum. Next base: position 26,565,312 of record OU618537.1, read on the forward strand.
ATCAGGTGAGGTGAATAGCATGCGTTATCAGAAACTAAGCAATTTATCGTCAAAGTATTTCTAGAACTATTTGGTATAAACTCATGGACGATGATTACTTCAAAATACAAAACAATGTGCTGACTCCACTGGGCTTCCCGGCTTTTGTGAGCCAATATTCCCAACAGAAAGGTTTTGAACACGAACAAAATACTGGAGCTCGGCAAGGAACTCATTTTGTTTATGAATATTATAAATTCCTGTCGTGTTTACCGCGAAAAATAGCCGTGACTCGCCGTCAGGTGGCTCTGTCAACCCACAGTATACTGCCCCACTTTACTTTAGGCTTGTGTTTTGTTTTTTATTAAAATTGTTGCACTGTTTCGCTTTATTCACTGCTGAAAATAATTGTTTTACATTTGTTATATAAAACTTGTTGTACAATTTATTGTGCTGCTGTTTTGTGCCTTAAAACTACCTGACTACAATAAATTCTAGGATACGGAGTGAAGTTACAGCTACTTCTTTTGAGTAAGCTCTTTTAGCGCAGTCTGGTTTTGTGTTCGAAACTGTATTTCTGATTTTCGATTCTGCGACTCGATGATAACATTTATTTATCTAGGTAGATATCAATAGCTAGAATGATAGTGGAAGTGTACGAAGTCGTAAGTTTTTATAAGGTTTTGATACAAAAGGTTGATACCTACTAAGACTCAGATAGGCCGGCTCGACCGAGAATATTGTACCTTTTCATACAAACCCATCAATATGCTCACCCTCCATCTAGCAGTGAAGCTGAAGTTTAAAGAATGAAGACTATCATTATAATTACCAACAATGACTTATGCTCTAATGATGGACCCCATTTTTCCGTATTAGATTTGACAAAACATCTGTTTGGTCACACGTGGCAAAAAAAAAATCGTATATGAAATCTGAAAAAGTGTATTGGTAAAGAATTTCAAGTCTCCACTCTCTTTACTTATCTGCAGGTGGTAATCCATAAGTGACATCTCTAGTATTGGAAGCATTAATATAACCACCCCTCATCCAAGCTGTGCATTTGTTCACTTCAAAACCCAACACTACATTTTTGCACTTCTTTTGTTGACTCTACAAGTTGAAAATCTTAGAAAATAGGTTTTAATTATATTTATCGTATTCGGGTTCCTCCGGAACGGGTGCCTCAGGAACTGGGGCCCTCGGGAACGAACCCCAAATAACGGCTCTTTACTTTAGAAAACAAAAACCAATCACCAAGAAACAAATTTTACAACAACCCAGTTCGTTATTTCGGTAGCATTACATAAAAAGCGATTCGGAACGATGCTTGCAGATATAAACGTATCAGTTACGAAAAGGAACAGCGGAATTATTCAGCTAAGTCGAAAAGTACAATACATACAAACAGCGAGCCGAGGGGTGCTAACGCAAAAAGGCGGTTTGATTTCAACCTGATAACGATAGGCGGGGTTGCCACCCTCACACCGCCACATTGAGACCGATCTAACAACAACACAGTTTGTAATACACTGAGCAATCTATTCACGAAATTTGATTGTTAAAAAGAATGGTTATAGTGAAGCTAGCAATGGATATCGAATGTAGACGTGTAATAGGTGATGTACAGCGTGTGGTAGTGGGTGTGAACCAGGAAAGGCGAAGGTAAACAGCACTGGTGTTGATTAATCATTGTGAAATAGTATCAGGGCAGATAGCAATGTTGCTCAGATTTTTATGCTAATATGGTATATTTATTGTGTGATACAACCTTATAAATGTTAGGTATAATAAAACGAAGAATTATGTATTTCTCTGCATGTGCCTGTACGACCCTCATCTTAAGACCCTTTTTTATACGAGGTCTATATTTTGAGGTCGTACGGGCATTTATTTATGAGAGTACTAGATATCTTATACCTACCTTCCTTATTATTTAATTTTTCTCTTCCCACTCCCTTCTTCTTTATCGGTGACGAATCGGGTTATGCGTAACTGACAATCACATCTTTTTTCGATTGGAAAGAGAGTGATACTATCCAAAAACCAGATAGTGATATTGTCCAAAAACCATTATAATTATTACTTATAACAGTCTGTGGTCAAGGTGTACAAACAATAATGCTTTAGATGAAAAACTATCACTAAAATAATATGTTGAATAAAAAAAACCTGTATAAAACTTTCCCAATTCGGGAATTTTGCTTGTAAAACGTTTAGTAAAGAAAACGTATAATTTGCTCATAGCGTGTTCGGCCAATGCGCTACGGTTACAAATTATCGGTTTATGTTTTAGGGAAGTGTAATCAAAACTACTATTTTAAGTACCGTTTTCATTCCTTCGGATATTGTGGCTTTTCCAACCGACTTATGGGGTTCTTCAAGAAGGGCATTAGAAGGTTTTTACACAATCGGCAGCGCGAGTGCTTTGTTTGTGTTTTTGGCCAAAGGGCGTGATGACTTATTCCCGTTAGGTCCCAAGTGCTTGTCTACCACCTAATTGATATAAGAAGAGGTGTAATTCTCTTCAACTTCCATTCCACCTTTGCGCTATGTATGTCTAATACGCAGTTCACCTAGCTCGCGTTATGACTAGTCAAAAGGATAAGTAGGCATAACGCTAGTTAGACCTACTGCGATATAGGTTAGAACAGAGGAAGACAAAAAGAGTCATAGACCTACTGCATTACAGTTCAACAGCGAGGAAAGGAAGGCCATCAGAGAGTAAAACACTAGTCCTATAAAAATGATGCTTAAATTTAAACCTAAATTTAAATGAATGACCAGTAAACAGCACACACACAGCACATTTATTACACACACATTAATTTATCATTTTAATTATGTAAATTTATGAAAATGACAGTTAGACGTAACGCGAGCTAGGTGAACTGAGATTTAGGCATTTGTCGAAAAAGTCCTTATGCGAAATTGGCAAACAGCGCTATAGGTATACGACCACTTAGGCTAAAAGCTATTGAAAATGACATTTAGACATAACGCGATCTAGGTGAACTGCGTATTAGACATACGTAGCCCATAATATTATAAATGCGAAAGTAACTCTGTTCCCGCCTAAACCACTGAATGATGAAATTTGGTATAAGGGTAGATTATACCTTTAGAAAGGACATAGGCTATGTTGGGTCGCGATAACCGACATCCACGCGGGCGAAGCTGAACTCATGAATTGCAAATAAATGACCTTTATTCAATAATATCGTGATGTACTCCTTGTTATCTTTACATTTTTCTTCCCGTTTCGTGGAAGAACTTCATGAATGACTGATAAAGGCAATCATAATTTCTGTCAAAGTTTAAATATACAATTACTTTTTTTTCTGGCGATCCTATTCATATTCAGTATAAAACCACTACGAGAGAAGGAAGACTCGAAATAAAACCCTGAACCAACCCATCTGGCCAGCGTGGAAACTGTTGGCCAAAGTCTTCCAACATTAGGACAGGCATTTGCCCAACAGTGGACTACACTAATTGATTGATTGAGTGGAGACGGAGCCGCGTGCCTCAACTAGTTTCATATCAAAAATGGCGCAAGGAGGCGCTGGAGCGGGGCCAATGGCCTGCGTCTCGAGAAATCGAGGCCCAGCGGTCCCAGCTCCACCAGGAAACCGTGCAGACATGGAAGGTGCGACTTGAGCAACCAAAGGGGGGATTCGTCACAATCGCGGCCGTCAGACCGGTCATGGACGAGTGGCTGGAGAGGAGACATGGTGCTCTCTCCTACCGGTTGTCACGGATGCTTACCGGGCACGGTAGCTTCGGTAGGTATCTGTGGCGAAGACACCGGGAAACCACGGCCGGTTGTCAGCACTGCGGGGACCGCAGCGATGACACAGCGCTCCACACGCTGGTGGAGTGCACGGCGTGGGCGCAACAGCGCCAGGTCCTCGTGGTGGGTTTGGGCGTGGACACTCTCTCGCTCGAGACCATGGTGGGAGCCATGGTCTCCAGCGGGAGTAAGTGGGACTGCGCCGCCTCTTTCTGCGAGCAGGTCATGCTCGTGAAGGAGGCGGCGGGGCGGGAGCGGGAGAGAACTCTCCCACCCGAGTTCCGCAGTCGGCGGCTTGGGCGCCGCCGACGTGTCTTCGCCGAAGACCATCGGCCTCCATGACCGGGGGCCTGAGGACGGTGAGTTGGCTGCTCATCGTCCTTACAGAAGCAGGCCCATGACGGCAGCATGACGTGACGGACTCACGCACGCCTCCCCCCTCCTATGAAGCGGGATGATACCCGAAAACCCCCCATAGACGCGGGATAGCACCCGAACCACCCCCTAGACGAGGCCGCATTAAAGCCGTAGGTCTGTTGGGAGCCCTGGGACATCCTTCCGAGGGCTTACCCGGGGCTCCCAACTATAGGCTGCTGGGCGATACCGTGGGGGTTTTAGTCGGTAGGAGTCCGGCATAACATCCATGAAGGATTTCCCCCACGGTCAAAAAAAAAAAAAAGTTTCATATCAAATTTATGTTTTCACCCATTGCGAATGTTTCAACTATAATTAATGAATTAGTTCGTTTTAATTAAACGTAAATATATTATGTTATTCAACAATAGGTCTGTATTCTAATGTAAATAATGAATAAAGCGGTAATTCGGATATGTTATGAATATTATAGATTCTCATACGTTATTTGAAAATTAATAAACATTATACGGGGTTTCGAAGTATTCCACGAACAAAACCGGGGCGGGTCGGCTAGTATACTATAAAAAAATATTAATCTCTGGTCGCGACCTATAGTAGCATAATATGCCCAGGATAAGAATTCGCCCATGTCCAGTTCTTAGACGTAAGTAGGTACATTATCTTTGGTTTATTTTACAGCGAAATCCAGTCCATTTTACTTTGATTGAAATAACAAAACAAACAAACAAACTCAATTTCCTCATTTACAATATTAGTTAACAGTTTGTCCAATATAAATAAAAACAGTTTCGTACTAACACGGCCTTGTTACCCGAAAGTTTAAGAAGACGTACAAACATAACTTTGATGGAAGCCGACCTAAAGTTTGTAAGGTACATGTAGTTATACCGCTCTTCAAAAATGGAGGTTCCCTCGGGGCACGGGCGGATATTAGCGCAGCAGCTGACGGCCGACCAACGGAAGTGTGTAAGTTTCTATTAGTTAAGTACCGCGGGTGCCGCCGCGGCGCTAAGTAATGGACGCCGTGATGGGTTCGTGTAGAGTTGTAGAGGGTGGCTTTGACCATAATTATACTGTATAGACATAAATGTATTGCAAAAAAAATGGCTTGATATACGCGTTATTGGTGAGTGTTTTTTTTAAATAAAAATATACGTAAATTGGACTTCACCTCGCCTGATGGTAAGCTAAAGGCAAAGTCTCGAAAAGAGTGTCACCATCATAAACATATTTTTAAGGCTTCAATCGATAGTGGCAATTATAAGGATCAAAATGTCTCTTACAAACGTGGTAAATTTAACATAACATAACATAAACTCACGCCTGTATTCCCCGAAGGGGTAGGCAGAGGTGCTACGCACCTACATTTCGCCAGTTTATGTTTAGGTTCCAATGTAATAGGTGGCGAGCCTATTGCCATTAACCGGGCACTTATAAACCTGCTATAAATACACACATAACTTCGAAAAGCATCGAGAAGTCATTGGTGTGTGCCATGGTAACCCTCGGATCGAACCCGAGACCTCGTCTCAGCAGTCCATTACCCATACCACTAGGCTACCGCAGACCTGCTAAATAAAGTAAATAAAGTAAATTTGATTACAATTTTTGCGGGTTTTAATCGTTTCAATTATCGGGTGTGTCAAGCGAGTTTTCGAAAATCTCTGAATGCAGTTTTGTTTCAATCTAAAACTAAAGGAATGTTTCCTTTGAGTGAAATCCTCTATCTCCAGTATTTTGAGTACTTTCTCTTGAGCGGGCATGAAAATCTTCCACCCTATGTACCTAGTCTCAGGGTGAAGGCATATTGGCACCTGATGACTGAATACCTACCACTTTATTACTCTATATGAGTTACACGCTTTCATACCCTTTTCAATCCTCGTCTAATACTGAAAATTAAACCCATTTAAAGTCCACAGTACCTCCGTTGTACAATATTTACTTTGGCCTCCTAATTAATACTTCTTCTGAAAGAAGTAGCAGATTAATTAAAATAGGGAAAGTAAGATCTCGTGCGATTTTTTCTTTAAGGAAAATAGAAAAAAGCATTCGTAGCATTTAATTGAGGAACTGTGACGGAATTACGTTGCCTTTGATTTGAACATGGACTAGATTAGATTCTCTTTTGATGTAAGAGATGCATTTACGAGAGTAATATAACTAGTAGATACATTAAAGAAAGACCAAAAAAGGATACTTTTAATTTACGTCTAAACTAAACTTATATTAGAACTGGCTCTAATATATTCCGACTTTATAAGTGAGAAAATAATATTTTGTATACGCCTGTACTATTATATTATATTCTGTGTTTACGGGTACGATGAGGGGCGGGTTATTAGATTAGATATATTTTGTGGATTATGTAATTTTGTCTCTATAATAACTACTTACTTATGACTAGGTCCTACATATCTATATATATATAAAAATCAATGCCACTTTTCGTTGTAATTTTATAACTCAACAACGCCTTTACCGATTTGGCTAATTGTGGTCTTGTATTATTCGTGGGAGTCCAGGGAAGGTTTAAAGGGTAAAAATTCAAATAATTGCCGGGAACCGACATCCACGTGGGCGGAGTCGCGGGCAAAAGCTAGTGTTGTATAAAACAAAGTCGCTGTGGCTGTCTGTCCGTACCCATGTATGCTTAAATCTTTAAAACTACGCAACTGATTTTAAAGCGGTTTTATTAGTAGATATATTGATTCAAGAGAATGGTTTATATGTATAATACATGCTTAATATAGTAGAGCGTGCAGCGGGAACGGGATCTGACGCCACGCGGGCGGAAAAAAATGCCGGTACGAATTTCGCCGGGGCAGCTAGTTATAAATAAAAATCAGTCTTTAAATTATTATTTATTTTAAATTCTTATCCACTGATGGGGACAGGGACAAGATATGGACGGACGAACTAAAAGGCACCTGGAATAGACTGGATGCGCAAGGCGGAGGATCGGGTGGGGTGGGGCAATTTTTATGTAATACTGGGTTATTACAATTCCTTTATTTAAAGCAGTAATGTAGAAATACATCGGCAGAAATGAAATGCTCAAGTTTGACTTGCACCCACGACCTTATAGTGAGAATGCTCTTCTAACTGAGCTATTGAGCCACACCTTGACATAATAAATTTATTAAAAAAACATTCAGTAATGTAGGAATGAATTAAAAAATTGTAAAAATATTTTTGAAACTTCCTCTTTTCGTTGTGAGTTGTCCCATAATGACGTAAAAACTTTGTTAAAAAACTTTGTTTCCTCTTTATAACAATGTGTGTTTAATAACTTTTCCGTTATAACTCATAACGGGAGCATCAGCTCCTACTACAATTTGTCAAGGCAAGCGCTCGTAAATCTTAGTACCTACTCACGAGCGCATACGGGAGATATACAGCTGTCTAGACCTGACTCAGACTTCACTGCATTCTCTACATATTTATATTAGCCAGCTGATGCTTATATTTCCGCCCACATTATCATATTTCTGGTTCTACTCAACCAACCTACTGGTATGGCGAGTTAGATAAAACTACATAGAAGAAAAAACTTCATGTAGTAGGTATTTATCCAAAATTTTATGTTTTAGGCAGGTCTACTGTAATCCATATCCATATCCATACTAATATTATAAATGCGAAAGTAACTCTGTCTGTCTGTCTGTATGTTACGCTTTCACGCCTAAACCACTGAACCGATTTTGATCAAATTTGGCAAAGGGTTAGATTAGACCATGAGAAATGACATAGGCTATGTTTGGTCGCGATAACCGACATCCGCGCGGGCGGAGCCGCGGGCAAAAGCTAGTAACTTATAAACTATCGCATTCAATGATATACAATAATGTTAACGGTAATTAAACAGTCAGCTTGTGACCACGACCGGTGAATACAATAGGTATTTAAAAAAAAAATTTGGAACGCCTTAACTTTTGGTTACCTTTTTTTCACTCGTCTCGTTGCCATTACTTTAGATGAATTGTAGAATGCATTTATATTACCAGCTTAATTTGAGTCACTTAAATTAAGTCACTTTAATAGTGTCATGGAATATTACAATTATTTTGTAATAGTTAACATAAATCTTTTGGCTATAAGTCTACAAAAGGGGTACACACATTTTACTATATATTCACTCACATCTTACAAGCATTGAAACCTTCAAACTCAATTTATACTCGTATCTAGCTCGAAGTACAAACAACAACCATTAACGAATGCAATCAGGCCACCTTGTAACACAGCACCACCACTCAGAACTTGCATCCACCAACAAATCGCGCTAAATCGCATCAATTGACCAATCACCCGCTTTCTTGCCAATTAAAGTTTCGCGGGGACAGAATCTCAAGTGGGGTGCAGGGGTAAGGGGGCTAGCCCGCAAACTTGGCCCCGACTTGGCGGAGTTACCCCAAACTTGTTCTGCTTTATCCGCCGGACTCAGACTCGCCCCGCCTAACTATCCGATCGACTCTCACAAAAGCTTTACTAGTAATTTGTTTAACAGAAGTCCGCCGCTTAGATTTACGACTCACTAGGCTTATAGGGAGTCTGTGGGAGTCTGTTTAGTTCGCCATTCTTCATTGTAAAACTGGCTAGATACTGCTTAGGGGAGTTTATGTTTTACTTGTGTATTTACGGAATTTATAATGTTATTTTTAAATAGCTGTATGTGGCATATTGGTTTGATGATATCTGACTACGATATTGATGTTGAAAATATAACTTTACTAAACTAGTGAATGGTAAAGTAGTAACCATTTTCACGTAGTACTACTACTTGACTCTGTGCTATCGGTCGCTGTGAGCGCTAACTACTAAACAGTAGTAAAGTCTTAGAAATAAGATGCAAGGCCTATGCAAGGCATATTCAAACGATTTAAAACGTTTTTGCTTTTCAATATGTATTTTGTCTTAACCATAATCTTGCACATTTTTTCTAAATGATACAAAATAGACTTCATTCATTCATTTCATGTTTATGTGTGTCTTTTTGTCTGTGAATGTGCCGTGTGGTTTTGTGTGGAGAGTAGAATTTGGTCTACCCCATCTCTTCCCATGCGGTTCGTACAAGGCGACTAAGCGATCGGGCTGTTTAACATCAGATAGATATAATACGGCCTAGGCTCAACCATCCAGGTTCAATCACCCAGGATACACGGCTCGGCCATCAAATAGTGCCCGAAATACGCCAATAGGCTCACCCCCTATTACGTGGGACCCAATACAATGTGAGTGTTAATTTACCCTCTGCCTAACCTTCTAGGGAATAAGGCGTGATTATAATGTATGTGTGACTGTTAATAAAAAAATAAAAGTTATTAAATACCTAAGCAATTGGCTAAGCATTTTACGTGACCATAAAATGTAATTAATCTTGCTGTAATGTCATTACTGTAAGTACAATATATTAATTAGCGCAACAATTTCGTAATTACTTGAACCTCTTGTTCGACCCGAAAGGTTTTGTCGTAACCTGGGGCGAACAAAACGGACCTTTTGATATTTCGCTCAAATGTGTACAACATTATGAACAAGGTTTCAGAACGCTTATTATATATTATATACCTACTTGGTATTGTTGTAATTTAGAGAAATTTCTAATAGTAATGTGATGTATAATCATTTTATTTTATTTTTTACCTCACACAATTTAAATGATCTTAAATGCTTAAAATAGAATAAATGTTCTTGTATCATAATATTTAGCTGTGTTGCTGTAGTAAACGTATGAAAGTGCTAAATTTCAGATTATGTAGCTCTGAATACTGCCTTGAAAACATGAAATGGCATATTCACATCGCAAAGCTTAATACAAGAAATATTCTTGCATCAATTAAAATTACAACCTCACTTAAATGTTTTGTAAACAATATTTACTTAGCTCTCTCAGCCCGCATATGAGAACACTCGCAGTTTCCAAGCAACTTGTACAAATGAATAATGCAAGTATAAAGATTGTAGCAAGCAACAGCAACAGAACATCAAATGCATACGTAAGCATCCTTATAGCAGTTAGGTGCAGTTTCAACTTGTACCCAAGTTTCACAGCAAAAATATTTTTAAAATGCAAATACCGGCATGGACGAACATCAGAAGCATTTCAGAAGGGAGTCTCTGTCTCGCACGTATTAGTTCAGGAATATTCATGCACCTACCGAGTAACAAGTTGCCACACTTCTAGCTGCGACTTCACAAACTTTTGAATTTTTTTTCACACTTTTTGAAAAAGGAAAGTTTCGCATCGGTTTGAATAAGTAACAGTATTTCTGCATTAAACATCAAATGAGTTATTCTTCAAATAAATCTCGAAAAGCACTCGAGACGTTGAAGTGTTTTTACTGTATGAAAACTCGTGGAAGGATAGAAGGAGGTGGGGAGTTCTTCAATCATAAAGGTCTTATTGAAAAAGAGCTCGGATGTGAGAACTTTCTAAGTGTTTTACTAGAGCTAGAGTGAAATCTATTAGTTGGATTAAACCAAGAACACTTTCTAGAAATTTTTATATGACACGTAGTATGTTTAATTTTGCTTACAAAAAGTGATTTTAGACAAAATTCTATCAAACACATATTAATGTTCGGAGCCCTACAAATAATCGTTGTTTCTCCGAACAAATCGGTGTTATTCGAGCGGAATGGTGGGGAAATTTAGAATCTAATAAAGTGCGCAAAAAGCATTATCGATAAAACGGATTATATAATAAATCAGCGGCGGAATCTCCGCGGAATCTCTGTCTTGTGTCCGCGCCTCTAATTGATCCGCCGCTGAACTCCGTACGGAATGTTCTGGAATGTCTTTTGTTTATTTTAGAAAGAACCGTTTGTCTTTACCCATGGAGCTTATAAATCTCTGGAGTACGGTAAACAAATAACATTAAAACAAAAGGTAACAAAAATACAGAAATGACGTGTTCGTGGTTCTATTAATTATTATGTGGTCCAGTTAATGATAATTTTTCCTAGATGAACTTTTCTAGACTACTGTTTAGCGCTTTTTGAACTACTAAAGTAGCAAATAAGAAAACAGACTGCTTTTTCTTGCCAGTTCCCCAGTTTCCAGCAGTTCCCTTCTGCAGGTGGTTTTCTCTCTTAAGGTCCACCACAAGTTCCACCTCTTGTTTAGTAACCGCACATAGCTATGGCATAGAATGAATAATAGTATCTACTACGTGGCTATGGTAACCACTGACCACAGATTGCTACTATAATGAGTCATATTTATTGTATAACTAGCCTTTGCCCGCGGCTCTGCCCGCGTGGATGTCGGTTATCGCGACAAACATAGCCTATGTCAAGGTCTAATTTACCCTTATACCAAATTTCATCAAAATCGGTTCAGTAGTTTAGACGTGAAAGCGTAATATACAGACAGACAGACAGAGTTACTTTCGCATTTATAATATTAGTATGGATTTCCGTCTAAAGCAGGCTAAGAAAGCCAATTTGAGTGAAGGTAATGATATAACTGAACCCGGTACTTCACAAAACTTGGCTTGTAACACTCTCAAAGTGTAAAACTCAAGTATTGTAAATAAACGTAACAATTCACATGACTCCTAGCGGACGCTGTTAAAAGCATCCACAAAACATTACGACATGATATTCAAGGACGAGTATATTTAATATATTTCATATTATTGAACTTGTTCTAAAAGTATAACAATCTTTTTAAAACAAACTCAAAAGTGTCCAACTATAGGACATTTTTACTGAAACTTTTATCGCGACTATCAAAACATCAGGGCCCTTATTTGGCTTGACCAATAGACTTACGCGCATTCGTATAGCCGACACTTTTAAGTTGGTTTGATTTTACATCAGTACTATCTTGAATATTAACCAATTGAAATCCGTCGTCAATTCCTGTTACAAATCATGGTCAAACAGAATAATGTTCCAGAGAAAATTATAACCAAAATATGCAGTGAGCGTGTTGGACGGCAGGGCAATAACCTGTAATATTTTGCGAATTCGTCTCGTATGCTGAGTTTTGAAGAGCATAAAAATGGTTGCAGTACCAGCCCGCTAATTTTATATTTCTGTAGTAGACTACACTTGAGCAGCAATATAGGGTCCATGATAGTGAAAAATTGCTACTTTAAGTGACTGTTAAGTTCTTATAAAAGGGGTTCTGAGTATTATAATTTTGTTATTTAAATTGCATTTTTGTAGGAGTCGTAATATTCACTGGATATTAAACTACGACAAGACGATTAGTGTCGTATTCGACTGTTGCTTCACATGTCGCGGCTTCGATTCTTGCTCTGTGCGAACATTCGTTTGCATAATTATATCTATTTGTACTGGTGGGTGTTTCTTTATTTAATACTAGCTTTTGCCCGCGGCTCCGCCCGCGTGGATGTCGGTTATCGCGACCAAACATAGCCTATGTCCCTTCTCATAGTCTAATCAACCTCTATACCAAATTTCATCAAAATCGGTTTAGTGGTTTAGGCGTGAAAGCGTAACATACAGACAGACAGACAGAGTTACTTTCACATTTATAATATTGGTATGGACTAGCTATTGCCCGCGGCTCCCGCGTATATGTCGGTTATGGGAGCGCCTTATTTCGTAGAAAGAAATTTCATAGAATTTCATTTTACAGAAAATGTTTCATATAACGGCGCGTGTTGATTTTGGCAGTGTTGCTAGTGAAGTTTGTTAATTTAATCGATTTAGTTTGTGTTATATTGTCTATGATAATTACTTTAATTATTTTCTGGTTAGTCGATTTATTTATCAAAGTGGAGCGGGTAACACCGAATAGAGTTGCATGTGTCATAGAGACGGTCGAGTAGAAAATATCATTTTTGGCATTCGGTTGACGGACGACGGCTTGTGAGCACATGCAAACCTATTGGCTCCCCTAATCTCGTTACATTACAGTAATCACCTCATATTTTGTACTGCATTGCAATTTGTTAATTTTAATAGACGTTGCACTGTGTTATCGTGGTATTATTTTACGCCCACTGTGAATAAACGCTCAAGATGGCGGATACACACCAAGAGGTTGTATCAGAGGCGCTCGGCGATCCGTCATCAGAAGTGGTGGGATCCGGGACGACGCAGGAACGCACTTCAGGTCAGAGTATTGTTGATAATAATTATCTGAGCAATGAAAGTAACCATTGGAAATTATTATTTGAAATGCAACAAAACCAAATGATGGAATTGATTCGTGCTATTAAAGAACCAAACGTTAACTGTGTTAAATTAACCTTGCCTGAGTTTAACCCTGAATCTCGCGAGTGTGATGCACGAGCCTGGTGCAATACCGTAGACCTGTGTATGCAAGGAAAACAATTATCTTGTGGAGATTTAATTATTGCTTTGAGTAAATCATTCAAAGGTAGCGCAGCGGCCTGGCTGGCGCAGAATAGTTTTGCTGGCATAACATGGCCACAACTGAAGGATTTATTTCTTGCACGTTTCGATACTGTGGAGACGCCCGCTGCTACTTTATTTAGGCTTTTAAATGAGAGCCCTAAAGATGGCGAATGCTTATCTGCTTATGCTAATCGTTTTTTAAGTACATTGAGCAATCAGTGGCATACCTTAAACAATGACCAGATAGCAATCGCCGTAACAATGGCACACGTTGCTAAGTTTGAGCCAAGATTGCAACGGCTGGCTTTTACTACCGAAATAGACACTCGTGTGAAGTTGCAACAAGAATTAATGGCATATACGTATCGAAAAAGAGGCCCTTCAGTTTTAGACAAGCCAGCTGCCTCGAGCGACGCTAAGAAACCTAGACTAGATATCCCTAGAAGATGTTATACATGCGGCAAGCTGGGGCATATAGCCAGTGATTGCCAAAACAAAAATGCTCGTGATACTTCGCCTCGTTTTCGATTCCAGCCTTCCGGGAGTAATATATCCCAGCAAGCTAAGGACAGCCTTCAGAAGAAACCTTCGACGCTCACGTGCTACTACTGCGGTGAACAAGGACATATTGCGTCACATTGTGCGAAGAAGGAGGCAGACTCAAGCAACAATCGTACGGAGCGCCGTGTGGATATCTGCACTATTAAGCCAGCTGTGGATCAACTCCATACTGAAACCGGTGAGCAGTTCTTGTTTTGTTTCGATTCTGGTGCAGAGTGCTCCTTAATAAGGGAAAAATTAGCAGGTAGGTTTCCCGGTAGGAGACAGCATAATCAAGTAACCTTGTTAGGTATAGGGCAATCCAGTTTGCAATGTAATGAACAAATTCTGTCAACGGTTACTATACAGGGTAATACCATACAGTTATTATTTCACGTTGTACCAGATCATTCTATTTCCGAGGCAATTATGATTGGGAGAGACTTGTTATTACTTGGGTTCTCGGTAGAAATTTTTGAAAAGCGACTGACTTTAAAGAAAATTAAAGTAGTTTCAGTTTGTGATGTAGGAACTAAAGTAAACGATTTTAGCGATATAGAAAGTGATGTTCCTATCGAGTTTAGACACCAATTAATATCATTACTGGAAGCGAACTCTGATTATTTTGTTGAAGGCACCCCCACAGGCAGAGTCACTACAGGACAGCTAGAGATAAAATTAATTGATCCAAATCGTACAGTACAACGTCGGCCGTATCGTTTAAGCCCCCTTGAGAGACAGGAGGTACGTACCAAAATCAGGGAACTCTTGGATGCTGGTATCATTAGAGAAAGCTGTTCACCCTTTGCGAGTCCTATTTTGTTAGTCAAAAAAAAGGACGGCACTGACCGTCTTTGCGTAGATTACCGGGAACTTAATAGTAACACTGTACCAGACCGATACCCACTCCCAATTATTTCTGATCAAATACAAAGGCTCGTGGGGGCCTACTTCTTTACTTCCCTCGATATGGCTATTGGATATCACCAGATCCCCGTTCAACCTGAGTCCATAGAACGTACCGCTTTCGTGACACCTGACGGGCAATTTGAGTATGTTACTATGCCCTTTGGCCTTCGTAATGCCCCCTCTGTCTATCAAAGGGCAATAAATAAAGCGCTGGGATCTTTAACCGAATCGTTTGCTGTAGTTTACATTGATGACGTGATTATACCATCCCGTACGTTAGAACAGGGCTTAGACCGATTGCGTCAAGTTTTGAAGGCTTTAACCAATGCCGGTTTTTCTCTTAACTTAAAAAAATGTGTTTTCATGAAGAGTGAAGTGGAGTTTTTAGGCTATCACGTATCGGCTGGCGAGATACGTCCAAACCCACGTAAGATAAGAGCACTCACAGAACTCGCACCACCACAGACAGTTACTCAACTCCGACAATTTATAGGATTGGCTTCATACTTCAGACAATTTGTAAAAGAGTTTTCTCAAAAAACAGCTCCTCTCTACCGTTTAACGTCAGGTAAAGGGAAAATAGTGTGGACCCCTACGTTTGAAAGAATACGAATGGATATTATTAACATACTGACGGACAAGCCAGTTTTAGTGATTTTTGACCCAGATAAGCCTACAGAACTACATACAGACGCGAGTGCCGAAGGCTACGGTGCCATATTAATGCAAAAAATCGATGATAGGTTGCGTGTAGTTGAGTATTATAGTCGCCGAACTTCCGCTGCAGAGTCAAAGTACCACTCGTATGAGTTGGAAACTCTGGCAGTCGTGAATTCGATAAAACATTTTAGGCACTACTTATGCGGTCGAAAGTTTGTAGTGGTGACTGATTGTAATGCAGTCAAATCTTCCAAAAACAAAATAGACCTTACTCCGCGGGTCCACAGGTGGTGGTGCTTCTTGCAAGCCTTTGAGTTTGATATCGAATATCGTCAGGGTAAAAATATGGGTCATGTAGATTTCTTATCCAGGAACCCATTGCCAGAAACCGTAAGTTCTACAAAAATAGAACAAAAACGTGTTAATCTGATAGAGATCTCAGATAATTGGCTACAAGCAGAACAACGTAAAGATAGTGAATTAAATTCTTTGATCACCAAATTCGAGAGTCATGAACTTACCGACGAAATCTCTAGTACATACGAGATTAGGAGGGGCGTGTTGCATAGAAGGATAGAACGCAATAAGAGAAGTATCTGGTTACCGGTGATACCAAGGGCATTTCAGTGGGCCATTATAAACCATGTGCATGAAAGTATTATGCACTTAGGATGGAGTAAAACCCTAGAGAAGGCCTTTTGTCATTATTGGTTTCCCAATATGAATAAGTACGTAAGAAAGTTTGTAGATAATTGTATAGCGTGTAAACTGTCTAAATCTCATTCAGGGAAAATCCAAGTAGAACTTCATTCCATCCCAAAAGTTATGATACCGTGGCATACTATACACATGGACGCCACTGGTAAACTCAGTGGTAAAAATGACACCAAAGAGTATGTGTTTGTCTCTATCGATTCTTTTACAAAATTTGTTCTTTTGCATCACTCCTTAAACATTGACTCGAATAATGCTATAGTAGCACTAAAGGCAAGCGTATCGATATTTGGTGCTCCTACACGCGTGATCGCTGACCAAGGTAGGTGTTTTGCGTCTAAAGATTTCAAAGACTTCTGTACTTCTCATAATATAATGCTACATCTTATTGCAACTGGCACTAGCCGTGCTAACGGTCAAGTAGAGAGAGTTATGTCTACTCTGAAAAATATGCTAACGGTTGTAGAGACAGCTAATCAGAGATCGTGGCAGGCTGCACTACTTGATGTTCAACTAGCGATTAATTGTACTGTAAATCGTACCACTAAAGCCAGTCCCCTAGAACTTCTAATTGGAAAGGTAGGTAGACCACTTCAGCTTATGACACTAGATACAGACGAGCCGGAAATCGAACTACCCGTGATTAGAGGACAGGCGGCACACGCTATTGAAGCCAATGCTGCGGTAGAGAAAACTAGGTTTGATAAAGGCAAAGCACTAGTTAAAAGATTTAAAGTAGGTGACTATGTTTTGTTAGAGAACCATGAACGAAACAAGACAAAATTAGAACCTAAATTCAAAGGACCTTATCAAGTGAGTGAGCTGCTTAATGGTGACAGATATTTACTCAAGGCATTGAATTCTAATCGAACGTATAAGTATGCACATGACCGCATACGTCCTATGCCTGAGTGCTACGTTCCATTGGAGTTGAATGCTGGCTTGGAAACGCCAACAAACGAAGCCTCATCAGAATGTGCCGATAACGGCGATGGTGAGTAATAAATAGGCCTCACTGGTAAAATTAGCCCAAGTGAGTTTACTTCTCTGTTGCGTTTTGAAATTTCTGTGAGTATTAACTGTGTGGTGTATCTGTCGCAATTGCCTGTGTGGCAGTAGCCTGTGTGGCAATAGCCTGTGTGGCGCTAGCCTGTGTGGCACCAGCCTGTGTGGCAATAGCCTGTGTGGCACCAGCCTGTGTGGCAATAGCCTGTGTGGCACCAGCCTGTGTGGCACCAGCCTGTGTGGCAACAGCCTGTGTGGCGCCGGCCTGTGTAGCAATGACCTGTGTAGCAATGCCCTGTGTGATAATAGCAAGTGTGGCAATGTAAGGAGTGACGAGCGTAGCCGTTGTGATAAAAGTAACCTTTATGGCAAATGTGGCCTGTGTAAGGAACACAGTTTGTCTATTATGACGTAGTACGAGTTTTAGTCAAGCATATGGCGCTAAACTTTAATGATCACTTAGTATAACCACGTGCCATATTTGGTCAGTATGGCCGAGTGAACCGGAATGACAGTGTGGTGTCTGTTTTCTTTCAGAAATTATCGAAGATACACACGAGGACGTGTGAAGAAGCAGGACGGCCGTAACGGCGCGTGTTGATTTTGGCAGTGTTGCTAGTGAAGTTTGTTAATTTAATCGATTTAGTTTGTGTTATATTGTCTATGATAATTACTTTAATTATTTTCTGGTTAGTCGATTTATTTATCAAAGTGGAGCGGGTAACACCGAATAGAGTTGCATGTGTCATAGAGACGGTCGAGTAGAAAATATCATTTTTGGCATTCGGTTGACGGACGACGGCTTGTGAGCACATGCAAACCTATTGGCTCCCCTAATCTCGTTACATTACAGTAATCACCTCATATTTTGTACTGCATTGCAATTTGTTAATTTTAATAGACGTTGCACTGTGTTATCGTGGTATTATTTTACGCCCACTGTGAATAAACGCTCAAGATGGCGGATACACACCAAGAGGTTGTATCAGAGGCGCTCGGCGATCCGTCACATATAATATTTGGTTCTTATATTTTTATTTCGAATATTATTGTTTCAAAGACAATTTACCACAATGAATCACTTTACACAGAAACACAATTTAATGATTTTTTTTTCACATATTTTTGTTTAACATACTTATCAAACTGTAGAATTATTATTTAAGGAATCTTAAAAACAACCACTAACCACCATCTATTTCAAACAGTAAAATTTAGATACATTTTTTTTTCCCGATTGCTTGTAGTAATTTAATTAGATAATACCCCGACTCGGATAGGTTAGGTTAGAAGGCTAGGTTAGGTTAGGTTAGGTTAGGTTAGGTTAGGTTAGGTTAGGTTAGGATCAGCGGGGGCACGCCCCAAGAGCTTTTCAGTACGTCCCCGTCGTGTGCCCTGGACCCCAACGTGACCACCGTAACGGAGTGGCACGTTGGGTGACTAAATCTGAAAAAGCTAATCTTGCGGCAAGCAGTAATACTGTTCTTTGGTGTCCTCTGTCTGTATCGGCACTGTCCTTTTCAGGACG
Organism: Eilema sororculum; assembly: GCA_914829495.1. Taxonomy (NCBI): domain Eukaryota; kingdom Metazoa; phylum Arthropoda; class Insecta; order Lepidoptera; family Erebidae; genus Eilema; species Eilema sororculum. The sequence continues at coordinate 26,584,156 of OU618537.1, forward strand.
ATGTCGAGCACTGGCAGAGAGGATGAGTCGTGCCGGGACCAAGCTCCCGAGCGTCAGGCGCGTGAGCGCAAGGAGAAGATGGCAGTGTCGTGCCGGGACCAAGTTCCCGAAGGACAGACCCGTCGGTGTTCAGTGAGGCTGTCGAGGTTGTCGAGGCCTCCGACACCTGTGCCTTCCATGGCGGGATCCGACATGGATCTCAGTGCGACTTCGTCGCGCGAAAGCAGCGCTACTAACAAAAGACAGCGCAGCGAGGAGGAGACCGCGTCCCCGGTCCTCCAGGGTGCGGCGGTGTCGACCGCGTCCCCGCGGTCACCCCGTGCGAAACGTCTGGCCGTCGAGGAGTTGGACCCCCAGTCGGAGGTGTTCCAATTTCCGGGTTCGGTGGCAGGATCGCGATCGTCTTCAGTGGCGTCGCGATCCTCTAGAAGGTTAGCAGCGGACCCTGCATGGGAGAAACTGCCCACAGATGAGTTGGCGGCCAAGGTCCGTAGAAATATGGACCTTGTGCTGGAGGTCGCCAGCAAGTCGAAAAACTTAAAGGGTGGCTTCATAAAGGCCCTCAAGGATGCGGCATTAGATGTCATTGATGTCGTAGCCGTGCTTGAGGGCCGTAATGTCAACGACGAGGTGGCCACTCTTCGGGCGGAGGTGGAGAGGCTTCGAATGGAGGTTCGTTTTCTCCGGGAGGAGAAGACAGCGGCGCAACCAGCCGCTGTGGCTCCACTGGAGGAGATGTCGCGGGCCATCATGGACCGCGTGCTGTCCGCGGTGGACGCGAGGTGGGCGGGCTTGGAGCCCAGACTCCTGCCGGAGCCACGCCTCCGCCCGCCCCTAGCCTCTGATGCCAGGCGCAAGGCCGACCCGAAACCCGGTCCATCGGCTCTCCCGCAGCCGTCACCACCACCTCCTTCTAAGTCGTCACCGCCACCCCTTCGCCCGAAAGCGGGTTCGTCGAAGGGAAAGGGAAAGGGGAAGAAGAGCACCCCCAAGGAGAGCGAGCCGAGGCCGCTGCCGCCTGCCCCGTCGTCAATGGACGAGGGGTGGGTGACGGTAGCCAAGCGGCCGAAAAAGAAGAAGGCTGGAGCGCCGGCTGCTGTCCAAAAGGCCAGCACGTCGGCCCGTACTGCAGCTTCCTCTGCACCCTCTTCTCCTAAGAAGAAGAGGCGTACACGCAAGAGGAAGGGACCGCGTGCACCCCGCTCTTCGGCAGTAGTGATAACGCTGCTGCCGGAGGCCTCAGAAAAGGGCGCTACGTACGCGGACGTCATCCGGGGGTTGAAGTCGCAGGTTGACCTGCAGGACTTCGACATCCCCCAGATGAACTTTAAGAAGGCGCAGACCGGTGCTACCATATTGGAGGTGGCCGGTGACTCCAGCGGTGAGAAGGCCGATAGGCTGGCGGCGCGCCTCCGGGAGGTGCTCGGCTCTGAGACGGCGAGCGTATCCAGGCCAGTCAAGTGCGCAGACTTGCGCATTGCTGGTCTGGATGACTCTGTGACGAGGGAGGAGGTGGCTGACGCAATCGCGCGCCGCGGAGGCTGCCCTCCCCTGAACGTCAAGGTCGGCGAGATTCGCCGAACGTTGAGGGGGAGTGGCACGGTGGTGGTGAGCTGCCCCGTGGAAGCGGCCATGAAAGTGTCGTCTGGGCGTCTAAAAGTGGGCTGGGTCTCTGCTCAAGTAACTCTGCTTGAGCGAAGACCCATGAGGTGCTTCCGGTGCCTGATGTCAGGACACGTCAGGTCACAGTGCACCTCACAGGACGACCGCGGTGAAATCTGCTACCGCTGCGGTCGTCCTGGCCACAAAGCCGCGGCATGCTCGGCCGACCCCCACTGCGTCATCTGCGCAGCAATGGGTGGTGGACCGAGCAACCATATAGTAGGCGGCAAAGCATGCCGCGGGACAAAGCCCAGAAAGGGCAAAAGGGCGGCCGGAAGGACCCCGGCTGCCCTAGTTCCCGTGGCAGCGACGCCCCCGCAAGGGCGAGAGGAAGCGATGGAACCGTAATGGATGGTATCCCCCTTCGCTTCCTCCAGGCGAACTTGAACAACTGCGCCCGGGCGCAGGACCTCCTCCTGCAGTCCATGGCGGAGTGGGCCATTGATATGGCAATTGTTTCCGACCCGTACTTTGTCCCTCCTCACGGTCTGTGGCTGGGGGACACAGACGGGTCGGTGTGTGTTATCGCGTCTGGGACACAGCGAGTGGCGCCCCCCTCCCTCATTTCCAGGGGGAGGGGCTTCGTGGCCTGTGGGTGGGGGAGGTACATCATCATTGCGGTGTACTTCCCTCCCAGTATGAGACTGGCCGAGTTCGAGACGGCGCTGGACGTGGTGGGTGCCCTGCTGGGGCAAATCTCACCCCGTCTGGCGGTGGTCGCCGGGGACTTCAATGCCCATTCCACGGCTTGGGGTTGCCCCGCGGCCGCAGCCGACGAACGCGGCCGGTTGCTGGAAGAGTGGGCCACGACGACCGGCCTGACGATCAGTAACCGTGGGTCGGTCGACACGTACGTGACACAGCAGGGGAGGTCCATCGTGGACATCACGTTCACGACCCCTGCCGTCGCACTGGCAGTCCGGGACTGGCGAGTCCTGGACGACGACGTGGAGAATCTAACGGATCATCGGTACATCCGTTACGATGTCTCCACGGGCCAGCACGTGGTGAGTCCCAGACGCGAGGGGCCGTCCGCCAAGAGGTGGGTCCTGGGGTGCATAGACCGGGAGGCGTTGAAGCTGGCGTCGATCGTCCAGTCATGGGCGACTCCTCCGGCGGAAGTAGGAGTCGAGGAGGAGGCCGAATGGTTCGGGAGCGCCGCGTCGCAAATCTGCGACGCGTGCATGCCTCGGGCCAAGCCTCGACTCCCCAACCGGAAGGTGTACTGGTGGACGCCGGAGATCGCTGAACTGCGATCTCTGTGTGTTGCGAAACGTCGCCGGTACACCCGGTACCGCCGCAGGGCGCGGCGGGTACCGGAGGAGGAGGCGCAGCTGTACGCCGACTACCGGTCGTGCGCTCAGTCCCTCGGAGTGGCAATAGGGGACGCGAAGGAAGCTTCGAGGGCGTCTCTATTAGCCACCCTTGACCGGGACCCCTGGGGGCGGCCCTACAAGGCGGTCAGGGCTAAGCTCCGTCCATGGGCGCCTCCGATCACGGAGTGCCTGGAGCCGAGAGTGCTGGGGGAGGTTATCTCCTGCCTGTTTCCACAGGGGGAGGAGGGGTTCGTTCCCCCGGTGATGGCTCCGGCGCGCAGAGAGGAGGTCGTGACGGAGGTGCCGCAGGTCACAACGGCGGAGTTGGCCGTGGCCGTCAGGCGGGTCCAGGAGAAAGGTGTGAAGGCTCCTGGACCCGATGGAGTTCCCGGACGCGTTTTGGTGGTCGCGCTCCGGGAGCTCGAGGAGCGGTTCTGCGGGCTGATGAGTGCGTGCCTGCAAACTGGGCAATACCCGGTCCGGTGGAAGACGGGCAGGCTCGTACTCATCAAGAAGGAGGGTCGGCCCGCGGAATCGCCCTCGGCGTACCGACCGATAGTGCTGCTGGACGAGGCGGGTAAGCTCTTTGAGAGAGTGTTGTTCGCTCGCATCGTCCGGCACCTCGAGGATGGAGGTCGCGGCCTGTCCGACTACCAATATGGTTTTCGGCCACGTCGCTCGACCGTCGACGCCGTCCTTCGGGTGAAGGCGCTGGCGCAAGAGGAGGTCCGCAAGGGCGGGGTGTTATTGGCGGTGTCACTGGACATCGCCAATGCGTTCAATACCCTGCCCTGGGAGTGCATACGGGAGGCGCTCAAATACCATGATGTGCCTCCCTACCTCCGCAGGATTGTCGGCGCCTACCTATCGGAGCGGTACGTGGAGTACCCAGGAGAGGGTGGCAGCCTTCACAGGTGGGCCATGTGCCGCGGTGTTCCGCAGGGGTCAGTGTTGGGGCCCCTCTTGTGGAACATCGGGTACGACTGGGTACTCCGAGGAGCTCGCCTCCCGGGCGCCAACGTGACCTGCTACGCAGATGACACGTTGGTTACTGCCCGGGGGGCGACCTATGAGGACGCCGCGCGCCTCGCCACTGCGTCGGTGGCCATGGTCGTGCGGCGAATAACGATGCTGGGACTCGAGGTGGCGCTCAACAAGTCGGAGGCCATTTGTTTTCATGGCCCTCGGCGAGCGCCACCGGCGGACTCCCACATCGTAGTGAGTGGCACCCGGATCGAGGTCAAGTCTGAAATGAGGTACCTTGGGCTTGTCCTCGATCCACGATGGAGCTTCCGCGCTCATTTCAACCGCCTGGTCCCCCGTCTGCTCGGCACGGCCGTCGCCCTTCGGCGGCTGATGCCGAACCTAGGGGGACCCCAGACGAGCAGCCGCCTCCTGTACATGGGAGTGGTGCGGTCGATGGCCCTATACGGGGCCCCCGTGTGGGTCGAAGCCCTGACGGCACACAACATCGCCCTCTTGCGACGTCCGCAGAGGGTGATGGCCGCCGGGGCGATAAGAGGATACCGCACCATCTCATTCGAGGCGGCTTGCGTTATGGCGGGCTCCCCTCCGTGGGAACTGGAGGCCGGTGTCCTCGCGTCAGTGTATCATTGGCGCGAGGAGGCCCGGAGCCGGGGTGAATTCCCGGCACCTTCGGAGGTGGGAGAGCGGAGGCTCCATGTGAGACGGTTCATGCTCCGGGAGTGGGAGCGGCGGCTGGCCAATCCCACGGCCGGCAGCAGGACCGTCGAGGCGATCCGTCCGGTCCTCAGAGACTGGATGGACAGATCGCGGGGGTCGGTAACGTTCCGCATGGCGCAGGTCCTTTCGGGGCATGGATGCTTCGGAAGCTACCTGTGCCGGGTGGGACGAGAGCCGACCAGTGGGTGCCACCACTGTGGCGGCGTTGATGACACGGCGCAGCACACCCTAGAGGAGTGCCCCGCGTGGGCTGGGGAGCGCCGTGCTCTCATCGCCGAAGTGGGGACGGACCTCTCGCTGCCGGCCGTAGTTCTGTCTATGGTCGACGGCGGCGATGAGGCGTGGGCAGCGGTTCAGACCTTCTGCGAGACGGTTATCTCGCGGAAGGAGGCGGCGGAGAGGGAGAGGGAATGTGACCCCCTTTCCCTCCCACAGCGCCGCAAGAGAACCGGGGCTCGGAGGAGGCGGTACCACCAACTCCTCCCCCCCTAACCGGGCCGGGCAGTAGACGCGGGGGCGTCTGCTGCCCTTACATAGGCCTCGAGGTTGAAGGCGCACGTCGTGTCGCGTGTGCCTTGCCTAGGCGGGCGGCAGAAGGACTCCTCTTCTGCCGCACCAGAGACGGGCCTGCCGCCGAACAGTGGCAGGCGACCCACACGACGATGGCGGAAGATGTTGTTCCCGCCATCGTCGATATGTGGTGAAGACGGACACCGTGGTGGTTTAGTGGGTAGTCTGGCCTCCCTCAGAGCCTCAGAGGCTAGGAGTCCCACACGAAGCCCACCCCCTGCCCCCGCGGTGGGTGAGCGAAGTGCCTAAACGCATTCCACCACGAAAAAAAAAAAAAAAAAAAAAAAAAAAAAAAAAAAAGGTTAGGATCAGCGGTTCAGACCTTCTGCGAGACGGTTATCTCGCGGAAGGAGGCGGCGGAGAGGGAGAGGGAATGTGACCCCCTTTCCCTCCCACAGCGCCGCAAGAGAACCGGGGCTCGGAGGAGGCGGTACCACCAACTCCTCCCCCCCTAACCGGGCCGGGCAGTAGACGCGGGGGCGTCTGCTGCCCTTACATAGGCCTCGAGGTTGAAGGCGCACGTCGTGTCGCGTGTGCCTTGCCTGGGCGGGCGGCAGAAGGACTCCTCTTCTGCCGCACCAGAGACGGGCCTGCCGCCGAACAGTGGCAGGCGACCCACACGACGATGGCGGAAGATGTTGTTCCCGCCATCGTCGATATGTGGTGAAGACGGACACCGTGGTGGTTTAGTGGGTAGTCTGGCCTCCCTCAGAGGCTAGGAGTCCCACACGAAGCCCACCCCCTGCCCCCGCGGGGGGTGAGCGAAGTGCCTAAACGCATTCCACCACGAAAAAAAAAAAAAAAAAAAAAGGTTAGGTTAGGTTAGAAGGCTAAGGCGAGAGCTCCGCTTCGCTTCGCCCTCGTGGTAATTTTTTTTTAAACCACCCAGAAAATATCTTTGCGCAAATAAGTTTTATATGAAATAACCAATATAAAAAAGAAGAATATTTGATTTGTTATTCTATGAAATGATTATTCTAACATTAAAATTTATGTGAAACAAAAGTCAATGATTTAAAAATCTTTAAAGTAAGTATTATGTATATTGATTATTCTATGAAACGAAATTATGCGAAACATTTTCTGTAAAACGAAATTATATGAAACTTTTGTCTATAAAACAACGCACACCCGTCGGTTATTGTAACCAAACCTATGTGGTAATTCAGGATGTCAGCTAACTACATACCAAATTTTATTAAAATCGTCCCAGCCGTTTAGACGTGAAAGAGTAACAAACATACATCCATACTTACAAAATTTCGCGTGTACAATATTAGTAGGAGGTACTTATTTTACTACCTTAACCTCTCTAACGTCTAAGTTAACAACAGTTTTGCGGGTATATCCGGCTCGAAGGACCATTTAAATGTACGGGTAATTTGTTACTCATACAATTAATAATATAATTGGATATGATAATACTTTTTAGATAGATCAAACTGATATATTATGTAACAAAGGGTCTAAAATTATGAATGATAGATGAGAACGCGTGGAATGCTTGCTGACCGAATGCGAACTGAAATTAATTGCAAAATAATCAGAACTTTGAAGTTAACAAATATGATGATGCGTGCATTTACATGGTTTTGTAATTACCTCGAACGTTACAACAGTGCTCTTATCGATACAGTAATCGCCACTCTACTATTACCTCCGCCAAATCCTTCCATCCATATACCATCCAACTTGTACCTCATTTTTCCGTCCCACATAAAAGATAAACAAACATAAATGTTTTACATTCAAATTTCAAATTCCCATTTACCTGTAGAACATGGGCCCCGAGCACGACCTCGCTCATTGCCTGTACCTGTACCGAACAAACTTTTTATTATAAATAAGACAGGCGGGCCGTTGGAAAGTTCGGAAACTGCAATTAATATCGTCCGCTGTCGTGAGCTGTGAACATTGCAAGCTTCCCTATGATGTAAAAGGAGACTACATTGGTTGTGAAACGGTTGTGTGGCTGTTGTTAAAGTGAGAAGCTAATGACTGACTGTATTGCCAAGTTAAAGATATAAATAAAAAAAAACAGATAGAATATTAAAGGCCGGCGCCCAGTGCCGGCATCGGCAAGCATCAGGATTTGTAATTGTCGAATAACAATAGATCTTTTTGTTATAGATATAAGATTGAACTTTAATTGGTAACCAGAGCGCTGCAGAATGCCGATAGATGCCGATGATAGTCGACGATCGTCATTGAAATTTCAATTTGATGTTGATAGTGATAAAATCTATTATGGTTGGCCAAAAAAATCCTGAAGCTCGCCGATGCCGATAATGGGCGCCGGCCCTAAAGAAGTATTTCTCCCACTGGTTAGGTACATTGAACTCATTGAAAATAGTACTATTTATATTTGGTCCGTCAATTGACTGCACCCCGCTAGATTGCAATAAAGCTGACGTGCAATCCAGAAGATACAGACAGTACAAATTGTTGTTGTATATAGGTAATGCTGGTCGATGACAATTATAAATTAGTGATTGTATTATTGCGTCAGTCCTATTTTCTCATTCTTAGGTTTTTTACTTCGGAGTCCAGGCTTCACTTTTTCTAGTGTAACTGCGACGCGACTGCCATATGATATACTATAGTTAGATCGATTTTAATTTTTTTAGGGATCCCCTCGTAACAGCTGCTATAAGAAGTCCGCATGGCGAATCTTGACGTGATCAAGGCACGGACGGGTCTCAATGTCTTGAGAATGTTAACCCAATCCATAGACGGTTTGGCTAGTATTACTATACCTACTCAGTTATTACATAGCTACGAGCCCCTCAAAAAAAATACCTGTTGTCTGTATTTCAGCTCTAATATACAGGCAACTTTCAAAAATAGTGATGAAAACTGATCGCTGGTTTTATCTCATTTCTAATTAAGATTCTGTCTACTCATCAGTTTTACTTTTAATGTTTTTGCTTTCAACACAATACAATGACTTCATTTCCATCTGTTTGCTTTTTCATGATATATTTTATCGTCTCATATTGAAATTTCTAGGAAAAATAAAAAAAATACTAGCTGTTTCCTGCCGCTCCACTGGATTTCTGATCTCGTTCCCGCACCTATGAAACCTCAACTCACTCACTATTTCTTTCAACTTGTCAACTTTCATACTTTTTATATTAGAAGTAATTTTTAATGTAAGTAGTAATTGTCGGACTTATTTTCATCACAACACGTTAGGCGTGTTCGCGACATAATCATGCATGTAATGTTTCCAACTTTAATATGTGTTGTGCAGCGAGGGGCGGGCGGGGCATTCCGGCGAGCAGCTCAAGAATGCACGTCGAGTGGTCCGCGAGGTGCGTTTATTGCATTTTTGAGTGCGCCCCTCCCCCTCTCCCGAACGTCGCGATAGGAATACCGTGGTGTGGTGAAATTATAGGACAAATCTAAGCATAATCATTTTTAAATTTAGAACATAACAGAAATATAAATCGAGTTTGTATTTTAAAATGATTGAAGCAGAAAGTTTTTAAACTGTACTTCAGCTGCTCGTATTTTTTCCAGTTCTGTTTGGATTTGGTAAGAACAATTACAGTTTCGAGATAGTGTAGGTACTCGAAAATTTGCTTTATATTATATTATTGTTGGCTGTTAATAATGACAAGGCTTAGAGTATAAGGAATATGTTTAGTTACAATCAATCAATCAATTAGCCCACCGCAAACCACTGCTGGACACAGGCCTCTCCCAATGTGCGCCATTTCATCCGAGCCTCCGCCTTCCGCATCCAGCCTATCCCTTACTAGTTTACAATACAATAAAATACAACATCCTAAATAAAAACCTACAATACCCGTATCCTATTGTTAAGGAAGTTTGAGGCGATTGAACTGAAATGAGGATAGTGTTAGACACAAAAATAGTTCTTTATTTGAAAACACAACTATTTATAATAATAGTTTATATTGAGGTATGTCTGATGACTTTGAGACGATCGATAGGATATAAGACAAAAATGGTTCTAGACCCTAAAATAGGTTCTTATAGGTCGCGAGGCTTCATCTTCTTCGTGTCAGTGGCAACAATTTAAATACTTAGATAATAATAATAGGTCGCGAGGCTGATGTACTAATCAGTATTCCACGTGCATATCTAGTATTACATGGCATGTAATAATATTGACCAGAACCTTATCTACGGTAAAATCTCGGTTCCCGTCGGATTTGTCCCCATAGTTGTCACAAGCCATGGTCACTGCATTCATCTGAAACTTGCAAGAGGCCTTACGCCTAGCGAGTTGCTCTCGTTTGCTGATGCATGGCGTCCCCGGATCCCTCCAGTCATTACCAGGCATTTTTAATCAAGTTCTAAACAAACAATATAACTACTTTTGTGAAGTTGGGTTTTCTTTGGAATATTTACGTTGTGAAAGTTGTGTATAGGTGAGAACGGTAACTGCTGTACAATCAGTAGCTATTTGATTTGTTTTAGATGTTACTTATTTGTGAAGTATTGGAGATAATTGAGTTCTTGAACAAATTACGGCTCTTTTGTATCAATAGTTTAAAAAAAAAGATTATATAATTGTGTTGATAGCTGGTGGAGCGCTTATGTACTTTCTTAATTATTTCCCACATAATTTAATTGTATTTAAATTTTTGTAATTTAAAAAAACCGCTTCTGTGAACGAATAATGTTTGAGTATTGGCGCTCATTTGTTGACCACTTAGTGTTGAAGAAGGCCAATAGATGGCGCTGTGCACAGATTTTTCGAACTATACTTTGAGACTAGTTCCTACGAGCGACACTCTCAAGCTTCACGGCGGACGATCTGCCCGCGCATTTTTTCTCGTCTCTGACCCGCTGCCGCTCCGAACGGAAGTTGAGTACTTCAACTCCTCGTTTCTTTTTCTGTGTAATTCTATAAGTTCCTTTGGCCACATTCTCAAGTCAGTATAAGTGAAGTGTATCGGAAGAAAACGACTAACTCAAGAAGGTCACCGGCCGGTCGACACCTACCTACCCACCAGCACGTGCCAGGAACCACGCCTGTTTACAGCTGAATCCTCACGAGGTGGAACTCAGGTCAGTGCCGGTTCTCTTGCGTTTTCATTCATAGAAGCGGTCACATGTGTATTTTCTTTCTATTACAACCAAACTTCAGGTCACAGGTTCTTATACGCTCTGTGTGCAAACACACCAGTGGTCGGACTATTTACACGTCCTACCATAATTTATGGTCCTTCGAGCCGGATAGGCCAGTAAATAACATATTCACGTAATTATTGGTGAATAATATTTCTTTCCTATTCATTGAATTAAAAGATTCACGTAATTTTGGTGAATTCTTTCCGCCATCTTAGTTTCATTACTTTCATTCGCTAACAGATTTACGTAAATTATTTGGTAAATTCTGCATTTAAAACGCTAAATCTACGTAATAATTGGTAGATATTATAATAGTTGGTGATTTACGTATTAATTGGTAAATACTCATCATTCTATTCACATACGCGTAACTTTGTAGGTACCTATCTAGGTACGTAGGTAGTTACATTCCCGCTCCGCCGTGCTACTTGCGCTATTATATAATAAGCAGTAGTACAATTTTCAATAAAAAGTATATCTAAACTGTTTGTGTTAGATAATCTTCTTGTTATATTCCAATAGGTAGGTCCTACCTATCGTTAATTTGCAAACATGTCGTCAGATCTCGAAACGAAGCTTATTATGTTGAATCAAAAAAAGGAATTATTGTTTGCACGCATTACTCGTTGGTATAAATCGTCGAAATCCATTGTTTGTTTTGACATAACGACGCCATCTAATGAGGATTTTTTGGCTGAGATCGAGACCATCGATGATGTTCGCGATAAGTTCGAGTCGATTGTAGATCAAATAAATAGCTCAAATTTATCATTAGAATCCCCTGTGGAATCCGACTATTCTTGCCTTGACTCATTTGATGAATTGTATTCGAGAATAAAACGCATTAGAAATAAATTATCTACTCCCAAGGTCAAGGAGGTCGCCTCACACGGGTCGAGTAATTCGAACGCGTCTGTAGTGAAATTGGAAATGCTTGTTATTCCGAGTTTTGACGGACGCCCTGAAAACTGGAATACATTTTATCAGTCCTTTAAGGCCAATATTCATTCAAACAAACAATTGTCTGATTCGCAACGTGTGCAATACCTATTCTCAAAACTAACCAATGACGCATTAAAGTTCACTGCCGGTATTGTTCCGTCAAGTGAGACCTACAGTATAGTTTGGGACGCCTTGGTCAAGAAATACCAAGATAAACGCTCATTAGGTTCATATTATCTTAATAATATATTAGACTTAAAGAATTGTTCACCTAGTGTGAACTCACTTGATTAATTTATAGGTATATATTCCTCCTCTATCGCCGCGCTTAAAGAGTTAGGTATAAATGATTTAACGGACTTCATGTTTCTACAATGTGCCTTGAGGAAAATGGACACTCTAACCATCCAGGTGTTCTGTTCGAGGTGTCGATATACCTACGACGCAACAGCTGATCGACTTTGTACAAGATCATGCTAAGATGATTGAACGGTCAAACCCGCGGTCTTCATCATATGCGAAGTCGTCCACTGCTGGGACGCCACAGTCTAGTGATAGGCGTGTACAGCGTAATTCTAAGTCGTTTGTTGTCAGTGAGCCGATTAATAATAAGTCGAATGCGCCCGCCGCAGTTAACGCGTCCTGTTGTTTATGTGGCGGCAGCGACCACCGACACCTGTATGACTGCGCTCAGTTTAAAAATATGCAAAATGCAAAGGCTAGATATGAGTTTATTAAATCTAAGCGTGGTTGCGTGAATTGTCTAAGCACATTACATAATCTCCCGCAATGTAAAAGTACGTCAGTTTGCTTCTGTCAGAAAAAACATCATAAATTATTGCATTTTGATAATAATGTTAATAATTCGCACTCGCAAGCGACGACTGTTGTGTGGCTCACAGAATAACTTAATAACATTGTCCTGTTGTCGTTTATTAAATTTACCAATAATACCAATGAGTAATTCTGTTGTCAAAGGTGTTGGTTCCACTTCGCACCCGATAGTAGGCTATGTGTATTTGGACATTGAATCTCGTATTTATGCAGATCATAATTATACTATACATGCGTTAGTTATGAATAGCCTTACGGATCAATTGCCCTCGCAATTAATTAAGTGTGATCGCGAGTTAAATCTTCGCGATTTACCGCTTGCTGACTTAAGCTGGAACATTCCAGGAAACATTGATATAGTATTAGGTGCACAGCTCTTCCCGTATATCTACTTAGGAAATAGAGTCGAGTGTGGTCCCAGTGCCCCTTGTGTACTATCAACCGCGTTTGGGTATGTACTTATGGGTGATTACCCACGTAAAGATGTTGTGCCTACAACCGCATCCTTTTCTGCGCTAGCACTAAATGATTTAGTGCAAAAATTTTGGGAACTTGACGAAGTTCCTGTGAAGCGCCTATTGTCTCCAGAAGAAACCAAGTGCGAGAATATTTTCACATCTACTGTGACTCGCGATGACGTAGGTCGTTATACTGTTGCGCTGCCGTTCTGCAAGGATCCCTCTGAACTAGGGAACTCGCGCGGCGTCGCTCACCACCGGTTTTTGTCGCTCGAGCGTAAACTTCGTCAATAACCAACCGTACGCGAAAATTACAATAAGGTTATTCAGGATTATTTAGATAACGGATATCTTAGTCTCGTTGATGACTCTAATTTGTCTATGGATGGTTATTACATACCACATCACGCAGTAGTTCGACATGACAAACCGATGTCACGTATTGTGTTAGACGCAAGCGCTAAAACCCACACTGGTCTTTCGCTCAATGATATTTTACATATTGGTCCCAATTTACAGGCAGACCTGTTTTTATTATTAATAAATTTTAGGCTGTTTCCTATCGCAATGAACGCTGACATAAAACAACATTATTTACGTATTGGCGTACCTGTTGACCATCGTAAATACCTGCGCATCTTATTCAGGTTCAAGGAATCGGATGAAATTCAGACCTATGTGTTTAATCGACAGGCGTTTGGTCTGAAGTCAAGTCCATATATAGCTATACGTACTGTGCGTCAGCTGGCTACTGACATGAGTCCGCACTTCCCTGACGCCGCGAAAGTGGCAGAGACCTGTCTGTATACTGACGATTTAGTTCATTCCGCACCTGATGAGGACACTGCTGTACACTTAGCTCGCAACTTGATAAAACTGTTCAAGGCTGGCGACTTTGACTTAGTGAAGTGGTCTAGTAATTCTTCTGTGCTGCTAGACTCACTTCCTGATACTCACCGCAAATCGCTTGAGTTTGATGTTGGCAGTCATGTCGCAAAGGTTTTAGGTCTCTCGTGGGAGCCGTGTGGAGATAATTTTTATTTCACATCCACCTTGGTAGATGAGAAGTGCACTAAGAGAAATATACTCTCTATAGTTGCGCGACTATTTGACGTGCTCGGGTTGGTGGCACCTGTGATACTCTACGCCAAGTTGTTAATTAAGGAACTTTGGCTTAGTAAGAGTGATTGGGATGACCCTGCTCCAGAGCATATACGCTCACGCTTTTCCGCTCTCGTTCAAGAATTAAAATTGCTTGACACATTAAAAATTCCGCGATATATAGGTGTCGAAGTTGATTGCGAATTACGTCTTGTCGCATTTTGTGATGCCAGCCTGAATGGCATGGGATGTGTTATTTATGCACATTGTACCTACCCATCTAGCATTCAAACTCGCATTTTGTGTGCGAAATCAAAGGTCACTCCGACAAAGATTACTACGCTTGCTCGATTAGAGTTATGTGCTATTTTGCTTATGTCAAAGTTAATAAGAACTGTACGTGATTCGTATGCATTACGCATTCCCGTTACTGACATTTACGCCTTTTCTGATTCCACGATTGCCTTATCATGGGTTCACTCGTCACCACATCGGTGGTCGATTTTTGTTAGCAACCGGGTCGCTCAGTGTCAAGAAAACTTGAACGCTAAACATTTTATCACGTCGCCGGAGCCATTAACCCGAGTGATTGTCTATCACGCGGCATGCTCCCCTCGCAACTTTTGACTCATGATTTGTGGTGGAACGGTCCAGCATGGATCCGCGGCCCCCCTGATGAATGGCCTATTAAGTCATTCTCTCCCGCCAACTGTTCTGACTTACCTGAGCATAAGGCAAATGTGTTAAGTGTGACAACAAAACACACAGAGTCGCCATTGTTATGTACATTAGCACAACGTGTTTCTTCTTGGCAGAAACTACTACGCATCATTGCATACGTTTTAAAATTCGCACGATTTAAATCTAAGATCGAACCTCATTCTGTATCAGGATTGTCAATAGCTGAGACGGCATTGATTCTCGCCGTTCAATCAGTTCACTTTGCTGAAGATATAAAATTGATAAAGGCTGAGAAGTCACCCTCGAAGAAGCTGCTGCGTCTTGCAGTCTTCTTAGATGAAGAAGGCATTTTGCGCATAGGTGGCAGACTTTCTAAATCGATGCTTCCATTTGAAGCTAAACATCCTGTCCTTCTCCCTAAACGCGATCACGTTGTTGATCTAATAATTCAGCATTTTCACGTTGTCAATTGTCATACTGGACCTGGACTCCTCATGTCTATCATACGCCAACGCTTCTGGATATTAGACGCTAGAACTGTTGTCAGATCTAAGTTACAAAAGTGTAACATTTGCTTTAAATGCAATCCAACGCACCCTACACCAATAATGGCTGATCTGCCCAATTATCGTGTATCAGAAGCCAAAGCCTTTTGTCATACTGGGGTTGATTACGCTGGTCCAATAAAGACCATACTTTCTCGTCGTAGAGGTCAGCATTCTCAAAAGGCATACATTATATTGTTAATCTGCATGGCCACACGTGGCCTTCATATCGAATTGACCAGTGATTTAACCACTGATTGGTACTTACAAACGCGCTGTAACCAAATTGTATCCTATCCCAACGCAATAACTTACAACGCTAAATAGAATCTTAAACTTTAATTTTTAACTCAAACTTTAAACATACTTTAGATAGAATATTGTTAGTCTAAGTTGTTATTTTAGCTATGTGTATTATTATGTTATACAAATTCACTATGGGCTCTAATCAGCCAGTGTTCGCTTGTTTGTTTCGTAACATCTTGCGACGTTCCAAAGCCGGGTGCATGGTGGAGCGCTTATGTACTTTCTTAATTTATTTATTTATTTATTTATTCTTTATGCACGAAGTACATAGGCGGACTTAATGCCGTAGGCATTCTCTGCCAGTCTACCATAGGGTGGTGCAGAGCTATTACGAGGTAGGCGCATATAAATGTGGGAGGAAATATAATAAACCCATTAATACAAATTTATGAATAAAACAATGTATATATAAAATAAAAAAATATACAAATAGAATAAAATACATACCGGTTATACTAAAATAGATATACATGTATATATATATATACATATATTTATATATACTTAAATAAATAAGAGTAGAAATATCATTATCGTTGAGACGATGATTCTGCCAATTCTGTGGTGATCAATTGCCGTACCTTGGACTTGAACACATCGCGGCTCGTGCTCTTCCTGATCTCCAGAGGGAGTGCGTTCCATAGACGAACAGCCTCAACAAAAAAAGAAGAGCCTAAAAAGTTAGTTTTATGACAGGGAAATGCGAGTAGCCGGTTGTCAGTAGAGCGAAGATTTTTAACATTGTTGGAACATAGGAGCTGAAAATAGGAAGTTAAGTAAGTAGGGATAGTGGGAGAGTTAAGGATATTGTAAAGAGTAGTAAGTGCGCGTAACTTACGGCGAGGACGGATAGTTAACCAATTGAGCTGCGAGCGGAAAGACGACACGTGGTCATATTTACGAAGATTGAAGATAAATCGAATGCAGTTATTGAGAAGACGGTCTAATTTATCGAGAAGGTCTGCATTCAGGTCAAAATAGCACACATCACCATAATCTATTAGCGGAAAGATCAAACTTTGGGCCAGCGTAACTTTCGTTCCAGTTGGCAGGAAGTTCTTCAGGCGGTACAGAACTCTAAGTCTACCCGTAATTTTCTGGCTCATGCTCGTTACCTGCACTCGCCAGTCTAGGTTGGAGTCGAGATGCAGTCCCAGGTCCTTTACTGAAGAGCTGTAAGGTATAGTTGATCCGTTATAAGTAATAGGTGGCAGTGTCGAAGTATCGACTCCACTCATCAACCTACCGCTGCCCACTATGATAGCCTGACACTTTGATGGGTTAACGGCTAACCCAAATTTGGTGGACCAATTTCCCAAAACTTCAAGATCCCCATTCACCTCGCGTATGGCTTGAGAAATCTCACCAACAGGTGCTTGAGCGTATAGCTGCAGGTCGTCTGCATACAGATGATACGCACATCGAAGATTGTAAGTAGCAAGATTAATAAAAATAGAGAATAATAATGGAGAGAGAATACCGCCTTGAGGGACACCAGAGGTGAGATCACACCAGCGCGATGTGGACTCATCAATGCGAGTACATTGCTGGCGCCCCTGAAGATAGTTTGAGAAAAATTCCAGTGCATCCGCTGAGATCTTAAGATGGGAAAGTATAGCTAACAGGATATCATGATTGACTGTATTAAAGGCGTTGGAGAAGTCCGCCAGGACAAGCACTGTTATCCTGGTGGCCTCCATGCCAGTCCTTATATCACCTGTAACCTTTAGAAGAGCAGTAGTAGTGCTATGACCAGGTCTGAAGCCTGACTGTAGCGGGCTCAACAGACTGTTCCGATGAACAAACGTAGAGAGCTGGTTTTGCACACATGCTTCGAGCACTTTAGACATAAAAGGGAGAATAGAAATGGGACGAAACTGGCTGGGAAGTGTTGCATTGGGAATTTTAGGAAGAGGAATCACGAAGGCTTTACGCCAAAGGGAGGGGAACGTACTGGTGTAGAGACAAAAGTTGATAATATGAGAGATGGCAGGAAGTAGGTGGTCTATTATTGTAACTATCATACGGCGGCTTATTTTATCACAGCCTATTGCGTTAGATTTAATAGACAAAGTTATCTTTTTGATGTCCTCGGCTGCAACTGGAGAAAACTTAAAAGTATCTATATCCGGGCTAATAAGGCCAGCGACGTAATTTAGAGTGTGACATTTGGTTTGGTGATCAATTGGTGTAGTAGAGGAGAAATGTTGATTCAGATCATCCAAACCAACTGCCAACTGATAGTCCACGTGCTGTTTGCCAATACCCAGAGTACCAAGAAACCTCCATATATTGGTAGGGGAAGACGAACTAATGTTATCGTGAATATGTCGGCGTTTAGCGTTGCGTATCATCTGGTTGCAGCGGTTCCTTGCTGTCTTAAAGCGGTTCCAGTTCTCGTCAGTACGATTTTTCCGGAATTTCTGAAAGGCGCGATCCCTACGTCCCATTGCCCCACGAACCTCGGACGTCATCCAAGGTGCGGGTGGACGTTTGAGCTTTACCCTACGGACAGGAGCATGAATATCGTAGAGGTTGAGCACAATATCATTGAACACTGTGACTTTCTCATCGACCGTGGTTGCAGCATCTAATGCTTCCCAGTTTACTAATGAAGCATCCTGGTGCAACTTGTCTGTGTCCATGCGTCCAAAACTTCGCATAAACACAACCTTAGGTTGAGGTTTGGGAGGCTTTATGTTGTATGAAGTATAAATAAGGTCGTGGCGGGAAAAGGCTGGTGCAGGCATTTGGCCGTGGCTATGTACGTGGGCAACGGATGAGGTTAGAATGAGGTCAAGCCAAGTATCCTCAACCAGGATATTGTGATGAGTTGCTTGTAAAGGTAAAATAAGGAGACTAGCTGACTCAACAATGTGACGAAGTTTACGGGCCTCTGATGACTGGGGATTTAGTAAGTTAGTGTTAATATCGCCCATGATGATGTGATGCATATAGGGTGACCCCAAGGAGTCCAGAACTGTTTCCAGACTGGAGAAGTAGTTGATAGAAGGAGGACAGTAAACAACTCCGAGAACCAGTTTGGTTCCACTGATATGTACTTCAAGAAACAAAAATTCAGCATCGGCGCTGTAATATAACCGTATGGTTATATTTTATAATAATAATATAAGTGAAAGAAGGTAGTAAGGAGCAAAGTAATACATTGTGAGGTATTCTACAGTACAAGCTAGTTAATAATAGTTGCATACCTTAGAGATAATTCGCCGGATTGCGTGATTGAGAAATGCACTACCATAGTTACACCTTACGTGAAACGTTCTTATTTCCGATGGATGAACTAACACCGGGAGGCCTAGGATACGCCTTGACGAGAGACTGCAGTTCCTCAGCGGTCGTGATTTTATGCCTGATATTATCAGACGACTTGATAACAATCACGCCGTCCTGCGTCCAGCAAGCCCGAGTTCCGAAGTGCAGCCTTGCCCTAGCGAGCACCGCCTGTCTGGTCCGAGTCAGGAACTCTCTAACAGAGATGGGCGAGCCTTTTAATGCAGATTTGGCTCTCCATACCGCTGACCTTGTCTGTAAACTGGAGAAGCGCACCAGGACTGGCCGATGATGATCCCCACTAACTGCTCCAAGCCTGTGGCATGTTGAAATTGATGCCGCTGTACAGTCCTTGAGGCCCAGCTTACCATTGATGATGTCCAGGATGGCTCCTTCACAATCCTCGTTTGCAGACTCTGCAACCCCCAGAAACAGCATAGCTTTGCGCCGGTGCCTTGTCTCAATAGTGTCAACAGCCTTGGAGCATTCTGCGATCTGCTTGCGGAGTATTCCAAGCATGCCATACATAAGCTCTCTGAAGGTCCTGAAATCTTCAGCTACCTTTGCCACAGTATCTTTAGCTGCGCTTCCACCTTGCAGCTGTGCCTCCAGCTCCTCCATCCTCTTGATGAAGCACTCCTCCAAGGATTTCTGTGCGGCCTCGATGTTGTTCAGTTGAGACATAGTGTAGTGTGTGCTGGCAGGTGGTGTATATTGAGGAAATGTTTACATTAACTCTTGCAAACGTAAGTAGTTGCTATTTAGGGTATTTGCCACTTGTTCAACCAAAAAAATATGGATTATTTAATGGATATCTAATTATAATAATAATTTAACTTTTTCTTGTGTGTTCACTGTTTTACACCTACCCACAGAAACCACATAATTTAATTGTATTTCAATTTTTGTAATTTAAAAAAACCGCTTCTGTGAACGAATAATGTTTGAGTATTGGCGCTCATTTGTTGACCACTTAGTGTTGAAGAAGGCCAATAGATGGCGCTGTGCACAGATTTTTCGAACTATACTTTGAGACTATTCCTACGAGCGACACTCTCAAGCTTCACGGCGGACGATCTGCCCGCGCATTTTTTCTCGTCTCTGACCCGCTACCGCTCCGAACGGAAGTTGAGTACTTCAACTCCTCGTTTCTTTTTCTGTGTAATTCTATAAGTTTCTTTGGCCACATTCTCAAGTCAGTATAAGTGAAGTATATCGGAAGAAAACGACTAACTCAAGAAGGTCACCGGCCGGTCGACACCTACCTACCCACCAGCACGTGCCGGGAACCACGCCTGTCTGCAGCTGAATCCTCACGAGGTGGAACTCAGGTCAGTGCCGGTTCTCTTGCGTTTTCATTCATAGAAGCGGTCACATGTGTATTTTCTTTCTATTACAATCAAACTTCAGGTCACAGGTTCTTATACGCTCTGTGTGCAAACACACCAGTGGTCGGACTATTTACACGTCATACCAATAGCTATAGTCGGTGTGAATAACTTTTGAAATAATTTTACAATAATTGTAAAATTATTAATTCTAAGCATTTACAATAAAATACATTTTAAATAGAAACATGACTGGCAACGCACATGTGTGGCATGTGTCATGTGAATTGTCAAAAATATCAGGAATTTAGCGCAAAAATAACTGGGGCCCATAACCTTTAAGGTATAATCTATCGTGTCAATTACTCAGAAACTTTGAGGCTAGCCCATTTATCTAATAAAAGAAGCATTTTAGCATTTAAGAATTTAATATGTAATTTATGTATATACCTACCTAAATCTTTATTTGGTGAAGAAATTATTTTAGGAACTTTTTGTATTTGCAAAAAAAAATGACATTAGAGAAAAATACAGTCATTATACGTATGTATCTCTCCCAAGTTTTATTTCTTCTCCAGCTGGATGTTACCTAATGTTATGAAAATACACCGAATTCTTTCATTATTTGTTGTTCCAATAAATCTTACTTACGTATCTACCGAGCTTGCTATTTTCAATTCCATAATCCACAAATCAAATAACACACACCATACAGTCCAAATTGATTCGAAAAAAAATACATTTAGCAAGCGATGACAATATTTCATTATCTGGCACCCGATACTTCTATTAAAAATTGCCACCAGAAAAAAATATTAATATAAAATAGGCAAGGAGCCCACAGACGGAAACCAGTTGTCGAAAGTAAAAAGTTTATAATAAAATACGACCTCGGGGCTCCAATGTGAAATGATGAATTGTAAAATTCCGCCAGCGTGTAACAATTCCATAAGTCAATTCAGCCGATACCTAAGGGAAATTATTGGATACTGATAGTCGCTTGGTCTAGGCCTGAGACGGACATTAATATTTAAATCATGTTCAATAAAACAAAGAATGTTTTTCGTAATTTTATACATACGAGTATAAGTAACAAATTTTCTTAGTTAAATGTATAAAGACACGAAAATATAATTTTTAAAATTGTCTCGTGTTCGTCTAATCTAATAATGCTTGGTACTGGTACCCCTAATACTTTTTCGGAAACAAAAGTAGATGTATTATAATATCAGTTATCCACAGACAGAATCCATGGAGTAAAAATCGGCTCAGCCACTTCGGAGATTTACTCGTTACAAACAACCAGATGGACAAAACTTTTAATATTGGCTATTTTGCTATAGCTTTCGCGTTTACATTCATATGCATTTTTACATTAAGAATATACACATCAATAAGTGGAAATAGGGCAAATAATAGATAAATAGTACTAGAGTAAATAGAGAATCAATTCAGTAATTTCCAATACATAACAATTGTATTGTGATGAGACACTGAAAAATTAAAAAATACTTTCAATACTTCACAATTTTTTGCCAATAGCATCGATAATCCAGCTACAATTATAACTGACTGGATACAACACAAAGATGGATCTTTCGCAACTCAACAAACTTTTTTAATTTCGTCCAAAAAATCAGCCAAAGAATCTTGGATGAATAGAAGTGAGGCTCGTTAAAATTTACAATGAAATATTGGCATTTGACTAATGGCTCCTTACTGAAACGAATTTTAACTACATTTTATTGCTCAGCCAATTTGATTTCGGATTCGTTTCAATTATTATCTAGTTATGATATTCTTTAGGTATTGGATGTCATTAGAAGCGAGATATCAGTAGAATATAGACGATAGAACATGAAATAAAAGGAATGGAAATACTCTGCAGTGTATTATATTAGGTCCTTACATATGAAATTGGCGTTTTGTATGGGAGGAACAAAAAGTCGAATATTTTTAAATATAATATATTTAATTAATCAAAGTATGAACCATTGTTTTCTATGCACTTTTGCCATCTCAAAGGTAGTTCATTGATCCCTTTACTAAAAAAACCAGTCGGACGGGAATCAATAAAATCTGTGAAGGCGATTTGGACTGCACCATCAGAGTTGAATTTTTTCCCTTGCAAGAAGTTGTCCAAATTTCGAAAAAAATCTGTTGGAGCAAGGTCCGGGGAGTACGGAGGATGTCTTAGACATTCCAATTGAAGCTCTTCTAATTTGGTAGCCGTCTGTTGTGCGGTGTGTGGTCCAGCGTTGTCGTGAAGCAGCAGTGGCGTGGAGCGATTGACCAGCCTAGGTTGTTTAGCCGCTAGCTTTTCCATCATTGTTTGCAATTGCTGACAATAGACATCAGCCGTAATAGTCTGGCCAGATTTGAGAAAACTGTAATGAACAATACCGGCACTAGTCCACCAAACGCTCACAAGTAACTTTTTGGTGTGTATTCGCTTGGGGCAGGATTTGGCTGGCTGGCCAGGATCCAACCATTGCGCTGAGCACTTCCGATTATCGTAAAGAATCCATTTTTCATCACAGGTAATGATTCGGTTTAAAAAACCTTCATTATTGTGCCGGTTCAGTAATGTACGCAGCAGTCGACGCGCGTTTGCCGGTTTGCTTCAGTCAATTCGTGAGGTACCCACCTTTCAAGCTTTTTAATCTTCCCAATTTGCTTCAAGTGAATTAAAACAGTTTTATCACTAACACCGCAGCCTGCAGCTAACTCGGACGTGGTTTGCGATGGATCCGCTTCCACAATAGCCTTCAATACTTCATTATCAACTTGGGTCTCAGGCCGTCAACAACACGGGGCTTGTTCTGCAGGTCGAAATTTCCAGAACGAAAACGTTGGAACCAAAAACGAACTGTGTTTTCTTTTGCAACATGACCGCCATAAACATCATTCACCCTTCGAGTCGTTTCCGCAGCACTAGTGCTACGGCGGAACTCGTATTCGTAAATAATGCGATATTTTAAGTTTTCCATTTTGTAAAATGAGTGACGCAAACAGAAAAAAAAAACAGAAGAAAAAATACAAATGAATGAGGGTCATCGAAGCACAAATACATGAGTAAATATCTGTACAAATCAGAATTTGGAATTCCTTACCAAAGAGGAGAAAATCGTGATTAAAGTGGCCAGTACGAAAAACGCCAATTTCATATGTAAGGACCTTATATTATAACCCTGTATCTTAAGCCGTGTGGTGACAGAAAAAGAATACAAGTATCACCACTCTATCTCATCCTAAGAAGCTCGTAAGAGACGACTAACGGAAAAATATACATACGATATCACTACGTGAGAAGGAAATCTCGAAAAAACCCTGTACTTACCAACCCGTCTGGCCAGCTTAAAAACCTACTGACATTGGGAGAGGCATATTTTGTCTAACAGTGGACTGTGATCTAGAATGCGGATAAACATACTTTTTTTTCGTGAATAATACATACATACATTAGATACTTTTTTTCGTGAATAATACATACATATTATACAAAGAAACACCCAGTGCAACGCAAATATTCATGCATACAAATATTTGCACAGAGCGGGGATCGAACCCGCACCTCCTGCATAGCAGTCGCGTTCACTACTGCCTCGCCACCTAGTATATAAATACTTAGAAAGGGTGTATCACTAACCTGGTGTTCGAAGCATCCATAACCTACGAAGACAGCTTTCCGCTTATTTGCCACTCACAACTAAAAGAGAGGTCACACCTCCGGAGAGAAGAACAAAATGACGCATAAATTAAACTGTTTAATCACAAAATCTGTTCGGCTACGGCTATTAATAGGTTCCCGACAAACAATAACAAAGTGCGCCCGAAGGCTCCGCCGCTTGGCTTCCTTGTTCTCAGAGAAAAGTCCTTTTAAAAGCTTTCGTAAAACAATTCCACTCTTTTTTACGAATCTCGTAATTGAAAATTTGCTTCCTCAGCTATTGTATTTCGTGTGTTTTTATTTTATTAAATAACGGACTTTACTGGCGAGCTTGTGCTTCAATGTTTACATACTATGGATGGAATGAATTCTTAATGTTGTTTCCGAATAACCTTTTTAGCCCTGTTCGTATTAGGGACACCCATGCGAGTGTCTTTATAAGGGACGTTCATTAATTATTTCGTTTCTTTATGTAACCCTGGTGATAAAATTAATAACCTTATGGCTACCGGCTTGCAAAAGCTATGAAGATCCACCCTCTCACTTATTTAACAAATTCAAGTAGATTGTGGGAGAGCAAGCGATCTTATACCTGCAATTTTTTTTATATTTTTTATAAAGGACAATCAATTTCACCTCGCCTGATGGTAAGCTAAAGAGAAAGTCTCGGAAAAAGGGTCACCATCGTAGACATGTACCATGTTAACAGTGGTAGCCCTCAGCTTGACGGCCTCATCAGATGCCTTTTCACGCCCCGCTTAAAGGACCTGGGACTGTAGGAAGAAGGAAACACATGAGCTAGCAGTGAGTTCCAGGTCTTAATGGTGCGGCTTAGGATATTCAAAAAACCCCCTTCACAAAAACACCTCCAAAAAGTTGAAAATAAATTTTAATTCAACGGTTGCCATGTCGGGGGACCTTAACTGGTTAGGTACTCCTTTATATCGTAAGGTCCCCCGACATGGCAACCGTTGAATTAAAATGTATTTTTAACTTTTTGGAGGTGTTTTTGTGAAGGGGGTTCTTTAAATTTTTAATTTAATTTTATTTTATACTTTTTAAATTGATCTACTAGTCAAGCTCTTTCATTTGATACCCATATTGAGGGAGTTATAAAGAAATATGGATTCCAACATGTTGTGGCGGCGGCCATCTTGGACCGATTTTTTTCAAACATAGCTAAGAACACTCCCGACTAATATACCTTTCAAACAAAAAAAACTAAATCCAAATCGATTCATCCGTTTGGGTGCTACGATGCCACAGACAGACACACACACAGACACGTCAAACTTATAACACCCCGTCGTTTTTGCGTCGGGGATTAAAAACACTTCAAAAGATAAAATTTTGATACACATAATGTTATCACAGATTTTTTTTTTTATACCACTTAGGTGGCAGACAAGCACACGGCCCACCTGATGGAAAGTGGTTACCGCAACACCAGGGGCGTTACACTCGCGCTGCCTACCCTGAAGACACCTTCTAATGCCCCTCTTGAAGAACCCCATATTGTAGTCGCTTGGGAAAACCATGGCAGGGAGTTCATTCCACAGCTTGAGCGTACGTGGGATGAAGTTCCTTTCATACCGCACGGTGCGCACCGTATTCGGATGCAATGTGTGGGGATGAATTCCCTGTCTATGGCGAGCGGTGCGATGATAGAATGTAGCTGTAGGCATCATGTCAAATAATTCATCTGAGCACAAACCATTATATAGGCGGTAGAAAACACACAGTGAGGCAAAATCCCTTCTGAGGCTGAGGGGTTCCACATCGCCTGCGAGTATGGGACTGTCGACGAGCCTCAACGCACGTCTTTGCACCGAGTCGAAAGGGTCAAGCTGGCGTACAGGCGCTCCGGCATAAAGATGACAGCAGTACTCCATGTGGGGCCGAACCTATGCCTTATAAAGAAGGAGTCGCTGCCCCGCAGTGAAGTACTGCTTCGCCCTGTTAAGAACTCCAAGCTTCTTTGATGCCAGCTTGACCTTGTCCTCCAAATGACTGCGGTACTGGACGTCATTTGAAATGTCGACGCCTAGGATCCCGATACTCGGGGCAATGGTAAGTCTTGTGCCCAGGAATTGCGGCGCTACAATAAATGGGGTTTTCTTAGCGGTGAATACACATACTGATATAGATATAGTAGTCGTGTTAGTTCCCGGTGGAGTAGAATAGAACCACCCCAGCTCTTCCTGGCGGTGTCGTAAAAGGCGACTAAGGGATAGGGCTGTTCTCTATCTGATAGTAAATATACATCCCAAGACATAGTACCCACTAGACGGCAATAGACTCGCCCCCTATTACGTGGGACCGAAGATTATAGTTGGCGAAAGGTGGGTGTTAATACACTTCTGCCTACCCCTTCGGGGATTTATATGTGTGTGTATATGTACATATTATTATGTATGTATGATATAGAAATTGCTGCAACTGTCCACTCACGCCTGTCATAAATATAAGCGTCTGTTTTGACTTGACAACTTATAAAAGTCAAAAATCCCGCAAGTCGTCAGCCATATGTGCAACTTTGCACACCGAATACGGCAAATTGTCATGTCAATTTAAATCGAGTTCGAGGTTAATCGAGCCCAATTATCGAGTGAAAAATATTATTGGGCCGATATTTTCGAATAAGGAAGAAATGAAAAGTATTTTTCATATTTCATGTCTGAATTGTAGCATATTTGTATAAAAAGTACAACTTTATTTTGAAATATGAAGAGATTTTCGTAGTAGAAAAATGTTTGCAGTAATGTGCAGTAACAATAATCGTATATAGTGCAGTGTGCTCTACGAAATAAAATACTCCTACACCCTGAGAATTTGTAATGATATTTGCAGTAGTTTTGAGAGTATGAAATATTATAATACATTTGAAAGAAAGAAAAGAATAATATACTTCATGTGCTGCCTCTGTGGTCATCAAACAGATTATGCAAGCCGGTAAGCATAATTTCATGATATATCCTCTTATTCGAATTGAATATGAAGATTGTGTGGTTGAGGTTGTGAATAGTAATTCATTAGCGAATATTTTTAGGTACCACTAAAACATAGGTTGGACGATAAATTTCTATTGAGGCAGGTCATAAGGTAGGTCAGGTTATATCAGGAAATGAACTGAAAACTGTACAGTAGTCATTATTTGAATGAAATTTTTATAGCATATAATTATTATGCTAACTTTTTAAGTTCGAAATATATCGGGAAAAAGAAGCACGCAAGTGGGACTTGAACCCACGACCTTTCCCTTACAAGGGGAATGCTCTTCCAACTGAGCTATTGAGCCACACCTGAATCACTTCCAATTTTCCTTCTCTTTATATTCGTCTATTAAGGACGACGGTGGAGCCATTTACCAATCTTATGATATGTTTTTCTATTTCTACCTTTTGTAAGATATCGCTTAGTACAATGGTCAATATATATTTTTATTAATTGTTACCTTGTCTACTAGCTCTGGTACAATTAATCCTCAAAAATTCAAAAACATAGCATTTGTGTTATGGAATCTAGAATGCGGATAAACATACTTAATTATTTTTTTTTGTAAATACATACATATTGTACATAGGAGCACCCAGACCAATGCAAATAGCCATCCATATTCACGCATACAAATATTTGCACTGAGCGGGAATCGAAACCGCGCCTCCTGCGTGGCAGTCGCGTTCACTACCACCACGCTACGGAGGCTGTCATTAATTGGAACATTTGTTTGAAAAACGTTATGTTAATAATTTAAAGACTAGAAACCCAGACAGACTGCTCAAATTTATGCCGACCTCCAAACAAATCCCCTTCACCCACACCTCGAGTTTTCCAATTTCAAATCCAATTAAAACTAAACTGCTTTAAAACCGAAACGAAAGTAACCCAACACTACAAAAAGATTTAGAAAAAAGATCCAATCATGGCGACAAAAGATGAAAGGAATAAAATACGTAATACTTGTAACGAGACCATTAGGATAACGAATGGCCTGACCGATATTATTTATTTGCTGGAGATCAATTAAATGGATACTTGTGTTACCTCATCTGCTTTTAGGAATACTGTTAAGAATCGCC
The DNA here is from genome assembly GCA_914829495.1 of Eilema sororculum. Classification (NCBI taxonomy): domain Eukaryota; kingdom Metazoa; phylum Arthropoda; class Insecta; order Lepidoptera; family Erebidae; genus Eilema; species Eilema sororculum. The sequence goes on from OU618537.1 coordinate 26,611,749, forward strand.
ACTTCACGGTGACCACTGATTGCTAACTCAGTATTGGCATTTTTTTCTTATCTTACTTTTTCTGCTACTTCTCTCACAGTGCACTGTGCACCCTGCGCAACAGTGGGATGGCAGCGCCTCTCTACTCGCGGTCCAGGCCCAATTCTGGCCCAGGCAGGAATGGCCCTGTAGAGGGCTGATCAGAGGTTTTCCAAGTGTCTAGACTCACTTTCTTACTCTAATTACGTCTCCCATTAATAATATTAGAACCGTTTTAGTTGGGACACAATTAAAAAGCTGACTACTACATCTCTGACTTTTATTTACTGTGTGAATAAAGTAACCAGGAGTGTCGCCCTCTATCGTAATGAAATGAATTACCTCACAGTGTCGCTACACTGTTCTTGTGTAGAAAGCAAGGTGAACAACAAAATCATAGCGGGTCACACCGCGTCGGGCTTAAACTCAATATATACTACGTGAGGTGAAAACACCAGTTATCGTCTGTGGAATATCAAAATTCTTTGCTTGCTGCACCAGGACTTCGTTCTAAATTTAAAAGCAAATGAGAGCGTGTCGTTTCATTTATTCTATAAAATTACTTGAACCATAAACGTTAACCAAAATACCTATTGATTTTTTGTTAGATTGTCAGTAGGCATATCATTCATACGGATATTTTAAGTACATTTTATAAGATGTTCAACTATTACTCATCAACTGGTATAAAGCAATTTAGTGAATTTTTTTTTAATTGTGATATTTTATATTTTACTAAGTTCTCAAAAACCAACCATTTGTTTATTCAAATAGTTTAATTTTGAGAATGTCAGAGACAAGTCCTGAACAAAGGTAGGTATTTTGTATATACATTTTACCTTTTAATTTTAATCTAAATCAACAACTTAAATACCTATGACCTCAGTTTCCTGACGTTAATTTATTGCTTTATATATTTAATTCCCACATCAGTCGGCGTAGAATTGTTCGGTTCACCCCACCTCGCTGCGAATATAACCGTGCGAATTTCCCTCACGTCCCGCGCGAGTCTGCGGTGCTATTTGCCACACGCTATCACATTAGCTTATTTTTCACTGCACTACGTCAAAAATGTCTAAAATTGCAGCAGAATAATGCTGCAGAGATCAACACAATTGACGGCAGTTAGTCACGAACTTGTATTTCTTGTTGAATTGTGAGAAAATTAATGGCAGAGAGAACGCTGAAAATAGAAAATGATAATGATAAAATACTTACTTGCTGCGTTTCGAAATGGTGGAAAATTGTTTGAGTAAATTAAGTTATTTTTAACACGCCTTTTATCTCAGTATATATACTTTTGCTTTATTATAGTTCTCGAGATTAAAATGTCTAAAAACTTGTTTATTGTGTATTGTTGACGAAAGCCAGGTCAAGAGGGGTTTACCGGGATCGTAGTAAGTGGAAATCCGCAGTCCTTGCCTACACAAAAAGGCTGTATATTAAGCATACGCTAGATTTTTCAAGTGTATTTTGATGAATATAGAACTCTTGAGTAACATAATTCCAATACACCCCATACTCGTGTTACGTGGCTCATACATTTCAATAAAATATTTTACGTACCGTAATAACTATTTAATGCACCTTTACGGTAACACTTATGACGGAAGGGGATGGCAGAGGGGTACATATTTTATTTTATATTTTTCGGTCCTACATAATGTTGGCGTCTATCGAGCATACATTTCTTTACTGTAAATTACCTAATAGAAAAGTTCTATGACACTCAACACAGACCGAGAACCGAACCCCAAAAGTTGGGTTTAAAATTTATTCTACGAGTATTTTGTTGAAGTAATTATAGAGTTTTAAAAAAGAATCATAAGTTTTAACTAATGTTATCAAAATAATGGTATGTAAAACAATGAATTGGTTGTTTTTTTTTTCAACTGGTTCGATTCCTGGTTATGAAAAGATAGTGATTGTAATTTTTACTTCTAAGTATTTAATGTTAATATAGTTTAATGATATTTCTTCGTAGACTTTAAACTTTATTTAGAGTGTTAACATGTCTCTGTTCTTGAAAAAAGACTCGTATATTTAAAAGGTAATAGCAGCGTGGCTTCATGTCCATTATTACTAAGTACAAGTGAGCATGTGAGAGAATAAATCTATGTGTTCTTCCATATGTAAGCTCTCTATTTAAAATATTCACTAACTGAGCCTTTCCAACATAAAGGAACAACAAACATCCTAAGTTTCACACAAATACAAACTTTCACATTATAATCATGAAATTAGAAGGATACAGTTACGGGAACTTAGACTGCACTGCGTATGTACCTACCTACGTAGGTAAGTGCTGTCTCCGCAGTGTTTCCACATTCCCCACGCTTGGGAACATTGCAACTGTGTCCCTACTTGCTAAACTTGGTTTCTGTTGGTGAGTAAATTCGCTCTCTTCTGGTAAGGATTTATACCTACTCATCTTACTAATATTTTGTCGAGTATTTGTGGGGAAGTATAAGGCCCAAGAAGACCTTCTCAACCTTATCTTCAAGACGGTACACACCCGCTGAACTGACAAGGTTCTGGCACAGGATTGACAGTCACTAAATCTAAAGTCTGAGAGAGAAAGAGACCAATTTTATTTACAAAAGAAAATTTTCCCCTACTTTGACTCATACTTTACCTAAAACATCAATGATATCGAAGGTGCGAAACAAATATTAACCTTACACTACCTACATAACAACATAACTTAGCAACATTTTCACATGATACTATCGAAATAAAATTACTTAGTTGAACTCGACTCCGCACATTCCCTCCCAATAACGCAATTACTTCACTACACTCGCTATTGCTCCATTTTATCTGCATACAATAAAACGCTTTCATTTCTTCACTTATTGAGTAGCGAGCTCGCGTTACCTGATCGTCCGCTCCGGCTTTATTACCCAGTTATTGGCACTCGACGCCACGAATAATTTTTCATTCGTAAACAATTTTAAATGGGTTTTATGTTGAGAGCTGGAAATTGTTATAGCTTTGTTTATACGTTAACATATATTTATGTAAGTATGTATATTATTTTGTATTCAGATTTTAATGAACAAGGACAATACGTATAGTTGCAGTCAGAGATTAAGGACTTACATAATTATTATCATTGTTCTAATTCTACAATGAAAGTTATAGGGGCAGACAAAACTGACATTAATTTCGACATTCAAATAATTTTAGAATTTATTGGTTTGAGCTGCAGTTGCCCGTGGAACACTTGTCGGTAAACAAGGATTACGAAAAAGTTCCTGTGGAACACCTAGTCTTTAATATGTAGGTACTCATAGGTTATCGTCCGAGTTCAACACATACTAAGTCATTCATCCCTAGCGATAGAGCTCTGGTAAATGTTAATAGCAGGGAGAAATCCATTAGTGAATTCCAACCAAATGATTAATAACGATTTAATGAAACAACGTTAAAAACATTTATAGATTACGTTCAACGTTTATGTTGGAGAGAGACAAAAATCTTATTAAGTATTTCATCTACTTTCAAAATAAAATAAAAATTCAATTACAATAGACTTATAATTCTTTGTCCCAAAGAATATTATACCCAAATATCGACTTTCATAAATTCAAATTACAATTTCGTGAACAGATAAAATTACAAAATGTAATTATTTCAGATTTGTCAGCCCGCGGAATCTTTGCAGAACTAAAAACGAATTACAACAAAGAAAGATTACTTGCCGACCATTTTTATAATTAAAAGCGTCAATAATTATCCGGTCTTTTATAAGGTACCAATTAATAAGAAGAAAAATGAACGGAACGGGAAGGAATGAATTAATTGCAGCCTAAATTACTAAAACGATTACAAAAGAAAATATGACAAGGGCGGCCGTTTAACTTAATGGTAAGGAGTCTTTCTAGTCCATTTGATTAAAAAAGCTCTGATTCAGAATCAATTGATTTTGTCCTGCTGTTCCACAATTCGTTTAAGGTCGGGTTGCAGTGCGACGTCTGCACTCGACGCATTGCTCCGCTAAAATGCGGGAGAGAGAGCGAGATAGAAAACTATGTGTTTTTTGAAAAATAAAAAATTACGTCACAAAATATAGCTTCATCATATCGTTCCCAAAATATTTTTTTGCTCTATTTTTTAATACAAACTTCCATATTATTTGTTAATGGCGTTTTAGAAATATTTAAAATAGCGATTTAGAGCATTTTAGAGTCATATTCGACGCTAATTTCTATCTTTACATATCCCTTGATGGTTTAGTATACTTTATGAATATGCCTAGTGGTATGGGTAATGGACTGCTGAGACGAGGTCTCGGGTTCGATCCCAGGTGTACCATGGCACACACCAATGACTTTTCGATGCTTTTCGAAGTTATGTGTGTATTTATCGCAGGTTTATAAGTGCCCGGTTAATGGCAATAGGCTCGCCACCTATTACATTGGGACCTAAACATAAACTGGCGAAATGTGGGTGCTAGTACCTCTGCCTACCCCTTCGGATAATACAGGCGTGAGTTTATGTTTATGTTTATGAATATGCTTTTTATTTGGCACATTTGATTTAAGTATATTTAAAAATGTTAAAAACATACATAAATTCAAGATATGTGCGAAGAACATAATCCTTCTTAAAATGATTTCTTTTTGGCATTTATTATGCAGATTTTTAAATTCGCAATACATCAGGAAAAAGAAGAGCTCAAGTTGCCCTTAAAGACGGATATAAAGAGAAGAGAAGGGAAGTTCAAAGTGATTCAGGTGTGGCTCAATCGCTCAGTTGAAAGAGCATTCCCCCTGTAAGGGAAAGATAGTGGGTTCAAGTCCCACATTAGTGCTTCTTTTTCCCGATGTATTTCGAATAATCCTTCTTGGCAGTCGGGTATAAACGACTGCAACCCAGCCTTAATACCGGTGACGTAACTTCAGTAACCCTTATAGTAGCGTATAATAGGGCCGGAATTCCTGTTTGGTGGTGCGATTGAATTGTAATTTCAATAAGGAGGAGGAGGGGGCAACACTTCATTTGAAAGGCCTTAAGATAAAAGAAAAGGCTTCAGTTACTACTAAGAATGTTAAAATGCCGTTCCCTTTGTTAGTGATACGGTTTGACTGTCCGTCGGTGAGGCGGGGTCGGATGTCTTTATAATGATGTTTTGTTAATATTGAATGTTGATCTGTAGTATCAACGAAATATCTTTATTCTGCCTGCGGTTCCGCCCGCGTGGATGTCGGTTATTGCGACGAAACATAGCCTTTCGAAATGACCTATAGATAATTTAGAACGATGAAATGCAATTCTACTGAATAAGACGTAAATTTTACATTTTACCACATCGAGAAGAGAAATAGCTTTCATTTGATTTACTGTGCGAATCTACATTAAATGCACATAATAAAACTGCATAATACTATCATTTCCTAACAAAATAGGGTGCGAGAGATATGTTTCCTGCATTCTCACCTCCGGCAACCAAAAGACCCAAAGACGGCGTGCGTTTTAGTCAATTTGAATCCGACATAACCACCTCCACCGTCTTCTGGGGGTGGTATCCGTGGGGATTTTTCGCACGATAAAAAAAGGGACTTCATCATAGTTTGCGTAATGTGGGTGCTAATATACCTCTGCCTACTCCTTCGGGTTACATTGTTTAAAAATGCGACGTCCAGCTAATAAACTAATCTAATTCTAATGATATCTATAATCTGATCAGACAATAAAGAAAATCATAATCCTTTCATCATCATACTATTTGTACTGTTGATTGATGGTATTTAGTGCAATTCATTAAAAAAAAGTCTTTATTTCTTTAACTCGTACAAATTTATCATTGTTACACATATTGAGAACACCGTCACTTTTTACATTTACATTTTACATTTACATGTAAACCTTTGAGAATGCCGTAAGGCGAAACCGATCAAGTAAAACTCATAACATAAACTCACGCCTGTATTCCCCGAAGGGGTAGGCAGAGGTGCTAGCACCCACATTTCGTCAGTTTATGATTAGGGCCCAATGGCGAGCATATTGCCATTAACCGGGCATGTCACTGGTCAAGTGTAATAGAATAAATACTGTGGATAAAGTATAAGTGTTCTCAATATGTGCTTTCATCATCAGACTCCTTTTTTGGAGAGCCTTGTAAAAATTGTACTGATTTCAAAAAGAAAACAGTCTTTAACGAAAAATGCATACAGATTGCTCTTTACGAAAATATTTTCAAAAGCCATTTCACCAAGCAGCTGCACGAACACAAGTTATCCACAATAACCTTGAACAAATTGATGCAGGCGTGCATTTAGCCGTTATTTTTCATTAAAACATTGCACTAAGACGTGACCCCATTTTAAACAACCTACAATGAACGGAGATGCATATTCCATGTCCTATATCTCCTTATTTGTTCCGTCCGTTGTTCCCGATAGCTAGAATTGGTTCCGATGTTCCGATGCGTTCGATCCCAAGAATATTGTTCGCGGTAAAAACAATTTCTAGATATTGTTTGTTTCAAATGCTGGATATATTTTCCTTGAAAATTGATTTCGAAATAAGTGGCACTGTGTCAAGATTGGAGGGAATCACTTCTTTGTGGTGTCGCTGTTTGGGAATGGATTGTGAATTCTTATTGGCAGTGATGTTTGTGGAAACTGAACGAAACCGACGGCGACGTATCTGAGAAATTTTATTTTCAGACGAAAAATTCGCGAGAAACTGTATCATGTATCAGTCGACAAATAGTTCAAGCTATCGAGTTTATGATGTGGTCTTAGGTCAAAGACTTAGGTGTATATTAAATGGTTTAGAGCAAAAAATGTGTCACAGTTTGATGATGGGAGTTGGTCCTTTTCTGGAATTACTGAAATTTTCGTCTTTTATATAATTAAGTTGGAACTACCCCCTGAAAATTTTAATGAAAGAACAAACTTACTGAAAAAATCGAAAGCTTACGGCTACAATGAATGAGTACCTAACCTTCTCTCTTCTATCTTCCTCCTGATATCATATTCCATAAGTAAAAATATTCACATATTTGTTACCCGAACATCATTTCGAGACGCAAGTGTATATAAGCTGACATCAAATTTTATGAATTCGCAATATTACGGCTGGACTCAATGGCTGTTCATCTATGAGCGGTGTGAACACGTAGGTATAAACTTTTACGGTGGTCATGATAACGCTCCCTGATATGAAGTGCCGTACAAACGGCGAGGTGTACGCGACGCCCGTACACTGTACGTACCAATAAATATGATTTAACTTACCTACACTTGTTTCTGAGCTCACCGCAGGTTCGGGTGCGACTATAGTGCCAGAAGAGATTTTGTTTGTGAAATATTTAAGCCTGATGATCTTTAAAGTGTTGATAGAAATAATATTCCAGTCAATTTTTTTGAGTAGTTTTTGTGTCAACTAAATCGTAGCTCGCTTGAATGTGATCACTATTATGTGTTATCTAACTTCAATATAATTACGAATAGGCTAAGTTTAGAGTAACTAAATAAATAATTTTTTTTTCGTCGAAAATCTTGAGGAAACAAGTACATAAATAGGTAGTTTAGTTATTATTAGAACTGGATTTCATAGATGAAAGCAAAAATAAACTGTGGTTTTACTATAAACTCATTGAGTATAATATACTAACGAAGTTTAAATTAAATTAGAAACATTTATGTTCATCGGTGAAATTCAGCTTCAGCCTAATTGTAACAAATTCTGACAAGTCTCTCCCGAACCCTGGTCGGCATTTCAAACAGGACTTTAATCAGGATTAGAGTGGTATTAAACACAAAAGTAGCAAGTGAACCAAATGATCTGTAATCTAGTATTAACTAAAACAAATTGCCCCTAATTCAGAACTGATTTCGTACACTCCAAGTTTGCCATAGGCCGAGCCTAGCCGTAATTTTAGTCTGAAGCCGACAGATTGTTTGTGAAGTTATTTTGGTGGCCATTGTAAATTAAACTACAATATTGGTGCCGATTCTGCTGTTATAAGACATTCTAAAATGGACAAAATATTCTTTAGACCCTTCAAAATGCTGTTTTTTTATTGTCAACAGTCTCGTATTTGAGGGTCAAATACGAGACTTGGTGGTAACTGATGATGTGGCCCATGATGAAGTACACTAACCTAGAAGTAACCTTTGTTTAATCTTATTTTAATGTCTAATAGAACAAAGTACTTATTTAAATTGAAGTAAAAGCATTTAAGCGAATCGATTAGAATCGAAAGGAAAAAAAATATGATCGGTCCAGGCATTATTTGAGCCCGCTATCCTTCAGGGAGAATGTTTTTGACCACTAAGCTACCAGACCCACCCCCGAAATAACCCAAATCTTTCCTCTCTTTATATATCCGTCTTTGAGGCGACGGTGGAGTAATCTACTGACGCTCTTACAAGTTACTCGTATGTTGTCAGAACCAATAAATGATTTTTTAATTTTTTTTTTAAACTTTGATTTTCCCCCTGAACCGATTACAATTTTTTTCCTTTTTAAATCGATTTGAATTAACTATCTCTTGTTAAGCTTAGTGAACGTCGCAACAGAATCAGTACCATGATAAGTATCCTAACAGTTCGATGGTTCTTTTTAGTCCATCGTCTAAACTGCAACTATCTTTTAGAGGTTTGACGATCTATGTTTGAAGCAGAACTCTCTAAATTGGAAAAGACATCCAGGAAGGCTTTAGAGCTAACAATTGGGTATTCTACTGACTAGTCAAATAAGTTACTTTTTACTAAACGTCAAAACGATAAGTTATAAGGTAACTTGTATGAAAAAGATTTAGTGACGTCATAAAATTTAATAGTCAAATCAGTTACTATTGTAGGTTGAGTGGATAGATTATAAATAAATGAAAACTATAAAATAAGAACCGACGCATTTTTTACCGCTCGTAACATTCTTAATTTAATAAGCTCGGTTAGATATAATTTATATAATACCCAATTCGCTTTCGAAGAAGAATACTCTGGCAATGGAGGTACCTGAACATTTTGTCCTTATAACCAGAAATAGTTGACAATAATTATGTTTTGTAAGTTATTAAACATATACTCACGCCTATAAGTCCCTGAAGGGGTAGGCAGATAGGGTAGAGATGTATTAACACCTATATTTCACTATGATCTCCAGTCCCACGTAATCAAGGTAGGCCCTTGGTCATTGGGCTGCAGGTTTACTGTCGGATGGAGAACAGCCCTATCTGTCACCTTCTGCGACAACTACAGGAATAGATCCTGCACTACCGGGAACTAACACGGTCAAAATCATAAAGACCTAAATCGCTTCGTCCGCACTATGGTCACAGCCTAAGCACCTGCTGTTGATAGACTATAAGCTGCGCCACGGTGCGTGCGGCGGCGGGGCGGGCGTGACGCGTGCCGCGCGGACCGCATTTCATATCGCTATTTATGTCGCGCCAGTGTGACTGCCGCCTGCGCTGACGGGTGGTGAAGGCATTATTTGCAGTGTTGAGGGTGGTTAATGGAAATTCGAGTATTGTGATGTTTTTATTTGTTACAGATTACTAAAAGGAATAGCGTAGTGATTGTTCAATTATTTGGTACATACAGTTCGGACAATAATGCCATTTAAATAAATAAAACAGTTTGAAAAACATTGGAAAAATGAAATGCTCACGTGAGACTCGAACTCGCGACCTTTCCCTTACAGGGGGAATGTAAGGGAAAGGTCGTGAGTTCGAGTCTCACTTGAGCATTTCATTTTTTCCAATGTTTTTCAAACTTAAAAGTTAGCATAATAAATGCTATAAAAAAAATTCATTCAAATAAAACAGTTTGATTTGCTCATAATACAAAAGTTTTAAGATCACTATGAGACTTCGTCGTCAAGTTATTTATGACGTTGACTATACACGAATACCTCCAAACAGTATATGTAGCGAATTAATTTAATGTATTATAAAACTATACAATAGTAAAGCTACCTAGAAGTTATTCAATCAGTTATCATAAATCAATCAACAGTTTAAACAGTTATTATAAAAGTTGATGCACACTAAATGATATTCGTTTTTAACGATACCAAGACAATCTTTTAAGTTCAGTCGCTTCAGTAATACCTACAAAAGAATGTTTCAGCTAATTTCTAACAAAATATTCTATATCTCTATCAAAACACTAACCGCATACAGGCAATAAGGACATTCTCCACGAAGAATAGAAAAAAATGTATGCAATTAGACTAGGAGGATATCTTATTTTAAGCGGTAGTGGAAACGGCAATTAAATCTGCGTTCCGTCCTCTCTTTTCGTAATTCCATAGCTCGTAAAAGCGTTTAGTACCATTTGCAGCAGTTCTTAATTGAGGAAATTGTGAATGCATTTATTATCTTATTGCAGATTGCAGCTTGAAAGTTTCTATTCTTGTGACATAAGACTTTAGAATTTGAATTCTTTAGATACAAGGGTTAATGATTTAATGATTCTGACCGTTACCTACAGGTTTATATAAATTAATGAGCACTATGAGACGACTGTTGGGGTTGAATTGAGAACACTACCGAGCACGTTATTGGCAGTGGTCTCAATTCAGTAATTTTAATTGATAGATGATTGAAAAAAGACCATGACTAAAACACCTAAAATTGGTAGGTCATATTATTGAGAACACACACCAAAGATAGACTCGAACACTCTTCTCCATCCAAAGGTTTGCCTGTAAGAGATTGCCACTAGGTGATAAGGTCGCCTATTGTTAATACCCACGATGTACGACTAAATAACACATGTTTTTATCCTTGGTGTGCACAATAAAGATAAACTATACTATACTATCACAGTCTAATCACAGTATAACGAGAGATCTTACAGTAGTTCATCGCGTTTGATGTTTGCGGAAATGCCGCCTTTTGCAGTTTTGTCAGGGTTGTCACTTCGGTTTATATATAATTTTTTTGTAATATTCTATATATAGCCCCTATTCGTTCTCTTTGTTCTGTCAAGGCACATCACCTCACGCTAATTTATATTACTAGGTGATGCCCGCGGCTCCGCTCGTATGGATGTCAGCTATTGCGACTTTTGGTTATATCTCCGGTTCTACTCAACCAATTATGATCAAGCAAACGTGATATTTTAAGTCTGAGTTTTTGGATTTTAGTTTCGATTTCGGTTTCAAATTCGATTTCGTTTTCGATTTCGAATTTCTATTTCGATTCTGACTTGAATTTGGATATTGATTCGGGTTCGGGTCCAGGGTTGGATTCGGATTCGAATTCGAATTTCGCTAATCGCCGGGATCGCTAAATTGATGATATATTCTTAAGGAGCCTATCCACGATCAGTTCGCTTGCAGTTTCAAATCGTATCGGGTGACCTGCAGTCCTAAGTCGACAGCGCCCACACACGAAAGCGATTTTGGCCTACCGGCCATGCCCTGCTGTCAGTTTTGCGGCTACACACGATCAGTTGGGAGTCGACAGTTTCCCATCGTATGATTGCCTGCCGGCAATTGTCTGATATCGGGCTTGACGACCATGTTGCCGACGATCAAAGATGCGGATTTGAAATTTAAAAAAAAAGATCGAGGTTTTCGGGGTGACTACCCATCCGCCATCTTGGATCGCGAAATGGATGTTATATTCGCAATGAGCGACCCCAAAAACCCCGAAAGCGATACGATATAAATTTTGGTGAAAATTTCGAGTCCGCCATCTTGGATCGCGAAATGGATGTTATATTCGCAATCAGCGACCCCAAAAACCCTGAAAACGATACCCATATCGATTTTACTCAACATTCCGAGTCCGCCATCTTGGATCGCGAAATGGATGTTATATTTGCAATCAGCGAACCCAAAAACCCTGAAAACGATACCCATATCGATTTTAGTCAAAATTTCGAGTCCGCCATCTTGGATCGCGAAATGGATGTTATATTCGCAATCAGCTACCCCAAAAACCCTGAAAACGATACCCATATCGAATTTAGTGAAAATTTCGAGTCCGCCATCTTGGATCACCAAATGGATGTTATATTCGCAATCAGCGACCCCAAAAACCCTGAAAACGATACCCATATCGATTTTAGTGAAAATTTCGAGTCCGCCCTCTTGGATCGCGAAATGGATGTTATATTCGCAATCAGCGACCCCAAAAACCCTGAAAACGATACCCATATCGATTTTTGTGAAAATTTCGTGTCCGCCATCTTGGATAGCTAAATATAGAAAACGAAAATCACGTGATTTGTGTGATTACAATAATGAGACAGCCCTGAATCCTTAGTACCGAGTAAAATGTATGGGCGTACCGAGTAATACCCCGTCCCCCACCACCCCTCTCCCCCCGCACGATTGCTCTGTCTAGACGGCTTCGTTGACAGACTGTATGTAGTATGAATCATTAGACCACAGTCTAACGATTCATACTACATACAGTCGGTCAACGAAGCCGTCTAGACAGAGCAATCGTTTCGTTGACCGACTGTATGTAGTATGAATCGTTAGACTGTGGTCTAATGATTCATACTACATACAGTCTGTCAACGAAGCCGTCTAGACAGAGCAATCGTGCGGGGGCAGGGGAGTGGTGGGGGACGGGGTATTACTCGGTACGCCCATACATTTTACTCGGTACTAAGGATTCAGGGCTGTCTCATTTGAAAATCACACTAATCACGTGTTTATGTTTTTATGACTAGTTTTGTTTGTTAAAATAAAATTGTTTTTTTTTTCTATATTCAGCGATCCAAGATGGCGGACACGAAATTTTCACAAAAATCGATATGGGTATCATTTTCAGGGTTTTCGGGGTCGCTGATTGCGAATATAACATCCATTTAGCGATCCAAGATGGCGGATTTGAAATATTCACCAAAATCGATATGGGTATCGCTTTCAGGGTTTTTGGGGTCACTGATTGCGAATATAACATCCATTTAGCGATCCAAGATGGCGGATTCGAAATTTTCACCAAAATCGATATGGGTATCGCTTTCAGGGTTTTTGGGGTTGCTGATTGCGAATATAACATCTATTTAGCGATCCAAGATGGCGGACTCCAAATTTTCACCAAAATCGATATGGGTATCGCTTTCTGGGTTTTTGGGGTCGCTGATTGCGAATATAACATCCATTTAGCGATCCAAGATGGCAGACTTGAAATTTTCACCAAAGTCGATATAGGTATCACTTTCAGGGTTTTTGGGGTTGCTGATTGCGAATATGTCATCCATTTGGCGATCCAAGATGGCGGACTCGACATTTTCACTAAAATTGATATGGGTATATTTTTCAGGGTTTTCGGGGTTGCTGATTACGACTATAGTATTTATGTAGCGATCCAAGATGACTGGATGACATATTCGTAATTGCAACCCCGAAAACCTCGAAAACGATACCCATGTTGACTTTGTGGGAAATTTGAAGTCCGTCATCTAGAATCGGTAAATGAATGATATTATTCGTAATTACCCACCCCGAAAACATCGAATTTTTTTTTGAAAATTTCACGTCCACCATCTTTGATTGTCGTTAAAATGCCGGCAGGCAATCATACTATGGGAAACTGTCCACTTCCAACTGATCGTGGGTAGCCGCAAAACTGACAGCAGGGAATGGCCGGCTGGCCATAATCGCTTTCGTGTGTGGGCGCCGTCAACTTAGGACTGTAGGCCGCCCGTAACAAACCTGAAACTGCAGGCGGACTGATCGTGGATGGGCTCCTTAAGAATTTATTATCAATTTAACGATTCCGGTGATTAGCGAAATTTCATCGAAATTTGAACTCTAATCCGAATCCAAATCCAAACCTGAACCCGAATCAATAATCAAATCGAAATAGAAATCTCGAAATCGAAATCGAAATCCAATAACTCAGACCTAAAATATTACGTTTGCTTGCTCATAATTGGTCGAGTAGAACCGGAGATATAATCAAAAGTCGCAATAGCCGACATCCATGCGAGCGGAGCCGCGGGCATCAGCTAGTAATTTATATTAGCGTGAGTTGATGTGCCTTGACAGAAAAAGGAGACCCATAAGGCAAAATAAATTACAAATAAAAACTGAAGTGACAACCCTGACAAAACTGCAAAAGGCAGCATTTCCGCAAACATCAAACGCGATGAACTACTGTAAGATCTCTCGTTATACTGTGATACTATACTATAACACTTGTACTTTTTCCACAGTATTTATTATAATATAACTTTGAGAACGCCGTAAGGCGAAACCAGCCGGTTTCACCTTACGGACAACTCAGGTGGTCGGTTGGGAACGGGGGAAAAAATGTTAAATATCGTAGTTTTCAGGAATTAGAACATAATAAATACTTTGAAAAAAGTACAAGTGTTCTCAATATGTCTAACAATGAATTCCACCAAGTGCCATCCATCAACAGTATAAATAGTTAGATATGTCACTCTTAGGGACAAGTCCTTGTAGTAAGTTAGTATTGTAATGGTCTAGACTAAACACGCTCATTTGATTGCTTAGTGATGAGTTCTCCGTTTTAGTGTTATGCATGTAAAGTCTGGGCTCGAGTTGCCGTATGCATTTTATTGACGTACACTTTACGACGTTTGTACGAACTACTTAGATTTTTATGAGATAAATATTGTTTTTCTGTTAATATAACTTTTTTTATGGAATAGGGAGGCAAACGAGCAGACGGATCGCCTGATGGTAAGCGATCACCGCCGCCCATGGACACCCGCAACACCAGAGGAGTCACAAGTGCGTTGCCTTCCTTTTAAAAGAGAGTACGCTCTTTTCTTGAAGGTTTGAAGGTCGTATTGGTTCCGAAATACCGCTGGTGACAATTCATTCCACAGTTTAGTATTAGTAGCTAGTATAGTATTTTTCAGTAGCTTTAGTTTATTTGGTTTGGGTGGATCTGCTTCAGATATTTAGTTTCACATGAGACTCGCCTTATTTTGGAGGAATTAGTACCTTAACAAAAAATTCAAGTAGGTACTTTTTTTTTTTTTTTATATAGTACACGTCAATTTGACTTCACCTCGCCTGATGTTAAGCTAAAGGCAAAGTCTCGGAAAGAGGGTCACCATTGTAAACATTTACCATGTTAACAGTGGCGGCACTCAGCTTGACGGCCTCATTAGATGCCTTTTCACGCCCCGCTTAAAGGACCCGGGACTGTAGGAAGAAGGAAACACGTGAGCTGGCAGGGAATTCCAGGTCTTAGTGGTGCGGCATAGGAATGAATCACTGAAACGCTTGGTTCTAGCAGGTATACTCTGCACCGTAAATGGATGGCATCTTAGCCCTGCACGTGTCGTCCTGTGAAGGAAAGGGGAGGGTGGGACTAATTGGAAGAGCTCGTCAGAACATTCACCATGGTAGAGAGGGTAGAAAACTGCCAAAGACGCAACATCTCTACGCATCTGCAAAGGCTCGAGGGTGTTCGTGACCTCAGGATCCCCAATAATGCGGACCGCACGTCGCTGCAACCTGTCGAGAGCATCTAATAAGTACTTTGCGGAGCCGTCCCAGAGATGTGAGCAGTATTCCACGCAGGAACGAATTTGGGTCTTGTATAGAAGACACCGCTGCTCCGGCGTGAAAAAACGTCTCACTCTGTTCAGGACTCCGAGTTTACGCGAGGCTGATTTGATGATACTCTCGATATAGTTTTTGTTATTCAGTTTGCAGCGAACATCCATACCGAGGATAGTGAGGTGATCCTGCAGTGGCAGTGGTGTGATCTGAAGAGTGGGAAGGGGAAGGAAAGGAGATACCTTAGCTGTATACGCACATGCCTGGGTCTTCTTGGCATTGAACTCGACCAGGTTCCTAGCGCCCCATTGAGAAATGTGGTCCAGGATCCGGTCCAGCTCTGTGACAAGAAGCTGCCTTTTTTCCGCGATATCAGACTGCTTGGCCGCAGGATGTGCGTGATAACTCCCGTGTAAGGTGCTGTCGTCTGCATAGCAGTGAATGTTTCCGTTACAGAGCATGTCATTGATATGCAGAAGAAAGAGAGTGGGAGAGTATGCACGCCGGCTGGCTCGTGGCCCGTGGGTACGTCCTCATATATTTCATGTGGTGAAACTATTTTTTACTTCACTCGATCTGGATGGCTCCATAGGGAAGTATTACTATCCCTACTAGCAGCAGTATGTTGCATAGGTACCCACCTAGGGTACCGTTATGTAGGTAGAGTGTGATTCTTGTGATAGCCTTCTCGCTAGCGATCAATAAGATATAACTTCTCCTTGAAGCTATATCTATCGTTAGAAATAGCCGTCGTGTTAGCAATTCAAATTTATAAAAAATAATATGATTAAAACGGCATTTCTTGTCTGAGGAGTACACACACACACACGCACACACACAAATACCGCCACAAAAACATCCTTTTGTCACGTCAACGTCACGCGCCGAAGTTATTCGGGCAAGTTTGGAATTGTCGCCGGGGCCGGATGTCGGCGTACCCGCCGCTTGCGTACTTCCGGTACGCATTGAGCGCGTACTGACGGCCAATGGGCCGGAAATCGTCACGTGCTGTTTTCCCTCGCCCGACGATTACTTTACACGTCGTTTTCACGTACACTTTGCCGATTGTTATATAATCTGTTATTTCGTGGCAATGTGCTGTTAAACTTGCGAAATAAATATTTCCTTGAGCACATTTTGATGGGTTTATTTTGTTTGTTGAGAGGAAACCTTATGCTTGAATCGTGAGTGCAGACGAGTGTGAGATAAGTGACATTCGGTATCACTAAAGTCTATTACAGGACTGCAGCACCTGCTTGAATTCAAGTTCTGCCGTAGAGCCTAAGAGTACTGATTTCAGAGAGCCACCGCATAGTCTGTAATAAGTCTAATTGCACTTTAGTTTTCTCAAATAAAGGTTGCATTGAAAACCTTACCAGGAATTCTGTTACAACATTCTGAGTGTACAAATACCTGTAGAAGATAAATATACACACCAACTCTATAATGCTAGTAATTATTAATACGTTATATTATGTTTATTTTTGCATAAAGACGATTCGGCTTTCCGGATCTGTACAACATAATACCTCGTTATTTTTCAAATAGTAAGCATACAATGCATATATAGATGCCAGAAAATAGGTAAAATAAATACATTTTTCTTTTTTCGTTACGTATTATAATCCCGAAGTACAAAATACCAAAATTCATAAGCCCTTTAAATAGAAAGCTGATTATTGAAATCCTTTGACCAAAAGTTGAAAATTACGTTCGATTAAGCTTACTCAAAAACCTGCTTAGACCAATCCTACTACGTAGGTAGTTAATACATATTATCAACGAGAAAGTTTGTAAATATGGAGGGATGAGTGAATTTATGGATTGATGGATGGATGGATGGATGAACGGATGTTTGTTACTCTTTCACGTCTAAACAGCTGGAGCGATTTTAATACAATTTGGTATGGAGTTAGCTGACACCCTGGATTAACACATAGGATATGTTTAAGCGGAGTCGCCAGCAAAAGATAGTAAGATGAAAAGCAAAAACTGCCAAACCAAACTCAGCCTCACAACACCGGCACACACACATCCATGTGCACAATTTCGTACAACAATGCATGTTCTCCTAGTAACGTTTAGTAATATCCAAACTACAAGCACTACACGGTTATGGTCTAAAACTTGCGCATTTTATAGTGTCATTAAGTTGGGGAAAGAGCTCTGTTTATCTTATAACACAGGAGCTTAAACTTGTATTGTGGGAAGTAACGACATAACTGTAATGTATTACCTCACTACCAGTATGTTGTCCTTCATAAAACCTACAATATTTACTCTGAAGTACCTATAGTACCCGGCTCGCTTTTGCGCGTACAGTCGGCAAAAGAGATAAGTGTATTCTTTCATATAACTTTTATAATTATGAAAAAGAGTATACATATATCCCCTTTTCGGTTCGAATAAGATCGGTTAGCTTCGGTTTTGTGAAGCATTGTTTTAAGCAGATATGGTCACGGGACACTTTTGTTTCTTTTGATGTGTGATATTCGTGGTAACTTCCAACAGTATCATTTGGGAATCCTCACAAACATATCGATTGACACTTGCTATAATTTGTTTTTGAAGAAAACTGTTTGATTTGAGATTGACATGATTATTTAAATGATTAGTGTAACACTCACCAGGGTTTTACTCCATACCAACTAGCTTGGCAATCGTCAGTACATAGTGATCATGTTGCTTTTAACAGCATTGAAATATCGGTTAAGTACTCGAAACAAATAAAAAACATGGTAGGTAAATATCCCGATGAGTGTTACACTATTAATAAAATAAAATTATGTTTGCTCTTATTTACAACTGCTAATTTACGTTATTATGTTTTCAAATGTCTTATATATTACCCTCGATCTAATTCCTATAGTTAAAGTAACTCACAAAGTTACGATAATACGAGGTCTGGGTACAAAACAAGGCAAGCCGGGCTAATCCAAGTGTCCATGTCCTGTGTAGATGCAAGTGGATTCTGTTTGCGCGACAAAGCCCGGGTTAAATCTTCGAACGCTACGGCGAAACTAAAACAATAATAATAAATACGAATTCTAAATAGAGGGTACTAGTCGTGTGGGGCCAGGGAGCTCGCGGGCGTTGCTAAGTTCAAGAGAAACACATTGGTCAAACGAGGACGGATACAATTTTAACCAGTCCTATAGTTATTTTATATGCCTTGCAATCGACGCTACAGTGATTTTTTAAAAAAAGAAGAATGATTTGAATTTAACA
Organism: Eilema sororculum; assembly: GCA_914829495.1. Taxonomy (NCBI): domain Eukaryota; kingdom Metazoa; phylum Arthropoda; class Insecta; order Lepidoptera; family Erebidae; genus Eilema; species Eilema sororculum. Next base: position 26,630,463 of record OU618537.1, read on the forward strand.
CATTTGGTATCGTTATAAAGGCATGCCCATTAAATGAATAAACAATTCAAAACATTCTGCATGACGCAATCTAGACCCTTATTAAGCTAGTTAGCTTGTGTTATGGAATCCATATTTAGATACTTTTTTTTTGTAAATAATTATCATATTAATTAGGAACACCCAAACCAATGCGAATAGTCATATTCATGCATACAAATATTTGCACTGAGCGGGGTTCGAACCCGCGTCTCCTGCATGGCAGTCGCGTGCACTAACACGTCGCCACAGAGGCTGTCAATATTGTATAGTTTAATATCATTTACTGTAGTTATTTTCAGATAATGTTACTGTAAAAGGCTTTACTTTATCGTGGCATGATATACCTACATGTTATACGTTATTTTCGTATAGAGCCACGACCAGCGCACATACAATTCTTTGTTACCATCATTAAAAAAAAGGTGAAAAATAGTTACTGATATTGGTAACAAAAACTGGGATAAATAAACTCGTAAATTAGCCATCTATTTTCCTGGCCACAAAGTTAAGCGCTTGGTAGTGGCTCTCCTAAACTGGCCTATTTACTTTATTTACGAGAACGCTAACCACTTGAGGGATGTTCCCTAGATTATTGCAATTTTGTCGCTAATATAGATAAGATTATGTTATATTTATTCCAATAATGGTTATGCTTAGTTAATAGAAAACTTGGACATTTTTATTAATAAGTATAGACTTCTATACTCCATATGAGTATCGTAGGAAAAGATATAAGCTGGATCGTACCAAGAGGTAAAAGAGCAGTAGACAGTTCAGATCGGACAGTTTGCTTACAGAACAGGGGGACTGTGAGTGTGGTTTGTAACGGTGCATGGTGAGAAGAAAATATGAAAAATCTCATCGATATATTCCATATTTTCTTAGTAGATGAAGAACCTACTACATCGCGGATTCGAAGATGGCGATCATTTACATTTTTGGTAGAATCCAGTGACGAGAGGTCCCTATAACCCGATCCCTGCTGGATTGCTCTACAATAGTAGACTAGGGTATTTGACTATTTTTTTTTACTTTCAAAAAATGACCCCTTTCTTATAGTATAATGAATTTTCGTACGACAAATAGTTTTCAAGATATTTGATATAGAAAAAATCAATTTACACGTATAAGTCAAATTGACGTGTCCAGTATAAAAAATAAAAATAAAATAATAATAATAAAAGTTAACTATTTAAAATTTAATGAGGAATCTAAAAAGTTATATTTGAATTGCTTATATTTTTACTTTTTTTTAAGTACTTAATGAAAAGTTATAGTTTCTATAGTATGCAATATTTTATTTTGCAAGGCATATTTTTTCTGAACAAGCTATTATATTAAGCAGTATTGGGAAGAATCGACGATTTAGTCAAATAGCCTATATAAGAGAAGATTTTTGCTATCGGCTTCCTTTTTCAAAATATTCACCTTTCACCCCCTGGAACCAATAACCATCTCATTTATTCGCCTCAGCATCCCATTTCACGATTGTACTCTTGAAGAATCGGAATCTTCATTCAATCGCAGGCCTCAAGCTCTGTGCCTCAAATTTCTCACTAACAGTGTTGTGGATCAATCGGGCCCGGATGTAGTGCTGTATCGTGTCGGCACCGGATCCGGACCGGACGCTTGACTTGACCGGCTAATTGACTAATCCGGTTACAAACATAGAGGTGTGAGCACAAAGAAAATATCCGAACCGGCCACCTCTAGTATATCTACGAGATAAAGTTGTCGCGCGCAGACGTGTACGCGGGCTCCCGCGCGCTGCTGTTGCGGCTTGTATGCTTAAAGTCGTCGTAATAGTAGTGCCTGCTGTAAGTAAGTACGTATTATGTCCCTACAAAGTTATGTTTGATTGGAATATGGGCTGTATTGTTAAATTTCTGATGGTAGTTAATATTAAACCTAATACATCCATAAAAATAGTACTAATATTATAAATGCGAAAATAACTGTCGGTCTGTATGTTTCGCTTTCCGACCACTGAAGCGATTTTGATTTAATTTGGTTTAAGGGTAAATTAGACCTTGAGAAAAGACATAGGCTATGTTTAGTTGCGATAATCGACAACTAGGCGGGAGAAAGGACATAGGTTATGTTTAGTTGCGATAATCGACAACTAGGCGGGGAAACCGCGGGTAAAAGCTAGTTATAGTATATCTATAATCTAAAAATGTGTCAGTGCCAGTTGTAGTCGAGACCTTTTTTTTCGTGCGGAAATCCCCTGGAGTCGTGTAGTCGAGACCATGGGCAGTTGGGGCATAGGAATAGAGGCTCGTACCTGGTGCAAAGATTAGCTATTGCGATCCAGCGCGGAAATGCGGCCAGTGTCCTGGGCTCCTTGCACCAGATACGACTCGTGTCGGGTTATTTAGCTAACAAAAGATTTTTTGCTACCTGTAATTTTTTCAATTCATGTGACATTGTATTTGAATGAAATGTTTATAGCATATATTAAGCTAACTTTTAAATTCGAAATTCAATGGGATAAAGAAGCGCTCAAATGGGACTTGGACCCACGACCTTTCCCTTACAGGGGGAATGCTCTTCCAACTGAGCTATTGAGCCACACCTGAATTACTTCAAATTTCCCTTCTCTTTATATACGTCTTTAAGGGTGACATTGTATTTTTTTTGACATGTGTTAAATAAATACTACGTTTGAATTCAAAATTAGGTAAAAAAAACTAAATATGTTTTGGAATCATAATAAATGTATACATTGACGTCACCCTGTCTTAAACTCAACATCATTATAACCACTGCATGCGTTAGTTGACGTTACCTAATGGAGCCTCCATACTGAACCCTCGCCTATATTAAGTACCAATGCGATATGATCAAGGCGGCATGATTAATGAATAGATTGAAATGAATAATGATGGAAATGTACAAATTTTACCGGATTATATCGCGTATTATTGTTATTGAGCGAGACATAGTTTGTTATCCTAGTCGAAACTTATAAATGGTTTTCAGACATTATCAAAGGTACTGATGAGAATTGTATAAACTGTTTGTTTTCCTAATAAAGTAAAATAAAAATAAAATAAAATAAAATTGTGTACGAACACGTGTAGTAGGAGACCAATCAAATACCTGAGAATATTGGTATCATTCGAATTCAGAATATTATTGACTCGTTGAGTTAGAGTGTAAAAAATTGCAGAGATGGTTAGAGGTATCGTCAGCTTGGATTCCAGTTATGCCCACAAGAAAAACAAAACATCACGATTTTAGGACACAAAGAAATCCGAGCCCGGAATGCGAAGCCCAACATTTAGAGAATTCTATATTTGGAAAATCAACTTTTTGAGAACTCAACATTTAGAGAATTCAACATTATGAGAGTTCAACATTATGTTCCGGAAGGAGCCAAATCACCTAGTTGCACAATTTCGGTTTGAAAAAATAACAACGCTTAGTAATCGAACTAACTCATGCTCAGAAACATTTCTCTTCTCATTTATTGAATCTCTAGAATCACAGTAAAGGCCGATAAATGAATCAGACAGTGCTTTTTCTTCGTGGACGGTAGGAAATCTCATTTCCCGATTAAATAGTCGGAAAAAGAAACTACGATTTTCACTCCTGACATAACTACTAACGGTCGCTCCGAGTGGGGAAGAGGGGTTACGGGGGATATAGAAAAAAAGCTTATTATTTATTAAAGAATTCTGCGGAACGGTTCAGTACCCCCAACATTGATAAAATAAAATTTGCCTCTATAATGTTATAATGTGGGTAATGAAGCAAATAGACAAAAAATAATAGTTTCTTACGAGAATATAGAGGAAAATTGGAAACCAAATTTCGCGAAAAACATTTTGTGAAGGTTGTTCACTAGTAAATGGATGTAAAGTATGCTTATATTAAAATGTCGGGAAATAAAAAAGATCTTTTTATTTTCTTTTATACGCTACTTGCTTTTAATATGTATAGTAGATATAATATCTAGCTGAAAGTAGTTTGTTTACCTATGTACCACATTATTGAATGTTGTTCGCTGTTGTGCTTGCGTAAATGTCGGTAATCGTGGCCAGACATAACCAAAAACTCCTTCATTCTGTACCAAATTACATCAAAATTGGTTATAGGCAGACAGAGTTACTATCGTATTCTTAAGTATGTCTTTGAATTTACAAACAATTGTAAATATACTCGGTCAGTTGAGGATAGGTTAGGTCGCCCACCTGATGACTTGTATCATTACATAAAATTGTCAAACCGGTCCAGCCATCTGCAACCATCGAGAGAACCAAAAATTAAGAAGAAAAAAAACAGAAAAAAAAGTAACTTTTTGTATAAAGTTGATTAATAATATCTAATCTCAAACGAAACGAACGAGGGATCTACAAACAGAATATTTTATTTTGAAAAGTAAAAAGCCGGCTGGATGTAATTTCTCGGCTTCAATTAATATCTACATCGGATGTTTCCCTGTGCGTGCATTTTCTATGTGCCAAATAAGAGTAGCGAATGACGTATGTCGCTTTACGCCCCTATCCTAATACTCCTTATTTGTCACTATTTCTGCAAATTTACTGTGTCCACACGTCTGTGAGAAATTTTAAACCAAAGGTTCTTCACTAGACGAGTTGATTGAAAAAGTAATAATAAAATAAAAATATTTGTATTCTCTCAAACAATTAAATACAAATTCTTATTAAATAAAACAATAATATTATTATTTTCTTAGTGTATCATAATGGCCATACAAAAACACTGTAATTGTGAGACTGGTGCCTAAACTAGATACAACAATCTGTATTTATAGGTCACCAGGAAGCCCACGCACCCAGTAAACTTAAGTAAAATGAGTACAATTAATTAATTTATTACATTTTATTACGACTAATTATATTATTTAATCAAAAGCAAACTACGTTAAGGATTTATTATACCTAGCTATTTTATAAATTACATTTAACATAGAACCTCAAGTAAATACTCCGTTTCATCATAATTTAGATGTTGCAACCAATTTGTAAGCATTTTTTTGCATTCGTATCTAGATTTAGTGTACAAGCTTATGCTTCTACTAGCTCTATTGTAAAGTCTTGGACCCAGGACGTAACACTGGCGAGCCGCGGACGAGGTTCTGTGCACAACCGGCTCGCATATCGCATGCTTTCTACGGGCTAAGGCGTAGGCAATAGGATCATACTCAAGAATTGTATGAGTATGGCGAATTGCTTGCATAAAAAGTTGACGTTGACGAGTGTCAAGTACCTCGGTTCCTGGATAAGAAGGGAATGAATTTTAAATTTCGACTTTAGAACATGATGTTAATGAGTTACACCCATTTCGACTCTAGTGGCCAGCGTTTGTTCAACTGTTATTTAGTTCAAATTAGGAGTCTATGCACTTAGTCGCCGGTCGCTCGAATGAATTTGCCTATGTTTTAGTTGCCGATAGACTTAGTCATTAAAAGGAGGTGGATGGACTGTGTGAAGGACGACATGGTTAAGGGAGTGAATGTTGACATGACTGCAACTGAAGATGAATGGAAGAAACACACACGTTGACCCCAAATAAACTTGGGATAAGGGCAGGAGGATGATGATGAGACTTAATCGCTGGTGACTAGTCGATAGTGCGTAATGGAACCTAAAACTCATCGCGCAAATATTATTTGTCATCATTTTAAATAAAACGAGATTTTATAATCAGTCATTCAAATAATAATGTTTTAAAATATCTACTATTAATTTACGTTTATCAGCCTATATCAACGACATATTGGCATGTTTGTACACGTGTGCAGCTGTTAAAACTTAAAAACAATGAGTCAGTATCGACTTTCCACCTTCCTATTAACATATTATTTTATTTATTATCAGCTATCACATGTCTTTTCAGTATCACAAGAAAAAAAAAGACGCTCACCAATAAAAAACAAATTCGCAGTCGGTAGGATTCGAACCTACGCTCCCAGAGGGAATCTGATTTCTAGTCAGACGCCTTAACCGCTCGGCCACGACTGCTACATACTCTGCACTTAAATTTAGCCATAACCTACGTACAAGCACACTTTCACTTTCAAAAACTTGTTCGAGTACACATACGTGTAGTGAAAGGTATACGTATAAAAATGTAGGTCATGTCGTGATCGTGAAGGCTGTTGAGATTTAAAAGAATATGATGCTAATGCTATCAATGAATAAGTACAATCTATTAATCGTAAAAGGAGCTTTGTATATAAGTAATATTCAGCTATTAACAGTAACATTACAAATTCAGAATTGACATAGAAATGTGTGTATATATTTTTATGTTTCGTTTAACCGCCACTTTTATATTATCACTAGCTGTGTCGGTTATCGCGACAAAACATAGCCTATGTCCTTTCTCAAGGTCTAATCTACCCCTTACCAAATTTCATCAAAATCGGTTCAGTGGTTTAGGCATGAACGCGTAACATACAGACATACAGACAGAGTTACTTTTGCATTTATAATCTTAAGTATGGATCTGCTTAAACTATCGCAGTCCACTGCTGGACTTATGGCTCTCCCAATGCGCACCATTGGTCGTTATCCTCTAACTTCCACGAGGGACGACCCCCTTCCGTTTGCCTTCTCGCAATCTCCACTCTTGGTCTCGTTTGCTCCAATGGCCAACGATCCTTCGAAAGAACTGGCCAGCCCACTGCCACTTCTTCAGTTTGCTTACTCTGCGAGCTATATATGTAGGCATGCAACTTTAGTTCTTAGTCGGATGACCTGAGCTCCGATTCTGTTAAAGCCAAACCAGTGTCGTACCACCGCCACTGCAAAAAAAAACGACATTAAATAACAGACTTTAAAGTAATGCGATTAAAGTTCAAAATTACATGACTTTTTGCAGGGTAATTGAAAAGTGGAATGAAACTGTTTTCATTTCATTTTGGACTTTAGTTGTATAGAAATAAAGTCTAAATTTATTGTCGTTTTTAACAGTGACTGCGGCACCACAATGGTTTAGCTTTAGTAGAATCGAGGGCCTTGGCAAATTTTATCCTTCAACGAAACTGTACTACAATATTATGGTGCAGTTTATTCTGTGGTGAAGTATCATTATTAGTAGTACAGTTTATACACCTACCCTGTAAAATGTAAGTAACCTATCTCTTATAAATTTCCGAACATTGCAGACTATAACCTAGTACTTTTCTAACGTGAAAGTTGAGAATTTTAAAAGGCAGGCAGGTAGCTCATACATTTTTATATCCGCCATAGCGGGCTTATAAATCAAAACTAACTTCGATACTACGCAAGTAAGTTGGTCGGCTAGTTTGTTTGCACTACCGCCGCTGGGTTTCTTTGATAATTTTATTCCACAATTTGCTTGAGAAAGGTATCGGAAAGAAATGGTAAATACTTTAAGTATATCGAGGCGGTGAAACGGCCGTGAGATGTTTGTTTGCCTATATACATAGGCCTCCTGCCGTATTATCTTGGACCGAATGTGCTCAATATATGGTCTGGGTGTCTTTTAACAATAGCAGAGGTAGCCAGGTCTACAATATACGGTGCGAGCTTTACCTAATACCTTTAGCAATGAGGTGTGTTCGAGTAGTAGGAAGTATAACAAGCGAGCAGTTATCAACTGTTTTACAGCTAAGATTTATACTTCAAGTTTGAAATAACATGCTACTTTCTATCCCGTAAATAGGTTGCATGGGTTGCGGAGACGGGATAAAAATTCACGGAAAAACAGTTAGTTAAGCCCGCTGCATACGTGATGGGTATTTGTATGGACGGGACGCAGTGGGAAATTTTGGCAATATCGTTTCATACAAAATGTACGCGGAAGTGCATATGTCACGGTGACACGGACGAGACGGGAATGTGGCGGGAAAAATCTTTACGCCGACGATGTTTAATTTTAAAGCAAATTTTTTTGATGAAAAAGTAATCTTTCCTTGTTCACAACATTAGTTTACAACGTAAGATCCGAATTATTGTTAAGGTTCGTATGCATAACACTATATTCATCCACGTGCCCGCCACGTTCACGTTCCGTCCGGGGTATTTTCCTGTTACGTATACCACGACCCTTATTCATATAAAAAACATCGGGTGTACCTATAGCAAATCAATCAAACTATTTGTATCTATCATATTGATAAAACGAAAACGTCACCCTTGTTCAATTCTCGGTACTTAGTGCAATTTGAGCCTCCAATTTATAGTACGAGAGCTGGCACGATTTTTGAAGTACATGCTTGAGGCAAGCAGAAACGTTGTCACACGGTCTCTCCAATTATTGCCCAACACGAAGGCTAGTGAGTGACGGGGTTCAAAAAAAGATGTTTGAGGCAATATGCAATTTGTATAATGTTGTAGTTAAATGCTTAATTAATACAGAAAGTCCAGTCCAGTCCAGTGGACTGCAATACCCTAACTGATTGATTGCTTGATTTAGTGAAACAATCGTGTGAAATCAAATGCAATTTGTTCTATTCCTTGTGTTGTATCTCAGAGAATATAAAATACATACACATAATCACGCCTGTAAATAATAATAAATAATAATAAATAAATATTTCACAACATTCTACACAACGCTATCTAGACCCATGGTAAGCTTTTATAGCTTGTGTTATGGAATCTAGAATGCGGATAAACATACTTATATACTTTTTTTTTTTTGTAAATACATACATATTATATATAGAAACACCCAGACCAATGCAAATAGCCATATTCATGCATACAAATATTTGCACTGAGCGGGAATCGAACCCGCGCCTCCTGCGTGGCAGTCGCGTGCACTACCGCCACGCCACCCACGTTTCGTCAAATATGATTTTCGGTCCGATGACTGAGTAGGAGGCGGGCCCTTTGTCTTGGGCTTTGTTTTTTTTTTCGTGCGGAAATCCCCTCGGATACCCCCCTGCCAGAGCCGGAAGGGGAGGTTATGTCGGACTCGAACCGACTCAAACCGCACGCTGACTGTGGGTCTTGGTGCTAGGCCGGAGGTGAGGTTGTCATCGATATATCCCTCGCACCCCGGCTGACCCAGGGCCATCCCTTACGGTCTGGCCCTCCTCAGGAGGGGGGACAGCGGTGTCCCCAACTCGCCCCCGGAATGGGGAGGCGCGCTTCTCAGCGCGCCGCCGCCGTGGCCTGCTTCTGCTGGGGTGACAGGCGGCTCCACCCGTCACCCCCAGGCCCGCGCTCATGGGGGACGGAGGTCAGTCAGTGCCCTCCGACGCCAGAGTTGCCTGCGCGCGCGGGCGGCGCGATCCGCGAGTCTCTCTCGCTCGCGCCGCCTCTCCCGTTCCGCCGTCTCCTTCACGACCATTACCTGCTCGCTGAAGGAGACGCCGGCCGCCCACGCGTCCATTGCTGTGAGCAGGGTGGCGAGGGTGAGAACTCTCACTCCCAGGGCCGCCACTAGCTCCGGCCCATGCCAGACACTCGGTGAGCGTGTGCAGCCCTGTGTCCTCGCTCGCGTCGCAGTGATGGCACTCGGACGTTGGCTCCTTTTCGATCCGACACAGATATCGCTCGAAGCACCCGTGCCCGGTGATAATCTGCGTCAGTCGATACGAGAGGCTGCCATGTGGCCTCTCGAGCCATTCCCCCATGATGGGCCTTACCGCCTCTATGACGACATGCCCTGCGCGTCGTTGCTCAAGTCATCGCTCCCACTCCGCCACCATGATTCCGTGGAGCCGGGATCTCTCGGCCCGAATGTCTTCGGGCTCGGGATCGTATCCCCGCTCCCGCGCCTCCTTACGGAATCGATACAGTGCCGCAAGGGATCTCGCTTCCAAGATCCACGGTGGCGATCTGGCTAGGAGACTCGCCGCTTCAAAGGATATCGTGCGGTACCCCCTAATGGCCCTGGAGGCCATCCTCTGCTGCGGCGCATGCAGCAGGGGTACGAACCTGGCCTGCAGGGTGTCCGCCCACACGGGGCACCCGCATAGGGCTATGGACCGCACGACACCCGCGGCCCTTTGTCTTGGGCTGTATATTTACTGTCGAATGGCGATTTATGAAGATAGAAATAAATTTTAAGCGTTATAAGTCACCTTCAATGAGACCCACAGGAAGACATGGGGTGGCTCTATGCTTCTCCTCCAGGAACCATCACGGAAAATTAAGAAGCGAGGAAGCTCCAGTAGTAAGGTATCCGGCATTGTCACAAATTGTGAGGAATGTGGCGCTGCTGCTTAGTCTTTATTAGAAAATTACCACACCACCACTAAGACCTGGAACTCCCTGCCAGCTCACGTGTTTCCTTCTTCCTACAGTCCCGGGTCCTTTAAGCTGGGCGTGAAAAGGCATCTAATGAGGCCGTCAAGCTGAGTGCCACCACGGTTAACATGGTAAATGTTTACGATGGTGACCCCCTTTCCAAGACTTTGCCTTTGGCTTAACATCAGGCGAGGTGAAGTCAAATTGACGTGTCCTGTACAAAAAAAAAAGAAAAGAGTGTGCTACTTTGATTAATTTGATTGTTCTTATAAACATCTGTGCTATCTTTGAACCCAAAAACCAATTCCCAACAAAACACGACTAGCCAGTGGTTAATTTAATAACTAGACATATTTGCGAAGTAGCAGGTAATTTCTACCTGGACCCTTATTAGGCAAAACAAACCATACCGTAACGACACGCGTTTGTATTAGCCAACATATTTAAGTTGGTTCAGTTTCAGGCCAGTTCTATCTTCTATGTCAACCAATTGAAATCTGTCGTCTACTCACGTTACATCTGCGTTTGAAACTCATTGTCAAGTAGAGTAATCCGGTTTGAATACACTTGAAGTAAATCAGATCTAGACCGTCTCTAACAAACCTTTGTTTGTGCTATACGGTGCACGTTTTAATTAAGCTTATAAGTTACGCTCAACCATTCTGCGCCAACGAGTCATATCTATTTCAGTGAACATTTATGAAGTTTGTTGGTTATTGGATTCGGTATGTAGGTAAGTAAGGATATGTGTACACTCTACTCGGTAATTTACAGTGTTATTTTTTACACAGGTCAATAATATAACTTTATCTAGCCTGATTGTACGCTAATAGGTAGAGATGAACGTGTCTGATATCTCCCCTAGAGGAGGCATCAGGAGAGACACGAGACCGAAAACATTAATTCCCTTTAACATGTATCTATATTATGGAATGCGAAAGTTTAAAAGTTAGTAAACCTATTGCTATCAATCAGACACATATTCATAGTCTAAGTTTATGGTACAGTAATTGACAAAAATTATCTTATCCTAAGTCTTCAATACCTCGGATTCTTTGCACCACGGGAAGTGACGTAGAGAGCTTTAATAATCTACTTTTCAGAGAGTCATACGAAAAAAGTATTAATCCCGATTGGAATATCGGAAGCGTCGAAGAATTATTACCAATTTTGAATCGGAAGAAATAAGGGGATACATTTTTGATGTCGACTGTACGGTATACAATCGCATCCACAAGTGATTACCTCAGCCAGTGAACAAGTGTAACAGAAATATTAGTGTTGATCAGTTTATGAGGCGCAATCAGCGGCGGCCATGTTTGTTTCCGCTGATTGTGTGTTGTTTGCGCTGGCGCTGCCACTCGTTGCTCCCGAGCGCGCCGTGCCGTGCGGACTATGTCCAACTGTAATTAGTTTTGCTGTTGCATGGGACTTGATTGACTTTTGAATGTTTTGTAAGTTTTAATTTTGTTAAAACTGGCTTGGTTGTTGGTATTGATGAATATGCGTTCGGGTATGTTTATGTGGTGTGTTGCAATGAATAAAATAGGTATCAAATACATACTTGTAAATTGTATATGACCAATTAATATGGATGCGATTTGTACTAACACTGAATTATGTAAATGCATTTCGAAGTCAGTTAGCAAACTGTCTCTCTTTCAGCAGACATTGCCTTCAGCTTACCATCAGGTGAGGTGAAGTCAAGAATCAAAGAATCAATTTCGTTTATTCAATTTAGGCACATAAAGAGCACAACATATGAACGTCATAATTTTACTTTGATAAATGGAATATCAAGAATAATAAATAAAATAAGTAGGTAAATCATTTGAAAATGATTCTTTCGCTGGTTCGGTAGGTTGGTTCTACTGAGAAGATACCAGCAAGTAACTCAGTGAACTCGATTATATTCTTTTTTTAAATATGTTTTTATTTATAACAAATGTATACAGTGCGAGCAAGAGATTAAATAAGGATGACCATGCATCTTTATCATTAGTCACATTGACATGTCCTATATAAAAAAAATTGTCGTTGATCATCATCACAGTATTAGTCCCGGTTACATCGAATGGAGCACGAGGCTGCTCTCCAGCTTTCTCTTGATTTTGTTTGTCTTTACTTGGTATGGAGTACGGTGGAGCGACTGACGTCTGACCTTCCAGTTCTGAGAGGAATGCCTCCTGTATTAATCAGCAGGGGTTATCAATATTAGTAGGGCATCCAAATAAAAACAGCCATCTGATGCTAAATGATCACTCGAACCACTAAATGCTGGCTGAAGATGTCATTAGAGGGTTTCTTCCTAAAAATGAATAAATGTAAAGGATTTGATAACATTCAAAACAGTTATTAATCAAGTAGCAAGTTTACAGTGTACAAAATATTAAACCTCTAAATCTAATAAAAAAACATTGTAGCGCAGTCGGTAGGATTCGAACCTACGCTCCCAGAGGGAATCTGATTTCTAGTCAGACGCCTTAACCGCTCGGCCACGACTGCTGTACAAAGAGTGCGTGAAATGGGAAATTTATTTTGAGTGTATACATGACTTAGAAAATTGTAACACCGGATATCACGTTCCCGTGAGTTTACGAATACGAAACACTTATATAACAACGAATGCACGCTACTACTAAAAATTGAACACTGCAGCCATGTGATCTCGGATAACTAAACCTCTAAAAGTCATCGTAAAAGTCTTAATTCATTATTTTGTTATTTACGATACAACCGTGAATGGTTCCATTTTACATATTTACAGAAACACTTGTAAAGTAAGGGGGCCACACACCACACAGCTAATTGTCAAGAAAAATGAATCTTGATAAGAGATATCAAGAGGCAATTATGCTTTGTATAGAAAGTCGAACAAGTGCGTCCACCTACCTACCTGCATCGTATGAATCGCACTTTTCTATACAAAGCATAATAATGCGTTGCGTGTTCGGGTAGGCTTAAGCAGCACTTGCTGTGTGAGCAGCAAAAAGTTGCCTTTTTTGTGTGCCCCTCTAAGGAGTATAAAATAAAATACATCCAGTATTATTCAAAATTCATTCCCATTTCACCTAGAAATCGTGACACAATTTTCGTTCTGAAAAGTCATTTCATTTATTCCCACCAGTGCCGTGCAATAAAATATAAATGCACAAAATTATTTTGTATTGCAAGCAATACGAATGTACCTATACCTACTTGATATTATTATTTTACTTTGCTGCCCAAAATTAGCTAACAGTAGAGAAGATGCTCAGTACGTACTAAGAGAGGTTCATTAGTGTAATATTTATAATGTTACAAATATTACACTGGAGTGGATTGTCATCAGTGGGTTGCCGACCTCATATTAGATTAAAATTCTTGAAAGGCCTGCGGCTCTGCGCTGGACCCATGTACCCGTACCTAACCCTTCTAAGAATCAAATTTAATGTAATAAATATTTAAGTATATTTTATTTTTATTATTAGAGAAAAATAAATTAAAATCAACGGGGTTTCATGAAAGATTACATAACAGTAGATGAAGTTTGTGAGTTTGGGAATCGGCAGAAGCAGAAGATGGCATAACATATTAAGAGGATTAAATAAAGGGAACCTAAATTAGGTTTGATCACTTCAAATAAATACCATTAACATTAGGTAGTGACTACTACGAAATCCCTTCAATGTTCCCATCTCTTCCTGTGGGCGACACCCACGTCATCACCCAAGGTAATCAGTGGGTAAGACAACTTTCAATCCGATTGTGAACATACAAAAATATCCGGATGACGGCACTAAAATCGCCTCTTTATTAGGTCTCTTTATAAGGTCCTCAAAAAAAAATAACTGACAGTGTGGCAAGTCAAGTGTGTTAATGGGTGTTAATACACCTCTGCTAACCCTTCAAGATGTACGTATTCTAGGTGCTACAATATAGTGAAATTTTAAGGAAGTTATAAATCCTCATGTATGAAGTGAGTAAATAAAACGAATGTTCGAATAATAGATTTACTGCCACATAAACAATTTCTCGACTGTTCCTACGTTTCGTAAATCATAACAAGGGTCGTATATTTAATGTTACTGTCTTTACTCGCAGAATAATTCTAACACCTGTGGCTATTAACTGAATACAAAGGTGTATTTCTAGGTGTGCAGGAGCTTACCAGCATCTTTGAGGCTCAAGCCTACCTCACTTGCTATTGCTAGTAGACGAGGCTCTTGTGCAAACTTAACTTTTGTGGTTAGGTGTGGTCAGATGGCACACGCTGCTGAAAAATCTGGCAAACAAACCAAATACACCCGGGTGTACCCCAGGGTTCCATTTTGGACGCCACCCGGAAAATCCTATCACAATGAATGAGATATAGACTTTATAATTGTCACACAAGTTTGTTATTATATTATTTCAATTTCTCATACATCATTCCGTCATAATAATTTATGTACAGAATAAAAGCGCGTCTCGATCTCCACATTACTCATTACAACACATCAAAGCTACAACATTACATTACAGTATAGCAGAAACTCTTAAAGTTACGACGACGCCTTTATCCGTCCAAAGCCAATGATACACTCGTAACGAGCAATTACAGTTTTCAAAGTTACGGCCAAGCTACAAGGGGTGAAATAAACGGGTAAAAGGGGTGAAAAGGGACCGGGGGGCGACACGGGAACGCTTCTAAGTTGAACGCCTTTGGTGACGTCATTGGACGATTTAGGTAATCGCCTGGACGCGTTTAGTTCAGCCCTAAGAGGTGCTCGGCACGTACTGACAGGATGTCTTATTGCACTCAACGGAATATGTTTTTAGGAAAATAGCTTTATTTTATATTGAAGAAAGAAAGAAAGAAAGAAAGAAAAAACATTTAATTCTAGACACGCACAGTTTATAGTCTACAATGTAAGTAATTAAGTATTTATATTCATAAAATATCATGCTTCACTGTGCGAGCCCGAATATGGCCGCCATCTCAGCATAAATGCTACGCATACCGTTAGAATGCGTAGCGCTGGTTTTCGGATGGGGCCACTTGTGACGTCACTGACGTCACGCACACACAACATGACATAATGTACACACATAATAAAATAAAAATAATTAAAGGAGAAGAAAACAAAAGAAATCAGATTAAAAATTACTACAGATAATACTATAGATAATTATTACAGATTAAAAATTGAAAATGACACCAAATAATAAATTAATAAGTGAGAACCATGGTGAGAACCATGGAGAGAGATTTTAAGCTTACTATGTCTATGGAACATGACGCTCACTCACTGACAGCCAGTGACAGCTAAGCCAATCATCGCCATTAAGAATTTTACATTATTTACAAAATAATAGTGAAAGTCTTGTGTTAGGTGTTCGTTTTGTGGTTTTGTTTATGTGTTGTTATGTTATTATTATGAGGAGGATGTGAAGATGAAGTAAGGCGTGAAACACCATCGGAATCGAGACCCATCATATCAGCCGAAACAGGTAATTATTTGTGTACAAAATACTTGATTGTTTTTTAAGTATTGTATTGTATAAGAGTATTGAGGGTGAGATAAGTTATAGTAAGTGGGTTTTAGAATTCTGAATATTTGAGATGACGTTAGAATGATTATTTTGGAAATGATAATAATGATATCCAATATTGTTGCCCGATCATCTTGAAAATCCAGACTGATATTATAAATGCGAAAGCAACTTTGTCTGTCTGTCTGTATGTTACGCTTTCACGCCTGAACCACTGAACCGATTTTGATGAAATTTGGTATAGGGTTAGATTAGACCATGAGAAGGACATAGGCTATGTTTGGTCGCGATAACCGACATCCACGAGGGCGAAGCACGCACTCACGCACGCCCCCCCCCCCCCCCCCCAAGAAGCGGGATAACACCCGAAAACCCCCCATAGACGCGGGATAGCACCCGAACCACCCCCAAGGCGAGGCCACAATTGTAGCCGTAGGTCTGATGAGAGTCCTGGGACATCCTTCCGAGGCCTTACCCGGGGCTCCCATCCATAGGCTTCTGGGCGTTACCGTGGGGGTTTTTAGTCGGTAGGAGTCATAACATCCATGAGGGATTTTCACCCACGGTTAAAAAAAAAAATTATCTCTGCATCACACTAAGGTTGACTTTTTTTCCAAAGTACACGTCAATTTGACCTCACCTGATGGTAAACTAAAGGCAAAGTCTCGGAAAGAGAGTCTCTATCGTAAACATGTACCATGTTAACAGTGGTGGCACTCAGCTTGACGGCCTCATCAGATGCCCTTTCACGCCCCGCTTAAAGGACCCGGGACTGTAGGAAGAAGGAAACACGTGAGCTGAAAGGAAGTTCCAGGTCTTAATGGTGCGGCATAGATACAAACCTTTGGCATAAAGTCCACCTTTGTACAAATGTTTATGTGCATAAAGTTTAAAAATAAATTATATAAATAAATATTGTGCTGAAGATAGTTAATAGTATATTAAAATATAATTGGATATTCGATAGTGTTGATAGCACAAATTGATTATTTTTTTTTAATTTCACAAGATTTTACAATATTTGCGATGAGTGATTTAATTTTTGTAATTATTTTCTGTTATATTTCAACCTCATTTTTCGATATCCATCAATTACCAACAGTTCCATAATCACACTATTCCTTTAAACCCAAGTTCTCATCAGAAACAAGACACATTGCGGATCCTTTCTTCAATCTCGACAACCGTCCAACTTATTACCATTATCGCCGCGCCCACCTAGCCCTTTCCCTAAACAATTCATCGTTTATATCCCAATAAATCTCTTAAACTACCCCCATACGTACTCGCTATCATATAAAACGTGATTTAATAGCAAAAACGAGGAGCGGGACATATGAGCGTGTTTAGACGACCGATGGGCTCGACACCGTCTCGATGACGTCTGGCGACGTTCGAACACTCCGGGGTGACGCTTACGTGTGGAACCGTCCGTATCACGACGGCCACATTTGTCTTGAGTGATGGAATTGCGTTGTTATATTTTATTAATAAGGGAGTTTTGATAATATTATTCCCAATTGTCAATTATTATATCAGGTGCTTTGGCATCTTCTTGATACCACAATATCCATATACCTACTCACGTCTGTAAATTCTCGGAGGGGTAGGCAGAGGTGTATTAGCACCCACGTTTTGCCAATTATGATTGGGCTGTATGGTTGCTGCGGGATGGTAAACAGCCCTAGTTCTTAGTCGCCTTTCACGACACCCACAAAGAATCAAAGAATCAAGAATCAAAGAATCAAGAATCAAAGAATCAATTTCATTTATTCAATTTAGGCACATAAAGAGCACATATGAACGTCAGAATTGCACAATGTCAGTCATATTAAAAATAAATAAAATAAATCATTGGAAAATGATTCTTTCGCTGGTTCGATAGGTTGGTTCTATTGAGAAGAGACCAGCAAGAAACTCAGTGAACTCGATTATCCTTCTTTTTTTAAATATGGTTTTATTTATAACAAATTTATACAGTGCGAGCAAGAGATGAGATTAGGATGTCCATGGATCTTTATCATTTAAATATTCGTCTAATTTATAATAACCTTTTTTTATTAAGCAATTTTTAACTTCAATTTTAAATTTATAAGACACAGGAAGAGCTGGGGTGGTCCTTTTCTATTCCACTTGGAACTACCACTAGCAATAAAATGTGCTCTTTTTTACAACACTATCTAGAGCCATGGTAAGCTTAAGTAGCTTGATATTATATGCGCAGTACACGATTCGGGGTGTCTTTTGAGGATAGCATGGAGTGCTACGGCGGTGGAGGACCTTACATCCATAAACAATTGCAACCTGATGGCAAAATATATGCCTGTAACTATGAGGTACGTACGTAGCGATAAACAGTTATTATAGCATATACTTGAAACACCTTGCCACATGTGGAAGGAAAGAAGAAGAAATTAAACTTGGTGGATAAATGAATGGAGGTAAAGCGTGTATAAACTTCCGGTGTTGTACGAATCGTACAAAATGCGGTATACAATACAAAGTTCTACATATAGCTGATGTAAAACGAGGGAGTAATACTTTACAAGACAAGTCAAACAATATGTTACTTACCTCCTAGTTTTTAATCAAATTCAACCGCTAAGGTTTTTGATAATTTAAAGTTTGAAAGCATTAAAAATACCTACATTTGTTACCAAATGTGTATCAGGAAACACGCGTGTTATTTTAAAGTAAAAAACCCTATATTAAAGGGTTTGCTGACAAAGAAATATAAATTATGTTTAGCAGCTTTTATAGTATCTGTAATATGCTTTAGTTCGAGTCCTGCTGGACGGTTAACTTAAGTCGACATGTTAAAATTATATAGGTACCTACTTAATATATTATTACTGATATTTTTTTTTAATTTACGCGAAAGTCACTCTTTGAAATAAAATCACTTTTTAACGGAGTCCATCTTCTTTTTTTTATATAGGACACGTCAATTTGACTTCACCTTGCCCGATGTTAAGCTAAGGGAAAGTCTCGGAAAGAGGTTCACCATCGTAAACATATACCATGTTAACAGTGGTGGCACTCAGCTTGACGGCCTCATTAGATGCCTTTTCACGCCCCGCTTAAAGGACCAGGGACTGTAGGAAGAAGGAAAGAAGAAGAAGGAAACGCGATGGAATTATTTAAAAAGTGGTTTTATCTATACATATAATAAATCTGTAAACGATCGATGTCTGTACATGGAAAGGAAATGAGAAAAATTGTTATAGGGGGACTTTATAAACGTAATAGAAGCCAAAACAACGTTTTTTGGAATTTTTGTCTGTTTGTCTGTTTATCTGTTTATCTGTTTCTCTGTTTCTCTGTTTGTCTGTGAGTTTGTGCACGCTAATCTCAGAATCGGCTGAACGGATTTGGTTGCGGTTTTCACTAATATGTTGTGGTAGGCTTCACTTATCATTTAGTGTTTGTTTTATTGAAATCGGTTCATAAATAAAAAAGTTATGTCAATAATAGCATATCACGGCTAACAATTTGTGATTGTGTGAATAGATCGAACCAATATAGAAGCAACAATGCTTAGAAGAAGATATTATTTCGGTCATAGGAATCTGAAGAACTTCGAGAGGCCAGAGTTCTACATCTCAGCCAAGTCAGGTAAGGTTACTGCAAAATCTTCGGCACAGCAAGTGTCTCGATAGAATTCACATTGTTCTCGAACGATTTTCTCTCGAATCCAACAAATTAGTAAGCAGCTGTTTCGGTAAAAAGACTCCTGGCTTTCATAATGAATATCATCACGCTATTATAATAAAGAATGGGATAGAATGTTTTTATGACATAATATGTAAACGTCTATTTCACAGTATGATTTCATGGTAACTGTGGCCCAATACATCTGCGGTGGACTTTAACTTAGCTGAGTCGCGTTCGAATCCATATAAAGTATAATTTTCCTTTTTCCTGGTTTTTTATTTACTTTTGTTTAACTTTTTTATTTTATTGTGTATTTGTTCTATTTTATTGTATTTATAGTTTTATTTGAAGTAAAATATAAATTCTATGCTTAGTATTCTATAGGTAGTACATAAAACTAGGCTGTGTGACAGTAATATTAGAACTTATTATATAATATTCTTAGATCTGTACAAAATTATTCATTTCGGAGAATTAAAAAGTGGTATCCCCCATTGATACCGATTCCACCACATCGGGGCAAGCGCAATATTGGAATCAAACCGATTAAAATTTAACAGCGGAATGGGGCATTGGGGGTATACTGGGGTACCTAACCCCAGAATTGCCTAGCCTTGGTTACCTATCATAAATAGGCGGTCTCAACGTGAAGAGCAGGGATTGCTTCGGCTAGGGTGATGGGTAGCCTAAGCTATCACCATCAAAGCCGCGCTCATGGAGGAAGTAAATCGTTGCACCTTCTCTGAAGCACATTACGTATTCTGGGAGATAGTTGTCCCTATCGTATTACCGTTTCTACCATGGGGAATGTTCTGATGAGCTATTCCAATTAGTTCCACCATCACCTTTCCTACACAGGACAACGCATGCAAGGCTCAGATGTCATCCACATACGGATCAGAATATTCCATCAAGAACCAAGCGGTTTGGTGACCCATTCCTATGTCGCACCATTAAGACCTGAAATCCCTGCCAGCTCACGGTTTACTTCTTCCTACAGTCCTGGGTCCTTTTAGGGGGGCGTGAAAAGGCTTCTGATGATCCCATAAAGATGAATGCCACCATTGTTAAGATGGTACACGTTTATAATGGTGACCCTATTTTCGAGTCTTTGCCTTTAGCTTAACATCAGTCGAGGTGAAGTTAAATTGACGTGTCCTATATAAAAAAACTCCGGAACTTAAAAAGAAGAAAACAAATGTCTGGGCAGAGCAATATACAGTTCTTAACCGCCTGATAAAGAAATGAAGTTCCGAACCGCTTGGTTCGAGCTGACATTATTTCTACCGTGTGTGACTGACGGAAGGAAGGAGAGATTAGTTGAAAGACTCCTAATAGGCTCTTTCACTCGCCGTGGTGCGGTAGAAATAGTAAAATACAGCCAGAGAGACAACGTCTTTATGCAACTGCAGACATTATACAATGTTAGTGACCTGATGACTACCAACGCACGCCGCTGCGATACTATCGATTCCGTCTAATAAGTAGGTATCTAATAGTAAATACGTAAATCTATCCCGGAAATGATAACAGTACGCCAGGAGAAGCCAACCTATGTATTAGGTATATAAACGATACCGCTGCTCCTATTATATAAAAGAGGCTGAATGTGGGCAGAGATTTCAATTTGGAAGTAAGTATCTACATCATCTGCTGGAAACAAGCTTACCAATACAAGGAATATATAGCAAAATAGAGGCTATATGACCCCATCCCAGTCAATTCTGTATTTGCTCTCTTGCCCACTGCGCCCCTCTTCAAGGTGGAAGATGTCAAGCGAATTTTTGAAATAATATGAATACAGTTTTGTTTCTTTTTTAAAATAAAGAAATGTTTCCTTTGCGTAAAATTCACTATTTCCAATATTTCGAGTACTTCCGTTCCAGTTGGGATGAAAATCTTCCACCATGTTTAATAATGAGTTTGAGCTATTCCGAACTAAACGCGGACGAAGTCGCGGGTAACAGCTAGTTCATTAATATTTCTGTTCTAGTAATAGTAAAACACTCGTCGGGATATTTACCATGTTTGTTATGATTTTGGAATATCCGATATTTCAGCGCACTGCCGTGATTAACACTTTTGCACCAGTGCCGAAATATCAGATACTGCAAAATCATAACAAAAAATATCCTGTTATTATTTTACTACTATTAATATACATGACCATGTCAATCTCAAATCATACATTTCTGTTCTAGTTTACAAGCACTCAAATACTATTGGATCGTTTGTAAAGATGTACGAAAATAAAGTTTCCTCTTCAGTGCTTACGTCTGATTATTAATTGGGGACCGTTGCCTTCTCCGAGCGTATCTCGGCTGTCGTTCGGCACTCACCGGCCAAATCGTTCGGAATGCCAATTAATCCAGTCATTAGCCAAAACAATGGGTAAACGGGATCACAGCGGAGTAATTGCACATAAAAATTAAATTACCCAAATTATGAATCTTGAAACTCAATGAAAGAAAAGCGGTGTCGTAATGGTTAAGAAGTTGGACTTGCAATTAGGAGGGTACAAACTTCAGCTAATACGAGTAAATTAGGGATTGATTTACAGGGTATGAACTGACATAAGTTACTTATTTCTAACAAGCTCTGAGTCTTTTCCTAACTCACTTGGGGTTAGCTATGCAGTTCCACTAGGAAATTGTTGATTTTCCACGAAGCGACTGCCTACCTTCCCCAACGATAGCACCGACAAGCTTATTTCTGTTTCTAATTGAATTGATTACATAAGTAAATTAGTCGTAAAATGAAGGATACATGACTGAAAATGATTTTTGGGTGACAATTTCGCAATGTGGCAGCGCAATTGGTTGTAATACGAGGTGGCAGAGTGAAAATTCTGGAAAGAACTGGTCGAAATCTATAAAATCAGCAAAGATAAAATTTCTATAAAAATTTCCAAGTACAGTTCTCCAATAACTGAACTCTAAAGTTTATACCTAATACCTCGTACCAGACTTCAGAAATATTATACACAACTAGAATAAATTACGTCATTAGTACGTAAGCATAAGACTCCAATGTGAAAAAGCTCCCGAGATTCCCACGGATTCTTGGACAATGTAAAGAGTAACTACTAAAGAATAAAATCGCAGTTCATCTTTGAATACCTAGTCCATTTATTCACAATGTAATATTAAGAATTACGTTCTGAGAATTATTACAAAAAGGAATGTAACAAATTGCAACGAGACAAAATGACGAAAACATTTATCCATATTATTGTAAAAGATTATGACATTGATATAAAACTACTTTTTACGGATTCTATCGTGTGGTGAAGCAATTGGTACTGCTAGGCACCTACTGGTGGGTTGTAGGACGCTATTAGACCGGGGTCATTACTCGCGCCGACATGATAAGGTATTAGAAATCGTACGTGAGGCGGTAAGTTTGGCGGTAGCTAGAGCGAAAAAGGGTTTAACCACAAACCAAAGAAATGACGTCGCGTTTGTAAAGGAAGGCTGCTCAAAAAAGACAAATCAAAAGCCGTACTCAATTTTGATAGCAGCCGCTGACTGGACATTACTCGCAGATTCGTATGAGAAACACTATAAAATACCGGAGGATGTTTGTGCCTCGTCATCCAGACCCGATATATTCCTATTTTCAAAACAGCAAAAGCGTGCAGTACTAGTAGAACTCACAGTACCGTGGGAAACTAACATACCTAAAGACCACGCTATAAAAATAAACAAATACTTTGACCTGACCAACGAGTTAACCAAAAATGGCTATGTGGTTAAACTCTACGCCGTGGAAGTAGGAGCAAGGGGAATTCCAGCTAAATCCCTGTATAACTTATTTAAAGACCTCGGATTGCCAAGAGCTTCAGTAAGCTCTTTACTCAAACGAATATCTAAAACGGCGTTGATAGGATCTTACCAAATTTGGATAGGTAGAGGGGGGAACACGACCGACGGTGGAGGTGAGCGCTGATGCATCACAAGGTGGCCACCCTAAACCTACACCTGGGTCGCAAGTCCCAGGCGCCGTCACAGTGTTCCTCTCTGTACCACGCCATGGACCCGGCGACCGCACGGTGAATCCATGGAATGCTAAGAACCGGATCTCTATTATTTACTGAAACCGACGTTTCGGCTGCTTATCAGCAGCCATGATCGCGGTGTGACTCATGATGGTAGTTGTCACATAGTGAAGTATAAGTTATTTCAAAATACCCGAATAATGGTGAATTATTGGAGTTCCTATTTACGCAGAATTTTGCAGCTTAGGAATAGGATTATAACACAAACTTTAGAAAATATCAGATAGTAACATACCAAGAAATTCTCACTGGTGAAACACTACAGTAGATAGAACAATTTTTGGTTACGACCAGGATGCTCTGAAGGTGCTCGGGGATTAATTGAAAAGGCACCTTCGTAAAGATTTGATATACGAAAGGGTAATATATACCTTTACAATGGTTACGTTCATACCACGTAAATACAATTATACTCTTGAATTATTTCTTGTCTGACTTTACTCGTTACCAAGTCAATTTAATGCATTAGATAAATTTACATTTGAAATAGATTTATGTAAAGAATAAGAGGTAACAGTGATGAATTATTATTTTAAGAAACAAATTTTTTATGTTTATAACGAAACAAATTCTCAGCTCAGTCATAAAAGGTCGTTTAGAAATCTTTAAATCAACTGCTCACAAAGCCATTACAAGACGGAAGGATTGAAAGGTTCCAAAACAAAATACGGGATTTACTTCAATAAAACAGAAAAAAAAATATAAAGCCTACGAAATGGCGAGCCTGGAGCAAATCCACTGGATTTTTCTGTGAAATTGTGAATTACGGGATGATTTTTACATGATCTTAAAAGCCGTCTCGCCCTCTCTTTAAGATTTGTTTATGAATCACTTAGAGACCTTTTGCACGTAGGTAGGTCTATCTCGTAATTGTTTATGTACAGACATTAAGCATACATACATATGATCACGCCTTTATGTCCGGATGGTTAGGCAGAGGTGAATTAATAACCACGTTTCACCAAACATTGTTTTCGGTCCCACGTAGTAGGTTGTGAGCCTATTTCTCACTATCGCTATTATTGACTCGAGCCTTGCATCTGAGGCTGAGTCTGGGCTGTATATATCATATCTGTTTGATGTTAAATATCCCTATCCCTTAGCTGCCTTGTTCGAGAACAGGAAGAGATGGGGTGGCCGGAATTCTACCGGGAACCCCGCGGCAGTATAAACCTGATTTTTCTTGTTACATTAGTCCTCGTCCTTTACACATATAACTAGTTTTAGACTACAACTCAACATCATTACCTAATCATCACAGCGTTAGTCTCGGTCACATCCTAAGTTTTCAATTTTGAACACCTGAGTGCGCTTTTCTACACTTTTAGTTGAATCTTCCTATATCAGTTAAAAAGGCACTATAAGTAGGTATCTTTTTTTTTTTTTTTTTTACACGGGACACGTCAATTTGACTTCACCTCGCCTGATGTTAAGCTAAAGGCAAAGTCTCGGAAAGAGGGTCACCATCGTAAACATTTACCATGTTAACAGTGGTGGCACTCAGCTTGACGGCCTCATTAGATGCCTTTTCACGCCCCGCTTAAAGGACCCGGGACTGTAGGAAGAAGGAAACACGTGAGCTGGCAGGGAATCTATCTAATATAATAAATCTAATAATATTAGTTAGTTAAATATTTTATTCTTTCTAGTCGGTTCATTAAGGTAAAAGGACATCCTTCCAAATGTACTTCTCAATTCACATTCATGGCTCATGCCTGTTATCTTAATCAAAAATGGCTACCAACAGAGATAGTAAACATACACGACAACATAACGAATATAAGAACATTCTAATATCTGTTTTCTATAACTTTAATTTAACTTTTTTAGCCACACAAAACGGTAGCTTGATTAGTTTCAGAACAAAACGTTGTAATTTATACAAACACGTTGAAAATTTACAAGTTAGTAGAAATGAATTTGAAACTTGGATAACAGAACACAGCCGCAGGTAAGTACAGTTTTAATTTGGTTTTTAATAATAGAATATTCTAGAGAAGCTTAATAAATAGGCTGAAGCCAAACCAGCGTAATTTTTCCTTATTGCTTGCTTGCTGCTGCATTTGATTTCATAGATAAGTCCTATTTGATTCAAACGGTGGTACAAAATTAGTTGACTGAAAACTGAAGTTTTCGATGAAATTGACTGCAGTGACTGAAATTACCCAAATTACACTGGTTTGGCTTCAGCTTTATTAATCTGCTAATGTATCGCAAGAAACAGCGTGAGAAATGCGTTTGCCGCGTCCACTTAAAGAGTTTTTGTCTGGGCTAGAACTATTATTTAAAAAAAATATCTGAACCTGCCATAGATTAGTGTAGTTAAATAGTTATATAGGTTGATATTTAGGATAGATAACAACGTTCCAGCTCTCACTGCCCGTAATTTAACAGAGAGTTATGTAACGGGAACGGGACGGCGCGGCGACGACACGACGACAGCGACACGGCGAAGGAGACAACTTTTGATTTGTTACTATAAACTCGCCGCTTGCCGCCAGAGTTACTCACTGTAGTGTTCTCTCACAGGTACCTAGGTGAATGTACAGTTCTACCTTATATTTCTATTAAGTAGGTAACACGTACTTGCTTGTGTTACTTATAACTAAGAATAATGGTGAGAAGTAGTCTTTTAAACGTTCATTTCATTATGTTTCATTTCTTTTCAATACTTTTCGTATCACTGGGTTATATTTAGCTTCATCGCATTTAAACCATATAAAACAATATAAAGTTACACAACTATAATATAATGGAGTTCTTCAAGAAGGGCTTTATGAGAAGGTTCTTGCAATGTCTGCGACACGAGTGTGACTTCTCTGTTGTTGCACACGTTCATAGGTCACTGTAATCACACAGGCAGTATAAAAAACGATGTGTATAATATTACTAGTGTATGGTGTTTAGAAGTTCAGATTCAGGCGACTATTTTAAGATATAGTCAGCATCAGAAAGATGTTGACGAACAGAGTGCTCAAAATGATCTATAAAAGTTTTTTGATCCCCATCCAGTTGACCAACTGTTCTGATATTTGGTTCAGACAATGATACCATTTAACCAATAAAACAGTTTGATTTGCTCTTAATACGAGAGTTTTAAGATCATATTGAGCCTTCATCATCAAGATATTTATGACGCTGACTGTACATATACTTGAAACATCCAGTTAAATTATCTATCACACAGTGGTGTAGGACTATGACTAGGCATACGTATAGATAGCAAGGTCCTAACATGCGAACTTGGTGCTACTAATATTGGTCAAGCAGTTGTGATGTGTGAACTT
The DNA here is from genome assembly GCA_914829495.1 of Eilema sororculum. NCBI lineage: Eukaryota > Metazoa > Arthropoda > Insecta > Lepidoptera > Erebidae > Eilema > Eilema sororculum. The sequence goes on from OU618537.1 coordinate 26,657,192, forward strand.
GAAGTCCCTACCGCGGGGTAAATCATTTACATTCGGGTACCAGATGCTTTTGTTATGCGTGTAGGGTGACCATAATTTGGGGAGATTGTGATACTATTAGATAAATGTGTTGTAGTGGTGGGGCAAGTACTCGTAGTTGAAATAGTGCAGAATTATAATATGTTGTAAACTTGTAATGCAATTTAGAGGTAACTAATAATTTAGTTTTGTTTGACAACAATATTTTTTTAAACATTTGGTATCCTTTAACAGTTAATTAATGACATTGCAAAATACAGAATTTAAATTATAACTGAACAGGGAAAGTGACAAATATTCTCCAAAAATTTGAAGTCAAGGTTAATTAGTCGTTAAGTAATAAGTGAATTGACCAGTTAATGCTATTAATTCATTAGAATGTTTTAGGGGTAAGATTGTTGAGAATAATAATATATTTTATTAGGCACTTATATTAAATCTAGCGTCGGTGGCTTAGTGGTTAAGTAGTTGGCCTTACGATCTATAGGTCCCGGATTTGAGTCTTTTCGCATGACAAAAGGTACCTACAGTAAATCTAAAACGGTTTTCATTCTGACATTCGGTAAATCGGAACTGTCCGTATCAATAAAACAGCATGGTCACCTTCACCACCCGTTCGCGAGTTTCGTATAAATCTGAACATTTTTCCACTAAGAGCTGAATCCGAAGAAGTTTAAAAGTTTCAAACTGTGTTGATACATGTGATGGGGATTACCAAGTTCGAGCCCCCGCCGCTCCATGGGCCGCTTTTTGTTTTACTTTCTTTTAATCTTAGTCTGAATGTAAGGATTTGGGTGAATAATGGCTTATGTTAGACTTCTGATTTTAATAATGTTCTCGTATGAGTAAAAGTTTATTTTAGTTTTGAATTCCGAGATTACGTTTTAAATAATAAAATAGTGGTTTAATTATTAATAGTGGAGGGACTACTAGCACGATTTCTGTGAAATGACAAGTGTCTTATAAACGGCTATAAACTCATCCTTTAACTGCTCTTAAGCTGTGTCCTAAGACCATAGATGGTAAGCATGAGTTATGTAAACCGATATATAATTTAGTTATTACTAGCTTTTGCCCGCGGCTCCACCCGCGTGGATGTCGGTTATCGCGACCAAACATAGCCTATGTCCTTTCTCATGGTCTAATCTACCCTTATACCAAATTTCATCAAAATCGGTTCAGTGGTTTAGGCGTGAAGGCGTAACATACAGACAGACAGACAGACAGACAGACAGACAGACAGACAGACAGACAGAGTTACTTTCGCATTTATAATATTAGTATAGATATAGATACTGGCAGAGATATTTACCATGATTGTTATCAATTTGGAGTATCCGATATTTCGGCAAAGTTGCAAGCGCCATGATCACGGATGTAAAAGATCACAAACGTGGTAAATATTCTGGGGAGTGTAAATGACCATGTCAATCTGAAATCATACATTTCGATCATGTTTTCATAACAAATGAAACAACAAAAATGATCTAGAATATTATGGCGTCAGGGCTCCAGAAGAATTCACGTATAGCAAAATGAGCAACCATTGTGACCTCAGAACAGTCATTACGATCATTTTAATTGTCTTGGTCCCTCCTCAACCCAACGTTAATCCCGGTAACATCCGAAGGCTCCGTCTACTCGAGCCCGGAGCCGGGGGTTTCTGTTTTATTACTTAAGTGCCCACAAAATAGTTATTGACAGCTGTTTGATTGCACAAGCTCACTCCGCCATCAAATTATCCTCATCAGGCCTTGATTGAAAGGCATTAGCCCACAAAAGTATAAGATTTAGAAAGTCCAATAAAAACTAACCTAATATACGAGTATCGCACTACACAAACACTACTAACAAATACAACTTTCTTAGCAGATCCCGCCTGAAGTTAAATTAATTAGAAACCTGACCGGAATTCTCGAGGGCTACTCGAGACACAGTGGCGCCATCTATAGCGCACAAGTGAGGGCAACCTGCGAACGGCCAGATAAAAAATATTGATGGTCTTATAAACTTGACTGATTCTTGCTTGATGTGTCAATTTTTATATTTAAACTAGCTGTGCCCGCGACTACGTCCGCGTGGAATGTACTTAATAAAAAAAATCAGTTTATTTTTTTTTGTTTCTGGCATTTTTTTTTAGCCTAAGTTACTCCTTATTACATAAGCTATCTGCCAGTGAAAGTCCCGTCCAAATCGGTCCAGCCGTTCCAGAGATTAGCCAAAACAAACAGACAGACAGACAGACAGACAGACAAAAAATTTAAAAATATATATTTTGGTATGTGTACCGTATATACATTCATATGCATGTAGTAGAAAGCGGTTATTTTAATATTACAAACAGACACTCCAATTTTATTTATTTGTATGTATGTATAGATTAACTTGCTTGATTTGTCAATAAAATATTAGGAAACAGTGCAGAATACAATGGAATTCTTTTTTTTGTATAAATGCCATTTAAGTGTACAATGCATACGTAATATTGTAAATGCGAAAGTAACTCTGTCTGTCTGTATGTATGTTATGCTTTCACGCCTAAACCACTGAACCGATTTTGATGAAATTTGGTATAGAGGTAGATTAAACCATGAGAAAGGACATATGCTATGTTTGGTCAAGATAACCGATATCTAAGTGGGCGAAGCCGCGGGCAAAAGCTAGTAAAGTATTTTTATCGTGCACAAAATCCCCACGGATACCACCCCCACGGAGCCGGTGGTCGGTATGTCGGACTCGAACCGACTAAAACGCACGCCGTCTTGGGTCCTTGGTTGCCGGAGGTGAGATTGCCGAAGGCATATCTCTCGCACCCCGGCAGACCCAGGACCATCTCCTTCGAGATGGTCCCCTGCGGGTTGTGGGGAACTCGGTGTCCCCAACTAGCCCCGGGTACGGGGAGGCCTGCTTCTGCTAGGGTGACAAGCGGTCACCCCCAGGCCAGCGCTCATGGAGGACGGAGGTCGTTCTGCGAACTCCGACGTCCGGTTCGCCTTCGCTCTGCGCGGGCTAAACTGCATGTAGTAGCTACGACTCGTGATAATGCTGAATGCCTTTGTCTATCTCTGCTGATTATCTCTTGCTCGCTGAGGGTGGTGGTTAATCCAAAATTAATAATGGAGATATGACAGTGTTTAAAAGTCTCCAAAAGCCGTGCTGGGCAAACCATGTACTTATTTGTTACCTTAGAAATTTATATTGGTCCTTAGAATAGTTAAAGTGTATTACTTATCTACATTAATAGGGGAAATGGGTGAAATGGCCCTACGCAAGAGGGCGGATCACCCGTCCGGCCGCGGCGTCCCCTGCTGGCAGTAAGTAAGTAAGTACTTATCTACATCCATTTCATGCAAAGAAAACATCTACTTGAAAATTTAATCGGATAAATACTATTTTGTGATTCATAAAAGGGATAGAAATCGCAACAAGCTGACAGAAATCTGTAAAATCGTCACTGTAATTGAGCTACAAAAAGATTAGTACTTCTTAATAAAAGTAAACCCTTCTCCAATCTAAACGGGAACAATCGTACGAACTAGAAGCCTCCACAATCCATCAGGGCCTACACATCTCGGAACAATTAAAATCGGATCCCGCCGAACGAGAAAGTCAAACCTCAGGCACTAAGCTTAAGATAATTGCTGCAGATTGTCTCCGCCCTAAGCCATTGCCGAAGTTTAAAGAATTGACTACAGTTATCTCAGTTCGAAATTGGCGCGGGTTAAAGTGGGTAGGCAGCAATTAAACTTGGTGATCCTCGCTCGCTGTGCGCTCGTGGTGCTTCTAATACAGCACTGTTGTTTTTACTGCTCTAGGGAACTGAGGATCTGGGGAATCGGATTCGTATTAAGTGGATTAGCTGTGGATGACGAATGGATTAAGTGTTTTGGAGTCTGATGAAAGTTGAGTGGTGTGAGTGGATTGTTTGAATTTGAGATTGGTTAACGATGCACTGTAACTTATCATCTTGAGCTGTTTAATTTATTGTGAAATTAAAACGTATTAAATCGGATCAATCTATTTAATTTTTCAAAATGGTTTTGTTGGATGAAAATAACCAAAACTCACATTGCTATGGAATTTGCAACGCAGAACGAGAGAAAAGCATTAGTGTATGTTATGTATGCCTTATTTTTTTTATATCGGACACGTCAATTTGACTTCACCTCGCCTGATGTTAAGCTAAAGGCAAAGTCTCGGACAGAGGGTCACCACCGTTAACATGTACCATGTTAACGGTGGTGCTTATATTTTAATCGTGCAAAATGATTTCTAAAAAGCTTTTCGTTTCTGTTTTACCAACAAAACTTACAAAACGAAGTACTGAAGTCAAAGCGATTCATCAGAGCAAACCATTTCTGTCGCATATTAATACAACTCCTGGAGATTACCAAAAACATCTTGCAGCAAGCCTTTCCCTGCCTATGAAAGCGGCCACCATTATTTGAGAAGCAACTTAATGAGTCCTTTTGAAGTCTTCTCCCTTTTGTTTGAGTTTTCCAAGGAGACGTCAGAATTAACTGCGTGGCTCGTCGTCTCGGTAATTACCAATAAGGACCCCCCCTCCGGCTTCCCGCTTCACCCCTTGTCAATTACTTCTGGTTTGAAAACACTGTTAAACGTATTTTATTGGCAGTACAATTTCGTTTCTGCTTGATAGAGTTATGTCTTTGTATTGGTATTTAAAATTTTGGAGAGCGTGGTGTGTTTTAATTACGTCACAACCGTAAATCGGGGCTCCTTACTAAAGCTGGATAGGTGGGACATTATCCCGCGCATGCTCGAGCAGTTTAATAAACTCCCTGTTTTGGTTTCCTGAAGGTTCCTACGGTAAGGTTGCTTCAGCAGTGGTTCTAGGTCGCGGTAACCACTTTCCATTAGGTGGGCGGTGAATGCGTAACCATTGCTCACGCTGTTTTAATTGTGTATGATTTAACGGTGTATTTGTAAATTCGATAACAAGTTTCCGTAGTGTAGCGGTTATCACGTGTGCTTCACACGCACAAGGCCCCCGGTTCGATCCCGGGCGGAAACAGAACTCCTTTTTGTTAACTTTTACGGGATAAAATTTTATGATAATTAAGTTAATCCCGCTATTTTGAGTTTTATTATTTCTCAATTGTCATAAATGACTTGTTAACTTAGGCTAAGTTATCTCCTGTTAAAGAAATTATTCGGGTTATAACGAAATCTTAATACTGCGAGTCATTATACTGTGATTCTACAATGAACTAAGAGATGACAGAGCGACCTATGTAAGGCCCCCCGCTGATTGCAACTTTTTATCGACGTCACTTCTTGTCATCCCCGGTACAACCATAGCCATTGAATACAGCCCACAACAGTATCTAAATCATTCGTAATCCAGTAGAAACGTTAGAGTTGTAGACATCAAGAAACCTATATAGTCATAATAATATTTGTTGTGTGTAATGTTTAGTGAAGAATTACCTAAAGAATGACTTATTAATTGGTTGTGGCCAGGGGCGGCAGCCATGATAGCTCGGGTCAAAATTGACAAATTTCATATGCGAACTATGAAAATGTTGTGTAAACTTTATAAATTAAACGCCTACGGGCGGTCGGCCGATGTCGGCCATAATTGTTTTAAAAACGGTCAATCTGAATATTTTTGGAAGCACCCAATTGCTTGTTAACTCTGAATTTAAATAGGCTTTTGTTTTTATAGTTACTGTTATTCTTTATTTAAAAAGGTATAAATGGATAACCTAAACTTAATAGAAAACCTAGCCTGAAATGTAAAAAGCTAGCTTCGCAAGGGATTCAGGCCGCATGGCAATCTGACCTCGTTCCCGCAACCCAAGAGAACCAACAAGGGATAGAATTCCCTATAATATATGTTATAGGCTATAATTCTATCTTTGTACCAAATTTTCGCTAGATCTGTTCAATCATTTGAGTATGATAAAGTAACAAACATCCAGTACATCAAAACATCTTTTAAAACATTACCTTGTGTGCAAAGGTGCAAAGGTTGGCCATCGCAATTCAGGGTGGAAACGCGGCGAGTGTAATGGCCACTTTTGCGCCGGGAGCGGTCAGTGTTTAATAATCAAGTGTTTAATTCTCTAAAAATCAGTAAAACAGAGCCAATCTTACGAATTATTTCACATTTAGCGTGGAAATGTTTTCTCACTTAGAGCCATTTAAAACACTCGCAGAGAGGGGACTCCCCGACTAGCTTGCAATAATCCGCTAAATTGGTTTTATTGCAATTATCAGCGTTCATTTTATTGTTTGTTACTTTTTAACTGGCTGGTGTGGATAATTTAGGAAATAAATTGCATCTGGGTTATATACACTTAGGTACTATAGACGTGGCGAAGGGAGAAAATTTTGAAAAGAAAAGCCGGGGAAATGACCCCCAAAATTTGGAAATAATATAAAATTAACTGAGAAACACGCGTGGCCAGGTGCACTCACTATCCCGAGGGGGTCTTCTATGGACCTGGATCAGTCAAGGAGCGCAAGGAACGCCAAAGGCTATCTCACCCCCGGCGACTGATGGCCGGAGACAGCCGTGCGGATTTCGTTGGTCTGACATAATAACCCCCGCTAGCTGTGGCAGGGGGTATTAGAGGGGATTTAAGCACGTTGAAAAAAAAAGTTACGTACTTGTTTGGTAAATTATCAATGGGTTAAGCTACCTCGACGTGGTTGAAATTTGCTACCGTGACCGCTTTGTGGTCGAGGGCACGTTATTATAGTTGTTAGATCAAGACGGACCATAGGTGACCTGAACAACTCTGTCAGTGGTTGGCCATTAACCACAACTCAGGGTTCGGAGGTCAAACAACAGTCGCTCTCAATATAGGTACCTGCTGTCGTATATATGTGGTAGGCTACGAACTCGTAGCTTTATTGATAACAATGAGTGCAGTCTAGTATGTCTAGTAGGTATGCATTACGAATTGCATTGGCTGAATGGATATAGTCCATAATAAGACTAACGTAATGGTACTTAATTGGCTAATGCTCTTTGCTTTATAAATAGCCTCAAGAGGACACTGTTAGGCTACATTTAGACGGTGCGAGTTCTCGCACGTTCAAATCGATTGTTTACACACTCAATTGGGTATTAACCTATTGTTCAAATAAATTATTTAACCGAACTTATTAAATTAAGAATGGTAAAAGAGCGGTCAAAATTGCGACGGTTCTTATTTTATAGTTTTTATTTATTTTTAATCATCCAACCTATAATAAATTGGGGTGCGCATTGTCTTACAATCTTTTCAAATCCTATCACCGGAGGTCCGAAAATGTTTCTCATACCATTTAAAGTTATAATGGTCGTTATTCATAAAAAATATAAAAACTAAATATTAAGAAACATAATCATTTGAATTCATAATATCACAAATCATACCTACACTTCGTTTTTAATAATATTTGTTTTAATTATTTGTTTATACTAATGATCTAAACTCATAATCATTGGAATAAATAACTATAATATTCATAAAACGAGATGGTACCACACAAGTAGGTTACGTTAGGTTAGAACTGTGACCACAAAAACGCGCGAGGCGAGCGAGCGTAGCGAGCGTGTCGTGGCAGCGGCCGTCGAAGCGCCAGAAACTTATTTTTGTTAGAAAAGTAGATAGAATTTATGCAAAAAGATTTTTTGTTGAAGTATGTTCGTAGTAACAACATTATTAATTAAAGAACTTAAGCGCCCAAGTCGAGAGACTCAGCGAAACAAAAAATAATGCGAAAGAAGAAGTAGGTAGTAGGTAGATTTAACTAGAACTAAACTAAGAATAAGGTAGCTACATCTCTAATAACTATTGTGTAGACAATGGACATAAACGCACTACGGGACGAGCATATGTCCCCTTAGACCACTCGCGTAATTCCGTCCTTACCGGGGTGAACCCTTTCAACAACCGCCAAAGTTCAAGCCAGAGGAGGAGCATTATCATTGATAATTACGACTACAGTTCCAGGTGTAATGGGTATGGAATGCGTGTTCCATTTTTCCCTAGTATGCAGGTTATGCAAGTACTCAATCCTCCACTTATCCCAAAAAGACTGAACCATGCTATGTAGTAGCGCGTGTCTATGAGTCAGACCAACATCGGTGGAAGTAATTCCAGCCGCCGCCGGTAGAGAATACAATGGTGTAGTGTATAGGAAATGACTACGTTGTGATTATGGGACCCGCATAATCACAACCCGTATGAGTAAAGGCTTTAACTACCTGTTTCTTACGACAATCGGGTAGATCGGCCATAAGGGGATAAGTCGACCGCGGACACATGCGGAAACAAGTATTTCACTTGTGCACTAAACGCCGCACGGTAGAACGGGCAGCCAGGATAGGATCCAATAATTTTGTCTTAACAAAGACATAAGCAGTTCAGGTCCTGCATGTCTGTGCATTTTATGATAATAATATATGATCAAATCAATTATGTGATCATTTCGAGGCAGGATTATTGGGTGTCTGAGCAAACCTTAGGTCTGAATTGACCAGGCGACCCACAGTGTTTCGACTAGAACAAGCTAGCTAGATAATATTATTTATTGGGGTATATTGCATCGTTTGGCTTTGTTATCATGTATTGATCCGGTTTCAGCACAGAAAACTCTATAGCCCGTCCATTTTGTTTTTATATTTTAGACAGATGGAAGCAGTAATTACATTAAAATTAATCGATTAAGTTGAAAACTTCGTGATGTTTTTAACATCGATGAATGAAAATATAGGTATCATGATTTAATATGGAAGGGTAGATATTTGTCGACAATATATTCGTATACTAGCTTTTGCCCGCGGCTCCGCCCGCGTGAATGTCGGTTATCGCGACCAAACATAGCCTATGTTCTTTCTCAAGGTCTAATCTACCCTTATACCTAAATTTCATCAAAATCGGTTCAGTTTTTTAGGCGTGAAAGCGTAACATACAGACAGACAGACAGAGTCACTTTCGCATTTATAATATTAGTATGGATTAGTAGAAAATCCGTAATCTGAAAAATAGACATAATGACAAAGTTGCATTCAAGTGCGCAGGCTAAAATGACTTAAATTCACTAGTTTACAGATATGGCTATAATAAACTAAAACACCGCTTCTAGGGCCGGTTTTTTGGTCCGTAGTTAAGTATACAATTGGTTAAATAATATAACAAATGATTAAATTTCTGATAAATTGGTTTTTTGATCCATAGTTAGGTCAACCTGTAGTTAAATTATGTAACTATTGGTCATAATAGTTAACCACAGCTCCATCGAGTGGTTAGTAAGATGGCCACTAGTTAACTATTGGTTGCTACAGCTGTTTATGATCTGTCAAAAGATTCAAAGGCGCCATCGACAAACGTCAAATATTGGCAGCCAATGATTGATGAATCTAAAGTGTTGACAGAAAAAAAATGACTCCCTACTGAAATATCGGGTATCTCTATGTCCATTACAATGGCAACATAGTTAACCATTTGTTACAATTACAATTAGTAAAATCCTGTTGAAAAAACGGAATCTTGTTTCAACAATTGGTTAATGCATAACAAATGGTCAAACTACGAATCAAAAAGCCGACCCATGACGCTTCTGTGCCTCAAGGTAATAGAAGTATAAATAGTGACTGATTTAATATTAGTTAATTTAGCGACAAGTGAAAGTCTGTTTAACACCTACAAGAATATTTCATCGACTACTATGAAGTTTCCGTAGTGTAGCGGTTATCACGTGTGCTTCACACGCACAAGGCCCCCGGTTCGACCCCGGGCGGAAACAGAGATCTTTTTGTAAGTTTTTTTTTTTACTTCGGCAGCTTCCTTGCCTACAGCAGTACACTTTACGTGCGCAAAATTCTGTTGTAGGTAGGTATTGCATCATCTCACTTACTATCAATTATAGCTGCATATACGGTTATCCGTTAATATGGGCTTAAACTTGATATGTGAGGTGTTTAATAGGACGCATGTAGTGGAGATCACGTGGCGGGATTACATGTGTCATTACCCCAGGTATGGCTGCCGTGAGTTATGGATGTGACCTGCTATAGAGCCTGTAGTAACCATTGTGTGATCTTAGGAAGTTTGATCATGTACTATGTATGTATAGGAAAGCATTACAGCATGATATCAAGTTATTTTAAGGTATTTACTACTTTAGAGTCAGGGGTTCGTTCTCCTGTTATGAATTTGGTTTGTGATGAGTTTTGTGTGAGCAACTATCGTTGATCTTTCAAACCGTGTGGTAACCTTGAGCCAGAGACGTCCGTCAGTCAGCAGGTACACCAGCTTACAGGTGAGGTTGATGTACCCAAAATGAAAAGATTCTTTGAAAGAATTGGCTGTGGTCACGGGCTGATCTCACAGCCTCCCTCATACCACAATGGCCTTAGTTCTCATAAGCTTAATTAAATGCTTAAAACTGTAAAAAATACCTCAGGTTTCAATGAAACCTCACGTTTAACCTATGTATTTATCAAAGGGACACTTCTAAACGCAAGCTTTGGGTTACCAAATGAAACAAAACCTGAAAAAATATTGTGCATTTTTTCAACGAGGCGGTTGTGCTTAGGTTTTTTAGCCGGTTGCGTACGTTTTATGTCCCCTGAATTTACCACCGCCGGTTCGAAGGGACGTTTTTGCGTAATGCGTACAAGTTTATCGCCAGTGCTCTGCTCGTGTGGTACAATTGATGGAGTGGGACTAAGGGTTATTTTATTCAGCGGTTCTTGGAATGCCATCTTTGGCACTCCTACTGATGACGTCAAAGTTTTTATGAAGTTAGTTTACTGTAGATGTGATGTCATTTTGGCTCTAGTTTTTATAACTACCTCGTGAACTTAGTGATTCCTGAATAATTGCCTGATGTGATTCTTAGCATTCATAACATTCTTAAGACTAGATCGCTGAACCGATTTTGTTAATGTACTCATTCCTGAAACCTAACAGCTTTATCGAACTGAAAGTAATATTTAGTCACATCTACAATGGCGATGGCATCAAGCAATCACTTGCGGAATTATTGGAAGCGCGGCGTGTTCTGGACCGACCGTGCCGTGGATACTCGGGGGTGAAGCGTAGTGATGTACAGTCGACAACGGTGTTGGTTTAACTACAGATTCCCTGACAATATTAGACTACAAGAAATCACCAACTACGTAAACTTTAGAACTTTATCTCAAGAAAAAACTCAAATGAAAAAAAAAACCACAAGTCTAAACCTTTGCTATGTGAGTATTTCATATTTCATCTTATATTTAACCAGACAGATTATAAATTGACGCTTAGAAAAGTTGTCGGTGCTTGGGTAGTTTCCGAACTGAAAACTTTTTCATAACACGGAACATGCGTTTAAAATGTTTTCTTCGCACTACAAGAATGTAACACATATCAAGTCATGACATGTAACAAATGTACTAAATGCCATTTCAGCGTTGATCAACTTTCAGCGCTATAGATATTCTGTCAAAGAGTTAAAGTTAATTTTTTCGCCTAAATGGCGGTAACTACTTTTATTATTTTAGAGGTAGACACATTCTAGCGCTATATTAGTAGCTGGAAAACAAATGCATCAAATTAGATGATTTATTGAAAGAAAGTCAGTTGTAGCAGTCGTGGTGTTGTGGGTAATTTTACGGCAGTTAAAAGAGAAAAGTTTCTGAAGCCAACGAATTTTGATCTCAGGTGTTTATTGATGTATCGGCGCTGGGAAAAGTGGGAAACTTCTGTGCGAACTTCCGCCTTCGACTTTTTAGTTTTATCTTATTTAATTGGTTCTTGAGCATACTAATAATGTGTTTCTATACTTAGTACGATGAATATCCTCGATTTTGTGATTCGATGTGTACTAACAGCTGACTTAAACTCTTCCTAAAACAAGCAAATTTATTTTAATTAGCTGGTGGGATTAGGTGGAATACTAATAATTGCCTTCAGGTTCTAGTTATAATAATTTCATTCTACTTAATTAGAAACATTATGACTAATTATAGAATATCATACCTATAATTTTATGGTAGATACTAAGATGGTAATCAAGTGCACTACCTGTGTGATGGTAAGGGGTTACCTTCGTGTTCAGTGGTGTCCACTGCCAGATGAGTAACTCATGCCTTTGCTACATGCAAGTCAAGGAAGGAAATAAATTGCGCGCAGTTCAGCATTACTACCATTATAATAATAACATAGACCAAGTCAATGTAGAAGCAACAATTACTACAAAAACACTGTGTCGTCATGTTATACTCTATTTTATAACCTTTAGCCGATAAAAAATTATCAGCCTACACTAGCCGGAGTCTATTCCAGTTAAGTACCTATGTCACGTGATCAGTCCGCCTGGTTTGAGCTCAACTGAGGCAATTACTGAAGTTCTTGGAATTTGTGATCTCTGTAAATAAGTTGGAAAAGTTCCACTCCTCTTGTGAAGCATACAATTTTCATTTCCTGGGAATTTAGACTTTAATTTAAATATTTGAATGGCTAGATGGTGCTACCAACTGTGTTTTTAACCCCCGACGCAAAAACGACGGGGTGATATAAGTTTGACGTGTCTGTGTGTGTGTGTGTGTGTGTGTCTGTCTGTGGCATCGTAGCGCCCAAACGGATGAACCGATTTGGATTTAGTTTTTTTTGTTTGAAAGGTATATTAGTCGGGAGTGTTCTTAGCTATGTTTGAAAAAAATCGGTCAAAGATGGCCGCCGCACAACATGTCGGAATACATATTTCTTCATAACTCCCTCAATATGGGTATCAAATGAAAGAGCTTGACTAGTAGATCAATTTAAAAATTAAAAAATAAAAATTAAATTAATAATTTAAAAAACCCCCGTCACAAAAAGCACCCCCAAAAAGTTGAAAATAAATGAATAAATTTTGATTCAACGGTTGCCATGTCGGGGGACCTTGAATTGTTCCGATAATATAACGGAATTCTTAACCAGTTAGGGTCCCCCGACATGGCAACCGTTGAATCAAAATTTATTCATTTATTTTCAACTTTTTGGGGGTGCTTTTTGTGACGGGGGTTTTTTAAATTTCTAATTTAATTTTTTTGATCTGTATAATTGGTAATCCTATTGCCAAACATAGGTTAATTTTTATATCTCCGTACTAAGACTGAATATTTTCTAACATAAAAACCCAAATTATATATGTACAATTATATTGTTTGATCCATGAATCGAACAAGACCTGAGACAATAGTTGCATTATCTATACGTAAAAGTCATTCATTAATTAAGTTATCAGATTTTGCAACCGTTCTCCTAAGACCGATTAGCCATTGGACTATTCGTCTACAGGATGATTTATTTATTTCCATTTCCCCAGCAGGATCTTTCACCTGTGGACATTTCGTCGACACTTTCGACGACAGCCCTTTTCAGCTAATAAGTGTTTCACCGATACGACTATAAACCTTATCAAAACTAACTCCAAAATCACAATAAAGCTAAGCGTCCACCTACCCATACCGTACAGACCTCACTGTTATAAACAAAGCGTGCGGTGCGGGTAGGTGAATGCTAGGCTTATAAGTCCGTATCAGCTTATCAGAAAACAATCTATATGCAATATCGTACTGGATAATCAATTAGAAGCCTACGTTTACTGGTCAATCGGTGTGACGTCACTATTCCAAAACAAATGAATTGTATGTAAATGAAGGGGTGATTAGTACGCGGCGGAGCGGCGGTGGGCGATCGAATTATACTTAACGAGCTTCGCTGATTGTGGCGATGCGTTTAATGCCCAATGCTGCACTGTGGACAAACTATTGTGTGGGGAAATGTGTGTTACTGTGCTATATAGTACACTGTCTAAAAGTATAACGTATTTTTTCAATTAACCTTTTGCGGTCAAGTATTTTTGTTCATTGCCTGTGAAGAACTAGTTATCTATCCATCTCATGAAAGGTCTTGCCTTAACATCTGTTCAATAATGTTAACTGACTTTACCTCTGTTCAATTTTTTTTCGTGCGTGCATTCAGATTGTGTGACCGCCCCGATTTTCATCGCTTCGCTGCTGAGGGATACGGTGAAAATTAAAGTATGTAATTAAAAAAGTGTTTTATTACTGCCATGGTAAAACATTAGCCAGCAAAGAGTGACACCTCTGGCAAAGAAAAGAGGTTGCTACTGCTGTGATCCACTTGTCCCGTTGTCAAGGGTGCCCATGACATTTCTAACACCCAATGTCTCATCATGTCCTGGGAACGAGTATTACTTTTAACTTTTCCGTAAAGGCTATTATGAAATTGTTTACACGACTATGTTACTACTCACCAAGCAAATAATTGTAATTAGATTTAATTAAAATGTTATAAATAAGCTAAAAACCCAATGGATTTTTTACCCGGAGTCTACTCAAAACGGGGTTCATTTGCTAATATTAGTCTCGTTCATTTCTTTTTGTCGTTTGTATGTACCGTTTTAGTGTATATGTTACCGGCAATGTGTATAATCCGGTATTCTAAACAATGCCTACGCTTTGTGTAGAAGGCCGAGTGTGCATGAAATGGTGTGTATGAAATGGTATCAAAACACATTAATGGTGGTTACAAAAAAAACCACCACGAAAGCTAATGCGGGAGCTCCACTTCCGCATTAGTCTGCCAACCTATGTATATCCAGTTCTTGGCGCCTTTTTCCACACCGCGTAATTTGACTTAGATAGAGGTAGAAGAATGTCTTCGTAGTTTTTTTTATAACTATTCAGAAATATAACTTCCACAAACCATCCACAAATATAGAGCATAACCTATTTATTACATACACAGTGCCGGTGGAACAGCAGGCATTCCATATATTAGCAAACGTTGCCTAAGCATTGTATAGAATGCCTGCATTATACACATTGCCGGTAACATAAATAGAACATAATTGATTATTGATTTAAATTTAGACTTCGACTAGGACTTGAGACTGTAACTTTTTGTAACCATTCACTAGGATCATTAATTGCAAGACTTATATCTAAATTCAGAACCAACCAAATGATAGACACTACTTACCTAGTATGACAATAGCAAATTCATTACCATTCGACCAATTAGTTTAATAATATCTATTTGTTGAAGCTGCCGGAGAGCACTGTACACTGCGGCGTAATTAGCAATTACAAGCATTACGTGATATCGACGTTCAATGTAATTAGTGCAGTGCTATCACAAGCAATGCTTACCAGTGGTAGTACTCTTCTATGTTACGTATGCCACTTCAAAGATCCTCGAGGCACGTATTACCTTAATAGCTTGAGGACAGTATTGAAAATGAGATTTAGATCTAAAAAACTCAACACCTAGGACGAAAGACGGGATTTGAACCAGCCCCAATCTAGAAGGAATACTCTTAGATACCTGGATGTGTCCTGGATATTTGTAATTCTATATAAAAAAATAAGTTGATGTTTTTGTTGGTGTCATCTGTCACTTAAGATGGTTTCCAGCTATTTATTGAACTAGTAAACTCGTAAATTGAATTCGCACTGATGACCTTGAATAACTGTATCAGAGCCAGTAATGTCCATTACTGATGTTTCTTCAGCGTTTGTGATGTTGAAGAAACTTTAAGAATATTCACTTTGATTGAGCAGTCAGATATAATATATTTCCATATCTTTATTTCCATTTAAAAAGTGTCTTCAATATTTTTAATAAATGAATGTACATGAAATAATCAACACGACAAAGATTTTAATAACACGAATCGGTAACAAATTTAACATAACAATAAATAGCTGCCCGACCGCAGGCGATAATCCACAGATAATAAATAATTCGATAATAACAGATAATCAAATAATAATCAAAAGCCCCTGATTACACGTTGTCATGCTGATTTAATTTACCGTTGTGAATATTTGTGCAGTGCAGAGCTGCGACGATAATGAGCCCGGCCAACAACGCACGACTTACTTACATACGTCTCTTGTTATGCAAGTTGTTTGCAATATCACTGGCGTAAAATAATAATAACACATTAAAATTATATAAATTTCTAACTTTTCGGTTGATTACAATATGAGTATTCTGATGGTGGAATGATTCAAAAGGATTCAAAGGTAACCGTATAGTTAAGTATTACGGTTAACTTTGAATACTGATCAAGTATTTTTTTCTAAAACAATAATACAGCATAAATATAACTATTATCTACTCTATGATTATATTCCAATACTATTAGTTTGTCTCGTGTAAAATACAAAAAGAACTTTCGCAGTCGGTAGGATTCGAACCTACGCTCCCAGAGGGAATCTGATTTCTAGTCAGACGCCTTAACCGCTCGGCCACGACTGCTTCACACAGGCAAGTCAGAAACAATAAGTTGCTAGTCAAAATTGTATGAGTATTCACGAAACAATTTATGCTCCGATTATTATTTACTCGAGTTGGCATATTGAAACAGGTGCACATATAATCGAAGAGAGGTGGAAGCACAACCCGTTATACATACACTCACGTCAGTAAGTCTCCGAAGGGGTAGGCAGAGGTGTACTAGCACCCACATTTCGTCAGTATAATTTTCGGTCCCATGACGTAATAGGGGACGAGCATATTACTGTCTAGTGGGCCCATTATCTTGGGCTGTATGCTTACTGTCGGATGGAGAACAGGGAACAGCTCTATCCCTTAGTTGCCTTTTGCGAAACCCACAGAACAGCTGGGGTGGTCCTATTCTACTCCACCGGGAGCCAATACATCTCGTTAAATATTAAATAATAGATAGAATAGATTTTTCTTGCTAAGCAGTTGTCCAGTTTTTGCTTTTCTCTCAAATTTTCACTTCTTGTCAGTAAAGGACTGCAAACTAAGGGCTGATAAGCAAAAAAATACTTAATTGGAGTGACCTTAGCTTTCTTTTCTGTAATCAATAAATCAGTGAGGGATTTGCTGCCGTGGAAATACATTTAATTAAATTATTTATGTATTTTTTCCGCAGTTTCAATTATGTACTAAACTTATAAATTGTTTTACAACTTGACTTGACTGGAGCACTGCAATTTTTTTTTACCCGACTGCGCGACGCAAAGGAGGGTAATGTGTTTATCAGTCTATGTATGTATGTATGTATGTTTGTTTCTATGTGGCGTTCTAGAGACCAAATGCATAGGTCGATTTTAATAATACTTACGTCAATCGATTCGTCTTAACCATGCGAGTGTCACTAAAGACATGACAGAAATTAAAATTCACCACAGCGACAACCAGACGCCATATTGTCAAAATAAAAAAAATAAAAGTCAATGAACTATGTCAAGTGGGGTGTCGTTGAATAGGTATTTTAAAATCATATTTAGGTTCCTTTTATCATTTTTCATTTAAAATAATAGTTTATGATATATAACGATGTAAAGTCGTTTATCAAAACAATCATTCTCGCTAATTTTCTTACTTACTGATTTGTTTTTATTTCAAGTATAAACGCGTCACATATCATAACTAAAAAGTATAAAATAAAACAAATGATTAAAAAATAAAAAAACCCGACTGCCACTGAAAAGTCCGAAATAAGTTTGATAGCAGGCGGTACCCATTTGCCAATCATAAACCGAAAGAAAATTAATGGGTACCGCCTGCTATCAAACTTATTTCGGACTTTTCAGTGGCAGTCGGGTTTTTTATTTTTTAATCATTTGTTTTATTTATTTATGAGTAAAAACATTTGTTTTAGAAACTTCACAGAGAACACTTTTTCTATAGAATATTTATTATATAATATGTAGATAATATATTATGAAATCTGGTGTATGTATGTGTATACAGTATAAGGTATTTGTGTACGTATATGTGTATGTATATATGTATATGTATGTTTATGTATGTATATGTAGTATATGTATATGTATATGTGGGTATATATAAGTATATTATCATATTTGCTGTTTATATGTTTCATATTTAGGTATTCCGTACTAGATCGATACTCCGAGCACCTACCTTAGACAAATCTCTGCATCACCCTAAGGTTGACTGGTAGAAAATGCCTACGGCATTAAGTCCGCCTTTGTACACATATTTTATATTTGTGCATAAAGAATAAATAAAAAAAAATGAAAAAAAAAAAAACAGTTGACATAAATATAAAAATAGTAAGTGGGTACATTATGGATTGGTACAAGTGTGTAAAGTTGGTGATTACCGCTGATGCGACATTGAGGTCTTAATAAAACCAGAGACAGTAATCGAAATGTTTCATACGACGTTTTTCAATGCACTTTATGAATAAAATAATCCTAATAATCATTTTATCTAAGTACTCTCACACTGAAATGTAAATAATAAAAAAACTATAATGGCGGTCTTTACTCTTTTTTGTTTCTTTTGTACCTTTCGGAATAGGCGAAGGAAGCACCTTAGCATGCGGTCTTGTCACAAGTGGATGACGTTTTTTACGCACAGAATTTTTTAAAACAGCTGATTTTTTATATAGTCTGCGGTCGCGCCTAACACGTTCAAACGCATTTATAATAAATACTATAAATAAAAATATTGCGTCGGCTCATTTTTTAACACATATGTATATACGTATTTTTAGAACCCATTTCTAAACAATTTAGAGAAACTATATGCTTAGTAAATGTGCAGTTAGTAAAATTATAAATAAGTGCTTTTAATGGCATAGTTTTGTTTATTAAAAGTTTGAATTATCTATTATATATGAAAAAACTTATACAATTGAACGGCCTTTTTCTTACGAATTTTTTTTTAAGACATATCAACTCAAACTCAACCAAAAAATGAAAAAAAAACAAAGATACCATAATCCACGTGTGAATCTTAGACATATAATTATTATTATAATATAATCATAGATGCAGTCACAGTATGACAACAGGTGTCATTATTGAATGAATTTTTACAGCATTAAGTATGCTAACTATACAAATCGAATACATAGGGAAAAAGAAGAATCATCTCGGGCGGGACTCGAACCCGCAGTCTTTCCCTTACAGGGGGAATGCCTTGACCACTTCGGCTACCGAGACACGCCCGATGTGATTCAAATTTCCCATCTTATACGTCTTTGAGGCGACGGTGGAGTCATCTACCGATTTTCTTACGAACTATCGGAATCAATGAATGATGTTACAATCATTTTTAAACATTGATTTTTGATAACTCCGCCCAAACAATTCAATGAATTTTTACAGCATTAAGTATGCTAACTATACAAATCGAATACATAGGGAAAAAGAAGAATCATCTCGGGCGGGACTCGAACCCGCAGTCTTTCCCTTACAGGGGGAATGCCTTGACCACAGGGAAAGACTGCGGGTTCGAGTCCCGCCCGAGATGATTCTTCTTTTTCCCTATGTATTCGAGGTGTCATTATGTACCTAATTGCATCGATATTAGAGCCACTTTATGAGCAAGTGCATTAAAAAAGATTATATTCTAATTATGATTGATTGGCTTGGCTTAAACCTAAACTAACCAATTCCATTTTCACCTCAAAACATTTTTTGTTAGTTATTAGAAAATCATCTCCGATCTCATACCTACATCTTAATGCCATAAGCTCCTTTCCAATCAGTTTTACCTCAACAGAAAACTTTTCCCTATTAAAACAAAGTTCCCATAAACATAAGGTCCATCTCGACTCATTCGGTGCAGAATCTGTCGAGTCAGTGGATTTTCTCAATTATTTCGATAGGGGCGCCACTATCGCTAGCCGTGTGACTTGGCTTCCACAGTTACACGACCAGATTATTGCTTTTGGGTTCAAATTAGTTTTCTAACCCTTCTTAGATTTCGCTCCGTGTTAATAAGTTGGGTAGAAACATTTGGGTTTTGTTTCAGTTCATATTACTGGGATGGCGGAAGGCAGGGTTCGAATTTACATATTCCGAGGTCTTTCTTTATAGTGACAGGAATATTGTCGAAAGTTTGTGTGAATGTTACACATTGTAATAACGTTAGAGTCAGAGTTCAGTGTTGTAGTTTTAACGGATTTTGTCGTGATTTATTTTGTTTTGGTTTTATTATTCACGCTACTCCTAAAATTTGGGTTACTTTTCCGTCTCTCCGTGACCAGTGACCAACCTACGACTCTACGTGTCTTCATATTGGTGCAAACAATCCCATCATATCAACACTTATTTTCTGGTTTATACGGTATAGAACTGTAGAATAGAATATACTATTGCATTGCATAGCAAGCGACGCCATGTACCTACTGTATTTACGCATGGCGTCGAAACGCGTTGCTTCAGAGCGTTTGACGCTCACGTAGGACAATGCCTTATAAATGTATAGAATTAATATACTAACTTTGATTGATTTATAACGTTGATGAGTATCATAAACGTCATGAACATCAATACATCATACTTGTCAACTTATACATTGACTTGAATCATTCTAATGTACATAACGCCAGCCAACAAATTGTCTAGAGAGGCTGTATTACATAAACCCACGTAATAACAGTTAGATAACGACACGTAACTATTTAGTAGCCTTCATAGTTACATATCTTATAAGTTATTTATCATTCTTGAAGTTTCAACGTGGCAAAGAAAAACGGGCATTCAAAAGAGATTCTTTCAACAGAGCCTGTAGTGTACTTAATATTTCAAGAGTAAATAAAATAGGATACAACAATGTCGTCCTTTTTATCCGCCAACACTATCCAATAAAGCGTACACTTTAAAATAACAGCTTATTTTCTTCTTGATTTTATAAGAACTTAAAATACGATTATTAATTTTGTGAAAGAAGCTTGTTTTTAATATGATTATCACAGATTTATTTTGACGCCTACAATTTTAATCAGGACTAAAAATGTAAATAAAAAATGTAAAAATCTGCGGTAGCCTAGTGGTGTGGGTAATGGACTGCTGAGACGAGGTCTCGGGTTCGATCCCAGGTTTACCATGGCACACACCAATGACTTTACGATGCTTTTCGAAGTTATGTGTGTATTTATCGCAGGTTTATAAGTGCCCGGTTAATGGCCATAGGCTCGCCACCTATTACATTGGGACCTAAACATAAACTGGCGAAATGTGGGTGCTAGCACCTCTGCCGACCCCTTCGGGGTATACAGGCGTGAGTTTATGTTATGTTATGTTATATAAAAAATGTAATAGCCAAATAAAAAAAAAAAATAAAAAAAAAATAATGTAATTAAACTATGAGAACCTTTTGAATAAACTAATCAGAAAAATTAGTGTTAAATAAACAGAATCATCTATGTCACCTATGTCGTACTGCTGGTGCCCATAGCTCCCCCGCGTAAAGTTCTGATCCCGTACCTACAACCCTTGGAAACCTATTCCACGGATAAAAAATTATTTCGCTGTAGCTTTTGTGTTATTTCTGACTATAATCTATGGTTGTACCAAATTTTAAACAGATCCTTTCAGCTGTTTAAGTGTGATTGAGGAACAGACGTCTTCAAAAACTTTCACATATAAAATATCACTACGAAAAAGGATTATAAAATTACTAGCTTTTGCCCGCGGCTCCGCCCGTGCGGATGTCGGTTATCGCGACCAAACATAGCCTATGTCCTGCATCAAGGTCTAATCTACTCTTATTCAAAACTAGCTGTGCCCGCGACTTCGTCCGCGTGGAATGTACTTAATAAAAAAAATAAGTTTTTTTTAGCCTAAGTTACTCCTTATTACATAAGCTATCTGCCAGTGAAAGTCCCGTCCAAATCGGTCCAGCCGTTCCAGAGATTAGCCAAAACAAACAGACAGACAGACAGACAGACAGACAGACAGACAAAAAATTTAAAAATATATATTTTGGTATGTGTACCGTATATACATTCATATGCATGTAGTAGAAAGCGGTTATTTTAATATTACAAACAGACACTCCAATTTTATTTATTTGTATAGATTTCATCAAAATCGGTTCAGTGGTTTAGGCGTGAAAGCGTAACATACAGACAGACAGACAGACGGAGCTACTTTCGCATTTATAATATTAGTATAGTATGGATTCGATTGCCAACTTCCAGCCACAACCATTTCACTTGAGCTAGTTAGAAGAACAAACATCCAAGAATTTAAACATATCCAATTTTCACACAATATTAGCACCCAGAATATATTAAAAAAGCACTGGAGTTGGTAAAATTACAAACTGCGGTCTTCTTAGTAACCTGTAATATAGATCCTGTAATCTAGTTACGTAATATCTCGATTATCTGATAGAAGTAAAATTACAAACTCCAGTGCTTTTTAAAATATACATTCTAGGTGCTAATATTAATAGTGTGAAAATTGAGGATGTTTAAATTCTTGGAATTACTTATTCAAATGTGCAAACTCACTCAGATAATCGACATATTACGTAACTAGACTACTGATTTATATTACATTTTACTAAGAAGACCACTTCTCAACGATCAATATAAGTAATTAAAGCTAAATTCAACCATTCAATTGCAGACCAGGACCTTTCAGATTTCACAAACGGGTATTAGCACGTCCTAATCTGTCCTTGTGTACTCAGTCCCTGGACTTAGTCTCAAGATAGTCATGAGATTGGCGCTAACACAGTGGGATGAGATCTCCTATAATCCGCTTTACCTTAGATCCTAACTGCATGTAGTTGGTCCATAATTACAGTGTTGTAATGCTTGGTAAATGTAGGCATCGCAGTCAGGCATGACATTCAAGAGAACAGGGTACTGTATATTGTGTCGGACAATATGATAAGTCAAGATTATTTGAAAATTCGTCAAAAAAAATCTTCTTATAAGTACACTCAGTATCTTTGAATGAAGTATGCTAACTATACAAATCGAATACATAGGGAAAAAGAATCTACTCGGGCGCGACTTGACCAATTCGGCTACCTTTTTTTTTTCCGTGCGGAAATCCCCTCGGATACCCCCTTCCGTAGCCGGAAGGGGAGGTTATGACGGACTCGAACCGACTAAAACCGCACGCCGACTGTGGGTCGTGGTGCTAGGCCGGAGGTGAGTTTGTCATTGACATATCCCTCGCACCCCGGCTGAACCAGGGCCATCCCTTATGGTCTAACCCTCCTCGGGAGGGGGGACAACGGTATCCCCGACTCGACCCCGGAATGGGGAGGCGCGCTTCTCAGCACGCCGTCGCCGTGGCCTGCTTCTGCTGGGGTGACAGGCGGCTTCACCCGTCACCCCCAGGCCCGCGCTCATGGGGGACGGAGGTCAGTCAGTGCCCTCCGACGCCCGAGTTGCCTGCGCGCGCGGGCAGCGCGGTTCGCGAGTCTCGCTCGCTCGCGCTGCCTCTCCCGTTCCGCCGTCTCCTTCACGACCCTTACCTGCTCGGACCAATTCGGCTACCAAGACACGCCCGATGTGTCTGTATCCGTTTATCCGTCTTTAAGGCAACGACGGTGGAGTCATCTACCAAAATTCTTATGAACTATCGGAACCAATGAATGATGTTACCTCATGTTATAATGAATGAATAGATAGATACAATGAATAATGTTGATGTAGGGCGCAGTTATTAAAAATCAATGTTTAAAAATGATTATAAGGTTCGAGTCCCGCCCGAGAAGATTATTTTTCCCTATGTATTTGATTTGTACAGTCAGTATCGTATGATGATTGGTAAACTACTCAAATGATCGAATGATTTTTTTAAAGCAATAATGTATGCTAACTATACAACAAATATATCAGGAAAAATCGATCCCGCGGTCTTTTTCTTACGGGGGGAATTCCTTAAACCTCGATATTCCCCCTATCCTGGTGACTGATTGTTGTGATATTTGGCACATACCTATATAGCTATAGTTCGGATGATAATACAATTGAAATCAATAACAGTTAAGAATTAACATCATGGGTAGGTATTAAGATCATATCATATCGAAATACATCGGGAAAAAGAAGCGCTCAAGTGGAACTTGAACCCACGACCTTTCCATTACAGGGGGAATGCTCTTCCAACTGAGCTATTGAGCCACACCTGAATCACTTCAAATTTCCCTTCTCTTTATATCCGTCTTTAAGGTCGACGGTGGAGCCATCTACCAACTTTCTAATGAACTGTTGGAACTCGAACTTGTATTTCGAACTTCAAAAAGTTAGCATAATAAATGCTATGAAAATTTCATTTAAATTATATCATATCAATATATAAGAGCAGTAACAGACAAAAGTGTATTAGTGTTACTCGTTTGGTTGTTACTGATTGGGAAAAAATCGTTATTATGGAAACTAGACACGTCACGTCACATAAAACCGTGTTGGGGCTGGCTATAATTTTCAACAGAAAAACGGCCTAAATGTAAAATGTCTGTTTGTACCATCAATCTTTAATTGTAATGCCGTTTTGTACTGAAAATATGTAGTGTGTGTAGTATATTAAGTTAGCTAAATACCGTCAGGTATATTCATGTATATGTATATGTGCTCACGTGTTTCCTTCTTCCTACAGTCCCGGGTCCTTTAAGCGGGGCGTGAAAAGGCATCTAATGAGGCCGTCAAGCTGAGTGCCACCACTGTTAACATGGTAAATGTTTACGATGGTGACCCTCTTTCCGAGACTTTGCCTTTAGCTTAACATCAGGCGAGGTGAAGTCAAATTGACGCGTCCTATATATAAAAAAAAAAAAAAAATGTAAACCAGCGCTTCGTATACACTGGTGCGGGTGTACGAATGAGATGGTGGCCCATTTAGGTTCGCACGATGAATATTTATTTATTATTATAGCTACCTACCTAACTACCTATGTAATGTACATTGTGCGTATCCTAAATAAATGCTTTTTCTTTCTTTCTTTCTTTCTATTGGTAAATAAATCAGTATTGAACCAACTTACGTGTGTAACCAACGTACGTTTCACTACATGCAGCAGGCAGCGGTGGGATGCAGATTCAGATCAAATACCTTTTGAGTATGTAATATGCAGCTGTAGTTCACTAAGTTAATTCCAAATATGTAATTAAGTATGTCAAAATGTAACAAAAGAAGCCGCGTGGTTCCCAGCAGAGTAGAATTGGGATCACCCAATCTCTTCCCATGCGGTGTAAATTGTACAAGGTGACTAAAGAATAGGGCTGTTTAACATCAGACAGATATATACAGCCCAGACCCAGCCTCAGATGCATGTCTCAAGTCAACAATAGTGCCCGGAATGCGGCATATGCTCACCCCTTATTACCGGGGACTGAATAAAATGATTGGTGAATGTAGGTGTTATTTCACCTCTGCCTAACCTTCCGGGGATATAAGGGCTTGATTATCCATACTTCCAAACTAATATTATAAATGCGAAAGTAACTCAGTCTATCTGTCTGTCTGTATATTACGCTTTCACGCCTAAACCACTGAACCGATTTTGATGAAATTTCGTATAGGGGTAAATTAGACCATGAGGACATAGGTTATGTTTGGTCGCAATAAGCAACATCCACGCGGGCGGAGCTACGGGCAAAAGCTAGTATGTCTATAAATACTTATGTAAGTATGTAAATATGTTCGAAAAACATCGGAAAAAATGAAACGCTCATGTGAGACTTTAACTCACGACCTTTCCCTTACAGGGGGAATGCTCTTCCAACTGAGCTATTGAGCCACACCTGATTTATTTCAAATTTGTAAGGGAAATTCGTGAGTTCAAGTCTCACTTGAGCGTTTCATTTTTTCCGATGTTTTTTGAACTTTATAGTTAGCATTGAAAATGCTATAAAAAAATCAGTCAAATATGTAAATATGTTCCCAATATCTTTGTCTTACAATAAAACTGTCACGTGCACTATATGAATACTGGTGAGGCAGTGGCCACGAGAGCTCAGCGTTGTGGATTGTGAAGTGTAAATGTCATGTAAATGTTTATTTGTTGAACATGTAGTACCTACTAGCATAACGTGTTGTGATAATATTATAAAATAACTAGCTGTCCCGGCGAACTTCGTACCGCCAATTTTTTCCCGCCCCGCGATCGGCGTTAGATCCCGTTCCCGCTGCACCATTTAGGGATATGAAAAATAGATGTTGGCCGATTCTCAAACCTACCCAATATGCACACAAAATTTCATCAAAATCGGTCAAGCCGTTTCGGAAGAGTATGACAACGAAAACTGTGACACGAGAATTTTATATATTAGATGTTTTCAGGGTTATATAGGATTACCTACTTCGATGTCCATCTGTATGTCAGTCTTGTCTCCCTTTTCGGAAATAATCGGGGAGAATTATGGTCAAATTCTCAAGTTTGCTTTTTCGGAGCAGTGAAAAAAATTATCTTTGAAGTTAATGCAATAATCATATTTGGACCCTCGAAAGTACATTACAATTCATAGGAATCCGTTGACATAACATAACATAACATACCATAAACTCACGCCTATGATTCCCCGAAGGGATAGGCAGAGGTGCTAGCAACAACCACAAGTAAATTAGAAATTGACGACCTATGTTACGTTATCTAATTTACCAGAATATTCTTATAATTCTTAGTCCCAATATCATTCTAAAACAGCTGTACCTAAGCCCTAAAGTACCTAGGTCATTTACATAGTGATGTATGTTTTAAAATACCTATAACCTATTCAAAAACCGTCACATAGCATTAACTATGTAAAGTATTTTTCCATTTCAAAAGAAAAGTGTAATTAAATCAAATTTATTTCACTTAAATTTTAAAAAGCTTTTTCCATTTGGGACCTGAATGAATTAAATTATTATCACGGCTTTTTAAAGTCATCTCACTTCACTATCACATTAATTACGCGTCTGTGCTCAACGCAAACAGGACTGTTTTGTTTTTATTTGATTTAGGGACAAATTAAATTTCTCTTGTAAACTAAATATTAAAATATGTAAAAGTTGTAATAGCTCGTGAAATATAATGGAAAGAATAAGATAGTGGATTGATGTTGCTACCTGATTTAGTGTTATTTTTATGTGTGACTCATCAATATAACCACACCTGCCTAATTGTAAGTTTAGGTATGATTCCAAAAAATAGTGGCAATCACTCCAGATGATGTCTCTAAAATGCTCCCTAATTTCATCCCGCGAATAGGTTTCTATAGGCTACATGAACTGTACCAGTTTGTCACGCAGGCGGAGCCCTGGGTGACAGCTAGTGTAAAATAGATTGCTGTTTTATAGACACTCGTGTATATTATCTTAGGGCAAGCGAAGGTTCTTTCGTCCATATTTTGCACCTGTTCACCGAACGAAAATCGACCCCAAGATCTCACAAAATCATGCAAACGTACCAAACTATACCGGGAATATAATATATTATACATTTCTTAGGTTATCAGATGGAGGTGATATTATCATATAATAATAATAATATTATTAATGTAGTAGTTTGTGAAGAAGTATGTTTGTTATTAAATTACGCATTAACTACTACTACAGATATTATCGCACCCTCAGTGGAAAAAAGGCATAAGACGAAAATGCTGATTTTTCAGTATGATGAAAAAACTGAATTTATGGGCATATTTACTTTATTTCCAAACGTAGAAGAATTATTCTTATATCAAAAAAAGGAGAAAAAAATATTGCACTTCGTGTAGTATTTAAGTTAGTGCTAATGTTTATAGTTTATTAGGAATTGTAAAAATAAATTATTATGCTATTTTTCAGAATACAATAAAATAAAAGATTTTGAGTATCAAAATTTATGCCAGACTTTGCCAGAAAAGTAAAATATATTTCAAAAAGTATGTTATATTAAAGCAGTAATGAACTTGTGAATATGAACATTTATGGTAGTTTAAGTAAGATTACTGCATTATTTCCTTTATAAAAATTATGTTTGAAATGCACAAGCAATACTTACCCCTTTTTTCAATTTAAGGGCTTGTTAATATAACTTAAGTAAACAATAATAATTACTTATTCCATTATATGTTATAGAAAAGTTAGCTGCATATTAACACATATTACTTAGAGTTATTATTTATGACTACAGGGAAAAAAGGAAATGCCTTTTTTTTATTCACTATTTTTTATTTCAGGCAAAATACTAATTATATTTTGATAACAATTAAAGTTTGTACTATAAACAATAAAATTGCTCAATAATATTCAGAAATGTAGAGTTTCGGTGAAGATCACTACCACTATTGTTTTTTTTATAAACTCTTAAATAATCAGTAGATAATTTGTTAGGACTAAACTTAAATAAGTTTTTATTGGCTCCGTACAACAAAATGTTTATGTTCTCTCAATAAAAATCAAAGGTAACAAGCAAAAATTATTAACAAATCAAGGTAACGAGTTATAATACATATTTTGTTATTACACATGTTATTATTAAGGTTAGGCACCCCGAGTGGTGGCATTATCCTACTAGTTTAGTTTAGTTTAGAGTTTATTAATATCATTAGTATAAATTAACATAAGCCTATGTTATGGCTATTTTTTTATGCAAATGGATAGTGAACCCTTTACAAGTTAAAATAGAAAAGGATGTTACACGTTAGTAACAGACATTAGGTAATGTTATGATAATAGACTGCGAATCATTCATTAGCCTAATGGTACGAGTCGTCGTCTTGTACTCATATTACAGGGGTTCCCCTACTTGGAGACCAAACGATTGCTATGATATACTAAACTTGTACCACTAGCTCGGCGGTAAGCGAAAACATCGCGAGGAAACTGCACATTCATTCATATTTAATATGTAACCAGGATCCTATTGGTCTGGTCTGGGTGTTTCTATGTATAATATGTATGTATTTACAAAAAAAAGTATATAAGTATGTTTATCCGCATTCTAGATTCCATAACACAAGCTATAAAAGCTTACCATGGGTCTAGATAGCGTTGTGTAGAATGTTGTGGAATTGTGGAATATTGTTAAGGTTCGCCTTTCCGGTTACGAAGGTCAGACGACAGTCGTTTCAATGTAATTACCAGACTATATAAACCCAGACAAATCATTGTTTAAGCGGACCCCGGGCTCCCCAAGAGCAGCCGGGAAAACACTAGGAGGATTAGACAGGAAACACAAACATCAAGGATTACAGGATATCAAGAGAGTCCGGCATAGAGCCCTCTCTGCTAGACCTTTCTATTGACGAGTCGCCCGGACCAGTACAGTGTCTCGGTGAGTGCTGCTTTAGGTAACTCCGACCACTGTCTGGTCCGCTCCACCGTGCCCATTGTAGCGCCCCCACGACCCGTGCAGGGGAAGAGGCGTCTTTGGCACTACTCGTCAGCGGACTGGGATGGACTACGCGACTATTATGCGTCCATCCCGTGGGTTGAACGCTGCTTTGAGGGTAAGAACCCATCTGAGAGCGCTACAGCTGTCGCCGGTGAGATCGGTTTGGGTATGGAATACTATATCCCATAAACCGATGTCACCGGAGTCCGCAGAGCGCGTCAGTGGTTCGGGTGCGAGTGTGCGGTAGCTGTTGAGCATAAACAGTCTGCGTACCGCGCTTGGGTGTGGGCGCGCGTCACACGCGATCCCAACAAGGCCAAGGCGGCGCACAACAGAGCCACAAAGGTCTGCAAGAGGGTTTATGTCAGGGCGGATGCCCAGCGCATAGCTTTTTTTTTTTTTTTTTTTTTTCGTGCGGAAATCCCCACGGATACCCCCCCTGCCGGAGCCGAAAGGGGAGGTTATGTCGGACTCGAACCGACTAAAATCGCACGCCGACTGTGGGTCTTGGTGCTAGGCCGGAGGTGAGGTTGTCAAAGACATATCCCTCGCACCCCGGCTGACCCAGGGCCATCCCTTACGGTCTGGCCCTCCTCAGGAGGGGGGACAACGGTGTCCCCAACTCGCCCCCGGAATGGGGAGGCGCGCTATTCAGCGAGAACTCTCACTCCCAGGGCCGCCACTAGCTCCCGCCTCGGTTCGGCCCATGCCGGGCACTCGGTGAGCGTGTGCAGCCCCGTGTCCTCGCTCGCGTCGCAGTGATGGCACTCGGACGTTGGCTCCTTTTCGATCCGACACAGATATCTCCCGAAGCACCCGTGCCCGGTGATAATCTGCGTCAGTCGATACGAGAGGCTGCCATGTGGCCTCTCGAGCCATTCCCCCATGATGGGCCTTACCGCCTCTATGACGGCATGCCCTGCGCGTCGTTGCTCAAGTCGTCGCTCCCACTCCGCCACCATGATCCCGTGGAGCCGGGACCTCTCGGCCCGAATGTCTTCGGGCTCGGGATCGTATCCCCGCTCCCGCGCCTCCTTACGGAACCGATACAGTGCCGCAAGGGATGCCCAGCGCATAGCAAGCTGGGCCAAGAGCTAGTGGCGCATCTCACGGGTAGCCGTGGCTACTGGCGACTAAGCCGTGCAAGCCAACTTCTGCCAGCCCTCGCTGCTCCCGCTGAGCAACCCCGATGGATCTCTGGCCCATGAGCCGCAAGAGAAAGCAAAATTGCTGGTCAATCTCTTCGCGGCCAACTCCCGAGTCGATGATTGTGGTATGCAACCACGGACAATGCCCACTGGTGACCACGCAATGTCTGATATCCATATCAGGTAACGCGATGTCCGTGCAGTACTGCAATCACTCGATGTCCGGAAAAACAGGAGTCCTCCAGCGAGATGGTATTCCAGCGGTCGTACTTAAATAATGTACAGCGGAGCTATCTCCTATGCTAACGCGGCTGTACCGACTGTCCCACAGTTCAGGTACAGTGCCGTCGGCTTGGAAGGAGGCGAATGTCCAGCCGATCCCAAAGAAGGGGGATCGCTCGGACCCAGCCAACTATCGACCCATAGCCGTCACCTCAGTGCTGTGCAAGGTTTTCGAGAACATTATTAACACACAATTCATGCGCCACCTAGAGGATCACTCCTTGCTTAGTGACCGGCAATACGGCTTTAAACCGAAACGGTCAACGGGTGATCCACCTTTGGGGTGAGGCTATGGAAAAGCACGGCGAGTCACTATCAATTAGTCTTGACATTGCCAAAGCTTTCGATAGGGTATGGCATAAATCGCTTCTTTCCAAGCTACCAGCCTTTGGCCTGCCTCCCAGACCTCCCTTGCCTGCCTGCCTTCCTGCAGGGGCGCCGTATTCGCGTCCTTTGTGATGGAAGAGCTTCGGAGTTCTTGCAGGTAAATGCTGGCGTGCTCCAGGCTTCCGTCTTATCTCCCACTCTCTTTCTTCTGCATATCAATGATATGCTCTCTAACGGTAGCATTCATTGCTATGCAGACGACAGCATCTTACACGGGAGTTATTACGCATATCCTGCGGCCAAGCAGTCTGATATCGCGGAAAAAAGGCAGCTTCTTGTCACTGAGCTGGAACGGATCCTGGACCACATTTCTCAATGGGGCGCTAGGAACCTGGTCGAGTTCAATGCCTAGAAGACCCAGGCATGTGCGTTTACAGCAAAGGTATCTCCTTTCCTTCCCCTTCACACTCTTCAGAGCACACCATTGCCACTGCAGGATCACCTCAATATCCTCGGTATGGATGTTCGCTGCAAACTGAGTAACAAATATATCGAAAGTATCATCAAATCAGCCTCGCGTAAACTCGGAGTCCTGAACAGAGTGAGACATTTTTTCACGCCGGAGCAGCGGTGTCTTCTATACAAGACCCAAATTCGTTTCTGCGTGGAATACTGCTCACATCTCTGGGGCAGCTCCGCAAAGTACTTACTAGATGCTCTCGACAGGTTGCAGTGACGTGCAGTCCGCATTATTGGGAATCCTGAGGTCATGAACACCCTGGAGCCTTTGCAGATGCGTAGAGATGTTGCGTCTTTGGCAGTATTCTACCGTCTCTACTATGGTGAATGTTCTGACAAGCTCTTCCAATTAGTCCCACCCTCTCCATTCTTACACAGGACGAGACGTGCAGGGCTAAGATGCCATCCATATACGGTGCAGAGTATACCAGCTAGAACCAAGCGTTACAGTGACTCTTTCCTATGCCGCACCATTAAGACCTGAAACTCCCTGCCAGCTCACGTGTTTCCTTCTTCCTAAAGTCCCGGGTCCTTTAAGCGGGGCGTGAAAAGGCATCTAATGAGGCCGTCAAGCTAAGTGCGACCCCTGTTAACATGGTACATGTTTCCGATGGTGACCCTCTTTCCGACACTTTGCCTTTGCTGAACATCAGGCGAGGTGAAGTCAAATTGACGTGTCCTATAAAAAAAACATTGTGTCATAATCTCCTTTTAGCTTATACAACAATTAAATCTAAATATTTACTCACCTAATAACTTCAAAATTCTTCCCGCCCTACTGTGCTGCGTCCGCTTATACATTTTCAGGTCACTTTACTTTAAAATAAGAAGAAAAACCACTAAATTGTTGTTGTTTTGTTTTCGCAAATGCGTTAATGCAGGTATTACCTTGACCTAGAAACGGGCACCGACTGTCAAGCGCGTGGATACGCAGCCGCCCCGTCCCCCGCATCGATGTATTCACACTAATGTTAGCGCTGTCTACTCCCACGCCGCAGTATCTAATCTTACTTCTCGGTGAAATGAAAATATTCTAGTGAAAGAAAGATCGTTCTTATTTTACAGCCGCGCCGCAGTATGTAGTCTTATGTTTCGGCGTATAGAAAAGTTTTGAGTGGAAGAATGTAGTAGTTATTCTTATTCTAATTTATTGTATGTTCATAAAAAGTAAACAGTCATACAGCTGTTATTATTTTCTAAGTTTATCTTTTTGGCTAAGTAAGCGCATTTAAGATAATTTCCTTAGCTAGTTAATATAACGAATAAAAAAAAAATCGTGTATACAAGACTAGCGATGTAAAAAAAACAAACGCATTTAAATCATAATAATTGTTACTTTTAATTTTCTACATAAAATATTAGGGATAAACGTAATAATAAGTAATACGTGATATTTCTCAATTTATTCTTTGCGTTATATCACATAATCTACTAATCCGTAAGAAAAAATGTAATGGAACCAAAATTCTCAAAACGAATTTCTTGTTTTAATTCGTCAAATTTAACAAGAAAAATATGAAAAAAAATTAGCATATGTGTCTTTAAACGTACCTTTCAAATATGATAAAATCGACGAATCAAAGTAAAATCACTTATGCTTATTTTCCACTGGGGGTGCGTTATAATGTACTACTACCCCTAGCACAAAAACTATCGTAATCGTAACGTAAACGTATCAACAAAACGGAGCATTGCGATTGGCCAGCTTCACACATACACACGCGCACACACACACACAGGTTCACAGTAGGCAGCCAGACAATCGCAATACTCCGTTCTGTACGATACGATTATGATAGCTTTTCGTGCTAGGGGTATTATTTATTCTGTGTTAGGGCACTGGAATGTTGGTAGATAGATAGACTATAGCTTGGAATAACAAATAGGCTAACCTTTGTCCCTATGCCATGGTTTGCTAGGCCATGCCCAAAGGACCTTCTTTTGGCATGACATAGCATGAAAAAGCGCCTAAACCCATGAAAAAGCTGGTTTTTAGTAAATAATGATAATCTGATTTATTCATTAGTAGTGTAACATTCACCGGAATATTTACCATGTTTGTTATTTTAATTTGGTTACCAATATTTTGGCGCTGTTTCAAGCGCCATGATCAAGGTGAGTTACACTATTCGCCCTTCCCAGCGAATAAAATGGTAATCGCAAATTCCAAATTTTACAGGAGAAGCAAATAACTGTTTTTTGCTTATATCTCAGTGCAGGTAGATTGTATGGCAATAATTTATATGTCAAAAGAAAGCTAATTTTTGTGCAGACTAGTTTCTATGTTAATTTTATTTCATTAGGCTATTGGAATAAAGTAATTTAAGAAAAACATTTTACCGAAAATGTAGATAAAAATTATAGTACACAATGTATCATTACCATATTATTCGCGTGTTATTCCCATTGCTGCCGTGGTCAGTAATAATACATTACAGTATTGTTCATGTAAATATGGAGCTAAAAATGTTTACGGTAAATGAACATTACCATATTATTCGGGGAAATGCATGTGATAGTGTCTACGGTAATATTACTTTGCAAAACTATTCATCAATATATTGTGTCAACTGATTATTTGTAATATTATATTGCAAATATCGAGGGTTGGGTGTTAAAACCCGATAAGTGAAAAAAAAGCGAAATTAGTTTTATTAGCCCACTAGAATCAGAATTTTTTGCTCTTCCTAGTGATGTTTCCAGATAACCCTATTTTAGAGTGTAACATAGTAATGTACTAACCAAATAACCCAGTAAGTGCATTACTAAATAATAATTTTAGTTGATAATATTCTAAAGCTAGTTATACTTAAACATTTCAAATTTTGTTTTACGAGAGAACCCGATAAAATGTATTTATTGGTATTGAAATCTTAAGGATAACCACGTCAATCACACTAATACAAAAGATAAAAGCACATAATTTTGTGTAACGGGTTTTAACACGAGAAGTAATTCAATGCAAAAGTTTATTATTAAACATGTCAAAAATCATAAAATATAGTATTATGGATATATAATTTTGCTAAATTACTAAGTAATTTGCATCAATTTATTATATTTACCTATTTTTTATTGCCAGCAAACTTTAACATCGATTATCTCGAAAGTTAACTTTTCGCACTTAACGGGTTTGAACACTCAACCCTCGATATAATATTTGATCAAACAATACAGTAATAATTAGTTAAATTACATAATATTGCGGGAATGAAGAGAGCTACCACAGTCAGGTTGCAGTATATTTATTACTACTCAATGATTTAATAAAGCAATGTCTTACAAACTAAATAACAGGCTTATATACTGATTTATCCACCATTGGTGGAGTGGGAGCGATGCTTGTGGTCACGTCCTATCTTCTCACTGACTTGAAGAAGGCATGGGGAGCTGTGAGAAAACTCACAGATGACCCACCAGCCGCTGCCAACCCTGGTCGAGTGACGTCAAACCAAGCGGCCCACCAACTCCTCCTAAACGGGAAG
Organism: Eilema sororculum; assembly: GCA_914829495.1. Lineage (NCBI taxonomy): Eukaryota > Metazoa > Arthropoda > Insecta > Lepidoptera > Erebidae > Eilema > Eilema sororculum. The sequence goes on from OU618537.1 coordinate 26,692,055, forward strand.
ACACAACACCTAAGACCCATTAAGTTCGACAGTCATCTCACCAACCAACCAAATTGGCCAGCCCTTTTCACTGCAGGAAATCATAGACACCATAAAATACTAAAAACGAGTAAGGCGTAGACGATATCACTGTCAACCAAATAAAACATTTTGGGCCCAGAGTAGTGTCCTGGCTTCTTGATCTCTTTAACAACTGTCTAAAATCCTCCAGAATTCCAAAACTGTGGCGAAGAACATAATTAAAAGTGCTCCTCAAGCCTGCCAAGAGCCCCAACGACCCTAAAAACTACCGCCCCATTTCTCTACTCTGCCACACCTTCAAGATATTCAAAAGAATGTTGCTGAACCGTCTAACACCAATACTGGAGGCTAATCTCATTGCCGAACAGGCTGGATTTAGACCCGATAAATCGTGCACCAACCAATAACCCTGAACACAAAACACTATCTATACGCGGACGACCTGGCGCTTACTGGTCAAACAAAAAAATTTGAAGAGGCTGAATTAAGACTGGGTGCAGCTTTGGAAAGCCCAGACCAGTACCGCAAAGAGAATGTACTAATAACCATATAATGGACTAATAAACTAAAAATGGGAGGTAAACCAACTCCTTAACATCTCGTGGCGAGGGGTCGAGATTGCTCGATCTCTGCCCAAAGCCACGTTACCTCGGCGTTACTCTCAACCGAGCTCTCGCCTATAAAACCCACTGCCGAAACACCAAACAAAAAGTGGCGAGCAGGCAAAATTTGATGCAAAGGTTAACATCCACGTCTTGGACATGTTGTCAGGACAACCGGCCTCGCTCTCTCTTTCTTAGCGGGTGAGTTCGCGTATCCAGTATGGTACCGCTCTGCGCATGCTAAGGAGGTTGATACTGCCCTTAACGACACATGCCGCATTATAACGGGCTGCCTTAAGCCTACTCCCCTGAACAGACTGTATCCACTAGCTGGTACCACTCCACCAAGCTTACGACGGCACGTTGCTTGCGAGGTTGAGAAGAGAAGTAGACTGTAAATATAGCTGCGTATGGCTTTTTTGCTGACTGCTTCTTAACGAGAGAGATGTCTTCTTCTTTCGTTAACCGTGTGTGCAGTTGCTATATGTGCCGACACGCTGCTGTGGTCGTTGGATCCAGGCTACGCGGTCGCTGCAATTAGTGGTACCCCTGTTGTGGCCGTGTATGCTGGCTGGTCACTTTGGTCTCGATGGCTTTTTGAAGATTCAGCAGTCTTATCTCTCTTTGGAGCGCGCCAATGCCAGTTGTGGGCAGTTCCATTTCGCCGGAACTGGGTGCCGCTAATTTGCGGAGTACTTTTCTTCAGTAGTCATCGTAATTTCAAGACTAACCGCTGGTCCCTTAGATGCGGGCCGCGTGCGGTGCTTCCTTGACGTTAACATTGTTGACGATTGCTATGACGGCGTGTGCTGCGTCGACATTTTCTGCTATTGCGCTAAGTTGCATATAGTAGTTTTTTTTGTTTCCGTAGTTTCGAAAATTTGAGATTATTGCAATTATGTTCTTTCTTCGAAGAGACTCGGCTACTGATGACTTTTAGTCGAATGCGTGCATCAGTGGCTACGATCCGTATTTTCGTAATCATAGATTCTTCTACTATTCTTATTCTTCTTCATCTTGAAGATGAAGTGTTCGATTTGCCTTTTTTGTACCTAGTCTCTCAATCGTATGTCGATCTTTGGAGAGTTTTTGTGAGGCGATGATTGTCGGGATGGTGATTGCATTTGTCGCGCATTGTGTCGCGGAGCCGGTCGAGACTGTGGTAGCCGTACCGAAATTATTTTCGTTGATACCACATAATTTCTTGGTTCTTCTGGCTGATTCAATAGGCTCATATCACTGAGCCTGGTGCTTCTTGAGATCTCGCATTTACAATTAGTCCATATATTTGGTCTGGAGTATAAAGGACTTTATTTTTTAAAGCTCTTTCTATGCATGAATGCATGCTATCGCCTTCGTTTTGGCTATGTCTAGTATCGAAGAACCTATGTATTATAGTTTGCATATCATGGGCTTTTATTGCATGGAGGTATAAAGCAAAAATATACCGATTTTTACTTTGCCCTGAACACCCATCTGAATAGAAAGACCAATTCCTGATAATTCAATTTTTTTCTACCTTATATAGTATTCCTTTTTTACTATACCTTTCATAAATAAGGAAACAAAATATGTGAGCGCTTTTGCTCTGCTAATACTACCGAAAATAGTAGTGTGTTATTGCATTGCGTTCCAACATAATTGCAATCTTTCAATGTAAAACCCGTTACTTTTAGAATTTTATCTATATAATACGGTAAGAAACATTACCGTTTTTATTAAAATCTGTAATTTATTGTAAAAATGCATTACCGAAACTAACGGAAAAAAATAACTTTGCATTATCGTTTACGGTTTTATTCGTGTTCAAATTGTATTTCTAATTTAACTGAACAAAATTGTTATGTTCATTATGGACCTATGGGAATTATTGTATTTTCAAAAATATCCACTGAAAAATTACAAAAAAAATTTACAATGTGTATTCGATGCTCTAAGAACCGAAAATGCAATAAAACCTAAACTGTGGTAATAGCACAATACCATATTATTCGCCGGGGAGGGCGTATTAATGTCAATGACCATGTCAATCTCAAATCATACACTGATTAATTCATCTAATGAGAACCTCCTCCTTTTTCGAAGTCGGTTAAAAATTAAAAGCTAACATTCATATGAATCTGTAAACACATAAACACTATTAATCATTTTTATTTGTGTACATTCCTTTATTGCTGTGCACCAGAATTTATCAGGTTATCTTTAAAATGAAAAATAAACTTTCATCCCCTATGTAACCCCCATTTACGATCTAGATTTAGATTTAGATCTTTCACGATACAAGATAGTCTATGTCCTTTTCCGAGGTCTAATCTAATTTTGTACTGTTATTTTTCCTACCTTGTAATATTTGGAATAAGTTCAGATATACATCTTGTTTTTCTGTTGTATTCTAAATACTTTGAAAGGGATTCTAATTTAAGTCATATATACCTACCCATACGCTTTCATATAAGCATAAGAGATTAATCGGAATTAATTAATAACTGTGTTAATATGAAAAAACACCAAATAAATATTCACAGCCACTACTATATTATGAGTATTTTCAATGAACAAACGTCTAAACCCCGTAATTCCTGTGAAGCGTCTATCGTATCGGCCACTGCGCCGTACATTGCGGGCTCACATCGTTAGATTTATCGACGCGTCAATACATCGCCCGCATGATGGATGAGCACGCCGTCATCCTCGCATTCACTAAACGTATTGTGCTAGCAAGATGGATGGCCAGTTTACACACTTTAAATTCTTTAAGCTAGTTTGTTTTTTAACTGGCTACACTGATAGAAGTTATTCGTTAGTATGTTAAGAGAAATAGGGGAGCATTTTAGGACGCATCTAAGTTTCACTAAATGGAGGTCGAGCCTATAACTACCAATCAGGCATTATTCATGAGATGTATGGGTAGCGGACTGTCAGGACCACGGTCGTGGATTCCACTTTTAAAATATTATTTTTGAGGAATAATTTGGGACCACAAGAACAAGAAAGTTAAAGTATAGTTCGAAAAACATTGGAAAAAATTAAATGCTCAAGTGAGACTCGAACTCACGACCTTTCGCTTACAGGGCGACTGCTCTACCAACTGAGCTATTGAGGACCACTTGAATCATTCCAAATTTTCCCTCTCTTTATATCCGTCTCTAAGGGCGACGGTGCAGCCATCTACCAACATTCTTACGAACTATTGGAAACAATGAATGATTTTTCAACCATTTTTAAACATTGAATTTTGATGACTGCGCCCAAATATTTGAATGAATTTTTTATAGCATTTATTATGCTAACTGTTAAGTTCGAAAAACATTGGAAAAAATGAGATGCTCATGTGAGACTCGAACTCACGACCTTTCGCTTACAGGGCGACTGCTCTCGCAAGCAGTCGCCCTGTAAGCGAACTTAACAGTTAGCATAATAAATGCTATAAAAAATTCATTCAAAAAAAAAAGTAAAAGTTTAGTTAATAAAAAGAGCTCAAATACTATCAGAAGGAGATAAATTCTGTTCCATTCTATAGTTATTTGTACGGTATCTACGGTAAAAGTTGGAATGCTTCTAGGCCCCATATCAGAATTAAGTAATAACAGTTCCAAATATAAAGCAACCAAAAGCAAATATTTTTGAGCCCCATTTGCAGTAAGTACGTGGCAGTACGCTAATGCCACCATTTACATTCATTAACATCGCGCAGTTGCGGCAGAAATATCCCATCAAATCACACGGCGTGACGTCACCCCAAATGTGGTAATTATTACACCAATTCTCGTTTTACACTTCATAATATATGCAATTACATTAATTGGCGCGACGACAACGCACAGAACTAACTCCGCCGGCGCTCTGCGGAGTTAGTGCTGCGACACACGAGCGAGGCGCGATCAACGCGAATTGTGCGACTTCAAATAGTTCAGCACATATTAATTATTATCCACAGTATGATTATGTTTCAAAGTTTATGTTGTACGCTTACGATATCTTGTAAATAAATAATTGTATATTTTCATATTCAGTGTTCTTGGAGGCATACATATATGCCAATTGATAGACGAGGCTTTGTGGGCAGGCTTTCCTTCCGGTGAAAGGGTAGTCGTGGCAAAAAGTCATATAAATCAAAGCAAAACAGGAGAAGAAGTGAGCAAAGCCCGTGCTTCGAGGCGAAAGTGTCTGCTGAAACTAGGAACAACGTAAAAATGTTGAAGTCGTCTTTAATACCTATGTTTCTATATCATCGATTAAAAAAATGGATTCATGTTTCTTAAGTCATACATAATGCAATAGGAAAAACGTTTTTAGAAATTACTATTTTTTTTAAAACCTTACTCGAGTAGAATTTATACCTGCCCGTGAGTGATCGCCCTATGCACAGAGATGCGGAGTCGGTAAAGCTAGTTGGTAAGCGCAGGTGTATTAAATGTTAATTTTCGTAGGTGGAGCGAGCTCCAGACCGAGTCATTCGGTCGCCTGTACCACGCGCACCGTCCTTACACCTGAAACTGACGAGACACACGGCGCACCAAGTTTGAACACCACAACTATTTCGCTGAGTTCAAAAGTGTGACGCTACGGTGTTTGTCTTAACTGGTATATACAATGTGCAATATTTTAAGAGAGATTATTAAGAGCATTGTCGCATTGGTTTTAAACTGTAAAGGCGACGTATCTAAATAAATAATAGAGATTCAAAACATACATACTAACTGTGCCACGGAATCCATACTTCCATACTAATATTATAAATGCGAAAGTAACTCTGTCTGTCTGTCTGTCTGTCTGTCTGTATGTTACGCTTTCGCGCCGAAACCACTGAACCGATTTTGATGAAATTTGGTATAGGGGTAGATTAGACCTTGAGAAAGGACATAGGGTATGTTTAGTCGCGATAACCGACATCCACGCGGGCGGAACCCCGGGCAAAAGCTAGTATTTCATAATTGTTTAGATACACATGTAACACGAAAAAAGTACAAACTAAAACGGCTTTGTTAACTAGGGTGAGCTGCGGCTTCCTTTTATCACGGAAAGGTCACATATTTCCTGTAAGATAAAAAAGGACAATCACAGTTTGCCGAGAGCAAAGTACACGAGGGACCCTTCACTTCCTCACAATGTGCGGGAAGAAAACTGCAAGTGAAACAAACCGGATGACACTACTTGTATTTATTTAGAGGTCAGCAAATTTACAAATTACTATCACGCCTGTCAGAATTATCACGCATGGGGAAGTTTGTGCGACCATTCAAGTCTTTTGACAAGTTTCATCATGGGAATGGGAGAGAATACATCGCTGTCTCGAATAGAATTTAAGAAACATGCAATTACCAACTCAAAGTGCAGTCAACCCTATAGAATTAACTCAAATAGGATTTTTTTATCCTTAAACTTACAATTTCAATGTGAAAGGTGCTTTTTTTCCAAATAAATTAACATTTTGCTGTACGTAATTTGTGACCGTATGTCAGCGTGTGTCAGCATTCTCGTCACGTAATGAAACGCCTGCAGGCTGCGCCAGGTTTTGACACAGCGCCGTTTACCTGCGACTATCAATATTTGTATCACTTTAGTGCATAAAACTGGCTAATGTTGAGCACTAGTGGGGACATACTTTAGGTTAAACGAAATTGGGACAAGGAAATATTATGATTTGTGGGTAGAGTATCCTCCAAAAATGCCCGTGAATGGTGAAGTATATTAATTCCTTCATGAGTGGTAAACCAGTATTAGACTAGACAGCTACGGCATCTTAGTATTACCTGGTTACAGTCACATAATGAATAATTTAAATAAATTAAATAATTTGGAATCATTTTTTATGGTAGTGAGAGTTGAATGTGATAGAAAAGTTATCAGATGATTTTTTTATATTTCTTCAAATAACTCCAAAAATAAATATTTTTAAATAATACTAATTTAAGATAAAATCATGAATATTTCATTTTATTTCAAGACCGTATTAAAACTTATCCAATAATACGAACTAAAGTGTATTAATCAAGTTACACAGCCTATTACTACAGGAAAGATTAAACAACCATGTTCACATCTCATGTGCAGTGAGCCTAACTCAGGCAAAACTGTGTAGCAAAGCAAGTAAGCAGTAATATAACTTTGTTGAACAAAACTCCTCTCCCCCCACGTCACCATAACTAGCAGTAGTTTTGATTTATAAGCTCACTTAACCAAGTGTTGCTGAGATGCCTTCACGCAGTAAGTGCGGATCTACTTGGAGATATGAGTTCCTGTTCGCTTTACTTCAGATCTTAATTCACAGTACTGAATGCAATGTTACGACATTGGGTAAACTTTAAGGTAAAGCTGTGAGTGGAACATGAAGTATCTACACTAATTATAACGGGAATTAACGCGATCATGGTATAGGTACCTTTGATTTGCCTGACGTTTCGACCAGGTTACACCGGCCGTGGTCACAGGCCGACTTGACATTTATAATTAGCGTATAATCATGAAACGTGAGAGTTAAAAAAAAATTAAGTATCTAATTATATCAAATTCATATTATTATTGTTCTTGCGATAATTGTGGATTATTTGCAATTGATATAAATAGAATGTACCTATACAGGAAAATAGTACGATTTGAATAAGAATTTGTCGACAACGATTACATTGGGACCTAAACATAAACTGGTGAAATGTGGGTGCTAGCACCTCTGCCTACCCCTTCGGGGAATACAGACGTGAGTTTATGTCATCCGGTATGTTTGCTGACGCGCATACGGATGACTACTACGCAATTATGCGTAAGAAGGTGGCCTCAATATTACACAGAGTGAGGGGAAGCAATAACAGCATCCTGAAGGTGTATGCTGAGAGGTTGGATGGTCCAACCATTGGTAGGTTCATCAAGCTGCATGTTTTATCGGCATCTTGATGGGGCTGCCTGTGGTGGGTACCTACCTACTTTTTTTAACATTTATTTAATCTTAATCCTGTTGTTACTAACATAGTTTTTAAGCAATTGTACTAACACACTCTGAGCCCCTGTAGCTTGAAAATAAACAATTTTTATTTTTATTTATATTATTTTTATTTATTTTTTTATGTTATGATGAGTCTGTAGACACATACGTATTTATTCGTTAATTGAGTACACCTCACTGGTTGGTAAGAACTTAGAGTAAAGCCCAGAAGTTATAGGCACAATTTCAGACGCTATCGATCCTAAAATTATGGTTCCTAATTTGACGGCCTAGTTTTTTTTTTTTTTTTTTAAAGAATATTAGAACCGAAGTTACTAATATTCCCTCTAACCCCCCCAACTAAGCTATAATGCTTGTGCTAGGAGTGGGTTCACGCCGGTAGTGTAATGGCCAGGATCGAACCCGGGACCTCTCGATCGTAAGGCCGACTCCTTAACCACTAAGCTACCGACTATACACATTGAGAACACTTGTACTTTTTCCGGTAAATGTAAACCTTTGAGAATGCCGTAAGGCGAAACTGGTCAGGTGTAATACAATAAATACAGTGGAAAAAGTACAAGTGTTCTCAATATATGTAACAGTGAATTTCACCAAGTGCCATTAATCAACAGCATAAATAATATATTGATGAATGGCTATAATATAACACGTAGCCAGTTTTTGGCCTACCATATCTTACTACCATGGACGCCCAAGATCATACGAAGTGGGGGAGGAGAAACCAGAAGGTAGACCCTGAGCTCCGAGGGCATGTCGGGCACGGATGCAATCAAGATAACGTCTACATGTATATGATGTTGACGTCGCCAGTTCTTGGAAATTTCTCTGTATGCAAATGCACAGAAAGCACAAAACCAGTCGACGAACATAGTTGCAACGGCACTGCAAGGAATAAACACGAAGTTATTGGAACGCGTTCTTCTGCAATATGCAATACCCAGGTGGGCTGCCACGATTTCAGTAAAGGTATGGAAATTTTCATATGAATAACATTCAAAAATAAAGACACGTATGCTGTGGCAGTTTGCACAAACCGCAATAAATTGTGCTATTTTTAATGTCTTTAAAATTCGATCATTCCAAAACTAATCCATACTAATATTATAAATGCCAAAGTAACTCTGTCTGTCTGTCTATCTGTCTGTCTGTGTGTATGTTACGCTTTCACGCCTTAACCACTGAACCGATTTTGATGAAATTTGGTACAGGGGTAGCTTAGACCTTGAGAAAGGACATAGGCTATATTTTGTCGCGATAACCGACATCCACGCGGGTGGAGCCGCGGTCGGAGCCACGGGCAAAAGCTAGTATTATATAATACTAGCTTTTGCCCGCGACTCCGCCCGCGTGGATGACGGTTATCGCAACCAAACATAGCCTATGTCCTTTCTCATGGTCTAATTTACTCCTATACCAAATTTCATCAAAATCGGTTCAGTGGTTTAGGCGTGAAAGCGTAACATACAGACAGACAGACAGAAAGACAGACAGACAATCAGACAGACAGAGTTACTTTCGCATTTATAATATTAGTATGGATATAATTTGTAGTAATAATAATTGTTATTCTACTATCGAAAGTGACAAAATAATTATGACCATCTACATAAAAATATCAATGGTACCTATGTTTGGTTTACCGATGTTTGATTGGAATACTTATTTAAACAATCGTTGTTTGTATCTATCGCCAAAGGTTTTGTCAGCAACATTAAAGACCGGTATCCAAAATTTTGCCTCGAGGGACGTCGACATTTTTGGCAGAATTACCATTTAGAATTTACAAAACATATTCTTTGTTGAAAAAAATATATTACAGCAGCAGCAGTCACTACAAATCAACAACCAAATATCGTAACCTCATTTAAAATAATTGTTTGACCTGACTATTAAAGTAAAGAAATATGAAATTGGACAACTTCAATTATCTATGTTCTCTACATCCTCACTAACCATAAGATTAAACAAAATAATAACCCTCCTTTGGCTTTGCCGTAGTCGGCTAAAAGGAAAATACGGGAGCACTTCTTCTGCACGCGAATTTAAGACATTAAACTAGTAAACTACGTCGAACGCCGCTTCTCTCAAGCACATTGTTGGTGAATAAATTATTTTAAAATTTGTCTCAGTCCCTCAGGCGCCACGTCGTCGGTAAGACATTTATTAAATTTAACACAAGTAAAATGTTTAACAAACTAAGAAAACTTTAGCATAACATAAAGTCCCGTTATTTAAAATAATTATGGATGTGGTAAAATCTTCGTTGTAATTTTGTAACAAAACGAGCTGAACAATCTTCATTTTTTTTTGTAATTTCGAGAAAATATACCTAAATCTTACATTATGTAAAAAATTAACGATGTCTCTACGAATTCTCTAGAAGACAAATAAAAATGACGATCTCTATCTATCTGTTCCTTCCCTTCTCTCTCTGTGTAATATTAAAGCAAATAACCCGTCTTGGCAGTTGGGCAAAAACCTACATTATTTCAATCATACTAACACAACACTCCGGCTAAGTGCTCCAAGTAGATGTAGAACCATCTGATTATATAGAATGACATCAGTAATTACGTATGACTCCGCACCATTAAGACCAGGAACTCCCTGCCAGCTCACATGTTTCCTTCTTCCTACAGTCCCTGGTCCTTTAAGCGGGGCGTGAAAAAACATCTGATGAGGCCGTCAAGCTTAGTGCCACTATTGTTAACATGGTACATGTTTACGGTGGTGACCCTCTATCCGAGATTTTGTCTTCAGCTTGCCATCAGGCGAGGTGAAGTCAAATTGACGTGTTCTTTATAAAAAAAAAACACTGTAATCACAGCATACATACAGACGGATATGCTTCTTAAATAACCCTTTGTCATACACTAGTATGAAGCTTGTGTGAGATACGAGTAAGTTGATTTACTTGTATCTTACACAAGCTGTTTAAAATGAAATTTCACCAATAACATTTCCATGAGTATTATATTCTCTATCACATCTTCGCCGATCAAATCTCGGCGACGAGGCAAGAAACCTTGCGGTATCACAAACAGCGTTAGCAAGTTAGTGCTGAACAAGATTCATTAGCACCACGAGTCTTGGCGACAATGTTAAATAATTAAGCACACCGGCTTCATATGATAACTTTTTGATAAGCCGGGCGGCGCCAACGACGGAAGTTTTCGTCAGATACATTTTGTAGGAGATGTGTTTTGTGTGCAGTTTGTGGGAAGTCTTGAAGACAAATTGGAGTTTGGAAAGGGGCTGGTTTGATCTGTTACCTGCATCACTTTCTTCGAGTTAGGATTGGTTATTAGTACAGATAAAATTACAAGAATGTTAACGAATAGCTTTCTTGATTTAGTTTTCCTTGGGTGGAATTAAATTGTAATAATATTTGAAATGAAATTGAACATTAATTACTGGATAGTTACGATAATATGATGGTGTGCTATACTAGTTGGGGTCCCCCGACACGACAACGCTTGAATCAAAATATTATTAAGTATATCAAAGTTAAAGGGCTACCTAGCTAATTTATTTTCAATATTTTGAAGTTTTTTGTGATGAGGGTTTGTTATATTGTCATACATGTCAGATTGTTTTGTTATAAGAAACGCCAATGAAAATTTTATTTATACCTAGTTGCTTCGATTTATTAGATTACTTACGTCTCCATTATTTTCTTCTGTCTATTTCGATTTCCAAGACATTAATATCATTTATTTAAGAGTGACGCCACACAAATGAAATAAACGTAGTAGTTTAAAACGTTTAAATGTTCCAAGAGATCTTTTTATAAAACTGCCTCTTCAACAGTTTCAATTGAACAACATAATAGATATCGAAACGACCCCAGAATGGTAAATATCCAATAAATAAACCAAGTGCGCAATCTTCTAACGAAATTTATTTTAGGTCTAGCCACAGGACGCGCAAGGTGACCTAGGGCTCTCACATGTCAAGCTGTAAACGTTTAGATCTTGTATCAACTTTGTAAATACATTTACGAATGCAAACTGTTTAGTGTTTGCCGAAGATGAAAGTGATTGAAAGGTTTCATCAAACAGCTGAAAGGTAGACTTATGTTTGTAAATGTTGCGGTCGTGACATTACGAGATTAAAAAATGAAGCATATCTAGTATAAAATGGTAAATATCATCCCTTTTCTGACTTCGGTTTGATAGATTTATCCGCGTGGTTCCCGGCAGAGTAGAATTTTGTCCGCTCCATTTCTTCCCTTGCGGTGTCGCACAAGGCGACTGAGGGATAGGGCTGTTTAACATCAGACAGATATATACAGACAAGACATAGCCTCAAATGCATGGCTTGAGTGAGCAATAGTGCCCGGAATGCGGCAATCTAATGATTAGTGAAATGAGGGTGTTAATTCACTTCTGCCTAACCCTAAAAATTGAAAAGGATATTTGATCCGAAATTACTAATATTCCCTCTCACCCCTCCACCTCAGCTAAATTGCTTGTGTTAGGAGTGGGTTCACGCCGCGTCGTCGCCGCGTCGGTAGTGTGATAGCCAGGACTCCTAAACCACTAAGGTACCGACGCTTAAATATTCTTTAAGATTTATAAAAAGTTTCTGTCCATCCAATCTTGGTGAAAATCTAACGTATAATTTCTGGTGTCGAAAGGCAAAGTCAAACAAATATTCTTTTCATGTCTAGGGACGACTTTAATATTAGCGTTATCCGTCTAAATAATTTCCATATACTTATATGTACTCGGCCAGCGTATTCCTGTCGGGGTAGACCGGGGTGGATTATAGTCCTACATTTAACTAGAATCACAAGTTATGGGGACGTGGTTCTGACTTTTCGAGCTATTGCTTTTAGACTACCAAATTTTTCTGTGAAAACGATATCCCCTTTGTTCGATTCCAATATGATTAACATTAAATATTTATTGGATTATAGCTACTGCATGTGGTTCCACCTGTGTACTGTGTACTTATATGGTTCGTCTCTACCTTGGTGAATGTTTTGATGAACTCTTCCAATTAGATTCACCCTCTCCTTTCCTACACAGGACAACACGCGTGCAGTGCTTAGATTTAACCCCAATATGGTGTAGAATATTCCATCAAGGTTCGAGCGGTTTGGTGAATCATTCCTATGCAGCAGCTCACGTGTTTCCGTATTTCTACAATCCCGGGACCTGAAGAGGCATCTGATGAGGTCGTCAAACTGAGTGCCACCATTGTTAACATGGTACATGTTTATAATGGTGACCCTCTGTCCGAGACTTTGCCTTTAGCTTACCTTTAGGCGAGGTGAAAAATATTCAAAGTCAAATCGACGTGTCACTTTATAAAATAAAAAGTGTCACGAGGTTTCAAAATATTTTGTCTCGGGCGAATCCAGGGAGAGCTGGCTAGTGTCATAAATACAAGCATCAATGTATTGAATTGTCTTTGTAAACCTATTCAGGGTACTTACAACTGAAATAACAGTCTTAAAGGCAGGCCGTCCTAGGGTTAAAAGCCATTCAACTCAAGCCTACGCTGAAGGCGATACATTCAAAGGTTAGAACTACAAAACGACAGCATTAAATCTTTAAGACTTAAATACGATTATGTTTGAAGAGCTCCAGTGATTTGTAAGTGCTATAAATTTGGTATGTGCAGACGTTCTTACCAATTAAGTAATCTGATTATAGTAATATGTCAAAGGCAATCTATATTTCACTTTGGTGTTTTATTTAAATTTAGCATTTAACTTGTAGGGTGACACATTATATGTAGAAAATGAGTACGAAATTAAACCGACCACCTAACCTACAACACTGGTGAAGACAAAAAAGAATTCAATTTAAAAAAAATGCTAAAGGATTCAGGTACAATTTTTAACGATACTAGGTGGATTTAATATGATTTTAACAAATATCTGCACTCATTTTAGTCAGTCGGCGTTTGGTTTTAGTCACTGAGTCCGACATAACCTCCCTTTGGAGTGGAAATTTCTGCAAGAAAAAAAACAACTCATTTTAGTAACTGAGTAAAACTTACTAGGCTCAGTAAGCTGTTAAGTGTTACTACTCATAATAACCTCAAGTTACGAAATCTGCGAATAGTACACCTACCTATAAGAATTGTTGCAGATAGCAATATAGGTGTATACTTATTGAGGGTAAAATCAATGTTATAAATAAACCATTACGCTGTTAAGGCCCCGTTGACTAACAAGATTTATTGGCCACAGAAGCGGTACTTAACCTCCCCAATAAAATAATGCTTGCAACCAACTCCCTTCCCATAATAAAAACATCCAAAACCCATTATTCATGATAGGAAGTTAATAACAAGATACAAATGTAAGCCAACGAACCATATTAACATAATAGAAACAACAGAAAAAAATCGTATTAATATCAGTACGAAGGGTTGTGGATTCCTCCGGGATCAAAGGGAGCAAGATCGCGAGGAGCTTGAAGGAAATGAAATGAGGGGGTGTATGTAAATTCTGTCAAAGTAACATCTGGGGGGCTCCGGTTGCGTAAAAATATCTCAAATGCTGATTGTCTACTCAAATGTACATATTTCATTATGCTCTCTTTGTGGTGAAAATAGTCTGAACTTGTTGATACAATCAAAGGGAATATTTTCGGAAATAATTTGTGTCGGAATGATAGAGCCGTGATGTCTGCGATCCCTTTGTTTTCTACTGATTGGAGTCGATTGATTAATTTGATGCAATTAGACGGCTTGTATTGATGTTGGTATGCAGTGAATGTATTTGTTTTAGTCCGGATGTTTTCATGTGTTTACAAACAAAAAGTTTATTTGCCCATGTTCTCGAATACCAACTAGACAGGCAAGCACCCAATTGTCAGATGTCTGCAGAGGAAATTAAAGTCAGCAGAGGGGTGTCAATAGGTATCTAAATTCTGCAAGCTGTATTTGTCGTCTTATATAGGAGTCAGCCTAGCACCTTTAGCTAACACCGTTTACTATATTTTTATACCTACATACTACTACGGTTTCTCAGCAATAGTATTTTGTAGTCAATTTATTTCTAACAATTAAAATGAACCAAAAAAAAACTGGAATTGTTCATGTCAGATATAGAACGTTCAAAGAGGCAAAAGAAACAGCTCTCGGGGAGGGACAAAGAGACCGCACATGACAGTTACAAAGAAATTTATTTGGTACCTCAAAGCAATTAATAAAATGGACGATTTAAGGTTTCGACGAAACACGAAATTGTTCTAAAATGGAAGGGGCGAAGTCTAGACGCTGTTTTGATCAAGGTCAAAATAATTAATAGTTCGCGAGCAGATTTTTTATTGTTGTAGGTAGGCAATAAAATTGTTACGGGTTACGGGTTACACAAAGCCGCGGCGTGCACCGAGGATGAATGCTGCCGGGTGTTGACCGCCAACCGGCGTTCATGCCGTATGTGAAAGGGATAACGGATAAGATCGGATCTTGTTTACGGAAGCTTTCCATCAAGACCATATTTAAACCGTCCGCCAAAGTAGCGAAGTACGTACGAACACCGAAGGACATCATCAAGGAACTCTGCAAACACCGGGTGTCTACAAAGTGACCGGCATGGGCCGGACCGAGGCGGGAGCAAGTGGCGACCCTGGGAGTGAGAGTTCTCACCCTCGCCACCCTGCTCACAGCAATGGTCCGCTGCGCGGACGCGTGGGCGGCCGGCGTCTCCTTCAGCGAGCAGGTAATGGTCGTGAAGGAGACGGCGGAACGGGAGAGGCGGTGCGAGCGAGAGAGACTCGCGGATCGCATCGCCCGCGCGCGTAGGCAACTCGGGCGTCGGAGGGCACTGACTGACCTCCTTCCCCCATGAGCGCGGGCCTGGGGGTGATGGGTGGAGCCGCCTGTCACCCCAGCAGAAGCAGGCCACGGCGACGGCGCGCTGAAAAGCGCGCCTCTCCATTCCGGGGGCGAGTCGGGGATACCACTGTCCCCCCTCCCAAGGAGGGCCAGACCGTAAGGGAGGGATATGTCGATGGCAACCTCACCTCCGGCCTAGCACCACGACCCACAGTCGGCGTGCGGTTTTAGTCGGTTCGAGTCCGACATAACCTCCCCTTCCGGCTCCGGCAGGGGGGGTATCCGAGGGGATTTCTGCAAGAAAAAAAAAAGGTGTCTACAAAGTGGATTGCAGCTGCAGTAGTTCCTACATAGGCCAAACCAAGCATATCATTGCGGAGAGAGTCAAAGAACATAAATCGCAGCTGTGCAAAACCATCAGTTCAACAAATCGGCAGTTGCAGAACACCTCGAACCGGGTACCAATCACTGGATTGAACTTGTCAACCCAAAGTCATCTCCACTGATCGCCACTACTAGCCACGGATTGTGCGTGAAGCTATTAAAATTAAAAAATATAAAAATTTCAATAGGGAAGATGGATTCAAATTATCCGGGACCTGGAATCCAGTGATCAAAATAGTGAAACCCAAAAACACAGTGCCGATGCCGTCTAAAACTGACATAGTTAGTGTGGTGTGCGTGTGTCGCCAGTCTTACATTCAATATGAAAGTAATGGAGGGTAGGCGCACAAAAATGTTTCCCGCACACCGCGCGACGCTCGCAGGCCAGTCAAGTCGTAACCACGGGTGCTGTAACGCACCCGAAACGCCGAGAAAAATGAGTTTTTCCAAAATATATCGCGTGAAGTCCCGAACTATTATAAACTATGAATAAAATTGTTGTAGTGTAAGTGTAAGTGAGGTAAGATTACGACGGGTTTTGAATTTGAATCGTAAGATATTTATCTCTCACTTCCGAAGAGTATCGTAATAAGGGATTGTTTTTTTTAAGCGAAGTAAACCGTGTGAGTCGACTCTGTTAGTGTTGTGTGATTGTGATCCAGTGCAGTGCGAAAACGTGGACAATGGTAGTTACAAGTGAGAAACTAGTGTGGAAGAAGGTAGACTGATACGGTCTGCCCAATAACAAGTAACTCCGTGTACCATCTATAACTCCGTACATCCGTGACCATAGCGCCGATGGGATGCACGAAAACACAAAACATATGGCAAGTAACTCGGTGAGTGTATATAATAGTCATTTCATTGAGGTGAAAAATAATAAAATTATAAGATGGGTATTAAAATAATAAAATCAATTGGTATGGGAAGAGGGAGTCAAGTCATTGGGAGAGAGCTATGTCCAGAAGTGGACTGAAATTCTGCTTAATTCATTATGTTTGAGTAACACATACTTTTGTATATCCTTAGAGAAAACATGGTAGGTATTTTATTTATATTTAAACCTAATTGTAAACACTTTTTTTATTAAATCCAAGTACAATAATTATACAAAATTTGTTTGACCTAATATCTATTTGATAGCATTTAGGCATCCCAAAGAGTTGTATGTTTTTATAATTCCCTAATTTTAAATCGCGTAAACATTGATAGGCATCATGCTGCATTTTAGTGAGTCACAAATTTGGTGGCAACTAAACTTTAACAATGAAAGACCTGGGAGACTGCCATCAAGTGTTAATAACCTATTAAGTGCGTGGAGTTACGGAGTTTTACTGTTAGTTTAGGTGTAGTTATTTATTTTATGAAAGGTCTATTATCTTTTATGTCCGTTTTCTTACGCTAACTTAGAGAATTTATTATATTTTCGATAACTTCACACTAATTTAGTTTGTTTCTCCTTGCGTTAATCCCAGTTCAATCCGAAGCTTTGACCTTTGAGCTTTGACTTCTCAATCCGGGGCCCGCTTTTTCCACTCCTAGCCGGGTTTGGTTAAATTTCGATATTTCCATTGAAACGACTACCATCTGACCTCCAAAACCCATTGATGATACTGAAGTATTGCAGTTAGACCAGCCACTCTAGACAAGTGGCAATTTGCTGGCTGGCATATTGTAGAATAGAATGACGAATGTATGGGAATTGAAGTATTTGACATTAGTTTGTTGATGACTGTCATAAACGTCAAATCCCATTCAACCATTTGTCATTTTATTCCAAGATACGTCGGCCAGTGAGTTTTCTAGAGGAGCAGTTATTGGACTTTACGGCTCCAACTAAGTACATTGATTAATATGTAGTTACTAAAGTAATCTAACTACCGACTGCCATAGATATTAGTATGGCAACCGGGACTAACGGCTAAACGTGCTCTCCAAGGCAAGACCGTGCAAATAGCCATATTCATACATACAAATATTTGCGCACAGCGGGAATCTAACCCACACCTTCAGCGTACCAGTCGCGTTCACTACAACCGCACCACAGAGCCTGTCGATTGAGTTTGTTTGACATTCGCCAATTCGGCAGTTCTTAAACTTTTTCGTGACGAAATCAATCAAGTCAAAAATCTTTTATTCTGTCTTTTTTTTATATAGTCGTAGATAGAAATATAGATGGAGACCTTATGTGATTATGATATACGTTTTGCAGAAATAACTTTCTATTGAGTCAGCTCGTAACGAGTTCTCTAGAGAAAACGAGATCTAAATACATATTTCAGTCCAATCATATCTCATCTGATAAGATATTTTTCGTCGAATCATTGCTATCGCAATTCCAGAGGGTCTACGTCGTAAAGAGTCCCGTGCCGAACTGTTGGCGAGTCCCTCGGGATGAAAACTCTTTTGAATGTATGCTAGCCTGGTACATTGATGTTATATTCGAGTTAGTTCTTAACTAAGCGTTTTGTGGAGAATTGCGTCTGGCTTTAGAAATAAAATGTCATATTATTAATTTGCTTGTTATCTTATTTTACTTCGCAGATTCAATAATAAATAATCTTGATATTGCGACTTATCAGCCTCCTTTGCGTGGCAGTAGTGAACGCGACTGCCACAGGCAGGAGGGGTAAGTTTCCGTTCCCGCTCAGTTCATATATTTGTATGCGTGAACATGTCAGAGAATGTCTAAGTTTTAACATAAATACCCAATTCAACTTTGCCTAACCCAGCAATCGATCCCTAATGAGTACTCCTCACGATCGCCGGAATATATAAAAGTTAACTTTTGTCACGGGACCAACAAAAGTTCTCATTCACACTTAATAGAGAAAAATCTAATCTAAAGTATCCCTAGAAAATCCCAAATCATAACTGATGGACTGCCTATGGTCGTATACCTCAACCCAATATCTCAGGATAAAACGGATGCGATGTTATCTCATATAGCGGGACTCTTATATAGACAAGATTTTTGCTTTTGTGAAGGATGGGGCAATGAGTGATGTAGTCCACAAATGCCACCACGTCCTTATCAGCGGCTGGTGTCCATAAACCGCCGTGCCGAGTTGTTGGTGGCTCCCGCGGGAACATGACGCGCTCTTAAATCTGAGGATTCTCGATATTTTTATGCGTTCGCACTGGGGTACGAAGACGCGACAGTTTTCAAAACATTTTTAGGTGCTATTGTGTGTGTAATGTGTGGTTTTTTTAATGTAGTGTTATTTTTCCGGCTAATCTTTGAAAACAACTATTTAATCATACCCATACCTACGGAAACACACTAATTCACGCACATACACACTCATTCATGCACACACACACGCGCAGATACGGTCTAACTACGCAACTTCAATATCGCCAATGGGTTGTGGAGGTCAGGTGGCAGTCCCTTCATGACAAATACCAAAGTTTAGCCGTATCACAGTAAAACTGGAAAACGCAGACTCCGGATGCGAGCGGGATTAACGCAAGGATGAAAATATTTTTTTTATCCTGCACAATCTAGTCTCCTTTATATCGGTGAATAACGATACAGCATTATAGTATCGTTCCTTATACGAGTATAAGTGAAACATATTTGGCTGTCCTTTAAATGCGAACTATACGCGCTTCTATATAAGATGTTAAGAACCGATTGAATAGATTAGTATCCATTCAACTCCACCTAGTTCCATTCGAACACATTTCGGATAAAGCGAAATTGAACGCAAATACATCGACGGGTGTCGGCATAGATTTATTAACTACCCATGACCCCCTTACCCAATGCCGTAATGCGGTAAATGAAAAGGGCCAGCGGTGGGATCCACACCTCCGTATTGTGGAAATCAATTAGTCGGTGTTAACGCGGGATTTGACTTTCGTCAGGTGTTAAATAGTTTTGGAAATCAAAGTGGCCATCAATTCAATGGAGAGTTCATTATACAAGTGCTGTTCGGTTGTTATTTTAACTCAATTATCCGTACAAATAAATTGCAAACATTGTATTTTATTTAAATTGTGAAAGAAATGTTCATCCAATTAAGTTGGCAATACTATTTATACTGTTGATTCATAGCACTTGGTGGAATTTATTGTTACACATATTGAGAACACTTGTACTTTTTCTACTGTATTTATTATATTGAACCTGACCGGTTTCGCCTTACGGCATTCTCAAAGGTTTACATTTAGCAAACATCTTGTATATTCTAATTCCTAAAACTACGATATTTAACATTTTTTAGCAGGTGGGTAGTTATAAAATTTAGTATACCAGTAACAATTTTTTTCCCCAAAATGTGGGGAATAATATTATCATAGCCTAAAAATTTATTGTACACATATACTTCATATGGTAACTACTCCATATCTTTTTTATTCACATTACTGTCTATCCCAAGTTTGCCCAGAAGATATCGCTTCCAGCGATAAGGCCGCCCATTATACATGCTACTTACTTGTCTCTACTATTTTTTTTTTTTTTTTTTTTAACCGTGGGGGAAAATCCTTCATGGATGTTATGCCGGACTCCTACCGACTAAAAACCCCCACAGTAACGCCCAGAAGCCTATGGATGGGAGCCCCGGGTAAGCCCTCGGAAGGATGTCCCAGGACTCCCATCAGACCTACGGCTACAATTGCGGCCTCGTCTCGGGGGTGGTTCGGGTGCTATCCCGCGTCTATGGGGGGGTTTTCGGGTGTTATCCCGCTTCTTAGGGGGGGGGGGGGCGTGCGTGAATCCCTCACGTCACGCTGCCGTCATGGGCCTGCTTCTGTAAAGACGGTGAGCAGCCAGCTCACCGTCCTCAGGCCCCCGGTCATGGAGGCCGATGGTCTTCGGCGAAGACACGTCGGCGGTGCCCAAGCCGCCGACTGCGGAACTCGGGTGGGAGAGTTTTCTCCCGCTCTCGCCCCGCCGCCTCTTTCACGAGCATGACCTGCTCGCAGAAAGAGGCGGCGCAGTCCCACTTACTCCCGCTGGAGACCATGGCTCCCACCATGGTCTCGAGCGAGAGAGTGCCCACGCCCAGACCCACCACGAGGACCTGGCGCTGTTGCGCCCACGCCGTGCACTCCACCAGCGTGTGGAGCGCTGTGTCATCGCTGCGGTCCTCGCAGTGCTGACACTCGGCCGTGGTTTCCCGGTGTCTTCGCCACAGATACCTACCGAAGCTACCATGCCCGGTAAGTATCTGTGACAACCGGTAGGAGAGAGCACCGTGTCTCCTCTCCAGCCACTCGTCCATGACCGGTCTGACGGCCGCAATTGTGGCGAATCCCCCCTTTGGTTGCTCAAGTCGCATCTTCCATGTCTCCACGGTTTCCTGGTAGAGCTGGGACCGCTGGGCCTCGATTTCTCGAGACGCAGGCCATTGGCCCCGCTCCAGCGCCTCCTTGCGCCATATAAATAGAGACGCAAGGGCTCTCGCTTCCAGGTCCCATGGAGGGGTCCCGGCTAGGAGGCATGCCGCCTCACCAGAGATCGTGCGGTATCCCCTTATCACCCTGACGGCCATCGCCCTCTGTGGGCTCAGTAATCTAGCCACATTACTGGCCGTCAGGTTCTCCGCCCATACGGGGGCCCCGTATAGGGCCATACTTCGCACGATCCCCAGGTACAGTCTCCTGCAGGGGGCGTTGGGTCCCCTGATATTAGGCATCAGCCGCGCGAGTGCGGCTGACGCCCCCCTCAGTTTTGGGACCAAACTTCGGAAGTGATGTCCGAAGTTCCACCGGCCATCGAGCACGAGTCCCAGATACTTCATCGAGGGCTCGATGCCGATGCTGACGCCCCCTACCTGTAGGCTGGATCCCGCAGGTGGCCCCATCCGAGGTCCGTGGAAGCACAGAGCCTCGGACTTGTGAAGGGCGACCTCGAGACCCAGCCGCCGTATCCGACCCACGACTTGAGCAACCCCTGCCGTGGCCTTTAGTGCTGCATCTCGGTGCGTTGCTCCTCGCGCCGTAACGAGGGTGTCATCGGCGTAACACGTTACGGTGACCCCTCTGAGCAACGGACCACGCAGCACCCAATCGTAGCCGATGTTCCACAGGAGTGGCCCTAATACCGATCCCTGTGGAACACCGCACGACACATCCCGCCGACCCGGCCCTAGCCAACTCGGGTAAGTAATGGCCCTCTCAGAGAGATAGGCCCCGACAATTCGACGGAGGTAGGGAGGCACTCCATGGTAGATAAGCGCCTCCCTAATGCAACTCCAGGGCAGGGTGTTGAAGGCGTTGGCGATGTCAAGAGACACCGCCACCACCACCTCACCCTGTGAGACTGCTTCCTCCGTCAGGCCTCTAATGCGCATGATCGCGTCTACGGTGGAGCGCCCCTGACGGAAGCCAAACTGGCTATCCGACAGATCAGGCCCCACGCGTATGAGATGCTTGACGAGGCGTTGTGCAATAATGCGCTCAAAGAGCTTGCACACCTCGTCGAGCAACACGATCGGCCGGTACCCTGATGGGGAATTTGCCGGCCGCCCCGCCTTTCGGATTAAGACCAGTTTCCCTGTCTTCCAGACCTTGGGGAACTGGCCTTTTTCGAGGCATGCGCTAAAGAGCCCTATAAGTCGAGGCCCAAGTTCTTCGAGAGCCAGGACCCATGCTCGGCCCGGAATGCCGTCGGGTCCAGGGGCGGTGTTTCTGCGGGATTTAAGCCGCAGTAGAGCCGCCCCTAGCTCACCCTCTGTGACTACGGGCACGTCGTTCTCGCTGCCTTCCGCGTTGGGCGCCTGAGACGGAGCCATGCGCGGAGGAATGTGTTCCTCCGCTCTTGATGGGAACAAGGAGTCCAGGACCCCCTCCAGCCGCTCCGGCTGGAGACTCTGGGTCAGTGGGGGCGCCTTGGGGCGTAATTTGCCCCTTACCATAAGGTACGGACGCCCCCACGGGTTCCGCTCCAAGGTCTCCATCAGCTCCTCGCGGCCCACCTTTTTGGACCGCTTGATGGCCGTCTGGAGGGCCCTCTTGGCACCCTTGTACCCATCATAGAGCTCCGTCTCACGGGCTGCCGCATCGTCTGGGCGGCGACGCCTCCGGCGGAATCTGGTGTACCGGCGGCGCGCGGCAACGCACTCCGCGCGCAACTGCGCGATTTCCGGCGTCCACCAGTACACCTGTCTTCTCGCCGGTCTGGGCCTAGCCCTGGGCATCGCCGCATCGCAGATATGTGACATGGCTCTCCCGAACCACTCCACCTCGGCATCAATATTGGCAGGTCTGTCCGCTATCGGGATCCAGGCCTGCACTATGGCCGCCTCCAGGAGAGCCTCCGGATCCAGGCGATTGAGTGCCCAACGCGGTCCCGGGGGATTCGCAATAGCTGGCGGCAGGTTTGGTGGAGGGGAGACGTCGAACCGAATATATCGGTGATCTGATGACGTCTCCTCCTCCTCCACCACACGCCATCCCTGGACACGGCGGGCGAGCTCAGGGGTCGCAAACGAAACGTCTATGACCGAGCTGAGCCCCCGCCGCGTCCAGGTTGCGACATTCCCCCGGTTCAGGATGACTAGGCCACGTGTAGCGACCCAGTCCTGAAGTATCCTCCCCCTGTCTCTGGTTTCCCGGGAGCCCCAAGCCTGCGACCAGGCATTGAAATCTCCCAGGATCAGGACAGGGCGAGGTGCTTGGTCGAGGTTTGGCGAGATGTAAACGGCCACGACAGCCACCCCCTCATATTCCGCCGCGACACAACCCGGGCCCCTAGCGATAAGCGCTAGGCGCGAGTCGTCCGCGGCGGTCCCCCCAAAGACAGTCGCCAGGCCGTGCAGATCCACTGGGCTTCCCGGGTGAACCCAGTACGGCTCGGCGACAACCACCACGTTAACGGACCACTGCCTGATGCTCTGGTACAGAAGGTCCTGAGCACCAGCGCAGTGGTTCAGGTTCACCTGCAGGATGCGGACATGGGTGCCCATTAATGGACGTCCATTTCCGCACCCTGCCGCGAGAGTGCACCGTCACCTCCCCGTGTGGACGGACGGGGCTTTGGCCTTGAGGCAGTACAGGCCTTACTGCCCACCCAGTGGTCGGCCTCCTTGTCTTCCGCCACGCATTTAAAGCAGCGTGGCGGAGCGTCACAGGCAAGGGCCACGTGACCGGGCTGACTACAGCGGAAGCACCGGTCTCCCACGGTGACTTCCGCCGTACACTGCACTCCCACATGCCCCACGACCAGGCACCTAAAGCACCTGGCTTCGCGTGGCTGCAGGAGATGCGCCTGTGCCCTCAGGAAGCCCCCGATAAGGAGGCTTCGTCCGTCCGCCACTTTTTGGGCCGCCGCGACGGGGCAGCTCACGACTGCCGACCCGTGACCGTACAGGCCAAAGCGGATTTCGCTTGACCTCACCTGATCACGAAGGCAGCCGCTCGCCTCCACGACGGCGGAGATTATCTCCTCCGTCGTGGCCGCGTCATCCAGACCCGAAATGCGCAGACTCGCGCATTTGTTGGGTCTGGTGATGCGGACGTCACCCGTGTCCAGCGACTCCCTTAGCTTTGCCGCTAGGGCATCTGCTTTGGAGCCACTGGTGGCGCCAGAGATCTCAAGGAGGCGTGCTCCGGTCCGCGTCATCTTGGACCGGAGACCTTCCTCTATTTCGAGGGCTTTAAGGTCCACCGCGGCCCTCGCCTGTCTCAGGACCTCGGTATACCCCACGCCCCTCGCCCTGCCCTCTGTCGTCACCGTAATGACGACGGCAGAGGAACGGGGGACGCGAAGCCTCTTTGGCGCCTTCACCGCGGCGGCCTTTGCCGCTTTTGCGGCGGTTTTTGCCGCCTTCTTGGCGGCCTTCGCCGCCTTTTTGGTGGCATTAGTCGCCTTCTTCTTTGCTCCCACCACCTCCCAGACCCCCTCACTGGAGAGATTCTGGGATGCAACGGGAGCATTGGCTGTACTGCTTGGGGAGGCGGGGTTGCCACCTCTTCTAGGTGCCGTCTTCTTAGGTGCGGAGGGGGCAGAGGCCCTCGGCTTGGGACCAGGAGCTCCACTGGGTGCAGCAGCCTTCGTCGCATATGACGCGACGACGGGTGCCGCCAGCGGCGGGCGGTATGCCCGGTTCTCGAGGACGCCGAGTCGTCGCTCGATGGCCTCCAGCAGCTGGACCACCGTAGGCGTCACCTTAGATGGGGCACGGGGAGCGGGCGTTTTCGCACCCCGAGCCTCCCCGGCCCCCTGGACCAGCTGCGTCAGCTGATCGATCTCCTCCCGCATCAACTGTTGTTGCTTGCGGGAGTCGGCAAGCTCCGTCTCCAGGCTCGCAACCCGAGCCCGGAGTTTCTCCTCCTCGCTGGAGACGCTCCTTTCCAGGAGCTCCTCCAGCGCTTTGGCGGCACCCGTTACCGCGTCTGCCACGACCCTCTTCTTTCCCGCAATATTTTTCTGGCCTTTTACGGCGCCAGAAATGCGGGAAAGTGCCGCCAGGATGTTCTGCGCCGCTGGCACCTCCGTGACCTTCCCGCTTGGTAGCGGGGGCACAATCGCTAGCGGCTCTGCTACCCTCCCTTTCGCTCTGTAGAGGTCGGCTTTCCGGCCTCTACCCGCGGTGGTAGCCACAATCTTCCTCTTGCTAGGAAGGTCCTCCTCGCTGTTAGATGACACAGACCCAGGCCGACGGAACAGGCCCTTGCCTGGTTCGCTCGACCTGGGTCTCTTCCTACCTACGTCGGCATGGATACCGAGACCGAGGGTATCCTCGGTCCCGCCACCCACGCCGGCGGCCGACTCCATCTCCGAGCCAGTACGAGTCGACACGTCTTCCGCGTCGCCGTTTTGGGTGGTTTTGAGGCACACCCATGGGCCTGTGGGACTGTGGTGACCCCTCCCATATACCATCCGGGATGAACCCGGGCGGGGGTCGCCATGGCTGGTCGCCGAATGGGTGTCCATTCGACCACCAGTCACAGCAAGGGATTCCCCGGACAGAGTCCGGGTACCCTCATGGGTAGTTTCCTTGCTTGTCTCTACTATAAATCTGTTGTTGCACAATAGAGTATTTATTCATCTATCTATATGTATTTTGTGATGACGAACTCTGTTCGAACGCGTAAAAATTTCTTCAACGTAAAATAGAATATCAAAACCATTTTTCTTATTATTTCCATCACACATTTTTGATGCTCGTCGGGGATAAAAATATCAGACAGGTGAATGCGGAAAAGGTCGGAAAAAATATTTTTTTGCCCGACACCCGACATGCACACGGTGTGGTGTTGAAATTACGATGGATGGAATGGATATTTACCCACTATTTGGAGAAAAAGTTCAAATGTAACAAGTGGACAAGGTGGAAAACGTTAGATTGTGACAGGAAACTTTAAAAATAGTAATGATAGGGGTCAGGCGTGGTAAGTGGAATGGGCGTATTGGCAAAATGTGTAAGTTTTATGTTTCAACATTTCATATTCAAAAAATGTAAAATAAGCTGTTATGTACCATTCGTGAACTAGACTAGGTAATTTTTGCCTTAGTGGTGTAATTAGAGTACATCGATGGTTGGTGGAGCTGGCGATAGAGTTTGCGGGAATATTCCTAATGTTCAGTTCAGGAGTAGTTGTCAAAATGTCAAGAATTTTTAGTAAACCATTATCTACTTATAAAAACAGGAGCAGAGCAGTTAGTACAAATATATTATTAAACGATCATCTTCAACAAAAAATCCTGTTTTTTTAATAAAGGTCATGTTAATTTGACTTTACTTTACTTTACTTTACTTTGATGGTAAGCTAAAGGCAACCATGATTAGGTACCATAGGAATAAATAAAACTGTTAGGCAAAGAAGTAATTTGACTGTGACCGAGACTACCTACACACTCAAACACTCTGTACCCATCGTAATCATCATTATCACTATCATTACATGGTATAAGTTGCTTCCCGCGTCTGTTTGTCCCTATATCTTAAAAACTGCGCTATGGATTTTGATGCGGTTTCTTTTAATGAATAGAGTAATTCAAGAGGAAGGTTTTTATGTATAATACATGCTTAATATGTAGAGAATGCAACGGGAAAGGGATCTAACGCCACGCAGGCAAAAAATATTGGAAGCACGAAGTTAGCCGGGTCAGCTAGTAGTTTATACAATATCAAATATTCATTTATAAGCTGATGCCTGGCTTCCGCGCGCCTTTTAATGACATGTATAAATATTTATATTGTGTTTTCGAAACTTTATCAAATTATTTCCTTTTATGACATTTATAACGTAGGTATAATTTACCAAAAAGCATACTTTGTTGTAGAATAGCACCTTTTACATATATTATTATTTATGTAAAAAGTTCTAAGGAGTTTGTAACTGTTACCTGGCGCACGTCTTTCATGGAATACTGACCCTTTAATCTAAGTGACAAACCGTTTCGTAACCACCTCGTAACATATTAACATTGAAGTTAGTTTATTTTCTCTCTTCTATGTTAACCAATTGTAATCCATTGTCTTCACGTTACAACTGCGATTGAAACTCGATGTCACACACAATAATGTCTCTGATCCTATTAGACAGGCTCCGTGGCGCAGCGGTTGTGAATACGGCCGTACGCAGGGGGCGCGAATATTTGTATGTATGAATATGGGTATTTCTACTATTTATGGGTCTGCTCGTGCCTCGGAGAGCGTCGCGTCGGTCCCGGTTGCCTTACAAACATCTATGGCAGTCATTACGGGTATTTGGAGCCCTCAAAAGTCCAACAACTGGTTTAACAGCAATGATTCGATATCGCCTTTAGGTTGTGGAGGTCAGATGGCATTCGCTTCTCAGAACATATTGAAGCTCAGCCTAATCCGCAGTTAAACTGGTAAAGCGAACCCCAGACTCCAAGCTGGAAGCTTCGGCTGTGACTGGGATTAACGAAAAGATAAAAAAGGAGATCCTATTCATGTGACTTACAGGACACCATTCCTACGCAATATTCCATTTAGGTTCAGTAATAACACAATAGTAGTAAGGATTTTTTTAACTTAAAATCATTCTTCTTATATAGCCTAATAAAATTATGTTCAGAAACTGCGTGCAGTTTTTGTCCCAGTGCGTCCACCGCTCCAAGTAGTGCGTTCCACTAACTTCATCGTTGAAGAGATTTACGGTAATAGAAATATGAGTTATTAAGGCTTCGCCCCCCGGCTCCGTTATCTTTACGATTGTATTTGCAATGATCTCCGGATAGAGGCTTTATTGTCACCCTGAAGCGGAACAAATGGCTCTTCGCGCCAATAATATCAGTCGGAATGTTCCCGACTGTGTACATAGGATTATATCCGAATAGAATCGTTCATGGAGATGATTTCTATACGTTGTAAAACGTTATGGTAATCGAATTGGTGATTTATTGGCTGGGGGAGCTTGGGGTAGGATTGTTTGACTCCTAGGTACGTGGGTATGTAAATTGGTCGGCGGACGTGCTCAGGATTGTCTCGCCACTGTCGGTTAAGCGTAAGTGTGACTTGTAGGTAGGAATACGTTAAAAACTTAAAATTCAGTAGCCCTGGAGGCGCAGTATAGGTAACGAGAGTTATGTTCGGGGTTTGATGCCCGTATTGAATAAGTCTTTATGTGTAGAAATTCTCGATCTGAAAAATATTAGGTTCACGATAAAATACTCGCCGACCATTATTTGCGAAATGTGGGTCTTAGAGCGTCTTCACACTAGCGTTTATCCAGCGCAGGCTTTCGATGAACGTACGCGCAGCGTAGAAGCCGCGACAACGCAACGCACGCGTCGCAGTGTGAAGGCGCTCTAAGACCCACATTTCGCAAGTAATGGTCGGCGAGTCTGCTTACCACATTGGATAAACACGAATTACAACAAAGTTCAACTATCCTATGCATAGTTTTAAAATAATTGTGTGATGATGTTCAAATTTTATTATTATTGTATTTAATATAATCCCTTTTGAAAGTGAATCAGCGCACGGTTAATAAGAATTAAATAAAGAAACACATGATATTATACCTATACATAACAGTATCCTTCAACGTTAACCTTAAAAATAAACAGTAAAAAATTGGTTTGTATCGGCTCAGAAATTCCATTTGAAAAAGAGTTCATTAGATACAAAATATTCCAAGAATGCTTCCCATGGTTGTAACCCTCACGTCCGCTGTTTGTGAGTTCTACTTTAAATATTCAATCAACTTCGTGGAGGAGTTTACGGTTAGATCCAGATATGAGAATTATATCGTTATTCGTCGGTCAAGTAATCTATGTAAAAGTAAAAGGTAGCTCGGCAAGTATAGTGACATCTCTTGTTATATGAGAGTGATCATGAGAGTGTTTGGGACACAATGAAATCCTTTAAGCCTACTAGCACCTGCAAGACAGTATTCTTCTTTTTCTTCTCGTATCTGTGATTCACTGTTGGCACAAGGCTCTGACACTTCTGGACACTCCGGACCTCCCACCGAGGTTCGATACTTAGTTAACAGCTTTGTAAGCCATAGAAATACTTAGAAGGCTTCTTCGTATTCTACCAGCAACAACGCAAAGATGATCATGATTACTATAATAGTATCTACAAAACTTCTTTACCAAAGTAAGTCAGTGTCAGTGTCTGTGGACTACCGATTGGATAGGACGTGTTTTACGTTGTCGTTAGAAAATCTCGGATCGTCAACCTTTTTTACCGGCGTATTTGTTATTTTTACAACATGCATAAGTGCTCAGTGTGTGACTCGTCTTTCACGGATGGCGTTAAATGTTCTGTCTGCGAACAACACCTGGACTTCAGTTGTGCAGGTATATCCGAGGGTGGATGGAGAAAGCTGGGTGCTGAACGCAGAACGACATGGAGATGCCCATCCTGCCGAGGATCTTCACCTGCGACGGTGAATGTAAAGGAAAAGGTCTCATTGGAAAGCCTGCTCCGAGAGATCCGTGATATTAAACTCAAACTCACGGACATTCCTGCGCTGTTGGAGGACATCAGAAGTATCAAGAATGAAATTAAAGATCTAAAAGAATCATGTGAATTTTCCGGAGCTAGACTTGAGGAGTACACGGGCAGATTGGTCAACGTGGAGAATAAAGTGTTGGATACCGAGACTAAGCAACATCATCTAGAAAAATCATTGCTAGACATGCAGAATCTCATCTATAACAGCGAGCAGCGTTCACGTCTCAATAATATTGAGATCAAAGGGATACCCCAGAAGAAAGACGAGAACCTGTTCCAGATTGTGGAGAAGCTCAGTACTAAGGTCGGCTATAGCTTCCCTAAAACTGCAGTAAATTATATATCACGTGTTCCGACTTTTAACCCTAAAGATAAAAACATTATAATTAGCTTCATAAATAGGTACATCAAAGAAGACTTTATAGCGGCAGCTCGGGAAGTAAAGCTGATTAAGGCAGAGGATCTTGGCTACTTGGATACTCAGGGACGGATCTTTATAAATGATCATTTAACGGCGGATACCAAACAGTTGTTAAATAAGGTCAGACAGTCTGCGAAAGAGTGTAACTATAGCTATGTATGGGTTAAATTTGGCAAAATCCATGTCAGGAAAAACGAAACGTCGCGGTCCTTTATCATCGCAAATTCCTCGGATTTAAACAAAATTGTATAGTCGGTTATAATGCCTATTATATCCCTACATGCTCTCTTAAATTTAGGATTGCTACTATATATGTTAATTTTTACTTTCTATTTACTCTCATGTTCAATGTTAGTGTGGTACTACTGCAATGTAAAAGGTTATGCGACCCTGACACGATGCACTTGCCGATCTACCGCTGTTGCTCTAAAACCGCAATCTTTTGTGTAGCTTATCGCGCTGTTTACTTCAAAGATATAGATGATAATTATATGCCTGTCTCTCTCACTCCAATGTATTCTACTATACCTACGGTGGGCTGGGTGCGATACACAACTTGTGCTAACGATTTTACATATTTTTATTCTAATACACATTCTCTCATAAAGTTTTTAATGTACCTACATGGCGCTGGGATGTTAATGGTTCTAATTTTGTTAATGCAATTAATTGTATGTGCGATTTGTGTTTATAATTTTGTTTTGAATCTGTTGTTGATTTTACAAAATAGTGATGGCTTTTACTAATTTAAAGGTGTACTACCAGAATGTACGTGGATTACGCACCAAAACGAGTCAGTTCTATCGCAATTTGTGTCTTGCTAACTATGACATTTTAGTTATATCGGAAACTTGGTTGTTGCCGGGTATTTGTGACTCGGTTTGATGATAGGTATACGGTTTGGAGACGGGATAGGGATTACGAGTTAACAATGCAGAAATTGGGTGGGGGCGTACTAATTGCAGTTCGAAAGGAATTATGTGGCACGGCTCAACCTAAGTTCTATAGTACAGCGGAAGACATGTGGCTTACGTTACCAGTAAAGCAATGTGGCCTTAAATCATCTCTTAATTACAACTTGAGCATTTGTCTTTTATATTTATGCACTCAAAATGTAGGTTTATCCTTTTCGAATCAATTAAATAATTTTCTTACGAGGTTGGAGGGCATTATGTGTAGCAAGCCGTTTGATAAATATTTAATAATCGGGGACTTTAACATGGGTGATATTAAATGGTCACAATATAGTGGGAACGGTGAGTCATACATGCTGCCCAGCAACGTAAAATCCGTCGACGAACGTTCCCTGATTGATTCAGTGAACTTGCTCAATCTGCGACAATATAATGACGTAACGAACGAACTTGGTAGGATGTTGGATTTGGTGCTATCCAATGACTCGGTATCAGTGTCTAATTGCGAGGAGCCTCTAGTGAAGCCTGACCCGCATCACGGAGCGTTACTTATTAATGTGAACTTTGTACAAATATCCTATTTAAAACCAAGCCCTCGCCTTAAAAAACTTTTTTCCAAGTGTGATTACATCAATATGAACGGGGATATTTCTAGGTTGCACTGGGAAAATGAATTTAAGAGCTTACCTATTGAGAGGGCTGTGGAACGCTTCTACTCACTTATCAATGATATGATTAGTAAGTATGTCCCAACTAAATTTATAATTAATGATCATCACCCGGTGTGGTATTCACCTGCGTTGAAAAAGATGATAAAAGAAAAATACAAATATCATAAAAAATTTAAGCGTTACGGCAATCTATGCGATAAATATAGTTTCGAATTATTGAGGGAGCGAGTAAAAAAGTTAGAAACGGAATGCTATCAATCTTACATTAAAACCATAGAACAATCCATAACTAGGGACCCCAAGCAGTTTTGGAAATTTGTAAAATCTAAAACAGGTGCTAGGTCTAGTATTCCGAGCTCTGTTTGTTACGGCGACACCACGGCTACTGGAACTGAAGATATATGTAACCTATTCTCTGACTACTTTGTCTCAACTTTCCTAGACTCAGGTGAGACAAGGGACGATGCCCACGTGTACTGCGACTCGGTGTCTGATATTGGTAGCATAACAGTGAACCAGGATCAAGTAACAAAACTACTTAAAACTCTGGAGTTAAGTAAGTCTGCGGGACCCGATCGGATACCTGCTGTTCTATTAGTGAACTGCGCTGATACTATAGCCCTACCGATTAGCCTGTTATTTAGACAGTCATTGAGTGAGTGTATAATGCCCTCAATATGGAAGTCAGCCTTTGTAACACCAATCCATAAGAAGGGTGTAGTCACTGATATAACAAACTACCGGCCAGTGTCAAAGCTGTGTTTAATCGCGAAAATCTTTGAAAAGATCATTCACACTCAGCTATATGCATCCCTCAAAAATACCATTAATCAGTACCAGCACGGATTTGTCAGGGGTAGGTCTACAGTTTCAAATCTCGTTATTCTAGACGATTTTATTACCTACAACATGAGTCAGGGGAAGCAGGTTGATGTCGTTTACACTGACTATAGCAAATGCTTTGACAGGATTGATCATTGCATTCTAATTCAGAAACTAGCACGCTCGGGGATAAGGGGCGATCTGTTGAGATGGTTTACATCCTACATTTCTAACAGATCGCAAGCAGTTGCACTGAATAATTTTGTATCTAAATGGGTCACTGTTCCAAGCGGTGTTCCTCAAGGTTCCCTTTTAGGTCCCTTATTGTTTATAGTTTTTGTGAACGACATCGGCGAATGCTTCTGTTCTTCCAATCTTCTCTGCTTCGCGGATGATATGAAAATATATGCCTCTGTTTCGTCTCAGGCAGACGTTGAAGCACTTCAAGCCGATCTAGTGAGGCTCGACAGCTACTGCACCAAAAATAGATTGGATCTCAACCCCTCAAAATGCTCCGTAGTCACTTTCACTCGAAAACACAAAATTATTGCCTCCGAATATTTTTTGAAAGGACAAAAGTTAATTAAATGCGATAAGATACGTGATCTTGGTGTTGTGTACGACTCGAAGCTTATCTTCGACGAACATATTGATAGTATAGCCAAAAAGGCATCTCGAGCCTTAGGTTTCATTATGCGTACTTCGAACAGCTTTAGGGAAGTTAAGACCATCAAAATACTGTACTGTACGTATGTTCGAAGTGTATTGGAATACGGGTCTGAGGTCTGGAATCCTAGATATGATATATACGTTGATAGACTGGAAGGTATTCAGAGAAAGTTCATTAGGTACCTTTGCTATCGCGCTAAAGTAGTGTACAAGTCTGATGATTACCATAAACTGTGTGCCAGATTCCACCTCCTCCCATTAACACATCAGCGGAAAATTGCGGACGTAATGTTTCTTCAAAAAATTCTATGCAGCAGAGTCGACAGCCCCCACCTTCTGGCTAGAATCAACATCAATACACCTGCTAAAATCCTACGTCACCTAATGCCCCTGTACGTATCAATTGCGCCATCCAATTACCGCCAAAATACATTTTTGTGTAGAGCTTGTTACACGATTAACGCGGCAAGCTTGCAGCATAACTTTGACATATTTAACGCAAGTATAGCATCTGTCAGGAGGTTGCTTAGCCTAGAATTCTTTCAACAATTTTTTTAATTTAGATAATTATGTTAGAGATAAATGTTCAATTTATTGCACTATGATTCACGTGGAGTTTGCAATGATAAACTTCTATCACCTATCATTCTAGTTCCATAAAGTGATATAATTTAAGTCCACATTATGAACAAACTCTGAATTGTATCAGTGAGAACCTGTAATTGGCTGTATGTAACTAATTTTAGTCACTATACCTTTGTTATGGCTGTTGGTCCTCCGAATAAATAAATAAATAAATAAATAAATAAATAAATAAATAAAAAAAAGTAAAGGTAAACCTACACAAAAAACTGAAAACATAAAACTTCTCAGACCATTTCGCGGTGAAGGTGCTTGAAAAAGTTTGTGAGACAAAAGTTTAGTCTTTCTGACGAATTTGCAACTTGTCTTCAAGTAATGTTGGAGCTCACGGGCTGCAGGTAACAGGACTCCCGTAGACATAAAAAGGTTTTAAGTGACGTCATTCTTGAGGTTTTTATACAGTTTCATTGCGTCGTTCAGGTGC
The DNA here is from genome assembly GCA_914829495.1 of Eilema sororculum. Lineage (NCBI taxonomy): Eukaryota > Metazoa > Arthropoda > Insecta > Lepidoptera > Erebidae > Eilema > Eilema sororculum. Next base: position 26,726,257 of record OU618537.1, read on the forward strand.
TGTGAAGTTTTTATGAGCGATGAATACCGTTGGGATCATATAATTTGCGTTATAGGGTTTATTCGGTTTACCAGGTGCGTGTATGGGGTTTCACCAAGACAATCTCACGTGTTAGCCAGTTCAACTTTTTTTTTCTTGTATGTTCAAACAACCTCAACAGGACTAAGTAGCAAAGTGGAAAGGATGAATCACACAGTGTCCCATCTACTGATGTTAATGATGATGATGATACTGTTTACTGGTTGGGCATTCCGGACTTTCCTACCGAGGTTTCGAGGATTACGATCACCAATATTTTTAGTTATTTTTAAAGTATTAAAGTCAGTTGGAAGAGAATTCCCCCTGTAAGGGTCGTGGGTTCAAGCCCCACTTGAGCGCTTCATTTTTCCCGATGTATTTCGAATTTAAAAGTTAGCATAATAAATGCTATAAAAAATTCATTCTAATATTTGGGTCATCAAAAATGTTTAAAAATGGTTGAAAAATCATTCATCGGTTCCAACAGTTCGTAAGAAAATTTGAAGTGATTCAAGTGTGGCTCAATAGCTCAGTTGGAAGAGCATTCCCCCTGAAAAGCAAAGGTCGTGGGTTCAAGTCCCACTGTATGATGTATTTAGAATTATTTTTAAAGGTTGTCCCCAGTAAAGTTAGTACTGCCTTCCAATCACAACGCGAGCTCTGAAATCGACATCATTACTTGCCATCAGGTTTCATCATCAATTTATCATCATCATGATGACGTACTTTTCTGATTCCACCGCAAGGTCCGCTTTCCGGCTCTTCCTCCTCCACCTCACACGATCTTGACTTACCATCAGATGTGATTCAGATGAAACGTGTGCATACAACTCAAAAAAGAAAAGAAAAATATGCTTACCCCTAACGCATAACGCAATGTATGTGCATTTCTAGAAGGAAACAGAAAGTACAATAACTTGAGCGTTGATTAAAACAACATCTGCTAAGTCACTTGGTAAGTCTTGAGTGAGGAGTGACAAGCCCTGCCCTCGCTATACCTGCGGACACATATCTTGGGCCTAAGTCGCGAGACAAACGAGGCGCTTGGTAAATTTGAGAACATTCACAGCCGTAGCACCCCGTGCTATCCACAAAAGGCACCTAAAAAACATGTACTGCACCTATATAATAAGTTTTGAGCACATTTTAGGCCCAAGATATATGCGCCGAGTTATACCGTTATGCGTTAACTCTTAGATGATACGAACATCCTCAAACTTACTCCATAAGGATACACAGGCTCAAAGTTGAAGGCCATTATTTTTTGGAGTTCTTCTTGTTTAGACGTAAAAATATCTTACAAGGATAAAGTTACAACAAAAATGCTAATAGTTTAACCAAAATGCGTTGTTATATCAGGCATTTCATAAAAAAAGTAACCAACCATTATCCTACCTAAACCAATCCCGCAACGCAATTTAATTGGTTCGTGCACGGTACGACGACGGTACAAGTGGCGCCATATTGACGTTTCTGTGACGTGTGTGCTAAATGAACACTTCCCAAACCACCACTGTGTAGAAATGAGTCAAATTTTTCTATTCCGCATTTTTACAAGACATAGGAGCATCGCCTTCTTCTGCTCTTTTGCATTCCCGCTGTTCAAAGTGGTGACGTGATATCGCGATTCGCGAGTGATACGAGAACTGTACAGACTTGTCGTGAGAGGAATGTCTGTGGTGGGCCTTTACCCGAGCGACTGTGAGCGCCGTCCACGCGAGCGAGCAGCCACAGGTGAGTGCATGAACCATCCCAGAACGATACCTTGTAACTGGTGCCATCGTGAATTTTGCTATCGAAGGGATTTAGGTATATCGCGCTACCACATTTGTGGTCCTTCTGAGCCTAGATTACTGGCATTTACCACCCTTATTAGGTCACCTATATACCCTAATAAGTGGTAAAAAAGTTGGATTTTAAACTAAGTGTATTTACATTCAATTACCCGCTATTCTAAATTTATTTCTTCAACCGCTGAATCCTACTATATTACCTAGGTACCTCACTATAATAGGTCTATTTAGGCGTAGTAGGCAAAGCAAATAATACGTTTCATCATAAATACTAATTAAATGAATAATAAAATATCTTTGCAAAAATTCTTAATTGCCCTACTATAATTTTTAAGTTGAGGGTAGTTGAGAATCCGCACCGCAGACTGCGCGGACGCATCTAGAAGTCATTACGACATAGGTACATACCGCCGTTGTTATTTAGTGCTTACCCAAGTTTGCGTTTCGTTTGGCGTTAATATTTTATTTTTATAAATTTTCATATTACGTTGTTGTAATTATACACAATGCCGAATGAAAAAGAGAATGCCCCGACTCTCAACTGATACTAATACAAGCACGGCGAAACGCAATCAACTTCCAATGCCTTCAGAGGGCCGTCGATTTGTCAAAGGCTGATATTGCTAATAATTTGGTCGCCCGAGAACTAAGTATTTCTCGACGCTAGTTACAATATCGACGAACTCCGTAAGGAGTTCAATGAGGTCGTTGATGAATACAATAATCGGTTATTACAACTGAATCCGACGGCTGCGCCAGAGTATGGTAGCCGTGTGTCTTTCGAACAGCAGTACAGCACTACAACCGCATTAAGCGACTTGTTACAGACTGTGCGAAGGGCAACGACAAGCGCGTTCCAGAAAAATGCAGCACGACGTTACCGCCGATCCAATTAATTGGTTTCAATGGCGATATTCGCTCGTGGCCTATGTTCTACGCTAATTTCAAGGCAAGGCGAGAAATTGTATTATTTGGGGTCAGGCACAAACCACGTGTGCAGGAATTACGCCCTGTGCAGAAAATTATAAACTTTTATTTCAATCGCTTATAGATAGGTATGAGGATAAGCGTACACTCGCGCCGCCGCATATCTCAGCCAGATTATAGTCTTTAAACCTTTGAATCGGGCGTCTTTAACGACTTTGATTCATTTAATGAGAGACTAGTTAATGCCGTACGCTCGTAGCAAACTTTAAAATTAGATAACTTAACTGATTTTATATTTTTACATATCGCTTTAAAGAAATTAGGTACCCAGACAGTACATCTCTTTGAAATAAATAATAGTGGTCATAAAATTCCTACTTTAAATTATTGCAATTTGTAAATGATCATTCTCAGATTTTACAGCGCACGGCTTCGACTTCTTCGGCTTCGCTTAAAAATAATAATAGTGCTTGTACTCGCAAACCGCCACCGGATGGCTGCCGGCCGGGTCGCCGTCGCGTCGGTACAGTCGACAGCGCGGCCACAGGTGCACTGCCCGTCTAAAAATGTATCTGTATCAATGTGGTGCATCAACATTTATGTAAATGTGCGGATTTTATGAAGATGGAGCCGAACGACCGATATCAGGTGGTCAAGGATATTAAGGCTTGTGTAAATTGTCTTAGCGTCAAACATAGAGGTTCGGCTTGCCGGGCAGATGCTGGTTGTCGAGTCTGTTAATTAAAACATCACACTTTATTACATTTTAATCGGGAATCGAACCGTGCATCGGACGGACGTAGCGCTTTGTTCCACGTCCGTAGCCGCTCCACCCCGACGACGCCCGCCCGCGCTTCTGCCTGGCAAGCTCCTCCGCTCACGTAGACAAGCCGCAATGTACCGCGTCTACTATATACCGTCCTCCTCGCAACTGGTAAAATAGTAGCGTGCGATGATCGCGGTAACAGACAACTCATACGAGTTTTATTAGACTCTGCCTCTCAAAGTCACTTCATTACTCGCGAATGGTATGAGTAATGTTCGGTGCACTAAAGTGAGGGGTTTCGGTGGCTCGGAAAAGGCAGTTAGCGGCTTGGTTCTATTTGAAATTTCGTCGCGATTTAATTCAAATATTAAGTTTGACATTAGCGCTTTGGTAGTGAACTAAATAACGGATAACTTACCTACCGCGCTTGTAAACAAATCCGCCCCGCCACAGTTCAATAGAATACTGTTGGCAGATGATACTTTCGCTACTCCCAGTCAAATTGACGTTTTAATAGGCGCATCTCTGTTCCCACACCTACTACTCCCCATTCTCCGGCTCTGCCGGTGATCGCGAGGGTAACTCCGCGCCGACGACTCCCCTAGCGATACAAACAGTGTTGGGTCACGTGATTATGGGTTCTGTACCAATATATTTACACGGGCAGCGCAAGGCTCACGTGACGTCATTCTGCGCGTTGCTTCCGGAGTCAATGGAGAGTGTTATAACACGCTTCTGGGAAGTGGAAGAAGTTCCAGGCTCTCTCATTTCGCACCCTGCTGACGTCGAGTGTGAGGAATATTATCGCTCCACCACGACACGGGATCCCACTACGGGGCGATATACTGTGGCTCTTCCCTTTAGCAATGATTTGTTTTCGCTTGGTGATTCGTACTCGGGCGCTTAAGTTAGAGCCCATTGGATATTATAAGCATTGAGCTTTAATTTTTTTGTTATTTATTTTATGTATGCTTCTCAAAGGTGACCCTTTAAGGGGGAGGGGGGGGGGGGAGGTAGTAATGGTAACGCCATTCTGTATGGAAACGGAAGTAATTGATATTTACGATGCCAACCATTATCCTACCCAAACCAATCCCGCAATTTAATTGGTTCGTGCAAGGTACGACGGTACAAGTGGTGCCATATTGACGTTTCTGTGCTAAACGAACACTTACCAAACCACCGCTGACACCGAGTGATACCATAACTGTACAGACTTGTCGCGAGAGGAATGTCGCTTGTGGGCCTTTACCCGAGCGACTGTGAGCGCCGTCCACGCGAGCGAGCAGCCACATGTGAGTGCACGAACCATCCCAGATCTAATTCGATACCTTGTAACTGGTGACCTCGTGAATTTTGTTATCGAAGGCATTTAGGTATATCGCGGTACCAATGGTTTTCACCGAAATAATCAGAGGTCACGGGTCCATTTCCCACTCATTGCAAATATTTTTATGCAGGAATATTATATTATCATTGGTCTGGGTGTTACTGTATACACAAAAAACCCAATTGCATAAGCATATCTACAGTCTGGACCTCTTGACATAGGTTCGATTAAGCTTGCGTTTCGGTCTAAATGACGCTGTGTATAGAATATTGCAGAATTATTACCATATTCGCGTTAAAGCATCGAGGATCTTCTTTATACGTTAACCCCTTCATCTAAGCCTAATTGGTTGAGTGGGCTTACGTCACCGACGGTTGTGTAATGACCAAGGCCCGAACCCGGACAATCTCAAATGTTAGACCAACTTACACACTAAACTGTTAAGTGTTCAACTCCAGTAACCTCTCAAATTCTAACAAGAATAGAACTTAACATGTCAAAACGACTCAAAACGTTTCCATTCACAGAATATAATACACGAACGGAAACCGTTCCCAAATCCGTCTTTTGATATAGTGCTACCAGACGTCCATCACACGATCGACAAAACAGACGCTCACTTGCCGCTTGTGTCAAAAAATACCAAACGTGCAAAAATAGGTCACAAGAAGCATTGTGAATAGCAAATACGATGTAATTTGCCGGAGTACGACGATAATGGGCCGGCGGGCGCGAGCGAGCCCTCCATATGACCTTTGTAATAATTTGGATCATTTTTATTATACCTGCCCTTTCCTACCTAAATAAATGTTAGTGTAGGCTGTAATAAACGTTTGCTTTTGCATTTTCGTGATTTAGAGATAGCGTCATGCAGAATGATGATCTTATGGGTCAATGGGTTTGTGCTTATTGCTATGGGGAGTTTGCGACTGGGACTTTGTTTTTCGTTTGCTTTTCATTTCTTGTGAGTTTTTTGTAAGGATACAATACATTTTCTGGTGACACGCAAGCTGAAGTATATGAGTAAGTTTAAGTATTTAATTCATATTTTGTTGATTCCGTGATACAAGTTTGCCCTTGTGGTTGCGAGCTATTATAAAGTTCTTTAATTGTATTTCTGTCAAGAACTTAATTCCTGCAATTTGATGTGATTAGACAATAGGTTTAAACGTTGGATCATTGTCGGTCTTTGATTTTTTGATTTCATGTTTTTCAGACCTATGTAACTGAATGGCTTACAGACCATTTACCTATCCTATATCTACCTGGAAGTGCTATGACCGTGCCGCTATTAATAATTTCAACATCAATATTATATTTACGTGTTCCGATTGCATCCGAGGTTCACATTCAAGTTGTGGCAGCACTATTAGATGTATCCTGTTCCTGAAGTTGTTTGTTCTTCAATCACCCTCAAATGGAACTTGCTGACATATGGTGCAGGAAGAGATTACACGGGATCAGAAATCCCCGCGGGCCAAGTCTAGGTATTGGCTACTGACTAAATATGTAGCTGACGAAACGTGTGCGTAATATGCCCTTTATCTACCTTTTCTTGGAGGAACAATCGTCAGAATATTAGAAGTAGTATTTCTATAATGAAAGGAATTTTAAATTGTTATTTATTTTCATTCAAAAAAATGCATAAAAATTGACTGTAGAGTGTAGCGATTAACAGCACCGTGTTTAAACCCCGCAGTAATACAGCGGGCGACGTTTAACCTACATTTTTCACCGTTCGGTATATTGAACGTCGCTTTAGGCGATGCCAGAACATAAATTGGGAGCTGCCGTGTGTGTTTTTGTTAAAAATACATTGGAAATAGTTTGTACGGGGCATGTTAACGACTGACCATTGTGCGTACTACATTAACGTAGGTACCGGTATAAATATCGTATTGTTTATCTAATGGAATAACTATAGAAAGATTCGTCCCCTAATAAAACAGTGCGTTCTGGTGGCAGTCGTTCCTATAATATACAAGAAAAAACTTTAACAGTGTCTATCATGGAACGCGATAGTTTAAAAGTTATAAAGATAAATTATGGAAAGCAGGAGTAGCAGAGTATCTGGTAGCTTGCTTTAAATTAACGTTCATATAACAAGGAAGAAGAGAAAGGAATGGACATTTAAATGGCTTTCCTTTTTCACATCTAAATGTTTTCTCACTTTCAAAGATATAAACACCTACATCCGCAACTAATGCAAGATTTCTTTATAAAGATTTGACATTTGCAGAAGCCGTTAGCTATAAATATCCAAAACGATTTTGCCCAAAGCCTCTACGTAAAGTGAATTATTTCTCAATTATTTCTAGAACGGTACGTTTTATCTTAAAAACGAAGTTATTTTAGACGACCCTTCATCCTACACGAAATTTGTTATGCCCATCAAGATCCTTTCTGACTTGGTATACCTAGAAGATTTTAATAATATGGAATACATTTTGCTTTCAGATTATCATTAAAGTAAGCTGTAATCCTACCTATTACTTGGATAATATTTAGAATACACTGTAATATTTAAATATCCGAGCACCTTCCCAACTCTGTCTGGGTCGGCTTTGAGTCTAACTATTTGAAAGGTCGAACTTTGATATTTTTCGTGAACGTGGACAGACCTTACTGTGTCAAGAATGATCACTAAGAATACTCGTTTATCATTAATCGCTCTAGCCATTCTTACCACTCTTTCTCGAGACACTGGTGGTAGCATGCTATATAATAGAGTTACCCTATTAGCGAGAAAAGAGGTACACCACAGAAAATCTATCTCGATCTATACCCAGCTCGTCCAGCTCTCTCCGAAAGGCATATTAAATCTCGTATTACAAGAAATGACCGCATTCTCGACAAATATGGGTGTAATACACTTCGGTTTATCCCTTCGGGGAAATACAGGTGACGATTCATGGAATCAATTATTTCTATAATATCAGCTTTTCTTTCGTCGTTTATGTTACGGGAATCCGATCCGGTGTGTTTCGTAGTAGTTGGACGTGATACTTCTGAGAATTGGTGGGTTGTTATATTCTGACATCCGCTGTACATCATCGCTGATATCCTAAATTGTCTTTAAATACTTACAGAGTATCAGAACTTCTTTCATGTGATATTTCAACAGAACTGCAGTACACATTTTTTTGCTATAATAATGTATCCGCAGTCTGTACGTAATATGCATTTATTATACACGCAGTCAGTGTAGTGGTTAGAAAAGGCTGCAAGTTTATTGCAGCCTATTCTAACGTTCCTAAGAAAGGCGGCTTGACAAATGTTTTGAATGTGTATGAATCGTAAATATATGGCCACTTTCAGCCGTCCGTTGTTTAAAATATGCACATACTCACTATTTATGCTATGGTTTTAGTTGTAAGTCTTAGAGCGACATAACTGAAAAAATTGAACTCAAATTTGCTTATACGATTTAAAAGAAAATCAGTATGTTAAATATTCAAATTCATTTACAATGAAAAAAGTGAATTTAAAAATGATCGTAAAATCATTATTATGAATATCAGTATTTGACTCCACCATCGCCCCAAAATGGTTGCTTAGAAGAATTCCGAATGCTTAAGACGTGGTCATTTCGCTGAGTTGGTCAGAGCATAAATTTCCTCAGTAAGGGACTAGTCAACTTTTCAATATAAACGGGATTTGCTGAAAAAAGTGACTGGATCCAAGAGTCTTTTTTAATAAATTTATAATTATGGAGCTTCCTGAACGAATTCGAATTGTTTACTTAAATGTTTCGTTGTTGTTAAACAAATATTTTGTGTTGTGGAATTTGAAAGCAGGATTCGAAGAGCGAAATTTAACTCAAAGTCAGGGTTCTAGTGTCAGCTTGTATTTTGTGTACTGCTCATCTCCTCCCGAGGTCCCATTTGGGACTGAGAATTTACGGGCTGTTCCGGGTCGGAGCCGCAGTCCCGGGCACCAGCTTGGAATATTATAATTATCTTGAGTGGTAGGTTGGAAACAAAAATAAAGTGAAGAACTTAAAAATACAGTTGGAGAAAGTATCAAAACGTCAAAAAAGCTTTGTGCTATCTACGAACTACTGAATTTATTTCAACATAAACATTTTTTTTGTTTCTGTTTATGCATAGATGTCTTAGAAATACGGTTGAATGTGTGCATTTCAAGTCCTCCGTGGTGCATTTCAAGTCCTCCGTGGTGCATGTACACACTATTAACAATACAATTAAATCAAATATAACTTTTTTTTTATGACAGTGACAGCCTCTGTGGCGCGGGCGGTAAGTTTGATCACCGCTCAGTGCAAATTGTGTGCATGAATATGGCTATTTGCATTGGACTGGGTGTTTCTATGTATAACCTCGTGACCGTGGCGCATTATGTTAAATGCGTGTGTATGTATTCACAAAACACAAGCTAGTTAAGCTTACCACGGATCTAGATAGCGTTGTGTAGAATATTGTAGAATATTTATTATTATTATTTATTATTTGTTCACAAAGTATGTTCTTATTATTTCGGAATAGTACCCAATATCTATAATATTATATGTTTCTAAACGCTAGAGATATTATAACATAACTTAGATTATTATTATATGAACTCCAAACGCAAACGCGTTTTTTTGCAATTCTTATTTCTTTGCCGTTTTAATTGCGATGGACTCAAAAACTACAGTACGGATTTTGATACGGTTTTTTTATTACAACGGTCTTCATCACACTTAAAATCTTGCTTGATCGCAATCCAACAGATGAATATAAACCATTGTCACGGTAATATTTTTGCATTCGGTCCCGCAGCTCATCCGCTAGTATCAAATAACTAATCATTATTTTACTTCACCAATTATTTACCATAAATTACTTGAATTGCCTACAAATACCTCGACTATGTAATAAATCCCTCGGCCCCATATATTTAGTATATCTCCATACATATCGGCAGGTTGCTATTCCGTGTAGAAGACTCAATGGGCGAACTTCGCCTCGGTTGTAATCCGCGGGACCTATTGTGAGCATATAGCCTCTATGAGTACGTATGGTCGAACTCGTACCGACAATAGAATGGAATATGTTGGTACTTGAAGAGGTTTGTGCTTTAGCAAAGATTACCGGATTGCTGGAGAGAGTATTGCTATTGAACGTATTTGTATCGGATGAGAATTGCAACGGTTGTGTTCGAGTGATTGCAATACTTATCACTAGTGGGAATATAATACTTTTACATCTCTCATGTTCGGTAAGTAGGTTCTTATTACCTCCAAATGGGGCTTGTAAGTGACTAATTACCGCTCTAATAAAAAAAATCTAACCATCATACTGGCAATAGATATCATGCATTCAGCCACGGAACAGAGAAAAAGCCCAAAGACCAAAGAGGTCGCTTTGCTATTCAGCCTTGTCTTCGTGTGAGTATAATAGTCATCAATTTTAAATATCGAACGGCGAAACTCAATTGCGTTCTTGAAAAAAAAATTTAAAAGTTCTTTACATGATCCTTTTTATTAAAAAAAGGCGGGAATAGAAAACTTTTACTTTTAATATTGTTTGTTTTTGGGGTTTTTTTTATAATTACGTGCTAATTTTGGCAAAAACATCTAAAACTATAAATTCTCTTTCTTCACCATAAATTTCAACAAATAAAAGGTTCTTTTATTATGTTATCATTGTAATGCCGCTTTTTCCCACTTACCTCACAATCGAGATGTAAAGCAGAATAGTTAGCTCGGGTGCAGGCACCAAATGCACCCTCGAACTATAGGCGCCGGCCGTCGCTGCGCTCGTGCGCCTAAATATCTCGGGCTGCAATTGACGCCTTACAGCCCTCGGCTACTGATCTACTAGGTTTGTTACCAACGGACCACTCAATCCATCCACCGAGGTGGTCTGTTAGGAATTTAATTCCTATCAAACCACCTACTGTCCACATGGGTGGTCAGTTAGGAATATTGTGAACTAACCAATATATAATAAGTAATAACTCATTATTTTCGTCTCTCATCTCGTAATAATAACAACGAAATGAATAGGAAAATATTATTAGACTGCAGTGACGCTGTTAATAAGTACAACACAACGTTACTTATTGACTAATTAATTATGATAAGTATTTATGACATACCAGTTAGGTACGTAGTATCTAGGATGCATATTGGTCTACGTATAATCCGAGTGCACTTAATGCATCTAGGTGCATATGGTATGTTATTTGTTGTAAGCATTTGTCCACCCCATGTGGTCAGTAGGTGGGTTGAGAGGAATGAAATTCCTAACTGACCACCTCGGTGGATGGATTGAGTGGTCCGTTGGTAACAAAGGTCCGAACCGACCACCCACAAATCGATGGTGGTTGGTTAATTCAATATATTCCTAACTGACCACCCATGTGGACAGTAGGTGGTTTGATAGGAATGAAATTCTTGACTGACCACCTATGTGGATGGATTGAGTGGTCCGTTGGTAACAAACCCTAATCCGTTATTAAACGTTTTCTTTATGAAATGGTTTCAATGATGATAGATAAAATATTTTTTTGAGTGAACACTAGATCGTATCAGTGTTAGTCCCGGTTGTATTAAAAGTTTGTAGTCTGATGTCTCCTACTCTTCATCGAACTTATTTCGACTTTCACGAGAACGACTGCCACCATTTCACCAACAATTCTGAAAGGAATACCTTAACCGGAGCCATTCATACATTACCTACTAATCTAACTTTTAGACTCTCGCGTTCCATGATATACAATAACAATAACGGGAATTAACGCGATCATGGTATAGGTACATACGTACCTTTGATGTGCCTGACGTTTCGACCAGGTTATGCCGGCCGTGGTCACAGGCTGACTAGAGTCTAGTAGAGTAGATCGATAGGACCGTAGTAGAGTAGTCGCGATAATTCCCGTTATTGTTATTGTTTACCTACTAATAACAATTAAATTAATTACGTAATACATTTCACATAGTCTGGCATTTATTTGCTCTACGTCCTATTTTGAATAAATAACTGTAATTCTATAATACTTCTGAAATACATTAAACTCCTTTTTTTTTGCAAATTATATAAAATATTAGTCATCGATATTGAAATACCACTGCAGTGTTAACGCAAAATGAACCGATGGCAAATTGACAGACACACAGCAATTTGCGGTAAAAGATTACGTTCAGCCGCTAATACGATTTTTATACCAAATATCCGGCACAACCGAGCCACCGTGACTACGCACTACTGCGCTAGTGAGGGGACACGGGACCACGATACTCGTATACGGTTATGATACAAAAAAAAATTCTACTGAAATTACAGTAAATACTAGAGAGGGTTACTTTGAAACCAAGATTGTGAACTTGAGTGATGATGTAGTTAATACTTATATTTTAACACACAGATTTTAAACACACACTAAGTACACTTTGATATCTCACTAGCTATTGCCCACAGCTCTGCCTTTGTAAAATTATGGTACCATCGAGGAATTCAAATGTGTAACAGTTTATTTGATCGTAATCGTTCCGTCATGTATCATGCATGACGAATAAGATATTATTGTTGAGCAAAAATCGCAGCCTGACCAATTTCAATATGAAGTCTAAGTAAACATCGAAGCTACATATTTATATATAGAAATATCCAGATTTATAATAACCAAAACGGTTCAAGAAGACCAAGGATGCATTGATTACTGTAAAATATTCGTAATAATTAATCTCGTTTAGCGCTTCACGCAGTTAAACAATAACAACGCAATGTTGAAATTGCCAAATTATTTATATCTTGCTCCAATATTTGCATTCCCGATGATACTTGATAAGCTTATTATATTTATGGGAACCCTTTGCATTATAAAAGCAGCCTGTGTTTACATTTATACAATAAATTGTGTATCCGTTTATAGAATTTCCATTTTAGATTATAAAATTGTTTAGTATAATTAGTAATAATTATTATTTTGAAAACGACATCGATAGTAATACTATCTGTTATCCATGATAAATTTGGATCCCCTTCTCTTGACCCACAAGACCCAGGATAAAAAGGTAGCCTAAGTGCTAATTCAGACTATAAGTTATCTCTGTACCATTTTTCATTAAGATTTGCTCAGCCGTTTTGCATTTATTAACAAACGTCCAAACTTTAATAAATAATAAAATAATAATAATAAATATTCCACAACATTCCACACAACGCTATCTAGGCCCAGGGTAAGCATAGCTTAACTAGCTTGTGTTATGGAATCTAGAATGCGGATAAACATACTTAGATACTTTTTTTGTAAATACATACATACTATATATAAAAACACCCAGACAATGCAAATAGCCATATTCATGAATACAATTTTTTGCACTGAGCGGGAATCGAACCCTGGGATTAAGGAGGCGCTCCTTAATCATCATAATTGAGAACATGTAAGATTAATAATATCATACAACGATATTGTCGTGGACAACACTGGAAATCTAACCATACAAACCTGGAGAGATTTTTCTATTGTTATTTGACGGTCAGTTTTCTTCTGACCCATCCTTTTTTCAGACCCGTCACTAATTTGGTCTGTTTATGTATTTCGAGAGCGAGTTCGACCGCTTGCTCACTTACATTAGACCCGTCCGGTATCATTTGTTTCATGGGTCTACTCCAACTCATAGGTTATTCGACTTTCATCACTTTTCGTCGATATACTCGTATCTAGTTTTAAAGTACTTATCATATATTATGATTACACTTAAAAGGATAACAAACGTGAGTACATAATAATGGTAAAAACTGCAAGTTATACTATTGCGTTTAAAAAATGAATAGTGTAGAGAAATTCAAGAATCTAGCCCAAATATAGAACTTTGATATCACTAGTTGGTTGTGGAGGTCAGACGGCAGTCATTTAAAAAAATATCAAAGTTCGATCATTTCAAAGTTGGACTGGAAGTCGGCCCAAATGAATTTTTCTAACTCATTACAATAATCATTCCAAAAAGGTTCAGAGAAAGAATATACTTATTTATGATTCCCAAAAACCAAGTATCGACGTATCGTTCCCATCCCTAGGCGTGGCGCGGGCGCACATTTCCGTTCGCGTGATGAATAGTCGCGGGGTTGCGGCGACTCGTCCGTCGCGACTCGTGACCGAACACAACATCTATTATACACCGCCATTGCTACTGTAGCCACTGCTGCATTGTGTTTGTTTACTTGATATGTGCAGTTTTCTGCCCAAGAATGCGGAATAATTCAATTAATTTTCCTAATTTTGAAATATAAACTGAAGGAAACAAAGGATATGAACGAGCTCCATTACAAGCATTGAGTGAGTTACTTGTACTGATCTTGAGGCATAATGACGTTGAAGATTTTAGGGCTCAAGGTAACCGGGATTGACGCTGAGATACTGATGTACCTAGATGAATGTAGACGAGAATATCAGCTATCCAGGACTGGGCCAGTTGTAATTACTGCCGCAGATTTAAGATCTAAGTTAGATGTTACTTTGTCAATTAAAATGTACAAAATATTCACATTAGCACTTCGAAATTTTCAACCAAAAAATGGACTTAACGTCTACTTCCAAACTTGCCAATATTAAACAATAGGCATGAAAACTTGTGTATCCCTTACGTAAAAGCTAATTCCCGAATAATACGCACATAAACGAATACAGACAAAATTGTTTGTAATAAGTCTCGTTGCGTAATAATCCGGGCCGCTATTAATATTTGACTGTGAAAACAATACAAGTGCATACGTAACACCATTATTCCCCCAACACCGTATTACCGCTGAGTCCCGGGTAGGGTGACCACTACTTACAGGTTAGGAGATGGGAAGAAAAAGTCTTGCCTTATTTCTTATAATTATCATTCTATTCATTTGAAAACGTTGTCAAGGTCTTATCAATATGTTGCCAGGATATTTCAATAATTGATAGTTGTTGGAAATTTAGCTGTCTCTGATCATTTCAAAGTTTAAAAGGTGAGAATGTAGGTATACATTTCAATGTGTAGAATTAATTTTAATTTACCACCCATATTTGAAAGAAATCCATACTTTATAGTAACAATGCGTATCGCTTATATTTATAAAAAGTATCACATTATTATCTACATAGTGAATTGGTTGTGCATGTGCATCAATTTGTCTTTCCAAATTTACCAACACGGCATAATTATAATTGCAGCTATATGCAGGCTAGTTATAAAATAAAACCTATTTATAATTAAATGTATGAAAAAACTTAATTTCATCATACCTAACCGAAGCTTGAATTGGGACCGATAGTATTTCAAGTTAAATGATATTTTTCAAAAATTACATTTTTTGTTTAAATAGAAACACAATTTTGTGTCTTAATCGTGTGCACCCTAAGCGCGGGGCTGTATATCGGTAGGGCAAGCGGATGCGAGGAATCTGACCGTAGCATTTTTCACGGCCTGAATCCCTCCGGGAATATTAACACGATTTCTGGATACATTGTGTAGGTATACTTAGCGTGAATATACTCGCGCTATGCACGTGCATTGTTGTGATTTGGCAAACACTGGCCAGCAGAATTGCTTTGTTTTAGCTGTGAGAACTGAGCTCTAATGATTTCTAACCTAAAGACGATACAAAGTAAGCCGGATTTTTAGACCAGTTGGCAAATGTAGATCTATAAATAATAATGACCACGGGTGATGAAATTATTAAGATCCCAAAGAACATATAAGTTATAGAAACTGTTCTTGCCTCTGTCTAATATCATAGACAGGTTATTTTATTGCAAAATGGCAACGACAGCTAAACCTCAATTCACTTTTGAATTACTGAAATGATAACTGAATGTATTATATTCATCCAAATGTACCAATTTTATGTATTAACGGAAATTGATTGCAAAACACGGTATTTGATGTTTGCATACAGTCCATTTCCCCGAGAATCCATTGCTTTTGTCTTTTGCTGTTCAGGATTATAGATTATATAGGCCAAAACCAGGTATAGGCCAGACCTAATTTACTACAACTGAATAAAACCAACAGTAGAGAATGTCGTCAGCTGAGTATTATTAGAGAGGTTTTCTTCATCACAGTGCCACAGATAAATAAAAGATTATCAAACAACGAACAAAACTTGATGATATTAGACACAATCCTTGGCAAAACAAACCGTGACACGCCACACGCAGGGCCGTCGACAGAGAGCTGTAACGCCAGGTATTTCATTTGCGCGATTCTTTTTGCTCCCTTAAAATATTATTCTGTCCTGTAAAATTAAAATGTGGCTTTTCACAATAAAAAGAAGCGTTTTTTCATGTTACCGGGTTTTTAGAGATTAAATCCCTAAGCTCGGATATGCAAAATTGAAAAAATCCTTCGGAACATTATATTTTAGGCACATTCGTATGGTGTGGTGAGCGAATATGTAATTTTTCACTTGTGCTGTCTCGAGGGCTACTTAAGTAGGTAAGCCCGCAATATTTTGTGCCTCAGACTGTTCTTTATTAAATTTAAGGCTGTTTTGAGAGTTTGAGTGAGTCGTCTGACTTATAAATAAATTATATTGGAAACAAATTTAATTTCAAGGATCACTCAAACAGAAAAAGAACTAAAAAGAACACAAAAATTGTCTAAAGGGCATACAGAAGACCAATTTTTAAGACCTGGTAGGTACACACACAATTAAAAACTATTCAGCTCAATTGAAGGAGTTAGCGAGTATAACAAAGGTTTCAGTTATTTTTAGGTTTAGAAGATAAAGAATAAATATTAGGGAAGGCAAAAATATTTCAAGAATTTATCGAGAAATAAACAGAGTACCGCAGGGAGTCAGTCAATTACTCTTGGGCTAACTGGGCGTTATTATCTAACACGAGTAGAACTCTCGGCATGCCTTTGTTCGGCTTCCGTAGAGAATTGCTATTGCTAAGTGATCTGGACTGGATGCTATTTTCAAGGAAGTAGCTCTAAGGAAACCAGCTTCGGCCCAGATTGATATTCGAGGACGTATCGTCTGCGAAAGTTCAGACCTATTTAGAGTTGGGTAGAGGTATTTTTTTTTTCAAACTTCTATACGAGTCGTCTGATATATAAGACACTTACTTGAATTTGTTACTAAATCATCACAAATATCAGGATTATTCCTAGTTCCCCCTGAAAAGATAATTATTCTATAAATACGTAGGTATTCTCGATTCCTCCTGACATAAAAAACTCGTACTTTTTTATATTAAGCGAGTTCTTTGATTTTGCTTATTTCTTTTTGTACCTTCTCATCATTCTCGCAGACCGGTATAGGCAAACGGTGGCTGCTTGGACCGTATGGGCATGAAATTGATAAAATATTAATTTGACAAACTTCAAGAAACAAAGTCACATTAAAAAGTGAAAATAATTGAATTTGCAGATTTCAAACATAAGACATTAAATGCGCGTAAAAAATTGTATTGAAGTTACAATTGAACTATATTGTGCGTTTGCAACGAATGCGACCAGGACTAAAGTAAGGACCTATCCAGCTCTGATGTATGCATAGTAAATAACTTCATTGTTGGTACCATACCTTAAGCATTTCAAGTAGGGATTTACCAAATCTGTATTTCCAAGATTTTAGTATCAAAATTCAATGATAATTCGAAAAAAAAAATCGCGAATCCCATCTACGATCATCGAATCCTGTCCAAATACCTCTTTGTGTCACAATACATACTCCTAATAACCTATTTAGTAATATTATATTAGTAACAAAGGAAGTCTTAACTACAACAATTTAATTAATACCCTCCTGAAATAGCCTGAATACAGTAATAAATATGTAAAACGACAAGTGAAGGCAGTAATTAGACGAGACGGAGCGATGATTAATATTAGCAAAGAATTATTTGTAAATGAATTAGCTTCCGCGAATTTTATGAGGACTAATTAAAGCTTAGTGATGTCTACTGTAATAATTATGTGTGGGTTATATTATATTTTTCTGCTAGCTATTGCCCTCGACTATGTCTGCGATAAGTTTACATTACATCAAAGTATATTACTTGTACAGGAAAAATCTGAACATGTTTTAGTTTATTGGTTTGTTCCTAGTCTCTAAGTATATTGTTTATAAATACGATTTCAATTCTAGATTTTAAAGATACAACATAGCCCCTTATTAAACTGTAAAATCGCTGGATTGAATTTCACCATATGCAAGTCCTCTCCACCGAACGTCATTTCTATTAAATGCGTACGTGAAGCGATTGAAATCGTGAAGCACCAAAATTTCAATTGGGAAGATGGGTTTAAATTTTCTGCAACATAGAAACCAGTGATACAAACAACACAACCAGTGATACAACCTCGCTTTTGCCAGTTTGCTTACAGAATAGGGACACTGTGAATGTGTAATGTGATGGTACATGGCGGAAACAAAATATCGAGAATAGAAAGAAAGAAGAAAGAAAGAAAACTCATTTATTGAGAAGCAGTACACAAAATACACAAAAAAACTATTTAAGACAGAGAAAGAAAAAGACTAAAAGGACTATGTGACGTGTGCTGACAAGAATTCTGATCTAAATGTTGGTGTCACGACCTCACGACGTGGCATGCATATGTTAAAGGTACGTGCAGGTAGATGCAGAACCTACTACCTCATGGGCTCGAAGATGGCACGCGTGCACCACTGAGCCAATCAGCCTGTTAACATGTCCGGGGCAACCTGCTCAAAACGTCAAGTAAATCAAAGCTAAGTATCTTCGTATCTATACCATGATCGCGTTAATTCCCGTTATCATTATTGTATAAACTGATTTAACTAAATGATATTTTTCAGAAAGATGGCATCCGTTACAGAACTACGTATCTCTATTAGGAGGAAATTATAAACTTGCAAATAGACGCCGAGGACACAAAAGTCATAACAATTAATCACAATAATTGTCGTATTAAGGGACCGACTCCACAAAACTCGACACATCGCTATTTAGATAGATGACGATACAACCACTGTACCATCTGTGTGTATCTATGCATATAGGGGAGAGTCAGGTAAATTGTACCGCTGTTTAATTATTATTCGTACCACCTATAGATTTTTTTAAATGAATCATTTTTCTACAACTACCCACCATTATAAATTGACATCTAACGAGAGTTGTGTATGGGCGAAAAAAAAAACGGTTTTCCATGGAATTTGATGTAAATTTTCATACTGGTTTGTAAGGTGATAACACTTGCGCGATGTAGGTAAACTACGCAATATACGTTCGTACGCATCAACATTTTTGTGCATTTTTGCGTGATGTAGGTTTTGAAGTTATGTGGTTGTGTTTGTTTAATTCAAAATTTGCCCGGTTGATTAAATCGTACTACCCATAGTTATTCGACTATTTTCATATAAATACGAACGATTTAATTATTACATATAAATAATTAGCCATATTTTTATACCCACTTGAATGCAATAGACTAGCTCCCCGACGCAAGACTGGTGCGAAATAAGCTTTTTTATGTACTATTTTACTGTCTAGTATAATTTAAATACCTATGCACTAGTTGACTAAATAGTACCAGTGGTGGCAGACCTCCTCAAAAACTACATTAAAATTTTATCTAACCAAACGTTGAGGCAAGACATTGTTCTTTTGTCATACCTATTATGATAATCGAAGCAAGCAACATTCGTAATCTGAGCAAGTTACACAGCAAATAGAGTACGGATTCTTTAGTGTCGATGTGAAGTTTCACTGTTACAGTTACCCTACTACTATAGTTCGTTGGACCTACAGTTTGCATTGGCAAGTTAGTTAAACCAACTGTAACAGTAGGGTAACTGAAACTCATAGTAAGTGCAAAGTAAGGTTCAGTTTCGGGTGCTTTCCATACATGATTCAGTGTTTAGTATCAAGCCTATTCTGTTTCACTTTGCAGTCGAAAAGGTGTGATATCAGAAGATTCTTAGGCTAAGAGCTCACGGAGTGATTCTCCGGTATTCTCGCGCATGACGCGCTGCAGTCCGCGGACCACAGCGGAAAAATCTGAGAATCACCCGCAACCACGGCGAACGCGGGTGAAAATCGTTCCGTGAGTTCTTGGCCTTACGAGGTTGTAGGTCTGTCTTTTTGTACCTTTACCGAGGATAATACTGTGTAATATACGTATAGTAAGTGAAATATTGGAACGTTTAATGTCGTACAATAATAATATGTTGACCAGTAAATTTGTTATAATATTTTCGAATAACGAAGCTTTTAATTTTAAATCATTATGAATGATCATATTCTGATAGATGATGATTTAGTATTTAAAGCTGCATTATATACCTACTACTTTGTAAATGATGTTCATTGTGATCACTCTACAGTTAATAGAGCAAATGAATGTGTCGACTAATATTCGTAATAATTTGAGAGTTACGAGTAATATGGTGTATTGTTTGCATATTAAATTTCTTTAATATGTCTGTAAAGTACTGTTGTGATATTATATTAGTATGAAGTAGTTAATTTGTTAATAGTTTTGTTTGCAGACTAAGTTTTTTCTGTTTTTATTTAACATTATAAATGAACAAGCGCTTGTGGTCTACAGACTCGCTGCTCTCAAAGCTCTCGGTTCATTCCTCTCCAGAACATTTGTATTCACCGTGTTAGTAATCATAACTGCAGTGCTGAACAAATATGGAATTTTTATTTTTAACCCCCGACGCAAAAACGACGGGGTGTTATAAGTTTAACGTGTCTGTGTGTGTGTGTGTGTGTGTGTGTGTGTGTGTGTGTGTGTGTGTGTGTGTGTGTGTCTGTCTGTGGCATCGTAGCACCCAAACGGATGAACCGATTTGGATGTAGTTTTTTTTGTTTGAAAGGTATATTAGTCGGGAGTGTTCTTAGCTATGTTTGGAAAAAATCGGTCCAAGATGGCCGCCGCCACAACATATCGGAATACGAATTTCTTCATAACTCCCTCAATATGGGTATCAAATGAAAGAGCTTGACTAGTAGATCACTTTAAAAAGTATAAAATAAAAATTAAATTAAAAATTTAAAAAACCCCCATCACAAAAATCACTTGCAAAAAGTTTAAAATAAATGGAGTTTGCCTTTTAACTTTAACTGTTGCCATGTCGGGGGACCTTGAATTGTTCCGATAATATAACGGAGTGCTTAACCAATTAGGGTCCCCCGACATGGCAACCGTTAAAGTTAAAAGGCAAACTCCATTTATTTTAAACTTTTTGCAAGTGATTTTTGTGACGGGGGTTTTTTAAATTTTTAATTTAATTATGTTTGAGTCTTTGTGTGTTTATATTAGTCTAGAAAATATAATACAACTCTATTTAGATATTAAATATTTAGAGATAAAGAAAATATTTTGTAATGTACAGTCAGCGTCAAAAGTATATGATCGTTTACAAATTTTAAAAAGTTTATTTTTATGGAAATTTTCAGCCCATGGCCAATAGACATATTTTCATGCATAAGAAAATTTGCTCTGAGTGGACATTGAATTGGTTTAGTATAGTGGTAAAGCTTTGACACGTATTTTGATGTTTGTAACAGTCAACAACGTATATCAGTCATATACATGGATCAATCTATACTATTTTACAAACATATCGCCACTTGTTCAGAGGGACTGGTCGTCAAATGATGATATTGTTCATTCCATGTGGTTCTGAAAAGCTGAATTCAAGTACGATTTAAATTGAATATTTTCAATGCGTTTATGGGCTTATTTTAATACCTAATTAAGATATAATTATATTGTATCACGAACACAACTCTATGAGCGGCAACCTTCAGCCGTATTTCAGACTTAATGATTATTTGTTTGTTAAACAACTTATAGCACAAGCTACGAAATTAACATTAAACCTGTCTAAATATAAATTAACTTAATAACGCGTTCCATAAACTTCTGAAGTTTTCAGCAAGGTTTAAGCGTTGATATTCGGGGTCTGATTATGGCCTTGACAGCAATGACAGGTGACCTTATCACGGTTTGACAGAACTCCCGAGAGCCTCGCACGCTAATGCCACCAGCGATATGAACACTGTTTCTTTGTAGCGAATGGTTTCCATCCAAGTTATTGTTTAATTCAGTTATGTTTGTTGATTTTGCTAGGAGCGGTTTGAACGCAAATAGATTCGAGATATTACTATTTGCTTACAAAAGAAACCTATTTGCGCTTCTATAAAAAAGCGTAGGGAATAAAATTTGAGTAGCAGTGATTTATTTGTTGGGGTACTTTTTGAGTTTTGAGATTCTGGGGCCAAGTTAATCTGACGTAAGCGTACGTATATACTGCATATTGACGGATAAGGCTCTAGTGCAGGCTGTCCTCTTGATTCTGGTTGGTCAGGCGGCAGTCCGTCTCATAAAAGTCATGCAAACTAAACCCAAAAAAGCTAATATGAGAATAAAGCCCGACTGTATATTTTTCAAGATGCTATCCTTTGTCACGGTTTCAAAATCATAATGATGTCAAAATTAAGAGTGATGTTATTAATATAGTATCCATACTCCATACTAATATTATAAATGCGAAAATAACTCTGTCTGTCTGTCTGTCTGTATGTTACGCTTTCACGTCTATACCACTGAACCGATCTTGATGAAATTTGGTATAAGGGTAGATCAGACTTTGAGAAAGGACATAGGCTATGTTAGGTCGCGATAACCGATATCCATGCGGGTGGAGCCGCGGGCATAAGCTAGTAGTGTAGTACATATGTGCTCCAGTGGTTCACCATTATGCAAAGATGTATAAACCTGTATAATCGTGATCTTTCGTCAGTGATTTAACTTAAATCCCCGGGTTCAGAGGTTCAAGGTCATACATCTCACCTCTGATTTTGCGAAGTTTAAGTGCGCATTAGAAATTAATTGTTACTTGTTTCAACGGGAAATTCAACCATCTTTAGAAAACTTACACACCTGAGTTCTGTATCTCTTCATTGTGTTTTGATAGATAAGTAAAGTTTATCAATTTGAATTTGGCCCTTGAATGAATAATGGTAGCGGAATAGTTTTTTAATATTATACCTATAGAGTTAGACGATCTATTACTACTTGTTTTTGAAAACTTCAAAAACACACACAGTTCGAATTGTATGTTTGTTACGCGATATCAAAGCCAGTTATTTATTCATTTAGCTATAATCATCATTGACAAACAAACTTGGCTCTTTTTTGACTTGAATTGTCCGCCATTACATGTACAAAAGATTTAATGAGGTTTAATAATGATTGGTGCATAGAATAGTCCAAAACAAACATAAAAAACGTATATTATTACGAAGCCAGTTTGTTTTTACTCCTACTGCGGACTCAAAACAACGATCTCGTCTTTATTCCCAACAATTCTAAGCGCCGCGCTCAGTTCAGTCGCACTAATTTTTCATTCATGCTGACAGGTAGCCATATCTCTGTTTGCATCCTATTTACAGCTCCCTCGGACAGTTAAAAGGAGTCAAAGAAAGCCTATCTCTTCCGTTTACACGTTTGCAGTGCTAACTTCACCGGAGAGATGTTATCCGTGTGTGTTTGCGCGTACATGTGCCCGCGTGTGTCGCGTTCCAGGGCTGCCACTGCCCTACTTTCCAGTACCATGTCCGGGAAATGGGACGGTTGTGAAGATCCCTGACGCTAATTACAAGCTTCCTTTCATGCGGCCGATGAAGCTTTTTCGAATGTATATCACGTATTCTGCATGTCGCGAAGTTTTCGTTGTAAAACGTTTGAGGTTTGTTTAACGTTTTAATCGAGTTTGTGTGAACCCTGAGCGCTGTATGTGATGCGAGGGGACAGGTGCTTTGTCATAATGCACACAGCATCATTAGTAGGAAACAGGTCGTGGGTGCAGTCATAAAAATTTCAATTGTTAATCTCCATGCGTAGTAACAGCAAAACTTGTCATAGAAATTGTGTGTAGTTATGGGGAATTTTATGAAATGGAATGCATACTATATTTTATTTTAAAAATATCTTTATATAATTTATGAAATTGATCTATATCTAACCTCGTTGTATAATCTGTTTTAAATATTAGTAGTAAAACGCATAAATGTAAAATAGACGTAAAGTTAGAATGTAAATTTACTTGTAATGATGTAGATCAGTACAACTGATCTAAAGCCGAAACATATAATATATTTTTAATTCTCAAACGTGTTCTTGTCAGCATAGGTTGACATTACCCCTAATTGTCACTTAGTTATGAGGTGCTGAATTTTTCTCTAGTTGTCCTTCTAGTGATTTCCCGCTTACGTCCAAAATTTATTTATAGCATCTCCATCAGACGTAAAATAAAATAAAAGATTCACAGAACAGGTTTCAACTTGGTCCAACTGCTATTACCTTTTATGTAGGTAACTGTGAAAAATTAAGAAATTTGCAAATATTTAGTGTGCGCTATCACCTTACAATTCTACCAATCCAAACGGTCGAAATACTCTTTGATGCGGGCCGCAGAAGCTTGCGCGGCGGCAAGTAGGCCCTAGTCAGTACTGGCCGCGACTCGGTGCCGAGGGGACGTCGCGCGCGTCGCCGGGAGCGCTGCATATCGCATCGAGTGATTGTGAAACGAAAAAATAAAACAACACCGCAGTGATAGTGCATGTGTCAGTGGATTTAGATATGCATTGTGCTTGATGTGTATCACAAACGTGGATTGAAGGTATTGTGTTATTTAACTCCTAGTTTAGTGTGTCAGCATCTCGTATCCCAGGTACGTGGAGATTAAATTTTAAAACGAAAACATTTTGTTAACTGTGACTGACTACAACCGTATTAAAGCTAGAATGTAATTAAAAGTTAGCAATGAAAGTTCAATTGTTGATAGTTTCCCATTAAAATATCACGATGATTATGCATTTTTACACATGTTCGTTTAAAAAGAAACCTACTTTCATAGCATACATAGGTTAACTGTATACGTCCCACGGTGGGCGCCAATTTTCTTTTTAGCCCCATGTTGGGTGCCAATTACTTTCGACGAAAGAGCCGCACCATAAAATCTTACAGGAAATTATTTTGGCAAAAGCACACGTACTTTTGGTGTGTGTTACGACATAATTTCAATCTCTTAACAATATGAAAGTGCTGCCAAAACATATTATTTTCAGAGTATACATATTATCTAATGCCTTGTTAAACAACAAAAGGCTTCATAATCGAGTAAATAAACCTTTTAGGCGTGTTTTAACATGTATAACGAGTGTAAAAAGGTAGAGAACGTCGTCTGTTCAGGCCATTAAACATTTAAGCAAATTTTCAAAGCTCACTCATACATTTGACTTCTTTTTTCTTTCGTTTTTATCGGATTATTGTTTAAAAGCTTGAAATTATATTTAAATTTCATGAACGTTGAATGAAAAATGCAGAGTGACTTAACAGTTCATCACAGTGGATATTGGAGGATTTTGCGAAATGGTTATTACAATATTCATGGAGATGGAATTTGAAATGGCACTTATTTTTCATTAGCGTTAAATTAGTGAAGACTTTTTAGTAGAACATAGAGTCTGTTTAAGTGTCAGGGACACGCGGTTCTAAATTCTTAATATATTATGCTGTACTAATATTAGAGAAATATAATTTTATAGTAACTTAACTAGTTCACCTGTCTATTTCAGAAGAGGTAAGCGAAGTTATAATAAAACCTACATTTTGCTGACTATTTCTACTGAAACTATTTTCGTTTCTATCTAATGGGAGTGATTTCGATATTCTGCCTCTATACTGTAAAGCCTATAAAGATTTTGTATAACACAGTAATTGAATTTAGAACCTCGTGCATATCAGTTGCACGTGCTTGTGATATGTACATGTGCTGCTATTTTACCTCTGAAGCAGTTAATTCATGATAAGTACTATTACAAAATCGAATTAGGTATACCTAAATCACTGATTATTGATTTCAAAGTTATCGAACCTAGGCCCCTATGCATACAATTTTGAAGATTAAAGAATTATAAATTGCAGGATACTTTACATAGTAGGATTTTGTCATGATGTTCCGCGTACCTACGTAAACCTTCGATAGTAAGATTAATTTGATTTTTTAAGTTATTTGCCTATATAAATATTACGAATTAATAAAAGAAGTAAGTTTAATTATTTCAAAAGATACAAATAATGACTTCGGAATGTTAATCGGCTCTTTGATTTCTAATCAAAAAGTTGACGAAACGTTAATGGCTTTGATCGGCAAATATTCTCAACATCTTTATCTTCGTGATCGAAGCTCCAACTTTGATCATTAGCCCACTTTGGATACGTGTTCTAAAATATTTCAGAAATGTGTTTTCATCTAGGTTTTCTTACACGAAGCCAAGTTTGAAAGTTATAAAAAGCTTGCACACGGATAAAATGTTGCTAAATTCTGAAAATGGTATTATTTCTTGTTTGTTCTAAAAAATAATATTGTTTAAATTTCATAATCAATATAATATGAGATACTCATATTATATTGATTATGAAATTTAAACTTATTCTGTTCACTTTACAAACAGTTTCTATACAAATAAAAAAGGTTCTATATAATATCACTATAAAAACTATCTACTACTTTGTTAATGCAATAGATTTGATAAATGCATTGATATGTTTGTTACTTAATAATGCCAGAACGTATGAACAGATCTGGATGAAATTTGGCAAAAAAAAACATTTCAGTCGGGAAATTATATTTTTGGTTTTACTATGTATTTTAAGGAGTTCTTCTCGAGTAAGCACAAATAATTTTGTAATATTTATGAAACGAAAACTGACGAGGACTATTAAATCGTGGCAGTTTCATTTTCATAATTATTGAGTATACTTGTACGTGACTGTCTTAATAATGTCAAAACGGTTAAGATCGAAAACAACTTGTAAGAAATAAGGAAGAATGATGTCATACTTCTTAATTGGCAAATTCTCATCACATTCACTATTATTGGTTGAATAGATAAAAAAAAACAACGATAGAACAGACGCAACTTTTACCGCTCTTGTACCATCCTTAATTTAATAAACTTAGATAAATAATTAATTTTAACTACAGGAAAATATTCAATTACGTCTATCGTCTCCTTGCGGAAGTTTCAGTAACCTTATTATAAGTATAAAGGTAGTATTGTCAATTTATTTTCAATTCTATTGAACAAGCAACGCGCCATCGTTGATAGCATCGGCTAATGTTAAATCGCTTTCCGTACTTACATAATGGAATCTTACCATCTCTACTACAAGATCCATTTTGTTAGTTAAGATATGCAAATTGTGATCTGATCTTATCCTATTTCTAAACTGATCTATAAATGGAAGAAAACCAGAGCGTATTTCAGCTTCATGCAGTATTTTCGTAAGGAGTTCCCTGTGAGGAATAACAAAAACACCCCCTTGCTCTCGCCTTCCCCTCGGGGTCCTGCTGAACGAATAACGGATTAGCTTGGGGACAAAGCGATGTCCACCTGTGTATTATATTATTTTACTCCTTCAGATCATTTTTTATGTCGTCACTCTTATTTTATGAATATCATAAGTTAAAATATACATTTATTTTACTTTATACTCATATGGTTATGTTCTTGACTTACCTGTCAATTACGACGTATTTCACAAAATATACGGCTTGTATTGTTTAATTTTGGCTATGAGTTTATTAAAATAATAAATATGGTATGATAGAGTCGCTTACGAATAAAATTAAATCTACGATGAGACTTGACCTCACGACCAGTGGCTTACAGTAAGATCGAACGACCAAATGAGCTACTTGAATACGTTTTGGACATTCAAATTGTTCATATTCCATGGTACGATTATCTGCATAGTGGTCTCTAAATCCGAAGTAAACTTTTAGTTAACTGGTATTCTGGT
Organism: Eilema sororculum; assembly: GCA_914829495.1. Taxonomy (NCBI): domain Eukaryota; kingdom Metazoa; phylum Arthropoda; class Insecta; order Lepidoptera; family Erebidae; genus Eilema; species Eilema sororculum. The sequence goes on from OU618537.1 coordinate 26,753,889, forward strand.
AGTATTTTCTAGAAAGCAGATTCTTATGCCGCACCATTAAGACCTAGAACTCCCTACCAGCTCATGTGTTTCCTTCCTCCTACAGTCCCGGGTCCTTTAGGCGGGGCGTGAAAAGGCATCTGATGGGGCCACCATTACATTTTAGACGCCACATAAGAACACCAAATATGCAATTATTTGCGCATACACATACACATATTTACAACCAGTAGTAGTACCCCCCGACGTAGCAGTTGGACGCACTGCCGCTACGCTGCCACTACGCCACTGCTACGGGTGCTACTGCTACGCACAACCGCAACGGGAAATAGCTCTGACGACTCAGCTGCTAGGCTACCAATCTAAATCGACTTTGGATATCGTTTAGCAGGTTTTATCGTTTAGACAGCCTCCGTGGCGTGGCGGCCGCTACGCAGGAGGCACGGGTTCGATCCCCGCTCAATGCGAATATGTGTATGTATTAATATGAGTATTTGTATTGGTCTGGTCGTGCCTCGGGGATCACGTTAAGCTGTCGGTCCCGGTTGCCAAACGAACATGTATGGCAGTCGTTGGGTGATATGGCCCACATAGAAGGGCGCTGATCACCCGTCCGGTCAAACTGCGTCCCTAATGGCAGTAGTAGTAGTAGCAGGTTTTAGCAGGAACTTGCAAAGTTGTGATTGAATAATAATATTTTTTCTACCATGAAACGCCTCCTTGTTTGTCGCCTAACCTAACCTAACTTTGTTCAATAAATTTGGAGCCGCTCGAATGGGTGAGTTTTTTTTGTCTGATTTTTTCCTTCAAGTCGTAGCTAGAAACTGTCACAAAGTGTTTGATGTTGATTTGAGTTATCAGAGCCCATTTTCAGGGAAAAGGCTAATAGTGTATGAGTGCGTGTGTGAGTAGATATTTGTGGCTAGTTGTGTAACCACCCTTTTATCTAGAAATACAGCATAAGTCTAATAAAAGGGCGAGAAATTAGGTCTAAAAGTCTTCTATGCTTCATTAAAAATATTTTTAACACTTAAAAGAAAAATATATAAACATACATTCTCAATGTGTTTCCTTTTTATAATGTAACATAATTAAATTAGGTAATATTGTAACGAAAATTTTATTAAGTTACACAATTCAAACCGCAGTTAAATACGTCCCGCTTATATAAATAAATAGCAACGAACCTTTTTGTTTCGACGCGTGAATTTCATTAATTAACTATTTGAGCGTACGTGTAAAAATAAACTAGTGAAACAAAACCCCTTTTGTATATGTAAATGAAGCCTGAAAAGTGATTGGTGCGGTCCTCACGAAGGGGGCACTTCGAGCGCTAGGCCCGAGTTATATCTTTAATAAATGATTAATTTGGACCTCGCCCCACATCCAACCACTTACTTATGTATAGAATTGTATATAGTCTCTTGAAAAAGGACAAATACAGTATCGTTTGGGCTTGTCCTGTTTGGTTAAGAGACTTCGGCTCGGACTTCAATTAAGTAGAATGTTAGATTCATATTACATGGAAACAGTAGTTGCTGGTTCTATTTTATATTAATTAAATAATAAAAATATATACGCTACGATAGTCGATAAGTGCTCGTACAAAGAGGCGAGCCTATTGCCATTAAGTGGCCTCTTTACTGGTTGTACTTACTGTTGGATGGAGAACAGCCATATCACTTAATCGCCTTCTAGGACCCCCATGGGGATGGGATAGCCCTATTCTACTCCATTGGGAACCAACACAATAAAAATAAAATAAAAATTTCTGATTCACAAACTTCATCAACATATACATTTTTATGGATAAAATAATAATCCATCATTTAGATAATGTACGCAACATTTCAAAATATAAATACACTAGCTTTTGGCCGCGGCTCCGCCCGCGTGAACGTCGGTTATCGCGGCCAAACATAGCCTATATTCTTTCTCAAAGTCTAATTCACCTTTATACCAAATTTCATCAAAATCGGTTCAGTGGTTTCGGCGTGAAAGCGTAACTGACAGACAAACAGAATTACTTTCGCATTTCTAATATGTATGGATTAAATAATAATAAAAACCGAAAGTTTCAGACGCCAGAGAATGTCGACAGAAATATTTAACACATATTTTCATTCCAATTGAAACATATTTTCAATTATAATGCCGAAAATTGATTTACATCTCAATATATTCATTTTTAAAATTTACAGTAAAAATCATAACCCTTTTTTGGCAGTCGGGTAGAAAAAGAGTATCACAAATACGTTTCAGAGATATTAATTTTCAAAAAATACTCTTGGTGTTTGCCATTTCCAAGTCGATACGTGCGCCACCGCCGTGCTCTCCGAGCTCAGATAAATAGGTCAAGATCGGCATCTTGATATTGACTAGTGGAGGCTGAAGAACACAGATGGAGCCCACATACGTGCAGCTACGCCGAATATTCACCGCAGCGTTATATGTTGCCTCCTTCAATAAACAGTGACGTTCTCTACTTTGAAGACATAGTAAAATCTTAGATCATATACTGTAAACACACGGCAGTTGGAAAACGCGTTCTGTGCGTAAGATAAGGTTAACATTGTTATTTAAACTGTCATGGAGTCATGACAGCCTTACCTTACCATGGGTCTAGGTAGCGTTATAATTATATAATGTTGTAAAAAAAAAAAAAAAAGCTGACGTGCAGTCCAGAAGATACAGACCACCATTCTCGGTGCCACTGGACGTAAAATGGTGGTTACTAACTTGATGGCCTTGATAGATGCTTTTTTACGCCCCGCTTGAAGAACCCGGGACTGTAAGAGGAGAGAAACACGTATGCGGGCAGTGCATTCCAGCTCTTTATCTGAAACAGTTTAGTGCTTATGTATGTTATCTCAACGAATACAGAATTGGTAGCTATTTTTGTACGCCGTGTTATAATGCCACTTACTGCATCTCTAAAGTTTGTATATAGTATAAGCGTAAATCATATTTTTCGTCAGACAAGAGTAATATTTGGATATAAAGTTTGCGAAGGACAGGATCCAATTCTCGGTACCTCATCGATTACTTTCGAGTCGAAGGCAAGTTGTGGGCCGTTGATAATTTCTCCATTGATATCAGGACCCCGAACTTCGCTCCTGTAATGTCGACAGAAATATTTAACAAACATTTTCATTCCAATGGAAATATGTTTTCGAATATACTCCGGCAAATTGAATAGTATTCCTTTTTGTATTCTGTCAGCAAATTGGTGCACTAGTTTCATTTTGGTTGGTTTGTAAGTTGTGTCAACATGTGGATATTTCATTTTTTAAAGTTATTTTTGTTTAGTTTTCGTTTTTCTAGTATTGATTTAATTGTGTTTACTTTATACATTGAGTCAATTTTTTAACTAGAAATAGATTTTATAGCCTGAATGAGAGAGAGGTGTGTTCCGGAGTCTGGTGAGGTGCGAATTGATAGTTCTATAGATATTTCCGTAATCTTCAGTTTGAGTTCAGTTTCAGTAACAGTAACAGGAGTTGAGTGTTCTTCTTGATCCCAGTCCCATCCGTAGCTTTCAACCTGGATTCTTTACTAAATCTAACTGCGGATTTGGTTAAACTTCGATATTTTCTGGGAAGCGACTGCCACCTGACCTCCACAATCCAAAGACGATGTCGAAGCACTGTAGTTAGACAGTTGAGTTTTGAGGGCTCCAACTACCCGTAATGATTGCGTTAGATGTTCGTATGGCAACCGGGCCCGACTGCTTAACGTGATCTCTGACTCACGACCAGATCAATGTAATACCCATTATGCTTAAAAATATTTCACTGAGCGGGTATCGAACCCGCGCCTCCTGCATGACGGTCAAGTCGAGTGTTGTATACTACGTACGTTAAAACATGTTACCAGTTATTTTAACACGTGTACATATCGTGAAATTTACTACCGTTAAATCTCGTGAATGTCCTACCCTCTAGATGAACAAATATTGTAATTTAATAATTTGCCAAACAGAAAGCGAGTCGAACTCCGCTCGGTTGCAACCGTCACCGACTAGTTCAAAACTTTGCGAATCTAATGCAGCGCATCTGAAATATAAAAGTTTCCAACTAAACAGCTGAACCAATCTGAGTGTTTGTTATATACTTCACTTGTAGTTAGACTGCTAGTTTCAGATAGTTTTGCTGTTTAATTAATTAAATAATTCAAACAACTAGCTTTTGCCTAATTCGTCCGCGTTAAGTTCGAAATATAAAGGTTTAGGACACACTGCTCTTATTCCCGCGACCCAGATAAAGTTCCTTAAAATTTCTGTGAGCCTGGCACTTCATGCCAATGTACCAGGGTCACAGAAATACTGATCTCGTGACTGTGACCCGCAGCAAACTGTATCTTACGTTTGTTTGATTGCAATCAAACAAACGTAAGATTTTAAGTCTGCACAGTCTGACCTTTGTAATAAAAAAAAAACCACATCAATATCCGTTCAGTATTTTTTCGTCCATTACGAACAATCATTTCCAATTTAGAATTATATAATAGTAAGATATAGATACATAATTAATTTAAACAAAAGTAGGCCGATGATGATTGAATAAAATTATTTGTGGCAGTAGCCCACTGACTAACATATCGATTTAGCCATTGAGAAGTATCAGATTGCAACCCTAACCATTGCACAAAGTTACTCCTAATTCATTAAGTATTTCTGTCTATAAGCTGAAGTTGAATTCCTATCCAACAAAAATATAATACAGACTTCTTAAAAGCTATTAAGAATACAACAGTAAATAGGACACTTATCATTACTGCACCAAAACGTAACATTTTAGAAGTAGAACGAACTTTCCAAATTAATGAATTCAACCAATTCATTAATTTCAAAAGTGACCGGTTGGCGAAGGTGCTAATTAACGAAACTGTCGAGTAGATAACTCATAATTTCAAAGCAACACTAAAAATTATGTCCGTAATTTGCAATCATAAATCACAGAAACATTAAACAGTACTGTCCTACTTACCATAACTAACCCTTTGTAATAGAAGGGCACTCTGCCTCCGAATGGTGATCATTTATTCATTTCATTTATGGCTCTCACCATCTGCAGCGAATGAATTAACCAGTTAACCCATTGCTAAATCATGATTCATTATGAGTGAACCATTGCCTTTATAATAATAAGATATAATTCACTTCACCAGTTTCCAATTCATAGTCTAATTGTAGAACATACATTAGGTCGTTCTGTAAAGAGAGGCTAAGTGCGGACAGAAGAGTCCCCTATCCAATCCAATCCAAGGTCGTTCTGTACTATAACTGTTACAGCTATCGTCTGTAAGTTTATTACGGGTTATTAAACTTTTGACAGGATTAATCCATTTCAACGCTATTTTTCTAGCAACACGATCGTGTTTTCTTCTCTCTACAATCCCTACCTAATCTAACAAAATCGTTAAGTTCAAAACCACTAAGTACGTACGTACGTAGACGTGAAAATGAAGTCATTTTGACATGTCTGATATGAATAAAGAAAAGACAAGTATCTAGCTACAAAATCGATCATATTGAATAAGTTCGGAGAATCAGTTATTTCTGTGTATAGGTAAGGCGCGCCACAATCGTGGCTTGGGCCGTTATATAAAATTGAATGAAGAAGCAACATGGCGTCGTATCCTGCCGGCTCACGCAGATCACGGCTGATCGAAAAATATCTGAGTCGTATAGGCAGAAAGCCAATATTCTCTTGTCCCATGTATGATTTCATTTTGGTAACAAAATAAAATATTCAAATTGTATATTAGTTTTTGCTCGGATCATTTAGCTAGCTAAGCTCGTAATATCTCATCAGATTTAAAAATCTATCTAATACAATACTTGGAATCTAATTATTGTTTAGAATAAGTTTACGTTTATTTTTCTCTTATTTAATTTATTATTCATATTTTACTGTCAGAGTTTTCAACTTTCAAGTGGTTTAATTCCTAGCAAGAAGCTGCTAGAAAACTTTTTTTTTCTGGCAGTACTGATATTCAAAATTAAGTAAGGTTACAAAATACTCGTTTTTAAAGTTATAAGACAGTTTATTTATTAAATAAAAATATTGAAAAAGAATAATCGCAACCGAAATCACTAATATTTTCTCTAACCCCTCCATCTAAGTTTTTTAACGAATTTTAACGTTCTCTGTTAGTTTTTAGTTTTTTTATCGTTTTCGTTTTACTCCTTATTATTTCAACTCCTACGGGCACACTAGCAACCTTTTTATGCCTATACCAATATACTCTTGCTAGATTACTTTGACCTTTTTGACTGCTTCTAACAATATACCTAATGTTATCGTTATCATCTAAGATGGTTAAATTAGGAACCTTTGGTAGATAGAACTAAAATCCAAGTCTCATTTTCTCAATTTTTTTGATACAAATGTTGCTATGAGAGAAACACTAATTCAATCTTTCCTTAGGATCCGAATACTAACTATATCTTTGCGTCCTTCTGTAACTAAATCTTCGTCCTGTTATCATCGTCTACCCTGAAAGGAGATAATAAGCGTGAATATGTGTGTAAGTTTATATAGGTCATGCCATTGCGTGCGTGAAAAGTCAAGGAAACTCTAGCGATCTTCGGTGCTCGGGAATTTCCGACTTTGGTTACAACTCGAGTCTTGCCCTCGAACCAACTAAAATAACAATGAAATTCCATTGAGCTACAGTATTGTTTTACTTAGTTTGATTCCGGCATTGCTGTGCCACAAAATCAAGTCACTGAGTTCGCAAGGAGGCGAAGGAATGAATATTTATATTCTACATACATATTACTAAATGTTTAAATCTGAAACAAAAAAAGTGTAAATTCAAAACAAAAAAAGTGTAAAGTGTAATTTCTTAAAAAGTGTAATACAAGTATAGCGACCTCCTCTATTCCATTCGATGTGAATCCGTTAGCCTCCAATTAATTGCGAAGATTATTCTGCTCGCCTCCAAAAAGCCCGATATTAATCTAAATGAAGATGCTCAACCGCTTCAATTACTTTTAATTTTTATTTACTACAGCTAACGGCTGTATTATTTCTCTTCGTGGTTATATTTTTTCAGACTAACTCATTTTTCTAGAAGATTTCTATTTCATAAAATGAAACTTCTTTATTTCAGTAATTTACTGTTTCTGTCTTACTTAGATGTCTTACTTTTCGTTTTGGACATTCATTATAATGTTTTACTGGTTGGTTCTAAAGTGCCATTTTTAGAAATGAAAGATATCGTTGTAGCTACAGAATTGAAAAAATAACAAGCAGCAAATTTAAAAATAACAATGTTACAACTTTGAATGGCCTCTTTAAAGGAATTTGTAACAATCCTTGACAAGATTTTTGTCATTCCGTGGAACAGATACAGAGTGGAGGATATCAACTTCATTTAAGGAATAACGAAATTAGAAATGCTCCTTGATTTACGGTCGTCTGAGTGCCTACAAATACTTAGAAGAATTGATTACAGTATATGCATGTATACAAAATATATAGGGCTGAAAAAAGTGAGCTTACGGAGCGTATGGACGATTTGAAAATACGGTGTTGCACAAAACTTAAGTAATAGAATAAACGAAGAATAAACGAGTAGATTTTATCAGCGACAAATTGTTACTTCTACTTCTGATTTAAGCTTAGGCAAACTTGTATTTCAGCTCTTCTTATAGGTATAATTTATATTACAAAAAACAAAAATAAAAATTTCACTTAATTAATTTCGCAAGAAAATTGTAAATATTTTCCATTTACTCGAAGAAAAATATTATATCAATAATAAATGCTGCGGAGTGTATTGTTACATAAGTTAAAAGTTAACATAGGTAACTTTTAATTGGGAAAAGTAACGTATCGACTTACATAGGAAACTTTCTCATTGATTGAGCCATGGGACTGAGTTGGTTTTTGGAGTTTGGTACCTTAGTTTTGGTCTCATTAGGACAAACTCGTATTATGTAGCTGTGATTCCAATAGTTTAAGATGCAATACGTTTATCCAATTTTCAGGAAATAACATAATGACTTAGTAGACTCTTATAAAATTTAATATTTTTTTAAATATTTTTAAATTTCTTAAGCAAAATGTAAAATAATATCTAAATTCTAAATTCAAAGAGCTTAATATTGTTATAGTGAGCTATTATTAGAAGCTTGTATTATATTTTAATGAATCTATTGTGATGATTGATAGTAAGCTAGAACTCAATACCTCAACGATATCTCTTGCGTGTAATTTAAAATCAACAGATTATTATTATTTGCCTTAAAAAATAAAGAGAGTTGAAACCACTGGGAATCCTAGGTACCTACGTCTTTTCGATACTATGCTGATTAACATCACAAAAGCTAGACTATTTATTAAAATATATTTTAGTTTTCCTAAGTTTGTCAATAGTTTTGAACAGTAAAACATTTAATTAATTTTAACAACTGCGCACAAGTTTTAGTGTAAGAGGTATCGTACCTAACTTTATTATTATATTTGAACTGGAAAACAAAATAGAAGATGCTTGTTTATTAATTGTACACAAAACTATTGAACATCAAACATTAATTGACAATAATCACGAGAGCAGAGCAAACAGCTCCTAAACCCCTTTAATGCACGAATATAATAGGTTTCCCCCCTTTGAAAACATCTCGAAGCGACTGCCAATACTCCGGCAAAGTAATTCTAAATTAAATAGACAGAATACATCTTTGATCTCGTGTCCATTTCGATTTATAACAACAGACAGACAAATCAAAGTAAAATACCCTCCTTCGGTAAAAGTATAATACAAAAAGAATGTTAATAAGTAAATAGGTAGGTAAGTAAGAAAAAAATTCTGATATTGGTATTCGCCGAGGCCTTTTGGCAAGACGGTATTTTTAATTTAACTGAACGCGATTCTTTCCCTAAGTAGTTGCTTCGTTTTGGTACTCAACAGACCCTTTTACAGCCTTATCACGCTTCGATGGTGTTTTCATTTTTAATCCGCCACTGTCTGTATATAGCCCTAATTAGGCTGGTTCTACAAGTATAGCTAAATGATTCTGAAGTGCTTCCATAGGCGGTGCGGAGTCAGGGGTGGCGATGATTGGATCTTTTCCCTTTCTTCCTCTTTCTTATTAAATCCTATTCAATTTCTTTTGTATAATGCTAATATCAATTTACTGTTGAGTTGCTTGTTTAAATTACATTTACGATATTGAGTTCGTTTTACTTGTAGAGTATTTGTGAGGACTTAATGTGTATCGGTTTTGCCAAATTCATTAATACATTTTTCATGGCTATATTATGATGGTTATGGGCATTTACCAAATTAACCAGTAGACTAATCATTGAAATGAGACAAGAGTAATGTAATACACAAAAAACAAAATACCTACATTAATTCAACAAACATTAAAACATTTCCATTGCGATGTATTTACCGTGCCCTTAGACATAATATAATGAGAGAACTCGACTGTAAAGTACACCGGTGTCAGTGTGGATGTGGCGTGTATTCCTCGGGCTCATCCAATAATATTTTATGCAAATATGTTCCCAAAACCAAGCAAAACCCACACAGTTTCCCTTATTATGGTAAACAGGAGTAAGTTTGCAGTTCTATTTTAACGAGAACTAATTATAGAGCGTCAGACGTGCCCACTTAAGGACAGCAATACATCCATGGTGCGAACTGGGCCGTCCCTTTTGTTCCGCAACGTAAACTTGTTGGAAATTTGACAGTTTTACGGTATATAAAGGCGGTAATGGATGAGAGGGTGTTTAGCGATAATTAGCGAGAAACGCTGCGTGCATAAATCATACTAGCAGCCTTTGTTCGAGGACTCGCGAGGTGCGTGGAATACTTCCACTGAAGACGTCTGCGCGTGAACTTGAGTCTGTGATAAATTGTGTAATCAAACATAATACTTTGGAGCGGTTTATTTAAGCAGCAATGACGGTATACGTACTTTAGAATTTCTGTCTATCTTTACCAATATTTTGCCAAATTTACACCACAATAGTACGGTAGAAAAACCCATATTCTACCACGGAAAGACTTATCGCAAAAGAATAATAATACATCCATAATATTTCCAAAGATATATAACCTTTTCATTTTCTATATCATGTAATAAATGAGAGAGCGCAAATAATATAAAATAATGAGAGAGCGAGAAATTATCTTAACAACTTCTGGTGCGTTTACCAAAAATGTATATTTTCAATTTCAGTAGATAAATGGAATCAATATGTCCGTGGCAGATGCTTTAGTTTACATAAATTACATCACTATTTACGTCGAAAAGTTGTCCATATACGGTTAAAGTGCACTCCCTTGTTTCAACTCAATCTCATAAGCGAACTGTCTCAAAATATTTAAAAAATACTATCTTCGTTTGTGAGTTACGCTCACTAAACTAGACAGGTTTTGACTTAAAAGTTCGCAGAATAATTTATTTACGAAGGTGGAGAATCATGAGAGCTGTTTTATTAAATTACTTTGCAGGTTGAAGATTTTTGAAAACAAAATAGAGCTAAAATATTTGAGTCTTTGCTAACCTACTTCTATCTTTACTTGTTTTGTGTCACTATCGATCTGTAATATTTGAATGAATTTTTTATAGCATTTATTATGCTAACTGTTAGTTCGAAAAACATTTGAAAAAATGAAATGCTCAAGTGAGACTCGAACTCACGACCTTTCGCTTACAGGGCGACTGCTCTGCCAACAAAGACAAAGAAAGACAAGCGAAAGGTCGTGAGTTCGAGTCTCACTTGAGCATTTCATTTTTTCCAATGTTTTTCGATCTGTAATATGTTTAAATAAAATATTTATAAACTGATCCGTCGTCTATTTGCGTAATATAATGTTCTGACGACTACCGTGTACCTTATCATTATGAATTTTAACCTAAAACTATTTGTTTTTCAAACAAATTTCCAGTGCAGTCTACTGTATGGACCACATTTCTACGTAATGTACAATGACATGATAGAAAGATCCTTTCATGTTATTGTCACCTACTAGAAATGGTAAACAGCATCTATCCATTATCTTGGTAAAAATCTTAATTCTTAATTATACTCGTATGTTGCACACAAGCACAGAGTTCATACATAAAACATTTTAAGGAACATGTGAAAATGTAAAAACATTTCCTGTTTTAGCCTCATAATATTCAGATCTAATCCTTTAAAAAACTACATTAAACCCGTTTAAAGTTGTTTTAAAAATACGAGGAAGCAGAGATAGGATAAATAAAAGAAGCAGAACATAAAAGTAAATAACTAAAACGTAATCCCAAAGACTTAGGTAAAAAATCTGCTGCGCTTTTAAAAATGCAAGCTTTGATTGGCATACAAGTTTGTACGTGCCGTTTGGAAGGCTTCGTTGGCCATCGTTCACCGCGCCTCTGGGTCGCACGTCCGAGAGACCGATGTGGCTAATCCATCAAACTTTGTGATGGGCTATAACTATGTTTGTTACGTTAATTTTTTCCCATAAACGGTAAGTTGTAGCTACTCTTCAAATCCTGATTTTTATTTAATGTATAAAATTGATTCACGTTTTGGGATAAAAGTAACTTTTAAGCGGTGATAATTAATGTAGTTCTCTTGTGCAATAGTAAGGAAATTTAATTTTTGCCAGAATTTGTATAGTATATAACTAGTATAGTTTTTTTTTAAATGACCTATACTAGTGAATATCGGTGGACCCGGGCTCCGACGTGATGGCTCCAACGTAAAGGCAGTGAGATGGAACGATCATAATATGATGATAATGAGTTATGAATATTTAGTGAATAACGTCACTCATTTCTAGCTTGTACGAAAGCAAATTAGCATTAAGCAAGGACAATTGTAATTTAAAATCAATGTAGAATTTCATCAACAAAGAATTTTATAAAATAAATCCAATCAATTTAAATAAATGTTTACAAACATTTCATAGCACGTTTAGTTCAAAAACGGTTTTGTAATCCGACTATGTACGATCCAATTTCCCACTCAAGTTGTTACGTGATGTTCATATTGTGAATACAAAACTAAATTTTACCATATGTTCCTATTGTGCACAACAAAGAAAAACATATTCGAGGTTAGGCGACATTATTCCGTAACAGTGCCTTTTCAGATGTTCTGAGTTCGCCTGGAAGGAGTTCTTTCTCGTCTCGTTTTACTGGTAGAATGAACAAGATATTTTTCTTAATAAAACGGTTTAACTTCGCTTATTTTGAGCATTATTTTAGGGTGTTTTACAGCCGGTAGTACATGTAATATTTTTTTGTATGTTCTACGTTCTTCTTAAAGACAATCTCTGGCTACTATGAACTTGCGTTATGTCACGCTATACAGAGATGAAAATCTCGTACTACAAAGTTTTTGCTACTTTATCATTTCCATGGAAGTCGATTTCAATCCATATTTTTTATTTCCGGTTAAGTGGTCTTAAGTATTAGATAAATGCCCATCGATTGTGTCGTCCTTGAAGGAATTGTTTGCAGGATGATGTTATATAACTACTAGCACATCTATGTGCTTATAACGAAAACAATTGTCCTATCCCCTTTCTAAAAGTTCAAAACATTTTGTTTTCATTTTCTTCACGACAAACAGTTTGAGTTAATAAGGTGACACCCCTAAAAAGAAAAGGTGTTCATAGACTAAAAGAAAAACAAACCCGTAGGTATTACATAACACATGTTTGTTACTTTAGTAGAAACTACTTTGTGTATTTCTGTGTCTAAGAACTCAGAAAATCTAAGCGGTATTTGTCCTTGTGCGCTGTTTTTCTCTTAGTTTTGCGTACAACGTTCGCACTTAGGGGGATATTACTTACTCGCCTTCATTGCACGACCTATTATATTTTTCTTTTCTGTTCCTATTGGATTTGGGGTACAAAAACAGTTATTAGGTTTCCTTCTTACACAAGACACGATAAATACGTAGCAACAAAAATAAATGCCTATTGTAAATGACAAATTCTTAATTAAATGTGTGCCCAACCAAAATCTTTAGGGCCCAAGTTAACCTTGCCTGAAAGCTGGTTTATCTACTGACTGACGGACGAGGCTCTGACGTAGGCATTCCTCTCCAAGTTGAGGGTGCCGAAAGTCACCAACATAAAAAAAAAACTAAAGGTAAAGAAGCAACAAACGGTAACATTCAGTTTCATTCACCCAGCCATTTTAAGAAACAAGTTTAATAAATTGATATGACAGCCATCTTGAAGTTCATTAGAAAATTTGAAATCTATTGTCTGTGCTATCAACGAGTTTGATCAGAAAATCAAAAGTTAATCTGGGAGCATATTAAACGAGCGCCGCGCTGAGCATTTAGGTAATAAGAGCTTAATGGCCACGGGTGATTGCACGCCTTAGGATATGATTGTGAACTCTCAAAGGAATTCTCCAAGACTGTTTTTTGATTGGATAATGATGATATTAAATTTTCAGTCGGGAACGCTTTAGCAAGATTTCCTCTCATCTATATTTCCATAATATTCTTCTATCAGTAGGATATAGTGAAATTAATGCTCTATACTTCTTGTGGGAACCATCAGAATATGTAACAGTGGTATTTTTGCTGTCATATATTATTATGGGTTTTTTTCCGTGTGGAAATCCCCTCGGCTCGGACACCCCCCACCGGAGCCGGAAGGGGAAATTATGTCAGACTCGAACCGATTAAAACCGCACGCCGACTGAAGGTCGTGGTGCTAGGCCGGAGGTGAGGTTGTCTTTGACATATCCCTCGCACCCCGGCTGACCCAGGGCCATCCCTTACGGTCTGGCCCTCCTCGGGAGGGCGGACGTCGGTGTATTGTGATAGTACTCGCCTGATCTTGAACAAATTCACCCTTATTGAACATAATTTATAATTAATACGCATGACATTTTTAAATAATTATGAGGTAGATAGAGTTTTGATTCATAATCATTTAAACCTTCAATCTATGAGTGAGTGTATATAAACTAACATTAACATTTACCCATAAAATAACTTATCGAATTTGAAACTATACGCATAAAATATTTATTATATTAAATCGGTTGTGTAAATCGTAACTATGTACATTATTTCCATTGAACCTTGAACAAAATATTAAAATGAAGTCATAAACATAAAATTAAATTCAAAGGTCTAGTGACAGGGTTGGTGTGAATCTCCGTGTCAAGTCAAGTAAATATAAGCTTCCTTTATCTTCATCAAATACGCATACTAAAGCAAACCCAACCCTAAAATGCTCCTCGGACTTTACCCGACGGCTTCCAGTTTGATGTGTTTCCACGTCATAAAGAAGCGGTTAACCCATTCAAAACCGACCGTAAAACCTTTTGACAAACTTTACGCAGTATGACTTCGTTAGATAACTGAACTATTTCTATCAATAGTCCAGAACATTCGAAATTCATTCACTATGAACATTGACGTAAAATAAGTATGACAGAGATACCCAATCTGAACCCAAAAATATTCGAAGAAAGTGAAGGTGTCAGAATATTGGCTTACGAATAAAGACAAGGAGTTTCACGAGTATCGAGTTAAATATAATAACCAAGTTTAGTTCGATTTGATCGCAAATATTAATAAGTTTGCTATAATTATTAATAGCTCGAGACCTCTTTTATTCATGACTAGCTTTTGCCCGCAGCTCCGCCCGCGTGGATGTCGGTTCCCGGCAATTATTCCAATTTTTCTCACCTTTGAAACCTGTCCTAGACCTCCACGAACATTTTAAGACCAAGTTAAAATAAATCCGTTCATCCGTTCTCGAGTTTTAGCAAGACTAACGAACAGCAATTGATTTTTATATATATATAATTATATATAAGATGCCAACACTGTTTTCCTTCCTACAACATTTATCTTCTTCTAGGTATTATGAAGCTTGACGTAGTTTATTGATCCGATGCACAGTATTTAGGATATTATGAAATAGTTTGTCATAATGAATTGCGTTGTTTGTTACAGTAATAAGTAGAAAATCCAGCAGCGTTGAAGCGCTACGCGATATACTTAAAGTCTGTAGGTACCATTACACGAATATGTAACCCAATAAAACTTGAAGAGATCATAAACGTAATATATCAAGGCTTTATCCATCTCACGAGGTCAGACATGATTAGATACTACGGCAAAGGGCGGTAATAAACACATAATAAACGTAGCACTCTGGTCTCCTCGAGTGTGGAGGGCGGCCAGGGGCGTCCAAAAGAGCCCGGCAAGAAAGCGGACGCCATATGGCACGTGCGTGGAATTCAGAAACGCGCCATTGTGGAGTTCAAGCTGTGATTATTTGTACTTGAGGCTTCTTAATGTGAAACGACAAAAGGGAACTTGAGTAATAGCTGTTTTTTTGGAAGATGACCATAAACACACCGATTTATTCTTTTAGTATAAGAATAAGTAGCTACTTATCCTGTGAAGAAGGTCTGTACTAAACAATGTGCTTAAGTATTATTTACAGTAACTTTTAGACCTATACTATCTATTTATATGTCTATGCTATCTTGCCTGTAGATTAGTGATATAAATATAATTAAAGTGTATACATAATCCTGAATGATACGCAGAGGTGCGACATGCACATTCCGATAATACTAGGCCGGTGCTTGTTGTCAATTTGTCACTTTTTCCCGTACTGCTCATTATCATTGTAATTCAATGATCTCATCCAGAAGCCGTTAAGCCCTGGTCCGCTTCAATATTCAAAAGTCAACTCTTTAGTGTAATATATACCAGTTTATATAAATCTACTTTGAGAATCATTATTTGAATAGGCAAATCGAATTCTGATATGAAATTAGTATAGGGTCGAGATATGACAGGCTAAAGAAATATGCGAATATTTTTCATAGGAGCAAACTATCCCGGGGTAATGACGTCGGAGCCAAGTATGATTTACCGAGGTCCAGCCTTGGCCAAAGGGTTTCTATCTGTATAAATCTTGTTACACACTGTGTAGGTAAGAGTACGTAACAAGGTTTTTGGAATGGATTCTTTCAAGCAAAGATATTTATATTTAATTATGTGTTTTGAGGTTGTTTGGTGCTTTTATTTTTTCTTTCTTTTTACTTATGACTATTTAAATTTCACATCAGCTCGCTTGATGAATAGATATGCATGACGTATGAAGGTGGACTACAGGTTGGATTGGTTGGATATTCTTTGGCGTAAAGAAACTGCTCAGAGTGTTATTAGTTTACTTTTAGACTAAAATAAACACAAGAAACATACAAGAGATACAAATTGCATTGGAAGAAATGCATATGTTGATCATATTGGATGAGAGAAAGAAAGCGAGAGAGGGAGAGTAACAGAGAAAGGCAGTAACTATTCACACTGCCAGAGAGATTCTCTCTCTGCTAATTTTGTCGTAACGACAAGAGCAGTTAAATATCTCTGGATGTTTCTTGGTAAGCATACTTACCGAGCGAGCAAACATGTAGGAATGTACTACATTGCACATTTGAAATACTCTACGACATACTATCCATCTTAAATGGTTTATTCAACTGTGAGTCACATAAATAATTCTCTAAGCAATGGTAATGTTAGTTCCGAGTCCCTGAGTAAGGGATTGGCTGGACTTCAGTTTGTGTTCGGTTAGACTGCCTATTGGTTACGGGCTTAAACTAAAGTGCTATTCGCAAAGCCAAGATCTTGACGTCCCGAAATGTAATTCATAGTGTAGTTTGAACATCTTGCGTAAGACCCTCAACAATGTAGAAACTGATATTACTTTATTAATTTCAATCGAATTCGTGAGAAAAGTTTTTGATTGAAAGAGAAACGGATGAATCGAGTGATCCCGTAGGATGTTCTGTTTTTTCTTTCTGAGGAATGAATCCTAAAAGGTGCTTGTACATAATACACACATTACGCGCCATACCATTTGATGCAATTAGATATGGAGTTACTCACTAGTTTCACGAAACCAGATGCGCAGTTAATTTTACTACACTGTGGCAAAGTCTAAAACTGAATATTAATAAAAAAAATTATCTGTATTGCAAGTTTAATCAATCAACTAGCCAATCGAAGTCCTAGGCTGGACATAATTATATGCCCATAAATACTGAATAGTGAACAATAATTAATTTCAATAGAACATTTAAACAGTTTTACCAACATATAAAATAAAATTCATAGGTATAATTATACCAAAGTATTATATACAAGCTTTTGCCCGCGGCTGCGCCCGCGTGGTTGACGGTTATCGCAACCAAACATAGCCTATATCCTTTCTCATGGTGTGATCTACCCCATACCAAATTTCATCAAAATCAGTGCTGTGGTTTAGGCGTGCAAATGTAACATACAGACAAACAGACAGACAGAGTTACTTTCACATTTATAATATTACAGTCCATCAAATCTAAGAGGTACCGTTTGACGTTTCATATTTTTCAAACCGAAACAACTTTGTTCATACGTACATTATTCAGTTTCGATAACCTTTTTCATAAAACCATGAATTTAGAAAGATTTCATTATTGTATCTAAAAATGTACAATTCTTAATATCTAAATGTAATTGAAAACTTTCAAACAAAGCAAAATAACACATATTTACACAGTAAATAATTTCTAATAGTTATATTCTTGACCTCATTACAAAGTTACGTAGTTAGGTCACTGCACGTAGTGTTGCGACTCTTCGGATACACTTGTATGCAAAAAAATCGTTTACATATACGAAAAATCGAATGTATTATTTACAAATTACACTTGACAACCAAACAAATATTTTTTCATGTGAATGGGATTTATCTCACATATTACGATTACATAACTAAATAGTTATGTAATCGTAAAATATGAGATAAAACCCATTCACCAAAAATACGTATTTATAAATCAAATATATTTGCTTCTTTAAAAAGTTGTCGAAAGCGATTTGTCGATTTTTGATTTTCGCGCCCAAATAAGTCGGGGTTTCTCGCGCTAACGCTGTCGAAATAGTAAATGGAGTCAGGGATAGTGTTTTTTACATTTATTATACTCGTGCCTCGTCCTCGAGATTAGTTTTTGTATATTTATATTTCATAATTACACATTGTAGTAACGCCTAGTGATACCACTTCTGCACTATGGTTTAAAGAGAAAAAAAAAAAAAAAATGAAAACAAAGTGGGTAGTCTGTAACAGCCCCCACTTTGTAGCTCGGTCCACTTTCCTCATTCGCATTATAGTGCTCTTCCACTTCGCACGCATTCAAAATGCCAAAAAGACATAGTGAAAATACCGTCGACATTCTTAAAAAAAAAAAATTAAGAAGACTTGAAAAAGAAATTAAGTGTTTAAAACGGTCATCGCGTAAACGCTTACAGTCAAGCGAAAGTTCGTCGTGTACGACATCGAGGGACTCGACGCCGTCTCCGGATAAACTAGAAGGTTAGTTCAGTGTTATTTACTTATATTGTTAATTTTCGTAAAGCAACCAGATTAGTCTGCGGGACTATTTCGCTGCTTTTTTCGTTTTTATCAGCGTAAAGTACAATGAGTTCGCAATGCAATCAGATTAGTCTGCGGGACTATTTCGCTGCATTCATTTTTCGATCTACCCAGATCAGTCTGCGGGACTGTTTCGCTGTACGATCGTAATGTGCACACAGGTCAATCTGCGGGATTGTTCCGACGCACAAAATTCGTTATGTTCAGAATAGTCTGCGGGACTATATCGCCCTTAACGAATTCGTATCGGTCTTGTTATAGACCGTGATATTTTCGAGCCCACGTCACCTACGACGTACGCTAACGGCACCGCTAGTGCCGCCGCCGCAGGCAGCTCCGCGTCGCACCGCCAGCCCCCGACTTGCCACCCGTCGCTGACACGCCGTTCGTCCGCGCCGCATCGCCGCCCGCGCCGGAGCCCGCCCACGCTGTAACGAGCGAGTACCTTCGCCGACGATGCGCCACCGCCGCCGCAATCTTCTCTAGAAATGGAAGACGCAGAGTTGGACCCTGATATTCACGATATTCTCGTGGCTGACCCGACTGCTGTCCATAAATATGGCACCGATATAAACAAAGACGTGCCCACGCGATTTACTAAGGTTTTAGATACGGAAAATCGAAAGCAGTTGTTGGAAACATATCTCGTACCTGCGAACTGTGCGCATATAGGGGCTCCTCGGTTGAATCTAGAGGTGAAAGCGGCCGTTCCCGACCTCGTAATGCGGAGAGACAAAGCTATAGAAGCTAGACAGTCCGAAATCGCAGCCGCTATTTCATGTCTCGGTCGAGTTACGTCAACTCTTCTCGAAGGAAAAACCAAGAACCACGAGTTGCTAAAACGAGTAATGGACGCGGGGCGCATTATGTGCGATATAGGTACAGTACAGCGAATCTGTATCGAGGAGGAATTTCACGCTGTATTCATTAAAAAAAGACATGAGGGAGCAGTTGTTGAATACCAAGATAGACAACCTTCTCTTCGGGGAAGATCTGCCCGAGACTCTCAGGACGGCAAAAGTCACCCCCTCGCGCCACCCCCCGCCGCCCGCCCCGCAGCCAGCCGACAGCAGGCCAGCTCGTCGCACGGCTCGTCGCAGCCGCCGACGCCCGCGGTTGCCGCCTCCCCTGCATGCCCACCGGTACGTTACGCTGGCAGGCTAGCCTGTTTTTATGACCGATGGTCTCAGATCACCCGGGAGGCCGGGACCGCACGCTTTTATCTTGGGTGCGCGGATATAAAATACAATTTAATAGTCCAGTTTGTCAATAACATTCTCCAGTTACTGAAATGAGATCTGATTCAGAAAAAATACACTATGATGAGGTTATCGGTAAACTATTATCCATAGGTGCTATCTCAGAATGTGAACCCGTTGCAGGTCAATTACTTTCCCGTGTATTTTTGGTACCCAAACCTAATGGTGACATGAGGTTTATCCTTAATCTAAAAGCTATAAACGAGTATATAGACACCCGACATTTTAAGTTAGAAGACCTTCGTACTGTTTTAAAACTTTTAAGATCATGTGGTTTCCTCTCCTCTATATAATTAGATGACATATATTTAGTAGACGGATCTTGTTTTGAGTGTGAGGAAAATGTAAATACCTACCACTTATATCTTATAGCAAGCTCTCGGATTTATTATTAACGAACAAAAAAGTACCTACGTTCCTTCAACATGTTGTCAGTACCTAGGTTACGATATAGACACTCAGGCATGGCAAATAAGAGAAGCGAGAACGTATTTTTGAGGAAATTAAATTATTCACTCGTATAAAAAAATTTACAATCCGAATGTTTGCAAAATTAGTGAGACTTAGTGTCGGCGTGTCCATCCATAGAATACGGATGGCTTTATGTCAAAGAATACGAGCGATGCAAGTATTTGAATTTACGAGGTCACGATGACTATGATCGTCTTAGGACCATACCGGCTTCCTTGTCGGCAGACTTCTATTGGTGGAAAAACGCCATCAATACTTCTGTGCATCGAATTAGAGATGACTTTTTTGCCCTTGAAATTTATTCTGACGCCTCAACAACGGGGTGGGGTCAGTGTTGCCAACTTAGTGGATTTTCCACTAGATCTGGTGGTTTAGGCATGCCTTACAGCGAGATTTTTTTGGTTTTAGTGGCTAGTGGATTTTATAGTGGATTCGATTGTTCCAGTTAGTAGTAACTTACGTAATTTAACCGCTAGTGTGATTCATAAAATGCTCTGTATACGTTATAGTTAACTAGCGGACCCGACAGACTTCGTTCTGTCAAAAAGATTTGCTGTTTTTAGGCATTTCCCGGCACTTATTCGATCACCTATTTTACCGTCTTAGTAGTTAAATTTTGAAAAACGCTGATACAGATGTTCATTTATTTCTTAAAAGACACAGGTTTATGAAATTTAGTGCATCTAGCTCTGAAAATGACGGACTTTCATACAAACTTCCATTCCTTATTTTACCCCTTTAGTAGCAGAATTTCCAAAAATCCTTTCTTAGTGGATGTTTACATTATAAAATGCATCTACTGCCAAAATTTCAAGTTTGTAGCTCCAGCCATTTAGGCTCTGCATTGATGAATCAGTCAGTCAGACAGTGTTTCCATACAAACGAAATATATTTTTTTTTCAGAAACAAATAAGTAATATTTTGTGTCGCACTGTAATTTTTTAGTGGAATTCTGGTGGTTTGAGAGCCCGACAAAGTTTAGTGGTTTTCTGGTGGTTAATACGGCCTTATTTGGTGGGTTGATAAAAATAAAGTTGGCAACACTGGGTGGGGTGCTCAGTGTGTGGCGGACAGACCGCCAGCGGCCAGTGGTCTCTAACCGATTTTTTTTTTTTTTTTTTTTACATATAAATCATCTCGAACTCTTAGCTGCCTATTTTGCCATAAAAATATTTACAAAAGATTACAGAAATTGTTCAGTATTGTTAAGAGTAGATAACACTACTGCCATGAGCTACATTAACCGAATGGGCAGGGTTCAATTCCCTCATCTCAACAAAGTCACTAGGGACATCTGGCAGTGGTGTGAAGCTCGTCAAATACTCATCACAGCGGCATATATTAAATCATACGATAATTACATAACAGATAAAGAATCCAGACGATCCCATCCACACGTAGAGTGGGAATTGTCTCCAGCAGGTTTCATACTTATAACTGACTTATTTGGTAATCCTCAGGTTGATCTTTTTGCTAGCCGGCTTAATAATAAATGCGATAAGTACATCTCTTGGCACCGTGACCCAACTCTTTTGGGCGTTTGTCATAGATGCATTCACTATAAGTTGGCCAGACACTTATTTCTATGCATTCCCCCCAGTAGCGGTCATATTAAAAGTTTTAAGAAAAATTATTACTGATAAGGCAGAGGGTAGGTATCATGGTAGTACCAGACTGACCGTCACAACCATGGTACCCCTTGTTTACCCGATTAGTGAAACCCTCCATAATTTCGTTAATTAGTAGCCATCTCGTATTTCCACATTGCAGCAGCGGGAACATTCACTCCAACATTACCCTGGTGGGTGCAGTATTGTCCGGACGGCATTACTGCGTAGAAATACACCCGCAGCAGCTATAGACATCATGCTGTCATCCCTGTCCAATAACATCATGAAAAGTACGAAGGCTGTTTCAAAAAATGGTTTACATATTGTACTGAAAATAATATTGATATGTTTCAACTATTCATTCCAGTAATTATTGAATTTCTCACAGTTGTGTTGAATAATGGCAGTCGCAATCTCTTTATTAGTAGGACCAGTAGCTCAAGATGACTCACGAGATTTTTTAAAGGAGTGTATAGACTCCGGCCTCCCTTACCGCGCTATAATATAACATAGGATACAAGTATACTCTTAGATTACTTAAGTTCATTAAATCCAAATGAAGGGTTGTCTTTTGAACAATTGTCTATGAAATGTGCAACTTTTCTCGCTATTATAACAGCGCATCGGGTACAGACCCTCTCAAAAATTTGTATTCTTAATATAATTATATCGTCAGATCAAATAATCATTAAAATACCCGAACTTATTAAAACTTCTAAATTAGGTAATCCTCAACCTACGTTATACTTACCGTACTTTAAAGAACGTGTATCAATCTGACCTGCTAATACCTTGTTGACTTATATTGATAAATCAAAAGAGTTTAGAAAGAGTGATCAATTTTATTGTTTATTGGAATAAGAAAACCTCATAACCGTGTGACATCACAAACTATAAGCCAGTGGTTTAAAACCACACTCAAAGATAGTGCAATTGACGTGTCAGTGTTTTCAGCCCACAGCACACGTCATGCTGCAACATCAAAAGCAAATAAGCAGGGTATCAACCTAGACTTAATTTTTAAGATCGCGGGATGGACAGGTAATTCCACTACCTTTGCTCGCTATTATAACAGACCTATTACTACTGGCAATGATGATTTCACAGCTTTTGCTTGAACGATTTGTTCGTCTGAAAGAAATACTTAATTTAGTAACAATTGTTATTTTTCATAATTATAAGATAAATCGTTATTAAATCAAAAGTTTAATTAAGATATTGAAGTAATAATTAAGTTGTAATTGTGTTACCTAAATAAACATACTTACTCCAATCATTAAGTGATTTTAATGAAATTATTTTCCACAAAATCAGGCATGATATTTTCGGCTGCTCTCAACGTCTACAATGTGTAATTATGAAATATAAATATACAAAAACTAATCTCGAGGACGAGGCACGAGTATAATTTATGATTAAACGAACTTACCTGTACGTGAAGTTCAATCATAATTATACGAAGTGCCTCGTCCGAAGAGATTAGTATGTAAAACCCTCCCACCCTTTTAGTTGTTTTCAGTAAACAACTCCCAATGGCAACGAAAATATCATTTTCATCTATCTCTAAACTAAATGAGGAAAGTGGACCGAGCTACAAAGTGGGGGCTGTTACAGACTACCCACTTTGTTTTCATTTTTTTTTTTTTTTTTTCTCTTTAAACCATAGTGCAGAAGTGGTATCACTAGGCGTTACTACAATGTGTAATTATGAAATATAAATATACAAAAACTAATCTCTTCGGACGAGGCACTTCGTATAATTATGATTGAACTTCACGTACAGGTAAGTTCGTTTAATCATAAATTTTTGTGTATGATAGTATGGGTTTGCATATTACAGAGAAATAAACAAATTTTTAACAAGCACATCCATTGATTTTACAATTACAATTTTTTCTTCTAAGTCTTATTTCTACGTCTAAAACTAATAAAAATAAGGTATGTAGAACCCATTCACAAAAATGTTGTTGCCTGATGTTATAAATTAACGACGTTACTGCGCGACCGCATAATGCACTGAATACACAGATACCCTAAAATAAATTAATTTAATTATTTTTAGGTCAATAGGCAAAATCGCAGGTGTCCAAGTCTCTACAATTTTTTTTTTCTGGCAACACTGCCAACTACAAGCGCACGCGGTCCGCTCGGTCGGTTCGGCGTCAGCAGTCTCTCGCCATCTTGGAAGCTGACTGTGCGCGTACTTGCTTTCTCGTTTGTGTTTTACAATTTGTGACTTGGCTATTACTTTTCTGGACTGATCATTCTTTATCCGTTTACCTTGGCAATATTTATACTGGACTCCGAACTAAGCAAGTGTTTATTAATAATGTCGAAAAGAGGACGTACTTTGAACAGCCAGGCTCGTGAATTGGTGGTGAAATTACACGAGTATTTTGAGCGTGAATCTCAAAATGGTGGAATTCTACTGCCAGTTACACAAGTTCGGGATCGCGTCGGTGAAGCTCTCGGTATTGGTAGCCGCACCGTTGGCAAAATATTAAGTGAAAAATATGGGCCTTCGGGGAGTGACAGTAACGTACTTCACACACCGAAAAAACGAAAAAGAAATAAACCTGTGACAGGCATCGATGAATTCGATAGTCATGCTATTAGAAACCATATATACGGGTATTTTACAAGAGGCGAATTTCCAACATTGGCAAAGTTATGTGCAACTTTAAAAGATGCCGGGCTGTATAAGGGAAGCATAGAGTCGTTGAGAACGGTAATAACAGGAATTGGCTTCAGATACAAAAAAGTTGACAAACGAAAAATTGTTATGGAGCGACATGACATAATTATGCAGCGACTAACATTCCTGCGCGAAGTTAAACAAATTATAAACTGGGATAATGTAATATTTTTGGACGAAACTTGGCTAAATTCCAACCATTCTGTGCCGAAAACATGGACTGATGATTCTGAAGCTTCGTGCTCGAAGGTGCCGATAGGAAAAGGTGGACGCCTCATAATATGCCATGCTGGGTCAGCGTCTACAGGCTTCGTGGAAAACTCTTTATTAGCTTTCCAATCCAAAAGCACTAAAGAGTATCATGAAGAAATGGACGCAGTAAGGTTCCGAGAGTGGTTCTTAAATTTATTACAGAATATCCCTCCTAACAGCACAATTATAATGGATAATGCCCCATACCACTCTGTGCAAATTGATAAAGCACCTACGTCAGCCAATAAGAAAGCAGATTTGGTGGCATGGCTGCAAAGAAAAGGAGTGGATGCCGACATGTCACTATTAAAAGCTGAATTATTACAGTTAGTGAAATTGCATAAACCACCAAAACCGACATATGTAATTGACCAATTGGCCGAAGAGCACGGGCACAAAGTCATACGACTTCCTCCGTACCATTGCCAATATAATGCCATTGAACTGATTTGGGCCCAAGTTAAAGGTAATATTTTATAATATTATAATAATAACACGAGTACTTCTAACATTTATAATTTAAAAAATGGTTTTCGTCTGCTATCAAATAGTTACATTATTGTTTTACAGGTTATGCAGCAAGACACAACACAAAACCACCCTTCAGTGTCAAGAAAATGGAAGGTTTATTAAAGGAAGCATGTGCCCAAGTTACACAGGAAGATTGGAGTAAAGTAGTACAAAAAACAAAGAAAATAATAATGGACGACTTCGAAAGAGACGTACACTTTGATAATGTAATGGACAATCAACTGGTCATTAATTTAAATGACGATGATGACGAAGACGACGATACTAGTACTAGTAGTGAATAAAAAAATATCCTAAACATTTCTTTTATTTAATTATAACAATTGATTTCTTAAAATTCGGATATTATAGTAATCGATCTCTTAAAGTTCGGATATTATAGTAATCGATTTTTTCATCCCATCCCTATCATTCAATTGTCAGAACTGTCAAACGGTACTTCTTAGATTTGACGGACTGTAGTATGGAGTATGGATATTCGAATTGAATACTAATGATGTCCGAGTTGTTATTCGATTTCTAAAGTCATTGGCATTATATCAAAACATCAAGACATTTTTTTTCCTTTTACGATAATCGCACCCCAGCTATTTCAATATTTTACAGCACATTTTTCCCATGTTATACCCTTGAATATTACCATAATTCATAGTAAAAATATAAGTCATTATTGCCGGTGTAGTGGGTATATATCAGTTTATTTTGGGTGGCTCGGCCGTCGTTTTATTGGCAACGTTATGGCTTATGGACATTTTCGGCTCCAAAGTTACGTCACGATGTACTCGCGGGTGATATTGAGCATCGAGTAGGATGACCATGTGGGAAAATGTTCAAAGATAATGAATAGATAGTGACTACGTTCTTTGTCGGCAATGATCATAAAAAAATAAAAAATGTAGTAGTTCATTGTACATTATGGCAGAAGTACCTATGTGAAGTTGGTGATTACAAATAATATATTTTTAAGTAATTTTAAAAGTTTGATTTCGTGTCATTATAAATATGCCTAATTGCGGTGAAATTAGAGCCACTTTATGAGCCAAGTGCATCGAAAAACTAATTATTTTACCGAGTCCATTAAATTACGAATGGTAAAAGAGCAGTAAAAGTTGCGTCTGTGCTTATTTTAACGTTTTTTTATTTATTTTTAATCATTCACTCCATTTATAACAGTAAGTTAAGTGACAATTACAAATTATGACGTCACAATTGTTTATTTCATACAAACTTCCATTATAATTTAACACTTAGTAAAAATATCTAATTAGACGAGACAGCCAAATACCTAATTATACCAACATCCCAATACATCGTGCTTAAAACATCCTCCTTTTTTTAACTCGGTTAACCAACTGTAGTTGAGTTGCAAGAGGCTGAACAATAGAATTTCACTGAAGTGCAGTTTGTTTAAGGTATTGTTCTTACCTCAGAGCCAGGAGATAAAAACTCGCAGTCACTCTTTTGAATCGCCGCTTTACAATGTGTTCACAAGTCATACTAAGTGCCTTTACGGAGACATAAACGGCCCAATAGAGGATGGTCCTTTGCTCAGTTTTTGAGCAGTATGATTTTCTGTACCTCTAGCACGAAAAACTATCGTAATGGTATTGTGAGGACGAAGTATTGCGATTTGCCGCCTGCCTACTGTGCAACTGTGTGTGTGTATGTATGTGTGTGTGTGTGTGTGTGTGTGGAGCAGCTGGCCAATCGCAATGCTCCGTTCTCTTAATACGTTAATATCTTGAACGTATTAAGAGAACGGACTACTATAGATACTACGATAGTTTTTCGTGCTAGGGTACAGAGCGAGAGCTATTATTCGTAATGGTTTTGGATGATACTTAAGTCTCTTAATCCTATGGTGAATTAGGCTGATTATTGAGAGAAACGGTCGCTCATACATGCATAGAATTTGAACTAGATTGTAACCAGTAGCCGACGAATTTTGATTGTGTTGATTAGTCAATATTCTAAACAGCAACATTCATAAATATTTATAAAATATATAAAAAAACATGCATAAAATATATGAAATGCAGATGCGTGATAAAAATCCACTTTAGTATATACTCAGTAAATTCAAACGTAAACATGAAAGCGATAAAGATCACCGAAAAGGTGGTTACCCCAGCGACATGTCGCGGAGTAGGCCAGGGGAATAATATATGAGAAAAAATATACACTCTCACTATAACTTCATGCAGTATACGGTCCGTGGCAGCGTTTATGTTCCGCGGATGATGAGCCTGTATGTTTTATACGTAGACGGCTCGTTACTTTGTCGCTGTACCTACTACATAACATAGTATATAGTGTGTATACCGAATGGGGTGTTCTAGCCCTTGATGTGAAACAATTTTGTGTTTGTATTTGACTTGATACTGTCGAATGTTTACGCGGCGCTCGGTGAATGATGGTAAAAATCGACTTATCTTCGTTGGCAACTTATATAATATATGAAATAAATTACAATAGAATTAATTAAAAATATGTTTAATAGTGCATCAATATACTTCATGTAGATGACTCTATTCTTTTATCATAGTTTATTTTGTTCCTAAGTCGTTGATTTTTTTAGATTATCTGCAGTTGTTATATCTTTGTAATGTCCAGATAGAGAGCCAGTTAGACTCCACAATTTAGTTTTGCTCGCTCCTCGCGTGTTAACATGTTTTAAACTGGCATCATTTACGGACCAAATTGCTACAAGTGGCAAGTTGTACTTAAAGATCTCTTTTAATAACGATATAAAAATAAGTTATCTAACATTATGCCTTGTAGATGAAAAGGATAAAACAGTTGATTAAAACAGCATGTTTTCAAAGAGTTGTTTTACCAACTTTTGTAAGTAGTGGCAAGACAACGAAATAAAGGAAAATATTTTGTAGAAACTTTCACGTATAATATTGTGAATCTTGTTATGTATAATAGGTTTTTGTTACTTGTTTCGACTAATAATGGCTCGCTATTAGCCAGAACGGTTGTACGTAGTAATTTGAAACAATTCCTAAACAAAAGTTAGACTTTTTCAGTTTTTTCCGACATTGTTTTATTTTTGAACTGTGATATCTTTTTATGTATTATATTGATAGCAATATTTATTGTTAAATTATATAAAAAACGAACATGTTATATTTAAAATACCACGATGTATGGAATCGCATGTAAAGAAATACACTATGAGGACTACATGCAAAATGATGTTCAGTGCTTTAATAAGCAGCGTACCTACATGTTTTCACAATACATTAGATATGAAAATGTTGAAATAAAAACATATTTCTAAAAAAATAATTTTGCTAACTTTTTCTTAGATTATGTAGGAGGCACCTACTTAATTGTAAAAAATAACATATTCCAAAAATGTATGTTGTTATAAAAATATTTTCATAATGTTGTCGTCAAATTACATGAATTCACGTATATAAATCAGTATTATTTTTTATTTTGTGATGAATATAATTATTTCGCTGAGCATTTTTATACTGATGTTTATACGTTTAATCAAGCCATACTCAGAGCTTACTAGGTCACTGATACTGATCAATACCATCCGCAAAAACAGAATTATAGCCCAACAAATACAAAACATACGCTCCTCGTCAGCTTCAGCCACTCCAATTCAATCCGTAATCACATAAAACCAAGCCGGCTCTAGATATAGCTGCCATGTTTCTCAATCACATAAGATAGGCTTTTATTAAACTTATAAGCCTCCAAATTTATTCCGCGCCGCGAACTCACACGATTATAACGGAATGAGGAGATCTCAAGTCTAATGATACAAAGTCTTTGTAAGGAGGGGTTTAGTTGAGCTGACATGATGCAACCAAAGTCGCTCGTGGTGCCATCTGTGCGGGTGAGTGATGTGGGGTACTTAGGCGGGAGTGGGAGGGATGAATGGAAACTCCAGTGACCGGGACAGCGCAATACTGACGGATGTACCTACTTTGATATTAGAATTTCAGGGAATATTTATGGTTCGATTTTAATTTGCCATTTTAGTTAAGTTCCGATAAATGTGAACCTGTTGATACGGGGCCCTACGGGGTCAAGGATGAAGAAAACGATTGGTACGAGATCTACAACTTTAATCCGTAGGTCCTGCTATAACAATAATAAAACTACTCTAAGACAAGGTCGAGTGTCGGTTCGGGTACAAGGTCACGTCACTATAAACGGCAGGCTGAGTAATGCACTCAACTTGGGGTTCCGGGCTGGTCCCGTGCGAGTGTGACGTTGTCTTCCCCTCAAGGTCACCAGGCTTCGCAGCTGCAAGTTCGATCCGCGGGGTCGTCGCCAAGGCCGTCTTCCAGACGGTACGGAGCGGGCAGGCAACCTCAGCTGGTTCGGAGGCGGGCCGGTACGGTGCGGTGAAGCTATTCCAGCCGGTATACAGTTGGACCGGTATTCCAGCCGGTACCAAGTTCTGGGGAGACAACCACACGATTAGGCACTGGTGCGTGAATCCAATGCACAGCGCCGGGCCCCAACGTATAATTTTCTACATGGGCCCTAAGGTCGGCGGCGCTGTACAATGGTAGGTACACATAACACAAATTACACAATAAACAAAGAAATAAAACTGGATTGTTCCGGAATTAATAATCGTAAGTACGTCTGTAACCCCGTTAACCACGGTTCAATCAACCATAAATAAATGGTTCAGTAATAATTAAACTATAATACATATATATGCTGAACCGTGGATTTAAAACGAGATTAAAATTCGACAATTTACATATTTTCAAAATGTGGGTATCCATAGAAAATTATGGCGAGATATCACCGTGTTGATTTTTCTCTTAGAATATGAACAATCAAACATTACAACTAATTGAATAGTTCTTAAGCAATTACTATATTCGGCTGTCTGTCGACATGTATACTCGCGACATATATTATGGACACACTTCATACAATAACTTTCTTACAACATTTTAACGATTACGATGTTAATCACAGTTTACTTTAAATTTAATTTAATTACATTTACACAAAGGATAAACTACAGCTAGGTAACTACCGAACTCCCGACCGCAGGTAGGCAGGTACTAAAAATGAGCTATCATCACGCTTAGCTCCTAGGGGCTAAGCAGGAATGTTACACGCGAATGAAGATGTGATTTTACTTTATTATTTACGTGACTATCGTTTAATACTCGCGCACTGTTTATTAAGGACACTAGACTTACCCCTTATATTGGGAACAGCTATTAATGTTAGACTAGTAGACTACACTAATACTATACAATATTAATAGTAACTGGCAGAATCTAGACTATATGTTATCTAGGTTTTAAGATTGACGTTCACGTTCAGATTATTACGTTCCGCCGTGAAGTCTCGCGATAGAATGAGGTCTGCCGTCTGCCTCGGCGCGAGCGCGGGGCGTGTTTTTTTTCTTGTTGTCGATTAGTGTTGTGCTCGATCGATTCTCCGTTTGACGGAATGCGCTGATTGGTTATCAATGCGTGTGACTCATTTTATATGCGCGTTAGCACGATGCATTACCTTAAAAGGTAATGACCGCGTTCACCACCCAGTGATGGGGGTACGCGCCGCAATCGCGAGCTACCGGTATTTACCGTTTATTACTGCTATGTTCAAATGTTTTCATTTTTTATTACCGGAACCAGTGTTCACGTAACAATACCCGACGAACTGGGAGAAGGATTTTTACTGGGGGAACAGTGAAAATCCGCCTGAAACAAACCCTCTGGAACGAGGTCATTGGCTTCAATGCAAGCAAAACCCTTTCATACAACCATACAGAAACACAGACACACCACCTAATGAAACAAATAAATAAATAAAAAAAAAAAAAAAAAAAAAAAAAACACACCACCTAACATACACCTATCACACCAAGTCTTCCTCCCGCGGAGGTAGGAAGACGAACCACACATACCTTGTCCGGCCCTATCCAACCTGATGGGACGTACCACTTGCGATTGAGGTGTTACGTTTGGCGCCAGCTTTCCTCGACGGTACATTGTAAACCACTTGAAGCTAACCTACCGGCAACAGAGTCACTAACCGCTCTGACGTGCTATAGAACCCAGGGAGAACATAAGTCTCCCTCAGATAAAAAAAAGACTTCACACTAAGGAAGCTTTTATACACAGTGAAGGCTTATTTTTAACCCAGCGGTTACCTCAAGCGTAGGTTGACAATGCTAAGTATGAGACCACTAAAACGGTGTCAAAATGATTAATTTTGAACTGAAATCAACTAAATTAACAAGATTATTTAATATATAAACTACATAAAACAATATATGCACGAGATGATCGGTGCTTACGGGCTTACCCTAAGTGCGTAGTTAATCTGGATCATCAATTCCTACAGACCGCATAACGACTGCAACAGGAATGACGGTGGTCTACAACCCAGCTCGAGTTTTGCACTAAACTCTACCACATGTCTTTTTATTACCTAACTTACTATTCAGATAGTAGAAATAAAAATAACAAAACGTAGTTGTGCTTCCCGCCAACCACTGAACGTTCACCTAGGTATACCTTTCCACGTAGCTCCTAGCTAACCTAAGGCATCGGATATAAACTACGGTACTTGGCAACGAACAATGGGGAAAGCCGGATGGTTGGAACAACGAGACTAAACATAGTACAAACGTAGTTACCCTACAATAAAAATAAAAAATAAAAATAAAAATTTACAAAATATGAGGATGTCATTTCGTCCTTTACGTAAACGTACTTTTACTTTACGGTCCGTCATGCTTCTAAATTAAGCTTCAGTGAGCTACATAATCAATAAAAATCTACTCGAAGTAGCTGAGTTGGGAGAGGTCCCTCCTCGATAACTAACATACTAAAATTCGTTATTTACATAATATTCGATAGTTAAAATACAATTATCTCAATACCTGGTCGCGAGTTCGGCAATCAAGGTAGTATAATATTAAACTAATTCCTGTATGGGAAGACAAACACAAAATATTTGGGTACCCTCCCTTGTGCTCGGGGACTCTAAAAGAAAAAAAAAAAAAGAAAAAAATTTGGAAGGTGGGTTGCTTAAAACCCTTGGTTTTTGGTGGGCTCCTACCACCTGCCTAACCCAACGAGAGGCAACTGGATGCTTTCGAAGTTATTTTTTCTCTCCCGACCCAGTACAGGAGTGAGCACAAAAGTCAGCACCCTTACACACATACAAAGTAGCGCAACCGCTCACAGTAATCGACGTGGACGTATACCCTACAGACACTCTTTTTGTTCGGGCGCCAATGATACGGGGCCCTACGGGGTCAAGGATGAAGAAAACGATTGGTACGAGATCTACAACTTTAATCCGTAGGTCCTGCTATAACAATAATAAAACTACTCTAAGACAAGGTCGAGTGTCGGTTCGGGTACAAGGTCACGTCACTATAAACGGCAGGCTGAGTAATGCACTCAACTTGGGGTTCCGGGCTGGTCCCGTGCGAGTGTGACGTTGTCTTCCCCTCAAGGTCACCAGGCTTCGCAGCTGCAAGTTCGATCC
The DNA here is from genome assembly GCA_914829495.1 of Eilema sororculum. Taxonomy (NCBI): domain Eukaryota; kingdom Metazoa; phylum Arthropoda; class Insecta; order Lepidoptera; family Erebidae; genus Eilema; species Eilema sororculum. Next base: position 26,786,621 of record OU618537.1, read on the forward strand.
GCGGGGTCGTCGCCAAGGCCGTCTTCCAGACGGTACGGAGCGGGCAGGCAACCTCAGCTGGTTCGGAGGCGGGCCGGTACGGTGCGGTGAAGCTATTCCAGCCGGTATACAGTTGGACCGGTATTCCAGCCGGTACCAAGTTCTGGGGAGACAACCACACGATTAGGCACTGGTGCGTGAATCCAATGCACAGCGCCGGGCCCCAACGTATAATTTTCTACATGGGCCCTAAGGTCGGCGGCGCTGTACAATGGTAGGTACACATAACACAAATTACACAATAAACAAAGAAATAAAACTGGATTGTTCCGGAATTAATAATCGTAAGTACGTCTGTAACCCCGTTAACCACGGTTCAATCAACCATAAATAAATGGTTCAGTAATAATTAAACTATAATACATATATATGCTGAACCCTGGATTTAAAACGAGATTAAAATTCGACAATTTACATATTTTCAAAATGTGGGTATCCATAGAAAATTATGGCGAGATATCACCGTGTTGATTTTTCTCTTAGAATATGAACAATCAAACATTACAACTAATTGAATAGTTCTTAAGCAATTACTATATTCGGCTGTCTGTCGACATGTATACTCGCGACATATATTATGGACACACTTCATACAATAACTTTCTTACAACATTTTAACGATTACGATGTTAATCACAGTTTACTTTAAATTTAATTTAATTACATTTACACAAAGGATAAACTACAGCTAGGTAACTACCGAACTCCCGACCGCAGGTAGGCAGGTACTAAAAATGAGCTATCATCACGCTTAGCTCCTAGGGGCTAAGCAGGAATGTTACACGCGAATGAAGATGTGATTTTACTTTATTATTTACGTGACTATCGTTTAATACTCGCGCACTGTTTATTAAGGACACTAGACTTACCCCTTATATTGGGAACAGCTATTAATGTTAGACTAGTAGACTACACTAATACTATACAATATTAATAGTAACTGGCAGAATCTAGACTATATGTTATCTAGGTTTTAAGATTGACGTTCACGTTCAGATTATTACGTTCCGCCGTGAAGTCTCGCGATAGAATGAGGTCTGCCGTCTGCCTCGGCGCGAGCGCGGGGCGTGTTTTTTTTCTTGTTGTCGATTAGTGTTGTGCTCGATCGATTCTCCGTTTGACGGAATGCGCTGATTGGTTATCAATGCGTGTGACTCATTTTATATGCGCGTTAGCACGATGCATTACCTTAAAAGGTAATGACCGCGTTCACCACCCAGTGATGGGGGTACGCGCCGCAATCGCGAGCTACCGGTATTTACCGTTTATTACTGCTATGTTCAAATGTTTTCATTTTTTATTACCGGAACCAGTGTTCACGTAACACTGTAGTAGGTATGTCCGCAGGTCCGTCCACGAAGGTGTATCGCGACGTTTTCATCATATCTTCAGTTCTACTTAACCGCTACTTAACCGCTTCTACTTAACTCATTTCAATCAAACTTACGTTCGTAAGATTTTAAGTCTGATTTAGTATGTAATTGTCGTGTAATTCTTTTTCATATCTCCTACTAAGTGAACAGCGAACTTCGTACTGACAATTTTTTTCCACCCGCGTGGCGTCTGATCCCGTTGCCGCTACACCCTCTGCTATATTAAGTGTATATTATACATACAAACCTGTTCTTCCGCTTCAAAATCTGTTCGTAGTTTTGAAGATTTAATAATACGAATGTGCTGTGAATACTTTGTTTTATACTATGTACCTAGTGATGATGATGATGATGTATAGAATATGAAAAGGCATCTGATGAGGTCCTCAAACTGAGTGCCACCACTGTTAACACGGTACATGTTTACGATGGTGACCCTCTTTCCGAGACTTTGCCTTTAGCTTAACATCAGGCGAGGAGAAGTCAAATTAACGTGTCCTGTACCTATAAAAAAAAATAGACACGACCAATTTATAATTTTTGTTACAATATATAGATGGATGGATTTCACGTAAAATTGGCTGTACGTATCCAGATGAAATAAAGCACAACGATAACTTAAAGGCTTTTGTGGTTCTCAAGAACTGTATCCATATTTTAAATGCTGCTAATCAATGTAATTTGAGAGAAATAAATGTATAAAACCGCTGATAACACTAACTAACACGTACCACCGTGTCAAGCGTTAGTAAAATAAATACCAATTTACAAAGTTAAAGATATCCAGAAAGTACCTAATTATACGCGAATTTAGTTAGACTCGTCAGTGGAGGAGCCCAGAGAGGGACTCGCTAAGTAACTTCGTGCCTAACTTTCTGTTTCTAGTTAATACTGTAGTTGACTTCATGTAATTAGTTGATAGCTTTCCTAAAATGAGATAATTAGGTACTACAACCAGTTATGTTTCAGTTCGTGATCATCCTTTAAGGTTCTATCACCAGAGGTATGAAAGTGGTCATTTAATCACTCTCATCACCTCCGCAAAATACCGCGCTAAAATACTGATCCCGTTCTTGCAAACCATAGGACCCTATTCCGGGAATACAACCGTTTATATCAATATGCCAAATATAAACCAAATTGATTGAGGAAATCGTTATTACAGATCTTCTATACAAATAAATACATAAAAAATGTGGGATACAATGTTATACATAAATAATATCCGTGTATGAATATCGTACAGTTCCAAGAATAAACTAACATCACGCACATTAACTTACTGACAGCCCTATGAACACGTCAGAGCCTCCTGCAAACATAACGAGAAACGTCTAAATTCCAATGACACATTAAAATGATACAGCCGAAGAGCTCGCGGCGAAATTTATTAAACATCAGTTACATCACACGCGGTGGCGTTATTATCGTTATTATATTCAAGTTTGTGCTCCACCAGAGTTTTGATAAGAGCCCCCGGGTGCGTGGGGGCGTCGCACGCACCCACGCCCCCACGCCCCGTCTAGCGCCTGAAGTAAGAAGTGTGCTTTGAAATAATTTATATCGGTGAATTGGTTTAGTTTTAGTGTTTAGTTTAGTGCGTAGTTAATTTATGTGTGCGGTGTTGTGTGAGGGATTTTAGGGGTTACTATTGTGTTGTTACTTACATAAAACTCATGGCTTTTCCCCTCTTGAGTAGGCAGCGAGAACAGTCTGTATATCTACGGATCCTTCCACTGCTGTCGCTAAACCTTAGTTGCAAGTTTCTCTTATGTTATTCCTTGGTGTCCTTTTTCAATACATCATTAATTTGAAAACTAAGTGAAAATGGATAAAAATAATAAATGGTTGTTTCTTTAAATGTATGTTGGCTCCGGCCTGGCACTTCAGTCAGCGTGCGGTTTTAGTCGGTTCAAGTCCGATATAACCTCCCCTTCTGGCTCCGGCGGAGCCAGTATCCGTGGGGGCTCGAAACGAAAAAAAAAATTGGTGTCGTTCACTACAGCTTTTTAATATCTGCTCAAACGAATAAGGCAGATATCTATTGTCCGCAACTGAAAACTATGAAGGAAGAACTAGCTGCTAAACAAACCAGATTGGTCAATCGCTCTAGGCCACTGCTGCTTCACGACAACGGAAGACCACACACTGCACAACAAACAACCACTAAGCTAAATGAGCTACTATTGAGATGTCTGCGACATCCACCGCACTCCCCGGACCTTACTCCAACAGATTAACATTTTTTCCGGAATTTGGACTACTTCTTCAACGCTAATGCGGCAGTCCAAACCGCCTTCAAAGAGTTTATTGATTCTCGCCCCCATGGTTTTTTTAGTAAAGGGCTCAACTATCTGTGAGATGGCAAAAGTGCATAGAGAACAACAATGCATAGTTTGATTAATTTAATAAATTTTACAAAAAACATTACCTTATATTCCTCCCGTACAAAACGTTAACTTTATAACATACGAGTATAAGGACCTAATATTTATCAACTTCAATAACTGAACATTTCATACGTAATATATAAATAAAATGAAAACGAATTGTTCAAACTTCGATACAATACAATGCTTCTACTCGTATATAATGCTACAAACAACTTCCATTACTTTTTTTTTTTTTTTTTTTTTTTTTTTTATCGTGCGAAAAATCCCCACGGATACCACCCCCACGGAGCCGGTGGAGGCGGTTATGTCGGACTCGAACCGACTAAAACGCACGCCGTCTTGGGTCCTTGGTTGCCGGAGGTGAGATTGCCAAAAGCATATCTCTCGCACCCCGGCAGACCCAGGACCATCTCTATCGAGATGGCCCCCTTCGGGTTGTGGGGACCCCAGTGTCCCCATCTAGCCCCGGTTACGGGGAGGCGCATTTTGCGCCGCCGCCGCGGCCTGCTTCTGCTAGGGTGACAGGCGGCTCCACCGGTCACCCCCAGGCCAGCGCTCATGGAGGACGGAGGTCGTTCTGCGACCTCCGACGTCCGGTTCGTCTTCGCTCTGCGCGGGCTTCCCGGGCCCGGAGTCTGGTCCGGACCCGACCGGCCGCCTCCTTCTCGAGCATTACTTGCTCGCAGAAGGAGGCGGCCGCACCCCAAGCGTTCGCGCATCGTACCATCGCTGTGAGCAACGTGGCGAGTGTGAGGACTCCCACCCCCAGAGCCGCCACTAGGACCCGCCTCGGCGTGTCCCACGCCGGGCACTCGGTCAGCGTGTGCAGCTCTGTGTCCTCGCTCGCATCACAGTGATGGCACTCGGACGTTGGCTCCTTCCGGATCCGACACAGGTAACTCCCGAAACACCCGTGTCCGGTGATCACCTGCGTCAGCCGGTACGAGAGGCTGCCGTGTGGCCTCTCTAGCCACTCCTCCATGATGGGTCTTACCGCCGCTATTACGGCGTGCCCTGCGCTTGGTCGCCCAAGTCGTAGCTCCCATTCCGCTACCATGTCCCTGTGGAGCTGAGACCTCACGGCCCGAATTTCATCAGGCTCGGGTTCCCGTCCCTGCTCCCGCGCCTCCTTTCGATACCGATATAGCATCGAAAGGGCTCTCGCATCCAGGTTCCACGGTAGGGATCCGGCAAGGAGACTCACCGCCTCGAAGGATATCGTGCGGTACCCCCTAATGGCCCTGCTAGCCATTGCACGCTGCGGCCCACGCAGCAGACGCGCATTGTGGACCGTCAGGGTGTCCGCCCATATTGGGCACCCATATAGGGCCATAGACCGCACGACTCCCGCGTAGAGACAACTTCCATTACTTGTGAATCAGTTCCATTCTTACAAAATTATAATACATGACATTTTTTTCGTGAGCCGTTAATGGGTTGGCGAATTTTAATGCGTTTGGAGTGGCGTCAACCCTTAGCCCTTCGGAATAAATTTGCTCTAGGCGCTTTTTAGACACTCTGCTATAATGTCACGCTAATGTCACGCGCTCGGTAAAAACGATCGCTACGTATTGGAATTTTGTAAAGATATTATGGAAATGTGCCATATGAATTGTTATGATTTGGACAAGTTAGGATTGAGTTATTCTCTGGTCTGGGGGCAAAGATGAGCCTAGCTATCACCCTAGTAGAAGCAGGCCCGAGATAGTAGCAGAATGACACAAGATCCCTCAACGAAGGGAGCCAAGGTCCAATGCCTTGCCCATGGAAGGAATAGGTACTAGGTACAATCAGCATTTTACCCGTAATATTGCTGTATCCGTTGAGATTACCACACACAAAAAATTGTGTATCCGATGAAATCGAATGAAATGATAAGACATTTTTCTTATAAAATGATAAATCTCTAGTGATGTGTATTAGTTGCATTTGGAAATCATGTAAAATAAACATACTAGTTATTCCCTAAGAGGCTACATAGTTCACAAAGAACACGTTCAAGGATTTTATGGAGAATCATAAAGTTTGATAGTCAGTTTCAGCCTTATTTCCTTTTGAAATAATTATTTAAAATAGCATCTGAATTCATGAAGCATTCAAACTTGAAATATCTCTCTCAATTTCAATATTTCTGATGCGAGAGTTCGAGTTATGAAATTTCCAAAATATTGTGTCAAAGCACCCTTTAGATATCATCTTATTATACATCAAAACTCCCACGTCAAAACTTTCGCGTTTCACACGAGCGCGCCTGTTTTATTAAATAACACCATAGATGATGAATTCAAACGTCGCCAATTACAGGTGTGCGTGACTCATGTGACGTCACAGTCGGTTTTCGGCTTTTAGTTCTCGGCTTTCTGCTCTCGGCTTTCGGCATGACGGTAACGTTGGCGTGTCGCGTGAATAAGCCCGCTTTTTATTTTCATCCGTCAATTTATCGAATTTAGTCATAATTTATTTTTGTATCTCGCTGATAATATTTTTTTATTGGTCGTTTGTCAGTTTTGTACAAATTAAGAGTTACATATCGATATTTACACGGTGAGCTAGTTGATGGCAGATTTATGTGATATTTTTATTTTGAAGGTATGACATTCCGGTTTATAAGATGTTTATATATTTTTTGTTGAATTGAATGTTAGAATTCATTCATCTCTTCACTAGAAACGTTATTCATGTAGTTGAATAGTGTAATAGATTGTGGTGTACTTTCTTGACAGTATATTTACGTAGACATTATATTTCGCACGTCTGTATTTAATTTATTGAGCGCACGATTTTATATTTTTGTTGATTTTTTGGTTCAAAAATCCATTTCGTTTAGAATTTACGTTCGATTTTATCTTGGCATCCAAATGTTTTATGTTTATATTTTGCTTTAAGCTCATACATATTAAAAGCGTTTGATGTGTATTTCACGAATGCAATCGTACAACCTCTAGATATTTTATAAGTTTTACCAGCTCCGTCTAGTCTAGACTAATGGATGTATTATTTACAATAATAATAAAATGTACAAATATATATTTTTTTTATGTAAGTACTTAGGTAAAAAAGATATTCTATGGTCTTCACAAAGCTTATATTTTGTTCCTACGTAATTAGAGATGAGTTTATGGCCGTCTGCTAGGCACATTGCCGGAATCAATGTTATTAATATTTTCCTCATAGAAAATCCCAAATTGTCCACCCAGGAACACCAAGTACTTTATAATTGCATTAAAAAATAGAAGATTAACGAGAAATGTAAAATACGAGTATATCGTGTTATACATTTATTTGCAGTATTATGCTAAATCCATAGAATTTATCCACAAAGTATCAAATCATGCATTCTTAGAGATTTTTCATTAAAAAATATCTCAATCAAAGAACTAACGAGTCCAGCACTCATATTCAAATCGCCAGCGATTATTCAAAGTCCGTCCAGCCCACCTGGCACCTGGTGTCCACTTTTAATTCCAATTCCCTTAATTAAACGTTTGAGGTTCAGGAATTAAAGCCTCGGTCCCAAGAACTTCGCTTTCCATAACTTCTTTAATTTTTCCCAGGATTTGCAGTTCCTGTTGAATATTCTAACACCGTTTTTGCAGGTACGAATTAAACTTTTATCGGTTTAAGGCTTCGCCGTTTCTTTTTGTTTTAGTTTTGGTTGTGCAATGTTCGGCTCAGTTGTTCCACTCCATTTGGATATCGATTCAATTGTATTGAAAGGCTTGTGTTTTTAACTTTATTTCTGAATATTTGAAATTTAAAACTTCGTGTATGTTCAATTTATTTCAATTAATGTTTTGTTTCATTAGCACGCTCGTCGCTTATAACAGCATTGTACTTATGATTAGCAGTAGAAACTTTACCAGGTGGTCGTTAAGTCGAGTAAAAAGTTGTTCGAGCCCGATCACAATACTATCTGAAACAACACAACAAAACTAGATTTTGTTGCTTCTATATGCTGCCATAAAACATGCTCATGTGCTTGAAAGGCAATAGAAACTCTGCGAGGCCCTAAGCAATACAGTATACATCACCCCAATGTCGTAATACCTGTTCTCGGATCGTTCTCGAAAAGATCCTTGTTAGAGTCCGCCGTGACCTCTATCAACAAGGTTCCGTTGCGAATCCTAATAAGGCTCTATTTATCACAAGCCTCCTGCGTGAGTCACGGCCGAGGCGCGCATCCGCTTTTTAATACATTTCGTTGAGACTACGGAGAGATAGTGATCTAGTAGAGCATTCGTCTCATGGAATATTCAGGCTTTAATCGCGTGTATCGCTTATATATTTTTCAGTGAACATTTTTTCGGTGTTACTCTAGAGTTACGTATGGATGTTTTGAATGACAAAACCGATAGAAATCGAACATGTTTCAGGCAGGATTATATATATTTTAGTCAAACATTTTGCACTTATTCGTCACGTTTCAAGGCTTCATGCTACTACTAAAAGTCTTTTATAGAAAATCTCTTATCCAGCTTTATGAGTATCTGTAATCTAATCGAATCCAGGTCTTATTCCATGGGAACAATGAAGCATAAAATTGAATTTATAGGTTAACGATTTTTATCTACCCACTATACTTTTGCTAAACAAGCTGCAGAACATTTCAATAACCGGATAGAAATAAGTCAACAAACAATATTCTGAATATAAAATCTTTCTGAATATAAAAATAACATCTACACTTTAGTATCTAAATTAAAGGTCTAATTTGTAAGACAACTGCTGCCATTTCAAAGTAACAAACCATCTATTTGTATAATTTGAGCGTGGAATAAAATTGAAACTTTTATCCGAACAACCTTTACGTACACAGGGGCAACAGGGGCTATATGTAAGGTAGCTGACGGCCGTAACAAATTAACGGATTAATTTTGTTATTTATTGTGGGGCCTTCCGCCGCCGCCACTCGATGTGGAGAGGTGAATTTAATTGTGTGGTCCATTTATTATTGCGGTTTGATGTAGCTTTGTGCGACTTTCGAGTCTTAGTTTAGTGCGGTAATTAACGCTTTATGGTCTCGGGGAACGGATAATTGTGTAAGTTTATTGTATAGTTAAAGCCGTCATTTGAAATTATGATGAGTTGGGGCTCTGCTCGAAATGAAACTGCTCGACAGGGAAAGTATAAACCTACTTGAGATTGCACTCATTTTTCTTATATCACTTAGGTGGCAGACCAGCACACGGCCCACTTGATGGAAAGTGGCCTATGGACGTGTGCAACAGCAGGCGCGTCACACTCGCGTTGCCGACCCTGTAGGAACTTTCTAGTGCCCTTCTTGAACAATTCCACATTGTAGTCGCTTGGAATGTTCCAAGCGACTTCCACAGCTTACAGCGTAGCCGTGGGTGTCATAGCGAACAATTCATCTGAATTCACACCTTGGTACAAGCGCAGTGATGCAAAGTTTCTTAATGTAACTGCAGCCTCTAAGGCCACTTACGGTGCATATTTTTCTTGAAAGAAGACTAGTAACTAAATTTTCTATCCTACCGAACTATACTGAATATTATCTACTCTATCATCTATAGAGTACGAAATGGCAAATGGCATGCAAATTGTCGAAACCGTATAATGAACGGATAATAATACAAATTGCAATCGACTAGGTGGAACATAACACTCGATTGATATCTATAGTTTCACCCTCTAGTACGTTGAACTAAAAACGGTGATTATCGACAAACATATTATGTTTATCACGAATGAGTGTAATATCTGTCATGAGACGATGTCTTGAGTTACACTCGCATATCCAAATATTTCACTTAGAGTAAACGTCAGACGCATTTCTCCAGGATAATCGATCATGATCAGCTCGCACCGCGCCGCCGCCGCCGCCAGGCTACCGAACACATTTGGGATGTAAATAGACCTACTTATCCTGCTTTTTGCCAAATATCCAAACAAATTTATTCAGTGAAAAAACCGGCGTCGATTTAGAACAAAGACGGCGGATGTGTTGGGGCGACGAAATATTATTGCGCTTATATCTCACTTTTGGGGAAGCAGGCGTCAATGGAGCCGTTTGTAATGTGTACCTTTTTCTATTAGGATCACATTTATGGAAATCTGAATTCAAGATTCATTTATATTTCATGAATTAGTAGGTACTATATCCATCTTATAATGTGACTCAGATATTAATTTCATTACCACTCATTTTAAAGTTAAGGTTGAACTAAATTTAGGATAATTTTGTGTTATAAATGTAGACATTTTGTGCTATCAAAACTTATAAACGCAACTTTGTATACAGTATTGTCACCCATGTGACCTTCGTTATGAAAAAAATGGTATTTTTAATACCCTATAATGAATGGTGTCACATTCACAAATACTCACACTTGTATTACAGAATAGATAATTGCCTGTCTCAATGCCTTAAGTGTGTTGAGGCCTATATTTCGTCAGCTATATATTTAGCTGACGTTTTGGTCACAATATTGGCTGTCTTACGAAAACACAGTAGAAAAAGAAACTCCTCTAACCGCACTGAAAAGTCAAAATAAAATTTTTGTATTTATAATAAACTAGCTTTTGCCCACGTCTTTATCCGCGTTAAGTTCGAAATAGAAAGCTTTAGGGCACACTGCTCTTTTTGCCGCGACCCAAATATAGTTTCTTAAAATTTCCGTGAGCCTGGTACTTCATGCCAATGTACCAGGGTCACAGAAATACTGATCCCGTGACCGCAACCCGCAGCAGCCTATATCTTACGATTGTTTGATTGCAATAAAACAAACGTAAGATTTTAAGTCCTATTAAGACCTTTCTAATAAAAAAACCGCATCAAAATCCGTTCCGAAGTTTTTGCGTCCATCGCGAACATTTCCAATTTACAATTATATAATAGCATAGATATTCCAAAGCGGTCATTAACGGCATGTGAGAACAAAATATGGCCGGTTGAACTGATTGAACTAGTTACGGAACAAACTTATGAAATAGGTCACCACGCTCAAGCACACGCTCAACTTCTCATCGAACGTGTTTTGCAGGTATAATATCATATCTGTAGAATTATACACAATAAATTGAACAATAAAATGCCACGGTCACTCCAAGACTAAGTCAGAGACAATGCCATCAAAACATTACCGTTATCTTAACCTAATTATGTAAATTTAGTTCCCTTATAATTTATTCTTACAAATTCGCAACAAAATTTGGCAGAACGATTTTATTTTTCCTTGTGGTTTAAGGCAACAGCAAAGTTATGATAGACAAAGTTGGACATTTCGTGATGAAGCCTGTCCTTTGCCTGTTTACACTCCCTTGCTTTACCGAGTATAAGGTAGTTGTAACAATATTTGTGATGAGTAGATACGCAGGATGTTTTTCAATAGCATAAAATTTTAGTCCTTTTGCAACCAATGTAGGGTGTAGGGTTAGATCGGGTGTAACGACACTCAGGTGTTGTACGCGTCTATTAGCCACGGTAACCGCTTCCCATGAGTTTCCCATATAAATGCATATATGATTGCCAACGAGATCACAGTCGAAGACTTTACAACTGTTAACTTATTCCCTTTAATTGAAAAAAAATACAGACCCAATAATATTGTCACCAACTTTTTTCTACTTCATTTGGTTTAATAAACCAATTAAAGTAACAAGGTCCTTACTATAAAACGCGATTGACTATTTCAAACGTACAATTAGTTTCAGGACTGTCAATAAAATCGACGATACCTACTGCAGCGAGAATACCTACCGTTTTATTTTCACTTTAATCTGTGCTTTAAGATTGAATTCAATTAATTTTATGGTTGAGGCAGATTCAATCTGTGAGTTAAATATTTGATTGAAAATGAAGTCTGTTTTTCAATATTTAAAGCTTTTGAAATGTCAGTGGTACGATTGGTAGCACTTTACGAGATGGTAAAAATATAAAAGGCAATATTTTAAAACGCGTTGGTTCTAACGACGTTTAAAAAAATCTGTATGCATTTAGCTTTAACTACGTTGATATGCATAAATACATATAGAATTGTTTTCATCACATCGTCATATTTTTATCAAATTAGATTATTTTAATTAGAGTAATTGCAATACTTCTATAAGCTTCATAGCAAATTCTTTGTTTTCTACAATATTATGGTAAGATACATTTTTCATTTCAAGAATTATCTTTGAACTTAAACATTGTCGGCGACGAGGTTTTTCCCGCCCCACACATGTCCCGATCTCGTCCCGTGCGATAACCTGTCATGTGTGCCAAGGCCTTTATTCACAATTCTCAGCATCACCTTTGGACAGTGATCGGTTAAAACAGTAATAGGCTCACCCAGAAAATGTTAGCGACTAGCATTCAAATAATACGATGAACTGTCTTTAGAGTTCTTTCTGTTTACGCCCACGCTTTAATATCGTAACATTCAGTGGCATAACCGTAAATTACTAGGTACTATAAGAAATTTAACTTTATAAAAACAACACGAACTTATTCCCATATTCCATTGTTTATTTATTCTGAGGTAGGAACTTTTCAACAGACATAATTTGAACGGGATCAGCGCCTCTGCTTCGCTTAGTTTTTCTTTTATCATTACAGGCGCCTACAAGAAATAAAGGGCCGACGTGATTAGAATATTTTTAGTAGATAAAAGCGTTGTTTGATGTAATTCCATGAAGCATTCGTTTTAGGTGGTGTTGTTTGAAAGGAATCATCGCTTCTTATAATGAAAATATTTTCAAGTCTGACATTGAAAGTGAAGTTTTGTAGGTAATGTCTTTGTTATCCTGCCAAGATAAAAGATACATAGTGGACGTCTGTCATTTTAGATGTTTCAAAGCAATGTCGTAAGTAGAATTCTGTTCTTAATGTGAATGTGGAAGGGGTGAATAGTAACGGAGAACCCAAGAAAAGATTGATGAATGATGACATGGCGAAAACGGGATTGGGTGCAAAAGATGACGTCTAATAGGAGGGTATGAAAAGAAATATATGTATTATTGTAGGGATCGATGTATTTGGGAAGAAAAGGGCAGAGAAGGATTGGAACCGATATCAGGCTGTTAGCGCTTTGATTAACGTCCGAATATTTTTTGATAGATTTAATGACTTACTTAAGACGTAAAAAAGGTCATTATTATCTAGAGGGATCCGGCCTGTCACACCACGGTTGGAAAGTTGAAGTTCTGCGAAATATATGAAAGTTTATTGAGAAAGTATTATACGCCACCAAATATAATTAACACCGAAATAAAAATTACCACCAAATATATAATTATAATCCCTATAGTATTCCCAAAAAAATATGAAATTGTTGACAGTTTACGCCAACGTTATTATATTGTAATATATGTAAAACCCTGCAATAGTTTGTAAGAACGAGATCGAAATACTGAGACAAAGATATAATAATATATAAAATGTAGAAGTAGTCTAAGAAGAAACATCAAACAAGGAATCTTAGATAATAATTTAATAATGAAACCTTAAAAACAATCAATATTGATCCTAATTCCAACTACCATTAGAGTTGATAACTCGAAATACGAGGATAATGTCTCAAAATCACGCCTCGAAGGCCTACGAAGCCGCATGAATGTTACAAGAACTTGCAAACTATTAACTAATTCTACACCAGTATCGGTAATAACTTGTTACTACACGGTACGTAGCGTATAACATCCTCTATGTTATATGCTACATACTATGGTTTACATTTGGAAGTACTCACACCGCATACCATATATAAGTTTTAGTGATTTTGGATACAGTGTTCTCTACTTGAGATTGGACTCATTTTGCCGTCGCTACTGTTGTTAAAAGGACATTATAATATAATATTACGTAAACATATTGCTTGTTTATACAGAGAAAAATCAACACACCTATGTACTTCAGTTTACTTTTTCCGTAACAAACATTTCCTCATACCTTTTTCCTTCGTGGTAGGCAGTTTGTTTCTTTCAGAGGCGTATTATACCTACGCCAACACTTCGTCAGGGTTTCTGAAGAAAAATAATCCCGTTCCCCCAACAAATATATTGCGGCATAAATATAGGCTTTTTTACATTAGTCCGTCAATTATTGACTACGCTCCGCTAGTTGGTGAAATGCTGAGATGTAGTCCTGTCGTTCCAGATGCTGTTCCGAACTTGATGGTCTCGATAGATGAATTTTCAGAATCCGGGATTGTAAGAGTGAAACACGTACGCGAGCAGAGCATTCCAACTCTTTATCGTGCGACAAAGGAAGGAGGCCCCAAACTGCTTGGTTCGAGAAGATTTCGTTTCCACCGTGTATGTTAGTGGTACCGCAAGCTAGCATGAATTATTCTGGAACCTTCTATCGATTTAGTAACTAACATTTCCATCCATCTGTGGAATTTCGCGTTAACAAAATTAGTGAGATTGCAACATGAAGAAACGTTTCCTTATAGCAATTAATGATGATACAGAATCACGTGTCATCTGTCTGCGCTGCCAAGTGATTTATCTGTCATACGCTTATGTGGTTTGTTCACCTTTGTGTAAATGTATTGGTTGCTTCTCTCTCATTTTCCTGCTTTTATAACCATTCAAATTATTACAATTTCGAGATATAAAATGCATCGTTACAATGGCTACGAGTGCCAGTAGGTACACAAATTTTTCAAACATGCTTATACTGTGCTATGTAGATATACCTAAATCAATAGAGCAAGACTGTCCAGACATGTAATCTTGAATCATGTTATCCTTATTAAAAGTGATGTACAATAGAAAACTTTGCTATGATTATTTTTTATTCAGTAATTTTAGTTCCACTCTCCCTCTAAATTAGCAGAAAAATACTTGTTCACTGCTTTGACAACTTCTTATTAGCTCCATCACATAAAGCTATATACAACTTAGAATAATCTTCAACATGACTGAAGCCTATGCCTATAATAAATAGTGCCTACATTTAAACTTCCAAAAATATTCCATCCGATGTCATGCCAAGTTTCGGTGCAAATTGCGCCTTCGTGTTGCTAACTTGGTGCTATTTTAAAAATAACATATTGCAATGAAACTACCTTTATCGTATCACATCATGATTTATTACTTGTTATTTTTGTGTTTACAGTTTTCCCTGTTGCTTTTCAGTTGCCCATGTCTTCAAATATGTATAAAGGCGTAAACACAGTTCCTTATGTGTTATTTTTATGTAGTTAGGCTACATTTGCACAAATGTTTGCCATGGAAGCGAATACCAATTTACCACCTTGCTATGTAATATATTAGTTATATGTTACTTTACTTGCTGTTGCCCTGATACTAGAAGCTGACCCCTCCCTATTTCATCACATGCGGCTAAATAAGGCGAATCACAAATAACACATATCGAGAACATAATTATTTACGAGGGGAATCGTTAAAAGGTGGAATTGGTAATAAGCCCAAGTATGGTTCCACATTAACACAACTGAAATTTCGAGAAATGTGTGAAAATAAAAATATCGAGTAATAAATCGCGATATAATCGGATAACGATAGTTTTATTGCAATATTTACTGATATTATGATAATAAAATTCCGCTGCAGGCTTTCATATTTTAATGGAAGCTCAATACGCAATGAGTAAAAGCGGGATTTTGGTTATGCGGTTTTAAAATAATTGCCAAGAACTCCTCGATGTTATCAAGTCGATCATTTCTTCAACAAAGGGGAGTTTGAGTATTGCTTCATGCCTTTTCTGTATAATTTACACCTTAGACTTCACCGTGAAGTACACTAACTCACACATTTATACATAAACTGCTGCATATTAATGGGTTTACTACCAAACCCTGCTGATGCTTGGACCCTCTCCATTGCACAGGAATTTGGCAGGCATTTGTCTTCTCTCTCGGAACAATTGAACAAGAGACTCCTCGGCTATCTGTCTTCGAGAGTTTATTCAATAGATTGATGGATGGCTTTTGGCATTCTTCCAGCTGACCAGTATTGCAAGAACTTAGTAAGGCACTTCCGGAGATCGTAATTTTTGTAAATACCAAACGTTTCACAAAAGTCACATGTAAAAATTCATTTTCATTTTCATAATATTAACCGGAATTTACGTATTCACAGTATATGCATACTTTTGATTTGCCTGAAGTTCAACCACGTAACACCGGCTATGCTCACAGGCTGACTGACTCAGTAGTGCACGGTCTCTGACGGTGACTCCGTGAAGTAGAAGGTTCATCTACCCATACCTTGTCGATATTTTATTCATCATGTATGTCATATACCACTCTCATGGTGGGAGATTATTATAATACTCTGCAGTTTCAGTATAAAGGTAACGAAAGGCTAGATAATAAGATAAATGACAAATTAAAACAATGAACTAGTTAACGACCCCGTTGTCACATCACATCTCAAGAGAGTCCTCGTACATTAGTATCGACATCTGTGATTGCATATTCAAGCACGCCCTTAGCTAAGGACGTGGGTCTAAGACACTTATGTAGACTACCCTCGAAGGGCCGCAAATCGAATTTGCCCCGGTAGTCCTCAGGGCACTCGATGGAGGACATAATTCCCTATTTGCTTACCCACGAGATTTCATCACGATCTTCAAAATGACAACCGAAAAATATAGAAAATTCTTATTAAAATAAATAGAAGTCGGTCGGATGAATAATATTGTTTGGAGAAGTCAGCGTTTTGTGTTGTTTTTATTATGTAGAAAAAAAAGAGGACTATGCTTCGGATCTCGACGTTAATGTAATTTTACGGTAGCTTTTTTTCGTCATGTTATATTTTCTGCTTTATGAAGAAAATATATGAAGCAAAATATTGCCTCTAAATATCGAGAGAAGCGAAAAGAAATCCGATGGAGATTTTGACGAAACATTCTTGCCTATAAATGAAAATATATTGAAGTTACATATTTGACTTACAACGGGGTAGTGGTCGCAAGTTTGACATGAATCTATGTTCAGTGAGTGGACATGCAAATCCTTCTTATTTTATCTGAGAATAACCAAGATATCTTTCTCATTCTTAATTCCTGATACCCAGATTAAAGTTAAACCACTTATTGAAAAAAACACTTAACATAAATTAACAAATGCGCATACATCTATTTACCATAAAAAGCTTCACTGGAAAATAATTTGCCTCGTGCAAAATTAAATATCAGAGTACATAATAACAAAATCCTTACCGAAGTCTACAGAATAATATTACTAACACTGCTCTAGTTTAAAACTAAAAAAGTACTAAAAGCCAGAAAAAAAGGCACTTCACACAGAACTTTGTTGGATTATGACCTCACAAAACTAAATTCCAACTCGCGTAGATCTGAAACAAAAAATTCACTAAACATGAAAACTTGGTTACGTTATCCGTCGCGGAATTAAAACGCACCAGTGCACAGGAGTCGACCCAGAGGGGAGGGGTTAGGAGTACCTGCGATATTAAAACTCACGTCTTAGTCCGAACAAGTGGTAAAAAGAAAGGGTAAAAGTTCGAGTTGCCGGCGCACAAGATAAAATATTCACCTGAAACATATTACGAGAGCGGGTCGTGATCTTCGCTGTGAAATTAAACAAGTTATAAATGGGGAACTTTCGAGAACGGGATTTAATAGTCGCGGATAAGTAATAACTGAGTTTCATTAGCATTCGAAACATTTTATGAATAAAGTTAGGGTTATTAATGGCACTATTCGTTGTTTCTGTTGCCGTGCGAGCCTTGGCTTACAATTTAATTTGTGAGCGGTGAAGGTGTATGTAAGTTTATTCAATGTTCATTGCGATTTTGTTTTGCTTGTACTATTTCAACATTCAAATTGTTTACTACTATGCTCTATGGCTGAGGTAATTTAGTGGTAACTCAAAAAAAAAATCTTATTCGTATTATCGTCTTTTCAACTTCATCAGTAAATGAGTTATTTTTCATTTTTAGTGACTGTTTTTGATGCTTTTTGGTTTTGAAGTAGGTTTTTTTTTAAATTTGCTATGGGCCAAAAAAATTAATATCCAATGCTTCCAAAATATTTATTTTTTTACTTTTTCAATCCGGATCAAAAATGTATTACTGTGCTGCATTATATAACGTTTTCCAAGAAATCATTTAATAGCGTACAAATGGCAAGTTCGCACGCCGTTAAAAACATTATCTAAAATTAAAAACATGTCGATAATAAAACGTCAAGTGTGCATTCTGGAATCAATATGTAGCTAAACACTAATCCTAAGTCGAATTGCAAAAAAGAACCAGTAAAATCCTCGGCGTCCTCGCTTACGTCACTAGACAAAAACCTACCTAACTACTGAAAATAACGGTCTTAAAAAGCTCTTTTATAGCTGAACGAGCTTAATCTTTGAGAGCATTAGTAAGTTAAGTTTTACTCTTGATAGCCTTAACTGGCTTAATTAACTAAATAAAACGTTCCGAGCATTTTTAAATATCAATAGGAATAGGCGAAAGTATAAAGATATTGAAAAGATGGTGGATTTAGTTAAGTATAGCGACGGTTGAACAACCTTTAGCGAGGTTAATAAACGTATGAATGGCTTGAAAATAGGCGTCCAAGGCCTGTCAGGGGTGAGAGAACCTACTTTGCAAGGATATATAAGCACCTCGCCGATAGATGGATGATAAATGGATGTGTGATTGGCCGAAAGGGAACGGAACTCGCGATGAACGCCTTTTTCATTTCATAAAATATGCATTGAGTGTAGAAGGGTATCCGACAGGCTCTGTTGACCTTCATAAGTAATATAAGTATGAGACTGTAGGCCTACTGCTTTCAAAGCAGGCTTTATGAAGAACGAATATCAAAGCAGGAGAAAAAGTTGTGATATCTTAGTTTGAACATGATTATGTAAGTAAATATTACACTTTTTCTTTAGAACATCATACGTCATATTGTCTTAATCCCGTATGAGGATAAACAGGTAGGTTAATTTAATTGCTAACAGCAACTTATCAGCTTCACTTGACCACGGTCTGTTGTCAAGATGATTAAACAAAATGTAATTACCGAATGTTGCCATAAAGCCATGTCAGGCATTCAGAAAATCAAATCTTGACTTAAAGCATTCTAACAAAAGGTTAGTCAGCAGACTAACGAAAGGGAACCAAGGCAAAAAGTCAACAAGCAGGCTTAAGATTTGTTTTATGTGTCGCTGTAGATACGAACATCGGTGAGTTCTCCCTAATGAATCGACCTGTGCCCACTCGCTCGTGTAATGTTTGAACGATCGCTTTGCGAGCTTGAGCTTCTGATTTATTTGGATTTTGGCATGATAGTGAATGATTGTACCATCAAGATTCCCATGTAACTGATTTAGTTGTGACGTAACACACGATTTTTTAAACTTTTACTGTTTGTCCCTGCGACCGTATTGATCTTATTTTGAAAGTTACGTACCATAACTTGCGCAACGGGTATAAATATACGCAAAATATTTAAAAGTGAAAAAGGTTTTCGACGGGACAATACTAGCGCCCTTAAATGTCAACATACTTATAACCACGCTACATTCAACTTAATATACTTAATTTTTTTTATCTAATCTGTAAGTGGTTTCACTAATTTTAACTACTTTTTTATTTTTTGTAAATTTAATTTTTATCTTGATTGACACTTCTTTTTTGGTTGTTGTTTGCATCTTGTAAATATTGAATAAGTGAAGGAGTAGTTAGTATCTCAACGATAAGCATAGGTATTTTAATCATGTATTTTTTTTTTTTTATAAAGGACACGTCAATTTGACTTCACCTCGCCTGATGTTAAGCTAAAGGCAAAGTCTCGGAAAGAGGGTCACCATCGTAAACATTTACCATGTTAACAGTGGTGGCACTCAGCTTGACGGCCTCATTAGATACCTTTTCACGCCCCGCTTAAAGGACCCAGGACTGTAGGAAGAAGGAAACACGTGAACTGGCAGGGAATTCCAGGCCTTAGTGGTGCGGCATGAAGAGTGGGAAGGGGAAGGAAAGGAGATATCTTTGCTGTAAACGCACATGCCTGGGTCTTCTTGGCATTGAACTCGACCAGGTTCCTAGCTCCCCATTGAGAAATGTGGTCCAGGATCCGGTCCAGGTCAGTGACAAGAAGCTGCCTTTTTTCCGCGATATGAAAGAAGAAAGAGAGTGGGAGATAAGACGGAACCCTGCGGCACGCCAGCATTTACCTGCAAGAACTCCGAAGCTCGTCCATCACAAAGGACGCGAATACGGCGCCCCTGCAGGAAGCTTGCAACCCAGTTACACAGTCTAGGAGGCAGGCCGAAGGCTGGTAGCTTGGAAAGAAGCGATTTGTGCCATACCCTATCGAAAGCTTTGGCGATGTCAAGACTAATTGCCAGTGACTCACCGTGCAGAAATCCCCTCGGATACCCCCCTGCCGGAGCCGGAAGGGGAGGTTATGTCGGACTCGAACCGACTAAAACCGCACGCCGACTGTGGGTCGTGGTGCTAGGCCGGAGGTGAGGTTGTCATCGACATATCCCTCGCACCCCGGCGGACCCAGGGCCATCACTTATGGTTTAGCCCTCCTCGGGAGGGGGGACAACGGTGTCCCCGACTCGCCCCCGGAATGGGGAGGCGCGCTTCTCAGCGCGCCGTCGCCGTGGCCTGCTTCTGCTGGGGTGACAGGCGGCTTCACCCGTCACCCCCAGGTCCGCGCTCATGGAGGACGGAGGTCAGTCAGTGCCCTCCGACGCCCGAGTTGCCTGTGCGCGCGGGCAGCGCGGTTCGCGAGTCTCGCTCGTTCGCGCTGCCTCTCCCGTTCCGCCGTCTCCTTCACGAACATTACCTGCTCGCTGAAGGAGACGCCGGCCGCCCACGCGTCCGCACAGCGGACCATTGCTGTGAGCAGGGAGGCGAGGGTAAGAACTCTCACTCCCAGGGCCGCCACTAGTTCTCGCCTCTGTCCGGCCCATGCCGGACACTCGGTGAGCGTGTGCAGCTCTGTGTCCTCGCTCGCGTCGCAATGATGGCACTCGGACGTTGGCTCCTTTTCGATCCGACGCAGATACCGCCCAAAGCACCCGTGCCCGGTGATAATCTGCGTCAGTCGATACTTATGTGCTCGAACACCTTGCACAGGTTCCGGACATCGAGTGATTGCAGTACTGCACGGACATCGCGTTGCCTGATACGTATATCAGGCATTGCATGGTCACCAGTGGGCATTGTCCGTGGTTGCATACCACAATCATCGACTCGGGAGTTGGCCGCAAAGAGATTGACCAGCAAATTTGCTTTCTCTTGCGGCTCATGGGCCAGAGATCCATCGGGATTGCTCAGCGGGGGCAGCGAGGGCTGGCAGAAGTTGGCTTGCACGGCTTTGGCCAGTTGCCAGTAGCCACGACTACCCGTGGGATGCGCCACTAGCTCTTGGCCCAGCCGTGCTATGCGCTGGCATCCGCCCTGACGCATGCCCTCTTGCAGACCTTTGTGGCTCTGTTGTACGCCGCCTTGAAGTGACCCACGTTGGGAACGCGCGTGGCGCGCGCCCGCACCCAGGCGCGGTACGCAAACTGTTTATGCTCAACAGCCTCCGCGCACTCGCGCCCGAACCACGGACGCGCTCCGCGGACTCCGGTGACATCGGTGTATGGGATATAGTATTCCATACCTAGACCGATCTCACCGGCGACGGCAGTAGCGCTCTCAGATGGGTTCTTACCCTCAAAGCAGCGTTCAACCCACGGGATGGACGCATAATAGTCGCGCAATCCATCCCAGTCCGCTGACGAGTAGTGCCATAGACGCGATTCCCCTGCACGGGTCGTGGGGGCGCTACAATGGGCACGGTGGAGCGGACCAGACAGTGGTCGGAGTTACCTAAAGCAGCACTCACCGAGACACTGTACTGGTCCGGGCGACTCGTCAACAGAAGGTCTAGCAGAGAGGGCTCTAGGCCGGACTCTCTTGGTATCCTCGTGACCTTGTGCACCAATTGAGTCAAGTCATGCGCCAGGGCAAATGCGTGAGTGGCTCTTCCCGCATGGTTTGTTATGGCGGAGCCCAACCAGATCTTGTGGTGGGCGTTAAAGTCCCCCAAAAAATAATAAACTGGAAAATAATTACGTCCTACTCCGGTGTACAAGATGTGTGTGTGACAAACTTGGTATTACACTTTGCTTGCCGCCTGCTTTTGCCAAGTTTGGTCTGCTGAAAGTAGGCCAAACGTTTTCTTCTCCGACCGTAGTCGTAATTACGTAACACGATTCTGGCAACAATGAAATTTTCTGACCCCAATGATTTTTCCCATTTATTCAAAACGACTTTTTCATTTTAGAGGTTCTAAAAATTCACTATTCGAGCATAAAATATCATTGAATGTTTATAAGAAGTAAAAGACCAAGTTTCAAGATAGTTTTCTCGGCTGAGTTAGCCTTTCAAACCGAGTACTTCGCGAACTTTATTATAGGACTTCAAACACCCTTATTGAATAAAAGTATCGATTTGGACTCTTAAATTGTAGTGGTTTAAAAATGTGTTCGAGGAAGCTAGATTCATTTTTCAGTGAAAATAAATGTTTCACTTACGTATTACCTTGACCTCGACACAAGTTACTGTAAAGATTCTAGTCACCAGAAATTGAAGTCATAGTCAGAAGCAAACATAAATCCTACTCCTACACGCTCAATTCCTCACTAAACCTTAACTGGAGTGCGTGGGTTCAAGTACAGGGGAGGGGGTGGATGGGCCTCTTCCATGTAACGATCTGCTCCTTCCCTGAATAAGGAAAGGTTGTTGGAATGGAAATTGCATTTCTCCACTCCAAATGAGCCAGGTGAGATGATCGGTAACCTGGTCAAGGTCTGAGTCAGTCTAGCGGCAGAAGCATCCCCGAACTCCGCATATAGGTAAAAACTATTCACCGGTTAGCATACAATAGATGCGTGGTCTGAATACTTTGTAAAGACTTCAATATATATTTTGAAAGGGCTAACAATAATGTATTTGTGAAGGCTATAAGCCGTGTAACAAATACTTTTCCGTGAAGGTCGCGCCGAGGTTCTCGGCTGGGCAACGGGTAGAGCGGACATAATTTAATACATTGACGACATCTTCGTGCAGGCTGGGCCCACGTTGCGTGACCCTCGTACCTAACCGTTGACCTGATAAAAAGGTGATCGGGATCCGTGTTGTAGGATATAGGATGTAGCGGAAGCTATTTTTGTGAACACGACAGTAAGACAATTATTTATGGGTACAAGTTTTCCTATTTTTTGTGTACAGTCGACAAAGGAGATAAGGTTCCACTTTTTCATATAAAGTTGTATGTCAAGGTGGAACCATATGTCCTTTGTTGACCGTACGTACATGTTTTATGGAGGATAATACTTATAGTTAGGTATAGTTATAGTTTTTTATATATAATTTAGTGTATAACGTATACAACTGACTAACTTCATTTTAACATGTCATTACATATGGGCTATAATGAAATCTTTTTAGTAGCGTTTTAGTGAATATACTATCGCATTTACTCTATCTTATTAAGCACTTTATGATATTACCGAATAAAAACTATACAAAATAGTAGTAAGGCATACGTCCATAGGCCACGGTAACCATTTTCTATCAGGTGGGCCGTATACTTGTGTGCCCACCTAAGTGGTATAAAAAAATTGAAGTTTTATAAAATTTACTCTTAATTCTAGATCAAAAAAGAAAGGAACTTAAGCTAAAATAGAATTTAAATATTTAAATGGCACTACATATACACACGTTAGCATCATTAAACGCCATCATCTTCTCCTGTGCACCACACCCTAAGGTCTGCAGATACAGCAATCGAACCGATTTCGCAGGGCTCCGAATAGATTGTCCACTCGCTATCTTTTGTCCCACTTATCAAGGACGACGTTTTGTGAACAAATTCTTTACTTTTTTCTGCGTTGTTCACTCGAATTTATTAAAATAAGGTCTGATCCAATACATTGTGCGCAGTAAATTACGTCACGATTGTTGATCTCACATTTTATAGCAGACTTACGGTATGTGGAGACTTTGGTTGGTAGTTCCAACTGCTGAGGTTATGGGGAGGATGTTATTTAGTTGTATTTATGTTATATAACTCTTTTTACTAAGTCCCTAGCTGAAACCCGCAGCTCTGCCCGCGTGGATGTTGGTTATCCTAACTTTTGGTCGTAGTCTATTTTACCGAAGAAACATCAAAATCCATTCATAATTTTTTGCGTCGTTCGTTTATATGACAACATAACACAATTTTAGACTACAATTGTAAACTAAGAGTAAACACCTTTATACAACACCTTCTATCTTGCTTAAAGTAGAAAATCAGCTCAGTGATAAGTAGGGAATATAATACTAGTTACGTCTGAGAAACCCGCTAAAGACTTTCCTGAGGCAGACTGGAGAAAGTTAGTCAAACATTGGTTTAGTCGCTTGGAACTTTGTATAAGTATCTAAATGTTGGTTGTAAATTCTTCGAAAGGATAGTATTTATCAGTTCAAGGTAGTGAATACTTAGAAGATCTTATTGCAATACTGCAGGATTTAAATCCAGTACTCTGCTAATCTGATATTTTTGTATGATGTAGTTGTAAGTCATATTAATATTATTTGTGTAGTTGAATTGCTTAGCAAAACGCATCTACCTTCAAGAAGTAAATGCCTCAGGGGAGCGGAACGTTGCTTTTCTGGACTTGTATTTAGTCGCGCATTCACAAAAATGGCTTACTTACTTTTGTGGTTACCTACCTCGTTCTTCTATATCCATATTATGATTAAATACCGTTCAAAGATTGATGACTGTGAAAAATATATATATTCTCGCAAAAAGCGCTGGTTTTCAATTAACAAGGCCTTAGTTAGAGCCCTTTAAATATTCATAACTGTAATACCATATACCTTTATAAAGCGATCATGCATGTAATTAACCACATAAATGGATTCTATTAATTCAATTTGTTCAGGAGGTAGTTTTTAAGTTTCCTTTTATAACAAACGTAAGTTTTATTTTCAATTTAAAATCATCTGGATTTTGTAAGTTTAGTAAATTGACAGAATTCAAGTGCTTATAATACCTACTGATCATATTTTAGTTCAAAACATGCAGTGGTTCAACAGTTAACGCATTTGATGGATCCCTCAATTGACGCCGCTCAAACACTAGTCAAAGTCAACTAAATAGATTCTACACCTTGTCAAACAGACAGATACAAATTGATGAAGCTAGCCGTTACACGTGGCTTAGTTTGTGTGGAATTGATATTGAAAATTTGTTTTGTATTCCCAAACTTGTTCAGAATCCAGAATAGTACACAAGGATAATAATCATGGTCGTAGTCCATATTTACGCATCACTTTTTTCTTCTCTCTATTCTCCAAAGGTGTCGATAAATTTTGCGTGATATATATTCAAATATACAAACACCTACGGACACAAATTTCGAGGATTTGATTACTAAAACTAGAGTAAGTATTATTTTGCTTTGATGGTCTTACGTCGAATTTCATGTAACCCGACCCTAATAACAGACTCCTAAACCTAACCCCAATCTCTAATCAAAATTAAGACTTAATTGCGAAACCAATGCTAAGATATTCTCACATTCCACACAAGCGAACATTTTCAATATTAATTTATTAACAACCGAGATTTCGAATATTTCAGCAAGAATTTTACACAGCCGTCGATCGGTAAGTTATGATCTATTAATATATATCGCCAACCAAATTTCCTGGGTTGGTGTGTACCTACAGCATTCACACTTCGCCACATTCCCGCCGGTATCTCAGTCAATTTATCTGCCACCGCGATAAAGTAAAATACATGTCAAAATTGAGTTTACGTCTAAAAACCAATTTGGATTATCTGATTTGCGAGTTTATATATAAAAATGGATTTACTGTTGGGATACGTTGCTTTATGTTTATTTCTTTGTTGCATTACAACTTATACAAGGTTTTTAAGACGTTTTGTGTAAGGCAATTATGATTTGAATGTTTGGTATATATTCCGTCGTTTATTCATAGTGTGTTGTACTATTAAATGTGTGTTTGGCTATGATGTTTACCTATGCGATGAAATAGTCGTACTTATTAAGAGATCTATCGCTTCGATTTTAGCCTACACGATATTCCTACTCTATGCCTACACATGGTTTGATTTTATGTACAACATTGCGACTTGTCTTTATTTCGTATTCGAACTTTTTGAAGTTAGTTTAAGAAATAATTTTGCAGATCTGTCACATAGGTAATATGTGACAGATTTGCAAAATTATTTACTCTGACTTTATGCTGATCTATCAACATGACATCCTTTGGAAATTAATAAATTGCATTCCTGATTTCGACATTTCAGCGAAACCCATCTAGCCGTAACAAACAAACTCGCTTTCACATATAAATGCAATTATTTTGGACTTGTTAGCCTAGTTCAGTTGAATTTTGAATAAAATGGTTTCCAAGGAATTATATAAATATTTTTCATATGACAGAAGTATACTTACTTTGCCAAATGAGGTGTACTTTTGATCATACTTGTGACTATTTACAAACACATTGAGGGAGAGTCAAATGTTTGTTTTGTAACAACTTTGATCTTCTACATCTTGAAATTTCAATAGGTGAAGGCCATCCATTTGTGTCTCTTTACGTTTACTGAATCATTGCGCTCCATATTATAAAAAAAATATATAAAAACATATTTCCATTTATTCCGACATGACTGTCTTGGAGTCAAAAATAAAAGCAACGCTAATGATAATAATAATGTTGAAACATTTAATATCGAACGCTAATTTTGTGTTATGCCGTTAACTGTATTCTGCTTGTAGTATATTCTCAAGAATGACGGTTTCCTTTTGCTTTGATGAATATTTTGTGAGACGTCATTCAATGTGATTTTTTTAGTATAGGATAGGATAAGTAGGTACTTAGTTTTTACTTCACAGCCAAAGTATAACGGATTCATTGAACTCAATTATTTATTCATATGTTACGATAATACACACCACCTTTTTAACAGTAAGTTTAAGTTGAAGATAGTTGAGCTACAGATGCGATAAGAATGCACGATCAGTTAAATTGATTTAATTTTACTGAAATCAATTACAATTCTTAAATATTTGATTCAGGACTATTTATGTCTCTCAAAATTATTAAATAGTAACTTAATATGAAACCTGCTGAACTTTTAATTGACCCTAAAATAACAAAAAAAATGATAGCCAACTGAGAAAGTTTCTGCAGGCTCATAATAAACAGATAGATACATAAACAGAGGGCTTCACGTTAATCATTATGAGCTCACTCACAACACAAACCATAGCGTGACTATGCAGGTTTTAAATCTATCCATCGCAATCGGATGCCAAAGTGAGGGCGTGAACCTACAAATTCAAAATTGGAAGTTCGCAAGTGTATCGTATCGCAATCGATTCCCACGATCGTTCGTCAGTATAGTCCGCATATCGACTCCGGTCACGTAGCTACCGTATCTTTATTCCGCGACCTATTTGCCGTATCGCCTCCCAATCGTTTAGTTCCCGATTGACTTTATTAGTTTCGTATCGATTCAGCTTTGTTGCCGTCATTAACGCTGGTTCATGTGGAATCTTTTTTGTGTTCTGTACTTAAATATACTCGTATGTAGTTTCGTGTTTACCGTTTCACGTCACATGTTATAACCATGTTTTGTTTCCAGTTTAAAGTTTACTCGAATCGGTAAAGGTAGAAATGATATTTTCTGTTTCGTGTGAAAAGTTACTTTAGAATTCGTTTGTATAACGTTCTGTTGTTTGAATTTTGAAATGTTTCTATTTAGATGAAATTACGTATATAAATTTTGCTGACTTAAAATATTCCTGCGTGGTTAAATCGACCGGAGTTAGTTAAGTTGACATAATTTATCTATAGAAAAAAAAACAATCATAAAAAATCTATTACGTGACAGAAAATTTTACTGCGATTGTAACTAAACCCTCTATGATGAAAGTCCGTGACCAAAATTATAGTAGATACCTTAGTACATACCAAAATATTTTTTTCTAAGATTTACTTTGTCTCTATTATGTGCTCTACAGGCCGTCTAATACTGAAGGGACTCATCTATTGAATAGACATACGAATATATTTTATAATAGTATGCTTAAAAGACATTTCTATCATCTTATTTCCACATCACTGTACTGAATGCTTAGCTCGAGTTAATTTAAAACTTCAGAGTAGAAGTAATCAGAAGGTATTGATTTTTTTGTACAGTCAGGAACAAATAAATCTCACCGAAGTGTCTCCTATCGTATCATGAAAGAAAAACCCGAACTTGAAATATATCTGAAAAATATACAATAACAATAACGCGATCATGGTATAGGTACATACGTACCTGACGTTTCGACCAGGTTACTCCGGCCGCGGTCAACGGCTGACTGAAAAAAAAACTGAAAATATGCTAAACGTCATTGACACACATACACACAACTACAATGATTTACTATTTAAATACCTAAAGATAACTACATGAATAAAAAGAGTAAAATACTCATCAATATTTTTGCAACTTGAGCGTCGTCCAGGCTCGATGAATTTTTCATGTCCTTGTTTCACATCTAGGGCGATATAAAAGCAATTTATTGGTATTCATACGACTGAAAAATCCAACAAATGAAAAGGTGGTATACGGACTTACAGACGGTTAACAGTAATGTTGACTTTTTCAACATTAAAACATTACTACAAAATTCGAGCATAGTAAGTTATTCAAATCATTGCAGTGATGTTTAATCAAGTGATATTTAATTTGAAATCCTATTTCTATTCGGGAACACTCCTATCAGAGGAATGATGTACAGGATTGCCTAAATAATATAAATTCGTATGGTTCGTAAATGCTTACTGAAAACGAGGAAACTGTTACCTTTACCTGATGAATGCTCTAGTTACAACAGAAAATATTACTATATCTTTCCTTTCAAGGAAACCAAGATAGGTTTAAAAGCATCTACGTATGATAAAGATTTTGATTGTTAGTAAAAATAAATCAGTCCATCTTTCAGATCACTTTCTGCCAATCCCTGAACTCAGTAAACGTACATACGTCTCAAATATGAGATACTAGCACACACAAATGAAGATTACTTTGTATGGAACTTCACTCTGGAGAAATCAAATCCCATTTAGGTACTATCGGAAATAAGTTACTATTACAACCAATATTTTCCATCATACCGCTGCTTGTACCGGTAAATTGTGAGGCAGCGGGTAACACGTGCCCGTAGGTAAGACCGACGAGTGTTATCTTGGATCAGATTTATCTCTTATAAAAATCTGTGATGTTCAAGATATTTACTAACAAAAAGTATTGTAAGAGTGGATTATTGTAGATATACCCACATCTACACCCATCTACAGCCACCCGGCTACAAGAGACATTAAGTTGGCTGAAATTGCTAATGCCATGGAACGCAGTGAGTAGTAAGTACCTAAATAAAATAATATACCAGAATGTAGGTTTGTTGAAACTCGGTATCAAAATATTGTAAATTTAAATTTCAATAAAAGTGTGACAGCGCTGCATCCAATTCCATTTCTTTTTATTTAGTAAACGTGTTTGTTTGGACTTGCGTTGATGGAATATTTTGTGGCCTCCTGAAAAATATGCAAAACCTATTCTGTCATGATACTGTTGCGTTTAAAAAGTCGACTCTATTCTTTACGACAACATTTTATCAAAATGAAGCTCTTAAATGTCAATTATGATAAATTCTCCAATGAAATTAGATACAAAAGGTTGGATACTAAGTCTAAAATCAAATCATTTATGATACGGACAGTTATAGACTGAATGGAAAAGGATCCTTCGTTAGGATTATAGATTTTTAAATACAATAATGAAAAACAACAACCAAATTGAGGGTGCTTAATGCACAAAACATAATAAACCAGTCAACATTTAGAACCATTAAATACAAACTGCTATAGAAACCCAACAAAGCAAATTAAAGCACTATTTCTAGTTCGCCATTAAGAGGGCTTAAGCCTAATGGAGAACCCAAATCACCATAGTAATTGTAAGTAGATAGCACAAAACGTGAGCGTAACAAATCCAGCATCTATTAACAAACATAATCCCGGGGGCGGTTACTATCCCCGCGTATCCTATTAAAGAGGACAAACAATAAATTCTGAATAAAAGTGGGCAAATCCTTTGGGTGGACGCAGTCAATCCTGCGACCCCAAAAGACTGTCCAGTGTTGAAGATAAACATCGATAAGGGTCCCAGTATCGGCCCTTGCGTGTTCATCTCTACTTTACGAAGGTACTACTATTTTATGCAAAGGTGGAAAGTTTCCAATTTTTATAGCATTAACTTCGACTGAAATATCGTCGGGTTGATACAGCTAAGTGCGATGACATTTTACCTCATTTTGTTATATTAGAAGTTTTGGATGGTACTTACAGTGACAGTATCTATTATAATTCATTAGTTTTATTTGCATTGGGAATAAATTAAAAATGTCGTGACAAAAATTGGTAAATTTCGGAAGTTTCGAACGCAAAATCAGCAATATTAATTCTAAAAACTAATTTCCTTTTTTTAGATAAATAGTCACAGAGTTATTAAGGATCTTGTTTCCAAAAGTAAGTGCGACGATAAGTAAATAAAGTAGGTAGTCTATTGACTCGAAGAAGGAAATTTTGTACTGAATACTTCAGTGACAGGTTGCCTTTCGTAAGCACCTCGATAACCCATTTCAGTTAGTTGACTCTTAAGACGTGCGTGGCATTATGAACAGTGACTTGGTTTCCAAAGACCCAGTTCTTACAAAATTCTTACAAAACATAGTACGGGTATTAGAACGTCTTTTAACTTACAAATTTGGCAATTTCTTTTCAAAGTAAAATGTAATGCGTTTAAAAAAGAATTCCGATATGCCAAAACTGGCACAGCTCCAGTGATTACTGTGTGATTTGGAAAATGGCTTGAGTATCCAACGGTATTTTATCGTTGCATTTGGTTTTAAAGACATTTTTTAAGACGTAAAAGTTATCATTTGTAAGTATATTTATTCAATTGACATTTTTAATGTCGAGACCTATTTAAAGTTGGTAGGTAGTTATGTTAAACTAGCGAATAACATTATATGGGTATTTTTTGCAAAGTGCTCACGAATTATCGTGACTTTAAAACACAAGAAAGAAAAAAAAAGTCAAGCAACAGTAAACTGTAATACTGTTAGTGGATTCTTTTTCCAGATTGCCACATGTTTTGTTTTCTTTCTCATTTTCTATATTTTTCTTCTCTTCTACTTTTGATTTCCCTATCCCATTCAACAGTGTTTGATTAAAGATGAGCGGAATGAAGAAGAGACATATGAAAATTTTATTAATCATGACATGGAATACAACTGAAGAGATTGATAGATTTCTGCATATCTCCTCTCTGTTCCACAATATATCTCCACCTTATTGGCAAAGGAGCCTAAGAGATATTTTTAGGCTTATGAAATTATTTTTGCCGTAAACTACTTTAGTAGTGTACAAATTAAAAAATATTTTCTCTACTATAACCTCAATGGAAAAAAAAAGACAATGACTAAAATATTCTTCAAAAAGTTCATCATTGTTAGTCAGTGTCATTTCACACGTGACTGACCTACTAAATAATATAGTTTTTTCATCAGTCTTTTTAAAGTATAAATGTCCATCACTTCTCATAAAAATAATTTCTTTTTTTACTCTCTAGGTACTCAGAAGTTTTTGAACTATTTTAATATTCAGCTAACGTAGGCCATCAGCCCATACTTTTAGTTGAGTTTCACAATTTATTTGCTTCTCAATCAAAACTTGTCTGCCTTTTCGACTCAATTTTATCTTCAATTTATGACGCATTTGAGAGTTAGGATAATTCATTTCATATCTACATATTAATTATGCTAGCGAAAGACTTTCAAAAATATTTTACTTGTGTGTTTTTATTAGTTAATTTTCTTTAGTTTGTTTAGTTGAAGAGTTTTAGTAGTGTTTTTCACACTTGACACTTTACTGTACTGACTGTATACTATTCTAAATGATATATAACGGAACAGTCGGATAAAACTAATTGTCAAAAATTAGTAGAGCAGCTTTTAGCTCTTACTAAATGTTATTTGCATAATGGCAATAAAATGACCAATCAAAGATATGAATTTAACTATAATAATTCATATTTTAAAATATTACACCGGCTTACATTGCAATCACTTTGTATGTAATCAACTCATTACTACATCGACTTTAAAATTGTGCTGAACTGAACACAAACTTACTTCTGAAAGTGTCAAGATAACTTTTTAAAATCGTCCCATGTAAAATGTTAAGTGTTCTTTTACTTTCCTTGTGTACGGCTCTTCCCTTCTTTTAGTCGGCTTATTTGTTTTCCGGTACTTAAATATTGTTTGAATTATTTTTTGCATTTTGTTTTATTCTTGAAATAGTATTACATAGTAGGTATATTGCGCTAACATTATTTTCTTTGAATTAGCTGTTATCATCACTATGAACTGTTTTATAATGAACAGAGTCTCAAATCATTATCACATATTTTGTATTCTCGTTCATTTCTCCAACAAGGTTATCGACTTTAGTACCGTTTGTGTTACGACTCACCCGTGTATATTTTACTCCGGAGTCGTTTCTTAAAGGTTTAGTACGTTCTTTACTAGTTTCACTGAAATGTCAGTTAATGTTACGTAAGAAATTATTGCTCTATAAAAAATAGCGGGAAATCGACTTTATTACCAAACGAACATTGTTTCTTGTTAAAAATCATTTGACAAAGTATGCTGTAGTTTTTTATGGACGGTTTTTACGAAGACTTTTTTTGAAACCAGTATTTTCTACTTCTACTGACTAAAGTTAAGCTCAGTAGTTGCTAGAAAGCACATCTAAATAAACGTAAAAGAAAATGAAACAATATTTTTCTCAAGAACAACTTGCTGTCACAGTTGTTAAATTCGCTATAATATATTTCCTCCTTCCGTACTTAAAAGTCTGACAGCGTCGTTGGAAACTGAAAAAATAAATAACCCCATGAATACAGAGAGCGTTTTAATTCGCCGCCCTGCGATAAGTGTATAATTAAGAAAATTACAGATGGCAACTAAAACAAAACCCTCGTGGTAATGGCGGACTATGAAAAGGCCCTTTTATACTTTGCCATTTGAAATGATCTACATTTGAAAGGGAAGCAGACCTTTGAATCTGTTTTATTTAACTGGCTCAAATTCCAAAAGTCCCGGTATTTTACAGATTTAATAATAATGTGTCATTATGAAAGATGAATGAAGAGAACGAAAGTTCGAAATGTGTTATGGAAATTTTGAGTTTAAATTAATGTAGTCTTCTTTCAAGTATTTTACTATTTTATGATTATTATGTAAAATATTATGTAGTGTTACATTTTATAGACCACTATTTTGAGTATATTGATACCAAATTAAAAGTTACTATACGAAGATAAAAGTTAATATAAATTACGAAGATCCGTAGCTAAACGAATGCCAGAAATATTTTTTTTTTCATTAAGTAGGTAGGTACAGCTTTTTCTTCGAGGAAGCGAAGTATCAGTCCGGTGAAAAGACAACGAAGCAATTATGTAAGTAGGAGTCTGGATTTCATTATAGATTTCAATTTGAGATTCGAACCCCATATAGTGCTGCCAAGATAGTAATTGATTTTGTAGATAATACTGATACCCAAAAACATCTTCTTTGACTCATAGATAACGTGGCGTGATTAGCCATTCCTCTCATTACTAGGCCAATTGCGTGATTAAGTTTCCTTGCTTGCAATTATGAAGAATCCTCTTTAAGTTTCTGTTTATAAAGAGTAATTCCTGATGTCGCTTATCTTGGTTTTTACGTGAGCTTCCCTTACCTTTTTGCATATTTATATCAATACTTAAGAATTTAGAATTCTATGAATATTCTCAAATATCGAAGTGCAAAGGAAGCATGTTTCCAATATTTAAAAAGAGTTTCCTCTAATAATGGTGACGCCATTCCATTTAAATGCTATAAAAGCCAGCAGAACCAATGAGAAAGTTTAAATACGATTTCTTTTTCGCTTTCTATCTTTCTATAAGCCTTTTCAGAAGGTATCAGCCAATGTCATTTAAATGTTACAGATTAAGTTCGATTTTTACTCTTTGAACATTCAGACGCAATTAAAGAGGCTGAATGCTTTAGAAGTATTAAAATTTCGAGTGCCCAATTTAAATCACGATTCGAAGAGAATTATTACAAATTGAAAATTAATATGTTTTTGATAAAGTTTATTGTGAATTTGAATGATGTAAGATATTAATTTATGAGAACGTAAAATATCATCACAATGATGAAACACAGATATCTAAAGTAAACAAATCTAGAGACTAAGCTAACGTCAGTCACTAGAAAATAAAGGTTTCACAAACTTTTAACCAAAAAATAACAATTTTTGCTGAAACGTGGGTGTTAAAACCTCTGCCTATCCCTTCAGGGATGTACAGGCGTAAGTATAATATGTATGTAATACATTTTTTACTTATTAATTATGAAGTTCTACAGTCTCTCGTCACACAGTTCGTAATAATAAACATTTATTGAAGATCGATAGTAAAACACTCCCCGGAATATTTACCATATTTGTTAAAGTTTTTGAGGATCCGATCCAGTGATCCGTATGTTCACAAAACCTGAACAAACTACATGTCCAAAACTCATGCGAGTCGACTTTGTGAGTGTTGTGTGTCACGACTCGCGAACGTGTTAGAGTGCAGTGCGAGAACGCGGACAATGGTAGGGACGACGCGCGTCATAAACGAGTGCGGAAGAGGGTAGTCCGATACGGTCTGCGTAATAAAAACTAACTCGGCGGTCATCAGTGCATCCGTGATCATGGCGCTTGTAACAGCGCCTAAATATTGAATCCTCAAAAACTTTAACAAAGTGTTTTACGGCGAGTGTTTTACTATTGATGTGAATGACCATGTCAATCTCAAATTTATTGAAGAGTAATGCATTTCAAAATACTGTACTAGCACAAACACAGGTGAGTATTACACAGTAATTATAATTATAGACCCTTCGGCCGCGTATGATACCAGAGTTTGGTAACCAGTATCATACGAAGAAAAAATGATCGTCGTAGGATACTGGTATCCAAGTGATAGGGATTTTTCGTTTTATGTAACCGAGTATCAGCTCAGGAAAATATCAAAATATTACAAGTGAGTACTTAATATTTCCTCGTACCTCTTTTGATATCAATGCACTGACACTTTAGATAACTGAAGTTTTCATAACAATTGATGTCAATGTCAGTGTATTAGATTAACAAGTAATTAATTATTAATGTGGTGATTTTAATTTACAACGAGTTAATTTCCGCGTTGCCTGTAATCCAAAATGAGTAAAGAAATTGAATTTATCTTTACGAAGAGAGGAGGAAGAGCAGGTACAGTCTGTGTATTGAAGTTCCATAGTTAATAATATCCAGATAAAATCTACAAAGGTATATGAATCAAGTTTGTCTGTGAAAACCTATTTTTTTTTTTTTTTTTTTTTTAATTCATCAGATTCCGTGAACTAGGCTGACACTGGGTGGACAAATGATGGAGAGTACTAATATCACAAACCGTATCCAACTACGTACTACGAGCGTAGTGAGCGTGCTTATATAATATATAATATGTTTTGCAATTGAGATATTTGTGATATCATGTTTCGTTGTCACTGAGTGCCAGTTATCAAAAATGTTTCCTAAAATATTTCAACAATCATTTTTTTTTCTATTGCATAATGTAGTGAAAAGCAGGTGTTATTAGATAATTTTATGAATCACGTATATTTTATACAATCAAACGTAAAAAATTAAATTATTCATTGTAATAAATTTACTAGATTGTACAAATTATTGAATTAAGACTACTTCTTCGACACGTCGTATATTTTCGTATCCATTATTACTGGAGTTAAGAGTTTAAATCAGCTCAGCTGTTTAGTAGTTACGAGAAAACAAGGGGTCACACATAACCCTTCTTTTAGTTTTGCACTGCAGTCGGGTAAATATAATAACACATCATGGAGTATCAACACAACATAATATCTCTATTTTCCCGTGAGTAACAAAGTTGGTAGCGTGTTATTTTAGTTTTGTTAACTTATTAAAAGAAGGGAAGCTGACCCAGTGACCTTATACGGTGTAACACTAACCGGTTTCACCAACAAAGGGTGCAGTGACATTAAGTGCGATTTGTATCGCGGGATCGGGGGTCATTATGACCTTGACGAGGTCACGGAGGGAATCATAAACGGTAATGTTTGTTTTAACTGCTGCAGTACTTCCTTACACAATAATAATTTTGTTATTCTCTTTACATATACTCATACTTATCGATGCAGAATTTTCATGACCACTTTCCTCCATTGATTCACATTCGAGAGGAAATTGCGCGGATAAATAACAAATTATTTAAATTAACAAACTTCATCCGATTGTTATTAATCTTTTCAATGTCTGCCCGCACACGTATTTCCCTCTATTTTTGCTATCTTCGATAATGGACTTCATAGTATTTAGTGCTATACTTTATCATAAAGAGAAGCGGGTGCGGGCGGTGCGTAGGCACTCGTAACTTTGTGAATGTATTCTGTCCTGTGTGCGTAACCGTTGTAACACTCGCAGTCTTCGGCCGACCCGTAAATCAGAGTTAAAGTGTAACAAACAGTAGCGAGTCGGGCGGACGCGGGCGTGCGTCGGCCGCGGTCAAGCACCACCACAAAACGATTACCATAACGAACATCTGCGTAACAAACAAATATTGAAATCCCAAGTTTAAATGGAATTTTGATTTGATTTCTTCCCGGCGAATTATAATTTCAAATAAGTCGGGAGATGAAAAATCTCGATCGGACCATCAAAGTTTCGGACTCAGTGGAAGGGAACCGTGCGCTGCGGGGCGACGGGGGAGGGGAAGACGCGAGCTTCGCAAATACTTCGTGTTTGGATCGTTTTATGTCTAAACTGACTTTTAATGTAGGTAATGTTAAAAGTTTTAATGTTATACCTATTTGTAAGATGAGCGCAATTTTCAAATTACTGGCTGTACTGAACTTTTGATGAGATGTTTTACAAGAACAGCTTTGTTTGCAAACAAAGGTTCTATAAGTGTTTACTAGGTCTATAGGAGGATAGAACGCCACGGCTAGATGATATCTCGCTCGCGTTAAGGTACCCTGTAAAATACTACTTTTCCATAATATATCTTCATTACCAAACACCTTCAGCTTAAAATTCATGTTTCCTCCTCCACCTCTTTGATGGGCTTACGAACCCAAAATAGGGTTATTTTTATTCTTACTACATTTTATTTTTGTGTAGGAATATTCACTCTTGCAAGATTACTTCCCACTTGCTCACATTTCTTCAGATGTCATTTATGGAAGCCGTCAACGAAACCATGAATAAACTTTGAAGACGTTCATTACAAACAGACACTTCAATTTTATTTCTTTGTATAGATATTGGAAGACAAAAATTTATTTCAATAACCTTTTATTTCGTCTTCAATTTAGTTAGATAAAAGTATAACGTTAGATTTTCCGTGCGAAAACTGTTGGGCTGCCACTATTATGACACAAAACTCGAACCAGGAAACGTTGAGCGAAACGATGGAGCAGGGAATCGAGCAACCCGCTCGCTAGGAAAATGTAACGACAGCTGTGTAAGGGTTATGGAGCCCATTGAGTGTGGGATCGGGATCGCTCCTCGAGGCATTGAGGACAATATCATCTGGTGCGCATTAAGACATAACTGCTCCTAACTGTGCAACCTATACATACCTGCATGTTGTATAATATAATATACTAGCTTTTGCCCGCGGCTCCACCCGCGTAGATGTCGGTTATCGCGACCAAACATAGTCCATATCCTTTTTCATGGCCTAATCTACCCTATATCAAATTTCATCAAAATCGGTTCAGTGGTTTAGGCGTAAAAGCCTAACATACAGACAGACATATAGACGGACAGACAGACAGAGTTATTTTCGCATTTATAATATTAGTATGGATGAAAACTACATAAACCTAAACCAGTGTCCTTATTAAAGAATGATCTATTCATAATGATGGAAAGGTAACCAAAGGTGACGGTAATACTTGCAAAAGTGAAAGGTGTGACTCCAATCATGAGTTGTAGACTATTGAACCTTCCCATTGCCTCAAACACAACTCTCTACGTACCTAGTATTGATTGGCCTCAATGCATTCAACCTGTAGTACCTATACCATGTTTTTCTCCGAAAAATACAAGATTCTCTTAATAAATACTAACGATAGTGATGGCGTAATGGCCAAGTCGTTGGACTTACAATGAAGAGGTAGCGAATTAACCTGCACTTATCCGTTAACATAGTTTAGTACAATGTTTGCTATCGTGAGTTAGTGCTTAAATGGATACACGTGCGAGGCCTCGGGCGTTCTTGTCGGACTCTTGAGAGACAAATAAATAAAACGTTATATGTTGTAAATTAGCTGAGTGAATTGGATGTACCTAATGGATTTAAAACACATACATCGAAACTTTGAATTCCTAAACCTAATAAATGAACCTTGAATTGTTAAAATTAAACCTTGTAACGTCACATAGTTATTAAAAGGTCTGCCTTACGATCTAAAGGTCCTGGATTCATATCCTGATCACTACATTATTGACACTGAAAATTTAGCTTAGCTGAAGACGTTAATAGGAATACTAATCATTTTAACTAGAAGTTGTCTCAATTTTAAAATCATTACAATAGTAATCTTCTTTAAATTGAGAAGACATCTAAATCCTATTATGAGGGCAAAGCTCAGAAACTCAGCTATGTAACAAGAATAAATCCAATATTAAAAACAACAATGATCTGCAAAACGGTGCGCTCTATATTTATGCGGGACTTACGGGATTGGGATCATGATTGGGTGTCCCCGTCGAATCAACTGGAACGACTCAAATGAAACAATTAAGACTGAATTGAGTCGACTTGTGAACTTTGCAAGCAGAGCAAATTTTGGCCTCCTCTCGAATCCCATTAAATTCTTTATAAAACAATTTATGAAATCCTCAGAACCGTTCCAGAATGTGGCTAATCAATTAAGATCGATCTCTTTTAATTATTCAGATGCCTTCTTGTCTTAGTTTCTGTTTTACTTCATGTTTTATCATTTATTACTACAATAAATAAACAAACAACAGAACGTAAGCATTTTTTTATTTGTACCCATTAATCAATTCAATCCTCGTTACTATATTCTCTTTCATGTCCAACCTTTCTCTAATCCCCTGTATTCATTTTTCTATCAGCAAACCTTACCCCAGATATACTGCGTTACGGCCGCATCTTCACTGCATTCACTCTACTTTCATGCTTCCTCTGTCTACTGAGATATTAAAGTGATATGTAACTGAAAAAAGATGCGAATTTAATCCAAAGACTGTTCAGTAAATGCGCTGCGTGCTAGACAAGATTGAAGATTGGAGATTATATAATTACGGTAACGCAATTACGCTTGCACCGTGTCAGTGGCGCTTTCACAAGATATTATGTTCAAACTTTAACGTACCTAAGTACCTAATTCAATTAAAAATTTATAGCAAGAATCTAAAGTTTATTCGCGGTAAGAATGCAGTGAATTCGCGTTAAGAATTGAAATCAGTTAACATAAATGACAGGACATAACCATTGCGTTCGAAGTAATGTCTTCAACTGGACACTGTGAACTTGATCTTGTAATTTGAAAAGAGTTGATTGGTGATAGGTGATAGGCCAACGGACAATTTATGATCCACTGCATTCTTAACGCGAAAGAACTATAATATACCTCGTTACTCCATACGTGACTTTTTCTATATGTATGTGGGTATTTTTTGTAGCATATCGTCTAGTTAAGTTTATGACACAATAGTGCTCTCATTTACTGTGTGCTTGGGTACTTGGCTGTTCATTTACTAAATTACTGTACCCAGGTATATTCGTCGAATATATATTTTTATTGTTAGTATCCGTATATCAGCAGCCATAACCGAAATAACCTTTCCGTTTATGATTCACACCGGCGACGGTGGTAAAAGTTAAAGCCGGTCACACAACTCAGTGTTTGAATTTTTTTTTTATTTTTTACCTTTCAAACAGTTTCTAAATGTACAAACACGAATAAGTCAGTGGCAGTTATTATAATATCCACTTTTACATTAATTATAATATTATTACATAATATAACATGTGTTAGTGAGTTTATTGATTATTACTGTTATACTCAATTCATACATTTCGGAGAGATAATAAAAACGGACAGTGATGAACTAAAATTACAACTGAAAAGAGAAAGTTTAACTGTATTATAATACTTCATAACGTTCATTAATTTAAACTTCAATTTACTTCAACTTGAAGTTATAAGTGAGTAACTTAAAAGTGAAATTAGTTTCGGTTTGTTCTCTAGGAGTCTTTGAATGGTTATAAGTTTGACATTGATCTTGTTAAAGCAAGCCAATCAATGTTATTTTTGGTAAATATTTTTTTCATAAATAGAGTTAATGACTTTTATTTATGTATATAAAAGCTTTATCGAACTAAAATAATTGTCAACGTTCCTGGGTGAAACGGGCGTAAATTTTGAATTTAGAACGAAGAGCACAAACTAGATTTGCGAGTTAATGAATTCTGATATCACATCTATTGGTATAGGCTTACGTCACCAGTTCATAAAGCCTCATTCCCACAGGACCAATGCCATGGTTACGTACAGTTAAATTTTGTGTGCCAGATCAGATAAATACTTATTCGATTTCAACATGCTTACATAAAAATACTATAACTTTTTGATATTTAATGACCGTCTACAAAGTGAAATAACAATTATATTCAGCAACAATAGTGCCCATTATCTTATTACTCGTACTTAAAGATTACTTTTAGTTGTGCCAATCTCACTTACGAGTTGAATTAAGTGACTTTGATAGTAGTAAAAGCAATCTCTCACTTATGTTTTATTCATAATAATTATTATTCAAAAGTTTTGCGACTCAGACCTACAACACAATTGCAGTTAACCGCAATGCCTGTTAGCATAAGTCTACTGTAACGAAACTGCACCACAACCGCACTGCATGATTCCAGCTGCATGCGGTCTGCTGTTGGAAAATATGCTACAAAACGTGTATAAACGTATGGAATTGTTGCTATAGAAGTTTATGAAGAAAACTTTGTTAAAGCATAATAAAACAAATAAATGAGTAAGATAATTTTATAGTATCAAAGGTTCTTCACCAAAAAAAATATGGTAAAATTATTTCAACAAGTTCAAAATCTCTTAAGTATTGCCGATAGACTATTTGTAGAGATACAAATAGTCTATCTGCCCCAGTAAAACTGGATATATTTTTTCTCACTCCTTTAAATATATAAAAAAATAACGCTCATTAATTATATAAATTGTAGATGTTGGTTCATTCGTCTTGGGGTGTCAGGGACAGTCGTGGTTGGGTACACTCCATCTGCAAATTGCCAAGCGATTAAAGTGCTTACTCAAGTTTAATTCTTTGATTATAGAGTAGGTCAGAGTGCGCCCTTAAACAGTGTTTGGATAAATGAACTTTCATTTTCTAAGGCTCTTGATTTTAATCGACACCATTTGAACATGAGAAGTTTGCTTTAGTTTAGTACCTCATTAGATCTTGTAATACGATCATAATCATTTTGTTTACATAGATATTCAATTTGTTCTAGATCCTTTGATTTTGAGATAATTTATTTTGTTCCTTTGTGTTGTATTTAAAGTTTGAGATATGTTACATGTAAATCGTGTACTAATTATATCTCTTTCATGATTTTAAATAGACATAAGAGTTTGTTTATTTATTCATCTTGTACACAAAAGTGGTTTAAGTAAATTAGACGAACTTTGGTCCCTAGATAATTCATAACCCATTTTTCATTCTACATTGGTTCCCTCATCAAGCAGAAGACGGCAGTAAATTAAATGGCTCAAATGATAGATACCATCACCACTATCTCGCACGTTCAACAATCAATACGGAAATTACGATCTACCACATTAACATAAAACAAGAGTTACACAGTTCCAAAGACGGAACACGCCCGAAGTATCCACTTTCAAAGTCAAAGTATCCATATTACCCCCGCCCCCACCTGACCTCTCCCCCATCGTCCGGTGACCGATAATTCTGCGGCGGCCGAACACGCACGTAACTACCTCAAGCCACCGGTGAAGTTGGTCGGAACTTTTATGTTTCACACGCTTCTGTAGTGTTTATTTGTAAACAGTCATGTTAAGGTACTTGTGAAGGAAATAAAGATGAAATCGGAGAAGGAAATACAGTTGTAGATGGTGTAATAAAGTTAGATGCAACGTCTAATATTGTAGAAAGCGCTTCCTTGTTTATGTAGAATACAATACAGTCCAATAGTTATTCAAGAAAACTTGAACTCGCTTGACGTGAACAATAGTCAAGTTCCAGGTAATCAATACCTACATGTCCTACATAGTTGTCTCATTGGTCTATGAATAGATTCACCTCTGCTTTGAGTACTTAAAACTAAGCTTGAGTGGAAAATGTTCAGAAAAAATGTAACAACATCTGTGAACATTGTGAGTGACTTACGTTAGCGTCTGAAAAAGTTACCGTTTTATTCCGCATAAAAACTGTTTGCGTGAATGATCAATTTTTAAGAGGTTCCAGACTGCCTTCGGTTTGTTAAATATTTATTATGATTTATGACTCAGTTTTGTTTTTATTTCTTCGGAGTATATTTTATTACAGCTCGCAGTTTGTATAAACAAATACTTCGAGAACCTTGCTTTATATTTCGTTATACTTTTTAAAGTCACAACATCGTGGTGTAACTCAGTAATCTTTTTCTTGATTCAGCTATTGAATTTTTTCAATAGGTATTACCCAAACACAAGCGTAAATTTCCACCATAAAGCCGTTGGCTTTGAAGCAAAATCAATTAAATTCTTCGAAGAATATCCACCCGGTACTAACTGAACTCTTATCTACCACGTTTTAAATTTCCTTTACTTCATAAAATTGCAAAGGCGGCGATATAATAAATCCAATTAATCTGTAATATTACTTCCATAGATTAGTCGCGGCGTACTTATTAAAATTGATGAATAAAGTTGGTGAGATGTTTGGAGTGGGCAGTCGAGAGCTACAAGATTGCTTACAAGTTCTTCGTATCAACGTCCGCCAGGAGCCAGGGGAGTCAACTTTCTGATGAAAAAGCCAAGTAGCATGTTGTTACAAGCTATTGTTGTCTTTACTTTTCGTCATACATTTTTTGTCACCTGCTCGTCGCGAACGTTAGTATTAGTTTTATTCTGGGTTCTCTAAATTGGGTTTCGTCATTGGGTCAAATCGAATATAAAAGACGTTAGGAACATTTGATTTCTTTCTGAAAATAATGGCGACACTACATATAGATAAAAGAGAAACAAAGATCAGCATTATTACCCGCTTAGTAGCTAATAAATATACTATCATTGAAGATTGCAGAGTATAACTGGCAAGGATACCTTATAGAAATATGTTTTTATAACGTGAAATGTAACTTTTTCAGAGTTGTTT
The DNA here is from genome assembly GCA_914829495.1 of Eilema sororculum. NCBI lineage: Eukaryota > Metazoa > Arthropoda > Insecta > Lepidoptera > Erebidae > Eilema > Eilema sororculum. The sequence continues at coordinate 26,829,999 of OU618537.1, forward strand.
ATTATGTATTATAGTACCTACACAAGTTCACAGATAACAGAGGTGGTTACACTCACTCATTTCTGAAACGCCACCTTAATATATTATGTGAATGTGAAGAGTGTAAATACCCGTACTAAAATTAGTAACTTTCATAAATATCATTAAGTTTCGACAATATGTTGATAAGTGGTGTCAAGTGAACCCTGACAGCTGTCGACGCGTGTTGCGTATGTCATGACACTATACTCGTAGCTGTCGTTTAGTATAAGTGTTATTAACATGCCAACATTAGAAAATAGTAGTTAACAATAATTGTGTTATAAGCCGTCTGCGGCCCGAACTGTGTCACGGTAATTGTTTAAATTACACCGTCACAATATTTTTACTGTGAAGAAGGGGCTATTACGTAAATTGCGGTAAATTATATTTAGTTCGATATGAATGAGTTTCAGTGATAGTAATTATAGCAGATAATTTTGTGAGGGCCGGCACGTAAACAGGTTTTGTTGTCGTTAATAGGGTGGATATTATAATATTCGGGCACATATTGACAATTATCTATATGTCTGTTGATGAAATTATATTCCAAAAGTGTAATATGATAGTGTGTGTTATGTGGTGTGATAGAAGTGAAACAATAACATAATTTTATTTGCTTTTTACTTACACGATATTATAATCCTGTGTAAAATATATGTACCTAGTTGAAGGTACGCGTACTTGACCTGCTGATGTCGGCACTACGCAGATATTATAGCACTTATAAGTGGACCAAGTCAATCAGCGTAGAGAGAGAGGTACGCTATTACAGCGTAGAGAGAGACATACATTGAAATTGAAAAACGGTGGCTAAGTGGTTAAGGAGTCGGCCTTACGATCGAGAGGTCCCAGGTTCGAGACCTGCCCATTACACTACCGACGTGAACTACTCCTAGCACAAGCAATTTAGCTTAGTTGGAGGGGTTAGAGGGAATATTTGTTATGTCAGTTCTAATATTCTTTGAAAAAAGAACCAAAAAGAATTTGACGATCAAGTTTTTGAATCCCTCCAGTACCATATTAAACTCAACAACAAAGATCCTACACAGTACACATTCTAACTGAATTTTTCTAAAACAACACCATCACCTAAATCAGCTAAAAAGCCCATTGATCACACTTAGCTGTCCACACGTTCACCTGCGATCAAGGCTGGCCATTATGGCCCCCTTTGCTCCAACCATCCCTATAATGAACTTCCCCCCTCCCCCTCCTATACTGAGCAGCTAATAAACAGCGATGAGCCACTGTATCATTCAGATTTATTTCGTTATTAACTCGCGTTCGTGATAAGAATTACTTATCTTCCTATGGCCCAACAGCGGTTTGCTCCCCAATTTCACCCATTTGCTCCCCTTATAAAAAATCTATAAGGCGTTATAGGCCAAGTTCAGAACTTTGTGTATGAAACGATTATGTAACAGTTTGTTAATGAATTTGATCAGGAAAGTTGCAGGGCTAAGTTTTGGAATGTCTATCTTTGGAGTTTTACACGTTCTTGTGAACTTTGGATAGGTTTTATAATTTTATAGGGAATTTCGTAACTGTTTACATTGCTTTTATTACGATATTTGGGCGGACACTTGATTTGGGCGAAAAATCAATGTTTAAAAACGGTTGAAAAATCATTCATTGGTTCCAACAGTTCGTAAGAAAGTTGGTAGATGGCTCCGCCGTCGCTATTAAAGACGGATATAAAGAGAAGGGAAATTTGAAGTGATTCAGGTGCACTGTAGCTCAGTTGGAAGAGCATTCCCCCTGTAAGGGAAAGGTCGTTCAAGTCCCACTTGAGCATTTAATTTTTCCCGATGTATTCGAATTTTAAACTTAGCATCATATTTTTTTTTTCAAGGGATCAGGGACGGTTGGCTCACAGAACAGATAATAGTATTAGGTTGGATCTAAATAGCGCTGTGTATAATATTGTTAATGACATGACGTACACTACAACACATAGTCAATGAGTTATGTAAATAATTATATATTTTTCATATTAGACACGTCTATATGATTTCACCTCGCCTGATTGTAAGCTGAAGAGAAAGTCTCAGGAATGAGAACATTAGAATGATAGCCTACAGCTTGAGGACCTGTACAGCTCTCAAAAAACTTTGAAGTAGGTATTATAATCCGCACGCCGAATGATGATCCCTATGACAGTTCGTTAGCGCTTAACATAGTACTGACGTCCTATCACATCAAATCCTTTAGAGGTCCATTAAAAAGACGAAAAAATCATAATTGTGTACAATTGTAAATTATAAAAATGAATATTAAGAAATTATTACGTAATGTTCGGAAATAATAGAAAAAAACTCAATGCAAAAGTACATGGTACGTGCTGCAAAAGTTACGTCGTCAAGCTGTTATCGACTAAGAAGGCACACATCGATAAACAAAATATCGATAATTTGTTGGAAATATAAAACAAATTTATGAGGGATTGCGCGATTATTATGCGTCCATCCCGTGGGTTGAACGCTGCTTTGAGGGTAAGAACCCATCTGAGAGCGCTACTGCCGTCGCCGGTGAGATCGGTCTAGGTATGGAATATTATATCCCATACACCGATGTCACCGGAGTCCGCGGAGCGCGTCCGTGGTTCGGGCGCGAGTGCGCGGAGGCTGTTGAGCATAAACAGTTTGCGTACCGCGCCTGGGTGCGGGCGCGCGCCACTCGCGATCCCAACGTGGGTCACTTCAAGGCGGCGTACAACAGAGCCACAAAGGTCTGCAAGAGGGCATGCATCAGGGCGGATGCCCAGCGCATAGCACGGCTGGGCCAAGAGCTAGTGGCGCATCCCACGGGTAGCCGTGGCTACTGGCAACTGGCCAAAGCCGTGCAAGCCAACTTCTGCCAGCCCTCGCTGCCCCCGCTGAGCAATCCCGATGGATCTCTGGCCCATGAGCCGCAAGAGAAAGCAAATTTGCTGGTCAATCTCTTCGCGGCCAACTCCCGAGTCGATGATTGTGGTATGCAACCACGGACAATGCCCACTGGTGACCACGCAATGCCTGATATACGTATCAGGCAACGCGATGTCCGTGCAGTACTGCAATCACTCGATGTCCGGAAAGCCAGTGGTCCTGATGGTATTCCAGCGGTTGTACTTAAAAAATGTGCAGAGGAGTTATCTCCTATGCTAACGCGGCTGTACCGACTGTCCTACAGTTCGGGTACAGTGCCCTCGGCTTGGAAGGAGGCGAATGTCCAGCCGATCCCCAAGAAGGGGGATCGCTCGGACCCAGCCAACTATCGACCCATAGCCGTCACCTCAGTGCTGTGCAAGGTGTTCGAGCACATAAATAACACACAGCTCATGCGCCACCTAGAGGATCACTCCTTGCTTAGTGACCGGCAATACGGTTTCAGACCGAAACGGTCAACGGGTGATCTTCTGGCGTACATGACCCACCTTTGGGGTGAGGCTATGGAGAAGCACGGTGAGTCACTGGCAATTAGTCTTGACATCGCCAAAGCTTTCGATAGGGTATGGCACAAATCGCTTCTTTCCAAGCTACCAGCCTTCGGCCTGCCTCCTAGACTGTGTAACTGGGTTGCAAGCTTCCTGCAGGGGCAACGTATTCGCGTCCTTTGTGATGGACGAGCTTCGGAGTTCTTGCAGGTAAATGCTGGCGTGCCGCAGGGTTCCGTCTTATCTCCCACTCTCTTTCTTCTGCATATCAATGACATGCTCTGTAACGGAAACATTCACTGCTATGCAGACGACAGCACCTTACACGGGAGTTATTACGCACATCCTGCGGCCAAGCAGTCTGATATCGCGGAAAAAAGGCAGCTTCTTGTCACTGAGCTGGACCGGATCCTGGACCACATTTCTCAATGGGGCGCTAGGAACCTGGTCGAGTTCAATGCCAAGAAGACCCAGGCATGTGCGTTTACAGCAAAGGTATCTCCTTTCCTTCCCCTTCCCACTCTTCAGAGCACACCACTGCCACTGCAGGATCACCTCACTATCCTCGGTATGGATGTTCGCTGCAAACTGAATAACAAAAACTATATCGAGAGTATCATCAAATCAGCCTCGCGTAAACTCGGAGTCCTGAACAGAGTGAGACGTTTTTTCACGCCGGAGCAGCGGTGTCTTCTATACAAGACCCAAATTCGTTCCTGCGTGGAATACTGCTCACATCTCTGGGACGGCTCCGCAAAGTACTTATTAGATGCTCTCGACAGGTTGCAGCGACGTGCGGTCCGCATTATTGGGGATCCTAAGGTCACGAACACCCTCGAGCCTTTGCAGATGCGTAGAGATGTTGCGTCTTTGGCAGTTTTCTACCGTCTCTACCATGGTGAATGTTCTGACGAGCTCTTCCAATTAGTCCCACCCTCCCCTTTCCTTCACAGGACGACACGTGCAGGGCTAAGATGTCATCCATTTACGGTGCAGAGTATACCAGCTAGAACCAAGCGTTTTAGTGATTCATTCCTATGCCGTACCACTAAGACCTGGAATTCCCTGCCAGCTCACGTGTTTCCTTCTTCCTACAGTCCCGGGTCCTTTAAGCGGGGCGTGAAAAGGCATCTAATGAGGCCGTCAAGCTGAGTGCCACCACTGTTAACATGGTAAATGTTTACGATGGTGACCCTCTTTCCGAGACTTTGCCTTTAGCTTAACATCAGGCGAGGTGAAGTCAAATTGACGTGTCCTGCATAAAAAAAAAAAAAAATGCTTTGAGTTTGTATTTTATTTATATCAATCTGAATCTGATACAGGGTCAATCGGATCTTCGAAATCTGAGTCTGAACTGCAGCTATCCGTACGTCAATGATATTGTCGTATTGTACATCTCGATCCCAGTCTTGTAAGCAAATTTTCTTCGTTCTTTCGACCACTTTTCGCCAATCGTCAGCTGTCACTTGAGCGCAAGCTTCTTCCAATAAAACCATCATTTTATTTGCCGTGAATGGCGGAGTTGTGTTATGCCTAGCTGCATGACCTGAAAATATTTGTACATTCAGTAATTATTTTTAGAAATATATGCATATACATAATATTATATGAATAAAAAATATAGATACCTTTGATCTGCGCCCATATCAACTCGATTGCATTATATTGGCAGTGATAGGGGGCGGTAACCGAATTACCGTGTGTCCATTTGATTTGGCCAATTCATCCAAAAAATATGATGGGTGCGTCTGTTGTTTGTGAAAGTTCAACAGTCTAACCAACTCTTTTTTTAACATCTGACTGTCAGTTTCCACACCATTGCCGTGTTACCATTCTATAATTTCAGCTTTTTTGTTATTGCTGCTGGGGGGTTTGTTAATTTGAACTGAGTGATATGAAGCATTGTCCATTAAAATATAGTGAGGCTCATTCAAATTTTCTAATAGTTTTATAAACCATGTCTTAAAGTTTTCGAAATTCATTTCCTCGTGGTACTCCGTTGTTTTCACTGACTTAAAAGCCCACAGGCAATTCGGCACAAAACCTGTAGCTGTGCCAGCGTGGCAAATGATTAAGCGCTGGCCCTTTCCTTCAGGAGTTTTTGTGCTGGATTTCGCTGTGTCATCCGTCCATGCCTTACCTACAGTATGATTGGCGTTCAGCCATGTCTCATCAAGGTATACTACCTTCTCCCAGTTATCAATTTGTTTGATTTTGCGAAGAAAATCGCATCGTAGTAAAGCTATGTCAGTACGCTCCATTAATATTTTTCTCTTGTCACATTTTTTATAGCGGAATCCACATTTTTTCAAAACAATTCTAAGAGAAGTAGCACCGCCTTTGAAGAGTTCTGCAGCTTTTAATGAAGATAATAACTTCTGGCAGGTCGGTAGTTCACCTCGTAGGTAGTAACCATAAATATGATTGCGTATAGCATCTAAATCAAATTCATCAGGTTCTGTTATATGACATAACCTTTTCTTTTTCTTTGGTGTTAATAGTTTATTGTCCTCCATGGACGACTCCCCAAATTTTTCCTTTGTTATTCGAGAAACAGCCTTTCCGATTCCTAGAGCATCGGCTACACGATCGCAAACAATGTCAAGCGGTAACAAGGGTCCGCCATTTTGTTGTTCACGAGCAAAATAGTCTCGCAAACGAACTACAAACTCGCGAACTTCACTGTTGAGAACAGTTTTCCGCTGTCTTTTCGGCATTTTGCAAAACCGAAAATCAACAAACAGGTAACAGAAAATCAACAAATGACACAAAACAGCGAACAGAAACAAAACTCAGCTAACAAAGAAAGACGTGGCGCATACAAGGCGTTAGAGCACTCGTATGACGCGATGTGATGCGGTGTGACAAGAAGACAAAACAGACTGACAAGACATGACATGACTGAATTAAAAAAATACGGTAGGTCTATGGCCTCCATTTAAATACTTTTCCATGTAATCCATAATTGCCAGCTAATTATGAATTCTTTAAAATTCAATTCAAAAAGAATTTTAAATTCTTTAAATTATGCAATTTGAATAAAAATTAAAGTATAGTAAAATAAAATATAATAAGGCTGTTACTTTTTTATCTAGTGTTTTATGTCCATCAATGCGCGTAGTCTTTTTTTCAAAATAAATAAATATTGCTTATTATGTTGAATGTCCTGGCTGAATGACATGACATTTGCCTGAAAAAACAGTATTTTATCGAAATTGTTTCGCATAACTAATACATCTGTCAATTGAAACGTCATAGGGATCATCATTCGGCGTGCGGAGTATAACACTACATTTAATAGGTAGGTACTTACAATACTTACAGGTTTATTCAACCCTTATAATATTAACAATATAATTTACGAAATAACAATATTATTCATTGCATTTCGTAACAAAGAAACAATACATGCTTTGTTCGGTGCACAGTCCAATTTGCTGCGTTACCCACCAGAGGGTACTACTAGCTATTGGTCGGATCATTTCAACAATAGTTTTATTGGCCAGCGATCTACCAGTTACAGTTACAACAGCTCTAATTGAAAATAGCTCAAGTGCATCCAGCTTGGAAAATATTCAAAGCGATTCCTTGGGAAATTATTCGTAACGTACACATTTTCAACTGAAACATACTTTATCTTTAATTATTTGTTTCGAAAATAAGCTTGATATTAAATACAGTGATAATAAAAGCACGTGTAAAGGGTAGGCAGCACGTGTAACGCCCCTAGGGTTGCATACGTCCATAGGCCACGGTAGCCTCTTTCCATCAGGTGGGCTGTGTGCTTATCTGCCACCTAAGTGGTATAAAAAAAAGAATAATTTCATAAGAAAGAAGAGGGTTCGACCAGAAGAACACATGGGAACACGGAGGTAACCTATTGAGATGTTATCATAACCACAAAACCTTAAAACATACGACCTAACCAACAATAAAAATATTGTTTACTTAGAAATGATATTAAGCTGATCGATGATTTTTTCAACGGGAATAGGCCAGTTCGACCTTGGTTGGTATAACCCGTAATTTTTCGGTTACTGAACCTTTTGGAACCCTAGTTAGCTTGCGAAGGCCACCAAGCAGGCTATATGTCATCGTAACCACCTACCATCTAATGGGCCATATTGCTTTTTGCCACCTTTTTATCGTATTCATTTAATTATTGTTGACATTATGATGCCCGTGAGTTTAATTCAGCGATACATTATATCAATTACTTTTAGCTGACACCACGGCGTGTCATCGCTCATACAAATTACGCATTTATCAACATTGATACACAATTTTACAACAATATAGGCAGAAGTTTAATTAAAATTTCAATCAAATTTGCATCGAGACGAACTAAACAGTCGAGTTTGTTAGAGTGTGGGTGATTTATAATGATTGGCCGCTGTCGAAGCAGATATCGGGCTCGTCTCAGCCATAAACGTCACAATCCATTATGTCCAAATGTCCACATGACTACATTCGCTCCGTGGGCCGGCACGCCTGGTTTATTGACGAAAAATGCTGACCAGAGAGGCAGGGACGGCAATAGTCACGGGAGATACGCGTGAATGGATGTTCCGTTTTTTATGTCGATTTGTTACTTGCGGCTTGGGTAATGGCGTTTGAAAACAGAAATTGTACAGCGTGAGATTGCAAACTATCAAAGCTTTTAAAGTGTGCACTGCGAACACTAATTTTCATTATCTATGATGGCATGAGGCACAAATCACTCGGTGTACACATCATTCGGTGAATTTATTTTGAATACCCTATCAATATTTTCGTGAAATTGACACGCATTGTAAATTTTGCATAGTGTCCATCGGTAATTCAATGTTTGTTTATTTAAAGTGTAATAATTTACGAACCATTTAGACTACTTCTACTAGTTTAAAACAATATTCTAGGAACTTTCGTTCAGATATATTACTTTTTAACTCCAATAGGTGGCAGCGAGTAGTAGAGTAGTGTATTAACAGAAAAACTGCACACATTTTGCCCAACTCTGGAATAAAATCCAGGACCCCAAATACAGTTATTGCGCTCGCTACCCTTGCTGGTAACACATACATTTTTCATTAGCTACGTTTTTTATGGCGCATAGAACAATAACATCTGATTCCAACAATCTCACATTCGCGCATAATCTCCTCCCTAACGTATTGACTCTCAATAATAGATGAGGTTCGTTGTCTCTGAGCGGGGTGCGGCTCTAGTGCTCGGTGGTAGCCATGGTTGGGGTTTAATTAAAGCGTGTGACGCGAGCGCGTTACGAGCGCTATCTCAGCTGTTAAATGACGCGGAGTCGGTAGCTACGCTGAGTGCAGTTCACTAGTGATGGGGCACGACCATGAGTGATGTTGGACATCGATATTAACATAAATAAAAAAAAGTTATTGTAGTTACAAACAGGTAGGTACTCGTATGTAATAGTTATTATATTTACAGTAACAACATACTTGCGGGTGAAGTTCTGTTCTCCTTGATAGATTAGGTAGAACCTGTAGTAAGGAGATCAGTACCATAAATACCATCATAGTTCAAAATCGAAGGCAGATAAGTAGGCCGGGCACGTTAAAAGGCATGAAAGGATTAATGACAGGGGAGGAAGCTTGTGAAGTATGTAAGTATTGAGTCAAATAGCAGGCTGTGGTCTCTGCCTACTCCTGAGGGAAATAGGCGTGAGTTGATGTATGGGTTATGAAATAATTCTCATGGGTTTTAAAAAACTTACGTCTTTTAAACATTTACATTTAAAAATATAACTGTATAAAATTGTTCCAAACTATCTCTAGTATCAAATTTAGCTTTTAAATTATAAGTAAATATTTAACTAACTATAGAGTGGGTGTTCCCTAGCTGAAATTGTTAAAAATTAATTTGTATTTATACACTCGTAAACAAGCTATAAATTAACTTAATTTTACAATTTCATTTCAAGTTAAATATGGGTTGTCCTAGCCTTGGGACTAAACTTACGCTGACACTAATAGAGTTATAGCTTAGAACTTAAATAATAATAACTTATTAAAATACCAAGTTTTGTGTGACGTAACTTGCTGCTAAAACGTTATGGCCTACACTATAATCATCACTTAACGTAAGATATGAAGCTTACTTTAGTGTGAATCGGACTTGGATCGTAATCGTACTTCGTGATTTTTATTAATTTTAACGAATTATACAAAATAAGTATATCCACTACAGTTAGATATTATGATCTAGTTTCACTACACAACACTAGTATTCTGACTAAATACTAACCGATCGATTCGTGCCACGAAAGTCATAAAGTAAGATTATAAAATAATAATGTTAGTGATGCTACCATCTCTAACCTGTATTATTACCTATAAAGTTTCTGTTCAATAACTGCTCCTCACTAGCAAAAGGTGTTATTGATGTCGGTGATTTGCTTTGTTTTCCAAATGACAATGTGTTCGCCACATTAGAGGCCAGCTTCCTTAGCAAGTTAATGGAGTATGCTGACGTCTGATTTCCACTATTATCTACTTTTTACTCCTAGTAAAGATTTGCAAAGAAATACACTGGCCTTTAGAATAGATTAGCATTGACATGCTATTAAATTTAATTTATTCATTTAACTCAAATCATACGATTAATATCTGGTTAGTAACAATATAACTTAGAACTAGTGTTAGTATTCAATTAATTTGCATCATAATTTAAATTACAATAAAAAGAAAATAAAATTAAATGAAATTATAAATGAAATTGATGTCATAATCTACGTTAAATAAAATACAAAAGTAATTTTAATTGAGAAAAGAAAACTAATTAAAACAAAATAAAATGAAATAATTTTTATATTTATATATAAATTAAAATAATATTAAATACTCGTAAGAGGTTTTTGTACTGTTCCAATTTTTTTAAATCATAATTACGTTCTCATTTTCTTCATTGCATGTTTTTTGTCACAGCTCAAAGACATTTTTCTAAAACAGGCCATTGCTCATGTTACCTCTAAATCGATGTACCAATTAATAAATTTTACTGTACAACACTATTTAGAGTAAAGTCATCGCTCACCTTTGCACTAAAAGCAAGCTCCAAATATATGCTGATGCATTGCTGTGAACGGCTGGCCCAAACAGCGACACTTATTTGCTTTCCTTGTAATGTTCCAACTAAATAATAATTTAAAACTGAATAGGTAACTATTTCAACTCCTTTCTATATAAATATTATTTACTTAACAAGAAAAAAAACTACTCGTCGTTTACGTCACCCATTGGAAGGGTTCCCATGGGTAGTGTGAACGACAATTGGTTTTTTTTCAGGGATAGAAAGGCCGTTGTGGTATCTATAGTAGGACAGATCGTTCGGATATCAATGCAGATGCTTTGCAACTTAAAAGCTAGGGCTACACTACTGTGATATGCCAATAATTGCCGCCATAATTTGAACACCGCTTAGGTGTAGCCACGATTTTAGGCCATAATTTTACAATGCCAATAAATAAAAATATGTCATAATGATTGGTATGACATTGTGATTTCATAATGCCAATAAAATTATCATGGTAAAAAGTAGACGGTAAGGTAGTGTAACCGTAGAATTTAAGAGTAAATCCATCTAACTCGCTCAGTGCATATATGACACTAGCTGACCCGGCGAACTTCGTACCGCCAATTTTTATCCGCCCGCGTGGCATCAGATCCTGTACCCGCTACACCCTCTACTATATTAAGCATGTATTATACATGTAAACCTTCTCCTTGAATTACTCTATCTATTAAAAGAACCCGCTTCAAAATCCGTTGTGTAGTTTTAAAGATTTAGGCATACATAGGGACGAACAGACAGCGAGCCTATTGCAGACCACTGCTGGATCACTTCATCATAAGTCGCTGTCGCGGTCTGTCTGTCCCTATGTATGCTGAAATCTTCAAAAGTACGCAACGGATTTTGAAGCGGTTTTTTTAATATATAGAGTGATTCAAGAGGAAGGTTTATATGTATAATACATGCATAATATTGTAGAGAAACACTGCTAAATTTAGAGGTTTCTAATGTCAATCGGGATTTCTGCTTGAATTTATTTTGCCGTGCGTTAATTGTATATTGCGATAGCTTCCAAAGTATGCATTATAATTATATAGTGTGAATGGCAATTTTGATCTACATTAAATGTACAACGTATCTTAAGTATTTAATTGGATAAGGAATAACAATATATTGTTAAAAGTAGCTTCCAAAATGACACATAAAAAAATTATAATTTGTAAAAGATAAAAATGGTTACTGTGGGCTACCCATAATAGATAGACATATGCTATCGCGGACTTTTATGTAGGCCTTTTTGAAGTGTACAATACTATAGTAGTTCATTTTGATTTATCTCTTGGGGTTCAGCCAGCGTTTGCAATGTAAGCGCAAAAAAATGTGCTTTTTTACGACATGACATTAGAAACCTCTAAATTTAGCAGTGTTTCTCTATAATATTATGCATGTATTATACATATAAACCTACCTCTTGAATCACTCTATCTATTAAAAAAAACCGCTTCAAAATCCGTTGCGTACTTTTAAAGATTTAAGCATACATAGGGACAGACAGACAGCGACAGTGACTTTGTTTTATAATATGTAGTGATAACTGATTTATCGCCCCAACGACGCCCTGAAGGCGACCTCTTGATGTCACGCGATTTATCCAAACTCTAATTAATTAAGGACACCTTAATTAATTAGAATCTGTCGAACTTTCATTTCAATGAATTCGAATTTTGGTGATAGGTACAGACAGCTATCATAAGTTTGTCTCGCTTAATAGAAATTGAATTTATTTATATTAAGTATTTCTCATTTGTATAAATAAATAGAAATAGAGACGTTTTTAATTAATTCGAGAATGTTAATTTTTAGATTATACTGTGAATTTCATTATAATATACTAGTCAAGAAAACACTTATGTTGCTAAATTAGGGTATTAAGAGTACTTACCTAAGTTAGTATTACAATTAAATAAAAAATACAGCGTTTATTTACATAAAACCGAGTTACAAATCTGCAATTAATTAACTGATGTTTTTATTACCAAACAACCTTTTTATTATTTTTAATTTTTGAAGTACTTTAACTTGCACTCAAATAAATACATACAAATATAAGTTCTAGTATACAATAGTAATACATGTGTGCCTAATATCTACAGGTTACACAATATTCCGTAATACCATACTCCTAAAAACAGACTAATTCGAACTCTCAATAAGGGCGGACATAAATCCTGCTTTAGTATTCAGAAGCACCAAAAGGGTACTAAACGTACGAAAGGGTACTAAAGGTCCCAATATTCTTGGTTCCGTATACATTGCATGTTCAGTATATATGATCTCGGGAAATAAACAGTGTGTGTTTGTCCCTGGAGTAAAAACACAGATATTTTTTCAGATTTCTGTTGACTATATTAATCTGTCGACATTATGTGTTTCGTCTTTACTCTGTAGGTACTAACTCATAGTGAAATTGTTTCATTTTCTATTGATTCATTAATTGAAGCAGTTGCCTTTGTGGGCAGAAGCATGGCCTGGCTATAGCGATATTCCGTTGGGATTCAGAACCCCTTCATTACGGAAAGAAAACCATTGCTAAACAATTCTTTGATTCTTCGTATGTTTCGGACTGGATTATTGAAGGTCCTTAGGGGAATGGGGTCCATAAGTGAGAGAGACTGTTTTGTAGTTACAAATTTTTATATCTAGAAATCACTTATTGCTAAATTTTCTATCATTATCATCCTAACGCGGTTCCTTGTTGCATCCAAGGCGTAAGTAAACTTCTTTTAGATTTGACTCATGCGCATTATAGGAGTGACGCTCATCTGAACTCCCAACACCGATTATAAATAGCCTGTACCATCACCACCGATTATAATAGCCTGTACCATCACCAAACGAAGTTGCTTATAACTTTACAGGTGAGGTTGTCGTGACCATGAAGGTCGCGGTGGGCCCTTACGTACAGCCATTGTAATGCGTATAAAGTAGTTAAAATAAATAAAAAGCTAAGATAGCTATATAGAACGAAGAAAAGTAAGATCGAATAGTAATTACGCGAAAATATTCTTGTAATAAAGAGAGATGATAGACAGATGTCATTTGAACAAGAAGCATGGCAAATAGTATTAAATAAGATGTAGTAGTTACGTAAGCGCAATACGTTAATACATAATTCGAACATGGCAAATAAATGCCATGTGCCACCATGTGCCATGTATGTCGCCTCTTTTAAGTAGGTTTCGAGACAGTGTTAAAAATATAAATTACTAGCTTCCGCCCGCAGCTTTGCCCGCGTGGTTTTCGGTAACCGTGACCATTTTTTCACCTAGTTTTATAGTTTAGGCAGCGTATGCAAAATAAGTAACTTTTCTGGTTGATTTTTTGCAACTTGTGTCCGAAAGACCCAAATATCTGACGGAACCCCAATTTTTTTCAAAATAAAATATAGCTTATGTTACTCGTGGATAATGTAGCTTTCAAATGGTGAAATAATTTTCAAAATCGGTCCAAACAAACAAACATACAGACAAAGTTTTTCTCTTTATAATATTAGTGTAGAAAAATGTAAATAATTACTAGAACAAATAATAATTTCCTATTCAACATACCAAAAGTAATAACATTTGCACGAATACAACGGTTCGTTGGCATTTCTTATAAAAACAATATTTACATGTGTATGTTATTAACACGCTATATTTTTCACTCCGAGGTTGGCTGAAACAACAACTTGGTATTTTTTCTCCTTCTTCTGTGCATATTCATCGGTTTCTAGTACTCCTGAATACTGCTCTTTTAACCAACCAATATGTTGGGTGTGTGTTCTATGAGATCTCAAATCTAAATTCTATGTAAATAAATAAATATTCCACAACATTCTACACAACGCTATCTAGACCCATGGTAAGCTTAACTAGCTTGTGTTGTAGAATCTAGAATACATATATTTTATACATAGAAACACCCAGACCAATGCAAATAGCCATATTCATGCATACAATTATTTGCATTAAGCGGGAATCCAACCCGCTCCTCCTGCGTGGCAGTCGCGTACACTACCACTAGGCTACAGAGGCTGTCAGTGAGTCCTGTGTTCGTATCGTATTGATTCACTCACTCTACATACTTTTCAATCTTGTCATAACGTTCTCGTTCAGGCTGTATTCTTCCAGCGCTTTCTATTTTCAAAATAAATTTCATTATCATACATTAATATGGCTACATCCTCTTGGGCAAAGGTTTCAGTAAGTAACCTTCTATAAATAGCTATAGCTAAGTCATGTACACTCGGCTTCAAAAGTGCTATAAGGAAAGTACGATGTTGTAATCCGTTAAGTACCCCTTTTTCAACACCATTCAATCGATTTCCTGTATCTCTCCTTTCAATATATATCATCTCAGCATCTTCATACCCTCACCCCTTTAGAACTAATTATATTTTTGTAAAAAATGAGTACACTTACCTTATATAATAATTTTAATATTCTACTGTTTATTTTATAATGTTAAGTGTAATTTCGCTATCACATAGTATAAATGTGGTTGTTAATAACCTATATTTTCAACCGCCTCAATTAGGCTATAAATGAACCGTAACATTGACCACCGCATCCCTTTACATAATAAAACCCCTCATTTTAATGATCGCAGATAACGAGAACCACAAAATTTTTAATAACCATAAAAGGCCTCGCCAGAGCCATCTATAGCAGGGTAAGGAAATGACTGATGACGTCATAAAACCTATCCACCAGTACCCCAAAAATATGCTATACGTTAGTATATAATACATAATAAATTCTTAAGGAAATAGTAATGCCATTTATCAACAATAAGTCATTAGGGACTTACCACGACACGAGATCTTTTGGAATAAGAAAGTAATAATGAGGCAAGTTCGTTGATAGTAAGTTCATTAATATGTAACCGTGTGTTAAACAAGTGTATCGCAAGTTTGTGATTTGCTCAATTATTACAAACATTATTGGTACTAATTTAAGCAACATTTGACGCGGTGCACATGTCGCTCAGGAAGTTCGGGAACGCTGCGAAACACGTTCTATTATTACACAATAGGGGTTAAAGCAAATAAAAAAGAAAGTACCTTAAAGCAAACATACTAATGGTACATTTACAAAAAATCATAGCCAAGTAAATATTTTATCGGACAATATTTTGGTCCTACATTGTTGAGCAACCATTAGTCATGAATAAATTTCATATGAATGATTGCTTACTGCTACACACCGAACCCACCAATTAGTCCTATGTCAATATATTTAGTCCTCTATATACATAAGTCTTAATAACTCCATCAAAGACCCACCTACTGTATAATCAAATACATCATTCATTGCCGGCTGCGGTCGGCTCATGTTTATACCATGGCCTACACGCCCAGCGCAGTAAATCGAGCAAGGTCTGAAGTACCGTTATTATTTACGAGGTGTGAGATCTCCGCGGTGGAATTTATTCATGGAGGTAATAAAATCTGTCGCTGTCCAGGCGGGAGTCCAGGTTAATGTCTTTTTGAATTTCAGTTCGAACTTTACTAGTTGTTATTGCAGAAGTTGTTCGCTTGTGAATGTAATTACATATTTTATCTGCATGTACCAATGGAAATATGTTTATGATGTTTTGTACCACGTTTATTAATTAAAACTTACAAGCAAAATTTATTTATTAAAAATAATACACTCAGTCCGCCATAAAAGTAAAAGAAACACGTTTATGAAAAAATATCGTGAGTGAAATTCGCTAACATTAAAATCATCTCGTAATACAACTAAGATCATGGTAAATACGACTAATGAATTGCAAACGATTAAATCTCAGTGACCAGCTGAGACTGCGTGTTAAGACGACCTCGGGGGCAACAAACTCTGTGTTGTTGCTTATCCATAGTATTATTACTCAGCTAATAACCCAGGCAGTTATGCAACAATATAGTACTTGTATTGTTGGGTCACTCTATTTCTAACTTGGTCATTGTAACTTTAAGAACAACCTGTATTTTGTATAAGATAGTTACGTCACTGTTGCATAACATAATGGGTTTAATTATGTATATATTTTGATATGAAGTAGTATTTGGAAAAATGAATGTAGACCTATGGTTAACATCAGAATCTAGTATCAAATTGGGTTTTATTCGATTTAACTAGTCTCAACCGTCAATACCTATGACCCTAAGGTCTCATTGCTGTAAACCTGCAGCACGGTCCAATTGTCACTGTCCTCATATATATGCAGTTGATACGGTGAAGTATTTGGGTGTTGTTTTGGATCAGAAACTCAATTTTAAACAACAGATTGAAACCTTGACTTGCCGTGTTCGCAAGTTAATATATATTTTCAAAACACTCCGTTATGTAGCAAACCAAAGCATCATCCGTAGGGTTTATTATGCACTCTGCCTTTCCATCATCACATACTGTATCTCTTGCTGGGGTGGAGCTGACATAACTTTTCTTAAACCACTAGAGGTTGCCCACAGGGCCGTGTTAAAAGTTGCCACCTTCCGAACAATTTTGTACCCCACCATCGAACTATACAAACACTGCAATGTACTTAGCGTAAGACAACTCTTCATATTACAGACAGTTCTTTTACAACACCGCAACACACCATATGTGCAGCTGACCAAACGTAGGAGAGATAAAGTATGTACCGTACCAAAACCTAACTACGAATTCACAAAGAGGTTTTTCTATTACCTAGGATCATTTCTCTACAATCAAGTCAGCAAAAGTGTCACTATCTTTGGTTTAACAAATCGTGAATGTAAGTGCCTGGTACAGAATTATTTAATGACTAAAACGTTTGAAGAAACTGAAAATATGTTGAGCACTTTGACATGAACAAAATCCCACACGCACACACGCACGCACACACACACACACACACACACACACACATACACACACACACACACACACACACACACACACACACACACACACACACACACACACACACACACACACACACACACACACACACACACAAACACACACACACGCACGCACACACGCACGGACATACACGCACACAAACACATGCATGCCTTTATGTAAAAAGAAATGTAACGAATACCTGTAGTACTTATCCTATCAGAAAATTTGATATATATAAAGACAAAATACGATGATAATTTTAATGCCATTTGTCAACCTATGGGGGAGCGCAAACTGTTCATCCTTAACACAGGCTATTTCATAGCCTAGCTAGGAGAACAGGTTGTCACTCTATTGTACTTTTGTTGTGAAAACATATGTAATTTTTTTGTTTCCATGTTACACCTAAGTTCACTTTGATGTACTACCTTGTCTGAAAAATGTTATGTGCCAAATAAATAAATTTATAAAATTTAAAAAAAAAAAAAAAAAAAAAAAACTTTTACACGACTACGGGAAAGTCAAAGGGGGAATCATTTTGAAAAGATTACGACACGCTGGTTTGTAGTGCCAGATGGAAAGCGCCCACCTTAGCTTACTTGCTCTGTTGGTTTTTCATTTTCTTCCAAGTACAAAAAGAGGACTTCGAGGACTTTTTTATACCACTTAGGTGGCAGCCAAACACACGCCCCACCTGATAGAACGTGCTGCCGATCGTGTTAAAGTCGTACCATCTGTACTGAAGACAAAGCAGAGAAACTAAAACATACTAGCCATAAGTCTTCCCACTGACAGCACAAAAACTCTCCAGTGAGCTCTGGCTATCCTACCCACAGCCGGGAACACAACATGATATTATTATGACCGCGGTATTCTGTAGGGCGGAGGTACTTCTTAAGTTGGACTGTTCAATTGGGACGGGAATAACCGCTGTGTCCTACTTCCATCAAAAACCCTACTCATTACATCGTTAACATAAATCTCTTCTTCCACAGTTAAGCAGTATGTTCGTCGGAGTGAAGTCCATGGCGGAGTTCGCTACCTGGCCTCTACGCACGTGACGTCACACCCCCGCCATGGCGCCGCACGTCGCGCTATTCCTGATCCTCTGCCTTGTGCACTGCGACACCACTACGTTGGCACAGGACAAACTTGGTGAGTTCTAGCTTGTTCATTGTATAATTTTGTGAGGCACTGTTCAATAGATCTTAAGTTTAAATTAAAGGTACAATAATTAATTTAGCAAATACTCGTATTTAAACTAAAACCTTTGGAGTACCGATCCAAATATAATTTTTTATCAAAACCACCATCCATAAACGGTAACACAAGAGTATCTGCTTACTACATAACAGGTAAAGTGACAATTTATGTCCAATTTCTCTAAACAATCACACAGGGGGTTGTTTGACCGGCGCGTTCCGTTTTACATACCTAATGCACCCGGGGCCGGACGGGCCCGAGGCCCGAGCAACTGAGGCGCTCCAATATCATTAGAGGACAAAGCTAATTTATACCGAGCCACTGGTAATGGGAGGTTTTGTTCCGCAGGGAAAGAGTGCTCGTACTGCGCTGTGGCGCTTCAGTGGTTTGTGTGCGCAGGAATATACAGAGTTACATAACCTGTTTAACCTGTATTTGAATATTTTATTTTTTTAATTGGTACATTTATAACACTTTCTTTAGAAAACTATTCTACAAAAACAGTGAGACTAGACAGTGTCAAATCTCAGAACCTTATTTACAGTTAAAACCGTCAGAATTCAGTACACCTGATGGCAAAGTTTATCAGTGGTTTACGTCCCACGTATGGTACCAAATAGCGTGCCGGGCATTCATGAACGTCCATTGTTGTGATTGATTATTGCTTATTATTGCCAGGGTCAAGTAACTTATAGTATTTAATGGTTTCCTTAACTTGAAGATCTTTTACACATGACATTCGATTATTACATTGACCACGTTTTAATTTTCCGCGTTACAGGATAAACAAATAAAGAGGTCAACATGATGTAGATACTTTTGAAATACTAGACGTTAACAATAGGTAATACCAAACTTGGCTACAAACAAGATATACGCACAAAATTAAGGATGTTTCTATTCTGTAAGCAAAACGATGTGTTGGTGGGCATAAAAATTTGTTGTGCATGTTTTTTATCACTAGATTCCTACGCATCAGACGATTATGCATAACGATTAGTAGAGAACTGCTTGCGTTCCACGAAATTCAATCTACTGATAGATGCCTGATTCGTGGAAACGTCCTATCTAGTTCTAAAAGGTCACAGAAATATATTAAGATAGAATGGTCAAAAGCAGTTTTCTTCTGCATGTGACGCGTGGCGACTTTTCTCTGTAAATAAATATTTACATGAGACAAGAAATACATCTAGTTTCCAAAGGAGACTGAAATGATTACATACAATCTTGGGCCTAGTTGTAAGAAGATGAAAGTGGTGTCAATTAATATATATTATATATTATCAACCTTTCACTGAAAATTTTGCGGATTTTGTCAATCTGAGAACAGAGATATAAGAGATTATGTAAAAGTGAGGTTATGTTACAATCTTTATCTAACAGCTGATTCCTGAAGTGCAAAATGTGTTTTTTTGCACTAATAGTTATTATATTTACTAGAAAATGTTTGAAAAATCATATGAATGAACGTCAACGACTTCAAGCGATAGGTAGGTAACAGGTAAGGAGATAGGGAAAGGATGTCTAAAATAAAATAAAAAATCATTGAATATAGTGTTTTATTCACCTTCTATTAAACACATTTTACATTTTAAACCTGCCAGGATGGTAGCTGGTTAGATGAGGTTACAGGTATTTACTTACAGACTGAGGTGCAAGCCATTGCCGAATCACTGACAGAATTGTTTCATCGTGTAAGGGCCGTCGGCCCAGTGTATTGCAGTGACCAGTGGATATACCACAATTCACACAGCGATCCATATTTTTAATAATATCCAATACACAAGCTGGCGGTACAATGCAAAATAACAATTCCAAGTCAAACGTGTGAGCGATCTTCGGTGTCCAAGGTGAAAGCAACGGTCGTACAAGGTAGGCAGGGTCAGAATCCGTAAAATACAAAGCAGTTGTCGTAAAAAATGACGAATAATCGGGAAAGCACTCAAAACGCATCGGAAAACACGAAACGATGAGCAAACAAAAACAGTCAGCAACTGTCTAGTGTATAGTGTATAGTGTCAATGTTAGTCAGCTGCTATGTCAGTGACATATACTACAAATATAAGAGAGATTTGAATCGATATGAAATCGATAATCATTAATATTGGTTTTTCAGTAATTAATTGATATTTGATTTAATAATATGACTGTAATTATATGCACTATAATGCATGTAAGTATATATAGTGTATTTAATTACTTTGAGTTCATTATTTACAGCAAATATTTTAGTGTAATCGATTACTCAATTGATAATCTCACGAAAACTATTTTCTCATATTTCTCCGCATCCAGATTGAGAATTGAGGTGATTTTTATATTCTAAGATAGAAAAATATGACTAATTTTTTAGATCATATCTCAACTTATTACATTTGGGCCCACCATTTTCCATCTCCTTTACTTCTCCATTTTTATTGTAGAGTTGGAAATAGCACAAAATGGCATATTCACAGTATTTTAACGTTGTTATTGCAAGCGAGTTTTAAAAGTACGCGTAAGCGTTCAAAAATTCCTGTCTCATAGCTCAGGAATTGTCTAAAAAGTTGCCACGCGTTTCCCGCGCACATGATTGAGATATTATTGAGATAGAACATCTCAATAATATCTCTGTCTAGTTCCGCACTGGCTTCTAACTTTGTACTCTTCTAATCGCCTTTTAAGATACCTTGCACGTTGCCAATCTCCAAAAGTTATTATGTTATAACTCATAATTTTAACAGACTTAATTTTTACAATCTATAATAAATTCCGACCCTAAATTCATTAACAAGATGAGTGTTTTACAAGCCCCCATCGTCTATATAACTGAAGTTTAATCATTAGACTGGCAATCTAATAATAAAAAGTGGGTTGGTTCTCACTAAAAGCGTTTAAAAGCCATAAAAAGACGGCTTCTTGCTATAACTGGTTCCAAGCGAGCGATCAAAGCGCCTCGCCACTATGAGTGCCGGAGTCTGCTATGTGTACGTCTGCCATATATGCTTGTATACTATTATTGTATGACACAAATTGTACGACAAAATAGGTTTGAAATGCAAAAGAGAGCCTGTGAGGCCCCGAGCCTACAGCGCAGCGATGTTAGTGCAAAAGCGGCCTACAGCGATTCGGCGTCCCGTACAAAGTGTAGTTTGAAATACGTAGTTTATTATGAAACTTTGTTTTTAGTTTATTGTATATAGATGGTTTAGTCAGCGACTGTATTTGTGGGACACCGTACGGGTCCAGTTTCCAAATTATACGAACTGTTTGGAAATTTGGCAGTCTGGAGTGAACCAGTGGACGGCCCTTATCGCGTGGAGTAACATTCTCCTCTTTTCTCTTTCCATTCTCGAGTGCAAATAACAGTGCGAGAGATGTATCCGGCGATGAAAGTGACAAACCTTCGTAGGTCATACCATGCCATGGTCATGCCATTTTATTTACTACGCATTTTTCCTGAAATATCTATTGGGTTACACCAATCACGATCATGTATTAGACCACAATACTCTAATAGGGCGGAACCAGTAATAAGGCATAGCAAGGTTATATGCTTTGAATTTAAAATGATTGTTTATAATTTTTATTGCAACAATGTCATTCTCGTTCTCTAAAAAGTCATTTGAGATTTTTAGGGCATAGTTTATAGTGGCTAGTAGCCAAGCTAACCAAAAGAAAATAAGAAAATGGTCAGCTTATATGAGAAACATCCTTCAGCCATTTACACTAAAATAGATTTTGTAGCTTCCGAAAACTAGGGCCGTTTATAGCGTAGAAGCTTGTACAAGGGATATAATAGGATAGGTCGTTCGTATGAGAATTCTTAGAACGAGTATCTACATAATATATTACTAAATTTCTTTTTGCAACTCGCTTTGGTATAAGTTTTAGAACTCAAAGTTACAGTCATCAGTCTCCTAGCACTTAATAACACTATGTATTCCATTTCCGTCTCGTCTTTGACATGTCTTTGATGGCAAACAATGTGTTATTGAGAGCCCACGTTCATATAATGCTTATCAAATCGCATCTCAACTCAAACTCAATTTGCATGACGGGAATCTTGACCTGATTTCGCAAATGACCAAAAAATTGTGAAGCAAACAATCCTATTCTCATATATTTTCACGAACATCAAAAAAAAGTTCGCAGGGATATATTTGGAATATGTAAGCTAGTTGTCGTTCGAGGCACGTCCCGCGCTCTTATGGGATAACGCGTGATCATAGAGCATATCATGCGAGGATGCAATTTGCCAGCTTTTTTGCCCTTTCCCTGATATTTGAGTAAGGCGCCGACTTTGCGATTCCCCCGCGACTTAACGAATAGTTGTTTAGATTCGGGACATGTAGGGGTCACCGTTCAGTCTCGTTACCCCGGGATAGATTGTTCGCGTCCATTAAAATGTTACACATAATGCTTATACTCGGGGGCTCCTATAACTTTTTTGCTGATAGAATTATTTCGAATCACTTCAGCTTTATGTGATTACAGGCTCGGAGTATTAGACGTGGGCTCAACTATTACATTGATTTCTTAAGTAATTTTGAGGTTTCGATAAAACTTTTTTCTTTGGTCTTCAGTTTCTTTAATAGATTTAATGTTAAAGAGTGTACTTATTCATGTACTTACTAAATATGGTTTCTTTCGGAAAGAAAATAACAACATGTTTTATTCAAAATAATTTACAGACATGCACATTATGTAGGTATATAACTAAGGTTGTGAAATGATTGAACAATGTACTTATCATAAAAATCACAATTCATTTTCATCACTGAAAAGTGTCAGAAACCTTTATGAAATATACAGCAGAATTTCTTAGTATGATAATTCAACAATCAACTTGGGTACGCGGTACAAACGAGTGGTGCCTAATAAACACAGGCGTACGGGGTTGGATAAAGGTTCTCGTAAGGTCGTAAACGTTCAAGAGACACATCTGGTGTTATTGAGTGGTGCCGTGTTGATGGTAAGCGGATACCGCTGTCTATAAACATGCGTGTATCAAAAGAGATTTCACTCGTGACTTGTCAACGTTGTACCGAAACTCAAATAAACAAAGCAACACTAAATGCGGGCTAACTTTATATGAAATATATTTGATATCAAAATAGATTATAATATAATAGTATCACAGTAAACAACACTGTGCGAGTAAATAACCTCTCAATAAGTTGTAAGTACTCGTAGCACTGTACTGCAATCTATAGATACGTTTGTGGATGATACCTTTTTTTTGGTCCTTTCAAATAGATTATACACTTATTACGTCCTATAAAATATAAACCTTTCGTTGAACTAGTTCAAATAATAGTTATGTCAATTTTTCCAAGTGTCTCGCAGTAATAAATCTAGACGATAAACTAATTGTTAAAAGAACACCGGGAGAGTCATTCCAAGGGTATTATAGCTCCTGGTGGGGCTTTTGGTCCGAATATGGAGCATGGCAGATGGCGAGACTGCGCTATAAAGAACTCTGACGAGAAAAATTTGAAAACTTGAAATACGATTTCGCAATGTTCGCCTTTTATTGCAACGAAATGCGTTTGCGGCAATAATCTGATCGCTTTACGAGCACGGCTCTGTTCTAAAATTTGCAATTGTATTCTGTACCACCGCTCATTTTGCAATAAAAAGTAAATTTATTACTTTACAAGCGCCCGGGCATTAACGTCTGATATTATTACGGATCTAGGTTATTTCGTGTTGAATAAATCAACGAATTTTTAACTCGGCCGACGTGAAATATTGACGGAGTTTGTTTTTTCATCGCGTTTCGGCGCCGTACCGCCGCGCCGTTGGGATCAGCAGAGTTGTAAAAGTTAGTGCCAACCTTCAGCTACTACATTATGTAATGTTGCAGGGATACTTTTATCCGGTAAGTCATTGGACTGAAATATACAACTACTATTTGGTACTTTTTAGGCCAAATCTAACAGAGGTAATGGAAAATGAGTTGCTGATTTTGTATGTGGATTAATATCGACTATAATTTCAAAAATTAGAGATTTTTAGATTCTATTGTTGTCATAATATGTTATTGCTGTTTCTACTTAAAAAGTATTTATTTTACAGCTCCAGCAGTTTAGTCTTTGCATTGATGAGTCAGTAAGTGCAGTCTAGGTAAAAACGTAATTTTAATGTCAATATACCATGTCAATATAAAATGTCAATACAGAGATCATAAATTAATCCTATAAACACGTCAAAATACAAAATGGAACCCGCAAACGCGCTCGTGATTAAAAGAAGGGTGCGTCCAGACCTGTACCCTTTTTTTTCCGTGCGGAAATCCCCTCGGATACCCCCCTGCCGGAGCCGGAAGGGGAGGTTTTGTCGTATACGACCGAAACCGCACGCAGATTGTGGGTCGAGGTGCTAGGCCGGAGGTGAGGTTGTCATCGAGATATCCCTCGCACCCCGGCTGACCCAGGGCCACCGGTGGGACAACGGTGTCCCAGACTCGCCCCCGGAATGGGGAGGCGCGCTTTCCAGCGCGCCGCCGCCGTGGTCCAGTCCCGGCGCAAAAGTCCCCCTCACGCTGGCTGCGTTAACCTCTCTGGATTGCGATAGCCAACCTCTGCACTAGGTACGATCCAGCACGATAGTCACCTGACTTCTCTCCGATCCTACGTCTGATGTCCTCCACAATTTTTTTGACCTCCACACCACAACAGCCCAGCGTCTCCACCGCAAAGGGAACGAATGAATACCGGGTCTGCAACGCCTTGTACTTGATCCGCTTCCCGTCAGCCGCAGCCTTGGCAGCCGCACCGGAAACCGGACCGTACGGCCGAATGACAGAAGAGCTGACAAGCAACCGAAACATCGGTCTTATTGTAAATAATAACATAATAT
Source organism: Eilema sororculum (assembly GCA_914829495.1). Lineage (NCBI taxonomy): Eukaryota > Metazoa > Arthropoda > Insecta > Lepidoptera > Erebidae > Eilema > Eilema sororculum. The sequence goes on from OU618537.1 coordinate 26,855,397, forward strand.
ATTTTTATTTGATTACAATAGCTAATGTAATACTACCAAGTTACATTGAAATGAACATCAGCGTAAATGAAACGTCAATTATCAGTAATTATTCGAACGAAGCCACGCCAACAGCGCTAGTTATGAACAAGCCCGCGAGTGGGGTACTTAACGGCGGTAATTAATTTCCCCGTTTGTTTTACAAGCTTACTTCTGTTCAATCAATCAAATTAAAACATCGCTTTATTTGTGTGTCAAATACACAACGTTATTAGTGTAACAGATACCAAAATAGATTGTTGAATTACTAAATGTAATAGTTTAAAGCATTTTTAATGATTTTATGGTATAATTAGCTAACCTTCGTGGAGTCCTCACGTAGATGTTGGCTATCGCCATTTTTGATTATATTATCTCCGATTCTACTCAATCGATTACAATTAAATTTACGTAAGAATTGCAGTCTTTTTTTTGTAAAGTTTATTTAGTGTAGGCAGCTTGAGTATGACTCCCCTGGTGTTGCATACGTCCATGTGAATAAATGATTATTATTATTATTATTTCTTTTATTTTGGTAAATAACATATAAATTACATTTTTAAATATATCCTAAAAACAACAAAATATATTTAAAAATATAAAAAACAGTGTCCCACCGGCATCGAGTACAGGGACCAAGCTACCGGTGGTCAGGGCTCCAGAGAGAGGAACTTCCTCACTATGCGCGCCGTGTCGAGGAGTACTGCCTTCTGTATCAGGCCCTAGATCCAGCTGCTCAGCGCGAGCCTCTTTAGGTGTTGGTCGAGGCTCTTGGCTATAAGTCCATTTACGGTTATAACTATTGGAACAATGATTGCCGAGTCCACCTCCCACATTATTATTTTTATTATTATAATAGGCTGTGGTAACCACTTTCCATCAGGTGGGCCGTGTGCTTGTCTGCCACCTAAATGGTATAAAAAAAATCTGATCAACTCAGCTTACCAACAAAAACATTTGTAGTTTTCGCGTCCATCGCGACCAAACGGACGAGAATTTTAAACATTAAAATGATGAAGTGTACACGTGGTATTTCCAAATAATCGGATAAATCAAGAAATTTACGAGATGTAAAAGAGATATCCGGAACAAATATTAGTAGGTAGATTCATTACCCACTATCAGTGTCCTAGATTAATAACAATCTTATCACTTGTGTTCCCCTGAGCAATAAGCTTATTAGCAGCGTAATCATATTATTGAGTGTAACGAACTGTTAGTGAGATGAAAAATTATCCTCAGGGCAGGCACTCAAAGAAACTGGCATGTTCCGGACTCGCCTCTCCGAGTGGAAAGCTCTTAGAAATCCTGGTGTACTAGGGGGGTCACTTTTTTTTTGATACCTGAAAATTTATATGAATTTCTCTATTTCTTTAGTTTCGTAGTACACTGTATGATTTGAAACTTACTCTCAAGTAGTTTTTTCATATTCAAATGATTTTTGCCAGCTATGGTTCCGTATAATGTTTATTTGGTCCATGTTACGTTCTGTCTATTCCGACTACTACTACTGCCAGTGGGGACGCCGTTTTGACTGGACGGGTGATCAGCCCTTCTATGTGGGCCATTTCAACCATTTCCCCTATAACGACTGCCATACATGTTCGTATGGCAACCGGGACCGACAGCTGAACGTGGTCTCCGAGGCACGACCAGACTAATGCAAATACTTATATTATAAACATACAAATATTTGCACTGAACGGGGATCGAAACCGTGCCTCCTGCGTAGCGGCCGCGTTCACTACATCCCACGCCACGGAGGCTGACTGTCTATTCCTACTTAGAAATCATAATTCCAAGAAGGCCAAATCCTCCCAACATTGGGAGAAGCCTATCTCCAGCAGCTTTATTGATTGATTGAGTCATAATTCAGGGCAATAATAATACCTCCACGTTAGTTTATTATCGTTATAATATCTAATAGCGGTAGCCTAGTGGTATGGGTAAAGGACTGCTGAGACGAGGTCTCGGGTTCGATCCCAGGTTTACCATGGCACACACCAATGACTATACGGTGCTTTTCGAAGTTATGTGTGTATTTATCGCAGGTTTATAAGTGCCCGGTTGATGGCAATAGGTTCGCCACCTATTACATTGGGACCTAAACATAAACTGGCGAAATGTGGGTGCTAGCACCTCTGCCTACCCCTTCGGGGAATACAGGCGTGAGTTTATGTTATGTTATGTTATGTAATATCGAACCTCTATACGAAGTGATAACAGGACTATAGATATCAAAGTTTTATGATCCAGTCACCCCAGGCAGAGCTAATTACTAGTTCTCCTAGCTTAGACATGGATTACGAGTAACGATCTAGTTGCGTGCCGATAAATCATATTAATTCTTGTCGACAAAATAATAACATGACATTACGTACCTAATATGTGGCAGAGGTAGATACCGTAGTCAATGCTCTAATATTATAGTCGTCACGTTGATGACTTACTTAGATATGTACCTGCTAAGAGTCAATACATAAGAAACATGTGGAAGAAATTCTGAAATAAACGTTAAGTATATTAAAAAAATGAGCTAACTTTAAAACTCTTGCGTTCCATGATATACCTGCGTGGCCACAGGCTGGTTGTCACGGCCGGTGGAACCTGGTCGATACGTCACGTAAATCAAACGTGTGTATGTACCTATACCATGATCGCGTTAACTCCCGTAATCATTATTGTACATAATTGCAATTATTTTTATACAATCCATATCCATACTAATATTATAAATGTGAAAGTAACTCTGTCTGTCTGTCTGTCTGTATGTTACGCTTTCACGCCAAAACCACTGAACCGATTTTGATGAAATTTGGTATAGGGGTAGATTAGACCATGAGCGTATCGCGGCCAAACAGACTATGTTTTTTTTTTTTTTTTATATTGGACACGTCAATTTGACTTCACCTCGCCTGATGTTAAGCTAAAGGCAAAGTCTCGGAAAGAGGGTCACCATCGTAAACATTTACCATGTTAACAGTGGTGGCACTCAGCTTGACGGCCTCATTAGATGCCTTTTCACGCCCCGCTTAAAGGACCCGGGACTGTAGGAAGAAGGAAACACGTGAGCTGGCAGGGAATTCCAGGTCTTAGTGGTGCGGCATAGGAATGAATCACTGAAACGCTTGGTTCTAGCAGGTATACTCTGCACCGTAAATGGATGACATCTTAGCCCTGCACGTGTCGTCCTGTGAAGGAAAGGGGAGGGTGGGACTAATTGGAAGAGCTCGTCAGAACATTCACCATGGTAGAGACGGTAGAAAACTGCCAAAGACGCAACATCTCTACGCATCTGCAAAGGCTCGAGGGTGTTCGTGACCTCAGGATCCCCAATAATGCGGACCGCACGTCGCTGCAACCTGTCGAGAGCATCTAATAAGTACTTTGCGGAGCCGTCCCAGAGATGTGAGCAGTATTCCACGCAGGAACGAATTTGGGTCTTGTATAGAATAGGCTGTTTGGCCGCGATAACCGACATCCACGCAGGCGGAGCCGCGGGCATAATGCTAGTTATCTATATGCAGAAGTCTTACATGTTACGTTTAGTTGATCGCAATTGGTGGAGTGGAATCGGAGATGTGACTATAAGTATCCACGCATGTGAAATCAAGAAAATATCTCAGTACATTTTTGATTCACTTTTCTTCCTCAATATGTCAATATTGGGACTTCCTTCAACCAATTCGCTTGTCTGTAGCCAGATCAGGCTGCATCACACACTACTATTTATATATTTCTAGCAGTAGTTATGTTGTAAAATCCACACCTGAAGGCCAACAGAGCTGGTACATTTGTGTTTAATTTATGTATCGCGGGAATATGATATCGATAATGATCCCTCGGGATCATGTACGTGAAGGAGTACACCTGTGCCTAAGAACTTGAATATAATACTGGCACAATATTTTAAGACTGAACACTCGGAGCATTCAGTCTTGAAGCTCACGGAGAGTTTTTGTGCTGTCAGTGGGAAGAGCAAAGGCTTTTCGTGCTTTGACTTCTGTACTGAGCGCAAAGAAACTTTACAAACTTTGTACTAATATAATGTTATTCCTATTTGAAATGTATTTATGCGCATTCTAAAATTTTATGATTCTTACAGCCACAACAGTTCATGTTGCTATTACAGGCTTTAATTAAAACTAACGTCACTACGTATGCTCGCTAACACGCAGTGGTTGTTAAAGCTGCATTGTTTACAAAAATCTATAGAAATCACACACAAGCCCACAAACAAATTCTCAATAGAATGTGAAGAGAAGTATAGAAATAATTAAGAGTAATGAATATTTATAGCGTTTGTAATGTTTCCGTCTTATTGTGGGCAGTCACGCACGTCCCGCCGCCGCCGCCCGGCCACACTTCATTGTGTGGCGAAATATCACCAAACTTACGTGTGCGAAGAACTGCTATAGCTCCGAGTGATTTATAGTATTGCTCTAATAGTTTAGCAGTAGTATTATAGGAGTATATTTTTAATGTTAGTGTATATCACGCTGAACAATACATTTTACAGAACATTTTTCAAAGTTAGTTGTTAGTTGTTCCGGCATTTAACTATGGTGCGCAATCTCAATTTATACCTATACCTTTAGACAATTTCAGTGTGCTCACGGTTAACCCAGTTTACCCCTGATCCCACCAGTATGACCCACTAGTGGGGCTACGGTTAAGCCAGTGCGGTAGACCCACTACACTACAGATGTAGCTAAACTTCGATGTATATCATATTTATGAAACTAATCAATTAATCCCAGTCCTTTGTGATGTAAAACTTGACCTGTATAGCTAGTAACTACCTATTTTACTATTTTCTCGCTGACCTTTCTCTGAGAGGTCTCTATAATATGTATCACGGATGCGCTATTTTTGAGTGTTTACCAACTAAGACTTTTTTAAAACCTCTATCTCTTTTTATTTTTTTTATAAAAGAATATTAGCAACCGAAATTACTAACATTCCCACTAACCCCTCCAACTAAGCTACATTGGTATATAGTATGTAATGGCTAGGATTCGAACCCAGAACCTCTCGTTTTTATTTATTTAACCACTAAGCTACAGACGCTTCTCTTGCGTAACCGGTTACGTAGTAGCAAAACAATATAGCACGCACAATGTGGTTGTAGATAAGATACCACATTTTTCTGTCTGCTTGATTCTATAGCCCGTGCAAAAAAATACAGAAAAAGATACGTGAATACCAATCCTTTTTATACAAAGAATAGAAGTTGCTATCGGACAAAACTAGAACACAATAGCAAGTTTCGAAACTTGTCTGGCACTTTTTGTACAGCGAGTAGGTAGTAGGTACAGCATTGCATTTTGTAGTGCTCGCGTAGTTCTGAACTATGTAGGAGCGCCGGCATTAAACGGGTGATGAATGTGTCTTGTTATTTTATTCTGTTGTTAGATGTGCTCGGTTATGTGTATAAAGGGCGGGAATCATTGTCTGGTATTCGGTATTCATATTTTATTGTTGTCACGAGCGAGGACGCGCAAATGATAGAATGTCACAATATTATTGCAGTTTGGTTTGCAATTCAATTTTGTACAAGCGTATGTCGTCTATGTACTGAATATTGATGTTTTAAATTACAGTTTGAGTATCATATATTGTTATTTTATTAACACTAAAACAGGAATTAGGAACCCTAAAAATGAAGTTTATTTTAGATTTGTTTGTGAAATAGGTACTGTTCTAACTGGGTCTAATAGTGAACTAATTTGTTACTGCATTTTGAATGATAATAGAACGATCAAAATCTTATTACATAGCCAACTCTGGGTATGAAGCTGTGATGTCACAAGTCTCAGAATTTAAACGTTTTATACACATTAACTTTCAAGCTCACCATAATTAACTTTACCTTTAATCCATCCCTGTAGGGGTAAAATATTGATAAATAACTGTCGATACACATATGTAAACATTTCTTTTTAACTAGAAGTTAATAAAAGTACATCATCAAGTCACCCTGGCCAACATACAAACTGACACATCTATCTAAAGTATCCTGCAGTCCCCGGCATCAGAAAACTGCTGACTCATCAACATGGCGACAACTCACTATCTTCCTCGTTATTGGCCACAAAATCAGTCGCCATTCTCGGCTGAGGGGTCGAATGACCCCGCGATGGTACAACCCGATATCTGCTGATGTGCAAGAATACTCGATATGCAGTAAAATTGAATTGATAGTCGTCTAGATGGAGACGTTTAAAATACGTACTTCCATTGAGTTGCTAAGAAGCTATGCGGAAACATCGATTTGAAATTTTACCAGTAGTTTGAGAATTATATTACATTTTCTATTCATATCCGTACATAAATTCTCTTCTCTACTAAACATGTTAGTCTGAAAGTTTTGATCAATTTGTAAAACTAAACTGAACAGTTATGATGGACCACATAGTTATTGTGAAGATCATTCAAAGATGCTCATTTCAATGTTAAAGTGGGAAGACGTCATTATAAAATAACGAGGTCTGGCGGTTCGGACCGGGCCTTGGTCTTGAGAACAACTTACGCATTTCAGATATTCGGTAGTCATGCTTGATAAAATGTTACACATCTGTTATATTCTGTAAAAAAGGGACAAATATATCATAACATAACCATAGCATAAACTCACGCCTGTATTCCCCGGAGGGCTAGGCAGAGGTGCTAGCACCCACATTTCGCCAGTTTATGTTTAGGTCCCAATGTAATAGGTGGCGAGCCTATTGCCATAACCGGGCACTTATAAACTGCGATAAATACACACATAACTTCGAAAAGCATCGAAAAGTCATTGGTGTGTGCCATGGTAAACCTGGGATCGAACCCGAGACCTCGTGTCAGCAGTCCATTACTCATACCACTAGGCTACCGCAGAAATAAAAATATAATGCTATAAATTCATTTCTATAGTTATCAAAACGTTTGTTAAGGTCATTAATCGTTCACCGGTGCCCAGTGATATCACATATTACTAATACTGCTCCATTTCTTTTCTACCGGCTCTTTGATACGTATTCTTCCTCTTAGTAGGAGGTGGGGAATTTTACTTGCTCTTCCTTTGCTTTGGATAATACTGGCAGTAGCAGTGACTTTAAGTAGTGGATGTCGGTGCTACCATTGGATAATAGAGAATAATTACCAACCTAATCTTACGTACTCTAGTTATTTTCTTCAATTATGATAATAATATACTCTTGGTTAATGGTAAATTTTAAAATTAGCCATATTGGCCAGCGCCATGCCAATGCATGCAGTTAATGCCTGCAATCGTACGTAACTGCACTTTATTTAAATAAATAAACCATAAAAGCAATAATATTAAACTACCAAAATCATACCAAACATAATACCAAGTATACTAATCCGTTAAAAACTGGTTATATTTTAAACGTATCAGACATTTATGATTTTTATATTCATGGTTTCTGCTAATTAATACACATCTTGAAAACCTACTATTTGAACGTAAGACACTCGCCGGGATATTTCACTATCGATGTGAATGACCATGTCAATCTCAAATTATATATATTATATATATTTGAACGTAATTTTCTATAATATTAAACAATAACCAACATAAATTGAGGTGGGTTCCGATCAAATGAACCACCTGACCAATCAGACAAAAAATAAAAACAATTTAAAAAGCAGGATAAATAAGAAAATAACTGATATAAAATGGCTATTATTATAACATGAGATACACTCATTATTATAACACGAGATACACTCTCATGTTATAATAACAGCCAGATTGTAGCGATGGTATTTTTGCAACATAAAACTTAAATGGAACTAGTTAACTGCTTAATTTGTTTCTGATAAACAGTTATTACATTTTTATTTGTGAAGTTGTATAACATCAGTTAGAAATTTACATGCCTCCGTAAAGCTGAAGAAAGCGTGAAGCAAATTTAACTCCAACGCACACATAAATCAATAAAACTTAAATATCTGACTGTTTAAAACTTTAACCCGTGATAGTAAAATATTAACCATTTGCTGTTATTGTTTCACTCTCACGAGAATGTGTTATAACAGTTAATTACTTTAGTTTATCGTTATAAGGCTGGCACTAAAACAACGCGTATTAAAAACTGCCTCAAATACCTATTGCAATAATTATAATTTTCATTTGTTAGTCATAATACAGTAGGTGCCTATTATACAATTGCCTAATCACGTTGTTTGAAATTTGGTTAAATCCTCCGTTACAGCTCCGTCACCTCCTTCTCATACTTGGGTTACAGCGTTCCGAAAAGAGATCAAGTCTCGCAGTTCCTCTGTGTATTAACTACGCTCATTTGCTACCCATACAGGTAATCGGTGTTCATACTACTTATAGCCCTAGAAACCACAAAAAGGTATTATTTATACTGTTGATTGATGGCACTTGGTGGAATTCACTGTTACACATATTGATATAAGGTGAAACCGGTCAGGTGTAATAGAATAAATACAGTGGAAAAAGTACAAGTGTTCTCAATATGTGAAAAAAAAGTTCCTTAAAATATAACACATTTCAGAATTAATTAAGTTACTTCGCTAAAATACACAAACCCAACAGTTAACTACGCAGTTCCCAATAACAATACATCGATTTGAAACTTACCATATAAATTGTACTCCACACAAACTAGCTCTAATCTCTAAATAAACACGAACTTAATATTAATTACTTAGACAAAATTACAGTTCGCAAAGTACTTTAAAGTTTACAATTGTTGATTACGAGGTGGCGCGCGGGTCGATTACTCGGCTCCGGATTGCCTTGTGATACTGTTACCCTATTATTATACAGCAAGTTGTACAGATTGTAATCTAGCCAATTTGTTTGCTTCTTCCAATCTTAGTAACGTTGCGATGAGTTCGATTGCAGTATTCGATCTTGCCAAGTTACGATCTAGTAGCACGAAATGAAATTTTGCGCCGAACAATCTTGTATATTACGGGATGATGAAGATAAAAAATAAATAAAGAAGTACTTCTTTTTCAAGCTTTTGTTGTTGGAACCAGTGAATGATTTTTCAACTATTGTATATAGTGGATTCGAATTTAAAAGTTAGCATAATAAATGCTATAAAAAATTAATTCATACATCCTTGAAGTTTAGCGTTCCATGATATGCGAATATTTACGAAAATTGGAATACCCGCAAACGATTGAACTGAACTGAGATACTGCAGGTACCCTCGCAGACATTGTACTACAAGTCAATTCTAGTCATCGTCACGTTGGCTAGAAGGTCACAGGTGATCTTTTGAAAGGTCCTTACACGGTTGGCATTACGAGAGTGACACCCCTGGTTTTGCTCCCGGCTATAGGACACGGTGACCATTTTCCTGCAGACCTACCAACATAGTGGTATAAAAAGGTCAGGAGCAACAAACCTATCACCACAAAACTTATTTCACCATCAATCCAGTGTAATGCTACATCCTGATAAGGGGTGTTTGTTGCAAGTCACCTACCTGCGCTGTCGGAATCAATCTTAATTACAGGGTGTGCCGGTGGAAAAGAGGCGCGATATTTGTCAATCTGCTGATGGAAGTGCGACTATGAGATTACCTATATGTCTTTTTTGGTTTTGCTTTTAGTAATTTGGAAAGTATTTATATTTAAATCACGATAGCATCGACGAATACGATAATTATGAAACATAATAAATTTTATTGATTACAGTTTTGCAGTTTTAAAGTGTTAGCAGACAGCATAAAATAATAGTTTCACTTTCGAAAAACATTGGAAAAAAGAAATGCTCAAGTGAGACTCGAACTCACGACCTTTCCCTTACAGGGGGACTGCTCTGCCAACTGAGCTATTGAGCACACACATTCTTACGAACTGTTGGAAACAATGAATGATTTTTCGACCATTTTTAAACATTGAATTTTGATGACTGCGCCCAAATATTTGAATGAATTTTTGTAGCATTTATGTGTTTCGTATGTATTTCGAACTTAAAAGTTAGCATAATAAATGTTACATACAAAAATTCATTCAAATATTTGGGCGCAGTCATCAAAATTCAATGTTTAAAAATGGTTGAAAAATCATTCATTGTTTCCAACAGTTCGTAAGAATGTTGGTGGATGGCTGCACCGTCGCCCTTATAGACGGATATAAAGAGAAGGAAAATTTGGAATGATTCAAGTGGTGCTCAATAGCTCAGTTGGCAGAGCAGTCCCCCTGTAAGGGAAAGGTCGTGAGTTCGAGTCTCACTTGAGCATTTCATTTTTTCCAATGTTTTTCGAACTTAAAAGTTAGCATAATAAATGCTATAAACATTCATTCAAATAGTTTCACTTCATGAGAATCGCTATTTCCCATTATTGAGTAAATACTGAGTAAGCCTTACTACTATTTTAATACAAATTTTGCACTGTAAACTTACTATACAAGAAGCACTGCCCTTTACAAATTGACTACTTGAATCACTTCAGTAGTGTTGTTGTTGTGTTGTTTTTGATGTGGTTAAACAGATTACGTTTCTTGTACAACAATGCTTTTAAAATATAGTATGATTGCAATAGATAATAATAGTGAAATTAATAAATTTAATAAAAAACAAAACGATTCGGGAACGCTTCCACGAAGATTACAAATAAAAACGCAACAAAAGTGGTAAGAGCACGAACTTGTCTCGAACAATGCATATTACTGTGCAGGCAGGGCTGACCAACCTTCTCTGATTATGTTTTTATTTACGAAAAACTTAAAGCAATATAAATAATAACAATGAGCGTTCTAATTATTACTGTCAACAGCAAATGCCTTTTGCATTTTTCAATGTATCTTTAGACCTTGGACTACAAAAAAGCAGATATAGATATAGATTTGAGAGAATTTGTGTTATACTTGATGGTTTTATTGAAATAAGTATGTCTATTTTTCTCCCAACGTAAAAACGACGGGGTATTATAAGTTTTAAAAGTATAGATATATATTTTTAACGATTATGGCTAGCTTTTCCTTAATATTGTGCAAGTTGAGATGATATTCTCTGCATCTGGCGGGTATATAATGTAAGATTTTTGAACAAGATTGCCTATTACGAGTCCATCGAGTAAATTGGGCAGCCCTGTAATGCCGGGTGGCGCGCGGCGCGGGCTCCGGGTGACGTCGGGACCGCGAGGAATCCCTGGTCTAAACCTCGCTCGCCTAACGAAATTGCATTTTGATTGTGTTCAACCGCCTTACACGTGGTTGGCCACAATTATTTGACATTATTACTTTTTATTACACCAGAAACGTCATTTCGTTCGAATTCACGCTCCGATTGTAATTTGAATTTCATCTCGGTGCTCTCATTTTCCAAAGTGGAATGTCAGAGATTTGTGCACTGCAGAGATGTTTGGATCTGCGGATGTTGTTTTATTGTGAGTTCTGCTACAGTCTGTTGGCCTTATTTTAATATTTTAGTGGTATATATGAGGTAAATTTTTGTTTCTGCGCATTTCCTACTTATTTACGATTTGTTTTAGAGTACCTGAATTTTATCTACGGATTTTTTCAAATCAATGATTTAAAAAATCCTAGTTTAAATTATAAGTTTAAGTTCTAAAGAAATAGGGACCATAATTTTATTTATAGTATTACATGATTAATTTTATTATGGATACATTATACCACGATTGCATGTAATTAAACTTATCTAACATTCCCAATGCATAATTGTTACTTAAGCCAAAGGTACATTTCTCGCACTTATCCATTCTTTAAAAAACTGATTATGATTATAGCACAAGGATCTCTACACAAGTCCTTTATACTTAAGTTTACAAGAACAATTCTACGTCATAAAATACATAAGAACCTAAATACTACAAGCGTATTAGCTATAATTTCACAGTTTATACGAGTATTAAGGACTATAATTGCACAATTTTATCAAAGCGAAGCTCTTATAAATTCTATAGTAGGGTTACTTAGAATCAAGTGTCTCTTTAAAGACTTCATTAAACACTAAAGCGACGTAGTTGGCTACAAAAGCTATTTCAAGTGAAGCTTGAACAACTCCAATTTGAAAACTACAATTGTACAATTCACATTTTTGTTAATTCTTTGTTCATTTTTCATTTAATTTCTTACTTCATTCTTATTATGAAACAATATCATCGGAAAATTTTCTCCGTCGAACAATAATGGTTTCAAGAGGTGTGAGCGTTCAATAGTCTTATTAAAATTGAGTCTTCAACACAACACGTGATACGAACAAAGTAACGAAGCCTTTGCATTTTAATAAGGATTAAAAATATCGTTTAACTAAAGCCAATTAGCCTATAAGAATATTACTGGTGCCCATATTTAGAGCTCTTACAGCTAATTAGAACTCACGAACTGTACCTATATTCAGTAATACAAAGATAGCTTGAAGCCATTTGTCTAACTTTAGGGTAGTCATTTTATCATCTATATTTAGAATTAAATAATGAATCAGAGACGTTCTATAACTTAATGAATTAAGACGGTCTCTGTTAAAAAGAATACGTGATTCAAAAGATAAGAGATTAAAAAGTAAAGTTAATGAATTCCGTAAGGGAAGTTTTCTTTAATATTTCGAAATTATTCAGCTCGGGCTAGAACTCGCTTTTTATCTTTGCTCTTATTAATTCCAAACGCCTAAAAATGTAAACAAGCACTTCAAGGAAACATTTCTGAACTAGTATGCCTAATATTACGATTTTGTTATTATTCGTTGTTGAATTTACACAAGTGGTGGTTCTCTATAGCAAATTCACGAGGGTCAAAGTCTACAACGTATTTATCGCAAGCAGCTAGTACCATCACGCAACTTCAATTAACTGCATAATTCTTAATTTATTCCAACTATTAATACTCAATATATTTCAAACTGACCTCAAGTGTTAATACAAGATAAATCCTAGGGAAAAAGAAACAAAAAGTTAATAAAACCCCAACAAAGAAATATCTACTCCCGATAAATTTGATATCAAAGAACAAAGCACAAATTCTCACTCGATTCCTTCGCATCTCGTAATTTGTGCTCGTCGATCAGCCATTGATTTTCAATCTCGCAAAGTTTTTTACTTGACTTACTTAAATAGACGTAAGACTCGTAAGATAAACTAGGGGAATGGCGAACGGTCCCCACTGCCTGATATTTACCGCCTACGGACATTTTACAGGGGCTACCACTGTGCTTGACAACTTCTTAAATAGGATTGAATCTTAGCTAGTTTTACTAAAATAATTTTCTTATAGGTACCTTTCCATTACTTTGTTCGGCCTTTACAAATCTGCCTTCTAAAATAGTTTTACCAATATTTCTTTTGTTTTAATAATCTCTTTTGTCCTTTTTTTTCAATTCACTCATGATATCAAATTGAAATATAATTTCAAGTTTTCAATATTCTTATCTTAATTTTGATGAATAGACCAATTGGTATTTTCAATGTTATAGATGTATCGTTGTTTGTTATTACACACATTCTATGAAATATATTGATTAAATACATTATATTCATCATCACCTTGAAGCCCGATATCAGTCTATTAGCAGTATTGATTGGAAATTGATTATACCACTTGATTACATCAGAAAAAATGATTTACTCAGGTGGGGCTTGAACCCATGACCTTCCCCTTACAAGGGGGAATGCTCTTCCAACTGAGTTACTGAGCCTGTTTTTGAGCCTGAGCTAATAAGCATAATAAATGCTATAAAAGGACAACCCCGACTCTCAAACAATCTTGGGCCCGCATGTACAGGGTTGAAAATTAGGCAATATTTAGAGCATCTAAGGACATTTTGTTTGCCTAATTTTCACGACGATTCACAATGGCCAAGTTTGTTAAATCGAGCATTGTTCATAGGTTTTTAGGTTATGTTGTAATACATAATGCGGTCAAACAGCGTCTTATGTTGTGTTGTGTGTGATAGCTACACAAGTTATTCGCCTATCGCTTTTATTTGTAAGAAGGTTAGCAGGTTTTATTAGTATAGAAAAGGGCAGGTCATTAATATTTTTAGTCATTAATGTGGAATGGTCAACTATATGCTAAATAATAAAACTGATATGTCAAAGCAAAGACATGCTTTAGCTACTTTTTTGTTGCACGATATTAAACCTTATAGTTTTATGATATGCAACTGACATTTACTCTAAAGGTGGTAAAGCAATCCTTCCCTACCCTCACTTCGGACGGCAACATCTGAGTGACATCCTTTTGCTACGGTTACCACTTTCCACAAGGCTTTCTTGTTTGCTCTAGTAATATAGAAATAATTATATAAGTAGGTAATAAAATAAAACAACATTATTTTAAAGAATATTATATTTAAAAAAAAGTATTTTAATCTCTATCCCGGGTATCTTCCTATTTGGCTTTAGAAATGCTTACACTAGGACTTAGGTCTTTCCTCCCCTTTTTAAGCATCATCATAGTTTATTAAAATATTGTCAAGAAACTGCAGGAGGTGTTATATTGTCTTGGAACCGTGCCCAACCGAGATACCATATTACACTCATTATGTGGGCACAGCACCTGACTGTTCTCTTACCTACAATACAATTACAGCAATGCTGTAATATAGCATTCCTCCCGCTCAAAGAACTGTCAACTAATATATTATACGTAATAAGTTCTACTACTTATATGCCTGGACTTTATTTTTCCTCTTAACAACCAAGTCGTTTGAGATATTGACAGTTCTTGTAGGAGGTCTGTATCCACACCTCTGCACACTGCAATGACATACAGAATACACACTTGTCTGTGCCCCACTGGTGATTGTGCTGGTCTGTTCTCATCCAAACATGCACATTGAGCTTGAATCCAGCAAGATTCGCAAATGATGTCATTTGCATTCACCTTAAACAGAGATCATGTTTTAAGCACTAAATATTCCATAGTCATATAGGCTAGTACTTCATGAACGTTACACATATCAGTCAAAATACATTGTCATATACAAAAGTTCGCATAATTATCTACGGAATTAGGTAGATTCGTAGTAATTTCTATTCTATAGCAGCTATCACACAGCTTGTTACCGTTAATTATAATAACAATTTCAAAAGAGCGAGAAATAACGAATAGGTACTTACTATTCGTGGTGCTACCCATTCACGTATACAAGCTAGTATCGCTGCATCGTTCAATAAATGTCTGCCTATAATATTGCACCGATAGCAATTCCACAATTCACACAGAGACTCATTGTGATAGCTTTCAGTCGATGTGGTAAAGTCTAGTCCAGTTTTAAGGCCAAGGTCAACAAATGTAGCAAATAACGGTGTCCGGTAATCAAGCAAGGGTAAATTAGTTCGAAAATCATATACAATTCCCAGAGTAAAAGCAGCAAAACAATGATCTCAGGGAGCCGAAGGAAAGCGAATGCGACATTTTCAATGACAGGAGTGAAAATGACAGGAGTGAACATCATATGTTACAGATTATTATGAATTCTATATGATCGATTATTTACATAGACTTTGAATACACTACGATTATTTACAATCGATATTTTGACTTCCATTATGAAAGATACAGGTGTCTTTCTGATTAGTGAACTGAATAACGAAAATAAAGATGCTACATAGATATTTTGAAATCATTTAATAAAGCCACGAATTTTAAATTCATAGTTATTAGTTATCGATTTGATTTCATAATCGAATCGATAAAGCAAGCATAATCATAGCGCATTTACGAAGATCGGATTAAGTATTACATTCAATGTTTACGAAGCTTGTTGATTAATGAAAATCACATTTTAAAACTTTTGTCGCACTTGGCCATTGCTGATTGTAATGAAGTCTAAACAAAATTATAACACAAAATAGACGAAAATTTTGAGATAGGTTTGATGTCTGTACACTCAGGCCCAAAATGGGGTATCTCCTTTTACGCAAAAAAATATGCCTACTTCTGTGTCACGTACATATTTAATTCTTCAAACATCGATGCAGATGCTACGGTACTAAAACTTTCATCTTTTACCGCATGTTTCTCTGACCTGGGTATTTACAACCTTAGCGATACAACATTTCAACACTAAGAAATGTACTATCGCCTTAAAAATGTATCAAACTAACACAAAAAGTGTACCTTACCTTTATTTTTAGCGAAGTAAAACATAAATTATGTACGATACAATTTGGACACCAACTCTTTTGTAAGCCGTGGAAGAGGCGAAAGGACGCGGCCCGAAGATAAATTATTTACCTGAAAATCTAACACCATAAAATGTTCGGAACAAAAGCGGCACATTTGTTAGCAACAGTGCAAATGTCCAGGGATAAATAATAAATCGTATTTGGCCACCGAATAAAAGATCCGCTGCCATACCTCCATGAATAAGAATATACAGATGGCATAACAATATCGTTCGGGGTTAATACGCGGGTGGACAACGGGTGCGCCCAAGCGTTTGCGCTCCTAGGGCCATGTCAAGCGAGGCAGGCTCGCCCGTTCCTCGCTCGAGATCTAGCAGCCTCCCGGCCGACGGCGACGGCAGAATTTCCACTTGAAATTTTATTTTCAATGTTTACAATGTTACATTTTCGAAATTGAATCTAATACTTTGTTCGCTACATTTTTCTACATTACGTAAACTGCTCTTAGCATTTTTCTCTGTAGGATATGTTTATTTTATTGTATTAAAGTATAAAATATTTCAGGATAGGAAATGTTTTGGCATGTATGTGAGTACTTTCAGATTTCATTGTTTATTATTTTAATTCAATTTTTTTTTATTACTGAAGGTTTTCAGTTTATTTTCATTTTTGTACAAATTAAATCAACAAATCCATCCTTTTCCTCCTTTGAATGGAGACTCACAAAGCCCAAAATAATGAATCAACCTAATTAAGAAATTCTTTCTATACAATTGTTATCGGATTTCAATATAATTACATCAACAGCACTGTAAATTCCCCTTGGAGTTTCTATTACATTAGTTCCACCTATTACACCCACGCATTTACCTCCCGATTGCCAAGCCCGATCGATCCCTTCTGAAATGGGTTTCCATTCAGGAAAGCGTGTCTCTAATCTATAGGTACGTATTGTTATTGGGGTCAAATTAACTAAACACCTACATGACTGGGGGACAAAGACGAACCCCTAGGGTAGGCACGATTATAATAAATAAAGTACCTACATGTGACTCTAAACAGAGATATGCTTGAATGCATAGCATGAAAATTAGTATATGTATGGCATATTGAAAGAGATAGTGAAAGAAAAGTACTACACTCTACGGAATCGTTTGAGAGTATAAGTAATTCTGTTAAATTGCAATCTGACTGCTCTCGAGAAGTCCTAATTCTTTTATTCATTATATCTATCAATCACATTGTCAAGAACATATTACCTGCATTATTTATATAAAACGGTGTTTTAATAAAACATAGAATATGGTGAGTGAGTTGTCCTTGTCGCTCATAAGCCCACTCGGTCGGGAGTTTGTCACATCAGATGTGAGAAGGGATGAAGGGACACTCCCTGCTGACCAGGAAACGTCACAATCTGTCACTTTTGAACGTGCCTGTATATTTATCTTCAGCCCTAAACAAATTTGCTTTTGAAACTCGTTTTGGTTTTCAACTGGTGGTAAAAATTGGTTCCGTGAGATTTAGAACATCTCATATGTCCCCAAGGAACTTGGCGAATATCGTCAGTGAGGCAGCTGTTTTTTTTGCTTCTTCGTTTTGATATCTGTAAAATTCGCATCTATGATCTTTATTTTTCAATAAAGATCATAGATGCTAATTTTACAGTGCTATCTAGACCACATGTTTTTATTTGCCTGCAAAATCCCCCTCGGGCTTCACCTCATCGGTGCTAACGATTAACTGAGTATGGTAGAGCATAAATACATGCATAAACTATATAAAGTGAATAATATGTGTACCATCGTACGTACCGTAACGTATCGTTTTAGGAATCTATCTTTTTCACTAATTCACTCCATCCCATGGTTGCCTGGAAGAGATTGCCCTGCGCACTAAGACCACCACTTTATTTGCCGCAAAACTACTTACTGTAATTTTCTGTATATGTTCTTTGTGTACCTTTGAATGCCTTTAGCTTAACATCAGGCGAGGTGAAGTCAAATTGACGTGACCTAGATAAAAAAGTACATACAATAAAGAGTGATATTATTATTAGAAAAGCGTTTTTTCTGTACTGCGGAAAGCTTTCAAAAAACACACGTTGTCTTTAAAAAAAATAGGCTATCTTTGTGAATCAGTTACAATAAAAAACGAAAAAGTATTGCGTCAAATATCATTTTGTTAACATAACTTTAATAGCTACTAAACTCATAAAAATTACGTCATATTCCTAACATAAATGTACAATTCATTCCATCTTATGCTAGAGTCTTTTCTTACTTCATCCATTTCATTGCGAATGTGGATGAACGAGGTAGCAATAATCTTGACGTTGTGTTACTTTGTGACCTACGTGAATAAAGATATTTGATTTGATCATTTTGTTCATGAAATACAACTTTTACTGGTATTCCTGCGGCGTCGTGAGTGTACAGATACGACGGCAAATATTTATCTTTGTGGAAACGAGTCGCAATCAGTTTAACACAAGCAATGTACTGAAGTTAAATATCGCGTTGAACAAAGTTTATGTACAAACATTAGATAATAAACCAAAATACCTAAATGATAATATAAGTCTACCTTGCGGTTTTGTAGATAAACAGACGTAAGTGTTTGGAGTATAAGTGGTATTGCCCAAATAAACGCATTACGTACCCCTGGGTATAGCAGGTGGCTTTAAAAATATTAAAAATTAGTATCTCATACATAAAACTGGCAACACAATTGTGTTTTACATAAAAAATGGAATGAAGTTAAATTTCCATTAGTAAAATATAATATGATCTATCTTTATTCATCACGGGATTACCATTATTTGGTTGGGTAGATACTGACGGCGTCCTGAGAAGGTATTCTGTCTTGCCGGTTATAATAGTATTTCAATCAATCAATTACCCTATCGCAGTTCATGCTTAACTAAACTTTTTTTTTACTCTTTTGTTATGTGTTATTATGTTATGTGGTGCTAATATTCTTTTGACTATTTCTGCTCTTTCATTTCTTCTAGCTTACCCCTACCACGATCACTGTACAGTACCAAGTACTCGCTGCCTTCTCTCGAGTAATAAATTAATGGCCGTCATGTTCCGTCACGCGCGTGTCCAATTTCCTTCGCGTTTTTACACGTCTGTTGTAGTTTATCTTCAGCTGCACTTTATTATCTGTATAATTAGTATAGTCATTACGAGTAGATTCTTAATTCGAAACAATCGAAAATTCTATTTAAATAAAAAACTTTGTAATGGAATTTATCGCAATTTATTTAATATTACCTATTCACATTTAGAACCAAGTTTCGGCTATTTTTAAGCAGCCTTGGTTGCGGGGTGAAAGAAAAGACTTTTAAATCTAAATCCATAATACAGCAGACAACTATGACTGTTCTGTGACAAGTTCAATTGATAATAAGGAAGACTGGTCCCGAACCAAAAAAAGAAAGTAGTGAACTAATAATAACTTAATAATGTTGGTATATTTAACGTAAAGCTGAACAAAAAGTCTGTACTAAATAAGAGCCAATAGCGGAAAATGTCTCCAGATATTTTCCACTTCGATGGCTGTTCCAAGAGACCGTGTAACGAAGTATATTGTACAATGTAGTCTTAAATAAGTTTGTTACCAATGGAGAGGTGGCGGATATAAACCGGGTTTTCCTTTAAACTAAAAGTGTGATCGCATTGAATGTAATGGCCGCTAAATAGCCAATAACGATGCGCGACATCCTTCTGATGTTAATCACGTCGTATCAATAAATTGGTGTCCGTAGTGAACCAGCTGTGTCGGTAAAATGTTGGTATTTGTGTTTTAATATATGCGCGGTCACGCCACCTTTATTGTGCTTTAAGCATCTACACGTTTACCCATAGCGGCTAGTCAAACTAAACTGATCCTTATTTCTATGAATTAAGACGTTGGACGATCGCAAATGTAAATGTGTCCTCCGGTAGCTGCATTGCCGTTGTGAAAACGACATTGGCTTTTCAATACAAAATAACAATACAATAATTATCGAGAGTTCTGTACAGCAGTATCATTTTAACGTAATGAAAATTGATATGACATCGTTTTTCCTTGTCGTGTTATATTAGGGCGTGCTTCGGTATATTCAGCGCTGCCACTGTTATTAAATAATTCAGTAGAAAAGGAGTTATCTGATTAGCTGGGATTTAGACTCATTATACATTTTGATGAATATGAATACAAGCATTGCTCTTCTACTGCTATTCTTAACTACAGCGATGTTCCTGTTGTAATTAATACGAGATTCGCATAATCAATCAAATCAAAATATCAAAATTAATTTATTTCAAGTAAGTCTCTGCTCATTACATAAGTATTTAAATTCATGTCATTATTTCAAATAGGCACACATAAAATAAAGAACTCAAATATCATGAAGTCAAATTTAAGTTCATTTTCATTATTGTAATTAAGTCATTCATTGTAAATACAAAATTACTTGCAAACTTGCATAAACTAATCAGTAATAATCTTGCCGTTGTACTTGTTCTTGAAATTATCTTTTATGTAATACCTCTCTACTATTTATGTGTAATAAAGAATTAAGAATTAAGATTGCATTTCTAAATGTAATCAAATCAGATATCCTATATATTCACAGGTATATATAATATCATTCTAGTATTCAGTACGTGAAATACTTAAGTGCTAAGTTTAGTTAGAGTCAAGTGTGAACAAAGTTGGGTTTTATTACTCCTTCACTTTAGAGTTATATGCGGGCTCGTTTTTATACATTTAGAGTCGTAGAAACCATTAACATTTAACAGTAAATATTCATAGCAGAAATAACAAAAAGGTCTCTTCACAGTCCAATTATTATGATCGAAAAATACGAAACCTTACATTTCACGTAGTTGATAGGCACATGAGTGGTCTTCTTTTTAAAATTTTCGTAACATACATCCAAGTACGCAACATTTTTTGATTCAGTCTATCAGGGTTACAAGTATCTTAATATATGCACTTATGCACGCTAC
Source organism: Eilema sororculum (assembly GCA_914829495.1). Taxonomy (NCBI): domain Eukaryota; kingdom Metazoa; phylum Arthropoda; class Insecta; order Lepidoptera; family Erebidae; genus Eilema; species Eilema sororculum. Next base: position 26,876,506 of record OU618537.1, read on the forward strand.
CAAATGCTGCACCAAATTTTAAATCCATTCACATTTTTGAGTTTTCACATTATTGAATACAAATAATAATAAATTAATACAAATTTTCACATTCAAAATATTATTAGACAAGATCAAGACAGTAAAAGTCGACATGAATATGCCTACAAGGAAAACACATACGACCTTAAAGAGAGGGCTCTTGAGATCAGCCCCTCATAAAACTAGACACACAGTGACAGGTAAAATACTCCCAGAGGGGGAACCAGTCTGGTCGTTAAGAGTCGTATGAAGGCCAGCCTCGATCATGGCGTCCTTTATTTTATAAACTGAAACATAGCAATACGGTGATTTTGTTTTACTATGTCAAATTGAAGTAATGAAAAGTAATTTTGAACTCTTAAGGACGCTTGTATTACTTAGAAGGCTTGCTTGCTTAGAAGGCGTGAGTGGATGAAGGGGTTATGTGATAATTTCAAAATATTTTCCAAAGCTGTTTTGCAAATACCTGTGATGATGGTGAACCGTCGAATATTGGACATAGCTTGATTATTTAAAATAGGCATCATAAATTTAATAATCTAGTCTCAAGAAGCAAAATATGAAAGAACACGAATATTTTGATCAAGCCAGTGAGTTAAGAATCACTTGTAGGTTTTCTCGCATCGCCCGTAATCCCGACGGATAGAAACGTTGCACTGAAATGAATAAGCTTTTGAGAGCCATTCAATTCGTGTTGTAGGACTAACTCTCTAAGGCTGTACAATTATTGTGAGAGACTTACAGAATAAATCGTTAATAAGTTTTATCACAGAGGTTGAAGAAGAAGAATTTATTTTTAATATTTCAAATGTTTTCTCTATGTTGTATGAGAGTTTCTATAGGATATGAGAAGAGTTTTGGTTCTATAAAACCTTTCTACTGACAAGTATATCACGTCAATGTGACATGGTTTTTTTTTTTATACCACTTAGGTGGTAGACAACCACACGGCCCACCTGATGGAAAGTGGTTACCGCGGCTTTTGGACGTATGCAACACCAGGGGCGTTACATTCGCGCTGCCTACCCTGAAGAAACCTTCTAATGCCCCTCTAGAAGAACCCCTTATTGTAGTCGCTTGGAAAAACCATGGCAGGGAGTTCATTCCACAGCTTGAGCGTACGTGGGATGAAGTTCCTTTCATACCTCACGGTGCGCACCGTATTCGGATGCAATGTGTGGGGATGAATTCCCTGTCTATGGCGAGCGGTGCGATGATAGAATGTAGCTGTGGGCATCATGTCAAATAATTCATCTGAGCACAAACCATTATATAGGCGGTAGAAAATACACAGTGAGGCAAAATCCCTTCTGAGGCTGAGAGGTTCCACATCGCCTGCGAGTATGGGACTGTCGACGAGCCTCAACGCACGTCTTTGCACCGAGTCGAAAGGGTTAAGCTGGCGTGCGGGCGCTCCGGCAAAAAGATGACAGCAGTACTCCATGTGGGGCCGAACCTGTGCCTTATAAATAAGGAGTCGCTGCCCCGCAGTGAAGTACTGCTTCGCCCTGTTAAGAACTCCAAGTTTCTTTGATGCCAGCTTGACCTTGTCCTCTAAATGACTGCGGTACTGGACGTCACTTGAAATGTCGACGCCTAGGATCCCGATACTCGGGGCAATGGTAAGCCGTGTGCCCAGGAATTGCGGCTCTACAATAAATGGGGTTTTCTTAGCGGTGAATACACATACTTGTCTCTTGGTGGGGTTGAACTGGACCAGGTTTAGTCGACCCCAATCGGATACTCCCGAGAGAGTAGTCTCGATTTCTGACACAAGTTGTTCGCGACTCCCCTCCACCTCGGACTGGGGGATGTTTGCACGGCCCGTGTAACATGCGTCTCCATTTCCTTCAAACTGAATCTGGAATGGTGGGTTTTGAACTCAACAATTTGTCTATCAGGTGGAGTCAAGTCTTAAATGAATTAAAAATTATGACCAAAATCTTTGAAAGAAATTTACAACGCTGAGTGAAGTTCACATTTCTTATTATTTAATCTTTGAAATTTATTTAGCCTATTGTAGCAACACGAGAACATATTCACACACAACTGCTCACAAATGAAAGGAAAGAGGTATAGTACACACACCAGGCTCCGCTAGCTAAATATAAATAATTCCCTCTTAGATTTGGTGAACAACAAATAGCTTTCTATTTCCTTTTACGTGATATTAAAAGTAAAGCTTAGCTCCGTGTCCTCGGCCCACGCACCACATAGTTTGGGTAACAAATTAGCCACAAAAATACCTACTTATCATAACACATTTATGGATCAGATAAACTTCTGTTATCGATTTCTTTTGATTATTTCAAAATAATTGAGGTAGAGACCTTCATTGTTTATTGAAATAAAAATACGTGCATATAAATTATTCAACTAGTGGGTCTAGGAACATCAAGTCTCTCGAGTAGGTACTGGATTTTACGGCAACGTCCACTTTCGCAACTGATTTTTGATAACCAGCTACGAACATGAATTGTTTTTCTGGTTAGCATCCACTGGATTCCTACTACTTACTACTTAACCAACTAAAATGTCAAAAGTATTTTACCATCTTAAACTTGAGTAACGGCTGTATTATCACTGTAATCATTTTTAAATTATTATCTTTTCTCCTTTGATCTTGGGCAATACATAATATAATAAGTAATTATGAATTCTAAAAGTCATCTACTCTACATCTACTACTGTTTTTGTTAGCATCCCGAATAAACATTTTGGAAAATGTTTCATACGAAATACCTACTATAAACTCAGTTAATCCATACTTCCATACTTAATATTATAAAGTAACTCTGTCTGTCTGTCTGTCTGTCTGTATGTTACGCTTTCACGCCTAAATCACTGAACGGATTTTGATGAAATTTGGTATAGGGGTAGATTAGACCATGGGAAAGGACATAGGCTATGTTTGGTCGCGATAACCGACATTCACGCGGACGGATCCGCGGGCAAAAGCTAGTAAGCTATAAATACACAAGCATTGGGGGACATAACATAACATAATAACATAAATTCACGCCCATATTCCCCGAAGGGGTAGGCAGAGGTGCTAGCAACCCACATTTCGCCAGTTTATGTTTAGGTCCCAATGTAATAGGTGGCGAGCCTATTGCCATTCACCGGGCACATATAAACCTGCGATAAATACACACATAACTTCGAAAAGCATCGAAAAGTCATTGGTGTGTGCCATGGTAAACCTGGGATCGAACCCGAGACCTCGTCTCAGCAGTCCATTACCCATACCACTAGGCTACCGCAGATACATTGGGAGACAATGACAGCAAATTCAGCAATTACAGAAATGCTATTTCTGGAGACACTTCGCTCGATCGATATTAATTTATATGATGACTAGCTTTTACGTGCCTATTCTTCTTCTTCTTAATGGCTTCTGAAGTAAGTAGCCACGCATGTAAATTTGTTTCCGTGTGAAAGATAGTCTCAAAATAAAAAAAAATTGAGGAAAGCTCCATGGTTCAAGTAATAATATAGTTCATAGTACACCATTAACCCAATGCCTTAATTTAAAGCAGTTCCATAGAAGCTTGTCAGAGAACCAGCATCGGTGTCGTGCATACGCCCGGCCGCTTCGACTTACGTCCCATTGGCGCACCCTAGGCTCAAAAAGAGGGTTCACACTTCCTAATTTGAATGTTAAACTGTAATCCACTTCATGTTCAATGTAATAGTATTAAATGATAACTAATTCTCATGATAAGTGAGGAAGACAATTTTAGAGCAATTTTTTATATCGTTTGGAGACAGTAACAGTAATCTATTATTACCTCGGCTCTTCCACTATCATTATGGTGATTTAAGTGGCTATACTTCCAAACGGCAGGAATATAGGTTTCAAGTGCTATTCAACATAGACAAACGTCGAAACTTATCCTCTCTTCCCTAATGGATCCCAATTTTATGTTAGATAGGTGTGATTAAATCTGATATAATCATTAGTACTTAGATTAAATTACCCGGTTTCCTTCGGCAGTCGGGTAAAAAGCTATAAATAGCTACTAGTATCTCTTTATGAAGGTAATCTGTAGGAGACAATATATTTTTTTCAACAGCCTCCGTGGCGTAGCGGTAGTGAACTCGGCGGCTACGCAGGAGGCGCAGGTTAGATCCCCGCTCAATGCGAATATTTGTATACATGAATATGAGTATTTACATAGGTCTGGTCGTGCCTCGGAGAGCACGTTAAGCCGTCAAAAGTAAAAGTTGTTACGTGTAGTTGGAGCCCTCAAAAGTCCAACAACTGGTCTAGCTGCAATGTTTCGATATCACCTTTGGGTTGTGGAGGTCAGATGGCAGTCGCTTCACAGAAAAATATCGAAGTTTAGCCAATTCTGCAGTTAGACTGGTAAAGCGGAAAGTATGTAAAGCTTTACAGAGCCTGAGATTTGCAAATAGATCGTGGTAGAATTAAAAAAACACATACAAAAAGTAAAGTAGCAATATTTATTTAGAAAAATAAAGATCAGAGATAGAGAAAGAAATCATGAAATGTCACTTAAGGAGTAAATAAAGGGCAGTTGTCTCCACTTACCTCAAAGAAAGAACATGTATTGTGAATATAATAATAAGTTTATGTTGAAGTACATAAAGCAGAACACGCGCGTCACTGTGCCCACTTCAGCGAAACTTAATTATAAAATCCAGTTATGTTTACGGGACAGAAACTCGGAACAAGCTATTCATGCCGAAATAGATAAAGTTACTTTGATTAAATTCAACAAGTTGAAACTTGAAATCAAAGGACAAAGTCGCAACTTGCCTCAAAATGCTTGGAATACTGTGAATTTGCCAAATTCCTGGACTTTACCTACTCGTAGCATACGGGCCGGGCTCAAGTACTTGAGCCATATTAAAATTCGTTTAAGCAAATGCAAATTACATATATTTGTTAGTCCGCGTACGGCACTAAAGGGTACGAGCTGATTTGAATATTTTAAAATAACAACAATTGGTATGTTATTTCCTTGTAAGTACATACGTACATTTAATCAAAAATTTCAGATTTTATTGCAATATAAAAATACCATTTTCAGTTTTTATTATTTCTAAAAGTACCTACCAACTTCCTGGGTTAAAGCATTAAGTGGCCCTTGGTAGTTTACTGAGAATACACGACTTGTTACATGTACATATCTTGCTGCGCTTCGTGCATAGAAGCAAGTAGCGTGCCACAAGCCACCGCACGAGGCTATGGGCCCAGTCCTAAAATATTACCAGCGTACTGTCGTCGTCGTCCCGCACCGCAGCCCGATGACAAACGAGCGCCTCCCGAATGACGCCCATTCTGCCGCCAGCTCAATCTCTCGCCCGTTACACGGGCCCGCCTCGCATCGATACTTTTAATTTACGATCCCGGTTAACATCCTTCGTGACGTACAAATATAACCCCGAAACGTTAATGTACGAAAATATTTTTTTTATTCACAATACGATTGAATATTCCGTCTAGAAATCGCTATCGGTTTAAAAACGAACGCTAAAACGGATCGCATAAATTTGCATGACAAACGCGCGCCGTACCGGGGGACATTACTTTTTTTAAGAAAAATATGACGACCTTCCCCCGATGGAGTTTCCAGGTCTATTTCCATAAATAATAAATAACGATCGAGGACGGAGCAAAAAGTATTCTGTGATATTTATTCTGTTCGCGAATTTTTATCCACTTATCGGGGTTTTGTGTCGTTTGAAGGAATTGTCGCAGCGATGGTCGCGACGGCCGGTGGCGTGGGGACTCCGATAGCGCACCGGTAAAGGGGTGCGAGGAACCAACCATACTATTTATCGATATATTCATGACAAACTCTGAGTAGTCATGTGTATACTCTAAGATCTAAACACTATCCGAAAGGATGTCCTGCTAATATTACGAATGTGAAATTTATGGATGTTTGTTAGTCAATACTGTTCTAAATTTGATACAGAAATAGATTAACCCCGCAATGGGTTAAAAAGGAACGAGATCAGAATATAAGGTGGGCTGAGCCGCGGGCAACAACTATTTATACATATTTGTAATTTATTGTATCTAACACAAATATCAACAATGACGAAATTCATTTGTTTGATGTATAGAACACACACATCGTTCTAATGAGACAAAAGTATGTTCTGAAATTAATTTAAGCAGTGGTACAAATTGACTCATTGTCGAACTCGCACGGTATGAATGCGACAACCGATTCACACCATTCGTGATCGCTTAGTGCAGACGCGAACGATTGCTGATACCAGGCGCTAAAAGCCATTGAATTTTTGATCTCACTTGATCCGGAGGGAGGACTCTGTTGTTATTGGACGGAAATCATCAAACACGATAATTGAATTGTAATGAAATAGATTCGGATGGTTACGTTACGTTTACTTAATCTGATTTAAGGGATAGTAAGTGGGAATTTGGAGCTGTCTGCACGAATCCTTGCGTTTTCTTTACTGAAATGATATAACTTAGAACGTAATATACGTCAAGACAACGGCTCCTATATAGGTGAGGTAGAATCTACACGAATAGGGGTTACCTACCTTAAAAAAGCACAATCTCATCTATTGGTTATTTATATAGGGGCGCAATGAAATATTGAAACATATAGGAGATCTAACTAATACTACTCCCAGCTATTATCGAGAGTCGAATGCTGTCTATATGAAGGTATCATTTATACTGTGGTAATAAAAATGAAAAGGAATATGAACTACTTCATTATGATGTTCCTAATTCCTTTCTCAAAAATGGTAACAATATTTATTATTCCTCTTAAGGAATTGCAAATGACCTTATCTGTCTTATTTTTTATCTTAATTTCCAACTTAACTGCTCTTGACAGAATCATTAACAATTTTCTTTAGAAGTCTATTATCTTGAAATGCAAAGAAACTTCATATTGTTATTTGTATAACAGTGTTTTGACTATTTTCAATAATTATTTTTAGTACCATAGTACACTGCGGTAACGATCGAGAAATTATAAAAACTGGATATTAATAAAATTTAAAAAATTTGTGGTGAATTTCGATAAAATATAGAGATCCGGTTCTCAGCATTCCATGGATTCACCATGCGGTCGCCGGGTCCATGGCGTGGTGGTACAGAGAGGAACACTGTGACGGTGCCTGGGACTTGAGACCTAGGTGTAGGTTTAGGGTGGCCACCTTGTGATGCATCAGCGCTCACCTCCACCGTCAGTCGTGTTGTCCCCCTCTACCTATCCAAATTTGGTAAGATCCTATCAACGCCGTTTTAGATATTCGTTTGAGTAAAGAGCTTACTGAAGCTCTTGGCAATCCGAGGTCTTTAAATAAGTTATACAGGGATTTAGCTGGAATTCCCCTCGCTCCTACTTCTACGGCGTAGAGTCTAACCACATAGCCATTTTTGGTTAACTCGTTGGTCAAGTCAAAGTATTTGTTTATTTTTATAGCGTGGTCTTTAGGTATGTTAGTTTCCCATGGTACTGTGAGTTCTACTAGTACCTACTGCACGCTTTTGCTGTTTCGAGAATAGAAAAATATCGGGTCTGGATGACGAGGCACAAATATCCTCCGATATTTTATAATGTTTCTCATACGAATCTGCGAGTAATGTCCAATCAGCGGCTATTATATTTATATCCACGTAAATTCTAAAAAGTGTGCGAGTGCAATATCAGGTTTATTTAGACTTGAGTACATAAATACGAAAGACATTGAACATTGTTCACAAATCCAACCCTTAACTACCGTCAATGGGTTCCCCCAATTACTAAATTCACTTCCAAAGTCCGGACGGCGCCCGGCCTACCGCCTATTATACAGGTGCGGCTAGTGTCGCCCTCCGGTGGGTGTCGTTTAATTATGTCGGGAACTGATTCCCGTCAAAGCTTTCCAATTACACACGCAAATTGGACCACGACGTCCCTGATAAACGGGGATCCCTATTGCAGTTCGAGCCAAAGGGAAAGAAAAAATACAAATGGATTTTGTTTGGCCAAAATGTAAAGGGAATTACGACATTGAAATTTACGGCCTCCCCTGAAATGCGGTGAGCTAAGGCTGATGGGGAATATTGAGGATGTTGTGTAAATTTTTCAAGGTTCAAGTGTTTTCTAATTAGTGAGTTTTGTGTTGCTTGAAAACCTTTTTGTAATAGAGATCGACGAAATGAAGACGAACATCAATCAATTTTACGAAAACACTTTTTTAAATTATAAGCGGTGAGTTTGAATTTCAGAATAACAATAGGCTAAAGAGAATTAATAAAATAAATGTCCAATTTAGTTTAGTTTACCTAGGCTGTTCCGCTGTTTCGTTCTTACTTCTCATTTCAACCAACCCAGATCCTCCCAAAAAGCCAGCGCCTTTTTCAGGTTTCCACATGCTTCCCGGAGCGACGCTGTCGCCCGTAGTTCGAATAGAATACATGAATGTACTGCCTAATATACTTAGGCATTATCGCATGTCTTTTTGTAGTTGTGGGTCATTAACCCCATTACACCAGTAATGATGAGAACGAAATTTCTTTTTTGGTCTCGGGTAACAAGTAACAAGTCTGACCGGACCGTTCGTGTTGTGCGATAGAACGTATTCAGACAAAATGGGACGTTTAGGTGAAGGTTATTTACAACTACGGCAAACTGCGAATAATAAGGCTAAATTAACTGTCCTCTGTAGTCCTCAACTTTTCCCTGAAACTATGTTAATGTAGGAATCCGTCTTGTACTCATTTACATTGCTAATGCGGTCATGCCGCCTGTCCGGTTCGTCCCTGGATAATGCATGTATAATACATAAACTCATCACTTTGGACACACATTGTATCGTCTTATGAAATACGCCAGTCTTGTGGTATATGCATACAATTATTCTGTGTCGGGCGATTGATTAATCCCCTATTTTTCTAACAATTACGACTACTAATGGTAACTTAAAGGGCAAACGGTAACATTTTCATGACCATAACAGACTAATTTATTTCTTTCAATACAGTTTTGTATATTGTTACAGGTAATAATATCGCTGGTAGTTCCAGTTTATTGCTCGCGTTGGTATAATCTTTAGTTACAAACTGAGCTTCCTTCTTCACTAGTTGAAGATACAGCGCGGTAGTTTGAACAAACAGTTTGTCTTGGTCAAGTATATTGCTACTGGTTACGTCAGCTCAAGTAACTACAAACTCTGTAGTACTCTGTATTAGTATTAAGTCTAGTAAATTCAACCTAGTATTTCGATTTTCAATTTGATACTTCACGCATTCCGAGAAAAAAGTGACAGACAGACGTAGAAAAAGTGAGTATATAAGGGTTTTGTATTTTCTTCTTGGACTACGGCCCTAAAAATGAGCTCCAAGCTACTTCAACACCACAGTAGTACTATTCCGTACGGTGTGACATTAGCAGTCAGCGCGCGTAGCAAATTACAGCGCTTCAAGATATGTATGCGCCACAAATAACGTGAAGTGCCGTAGCATTTGTCTAACTGCTACACCAGAATATCTATGCATGGTGTTTATGTTACACGAGAAATATACGCAACACCTAAATTTGCTATAGAAGTTACAAAAAGAACTTTCTTCTTCATACTTTGGAGTCCGATGTCTACTCTCCTGCTCCTGCTCTGGTCTCCCGAGATCGAAATTTAAGTCTAATTAATTTAAGTCTAATCTAACCTAACCTACCATATCTACAAGCAAGAATTTTATTTTGCTCAAAATATTTTATATAATAAGTCAATTACTCAAAATTAATTATAGCTCTCACTTTTTAAATAAAACATCCAATGGCGTGTTTCGTTGGAAAAACGTTTGATGTTATTTCACTTCTTGCCATTATATTATGATTGTTTCCTTGTGACGTACAGAGCAAGAGCTCGTAACTTCAGAACTACGTCATAACATAAAGACTGTAATTTTGTATGCGCAAGTACACTACGGTGGTGAAACGTTTGGCTCGCCTGTGGTAAAGTTGGAAAACGAAAGATATCAATTTTTTTATGTACTGGGTAAGGAAATTCTTCAACTAAACTTGATAGATATTATAATGCTGCAGTTAATAATTACAATGAAAAAGTAAAACATTAAAATGGGTTGCCACTCAGCGAATCCTTGGTTTATTTCATCAAATCTCATGCTGATTTTTAATGACTTCAGCTACAAAAGCTGTTTAAAATGTCTTCCAATTTTTAAATAATCTTGCTAAGACGTACGCAGATACAAGTTTCATGAACAAATTATTTAATTTTAATTTCATGTTTATCGTATTTGACCATCGTAAACTTAAATAGAATGATAACTTAATGTGAAGAATAGAACAAGTCACTTTTTAAATAAAATGAGTAATACTAACTATTACTTAATTTAAATCAATACAATCTTATTGCTGCACTGAATTGAGAACATCTGCTCAGATAATTATAATCTCGCGATGACTGTGAGAGATCGCGGTCTGCGAAAATACCGGCTATTGTACCAATAAATTAACAATAATATATTCTGCATTTCTGATGTATAATAAATATAGTATTTATTTCTATATCGACCCGGTAGCACTGTACGATTTGAACATTCAACTAACTACTTAAAGACTGTATCCATGGCGGCGATATTCTGTACAAACGACTGTGAAGGTTTTTGCCCTAAGGCATTTTCCGCTGAGGTGATGTCTGGTGAAACTATAAAGTATTTGATGATATTTGAAATAGAATTTGTAGTTGGAGTGAATAATTTTGCAATAAAATGAAGGTGCATTTTACATTTCATGTTCACACGTATCAAATGTGATAACATAAACCGCATATCAATGAACCTGTGACACATTGCATATTTTTCTCTCTGGAAAACGACAGCTTCATAGTAATAACAGATATACCTAACTATGTAGAACCGAAATAAGCACAGCTTATCATCATTATAATCCTTATAAGAGTTCAACCAGCCTTCACGTCTCGAATCAGCCGAGACGTGAAATCCGGTTGAAGTCCGGGGTCCTCTTTTCCAGTACGACTATTATATTTTTCGTGAAACGACTGTCATATCACCTCCACAACCTATTTGTGAGCTAATTTCGACATTACTATTACTACGAATTCTCTAATTCGTTAACCTACTCGCTTACCAAACCACGAGCCCCACAGTTGGCAATATGTGTTCTAAAATACAGATAAACATAAAGGATTTACGTTGAACAGTAACCCATTTAGTCGTGTACTTCACTTCCAGAGATTGCTCGGATCCATTTCGCTTCTCCAAATACGACCTGGCTTATTTATAACCGGACGGTGTGGCTCGGCAGCGTCACGATCTGTTGTGTCACGGCAGTGGAGATGGACTTTTGGTGGACGTTGGTTTGTGACGCTAAAATAGACCGAGGCACCTTGAGAATTCAATTTGAATATTCTCTATTACACCATTGTAAAGAATCATTACAGATTGTGAATGATATTTCCTGTGATAACTATTGGTTCTTTTAGAATTAAAACAAATAATGTTCTTCTTCACCCTAACGCTAATCCCAGTGGCATCCAAAGCTTTCACCACATATTCTGGGGTCCGCTTTTCCACGCTAACTACGGATTGATGAGAGCAATCTCACCTCCGGCAACCAAGGACCCAAGACGGCGTGCGTTTTAGTCGGTTCGAGTCCGACATAACCACCTCCACCGGCTCCGTGGAGGTGGTATCCGTGGGAATTTATTGCACGATAAAAAAACGCTAACTACGGTTTTGGCTGACCTTCGATATTTTTGTACCCTAAATTAAAGTTTTCTCTGCTACAATCAAGTAATGTACTGACTGTATTTATTTGAATATTAAGCTGATGTCTGTTCGCTTTAAAAACTCAAAAGTTATGCATCAATTGAGCTCAAATTTTGACTAGATATTACAACCGACTTCAATAATATTTTTTCTTTATTAACAGCATTTTTTTTCAACGAATGTATCAAAGGTCCCCTTGTTGATGTTATAATTTTTGTTTACAAAAGCATACTTCCTGAAACATTTGAACACAACATGTATAGAATTTATAATAGCTGTTAGGTATTATAAATTCTCAAAGCAGCACACCTTTATACAGTACATTTTACAACACCATTGCGAAGTATTTAACGTATAATTTCTAAGAGAAAGTCCGTACTGCCAAAGTTCAAGGCCTCTGTGGGTGTAGTATCAAACTCGAAGGCTTTGAAGTTCGTGCAACTTATTAACATCAACAGAGTTAAGTGCGCCTAACTCTGTTATTGTTAATAAGTAGTCCCTTCGCTTGCCTTGTAATGAAAAAAAGGGTTGGGAACTAACAGTGTGGTAAAAAATCAGTGTCATCCTGTATTTGGATACAATTGGAAGTTTACGCAAACATAATTGCAATAAACGCTGAAAAGCAACCGACACGTCGGGCTTACTGTAAATATTATCAGTAAAAAAAGTATTATTTCAATGTTGAATGCTGTTAGTCTGATATCCATATACCTATTAAATACAATGTTTATAAATAAACTATATAAGTAGACGTACATTCCAACGATATCTTCAAAAGACTAAACCCAGATCTCTATTGAATGCGTACTGTTGTAATGAACATCAAATACAATTTAGCATGATTTCAGTTCACGAAAATGTTGGTTCAACTGTACCTTCAAATAATAAAAATGTTTTCTTTAATAAACAGGTTGTCATTGATCAACTAAAATATAAAAAATATCATCACACGAAACTGACAATTCATGCTCTAAAAAAGCATTACAGAAATGTCACGTCATCCGCACGTCGTGAGATAACTCTTGCTCATATATCCATCACAATTACGAGTAAATCTATTTTTATTCTACTACGTAGGCTCGATAAAGGTACTTTACTCTCTTTAACTTCTGGTCGCTCCTTTATATGCGCTAAAAATAGGAAGATTACCTATTTACTGCCAGATTCACAGTTTTTCACTACTATAATTCAAATGCATAGGAAAAAGAATCTTCTCGGACGGGACTCGAACCCGCAGTCTTTTCCTTACAGGGGGAATGCCTTGACCAATTCAGCTACCGAAACACGCCCGATGTGATTCAAATTTCGATCGTGTAATAGATTATGACGTCATGAAATGAGCAAGTTATGCATTTTCTTTGATATTCAATTTTTTGGTGCCTTATCTATAGTATGTAGATAATAGAATATGAAAATAATTTAATGATTTATATGTAAGCAGGTACGGTTCTTAATTCCAAGTATTTCAAAGTTAGTATTGAAATTACTTTATTTGTTTTTTATCTATGAATAAAGACAATTTGTTTTAAAATTGTTCATTATTTCTATCAGTAGGCATTTGTGAATAGACTGCCAACAACCTATTGGTAATAATCGTTAATTAAATACCAGTAGTGTACGTCCACAACACGCGCGATAGCAATAGCATTTTTAATCAATAAAACCTAAACAAAATGACGGTATTTTTGGCAACGTTAGCATCCGGGACTTTCCGCAAACTGACAATCAAAAATTGACTCCCAAAGAGCTCTGGGGACACGCGCACTGGTAGCAATAAGTTGCATTTACCTAGCTTTCAAGCGAGAATAACAGTAGAAACAGAATTTGATCAAAGGACAAATGCCATAACCTACCATCAGCATCGTATCTTTGATAGACATAAAAATCAACATGTAACAAAATTCAAGCATTACATTTAAAATACCGGATCCAGTAACCTACAATATACCTACATTTATAAGCATTGTTTACGCATAAAAATACCTTTTTTAAGCTGACACTCTCGACGTTCATAAAACGCTGCCGCGCCAAAAATATTTGCGGAATACACAGAGTGGAATCGCGACAATTTTTACTGACGTGCGACGTTGTATGACAATCCGTTACGTCATCACCCGTTTCATGACAGTCAGGATTTAGCTGCAAATTTCACAGTCAATGTCGTTTTGCGTATTTCTTACTAGCTGTTGCCTGTGGCTCTACCCGTTTTAAAGCAACTCTTGGACCATTTCAATGGATAAAAAGTTGCACGTGTTACTCCCGACTATAATTTATTTCTATAATAAATTTCAGCTAGATTCGTTCAGTCGTTTGAGTAACGAAATACAAATCATTCAAACATTTATGTGAAGATGACACCACATTTATAAAATTGGTAGCAAGGAAGATAAAGCTGACAAGGTGAACTTCTTACTGCCAATTATTTTCCTGCCGCGTGGCGTCCGATATCATTCCCGCTGCACCGTCTTATACAATGATATAGATAACTAAACAGCAACAGAAATAACCACACTGCCACTTCTACGTATATGCCGATGCCGGCCGAATTTGTTGATATTAGTGATCACTGCTCCGTTCCCTTGAGTATTAGCGTAATGATATACAGTTTATGTGTTATTCTAATGTATAAGCTATATAATTGTAAAGTTTCATGAAAATCCATTCAGTAGCTTTTACGTCAAAGAGTTACAAACATCCATCCATACTCACAAACTTTCGCGCTTATAATATTAATAGGATAAATAAAATTCACCACACTAGATAACAGGTTTAGCTGTTAACATGATTCGGTTAAATAATGATAAAAAAAAACAATGATACACGTCGCTGAATGGCATTCTACAAATACCGCAATAATTACAATATTACAGCAGTAATATAAAGTGCCTAAACGTGCCGGGGATGGATGAATGCACACAGTGCACAGTGCTCACGGCTCATAACCGCCGGTAATGAAACCATATTCATGTGATGAAATAAAATTAAATGGTTTTATTGTGCGGCTCACATAGTGACATGGTCAGAATTTAAATTGAATAAATAGGCAGCAATGCATCCATTTGGACTGCAATTAAGGTTTTAATGTTATAATATCGGCCTTGGAACAAAAGAATATTACCTTTCCATGAACATAATTATGTCACACTACCGTAACCATCCTTCACTTACTATAGATCTAATGACTGTTAGACCATAAATCCTCAGTTGAGTCCCAGTCTAATGGCTTAATGACCTGAAAAATTATAATAAAAACTTAAATATGATAAACTGATTTTGAAGGGCGAAGCATCTGCCTGGTAGTGGAATAACTGGGGTGCGGGTTGGGTAGGGGTGCGGGTTGGGTAACCTCCACGTTGGCCTTTCCGTTTCTTCCCCCTTTGGACTGCGGTCCTGGGGAGCGGAAGCGGAGGGGCTGGTGCATCCTGGACAACGGCTAACAGACTCCCACCTTGGGAGTTCTGTTGGCCGTTGACGAATAACCCAACGGCCGACCTCATTGTACGAGGAGGTCGTGGGATGGCGGGCCTGCAAGGCTCGCGGGAAGGGATCCGTAGGATCCCTTCTATTCAAACAGCCTTTTTGAGGGCTAGCTGACCCAGAGGGGGTCGTGGGATGGCGGGCCTGCAAGGCCCGCGGGAAGGGATCCGTAGGATTCCTTCCATTCAAACAGCCCTTTTGAGGGCTAGCCGACCCAGACGGGGTCGCGGTGTGGCGGGGCTTCAAGGCCCGCGGAGAGAGATCCGGTTCCCGCTAGTCGCTCCCAGTATCCCTCTGCTCTCAGAGGGGACAGGGGAGAGGCAAGGGTTCCGTGAGATCTAGGGACGGGTTGGCCCACTGCTCGCGCAGGGGCTGACAGGCACTCGTGCCACCGTCGGTGTTGGGAGAGTTGGCTGCTCCCCCGCGTCGCGTAACCTCCTAGATATCGACAACGACCTGAGTGCTAGCCACACTCGGTACGCCGGTATCCTGGAGGCCGCGGGGCTTGCCTTAATTGGCCGGCCCGCGACAAGGAAAAGTCTTAAAAACCCGACAGCGAAGTCGTTTAAAACCTGTGGACACCAGGGGACCTCCACAGTATGTACCCCGCTTCTCGGAAAGAGCGTCACCCGGGAAGTGTAACCCTTCGTCTCATACTCGTGGGAACCTTATGAACTCTTCTATCAATCATAAAAACCCCCCCCTACCTAGTGAAACAGACTGCGCGGAGGTCGCGCAGCGCCACGACGCGGAGGTCGCGTCACCAACTGCGGCGGTGTCGGAAAATTTCGACACCGCCACCGAGAAGAGCAGGGCGAACAGCCCGGTGGGTCTGCAGACCCGAAAATCTGCACGGAGGAGGAACGGCGGTAGGAAGGTTCCTCCTCCACCGAGGACTGAGTCGGACGCAGTCACCTTGACCGACTCGTCCTCCAACGAGGAGAACATCCAGGGCAGTGAGGATTCCCCCCCGCCCAAGGTTGCGATGGTCGGCCGGGGGAAGACGCGGGGTGGCAAGAGGCCCATTCCCCAAACGCCCTCCTCTCGGGTCCCGGACCTGAGAGATGCTGTGGCGCCGCCGAGGCCCTCCACCTCGGCGGCGCCCACGCCCATGCCGCGTACCGACCCTACGTCTAGGGAGGTACTGCAGGCCCTGGAGGACGTAATAGGGACCCGTGCTGGGTCTATGGGGCCGGAGGAAGTCCGGCTGCGACGGGCGACGACGCGCCTTGTTGAGGAGTTCGGCCTGCTCAGAGCGGAGCTGGCTGACTCGCGGAACGAGCGGGCTCAGCTAGGCAGACGGCAGGTCGAGCTCATCGAGGCCTCGGAGCGGCAGGCGGCCGAATACAGGAAGGAGATGGGCAAAATGGCGGCCGACTTTGCCGATCTCCAGAAGGTCGTTTCCGGGCTGCCGGAGGGGCGCGTCACGCGGTCGGCGCGGCGGAAGCCGGTCGCGCAGCCGGCAGCGCCGAAACCGTCGGCTCGGCCGGCTTTGCCGGCGCGGTCACCGGTGCGGTCGAGGTCACCGCTGCGGCTGGAGGCACCGGTGGTGCAGCCGGAGTCGCCACCGCTGGCGCCTGTCCGGCCACAGTCACCGGTGCTTGTACCGGCCCGGCCCGCGGACCCGTTGGCGGCCTGCATGGCGACTTTGGCCGCCATGGAAAAGCGTATGGAGGCGGCTCAGGCTGCGCAGGAAGCGCGGCAGGCTGCCCACGAGGAGCACACACGGCGCTGCTTGGAAGCCGTGATGGACTCCTTCCGCCGTCCGCCCCTGGCGACCCCGACTGGGAGTGGGTATGCCGGAGCACTCAAAAGGGGCCGCCCGGTAGCGACGCGGACCCCACAGGAGTCGGCCAGCAGCCCATCCGCTGTGCCATCCGCTCCGGCCGCTGCTGCGCAGGGCGCTCAGCCCAAGGGCAAGGGAAAGGGGAAGGGCAAGGGGAAGACGTCCTCTGCCCCAGCCCCATCCCCAGCCCTGGCTCCAGCCTCGACCTCGGCTCCGGGCCCGATCGCCTCCACAAGCTCCGCACCGGCAGGGGGCTGGGAGGTAGTCGGTGAGTCAAGGAGAAAGCGGAACGCCAAAAGAAAGGCAGCCAAAAAGGCCAGAAAGGCTGAGGCTGCTGCGAAGGGAGCGCCGGGAAAGTTGCGCATCCCCCGCACAACGGCCGTCGTCCTAACGTTGACGCCGGAGGCTGCGGAGAGGGGTGTGCAATACCCGGATCTGGTGAGGCGGGCCAGAGGCCTCATAGATATGAGGTCTCTTAAACTGGCGAAGCCCCTCCGAGTCACGGAGACCCGGACGGGTGCCCGCCTCATACAGGTCCCTGGCGCTTCCAGCGCTCCCCAGGCTGATGCCATAGCGGCTCAGCTAAGGGAGACGCTGGACGCAGCCGACGTCCGGGTGTCCAGGCCCACAAAGTGCGCAGAACTGCGTATTTCGGGCCTGGACGACTCCATCACGGCCGAAGAGATTCGGGCCACCGTGGCGGAGGCCGGGGGCTGCCCCCTGGAGGCGGTTAAGGTCGGAGCGATTCGCTACGGCCGTCGCGGACAGGGGGCGGCAGTTGTCGGCTGCCCCATCGCAGCAGCTCAAAAGGCTGCCGATCGGCGGGTCCTCGTGGTGGACGGCGTTGTTGGGGTGCGGGCTCAGCTCCTGCAGGCTCGACCGGCCAGGTGCTTTAGGTGCCTGGCGGTCGGGCACGTGGGGGTGCAGTGCACGGCGGAGGTGACGGTCGGTGACCGGTGCTTCCGCTGTGGCCAACCCGGTCATAGGGCCGGTGGTTGCGAGGCTCCGCTGCACTGTTTCAGGTGTGCAGCGGGGGGCAAACCGGCCGACCATCGGGTTGGTAGTAAGGCCTGCACCGGAGGGGAGCCGAAGCCACGAGGCGGGCGTTCCGCAAACTGTTCGCAGCGGGATGCGGAGATGGTTCCATAATGGATCCCCAGCTCCGCATCCTGCAGGCGAACGTGGGCCACGGTGTCGATGCTCAGGCACTTCTGCTCCAGAGCATGGCACAGTGGTCCATACACGTCGCCGCTGTCGCCGATCCGTACACCCACCGCCCCCCCGGGCCTGCCTGGGTGGTCGACCTGGATGGATCGGCGGCACTGGTGCGTAACGCCGCTGCGGGTGCCCCTCCCTTTGTGGTGATCGCAAGGGAGCATGGCATCGTAGCGGCGCGTGTGGGGGAGATTGCGGTCGTGGCCGTCTACTTCACGCCGGCATCACACCGACGCATAGGGCAGTATCGGCAGTCGCTGGAGCGGCTGACCGACGTCGTCAATGCCTGTCACCCTCGCCCGGTTCTTGTGCTTGGGGACTTCAATGCCTGGTCTGAGGCTTGGGGGTCCCGGCACACGAACCCGCGAGGTAGGGCTCTGGAGAGCTGGGCCGCTACTCTCGGTCTGGTTCTCCAGAATCGCGGGGCCGAAGCCACGTTCTGGGTGGCGGAGCGCGGGGCGAGTTCGATCGTCGATCTCTCATTCGCGAGCGCTTCGCTGTCGCAACGTGTGCGGGACTGGCGTGTTGTCGTGGAGGTGGAGACACTGTCGGATCACCGATACGTTCGGTTTGATGTCTCCCCTCCCGAGAGTGATGCGCTGGTCACACCGGCCCCACGCGAGCCGCGCTGGGTGCTTAGGGGACTGAATAGGGATGCTCTCCTGGAAGCCGCCTCCGTGCAGGCCTGGGCCATGGTGCCGGACAGGCCTGATGACACCGATGACGAGGCGGCGTGGTTCCGGGAGGCCATGACTGTTGTCTGCGATGCGGGTATGTCTAGGGCTCCAGCCTATAGTCCGAGGCGCCGGGTCTACTGGTGGACTGCGGAGATCGCGAGGCTGCGTCAAGCCTGCGTGATCGCGCACCGCCGGTGGGCCAGGCTCCGTAGGAGGCGTAGCCGCCCCGCAGACACAGATCCCCTAGTGGCGGAGTTGCAAGAGGGATACAGGGAAGCCAGGAATGCCCTCCGAGCGGAGATCAAGCGGTCCAAGGCAGCTTCCTATAGGGAGCTGCTGGAGACACTGGAGCGGGACCCATGGGGGCGGCCTTACCGCTTGGTAAGAGGAAAGCTGCGCCCCCGGGCCCCTCCCCTGACCCAGGTTCTCGAGCCGGCTCTGCTTGGAGGAGTGGTGGCATCCCTGTTCCCGGCGCGGGCGGAACACGTTCCGCCGCAGATGACTCCGCCACCTCGGTCGCCTGATGCGCCCGGCGTGGTTATTGACGACGACGTGCCCGAGGTCACTTGGGTAGAACTAGAGCTGGCGGTGCGACGGCTTAGAGCCAAGAAGAACACCGCCCCGGGACCCGACGGCATTCCAGGCCGTGCGTGGGTCCTAGCTCTAGGAGAAGACGGTCTCGAACCCCGACTGCGAGGGTTCCTCAGCGCATGCTTGGAGCGGGGCCAGTTTCCGAAGATGTGGAAGACGGGGAAACTGGTCCTCATCCGCAAGGACGGACGCCCGGCGGACGAGCCGTCCGGGTACCGGCCCATAGTGTTGCTCGACGAGGTGGGCAAGCTCTTCGAAAGAGTGATTGCCAAGCGCCTCGTCGAGCACCTCTCTAGAGTAGGGCCGGACCTAGCGGACACGCAATACGGCTTCCGCCGGTGGCGTTCCACTGTGGATGCCATCATGCGCGTGAGGACTCTGGCGGAGGATGCGGTTGCCCGGGGCGAGGTGATGTTGGCGGTGTCTTTGGACATCTCCAACGCGTTTAACACCTTGCCCTGGAGTTGCATCAGGGAGGCGCTCGTGTACCACGATGTGCCTCTCTACCTCCGCCGCATAGTCGGGGCGTACCTGACGGAGAGGGCCGTCATCTACCCAAGTGCGACCGGCGTCGGTAGGCGTGAGATGTCGTGCGGTGTCCCACAGGGATCGGTCCTGGGGCCGCTCCTGTGGAACATCGGATACGACTGGGTGCTTCGCGGTGAGCTCGCGTTCGGGGCCACCGTCACGTGCTACGCGGACGACACGCTAGTGACGGTGAGTGGCGCTACACACCGCGAGGCGACCCAGAGGGCCACGACCGCTGTTGCTCAAGTCGTGGATCGGATCCGGCGGCTGGGTCTCGAGGTGGCTCTGCACAAATCCGAGGCCTTGTTCTTTCATGGTCCTCGGCGCAGGCCACCCCCGGGATCCAGCTTGACAGTAGGAGGTACTCCCATCGACATCAAGCCCCGGTTGAAATACCTGGGGCTCGTACTTGACGGTCGGTGGGACTTCGGAGAGCACTTCCGAAGTCTGCGCCCCAAACTGTTGGTGTCAGCTAACGCGCTGATGCGGCTGCTGCCCAACTTGAGGGGCCCAGAGGACTCCTGCAGGAGACTCTACGCGGGTGTCGTGCGGTCCATGGCCCTGTACGGGTGCCCCGTGTGGGCGGACGCCCTGCAGGCCAGGTTCGTGCAACTGCTGCATGCACCGCAGCAGACGATGGCCTGCAGGGCCATTAGGGGGTACCGCACGATATCCTTTGAAGCGGCGAGTCTCCTAGCCGGATCGCCACCGTGGATCCTGGAAGCGAGATCCCTTGCGGCACTGTATCGGTTCCGTAAGGAGGCGCGGGAGCGGGGATTCGATCCCGAGCCCGAAGACATTCGGGCCGAGAGGTCCCGGCTCCACGGGATCATGGTGGCGGAGTGGGAGCGACGACTTGAGCAACGACGCGCAGGGCATGCCGTCATAGAGGCGGTAAGGCCCATCATGGGGGAATGGCTCGAGAGGCCACATGGCAGCCTCTCGTATCGACTGACGCAGATTATCACCGGGCACGGGTGCTTCGGGAGATATCTGTGTCGGATCGAAAAGGAGCCAACGTCCGAGTGCCATCACTGCGACGCGAGCGAGGACACGGGGCTGCACACGCTCACCGAGTGCCCGGCATGGGCCGAACCGAGGCGGGAGCTAGTGGCGGCCCTGGGAGTGAGAGTTCTCACCCTCGCCACCCTGCTCACAGCAATGGTCCGCTGCGCGGACGCGTGGGCGGCCGGCGTCTCCTTCAGCGAGCAGGTAATGGTCGTGAAGGAGACGGCGGAGCGGGAGAGGCGGCGCGAGCGAGAAAGACTCGCGGATCGCGCCGCCCGCGCACGCAGGCAACTCGGGCGTCGGAGGGCACTGACTGACCTCCGTCCCCCATGAGCGCGGGCCTGGGGGTGACGGGTGGAGCCGCCTGTCACCCCAGCAGAAGCAGGCCACGGTGGCGGCGCGCTGAACAGCGCGCCTCCCCATTCCGGGGGCGAGTTGGGGACACCGTTGTCCCCCCTCCTGAGGAGGGCCAGACCGTAAGGGATGGCCCTGGGTCAGCCGGGGTGCGAGGGATATGTCTTTGACAACCTCACCTCCGGCCTAGCACCAAGACCCACAGTCGGCGTGCGGTTTTAGTCGGTTCGAGTCCGACATAACCTCCCCTTCCGGCTCCGGCAGGGGGGGTATCCGTGGGGATTTCCGCACGAAAAAAAAAAAAAAAAAAAAAAAAGGTAGTGGAATAACTACAGCACGCTAGATTATACTAAATGATATAACTTTGCACTCCGGAGCTTGCCCCAAAAAGAACTTAATGGGGCCCTTTACACCCTTAGTGGGGTCCATATACTCTCAGTGGGGAATTTACGAAAATTGCGCGAATTCTGTAATAGGAATATGACTGATAAAATGACATCATGACATGAAATGCGACGTCATATCATATAACGCAGCGCCACGGTGTTTCGCTTTCGTCGCAAATTAATTAATATGGTGTAATATACGTCGAGTGACTGCGCGACTCGCGGCGCTGCTCAAATGTCTTATTAAATGCTGCTTGTTCTGCGGAGTAATGTTTCCGCGAAGAATACCACGTACGTATTATCTGAGGGAAGATAATACAATAATAAACATTTCTTAGTTGTCTTTTTATATATCCAAAATTCAATTTTTTTTTACCACTTAGTTGGCACACAAGCACACGGCCCACCTGAAGGAAAATGGTTACCGCGGCTTATGGACGTATGCAACTCATCAACATGTAATTTTATTTATTTATTTAAACTTTATGCACACATGTACACAGGCGGACACAGTAAGTAAGTGTTCATACTTACATAAGAGTAAATAGGTATCTACGCTGATACTTATTCACATATTGTAATAATAACAAATATAACAGAAATAATAACAATACATAAATTAGTAGTATAGTATACCTACATAAAAATAATAAATAGTAAGTACTTATATATTATTATACATGTATATACATATATATAACTGACATCCAACCAAGTATCCTCCGTTCCCACATTTTGGTGGGTAGCTTGAAGAGGCAGGATGTTTAGATTAACAGACTGGACAATGTCAATCAGCTTACGGTAGCGCGGCGTTTGGGGGGATAAGAGATCCGTGTTGAGATCGCCCATGATTAAGTGATGTTCGTACTCCGTTCCCAAAGTTTACAAGATCGCCTCGAGACAGCCAAAGTAATTAACTGCAGGTGGGCTGTAGACGACGCTTAGTGCGGTTCTCGCGCCCTTGGCCATAACCTCAAGGAAAATATACTCAGCTGTAGTAGTAGCGTTGGAAGGAGAAGAGGCTAGAATTTTGAAGGGAAAATCAGCACGAAGATATATAGCAACACCGCCTCCCCTAGTCTCGCTCTCGTCGACTCGATCATTACGGATGAGAATGAAACCAGGGAGAGGGTAAGTAGTGTAGAGATGGTGTGGTTTGAAACAGCTTTCTTAAATAATAATAATAATAATAATAATCAACTTTATTCATTAAAAGAAAATATTACATGTCCTCTTATGTCTAGCATGGTAAGTTATGTGTCATGATTTTGTTTACACCATTGTTGCATTACATATTATTACAGCAATTCAAAAATCAAGTAAAAAATATACAAAAGAGGTATTTTGTACTGTACTCCTAGATAGGCTGCTAGGCAGCCTGTGTTTAGGAGTTACAGTTCTCGTCTCTAACGTGGTATCATTTATACAATGTTAGTTGATATTAGCAACTAAGAAACATGGATGTATACTAGTGCATCGATGTACATATGTGTGAAAGCGTGAATGTGAGTGTTCAATGTCCAGTGTCAGTGTGAGTGTGTTAGTGTCTTCGTTATTGCACGGGTGCTTGATCCTTAATCGTCACATTTTAAGAATGATTCTGTCTTATCGTAGTCTAATGTCAGGAGGAAAGATTTTACAGTCCTTTGGCATGTATAGTAGGACATACCGTATATGGGGCATATAGCGTTGAATTTGTTGTAGATTTTTGGCCTGAGGTAGATAGCAAATCTTTGAAGGAAAGATGAGGGTGCGGGAGGGATATGGCAAATGCGATCTTTACGTCGTTTTGTAATTAGTTTGAACGGAGTCATGCGGTGTTGTAAAGATAATAAATGATAAATGTACAATTGTCTCACGTTAAGTAAATTGCACTTCTGGTAAAGTTCCGTAGTGGGAAACATAATGGGCCGCAGGGTGGCGACCTTTAGTACTGCCCGGTGGGCAATCTCCAGTTGCTTCATTATGGTTTTACCCGCACCTCCCCAGCTGGATATGCCATAAGTAATTAGTGAGTGGCACAGTGCGTAATATACATTACGTACGACAGTTGGGTTAGCTACGTGTCGTAGAGTTTTGAAGATGTACATTAACTTGCGAATGCGACCCGAGAGAATGTCAATATGTCGTTTGAAGTTCAGGTGTTTGTCCAGAGTAATGCCAAGATATTTAATATGGTTGACTGGAGTAATAGCCGGGCATTTGCAGGCTAGTTGTGGATGAGAATGACACGTGTGTGCCAGTAGCCTAATAGGGACCTGCGGCTGAGATTGTGGACTAACTGAAAAGGCGATGAAGTTAGTTTTGGTAGAGTTGAGGGTTAACATGTGACATGTAAGCCACGATAGAACTGTGTTCAAGCCCCTCTGTGCCGACGCTTCAACCTCCAGCCAAGTGTTCGCAGAAAATGTTATGGCAGTGTCGTCTGCAAATGAAACAATGTTTGCATTTGGTATTCTTAGGCTACAGAGGTCATTAATAAATATAAGGAACAGTGTAGGGCCTAAAACACTACCTTGAGGAACACCGTATTGAATGGGAAGTTCATCGCTAATGTGGTTGTCAATTTTTACAATTTGTGAGCGGTTGGTAAGATAGCTTTTCAGAAGTTCCAGTGGAGGACCCCTCACGCCTATACTTTCCAGCTTCATGATAAGTGTAGAAATTGGCACTGTATCGAAAGCCTTGGCTAGGTCCAAAAATATGGTCAAGATTTTTTTCTTATTACTCATGTTTGCCACTATATCATTGAGTAAGTTGTGGACAGCGTCACAGGTGGATTTATTTTTTCGGAAGCCAAATTGTTGGGTGGAGATCAATTTAAAATGTTCCAAATAGTTCACCAATCTCTTATTTATAAGTCGCTCCAGTATCTTAGACAGGGCCGTAAGTACAGCAATAGGGCGATAATTGTTCGGTGACTTTGCGTCTTCACCCTTGAAAATTGGATGAATGATGGCTTTTTTGAACGAAGTCGGAAATACTGATTCCTCAAAACAGAGGTTAAAGACATGGCTTAAGATGGGAGCTACAGTCGCAGTATAACGTTTCAGAAATGACAGGGGAATGCCGTCCCAACCTGTGGCTGCTGTTACCCTCAGCGATCTTATTACAGAGGAGATCTCATCTGCATCTGTTTGTTCTAAGACGAAAGAGTTCTTGTTTGTAGAAGTGCAAATGGGTACACTGGATGTAGATGTGTTAGTGGTTGCAATTTTTTCCGCGAGACTTTTGCCGACATTTACGAAGAATTGATTAACATCATTACAGGACCGATGAGGTGAGGCCGAACTTAATAACAATTGAGATGCAGTGTTAGTTGGTTTAGTAGTGTTCGTTATAAGTTTTATGGTGTCCCAAAGTTTTTTAGGGTTGTGACTAGCCTTATTTAATGCATAAGTGTCATACCGCCGCTTAGCTTTTTTTAAAATAGTTGAGCAGAACTTTCTGTATCGCTTATACGTAATTAACAGAGTGATATTGTCTGGCGACTGTTTTACTTTTTTGTGAAGTGAATCTCTCTGCCGTATGCACCGTAAGAGTCCTGGGGTTATCCATGGTCTGATAACCCTTTTTTGAGCAGGTAGCTTAACATTTATAGTACATTTATCTATAACAGTTTTGGCTATATTTATAAAGTTGTCTATAGCATCGTTTGGGTTTAGCATAGAGAACACGGGAGAAAAATCTGTGTTTTCCATAAGTAGGTCAAGTGCAGCATAGTCGGTTTTGTGCACTACGTTTGAACTATTTGGTTTATTTTTATTTCCAGCAATACATAATAGAGTCGGATGGTGATCAGTAACTGCGGTTTCGTATATAAGCGTAGTTGTATTTGATTTGGTTCTTAACATTAAATGATCTAGGCAATTTCCATCTCTAGTGGGGTGAGTATGTGCAGGTAGATAACCATGATAGGCCAGGCTGGTGAGGTATAATGTTCTCCGTGCATCTTTGGTTTTGGGTTTGATATCGACGTTAATATCGCCAGTTACGATTACAGATTTGAAGTTATTGAGGGTTGGAAGTATTTTGTTTAAGATAGTTAAGAAGGAGTCAATGTGCTGATTAGATGGCGAACGATAAATACAGACGATTGCCACGTCAGTGCCTAGTTTTATAATTAGACCTGAGGCTGTGTCGCTAAATTCGGGTTCTTCACAGGTAGCTGCTATGTTAGATCTGACGTAAACAACAACCCCGTCGTTTTTATTAATGTTGTTAATAGTATTATATACCGTGTATCCCTGTAGCACTGGTAAGTAGGCATTGCTGTTGCATGAAAGCCAACACTCTGTCAGTACTATTACGTCACAGTCCACATCAAGACGATGCAGAAGGGTTTGTAGATTCAGGTTATTGCGATTAATGGATCGAATGTTAAGTGTAAAGATTTTTAGGTAGTCATTTGGGTGTTTCATATAAGTTTTTGTTTTTTCAGGTATGCAGACAATAGGTTCCGATACAGAAAAGCGGTCAACAGTGTCAATGTAATCTGCTATATTAGTCATTTTTGTTAGATTTAATAAGAACTATATGAGATAAGGCTATACTTTTCTGGTACTGTAATAGGGGTTCACAAGTAATTACAAACACGACGTGACGCGTAATAAGATTATGGGTGGTTCGTGTTATGATGTGCACAGTACGATGTTTAGTGCGTGTAAAGTGTATTTTTATGTGTAAATTACAATATAATATTAACTTAATTTCATTAAATGACTTAAATATAAATAGTTCTAAAATAAAGAAACATGCATATAATTTCCTAACAAAGATTCCAACGTCTACTAGTCATGCTTTGCTTGAGTCGGCCAAACCTTTCAGCTGTACCTCGTTTTTTACAATAATGGCAGGGGTGTCTGTATTTTTCCTTAGCATTATACGTCCATTGTTTATCCAGCAGAAATTGTGCTGATTATCCTTTGCCCATGTTCTTGCCATGTAAAAGAGGCGTTTTGACGTAGTTGTTAGCTGTTCTGTGATATACACTGGTGTTGCGGGACCCTCAATACCCAAGTGAGATGAATTCAGCTTCTGATTTGGGTGACGTCTGTTATATTCCTTTACAGCCAGTAAAAATCTACTTTTTGCGAGAGTATTTGTAAATTCAGCTGTCAGTGATGAGCAGCGGTTTTCTCTCTTGGACGGTTGTCGAGAGATGTCCCGTATGTCTGACATTACAACATTCGCTTCTATAAGCTTGGATAAGTGCAAAAATGTATCATATAACATTTTAGTTGATTCGTTGGTTCGTTTGGGTACATTGCGAAGCTCCACACTCGTTTTAAGAAGCGAGCGATCAAAGGACTCAATCCTCTCTTCGAGGGTTTTTATTGTAATAGCTGTAGAATTACGTTCTTTCTCTAATGTAGATATTTTAGAGTCTAGAGATGTTAGTTGTTCAGTTACATATGTCATACTTTTTTCAATTTCTATATTTGTTGCTTCTATTTTGGAGTTCATAGATATAATTGCCAACATATGGGTCTCTAATTGATCCAAACGAGTAGTTTGTAGACTTATCATTTCATGAATCATGTCTCTAATTTCCTGTTTGAATTCGGTTAAATCTACGTCAATATTATTATCATATTCAGTCGGCGGACATCGTCGCTTGGACCGTTGAGTTTTATGTTCTTTAGACGAATTCGCTTCCTCGGCGTGTGGCTGTTGTGCATTTGTCTCAGAAGTAGGAGACAACTTTTTTGTCGGTGGCGTACGCGCTGTTTTATTACTTTTAGCAGCTGACATATTTGTTTATGTTTGTTTGACGAAGTTATTCGATGAAATATTCACAAAAAGTGAAACACGTCCAACTCGGATTTGAACCTGGACCACAAATTAATGCGCACTTGTTCTGACGGCGCGCTTATCCGCTAGGCTACGACGGCAGTTAGTAATTATGTTGAAAATGTTGTTCTGCTGTTGCAATATATTATAAACAATATCGATCTGTCAATAACTCTGTTGTGATCCAATAATAATTGGGTTATTGTTGGTGTTGGAGGTAGTTCGACAGCAAGATCACTTTGCAACAATCACAGGCCACTTCACTTAGTTACTTTGAGTTTTTATTTATCGATTTATCTTGGTTTCTTTGGGTCTTGTATAGATATTACATTAGTTTGCACTTTTTTCGTATTTCAATGGATGGATTAGGTTAAACTTTTACGTAAAAAAAGCACTTTTAATATGTAAAAATATTTTTCAAAACACAGCGCACACAAACACGTCTTTCAGCTACGCGATCCGAGCGGGGGGGGGAATCAGGATGGCATGAACATTACAGTCACTGAAAGTCTCTATAAACTCACTATAGTGGCTTGACCTAAAGTAATTTGTATTTTTCTGTTCAGGGATGTTAGTAAACTGCAATTCTGTGAAAAGTACCCAATCTGTGGGCTTCTAATGTACATTGTATGTGAAACATAATATCCGCATAACGCTCCAACATTATACAGCGATCTCAAACATTACGCAAAATTTCCTTTACGCATAAAATAAGAGCGCAGAGTGTAATATTAAAAGGCAGCTAACGACGTAGATGACAAAGCAGTGAAACACCCTTATGCAAAGTTTTACACTCGAGAGACGAGTGCGATACTTATATACATAACACTGACACTTGGCACTAACGACCTGCTTTGTGATGACTGCCGATGAATTAACAAGCGATTGATTGTGGAACAAGTGTTGCTGTCGTAAGAGATTGTACGAATGAAAATGAAGCTGAAGAACTGGATGAACTAAAAAAAATAAAAACTTAAAAACCTGGAAAATGAACCGCAGGCTCCGAGGTGGAAGTCGGATGCAACCAGAATTAGCACTGAAAAACCAATAATGTTAATTTGGAACACAAATAAACTTTGATGCCGATAACAAAAGATCATCAAAGTACGTTGAATAATGATGTTGTAGTGTAATATTTATATGAATAAAAAGCCAAGCAAATTTAATTATAATTCAACAGGTAACTAATATAATACAAGTGCACACTTGTGGTACAAATTTAATAACAATATTCACACTCATGATACTCAAATATGGTAGCACTGTCTAAATTGCCGTCATAATAAAATTGTCTTGCTAGTTTATAAAACTGCAAGATTGTTTTCTTAGCTCACAACTCGCGGACAGACTGTTAAAAAAGCATTTTTATATTTTGCTGGACAAGAGCGTTTTAGATTTTCATTATTCTAGTACGTCACCTTTTTAAATATGTTTTAACCTTCACTTTGACTGTCTGTTTGTGTCTTTTTCATATCTTCTCCCTCTCAGTTACTTTTTCATATTCTTCTCTGTACTTTTAGCAATAAAAACAGTAATATCTCGTTGATCGTACCAGTGAGCCCAGCTTTATATAATTAAGCCAGTTTGAAGTCACAGTACGACGTCGGCCGTCGCCGAGCTATTATCCATTATCACGGACACTTAATGCAAATTAACAAGTCATGGAGTACCGAGTGTTATTATAATGCCATGCCTTGGCTCGCATGGCATTATAATAACACTCGGTACTCCGGTAAGGTAATTTTATTTATTTAGGGTGATTTCGGTTTGGTATAATTACATTTAATTGTGCTTGGTTGGTTTTAGTTGATGTGGCAATTTTTAATTGAATATTACACGCATACATTTTGGAGTCTTTACTTTGTTCAGCTTGAAAATTTAAGGTAGAGGAATGGGGTCATCAAGACTTCTTTTTGTGAACCTCTTCACTCAGTTAAAATATTGTGAAACAATCTGGTCATATCAATAGCAAATATATTATAATTAACTAAGCCAGAGTGCTCAAACAAATTGACTTTTCCGTTACACCTGTGTCCTGTTCCTGTTTGTAGTACCATAATTGCGTGAGACGTTTTCTACCTGGTTTCCTTGTAGCAGGGAAAGTTACTTTTTGCACTTTGTCATCTGAGAGCCATGTCGTCAATTTGTAAAGTTCTGGAGATGCACAAATCTTTGTTGAAGGGGAACTAAAGAACATACTTCTTTTTAAAATTAATTTGAGAATGAATAGCCCAATTAGTAATATAATGTACCTATTATTAGATTTCTTAAGAAGTTTCAAATCACTCTGCTATTTTGCGTACAATAAGTTTCTGAAAAGCCTTCTTTGCTTAAATTTCATAAGTGGTATCATTAAAGCATCTAAAAAAAGATTAAGTATCAAAAGTAAGTAAGTTGTTTCACACAATAATTTCCTCCACCTTTTATAAATTTCTTGTAAATTTTGATTAAAATAATTCCCTTAGAATGAGTTTCCATTCACGAAATGTAATTATAATTACATTTCAAATTGGAAACGTTCATAAATCTGCTCGAGGTTAACAGCACCTGGTCGGACGGCACAAAGCTCCCCAATTACCGCGCACGGCAAATTGCTCTCAGACGGCCCGGGTTCGAGTCCCGTGCGACGACGTGTGAATGCCGACGCCATGTAATTATGAACTCAGTCGTAGAACAAGATTGCGCGAATTTAGTGTAACGCATTTAGTTTAAAGGATTTTAATTATGTAGGTAGTGTGCTTTAAAAAAGACATTTTATTCACCCTGGAGATATTCTGAAGTTTTTATGTGTGAAGAAGTTCCTGATAAACGCAAGTTATGTGGGATTCCGCACCCTCGGGGTTCGGGCGAGGTTCTATTGTTATGAAATTATTGTCAGGGTTCAAAATCATGGTTTGAGAGGGGTGATAGAACGTGCAAACGGGGTTTATTTTCGCTGAAAGGAAACATGGTATTATTATTTACATACAAAAAAGTTGGAAGGACTGCCGCAAGAAATTTATAACAATATACTGAATCGAATACGGTTTTAATGAAGCAAAGAAATTTGTATAGACCAAGTTAAAATAAGATGGTTTATTAATACGCACCGTAACCGTGGTAGTTACAAGGTTATGCTACGGTTTTTAATGTACAAAAAGTTTTTGTATGAGTAAAGCATACCTTTCCGTCAGTACGGTAAGGTAATTTTTGAACCATGGTGTAGGATTTTTCATATAAATATCTGCTGATTCGGGCGGTCGGTTAGGTCTATTGGTAGGTATATAATGTCCCATATGTGTACCCATACCATTTTATCCGACGATGCGATGAAACTTTATTACACTATATCGTGGATACCTGGGTGGCGCCGGGTCCCCTGAATACAAAATAACAATAATATTAAGAGGTATAATAACACTGCCGGACGTTAGATAGGATGTAGTTTATGCAAAAGTGTAATATTACTGGATTTCTGTGGTAGTGGTAAAGTCACGATAATAAATTAAGAATAATTTTACCAATTCTACTGGGGCAGATATTTTTTCGTCTTGACTGTAACCCAACTTGGTGTAGTTCAAAACGAAAAGCAGAATTCATGAAAATTGGTAAAATGCAACAGGAGAATTGGTAAAAAAAAAATTTAAAAATATTCATCACAATACATAATATTGTCACCCAACTACGCAATACATTTACTTGTGCTCCTACACCAAAATTTTATTATGAAATATTTTACGTATATTGAGAACACACTTGTACTTTTTCCACAGTATCTATTACAATTGAACCTGGATCCATTTGACCTTACGGTTTCCTCAAAGGTTCACAATGAAAAAAAAAAAATCCATTTAAAAATTTCTACAGTGCTATAACTCTGTATACGTCACTCCTAGAAACCTACTACACAGTAGTGCCGAATACCGCCTAACGCTAAGTTAGGTAATTCTTCTGCACTTAGTCCTACAAAATAACGTGACATACGAGGTCTATTAGTCTACAGACGTCTGTCCACACAATAAACTTGTTCCATAGACAGATGCTTGAACTAAATAAATGTACTCGCGAGTTGCTTCAGGCGAGCATTATAATAAATAGGGCTAAGTAATACTACCCTCACGTTATGGTTCCTGATGGAGCATGTTTCTGGGAGGTGCGGGTTCATTAGGGTTTTAATGATATGATGTAATGGGTGAAACGAAAGTATCAAGTTTTGTGCTCGGGCTATGAAACTCGTTTCGTTTAGAAGTTTTGCGATATTATTGTGCTGTGGAGGCTGTGTGGGGAGCGGTGTTATGTTTTAGTTCGTTTGTGTTTAGTATTTTAATGAGATGAAATAATATTATGTTAGTTTGCTTTACAGTTAGTGAAAGGTCCAGTGCCGTAAACCTTTGATATATATTTTACTAGCTTTTGCCCGCGGCTCCGCACGCGTGGATGTCGGTAATCGCGACCAAACATAGTCTATGTCCTTTCTCATGATCTAAACTACCCCTATGCCAAATTTCATCAAAATCGGTTCAGTGGTTTAGTCGTGAAAGCGTAACATACAGACAGACAGATAGACAGACAGACAGACAGACAGACAGAGTTACTTTCGCATTTATAATATTAGTATGGATTATTGGGAAGTCCGTTACTATCATACTTATAACTGGTAAACAATATTTTTTAAGGATTAAATACTACGGTCCATGTTCTCAAAAAAAAATACGTGATGGCTCCGTCGGGGTTTGAAGGGGGAAAATGTTACCCTTAACACTACCAGTGGTGTCACTAGGTGGTGCTATATGCCCCTCAGCTTTTTAGAAGCATAATTGCAAACTAGTCGCGAGTAAAAAGAAACTACAGAAGCCATGTCTACTGTGCAAATTGCATTATCGCTCTGATACTGCACACTATTTTCAGCACAAACGTTGTGTAAACGTTTGATTTTACAAAATAAATAAAGTCGGATACATATTAGTTTCCGCCCTCACTCGAGTGAAATGACCGGAGCGAGTCAAATAATTGCTAAGCTCAATTTAAAGCTACATGCGCCGTGGTTAGTGGTCGGCCCCTACTACTGCACCGGTGCAGTATATAATATATTATGTGCATATTGGAGCAAGTGCATGTCCTTACAGAAGGATTATTGAGAAGTTTCTGAGGTTGATATAATATTACAAGAACTCGACATTTTCGCAAGGCTCCTTTTAACTTTATGCTCCTAATAGTCAGTGTAAATTCTCATCTATGAATAAATGCATTGATAATAACTTGTTTGTGTTGCACTTAAGGTTTCCCACAAATAAACCAATCAATTATTAGAAAGAGCGGGTGTATCTTATAAGAGACATTACACATAAATATATACACATCAAAGGACTAACTTATAAAATCTTTGAATTACCTGACGTTTCGACCAGCATAAGGTACTGAGACAGTCAGCCGGTGATGATACGTCAGGCAGATCAAAGGTAAGTGCAATAATGTTAACGGGCATTAATGCGATCATGGTATAGGTACACCATGACATGACGTTTAAGAATTTAGTAGTACATTATTTTTGGTCTCATTGGACGAACATAACGTACCTACCTACCAAATTATTATTTTTACATCCTTTTCGGGGATCTATGGACATCAGGTCCATAGATCCCCGAAGGGGTAGGCATAGGTGTACTATCACCCACGTTTCGCAAATCATGATTTTCGGTCCCACGCCGTAAAAAGGACATAGGCTATGTTTGGTCGCGTTAACCGACATCCACGCGGGCGGAGCCACGAGCAAAAGCTAGTACCAAATTCATCGTGATATGATCTGTTGAGTTGACGTTTTGATGTTGAGGTTGGCTAAGACTCCCAAGGTCAAACACCCATAGATTCCTGTCAGTAACGTAACAATGCCTTACCAACTTACCGTATTCCAGAACAGTATTGCTACTGTATCTCATGAACTTCTTGCTGTGAAATTGAACATGATTTGATTGAAACACGAATTGTGTTTGTAGTTCAAACAGCGCGTACGTAAACACGTTTAAACATCACTTGATCAGTCT
Organism: Eilema sororculum; assembly: GCA_914829495.1. Taxonomy (NCBI): domain Eukaryota; kingdom Metazoa; phylum Arthropoda; class Insecta; order Lepidoptera; family Erebidae; genus Eilema; species Eilema sororculum. Next base: position 26,910,111 of record OU618537.1, read on the forward strand.
TAGCAGCGATTAGCTCAGCATATTGGCAATAGCGTTAAGTATATTGACACAATCCCGACGTAATATTAGACAGTAACCAAATAGAATAGCTCCATAATAATATACATATACACACACCTGCTTATCTCTGAAGGGTTTGTTGTCTGGATATTGTATCAATAGCTTTTGCGCGCGGCTCGGCTCGCGTGGATGTCGGTTATCGAGTCCAAACATAGCCTATGTCCTTTCTCAAAGTCTAACCTATCTCTATACTAAATGTCATCAAAATCGGTTCAGTGGCCTAGGCGTGAAAGCGTAACATACATACAGACAGACAGAGTTACTTTCCCATTTATAATATTAAGTGTGATTCATGAATATTGTGCTCTGTAATGACTGACTGGATAAAGCAGACCCCAGAATTTGAGGTGAGATCTTTGGGATGTGACTGGGATTTGGGCTAAGAAGGTTTTGATCTGTAGTTGATTAAATAAAATAACTAGTGGGTGAATTTGAATTGGGCTCTTTTCCATTGGCGTTTGCTGTCGTACTGTAGATGGAGAACAGCTTCTTCAGAATTTCTTAATCACATATGACACATAAAAGAGGGAGATAGCCGTGTACTCATTCACCAGAAGGTACAAAACCGTTCATTCGTTTTAGAGCTCCAATACTACAGGCAGACGCAGTAAGCTTAGTTACGAGTACTTCTATTTTACGTCAGGGGTAAAAACAATGGCAGCTAATAATTATGGCATTTACAAAAAAACTATATAGGTAGTGAGGCTGTATTGTGCTGCAAATACACAATGTAAAGCTCTCCACACAATGTACTTCAAAGTCCAGCGAGACTCCACTCGAGTATTTCGATTAGTATTAATGCTATGCTTTTGCCACAGTTGCGAGGGATTGCTCGCGGCGCGGCCTCGTCAACTGTTAACGTAGGGAGTTGTACAAACATTAATGTGCTGCCCTTTGTGCTTAACTAAGTTTGTTATCAAAGGCTACAAATGTCGGTGATTTGGATAAGAGTCAACTGTTTGGAGACGTGATAAATATTGTGATGTAATTGTTGGAAGAACGGCCATAGTAACCTCGTGTTGTGGTCCCGGAGGTGAATAGGGTAGCCAGAGCACATTGGAGAGCTGCTTTGTTTTCTACGGTACAGAAACTCTCAGTTCTTACATGGTCGGTAGCAGGAGTGGGACTCTTCATTGCACACCTCCATGGGCCAAGGTAACCACTTTCCATCAGGTGGGCCGTGTGCTTGTCCACCGCCTAAGTGACATAAAAAAGATTACGAAATAGAATATGAGACCTGGTGATGAAACGATCATGGTCTATAACTTCTTGCGACGTCATCGACATCCGATGTCTCTATTTTCAGTATACCCCGAGAGGATAGGCATAAGTATCTTAACATCTATATAATCACTAGGAAAGTGGAGAGGAATCAGTGAAACAAAAAAAATACACAATAAATACAATCATACTCCTTCGCTATCGAGTGCAAAAAATCAAACGCAAACTGTCTTCACAGTTCCGAATAAACTCGGTAAGTATAATTTTCTATGAAAAACGGAACGGCAGAAAAACGTCCCGGTCTGTCGCGTCCCTGGGGAGCGTTCCGGTTGAACAGGCGCAAGTATACGACACTACGGGACATCCCCGGCACTCTTAAAATACTCTAAGATTTATGTCTATATTGATAAGATGGGGGACACAAGAAACTTAACGAGATATGAACTAACATTTGACTTTTTTGGGAAGTATATTTTATCAGAAATGTTTATGTGCGTGGTACGCACCTAGCGCCTTGTTATATATTTATGTTATATATAAGAATAGCGCAATAAACTAGCCACTGAGTTCTTTGGCTGCCACTATATACAGTATTGAAGGTTTCATCTTCATATTTAATTGTCAATACGTAGTGTATTTGTGTACTAATCGGTAGATAGTCTCAATTTAGACTTACTTTCGAGTCTAATGGCTGCTAAAAAGCAATCGTAACATCGGTCTCAGTTGTGATACTACACTGGTTACTTAACAATAAGGAATTAATAAACTGAAATAGGTACATCTGCAATGCGTTAGTAATTCGGTATTTATGAGCAGTCGTCCACTTAATAGCCGTCTGGCTCTGGCGCCTTGTTAAAAATTCCCCAAATGAGATAGACACTTAAACTTTGCAAGAAAAGGACATGGTTTTGCTATACAAATGTAAAGCCAGACATGTGCAAATCATAAAACACTACAAATAATGGCCTATGGGTCAAACCTATTGAACAATGTCCCTAAGTGCGAGGAATTCGGGGTTATTTATGATGAGAGCGCCACTCGGAACGACAAACGCGCATAAAAACGATCGACTTGGTAAAAAAAGGGGCTGTAAACTAAAAAGGATGGATAGTGGGGTTCACTCGCGATAGCACGGAATCGGGGCATTCGATTTTAGACAGGAGACCAGGGCGGTTGACGAGTTGGTGTGGAATACGGGAGTTAGGCGCGGAAGACTTGAGTAAGTTACAAGTGTAACATTATTAAGACTACAGACGTGGTGAGTTGATTTCATACTATCTATTATTACTGTTATACTTTGTGCCCCATAGTTTTGTGTTATTTATATATTGTATGTGTATTCCTATCCCGGGCTGAGTAATTTATATGAGTAAGTTAGTAATAAATCTCTTGATATGTTGAGTCGCGTGTCCGTTGATGTATGTTACGTGGTACCGTAAACGGGATGGCTGTGAGAGCGTCACATGTAATGAGTCAGGCGGCAGACCAGAGACTTGTCATAGCAGAGACCGAGGATACCTTTAATAGGATAGCCTCCTGTCGTTGATGCTCATCTCCCCTGTAATCTGTGATACGATGGCGGCTTTACATGATGATGGCGTATGAGGAACATCGTGTTTATAGATTAGGAACAAGTTATCGTACCGAGACCGCAACCTGCTGTCGTATAATTGTCATTACAACCGTCTGGGATAACTATGGCCGGGTGAGGTTCGATTCCCACGGGGGACCTAGCGTCGAAGTGCAGCTCCCTCAAGCACAGAGGTCGGTGCAACCAGATATGTCAGATGGAAGATCAGGAATTACAACTCCTGCGGTACGGGAACCGGTCAGTGAAGTATAGTAACTTGTAAACCGAATTTATACGTACGATTGAAAATATGTGAAACAAGTAACTGACATCAGCGTATTCGTTCGTTGTTATATTCTCTGTATTTATTGAAAGGCTAAAGCCAGTGGAGAAATTACTGTCTCTGGATGAATTTCACAATATCAGTGCGGTCGGAGGGGCACTAATATCTCCCGCCAATGGGCGGGGGCTGGCACCTTCGACATAGTTTCATGTCGAATATAAGAAAAATGAAGTTTACTCAGCTTTGGCTAGGCGCTGTACCGTCACACAGTGTAGATGAATTGCTATAGAATCCATATACAATAGTTTTTTTCAATAGATAGCTGAGTTTTATACCTTTTTTTTTTCAATTTGTTCCAGCCGTTCATACGTAAACTTTCCAGGTGCTACCACGAAATGTGATGCACAGTAATCAAGGGTCTAACTCGAATAAATCTCATCTTACCATAAATATCGGAAGAGGCGAAACGTCACGGAAATCCGTCCCCGTTCATTAGTTTCCACTGTTGCTTCCTTTGTAACTGTGTTTGTACCACTAAAAATACAACAGTCTAAACACGATGCGGTTTTTCGTCCGATTCATAAGTCCGACTCTCACGTACCACTCGGCCAAAATATTTTTTTTTGTCATAATATCTTTTAGCTTGAATGTGTCGGACCATAAAACATTCTCATTTTTATTAACTTTGAATAGCAATCTGCTGAATTTCACACAAGAATAATAATATATATCGGAGTTATTAATTATATTACCTTTTTTTATTGTATCTATCGCTATTTCTCTTCTCCTACCCTATGCTCCCATAAGTTATCCTTTTTTGTAGCATTTGCATGCACCCGACGTTACGTTACTAATTTATCCGATTGAAAAAACTTTTATTTTTACAAATTTCTGTGTTGTCCTAAGTAAATTCTGGGCCGTACACTCTCGAAGGGGTAGACATAATTATTTGTGATCCTACATTATATCAAGTTAGTTTTTCGGTCATAAGTAACAAACATGTAAAATGTGCTTAGATACCATTTTCGCTTAATCGCCTAGTTCCACTCCCACAAGAATAAGTCCATATAACGTCCGTCCTATTTGCTTGCCCTAATATTTATTCTATTCTTCTGTAAATCAAGTCTACCGTTATATCATTGAACTCTTTTCAAGTGCCGATATAAAAGTGGTCCTTGTGAGTGAATCTAACCAAGGAACAAGTGACGATGGTATGCGGCGGTAAAGCCCGGATATTTAATATTATTACAACATTTCCGAACCGGACGCTTGGAGCGGTGCAACAGACTTCCAGCTAGAAGTACACACTGATTCTATTGGGAAACTTGAATTTCAAGTGGAAATTATTTGAAGGGTGATGTTTCTAACCTCACTGGGGCGAGATGGCTCAAATAATGGACGTCGGTGGTGTCAGCTATCAATGAACCTTATAACGTTGGTTAATTTCTAAGTGCATAAATCATTATATCTATAACTTTTACGTATTGTGTACGACACACGTATCTATCTTTCTATCTGTATGTCTGTCTATGGCTTCATAACTTCCGAAGGGATTAAGCTATTTCAGTTTAGTTTTTTTTTATTAAATATATTTTTATTTTATTTTAATATAATAAAGTGTTCTTAGACATGTTTTATGAAAGTCAGTTGAGCAGTTTAAAAGTTATGGGGGTCAAAGTGAGGAGTGCCGGGGTCGTTCAAATTTTATAATATTATAAAAATTTAAATATAATTTGTTAATGCCCCTCTATTATATATTATCTTTGTGATCTCAAACTCTCTTTACCTACATTTTCCCGACTGTTTATGGTCAAAATCTAACTTTTTGACGACTTCGTTATTACGCTACTTTCTTATTGTGTAGTATAGTTACTTAGATATAAAGTGGTGTATTACTATATACAGTATTTAAGAAAATGAGTGAACTGTAATCGAAGCCATTAGAAGCCATTCAAGTCGACTTCAGAAATATTAATTCCACAACTGTGGACTAAATTCGCCCACCGTTTCATAACAGACAATGCGGCTATTTCGCAAAGTCAATATTTCAAATGGACGTAACAGATCATAAAATAAAGAATGACAATGCGATATTTGCTAAATGCAAAGAATCGGGTCGTATCCGTCGGCCATCAATCTTAATATCGGTCGGAGGCCATATTTTTCTTCGTTTGTAGGCGAGGCCCGTGTCAATCACTTTGATAGACTGCTGATAATATTGTGCGGTACTGATACGGCCAAGTCGCGCCGGCTAAATTGAAAAGACGCCGATTGCTTGGAAGGTCGACTATTGTTAAGTGCAGGATCCATATTTGGAACTTAATATTTGTGAAATTGTTATGCGTTGAGTTCAATATACACACTCTTATTAGTATCTCTATTGACAAATTTGAAAGAAATGCCTTTTTTTTACAGGACACGTCAATTTGATTTTACCTCGCCTGATGGTGAGCTAAAGGCAAAGTCTCCGAAAGAGGGTCACCATCGTAAACAACTGTTAACATGATCCTATGTTATAGTGGTGGCACTCATTTCTTTCAAGCTTATCCAATGTTATATTAATATTAACCTATTATTGCAATGTGTGTATCCATTTATAATTTGGCAAGTATTTAACATTAAGATTACACTTTAAATTGACACCGTATAAATTGGAAAATAAGGTTTACAAAAACTTTTAAAATTTTACTAAACAAGGTGCTTCTGCCTACGGAGGTGCGCTACAAGCTTCATTGTACGTCCCAACTGGGTTAGTTATATAACTTAGAGCTTCCAGCTCCAAAATATAATGTTTCAAGATTAGAAATAGACAATATTAATCGGAGCGGATAGTCTAACAGACAGACCCTCTAAGCAAAATATTTTACTGATTGAAGTACTTATAAATACTTTTTGTCCTCGACAGCTGAAAGTCTGGTTTCCACGCGTCTTATGGCTACAGGGGCTATTTACCAGAATTACTGTGAATTAAGAAATAATGATTGATGTTACAGTAATAATGAAACGTTGTATTTGATCGTATGTGAATTTTCCTACAAAAAACAATCATAAACAGTCAATATATGTGTAGTACACATATTTGGCAGATGTATTATTGTAGAGGTGTGAATATCTAGCAAAAAAATTCTCATAACATCCTCATTCATATAAAGGAATAAAACAAATATAATAATATGTCATTCTTCGCTCCGGCGTACATTTTCCTCGCAAGGCATAGCTCTCGCCAGGCCCGTATCGTCCGGTGCGGACAATAGCATTGTTTGTCTCCTTTGTGCCTGTTTGTGCCTGTTTATTGAGAGCTCGGGCCGCGGGGCGTCAACAGAACAATAAATAATCACCATTGCATGTCGGCTAATTATTCCGCCGTAGTGCTGTCATCGGCGTGGAGATGCCTGCTTCGGAAACGGGGAATTCGTTTTTAATTTGTCAGTTTGATGCTGGGGTTTCTTTGCCATTAATTAGTTTATTAAAGGGTAGTAATGTCAGTTAATTAGTTATGAATTAATAAGGAATTAATAAATATGATTAAATATATACAGAGTGTTCATAGTGGCCTATATTCTGCCCTCTGTCCCGTGGGATCCACTATCTCGATCCACCAGTGGATTGAATAGCACGCCAAAGTTCACTGTGATCCACCGATTCTCTCGGTGGATCCTGTGGTACTTTCATCTCATAATATGCTCCACCAGTGGATCGAATGCAAATCAGGGAGTTTAGTAAGATCCACAGCAGTGGATCGAATGGCACGCCGAAGTTCACTGTGATCCACCAATTGTCGTGGTGGATCCTGTGATACTTAAGTCTCATAATATGCTATTATTTTGTTCTACACACTATATTGAAAACTTTTATTTCATTTGAATTTTATTTTATTTGCATTAAAAGTTGATTTAAGACCTTTACCAGATTGCCCGTTCCCCCTCGCCAGTAAATCTGCTATGTCAATCTTAATACATCCAATCTCTCTTCGTACCTCTTTCTCGTTTCTTCTTATGTAGGTCACTAAATCTTATCATAATGTTCCTCACTTGGTCTATCAACGTCATTGCAGGTATATTTCTCGGATATCTCAGTTTTACAGTATTCAGTGCTCTTTTTCTATCCACAACTTTCACTGCCATATACAAAGTGCACTTCTTTATGCAAAACCAGTCATGCCTAGTAAGCAATATAGCAAAGCTAACTAGATTTAATATTTGCTACGAAGTGCTACACATACTGCTACACGCTCTACGATAGTCCTCTACGCTGCCGTAGCGCTATAAAACAGTTTCATTTCATCACGCACAAAATTGCAGCGAAATTATTGCTTAATATTTGCATATACATATCATTATTTATTAGATGATTTGATTTTAAAGTTATCCCACTTACAACAAAATATATTCTCAACATGGAACACTACGATGGATTAATTTTAAAATATTTGGATAATATATTTTATCATACAAGAGAGCTTTCATTTGCGTTTCTGTTTTTAATTTTATGTTTCGAAAACTATGAAAGAGTAACTAAGTATAATAAATAAGATTTCAAATAATAAAACACTCATTAAATATTAAAGTTAAACTTAGATAAACAGGTATAATTAAAAAATAGTATCTAAAAAAAGTGCATAGGTATTTTCGTAAGTTACAAATAATCTAACAAAATTACTGAAATATAGTGAGATAATGTTCACATGACGAAAAAATCTAAAACAGTAAAGAAAAGAAACAAACATATATTTTCCAGACAATCGTCACGAGTGTAAGTTAAACCTCAAACGCAACTACTCAGCGGCCGCAATACAATCGGTTGCTTTCAGACGTTGGAGCATATACGCTATACGCTGTACGCTTCACAAAGCGGGTTTTGAGGGCAAGAGGCGTCGGAGTAAAGTGGCAGCCATCGATGTGCGCAGCGTGCGGACAATGCGCCGCTAGGTACCTATACACCCACGCTCATACTTGTGAGCTCTTTTTGGATGCGGCATTTGAGCGAGTGCTGATGTTGAACCTACCCTACTTATATTTGAAGATGTGTGAATGAATTTTACAGCATTAATTATGCTAACTATACAAATCGAATACATAGGGAAAAAGAATATTCTCGGGCGGGACTCGAACCCGCGATCTTTCCGGATACCCGCCCAAGAAGATTCTTTTTTCCTATGTATTTGATTTGAAGATGTTTGATATTCAATCATGTTTAAACGACTAAGCTATTATTAGGCGCAGGGATAGACTATAGTTCAAAATGGCAATAAACTATTTTTTTTCTCTGAAACTTACGGAATTTTTAGTTTGCTTGCGTGTAACCATGTTTACCGGTTAAGTACTATCGGAATTAGGATATAGGGACTTCTTTCCAGAAACAGGTTCCTGTATGTAGTAAAATGAACAAAATATAATAATATAAATAAAATAGAAATTAATTTCATACTTCTGGGACAGAAAATAAGTATACCTCGCGGTAATTGTTTACACCATAATTGTATAATGACGCTTGTGCAGTGCGGCAAAGGGGCAAAAGGGGGAAACGCTGTAATTTTCACAATAGAGCCTAGTAGAAAATAATAATTTTTAAACCAATTTCAAAAATAGTCTTTTTGCTTATTTAATCTAAGTACTAAGGGAACTATTAAATAGAATTTAACTTTTACATTTGCAATACATAGATGAATCAACTTTATAATGAACTAACAGACCTGGCAGACACGTCCTGCCTGAAAAAGTAGTGCCAATACCGACAGCAGCGCCGTCTATCGAGTTCAATTGTATTTTCAAACCATCCAAGAACCTACTGTAATAAATATACAAAATTTTATCCTAATTGATATAGCAATAGAGGGTTTAGGTGATAAACACACAAACAAAATAATGAAACTTTGGAAAATCATTAGATTCGATTCGGATTATTGGCATCTTAGTGAAAATATGATTTCTTAATACATCAATAAATTGTTTCTTCATAAACCCAATCCCAATTGAACACAGTCTACACAAAAATACCTCGCCATCAAACTTCACTAACTATTTATAATTAGTGAGTTTTTCTCATCTCACATCCGTGCGTGTGACCTAATTACACCACTCGATACTCGTAGTTTCTCCTTTCACAAAAGGCACGGGAGCGAGCGGCGATGCGTGCCGTATCGCGCTGTGCGTGCCGTGCCGCGTGCCGGCACAGTCTAATGCCGCGCTAGGGGTACCCCCTAATAAAGTACTACGACTGTTTATTGTAAGGATGGAGATGTTTCATATGAGGGGAGATAATATTTAAGATTGTGTAATAGTCCTTATGATATTATAATGGGTAATGTATACATGTTGGGGGAAATTGAATTATGATAGTAAGTTTTTGTGACTAAATACGACTGTAGCAGTACACTAGCAGTGGTGGCTTAGGTGTCATGGTTTACGGGTTCTCAAAACTCCGAGTTGCAATGATTATTTTACTAGCTTTTGCCGGCGGCTCCGCCCGCGTTGATGTCGGTTATCGCGACCAAACATAGCCTATGTCCATTCTCAAGGTCTAACCTATTCCTATAGGTACCAAATTTCATCAAAATTTGATGAGATGATTCTTCTTTTTCTCTATGTATTCGATTTGTATAGTTAGCATACTTAATGCTGTAAAAATTCATTCAATTGTTTGGGTGGAGTTATCAAAAATCAATGTTTAAAAAGGATTGTAACATCATTCATTGATTCCGATAGTTCGTAAGAAAATCGGTAGATGACTCCACCGTCCCCTTAAATACGTATAAGATGGGAAATTTGAATCACATCGGGCGTGTCTCGGTAGCCGAATTGGTCAGGGCATTCCCCCTGTAAGGGAAAGACTGCGGGTTCGAGTCCCGCCCGAGATGATTCTTCTTTTGCCCTATGTAATCGATTTGTATAGTTAGCATACTTAATGCTGTAAAAATTCATTCAATTAACAATTTCAGTTTTAAATGTGTTAGTTTAATTGTATCACTAATGCTAATAAAAGCATATCCGATCGTTTCCATATCACTTAAGAATTGAGAGATTCAAGTATCAAAGAATTCACTGTATATTATGGAAGCTGTATACTATACTTCAATTAGGTAAGTAATCAGTAGACTAGAAGAACCACCTAACACTTTCTAGTTACTTCCATTACCTTATCTTTACCCAGTTTACGTCAAGTGCGAAAGCTTTCGCCGTACTTCCCCAATCATGCTGTGTTGATTAACGGACTAAGTGTCTAATTACCGACAGAGGCGGGGAGCGTGCGTGACAGTTCATTACCGGGTTTACCGGCATTATGCGCATTACCGGTATTACCGGTATTACAAATATTACCGCGCTTAGGCGATACGCTGATCGACTCGTAAATTCGCATATACCCTGATAAACAGACGTGTAGAGGGAACTTAACGACGTAGGTATGCGTTTTTGAGTGAATTCTAAGTGGAACTCTTTTTAGAAAATCTACTTTAAGCTTAAGTTATTAAGTATGTTTACCGTATCCCTATGTACTTGTTGAATCTCACTTTAAGACTACAATCTAGTTAACCAAATTTACAGGTTCGTTTGACTTTTGAGCGTGATTAAGTGACAATCAACAAGTATATTATTAGTAGCAGTAAGGTCACAATATATTTCGTATTATTGTTCTGTTGTGGTCTACTTAATCACAATCTAACCAGGATTAGCATTCTGATAAAGAAGAGGAAACGGTTACGTTCAAAAATGTAATATCAATATCATCGCAGTGAATAAATTGCCATTTTTATTTTAAATTCACTAGCTTTGGTAATACAATGTGCGTATTTCATAAATCCCCCAACTAAGCCATGCGCCACCCCCCGGAATGCTCACAATTCAGATATAACTATTTCAATAGCGATTAACTGATTTAAACCGCCACGCCGCCATAAAGGCATTCGTATACATTATGCAGTCATCTCACAGTGCCCACTGCGCTCAGTAATAAAGGGCCTGTGCTCAAATGAAACCGCAATATATGTGATTCAACAGGAAGCTTGGATTTCCTCTGTGTGCAGTAATTGTATACCTTTAGATGCTTTGTTAGTCAATTTGACTGTACAGTCAGTTTCAGAAATATCTTGACGACGGAGTCTCAAAATGTTCATAAATCTCTGGTATTAAGAGTAAATCAAACTATTTTATGGATTTCAATGCTATTTTTGTCTAAACTTAAGGTGTGTATAAAATAACACAACAATCAGGTAACCGTAAGGGAGTAAAAAACAAAAATTAAGATCATTTTGACTTCATTCATCAACGTCTTTCTGATGCTGACTGACTGTACCGAATAACATTGAACTTCATCGTTTTATGAATTCCAATGTTATTCGGGTTTATGGGGTTCGAGCCAAAATCAGCTCGACAAACTGGTAAATCTGTTTTTTGGTGGATGAAATTCTGGCCTAGGTTTTCCTTTCGAGTTTGGGATCTATTCCATAATAGCCATGAAAACCATTTATTTGATTCGAATGGAAAGAAGGACATAGTGAACCCCGAATGCTACCGGATCACAGCATACATGATGATAATGATATACATATAATTAAGCAATTTAAAATGAAGGTCCAAACCTATTGAGAAGCAATCAAGTATGAAAGAAATAAGCAATGTTTCAAGAAGCTTCGATCATTTTATTTTATTTTAACAATTAATATAAAACATCGGAAAAATTAAATGCTCAAGTGAGACTTGAACTCACGACCTTTCCCTTACAGGGGCAAAAAATTTGAAATGATTCTGGTGTGGCTCAATAGCTCAGTTGGAAGAGCATTCCCCCTGTAAGGGAAAGGGCGTGAGTTCAAATTTCACTTGAGCATTTCATTCTTTCCGATGTTTTTCGAACTTAAAAGTTAGCATAATAAATGCTATAAAAATACATTCAAATTAATATAAAAGTTACCCTAAACCAAAAGAAAAATAAATATCAAAATCGTTTCAAACAAAAAAGCAAACAAAGCATAAAAGCATCATAACGCTAAAAGGAACACTTAACCTATTTAGTAAGCCCCCCACATTGCGGAGGGTAACATTATGGTGAGGTATTTAGTCCCAAACACACACAAAACATTGGTTCCATACAGTGCGACCTGAGAACTAAGTTCATAACGAGGCTCTGGGCGCGGGCGGGGCGGCGGTGCCAAACTAGTCGTCATGAGAGTGCACTTAATTGCAGCCGTACATTTGTTGTGCGGTTGTACGTGGGCCGTGTACAATGCGTACGCATTTTGATGCTGCGCTACTAATGTTCGGAATGAGAGATAAATGTGTTCTAGTTTTTGGTAAGTTGTTCTAGGATTTTTTTTATTTTATAGAGTGTTGTAGAGGTGGATTAAAAAAAGAAAATGCAGTAAGAACATGTTATTTTATTCATGTTTTTGATTGCTACAATAAAGTGGTGATGATTATCAGAATAACTGCAAAAAAATATTTTAGTATCCTATTAATATTGAATTACTAATTCGATAAGTTATTCGGTACGCTCTCTCCGTACAATGTTGCTCTAATAATGCACCTACTGAGTCTTTCTCTGCACCACCTTTGGTTGACTGGTAGAGAATGCCTGTGGTATTAATCCGCCATGTATAGTGTAAGAAACGAGCAAGATATCAGATTTACAATGTTATTGACATTATAAAACGACTTAAATATACATTCGTAAGGACGTATATTTAGAAGAAACAACCTTATTTCTTTATACTTACATAAATTATTTCTTTTAACCTTATTTTTTACTGGCCATTATTCTGCAAGGCTTACCATGCTATAAAAATGGCGCAAAATAGAAAAAGACAACTAACTTTTACCAATTTTTATGGCATTTAATTGAAACTGAGAACGTACACTTTGTATTTCACGTAGACGTAGTAAAGGAGTTGTGTGGCGTAACTTGAAGCGTTTTAACTACACAGATGGCACAGACTGATGTGAGAGCAGCAATGGACTATAATATACTGACGGTTGAAATATATAGCTCACAACGTTGTTTATATCCTAACTAATATTATACATACAAGTTTCTTAATCACGCAGGAGTTATATTGATATTAAGAAAACTGAAATGAACGGAAATGAAATTCGATGTAATGAGGTATATGTTGTTTTAAAGTCGGTTAAACGGGATTCGTGTGTTTGAACAACATCCAAGACACAAGTCCCAGTGTGCTACTTTAAGACACAAGTCTTCTGAAGGATTGCTTCAACGCTATTAGTGCATCTTTAGACAATTACAAACTGTGTCTCTAGGATATTTATGTTATGAATTTTGGATATAAGTAAAGAAAGTCATACGGTTCTAACTAAAGGATTTGTTACGTGCGGCAAATCCCCGTGGCTCCCTGCCAGAGCCTGAAGGTGGTTATGTCGGACTTGAACCAACTAAAACGCACGCCGTCTGTGGGTCTAAGTGTAAAGCCGAAGGTGAGGTTGTGGGACATATCCCTCGCACCTCGGTGGACCCAGGGCTATGCCTATCAGTCTGGCCCTCCTCGGGAAGGGGGACCCCGGAGTCCCCAACTTGTCCCCGGAGACGTATAAAGGAATATTGTGTATCCTTAATTTTCGTTTAAGTATTGTGTTTACATTTAAAAGAAAATACTTCTGACCCAAAATAGATCACAGAGGTGTGAGGCCCCTGGTGTTGCACATGTCCAAAGACCACGGTAACCGTGTGCTTGTCTGCTACCTGATGGTATAAATCCGTTTCCTTTAGCTAATGGCGACAAGCGAAATGACGGAGGAAATTCAAGTTATACTTAGATTATAACAGCCATATTTAAGTCAAAGGTCGGGCGTGGGGCACAAACGGCGATGATAAACGACACCTCGGCGGCGGCTGCTCGGCGAAGCGAGAATACGTGCGCGGGGCCATTCACGCAGCAACTTCGACAAATATAAAAGTTGCGGAACATGAACAGTATTCTTACATTCGCACTGAGTACTAACAAAGTTGTTCAGTGTCTCACTATAAAAGTGTAGAGAACAACGCCCTTGGGATGTGCTGAGACCCATGTTAGATTTGGTGTTTTAATTATGTGATTAAGAATATCTGATGCTTTATTTAGAAATGATTGAAGTGGCACAACCATTAGAGAATCGGCTAGTTAGTCTCACTAAAGACAACAGCGTTGATCGCACTCAATAATTTTAACGCAACCACGGCCGGTGAAATATGATCGAAATCTATACCATGATTGCGTTAATACCCGTATACAGTTTTAAAGTACTATCTCATTGACAAATAAATAGAATACAAGATTCATCTGATGGTGAGCGATTACCGTGACTGCTTATAAATGCTGGTAGCCGTAAACTCCCACTGGGGGAGTCAAAATTGAAAGACTGCGATACTACCTATTTTAGGTTTAATATTGGAAGTAACGCAAAAGCATAATGTAGTCACTATTGCCAAAATTCAATGATTTTATGGTACTCACTTCCGAAAGACAAACTATGTACCTAGTTTATTAATTTTAGTTAAAACTCACACTATAGGCGGAACTTCATTCTGTTGGCTCTATTTCAAACTTCATCGCAACTAATCACAAGGCTATATCTGCGCCAATAAACAGCTGTACAAAAATAATAATCGTAAGAAAATAACGTTCCGGACGTAGTTATGAGGTGCAAGTATTTACGACATGGCAGTAAAAACAATATTAATAACCAAATTACAGAACTTAATCAATTACGGATGGAACAAAGCGACGTCCATTAATTATGAAGGCGGAAAATTGCGATATAAAACAGTTAAGATGGATAAACTGCGGTTTCTTTACCGCGATGCACTGAGCCCGCCGCAGATGTCTCGGAACAACAAAAGCAGATGCCCCAATTCTCTAAGTGCTAAAGAATTGTATATCTCGTTATACTCCACTTCGCCGGATGTGTTCGGTGTTCGACCGCGGCTGATAAGCCCTTTTGTACTCAGCACAACGGAGCAGACATTATCTTGGCATTATTTAAATTAGATACAGCAGCCACATCGACATGGCTGAGCGCCGCTGCATTCTGCTTGATAAAGAGGAGCCAACACACTATTACGGCAGGTAAATATAGTCTGGAATGGATTTTAACATTGTACAGGATATGGTAATTGAGTTTTAGAAATGTTGTGGGTTGAACGATGATTTATTGGGGTTACAGATAGAAAGTTTCATTAGCAGCATCTGGATCTGGAAATTCTTGCTAAGTCGGTAGATAACTTCAGCGTCAGTCTAAGACAAACTGTATAAATTTTCGGCAGTTCAGTATCAGGGTCGAGGAAGCTCTTTAAGGGATGGCCCTGGGTCAGCCGGGGTGCGAGGGATATGTTGATGACAACCTCACCTCTGGCCTTGCACCACGACCCACAGTCGACGTGCGGTTTTAGTCGGTTCGAGTCCGACATAACCCCCCCTTCCGGAGCCGGAAGGGGGGTATTCTAGGGGATTTCCGCACGGAAAAAAAGGGGCGAGGAAGCTCAGTTGGTCATTTTTCCTCCGATAATGGGACTTGTCGCCAATGCCAATTGTTATTTCTCAGTGTTTTTAAAATATTTATAAGTAAGCCTAAGTCAAGAGGAAAATATATTTATATGCAAGATAGGTCAATTATAAGAACATTAGTATTAAGCAGTGCAGTTTCACGAAAGCCCACCTATCTATCCACCATCTAATTTTTTATTGTTGGTAAGCGGACGGATGTACAGCGCTCAAATTGTTGAGGATTATGACTCAAAGGCGCGCAAAACGTTGAATAGAAATAGCCAAGAAACCAGAACAAAGGACTTCCGCCCAACAAGAGAGAAGATCAAAAAATCTTACCTCGAATTATTTAAACATTTATTTTCTCTAATTACTCGTTTTAAATTCTATTTTTGGTCCAAATTTATATAATACTAATGAAGATGAATGTGGGTAGATTATCGCTGGGAAATTACAGGATGTCTCATCTGGACTGCGGGACTACCCCTCGCCCGGGCGCCAGTAGGAGGGGGATATCACCGTATTTTACTCTTAAACAATCGCGGTATCTCTTGATTGATTGCTTTCGCACCGCACGGCGCAGGTTCGGTAGGTAGGTATTTAATTAATTACTGAGTATGACATTACTTCTTGTTATAGAGCGGTTTGTAATGCGCACGATATTAGCAAGATTGATTATTGTACAAAATTTTAATAAGATATACGTCTTACTACAGTTGCAATTCATTTAGGTGGTAAATGCCCGCAAAAAGACTGAACCATCTTTTTAATAAACACAAAAAGTCTCGTTAGCAAATTCTGCTATAAGTGGCTATTTGACTAAGTCGTCGATTCTTCCCAATACTGCTTAATATGATAGCTTGGTCTGAAAAAATATGCCTTGCAAAATAAAATATTGCATATCTTAACTGAAACTATGACTTTTCATTAGTTGAAATTCCCAAAAAAAATTCAAAATATAAACAATAAAATTCAACTAATATATATAACTTTTTAGATTCCTCATTAAATTTTAAATAACTTCTATTATGAACTATAATTATATGTAAACGCAACGTAGACCGAGATAAATGCGATATTCTCTTGCACTCCATACATTTGCACTACGTGCTACCGAAGCGTGACGTCACAATTTCGTACGATTTTGTATGGAGCGTTTTTGGGCGGCGCAACAAATAGGATTTTTCAAAATCAAATATCTTGAAAACTACTTGTCGTACGAAAATTTTGCTTTTACAGTTCATTATATTATAAGGGGTAATTTTTCGAAAGTAAAAAAAAACTAGTCAAGTAGCCTATTGCTGTCAATTTGAAAATGGTGTTCCCTCAATTGATAACTTTTACATGCTATTTCACACCTTGCTTGAAGAATTAGGGATTGTAGTTACTTGCAATCCTCAAATTGCCAAGTCCTAATTTAATCTTAACGGTTCAAAATTACAAGACCTTTCTTCAAGTTGTAACTACAGAGCTCCAGTTGACTCTTTGAAATATTAATTCAGAAACTAAATATTTCCTCAGTAGAATTCCTGTGCTATCAAACTAGGTGTTTTAAGGAAGCCCAAGTTTAAACAAGGAGAGGAAGGTCCCATTAAAACTTGAGTTCGTACATTTCAGTCATTAGCCGGCGGACAAACGAGTTCGTTATGTCGATATAGTGCCTCGACTCTATCTTCATTTTGAGCTGAGTATTTAGTTATGGCACTTCCATTTGGTCATGGATTGAAATGTTTCTTTTTATGCATACTAACAAGTATATCGTTTGCTGACTGAAAGAATGACACGACCAAATTTAAGTGTGAAGTATTTTGAATGAATCCATCATAGGCCACCTCTGAGTCTGGGGTTCTCTTACAAGGCTTTATACAGAACTTTTATGGGAGCATGGAAGGGTTAGATGGCTATGTGATCTTTCAACCCCAAAAGTATAATTACTATTCCCCTAAAATATTTTTGTACATTAAGCATTCAGTTGTGCTAAAATGTTCCAAAACAATACCGCCTCCTATCGAGTAGATAAATAATTTTCACTGGGCGATCTAACCGCGGATATTGGACGGTAACACCCGACATTTTGCGGGCGTTAGACTGATCGTGAATAGCAATATTAAAACTGTGCTATTCTGATAGTCCGAAACTGATTTTGTATTTTTGGTCGATTGCTGTGTCCGTAACTTAGAAAATTAATAAAATAATTTAAATGGTATCTTGCAGCATTTGTTTAGCTGTTTCTTGTAAGTAAGAAATTGGAAGTAACATTGAAATCCAATATCCTGGATAGAATTTGAATCCACTGCAGTCTCATACCAGGAAATTACTTTATTAACTGAGAAGTCCAAACACGTTCTATTCCATTTTCTATTGTCGAAAACAACAATCCGTCTTCATCACCTATGCACCTCATAGCTTTTATGACTACTTTACTATTCATTGCTGCGACTGTTCGTTTCAGTGCAGAGCACGAGACGCTAGACGAGTAATCTATGTATGTGAGGCGTGATTTAAATCGCCTGCGTACACGAACGTCGACCGACAAAACTCCACTCGGCCGTAATTAAAATCGTGTCGCGTTGAACCACACACCCCATTTGTTAATTGAAATCCGTGAAGATATCGGACTCGCTTGTTGGCGCGAGCCGCGGGTGAACGGATTCACTTTGATGATTTGTTTGATACTAAAAAAAGATTGATACCTTTCTTTGCTACTTGCTAAATCTAATTTTAAATGTTATTTTAAAGACCAACGCTTCATTATCTCTTGAATATCATGAAGGTATTTTTGTCCCAAGTTTTAGTATAAATGAACGAATATTTCATCAAAACTTAGGTCTACTTTCCATATCCTTACACAGAACAGTAATTATTATATTTCAGATGTGCTCAGAAAGGTTTCCGAAAGCAACTCGAGCGTCGAGCGCCACCACACAATACTAAACCGGAGGATAATGCACGAAATAAATGCTCGAAGTTGGCCGAGTGCTCGTAACCATGCACCTCGCTCTCCGGTCGAGCGGGACTCGAGCGCGCACACACTCGAGCACAATGAACGGTTCCAATTATCGAGATTCTCAAGCAACGGCTAAATATAGTGTGCGCTCGAGACTCGTCGGTCGGTTTGTTTGTACTGTACGTAGACAAAAATGTGGCAAAGGAGTTTACTCGCAAAGTTAGAGAAAGCATTTGTTTATGTACTTATTACTCGTAGATAAGAATGAATCGCGAATAATTCTAAACGCAAAACTTGAGAATTGATTGACCGATTTCGATATTTCCTGTTTGAATAATTCACACAAAATGTCGGTAGCACTAGAAACAAACAATTAGTTTATAATATTCGTATTAAAAAAAGAAAAGCCCACGACAGTCACCATTATCATCATAACTTTTTCAAGATTAAATTTAAGGGCTTTGCCTCGTAGCTCGGGGGCCGTTTGCTTTTCTTCTCCCTTTGATTTGTCTTATCCGGCTTTTATGGGACCGACTGCTGTCTCGTCTTCCAACTCCGAGAGAAGAACCTACGAGAAACTGTGGAATATTTGTGGAATATCTATAATAAAACCCACGTTGGTAACCACCAGAGATTGATTAATAGTGTCAGATTTATCTCATAATATAGCTGATATATTCGAAAAACATTGGAATCGAAAAACAGTTAGCATAATAAATGCTATAAAAAATTCATTCAAATAGCTGATATACTTGATAAATCTGATAATATAGATGCAATCTCTTTCATACAACTAGTCTAATATTATAATATCCATAAACGTTGCACAATTTAATGTTTTATTACTACAAAGCACAAAGCTGTAATTTTTTTTGTAACTCACCATTAGGTGACGCTGTAGCTCATCAAAGAACATACCGTTCTGCTTGTTATTGAAACATAAGTAGTGAAGGTGAGTGCTTCGGAAAGGGGCCCCTTAAACCTGAGGGGTATATGTATAAGGGGCCCCTTTTCCGACGACTCTCTGTCACACGATGAACCCGGCACCCACGCTGTATATCCATAGAAGGTTAAGAATATTGTTTTAATGTTTATTTCTACAGAAACAATGCTGCACAGGTAGACCATAACCGGTAAAAGGATTTTTATTTCCGTAACAGGTTTCTGTGGGGAAATAAATCCAATTCTCACTATGAAATCCAAGAGAATAAAGTCGCGGGTAATATATTCGCTTCCTACTTCTTATTTGCGGTTAATCCCAAAGCGCCTGGTTAACAGTATTAGCCTCAATCTCTATTAAATGGAAACAAAATTGTAGCACGCGAACTGTACCCATATGCCTACACATTTTAGAGATATACAAGGGTATATACACAATAACTTACGTGACGTGGGGCCCCCGGTACTCTCACAAAGATTTACAGAGTTTTTAAACCTGAAATATTTAAAGGCCGCACATAACACGTAACATTTTTTAATTAGACAGGGACGAACCATACTTTATTCTAATTCCTGCTAATAATGTCGCATTACACGTCCACATGTTCCCTTTGGGGTACACCAAATTAGTAGATACTATATTTTGTATTTACATGAAGTATATGCTAGGGTTGTAGTGCTAGGTTTTTCATGTCAGTACGTGTGAAGGATCGACCGGGGATGTATTACCATACCACTCTTCATATGTTTTTAAGTAACAGTATAATGCCTACAGAAATAGCTGTAAATGTTTTATAAATATTATATATCCAATTATTTTTGTAATCTTCACTTAAATCTGTATAAAAAAGGAACAGTAAACTGCGTACGGACAGCATCAACTTTTTAATTTATCGGTGAATGCTTACGCAGCCTATAATCCCGTAACGTTAGCAATTATCGGTTCAGTAATTAAAAGCTCGGGGCAATGGCCCCTAATTGGCTGTGCCGGAGTAGACACCATCGCACCTGCCCGTCACGTCCCCGCGACGACGGCGACACGACCTCTGACGACCAATAATAAAAACTACCACATAGTACCAGATCCGGCGGCGAGATCACTGAATTATTTTTGATGAAAATTCCATTTTATTTGTAATTATCGTAAATAGGGCCGATTAAACTATATAAAATTTAATGCAAGTATAATATTAGGCGAATTATTGAATTTAAAGTAATTTTTATGAATTCTTTCACGATTTATATGTTATCTTATGTATGTGCACTATCGTAGGTATATATTCTTTTTGCTATTCGACTACTCGACTAATATGGTCATCTCATGTCAATCCATGTAAAATCCCCTATTCATAATTCCTATATTTTAATAAAAATAAATGAAATTTGCACTGGCTCACAGACTATAGTGAGTCAACGTTTTTGACGTTAATTTATCGCAATATCCACAGTATAAAACTTTTATTATCTGCGTGACACTGATAGCAATTGCGAAAGCAATTTGTTATTATAATCGTTTTCATTTTAATAATAAATGATAATTTGATCTCTATAATTATTACACACATATATGTACACTCACGCCTGTTTACTATTCTTGAAGGGGTAAGTTGTAATTATGTCAATCATCCACTTTTTGACAGTTAGGTTATTGATTCCACGTAATATGGGGCAAGCCTATTACTATCAATCAGGTTCTTTGTTCAAATGTGTAGTACACTTTTCTTAAGATTTTTTTCCAAATGTAATAAGGAAAATATTTACAGTGTAACATTAGGATTATTAACAAAGTTACGTTTTAGGCTTAGCTCAGGATATAATCCATCAGCGGCGTGTACGCGTCTAATGAGAAAAGTCGCCTGGCCGAATTGCCCCACTCGTGAAAAGGTTTGAGATGTGTAACACTGTGATGGAGTGCGTCCGGGGCGAGATTGGGTGTCACTACAAAAAGTTTGGGATTAATAGTACCTACCTATATCTGTAGGTAGGCTACAGATGAGGAAAAATTGACTCAATCAGTATTGATGATATTAGTTAAAAGAAAATAGTGAAGAATATGCTCGTCCCTTATTCCGTGAGCCTGCAAATCATCAAATGGCGAAATGAGTAAGATTTACTTTGATATTGTGCAATACATAGGTGTATAAACAGTGAAATTGTACATTTCAAATTTATTTGCACGAGTACAAAAATGGTCTGAACGCAGTCATCACCAAAGAGGAAGAGCTAAAAAAACGGTGTTGCGACCAGTAAATAACTTACAACTAGTGTTGAGAGTAAACCGATAACTTAATTTTAACTTTATGTTTGAAATATTTATAAACACAAGTCTTTATTGAAATGTAAATCTGGAGACGGTGAGTGACATATCATTACATGACAGCATCGTAATCCTCGTTAAAGGGTACAAATTAGGAGATTGCTCGTTACGGAGCTGAGGGGTGCCGCGGTGATCACTACGGGGTGAGAGACATAAGTTAATGAAAGAAGACCATGGCACATGTGCCGCTCAATTACAGTTTCTTTTTTGTTCATTTCTTCCTAAAATCCTATAATTCTATAAGCGAGGTGTGAAAATAAATCTGATTAAGTCGTTAACCTGAGGGTAACCATTGTTACATTGTAGTATCTGTAATGGTGACCCCCTTACCTAAAACTACCTTCAGCTTACCATCAAGTGGGGTGAAGTCCTACAGAAGTGTCGAAAAGAAAAGTACTCTTAACCATGTGGTTTCCAGCAAAATAAAATGCACGATAAAGCTATTTTCAATCTACTATGATTACAATTTGGTTTTCGTACATCACATTCAACTGCCCATCAGTTGGCGGGGGTATCCGAAAACATTTCTCATCACCGAAACCTGGGTGAATCTACTGGTATGTTCCTATTAGATATCGAAAAGGCCTTCGATACTGTATGGCACGAAGGACTATTGCATAGGCTTGTGAATCTTGGCATTTCTTTGAATCATGTTAAGCTCATCCAATCTTATTTAGAAGAACGGCGGTTCTCAGTTCATATTGGAGAAACAGTTTCATCATTATTACCAATACCTGCTGGAATACCCCAGGGTTCTATTCTAGGTCCTTACCTATTCCTCCTTTACGTGAATTATATGCGGATACAACCTCGAACTAAACTTGCCTGTTTTGCTGACGATACTGCTTCTTATTCTTCTTTTAAGGATATCGACCTTATAGTAGATCGCTTGAAGCTGTCCTTGAATACGCTGCATGCCCACTTTAACAATTGGAAGTTGAAACTAAATGGTTCCAAGACTGAGGCTATCCTATATACACGACATCGCAAGCTACCAACACGCTTACTTAAAATCAATGACCACTTAATACCTTGGAGTGACTCAGTTCGTTACTTAGGTATCACACTAGATTCTAAATTAAACTGGACTAAACATGTGGTAAATATCCGTACGACAGGTGCTCAGGCATTGGGCTCTCTGGATCCTATTGTAAAAAGTAAAATAAGTCCTTCCACAAACATGCGTATATATACTGCCCTGGTGAGACCATGTCTAACCTACGCTTGTCCTATATGGAGTAGCACTTGTCTAACGAATTACGAACTCTTACAAATTATCCAAAACAAAGCCCTTATAATAGCTTATAACACACCATTTAAAACGAATTTAAAAAAACTTCACTCTTATTTAAAATTCCCTCCTTCAAAAGATTTTATTTATAAACTAACTTATAAATTTTATGCGACGAACAAATTTAATACTAATTTCTAACATTTATGTAGAACAACAGTTTCAGATCTGCAATACATCGACAAATACAATACTATCGTCTGCCCCATCACTACATGTTATTTCCGCCTGACCAGTGTAGTGAGATCCGCTCGTAGGCGCGCTGTCCCCGCGCTCGTCCTACTGTTTGGGACAGCGCGGGCCGGGGGAGCTCGCGTCGCTACTCTGTACATTGGTCATTGTATTGTATGCGCAAGCGTCACATTTTATCAGATGAAGGTAGTTTTTTTTCTTTCTTACTTAATATTTTGTGCAAAAAGCAATTGTTCGTAAAACGTTGCATTCTTCTTTATGATTTAGTAATTAAAAGTGTAACAATTGCCGTTATAATATAATATTAAACGTCTAGTGTTAAAAAACTTTAATAGGCATCCCAGCCTGACAAAGTTGTGTGTGTTTATGTAAGTAATCTGTATGTATGTAAGTAATCTGTACCTAGATTCAAGTAAATAAAGACATTTAAAAAAATAACTACTATGAAACATACTCCCTATGAAAAAGTACTCAATTTACTACAATAATTATGCTCTTGTCTAATGCTTGGCACTAAAATGTTTATCAACAAACGTAGGCAGAGGCATTAAGACACAGATGTGGGAGTATAATGTTGCTTTTTTGCGAATTGCTGCAAGCCAAACAACTACAGGCTTCTTGGATAAGTACCGTGCCGCACCACTAAGACCTGGAACTTCCTGCCAGCTCACGTGTTTCCTTCTCCGTCTTTCCTTTCTCGGGTCCATTAAGCGGGGCGTGAAAAGTGACTCATTCCTATGCTGTACCATTAAGACCTGGAACTCCCTGCCAGCTCACGTGTTTCCTTCTCCGTCTTTCCTTTCCCGGGTCCATTAAGCGGGGCGTGAAAAGTGACTCATTCCTATAAATAAATAAATAAATCTAGACCCATGGTAAGCATAGCTTAACTAGCTTGTGTTATGGAATCTAGAATGCGGATAAACTTACTTAAATACATTTTTTTTTTGTAAATACATACATATTATACATAGAAACACCCAGACCAATGCAAATAGCCATATTCATGCATACAAATATTTGCGCTGAGCGGGAATCGAACCCGCGCCTCCTGCGTGCCACGGAGGCTGTCATTATGCTGTACCATTAAGACCTGGAACTACCTGCCAGCTCACGTGTTTCCTTCTTCCTACAGTCCCGGGTCATTTAAGCGGGGCGTGAAAAGACATCTGATAAGGCCTTCAAGCTGAGTGCTATCCACCACTGTTAACATAGTACATGTTTACGATGGTGACCCTCTTTCCGAGATTTTGCCTTTAGCTTACCATCAAGCGAGGTGAAGTCAAATTGACGTGTCCTTTATAAAAAAAAGTAAAGCAGAAAAATGTAGCTAGTAGCAAAAGACGTCCTTGACATAACTTCTTCTAAATCGAATAACTTCTTGCAGAGAACCCTCCACGTAACATATGACACCCTGTATAAGCTCGTAATGGGCGGCCCAGCCCCGTGGTGCACTGCAATTGTTACAAACTGCCGCGACGCCGCCATCTCGTTACGGAGCCGTGTCGTACCCACTCGACTGGTGGCCTTGTTATTCTCTCACTACATAAGATTTAATATAAAACATCCAGTAGCAACTTATTCATGTTCCTTATTTCTACTAAATTTAAACTTAAAAAGCCATATTCAGAAACCTTTTCTAACAGACGTCAAAAAATACTAGAGTAGCCGATATTTTAGTATTCTTGTTGCCCCTCCAGGTACACCACAATGATGTGTCAGGTTTAAAGTTACATCGATAGTATGTTGATCTTGGATTCAAATGAACGAAGTCAAATTATTGACCTAGTGAAAAGATGGTAGACAATATTATCGCCATTCGTCTTACATATTGAAGTTTCCATCAACAGTTTACATACGTCTCAAACAATATAGGGACCGTCTTATGAAATTCTTAAGCGATAGGGAGCCATAGAAATTATACATGCAAACTTGACTGCACTATTTTGAATTGGCATACACTATTTGGCGGTAGGTAAATACAGTATGAATTAACTACGAATGTTCTTTATCTGTTCTCAGTCCAAATTACAAAATACACACAATACGCTTACAAGCATTTCCTATACCTTATAACCAAACCACCCGGTAAATTTTATCTCAAATTGAAATCACGCTTATTTTAAACACACTCGTCAACTCCATTTAAAGTACAAAACGAGAACACTGAACAAATCCATTCGAAACTGAATGACAAAGACAAAAGATTTTACCATTCCGATTCACAGTAAGTTGGTCTGAATGGATGTACAGACAGACAGTCTAAACAGATGGCGGGAACATAATTAATAACCTAGGTGCACAAAGAGCCTAGTGTCTGCGAGCGAGTCCTGCTCACAATGGGGTTACTACTACAGGATTACGAACAAAACGAGATAATACTAACGTGTATAGTGTATAGCAGAATGGAAAGGAGTCCTGTGACCCGAATGTGAATTTAAATTATACCATCTGGCGAAAAGCGAGTGATTTATTTGTCAGCTGCGTACCTGTAGTTGCGCCCTTAAGTCTTGTTCACCTATTTTAGACCCTTTCGGTCCAATTACGTGACTCTGAAGGCTTTAGTAAGTCCCTCAATGCGGTATTTCTTTTATATCAAATAATTGAAGCAATTTAGTCAATATACTCGCAGAGTAGTTTCAAATAAAAAGGCACAATGAAATTAATATTTTGTGCATTTAATTTGTGATCATGCTGAATAGTGAGTTATTAAAATAATATTATGTCAAATTGTAATGAACGTAAATTCTGCATGCATTTACGTTCATTTTAAAATTACAAATCATTGTACGTTGTATTTCATTATTAATCTGATATTACTGAAAGTTGACGGGCCTTAACATATTGAAATATAATTAAGTCAAACATATTAGATTAGCAATAATACGTTGTGGTTATTATATATTGTTATAAAGTGACTGTGCAAGGTAATAATTGGTGATCTGATCAGGGCTGGTAGTTGCTATTGACATATTGTTTATGTTAATTAACTCGAGAACTTTCATTGCGCGATTAAGAATCGTTGTTCCGTCGAAATTTAGATAGACTGTGGAAGATGGCGCTGATACTTGACTAGCAGTAATGTTAAATGCCACTTGTTCGTGAATGCGATGTTATTCGGTTAGATCAAGTGCTGTAGTGGAAAGTGTTACAATCCGTGTACATCACAATGTATCCTCACAAGACAGTGCGTA
The DNA here is from genome assembly GCA_914829495.1 of Eilema sororculum. Lineage (NCBI taxonomy): Eukaryota > Metazoa > Arthropoda > Insecta > Lepidoptera > Erebidae > Eilema > Eilema sororculum. The sequence goes on from OU618537.1 coordinate 26,936,588, forward strand.
TAATTTGTGCAAATGTTCCCCAACTTGCTGGTCCCTCCGCTCCGAAGTTGCTCCACTTCCGTATCTCGTTATCATACTAATGGACTCCTAGGGAGTGTATATTATTGTATTGTTGCTGCTCTTGGGCCCTCACGGACCGCGGATGTCCATATCAGTCTGTTTGGTACAAGCGGATACGAACTATATTATATCTGCTACAAACAGACATAACATTTTGAACAAAATATGAAATGCATTTCTTGCTCTATCATCAAAAGCATTGTATGTTATTCAATTTGTGGTAAAATTTTGTTAAATTAAAATTCTTCTATAACAATGTTTTTATCATCAGCCTACGTGGAATTCTGGTCAAATTGTTGCAACCCATGGAAACCTATTCCGGGTATAAAAAGTATCCTACGTATTATTTTGGAATATAATCTAGCCCCGTATCCATCCGGATCCATTCAACAGTTTGTGATTGAGTAAATAACATTCAAACATCTTCAAAAACTTTCACATTTATATATTACTAGCTGTTTTTATATATTACTAACTTTTTTCCGCTTGCGTGGCGTCTGATCCCGTTCCTGCTGCACCCTCTAATACATTAAGCGTCTATTTATACATATAAACCTTCCTCTTGAATATCACTCACTCTATCCATTAATCTATTAAAAAACGCTTCAAAATCCGTTGCTAACTTTTAAAGATTTAAGCATACATAGGGTCGAACAGACAGCGACATCGACTTTCTTTTATACTATGTAGTGATGATTAGTACGATCTTCTTGTTGATTACATAAAGACATAAAACTCAGGTTACGAGATATTAAAAAAATATTAATGTACAATATACATTATAGAAGAGGTTTCTGTGAAGCACACTAAGACACGCAACCCAGAGGTCATCAACTCATTTGACGAGATAATCACGTAAGCCTGTGCAGCATCCGTGCAGTTAGCACTAAATAATCCCGAGGGCCACCTTTTCCCACAAGTTGGGATTAGGCGGGTTGTTTATCGTCGTACTACAATGCAGGAGACGTTGCGCATGCCAATGGCTCCGGGTAGCATATAGATACCAAATCCTTACAGATACATTATGTATCAATCAACCCTAAAGGTCTACTCTTACTTTACAGAAAGCATTTATAAGGTTATGTAGTTATCTACTTCTTCAGGAGAAAACAGTGTAAGAATAATTACTATTATCGTCTTTCATACTTTCATGGATATCGTAGACTGGTTAGGAAACAAAGATTTTATATTAGGACTTAAAATTCATTAATATAATATTGTATCCTTGTCATAATATATTTTTATATCGTTTTATAAATACACTGATATCTTCTGTGGCACAGTGGCAGTGAAAGGGACTGCGAAGCAGGATGCATGGGTTCCATTCCCGTTTAGTGCAAATATTTTGTATCTATGAATATATCTATTTGCATAGGTCATTATACTTTAGTGCCTCGGAGAGCACGATATGCTAGTAGTCATAAGAACAAAGATGGCAGTATTTACGGGTAACAGTTTAACATTTGTTTGATATTACCAATAAATTGTGGAGGTTTGATGGGAGTCACTTCACGGTAAATATCGAAGTTCATCCAAACCCGCAGTAAGATTGGAAAGCTTCGAATGTGACCGGGAATAACTCTAGGTTGAAGAAGATCGTAATATAAACATATTTGAACGTCCCCTGTTTGCTTGTCCCCAGCGGGCGTGAGGACAGTGGACGTGCAGGCCGTGGAGGGCATGGTGGCGCAGTTCCCGTGCGACCTGGGCACCACCGACAACGACAAGGTCTACATGGTATTCTGGTTCCGGGACGACGCCGGGATACCGCTATACAGGTACGTGGACATTTTATATAGGAAAATGAGAACGAAAGACTGAGAAGATTATCTTTGAAGAAAAAGATTACTGTGTCATTTTGTACACTAATAGTTGATATTTTATGAAGTAGGTATTGAAGCTGCGATGATGTCATATACGCCACATTATTTACTAAGTATATCAGTAATTCACGTTGCTAAATAACGTACATTAAAGTTTATTTAAAATCATGATACTTTCTCCGAAAAATCATGTTCAACAGGAATATCTTTATCCTCAAACATTTAAGTTTGAACAAAAAAGTTGGCAATATAATGTACTCGTATACCTATAGCAAGCACCCTGTAGATAGTCTTCCGTGAGGATAGCTGTTCGTGTAGATAGAACAATGGCGATGGGGTCGCGATAATTGCCGAGCGCTCAAGTTTTACTTTATATGTAACTTTTGTTCTAAAGTAGGCAACGGACAAAAAAGTACCTAACGCAAAATTATATTTATAGACGTTCAACATCATTTTAATTTTTCAAATTCTGTCGTAATTAAGTAGAAGATTAAAGGGCCTTATATAATTAATAAGATAAATTTAGACTTTCACTGGGCGTTCTAAGAACCTACTGTTGTTCGTTCCGGACTTTTATCTAGATGAAGTAGGGAGTTGGATCGTGAATCAAGGCAAAAAATGCTGACTTCTTTTGTAGAATTACACACTATAATATCAAAGTGTTAGATCAAGTGTTTAAATTAAAGACAATACCAGTAAAAACACTAAGGCAATACAAGTACTCATCAAATCCATTTAGGCTTTTTAACGTGATTGCGTAACAAACAAATTCATTTCGCATTAGTAACATTAATTAAAAATCAAGAATTTAAAACGATTCATGCTAACGAGGTGTGAAATTTAAAGCCTAGCTTCTTAAAATAAATTTATTTAGATTAAGACTCATGAATTAGGCACACTGGTAATTGAAAATGTATACGCTTGATGCCTAAAATTACTACGAGCCTTTTGAGCCTGTGATGAATTATAATTCTATTTACCTGTAAATATTGTCTTTATAAGATATAAGACTGAGGTGTATTTCACACGAAAATATTTCATGGACAGAATTAATAACATCATTGGTATAACTTTAAGAGAGTCGTAAAAGTCTCTGAATATATGATTATATACGATTTTTATAGCTCCAAATCGTAATACAAACATGGAATATCTAATGTCCTTTGATGTCACGCCGCTGCCGGAGTTCATTGACATTTGTTTTTTTTTTAACTTCAATAAGACCGTGTGAGTGTGTGGCTTTACTTTAATCCAATAATTCGATTTCCTTCTTTTGATGAACATTGAATCGTAATTTCCTACTATTATTATGGATGAGCTTTTACTGTATAGATATGTGATTCAGGCTGATTTTCACCAGTAATTCTTATCATTGATAAAATTGAACTTTACTGTATTTGCTATTTCTAGTCATATAGCTAGTCATATATCTGATGGTAAACATACAGCCTACGAATAAGTGCCCACTTGACGGCAACAGGCTCGCCCCCTATTACGCGGAGCCGAAAGACATAGTTGGCAAAATGTGGGTGACAATACACCTCTGCCTACCCATTCTTTTAGTATAATATTATAAATGCGAAAGTAACTCTGTCTGTCTGTCTGTCTGTCTGTATGTTACGTTTTCACGCCTAAACCACTGAACCGATTTTGATGAAATTTGGTATATGGGTAGATTAGACCATGAGAAAGGACATAGGTTATGTTTGGTCGCGATAACCGACACACACGCGGGCGGAGCCGCGGGCAAAAGCTAGTATATATATATACATATATATATATCGAGGGTTGAGTGTTCAAACCCGTTAAGTGCGAAAAATTAACTTTCGAGATAATCGATGTTAAAGTTTGCTGGCAATAAAAAATAGGTAAATATAATAAATTGATGCAAATTACTTAGTAATTTAGCAAAATTATATATCCATAATACTATATTTTATGATTTTTGTCATGTTTAATAATAAACTTTTGCATAAAATTGTAATTAGTAAATTAGGGGGCTGACTTATTGGGTTTTACCCCAAAATTAAAATGATGTTTCTATTAATTATTAGCTTTATTATTTGAACAAAAATCAAGTGAATCACGATAATCCTTTTATTATAGGTAATTACTGTCGCTTTTAGATTCAGATATGTTTTCAGGCTGTGGATCCACCCATGAAATTCCTCGGGAATGATTTCTTTTTTGCACATCGTTCCTAGATCTTTTTTTTTTTGACAATACTGATCGGTATCTATCTTTGGTATAATTGCTCCAGCTGTTCTGATAGTTGCACGTTGGTTGAAAATCACTTTACCCTCGTTTTAGGTGTGTTTTGAGTAGTACTAAAAATGTCTCATCATCATCATCCACATAAAGACGTTAGTCCTGATTGCATTCGAGGCCACGGTGCCCGCGGAGGTCAGGGTCCGCCTTCCGGCTCTTCCTCCTCTACTTCGCACGATCTTGGGCGTCCAAGGTAGTGAGATCGTTTGCACGTGTTAGATTAAGGTGGATATAAACATAAATATAGTCATAATCTAACAGTGTATATCTAATAAATGAATCTCAATCTGCAAGTATGTATATATAAGGATATAGAAATATAACCATTAGAATATATATCTATCGATAATAGGATATGTCAGGATCTTGCGTAGCAACCACAAATACTTTATAGTGCTAGAGGTTCACTATGGTCCAGTTGTATTTCCTAGAAACCAAGTTTAACTATTGATCTGTACTAGGGAAATACAAATATTATACAAAGGGGAATACTTTTGTGTGTCACACGATTAATAAAACAACAATCATGACTATATCGTTCTCTTTTATTCTTTTACACTACGTTAGTTCCCAAAAGGCTTTTATAGACAGGAAAGAACTAACAAGAAAACCTGTCTGCCTTCCAACCATGATATAGTCTTTCTATAACAATTCATAATTACAATCTAGGCTTATAACCAAACATTACTATAATAGTTACACAATATAACAATATTAGACTCTTGTATCAAAGGTTATCAGGCTTGTAGCCAGTTAATACACAATAGATCTCATCAAGTAATATCATTACAAGGACTATATCCAACCATATCGATATCGTGAGGCACAATATAACATACCTTGCATAATTACATCATACCCGTGAAGGGTATAATCCAGTAATCCATATTTGCATCTACTAGACAGATAATATATCTATCTGCAGATATTACCATTTACCAAATTATAACAACAATTATAGATCAAGTAAGTACATCTTACATAGCCAACACGATATGGTCAAATAGTTACAGCACAGCATAATAATATTACACAGTAAACAGTATAAACATATCAGAATTATATCGTACCTTACACTTCGACGCCTCGGGATAAACTGTCCCGATTTCATTCGGTGTCTCCTTTTTATATCATTTGATACGTCACATTGCATCGAATGATTTTCACCTACCCACTTATAAAAATAGTTTATAAAATGGTTCTAAAATTATTCAATAACATTTCATCGTAATATATTATCTATAAATTGGTCACATAAACTATAAATTATAATTAATATATCTATCACGAACATACTGATAAGAACTTCGCTCTCGAAGTTCAAAAATAGTTTATAAAATGGTTCTAAAATTATTGAATAACATTTCATCGTAATATATTATCTATAAATTGGTCACATAATCTATACATTATAATTAATATATCTATCACGACCATACTGATAAGAACTTCGCTCTCGAAGTTCAATTAATTGCAAATTGTGAATCGTCAATAAAATAAATATGTTCAACATATTATATAAATATCTATCACGGCCATACTGACAAGTACTTCGCTCTCGAAGTACAATTAATTGCAAATTGTGACTGTTAGTAAATATGCTCAACATATCATATAAATATCTATCACGGCCATACTGACCAAGTACTTCGCTCTCGAAGTACAATCAACTGCAAGATGCGACTGCCAATATCATATGCCCAAAATATATCGTATCAATATCATCTATCACGGCCAAACTGACAGATACTTAGCTCACGAAGTACCATCAAACCAGTACTTTCTCTCAAAGTATCTACATACAAGTTGCAAGTTGTGACTACCGGTATCTCAAAGTCAAAGTCGTCATTTCTATATTCTACCAACTTGCTACCCCGTGTCTAGTCCGCTCCACCCGCTGCAAATGGCAAGGACTGCACGAGCAAAAGGTCAAACAGCGGAAATATAGGTCTGTCATAAATCGGCAATATCTATGTATCCCCAAACTGATCAATCGCATTGAAGCAAATGGCGGTCTACACAGTCTTTGCACTTCCACTATACCTCAGCAATCACACACTTACACTACGGCCTCCGATATACTCGCCACATAGGCCTCCGATATATTCGCCACATAGGCCTCCGATATATTCGCCACATAGGCCTCCGATATATTCGCCACATACATATTTATTCCTGTTACATATTGGCTTCCATATTAGCAATCACATTCTGCACCCTATATTTACATATCAATTATACGAGTATATTGTTAGAGTGAGTAGACCTCTAAGGTAAAAGAAGCATCGAAAGTACAATACTGAACAAGTTGAAAATAAATTAAAAAAAAAAAACTGATTTTGAAATGATGATCACCACTGACGATTGATCGAAGTTCGCATGGGCCAATCCATATCGTTCACTCGCTGCTAATGAACTGGATCGGACACCCAAACTACGTCGCAGCATGTTATTTATTTGGGTCATCAACACTTCAAAACCAACACCCATAAAACAACAATGAACACTAGTGTTAAATGTTAAAGCAATAAGAAAAAGTAATTAGTACTTCCAACTCTTCAGTCACCTGTACCTGTATCATATTTATATTCAAGAACCGTTCGGTCAACCTGATACTCATCTGACACTAGTATCATAATTTTGTTCACAGTACTCAAACATCAAAACAATCCATTACTTTATAATAGGTAGTATCCTTCTAGTTCTAGTTTGTTTCTAGTCATTAGTTATTCCGCATCTTATGAAATTACGTCTACAGAATATGATCGACTTATATGTTTTCACAATCTAGAATCACATATGATCATTAATACAACTTAATCATTATTCCGAGTTTGAATAATAGTAATAATTATAATGCGAGTAGGTACCCACCTTATGGTAATGAAATTGATCTACTATATAAACGGTACTTTGTTATTTGATTTGTATCCGAATAAGCAAATCGGAACCATAGAACAGATTTAGTTCCCAAAACACTAACTATTTAAACCAGTTAATTTGATGCCCCTTTTTTGTATATTGTGGGGAAAAATTACTTGTTATAAATTTTATAATTAAAATTTATCATTACTTTTAGGAACGAACGGAATGTACTCTTTGACGATCTGACAGTTTTTTATACGACTGAATTGGAGACCTTTTTGAATATTGTTTACTTGTGATGGTACCTACAGTACCCACTATAAATTTTGTAAGAGGTTGAAAGCAAACCACATTAACATTCAAGAATGGAAGTTATTATCGGAATTATGGAAAGATACTTATCACCCGAACTTGAAAATGTAAATACTAATGTCAGGGGTTACAGTCTGGACTGAATTTCATCCTATTTAGATTCATAATCTTATTCACCCCAAAAAAAAATTTAGTTAGTGGTTTCGTTGGACAACAAGTGCATTTTATAAACTGATCAGATAAAATACTGTGTACCTACCTAAAGTGAAAATCTACTAAAATCATTATTAACGAACTTGTCTGACAACACTAAAAGACTGAGACGACGATGCCTCCTTTCAGTTTATACAATTGTTAAAAAGACCTTTCTAAATCTTTCTCTTTACACCAATAAACAAAATATAGTTGGTTATCATCATAATTATCACATTTATCACAACATTACCATTTGGTAAAAAAAGTCACAATACCGTCTTTTTGCACATTTTCTTGTATCACCGCAATCCTTGATATTCCTGCGGTAGGAAGCGAAAGGCGATCGCTTTGGTGGACACGGTGTGAACACTACGTAGCCTCGCCAGTTGCTACGGCAGCTGATTGCTCTGCAAACTGATGCTGGAGCTAGCTTCTTTACCCGATGATGAAGCCGGTATTCAATGGGCAAGCAATATTGTGCAAGGCTTGTGGTAGCCTCGCAGAGGTAGATCCAAGCTGAAACTTGTACAATATGTATTAGAATAAGATTCTTTATCCCACTTCTGATGTTAGATTAAGGTGGATATAAACATAAATATAGTCATAATCTAACAGTGTATATCTAATAAATGAATCTCAATCTGCAAGTATGTATATATAAGGATATAGAAATATAACCATTAGAATATATATCTATCGATAATAGGATATGTCAGGATCTTGCGTAGCAACCACAAATACTTTATAGTGCTAGAGGTTCACTATGGTCCAGTTGTATTTCCTAGAAACCAAGTTTAACTATTGATCTGTACTAGGGAAATACAAATATTATACAAAGGGGAATACTTTTGTGTGTCACACGATTAATAAAACAACAATCATGACTATATCGTTCTCTTTTATTCTTTTACACTACGTTAGTTCCCAAAAGGCTTTTATAGACAGGAAAGAACTAACAAGAAAACCTGTCTGCCTTCCAACCATGATATAGTCTTTCTATAACAATTCATAATTACAATCTAGGCTTATAACCAAACATTACTATAATAGTTACACAATATAACAATATTAGACTCTTGTATCAAAGGTTATCAGGCTTGTAGCCAGTTAATACACAATAGATCTCATCAAGTAATATCATTACAAGGACTATATCCAACCATATCGATATCGTGAGGCACAATATAACATACCTTGCATAATTACATCATACCCGTGAAGGGTATAATCCAGTAATCCATATTTGCATCTACTAGACAGATAATATATCTATCTGCAGATATTACCATTTACCAAATTATAACAACAATTATAGATCAAGTAAGTACATCTTACATAGCCAACACGATATGGTCAAATAGTTACAGCACAGCATAATAATATTACACAGTAAACAGTATAAACATATCAGAATTATATCGTACCTTACACTTCGACGCCTCGGGATAAACTGTCCCGATTTCATTCGGTGTCTCCTTTTTATATCATTTGATACGTCACATTGCATCGAATGATTTTCACCTACCCACTTATAAAAATAGTTTATAAAATGGTTCTAAAATTATTCAATAACATTTCATCGTAATATATTATCTATAAATTGGTCACATAAACTATAAATTATAATTAATATATCTATCACACGCATGTCACCCTCCACGACGCCAAGCCAGCACTTCTTGGGCCTACCCCTTCTACCTGAACCCGGTGGGGGCGCCATTGCCAGGCATTTGTTACCCACGTAGCTGGGCGGTTGCCGCACGACGGTGCCGCACCAGCGGAGGTGGCTCTCTCTCGTTTTATAGACCTGCCCCTTCAGCCTAACTGGCATTTTAGCATCGCATGTGACGCCAGTCATTTCCCGCCACTTAGCCCACTCGGCAGCAATACGTGCCTTGACGTCGTAGTCGATGTCACCAGAAACGTGAAGTACAGATCCCAGGTACTTAACCTGATCCGTGCGCTCGACCAAGTGATCGCCTATGCGGACGGGTATGGGATCTGTGGAGTTTAACGCCAAATATTCAGTCTTCGCCACATTAAGCTTCAGACCGGCGCCGTTCTCAAGTGCCTCCTTCCACACTTTCACACGTCAAACCAATCTGTTCCTGTCTGCGTCCATCAGCGCAGTGTCATCAGCATACATAAGCAACCACGGAGGCTGCTCATGTGAGTCTCCGATGCTGTCCGACAAAACGTCTAATACCAAGCTGAACAGGTATGGGACTAAGTACGGATCCTTGGTGTACCCCGACGGTGGTGGGGAAGGTTTTTGTGTTGCCAACAGCGGTCCAAAGCACGGAACCGGAATCTCGGTAAAGTCTCGGATGGTGTCGATGTAAGCCTCTGGGACTCCTTTGGACCTCAATGCCCACAAGATCATCGCGCGAGGCATACAGTCGAAGGCTTTCTGCATGTCTAGGAATAGAAAGTGCAGGGGCGTGTTCCTCGCCCTGTATCTCTCCGCGACGATCCTTAGGGCGAACGCCGGATCCATAGTCCCGTGTACGGAGCGGAACCCATACTGACACTCCGAGAGGGTACTCTTCTGTTGGATCCGGGAATCGATTATCCGCTCGTAAAGCTTCATGGTCTTTCATGGTGGACATTATCTTTATACCTCGGTAACTACCACACTCCTTCACCGAAGACCGCCCTTGAAGACTGGCGAAATGACACTCAGCCTCCACTGGTTTGGGATTTTACCGGTGAGGAGGACACGGTTATAAAGGTTAGCGAGGATGCCCACACCACGGGCCCCTCTTTCTTTCTTTTCTTTTTCTTTCATGCGACGAATGACAGTCTGGACTTCTGCAAGCGTTATCGGCGGCTCTAGTCCTTGATTTGGAGGGAGTTCTGGTGGCTGCACCTCTTGATGCTGCTTATTCAGCAGCTCGTGGAAGTATGAGCGCCATCTCTCCTTCACCGCGACTTCCTCGTACAACAGATTGACCCCAGGGCCTTTGATGCAGCGGCACTTGGTTATAGCCTGCGCCGCTTCAGCCCTGGAGCGCGCCAACTTATAGATGAGCTTTTGTCCCTCAAACGATTCCAACTTGATGTATAGCGGTTGCAAGTGGTCTCGTCTGACCCTGGCTACGGCTCTCCTAGTGGCGCGTTCATTATTAACGTTTATTATTATTCGTTCGCTTTTGTACTTGTCGCAGTCTTCGGGAGATTTGGACGCTTGCCACTTTTTAAACAGGGCTTTCTTCACCCTGATCTCCTTCTGGACTGTGTCGTTCAACCACCAGGTGTCCTTGTCACACTTGCGTCCACCCTTGGGCGTGCCGAGCACTGCCTTCCCCGCCTCAATCTTGCACGGGTTCGCCTACAGCATTAGCGCACTTATAGTATATTATAACGCACTTATATATATATATTAGCGCACCGATAGCTGAGACGAAACTCTGGGACGTGGCTTCATCAAGCAGCCACCACTTGGGTCTGCGTTGGCCGCGCTCAACACGTTTACCTTTGGGTTTTACGCGGAGGGCCATGACAAGGACACGGTGTTGCGTAGTGAGACTTTCTCCGGGTATAAGCGGAGGTTATAACCTTACCTATTATACATTTCATAGGAAATAAAAAAATATTTACCTTGTTTTACGTTGACAAACATTCCATTTTTACGCTATAGTTCAGATATAAAATGCCAATAAATATATTTTATTGTATTTTATATTTTCGTATTACGTGTATTCATGATAAATCATCTAGAGCTAAAACCCATTAATTCATTTATACTGATTTTAATTTTCGATTTTTTTGTTTTGTATTGAATTATTTTCGTGTTAAAATCCGTTTATTTTAATTTTCGATATATATTATATATGTTTGTATTAATTTGTATGAAAACTTGTTATGTCAGTCACAATAAGTTGTGTGTTCAATTTGTGTGTATCGCGAGACTCAGGCTAATATTCTAGAATGACACTCAGCCTGAACCTGAATCACGATTTATTTGAGGACAGATTGTATAGGCAATATGTCAAATTATCAATCTGTCTATACAATCTGTCCTCAAATAAATCGCGATTCAGGCTGAGTGTCATTCTAGAATACGGGCCTCAGACTAATTGTGACGACATAAAGTTGAAACAATTTGTAAAAGTCGTAAGTGTCGTAACCCTTGAATGTAATATACGAGGTTATCCACGTCGCGACACGTCAGCCTGCTCACCCGAACCGTCAACACGTCCCTCGCGCTCGCGATAGCGATTTCCTTGAAATTCTTCAGGACGACGACGGTGATACAAAGAGTTACCTTATCAGATAGCCGAAATAAAAGTAAAAGAGGAACTACTATAGTTACAATATTACGCCATGGTTGAGCCTAGATAAGGCTGACTTAACCAAGTATGTACCATGCCCATCATCTTAGTATTGTTTTCAATTGCGTTCGAGTTTTTCACTTCGGGAACTGAGGTCCTCGTCTCCCATTTACTCCTCTCCATTTTGGTTTCGTTGATACAATTTTAGAATTGAATGTCGTCTGAGCTCACCATCTTGCTATTTGCGATAGAGCCACGTCTGTGAGTCAACACTTGTACCGTTCGTAAGAAAGATACTGGTGGATCCACCATAACTTCCTAGCGACCAGAGGACCTTTCTTTGCTTTACCCATTCCTCTCTGATCCCTATTTCTCTTTACGAGTACTAATAAGCAGGTGCACTGGTGTTATAAGCTTTCATAAGCCGGTTGATTTATGTTCCTACTAGAAACCTCTTCCTCAGAATAAGTAAGGAAAAGCAGTTGCCACTCCAGTTACGCAGAGTGCACCATAAAGAGGTTTCCTAACCCAGTATCCGATGGTAACCGCTCACCACGGGCGCGCTTACTTGCTACTTTAATAGTTACAAAACAAATTTCGGGACGGGGTCATAAACACAGGAAGTTTCGTAAAATATTTTATTTACCGCTAAGCACTGAGCGCGCAACTTTGCACCGCGCGACAAAACTTCGCGTCACGAGGAACAAAAGCTCTGTCGCGTAATAATTAATTCATGGCGTGCCGACGAGCCGCGAGTCGCGCGACTCGCGCGATGTGGCCGCGACGACACACCTCCCAATTATGTTATCAGATAAGCTAATAGAAAACTAGTTCTTATTTATATAATTAAACTAATAAAGAAATTTAAGGAAGTAATCTTAAACTTTATGTTTTATTTTCTACTCTTTGCAAAGTAGGTAGGTAGGTATCTAATGTTTACCTTGTAAATAGTTATTATAGTTAGAAATATGACTGATATAACAGTGGCACTTCTGATAAAGAGCTTCACTCGTAAAAGCCATAACTTTAAATTGTTATGATCCCAGAGGTTGGCCACCATCCCAAATGGGACCGTGAAGTAAATACGAATACGCAATAAAATAAATGACAGTAAACACGAGCTAATATGAGCGAGGCTATCACAGTAAACACACTTTTAAGCCGCTTTTCAAAGGTCCCTTTTAATTTATTCAAGTCAGAAATATTTCATTCGCATAACGAGCTCATTGTCTAACTTTATGATTCCATATTTCCCGTACCTATTTATAAAAGTTACCCTCGGCAGAGTTAAGAGGCGCGGCGGTGAGGTGTCGCCCCTGTTCATTAGGAGCCGTGTATTTATATAATTAAGGCGCACAATAAGGCGGCCTCACTCGCCCGGACGCCCCGGTGCCCCCCGGACGCACAACTTTTCGTATTAATTAAAAACGAGGCGTAGCGACGCGTCATCACCTCTGGAAAATCGCGGCTCACCGTCCCGTCCCTATCGCTTCTCACATCTACAAAGGGTCCAGCTAAACTTTAATATGCTTTAAAAGTTCCCAAATATTTCACTGTTTTAGCCACTTAAGACAAATTGCTTTACCCGTTTTAGGGGTTATTTTTTCTTCGCGCGCGAACTCGTCTGGGCCAGTAATTTCACCGTTCGTTGGTTCATTTCTGGCGCGAATTCTGACGTTTTTCAGCGGCTCGAGCGAGCGTCGAGGCGTTTAGTTGGTTTATATCATCCAAATTACAAGTAGCGACATGCTTTTACAAGTTTGCAGTTCGGTCGGTTGCACGCCGAGCGCGGCCCATTTACGAGGAAATGGTTTTGTGTTGTGTAGTATTTGGTGGGTTTTGATGAACGAAAGCAATTCACATTTACTTTTTATGAGAATAATGCCACGTGCGCTCCCGCTCACCCTGTTTTTAAAATTTTCATTCAATATTCTGAAATCGGTATGGTATCAGAAACAATAATAGTATAGATGGTGTTTTTTTATTGATACTTGATTCCAACACTTTCCATTTGTTTGTAAGGTCTGCTTGCTAATCATATAATCAGTAGACACTACAGTCGTCTTCTCTCTAAAAAATTGGTGTATTTTTTCTAACGTCATTGAATTGAAAACTAAGTTTTGACTTTGAAGAAATTCAAATATTTATTTATCTACTATTAGACAGTAAACAGTTTCGTTCACCCCGGACTGAAGCTAAGCATAACATCAATCCTCTAAGTCCTTCAATCCCTCCAAGTATTAGATTTCATAAAGTAATTTGCGAGGTTTCACTGAATTTCGTCTACTTAATATCTAAATTGTGGATATTATCAGTAATAACAAAACTTAATAAGTACAACATAGATTGAGTAATCTCTTTGGGCAAATAGTTATGCAATTATTGTTGTTCATACGGTTACATGTTACATGGCATACGTTACAACTGTCAGATGTATTTCTTTATTTTAGTTTTTATTCTCACTATTCCTTCCTACGAAGATGCTGTTCCCATCAGGTTAGTCATCATTACGTTGCTGCGGACGTATTATAATTTGAAAATGTTTATTGCTAAGCGCAAAGCTGGAGACTGGCTCAGCAGCTAATGATTTTTCGTATGGATTTAAGTTTCAGTTTTTTCTTTAGATTCTGTTTGAAATCGGGATCAGAGTTCCGCGCGAGCGAAGTCGTGAGCATCATTAAGTAGTTTATAAAAACGTAGTTATGCTTATGATGATGTTTACTAAATTGAAAAGAAGCTGCTCAATAATAATATGAGGGTTGTTATTTCTTCGTTGTTTCTTTCACATTACAGAGGTTGAAACTAAAAAAAAAGTTTCCGAAGTTTTCGCTTAGCATATGAATACATAGTTGTTTGAAATGTATCGAACATCTAACAGTCAGATATTCTAACGCGCCGAACGCGCTAAATAAAGGTATTAAATGACACAGTGACAGTGAGGAATGGCTCCCATAAACCATGGATTGGGCACACGTGCGATTATTTCATCGTTACCGTGCAGTCATTGATTTGTTGGCGATCCGAATGATTGGTGGGCACGCAGGCTCTAATTCAATAAGAGAAACATTTCACGACACATTTTTCAGTGGTGTTGAAAAAGTGACTGAGATGGATTTAGGTATTTCGCTAAGTGCTTTTGGCATTGAGATACCGAAGTGTGAATTTGATCTGGTTTGATACTGAACATTTGGTATATCGAAGGTTTACTTTTAAAGATTTTTGACGGGCTTCTGAGTGGTTTTGATCGGTTTGACGGAGAAATAGTGCCATCTTCAGTAACAATATGCTTCGTTATGAGTATCAGTTCTTTCATCTTATTTACTTAAGTTCTTTTCAATAAAGGAACAGAATAAGGAGAGCGATGATTCCTATTTCTCTCTGTAGCCATTTTTTCAAGAACTGTTACATTTGCCACGTTGCTATACAGCTACAAGCAACACGTTAAATAGGTTCCAATTAACGATGGTTACGGCTCCAGAGATGAAAAACTCAATATTATTAATTTGCCTTTGAACTATCATACGTGGTATTTTTTTGATTTGCAACTTTAATTAAGTGCTCTATTATCAAACAAGTGTCACGCCTCAAAGCTAAGTTATTAGCTTACATAATGATGTTATTTCACGATAAGCACAACTTGTACAATCACTTCTCGTAACATCGGGTCTCGTTAAATTATTACGCCCATACGCTCTCCACTCGGCATGGTGCATGCAATACATACAGTGGATAAACTTACATTTTCCATTTCAGACCACTGCATTACATAAACAACTCTGAAATTTCTAAATTATTGTGACTTAAAACTTTAAAATAAGCTATACTTCTGTAGAAGATGTACCCAATTCAAAGGATTAATTATTTGTAGCCGCCGCAAATTCCATTATCGGAACCTTAGTTTTGTAGTCACAAATCTGCTCGGTGGTAATCAATTAGTGTATCATCATCATAATATCCCCTGAGTAGTAAAAAAGTTAAAAAAAAAATGCTCTAATGTAAGTGCTACGAGTTGTTTACACGCCTACATAGTTCGTTAAAATAAAAGTTTACACGTAATATGGAACCAACTTTAAGTAAAAGTACCAAACTACATATCACTAATAAGGGGACCCATACACCCACTGCTCTCCGGAAAAGGCCGCTTGGCCGAACACCCGCCCCCACTCGGCTCCAAACTTGATACGTTCAGCCTTTCAGTACTTAATACCATTAAGATTTATAATGTTATATAGTGAGCTGAGTATAGTACTACGATGTATTAAAATGTTGATATCGCAACAACTTGGTATATATGAGTTTACTTTAAAAGAACTTACTTTAGGAAACCTTCTAACCAACTAAGTATGTATGTCTTTCGATCATGTTGCATATTTCTTGTGCTATAAATTTGCCTCAGATACAAAACGACCCTTAATCGGTTTGTTTGTTACACTCAGATAAAGATAAGGTATCTTTATATACATACAGGTAAAGTAGGTATACGTATAATATTTACTTTTGCTTGAAGGTTAATTTAAAAGAAACCCTCTTTAGTAGAGAGCGTAAAACATAATATTTTTGTTAGTTTATTTTTCTTTTTTCGTGCATAATATCCTTTCGGTAGGACACACTAATTGGCCCCATTATTTTAAGTCCTGTCGTGTCGCCATGGCAACCACTTCGTCACTAATCCTCAAATCATATGCCGCGGGCGGCGGTTTTGTCCTTATCGTTAAAAGTTTACGAGGACGCTGTTGCGTTGCGTTGCAAAAATAAGGAATGAAAAAAGTAATACGCAAAGGCAACCGAGGACAAACCTAATGATGCGGAGGCTCTAAACGTGGGCATATTATGTACGAGGACTTCACTTGTAATTCTGTTATATGTAGGTACATTTTAATTGGATTTTTTTTTAGATTCACGAGCAAGAATTATATAAATACTTGAGTTTATACAGGATGATTTTATAGTCGTTCGGATAAAAAGAGTTTGGAAGGACACAGTTTCGATAGCAAAATCTTCTGAGAGTATTAAATTGACGAAAGAAAAAAATTTTTTTTTTTTTGATAATGTATAGGAATAATTTTAAGGTGAAAGGAAAAATGTATGGGGGTTTTAAAATAAAAAAATTTTTTTTCCCCAATTTAATACAAATATGATTTGAAACTGTGTCCAAATTCTTTTTATCCGAAATGACTATAAAATCACCCTGTATGTATGGTTTATAAGACTCGACCTACCCGACTGAACGTCATAATTTTATTATAGAATTGTTCCTCTTTTTTATGCCTGGTAAATTACTTTTATCGAACAACCAAGTATTCAGTTAGCTTCACTAACTGAATACTAGGTCGTCGATATAAGTTATTCGACTTTAGCTAGCATGTCTCATGCTAGCTAAAGTACGTATCGTGGATTCAAGTTCCGTTATGAATGTTTACTTTTCTAGTGTGTATTTTTCCCACCACCCTTCGTCTATCCCAATTGTTATTTGGTGTCGAGTCCACATGTCATTATCTTCTATATATTCCTATGAAACCTTGTCATAAAACACATCAAAGCAAGTTTAGTATAAGTTCAATGTTCCCATAATGTTCAGGAAATAGCTTGAAAGTATGGAATAGTTTCCAGTTCTGAAACGAATTCAGGTAGTTCATCAATAGCATCCAACTTAGTTAGTCCCACGGCGAAGTCTCCATCGCGTCTCATAATGGTATTATCGGCTTCAAATTGAACAGTTCCCTAGACGTTGCGAGTAGTCCTGCTTCTGTTCATAATGTTACTGCTAATTTTATTAGATAACGAAGCGCTTCGGTTCGAACCGATCGCATCTAAGGACTAATTCAATAATAGTTCATTATATTATACGTCTTTCCATTTCAGTGCTCACGATTGTAAGGATATATGCAGAGGCATGATTGCATAATCGCAGCTGCCACTGATAGTGGACGATCGATGAACTACTTTTGAGAATTGCCTACCCCTGAGGTATCACAATACATGTATAACTGTATCTGCGAATTAGAAAATTGTATTCCATCTAATTTCAAACCGCAGAGGTCGCGTAAAATCATGACTCAAAATATACGTAGTATAAATAAAAATATGACGCGCTTCTTGACTACACTTACTAGGACTAAGGTTGACTGGGATGTTATCGTACTGACAGAGTGCTGGCTGCCTTCCGCGCACCATATTCCGGATTTGACGAACTATAACCACTATGAGACCACCAATAATCTGACGCAAAATGAGGGTGTGGTGGTATATATTAATAATCAACTGCTACCCGTGGTAGAGGAACCACAATTCATGGATGCTAACTGCCTTCAAATCAAAATAGACGCAAGTACCGTACTCTTAGCGTTATATCGCCCCCCAGGGTACAAGGACATTACCAGGTTTTTAAATTCCCTAGACACTACTATTAGCGGACTATCTCGGTATAGTAATATTATTGTCTCGGGGGATATAAATATTAATATATGTGACCAGTCCTGTGAAACTGATAAACATAGGTACTTGAACTTACTAGCATCATATGGCTTACTACCGGCCCATACTATACCTACGCGGCAGGATAAATCATGCCTCGACCACTTTATCATGAAAACTCGATTACCTGCCTCCAGCCTAGTGGCGCACTCTGCCTTAACCGACCATGATGTAGTTATTCTGTTCCTGTCTAAGTCTTTACCTAAAACAAACTCAAAAAAATATTTTGTGCGAATTGATTATGACCGGATAGATGCTGATATGGAGAACTTGGACTTTAAAGATGTCTATAGTACACAAGACCCTCATATAGCGGGGGAAACCATGACTCGATTAATTAAACAACTTATTGACCACAATACTTCTACTATTAAGCTTCCAAACCGTAAACAAACTAGAAAACCATGGATTTCCCCTGGTTTACTTCGGTGCATTAGGCACCGCGATAGATTACACAAAAATTTTAAACAGGCGCCTCACAATAGTGTATTAAAGATAACTTTCGCTAGGTATCGAAACTATTGCAATAAGTTACTAAAGAACTTAAAAATAGACTACGAAAGAAGTCAAATTATGAAAGCAGGTAATAGCTCTAAGCGTCTCTGGTCTGCTATAAATAATATTACAAACAGGAGTACAAAAAAAGCAAATTCATCTATGCACTTACTGCACTGTAAGAGCACACCACAGCTCTCCGTTAATAGCATAAATGAGTATTTTGCTGGAATTGGAGGCAACCTAGCGCGCAAAATTAAGGGTAGAAGGTTACTGTCAAAAAAGCCGGACATCCCTGACAGGTTACACTCTATGGTGATGCTACCAACAGATGAGCAGGAGGTAGCTAATATACTGAGATCACTACGTGGTACCTGCTCGGCAGGGTGGGACGGCATATCCGGTGATTTCTTAAAGAGGCATGAGAGTGTAATAGTTCCTCCGCTTACATATATTTGTAACCTTGCACTATCAACGGGTAAATTTCCTAACGCTTTCAAGAAAGCTATAATCCATCCTATACATAAGGGTGGGGACAAAAACCGTGTTGACAACTATAGACCTATAGCTGTGCTTACTACCATGTCGAAGATACTGGAACGGATCATGAACAGTAGACTTATAAGTTACCTGGAGAGTAAAAATCTACTGGCACCGTCACAGTTTGGTTTTCGACCGGGTAGGTCCACGTCAGATGCAGTTCATGATCTAACCAATCACATAGTCGAAAAAATGGATAGTAAACACAAGGTCTTGGGCATATTCTTGGATCTTGCCAAGGCATTTGACACGCTGTCTGTCCCAATTCTGGTACAAAGGATGGAAGAGTTGGGTATAAGGGGAGTTCCGTTAGACCTTTTTAGGGACTATCTATGTGGACGTACCCAGAGAGTAAAGATCGATGGGTTCATTAGCGACGAGCAAAAACTCACGTATGGCACACCTCAGGGCAGTGTCTTAGGTCCTACTCTATTCCTTATATATATGAACGACCTGGGTATGCAGACGCTCCCCCATGGCAGAATCATTAGTTTTGCGGACCATACTGCTCTCCTATTCAGCGGAAAAACATGGGAAAAAGTTTATAGATATGCTCAACACGGCTTAAATGTGGTTCTAGATTGGCTACAAATAAATTTATTGACATTAAATACTGACAAGACAAACTACATGACATTCTCTATAAATAATAATACACGTGCAAACCAAATAAGTACTCAACCTTCTCTCATTGCTCACTCGTGTACCGAACCTCAGGCACATACTTGTGATTGCAAGCCACTCGCTAGGGTTGACAAAACTAAGTATCTCGGCATAATTATTGACAAAAACCTAAGATTCGAAGAACACATAAACACCCTCAGTAACAGAATGAGGAAACTGATTTATGTATTTAAAACTTTGAGACATGTGGTAGATGAAACCCTTATCAAATCAGTTTATTATGCCCTTGCACAATCTATTATAAGTTACTGCATCACCGCCTGGGGTGGAGCTTTGAAGACTGTTCTATTAAAACTAGAAAGAACTCAAAGAGCTATCCTAAAAGTCTCCTCTTTTCGACCCTATCGATACCCTACTGAACAGCTATACAGGGAAAGCAAAGTTCTGACCGTACGGCAGCTGTTCATATTACACACGATACTAAGACAGCATACGCAGCTGATTTATGATCCTACACTTCCCAGTGGTAAAAGGCGATACAACCCTGTGGAGTACCATCTAACGAGTTGCCGAACCGACTTCGCCCAACGTTTCTTCGGCCATTTGGGTGGCTATCTATATAATAAGTCAAATAAAGTCTTACACATCTACTCGCTGACAAGGAATAGATGTAAGAAGCAACTAACTGCCTGGCTACAGTCACTAAACTACGTAGATACTGAATGCTTACTACCGCCATAACACACACACACAATCACACACGCACACACACACACACGCGCACACACACACACACACACACACACACACACACACACACACACACACACACACACACACACACACACACACACACACACACACACACACACACACACACACACACACACACACATACTAATCTTCCTCACTTGTAATCCTTTTTTTTATTATTATTATTATTATTTAATTGCTCACTTTGTGTATATTCTTGTCTGCATAAACGAAAATAATAAAATAACATAAATTTAAGAAATTGCCCTATTGCATGTATGTTAATATAAATGGTACATAACAATCACAATATATCAATCATGGAAGGAGTGGGACCTGGTGACCTGAAACACAGGCTGCGAGCCTAGCTTAGGCACCAGTCACCTACAATATAATACATATTATGAATATTACCTACTTTGTAACCTAGAATTTAAACTGTGACATATATGTTTATTGTTGTGAGAAATAAAATATATATTCATTCATAACTCCAAAAATTCCTTAAAAGTCTATGAAAATTTGAAATATTTGAGTAAACTCTATAAATTATCTTATTATGTCTATAAAGTTTGTATTGACAAAGTTAATAGAATTAGCGGAGTCCAGATCCTCAGAGTACTGCAAAGCTCAGTTTTCCTATAAAAAATAAAGCATATTTTTGAATAATATTAAACCTAATATCGCAGTAGTGTAAAAACTATTAAATACCTTGTACGATACCAATTAGGTAGACATTTAAACATAGTAAAATACTACGAAAACTTGTTAATATTTCTCTTAATTGGAGATAGAACTACCGCCTAACTTTTGGCCGGAGTGTAATCTTCTAATTAGTAGGTTATTATTAAACAGTCTTATAAGGGAAATCTCAGTTACAAAGGCAGTTTTAATCACTATTTTTAGTGAAGAGCTCCGAGCGCCGGTGCGGTAGGCGGCAGACTAGCTAATTTAAAATATTCGCGTTCAGTACAAAGTTTAATTGGAAAACGCGACTCTTAGTTCCAAATTAACGCAGAACGAGGAACTCTTAGGTGAGTAGCTTCCGTGTCTCTGCTTGTGTTCGTAAGTCAAGCGATAGCTGGGAATTTATTAGGACTTATGTATTCGTTACGTACGTTATGTAGCCGTTTTAATTAAGCTACGTTATATGGGTGTTGCTGACTTATATTACTTTGTACTCAGAACAACTTAGGAGTCTTATAACATGTCTAGCTTAGATTTAATGCGAGATGCGCCAGATAACCTGATTGCTTTTGCAAGTCGTGTCTGTTTGTATTTTTATACTTTAATTTCTGGTAAGTACTGTTCGGTTTAAGCATAGCATAAAATAATCTATGGGACCACTAGATTGTTTTATAGAGATTTTCTTTACTGTACATGTAAAAAAAGCATGTATTTATGGGATGCTGGATAGAAGATGATCTGACTGGATCTAGTGGCATTCAATAAATTTGGTCAACATTAAAAAAATAAAATATTTAGATGAGAGAAAATGCATCCCAAACACGCAATAAGTAGATAACTGCAGAAATGCCTTGTAGCAGACGCTGTGCTCTTATTGTGACTTTATTAATTATTATTTTTTGGAATCAGTACATATAAATAATACGCTCAGAATTTCTGTACTATAAAATATGGGACCCACTGGACCCACAGTCTTACAGCTCACTGAGTGCACAGTCAGTGGTAGCTATTGTTAGTCTGTATGTCACGCGGATGGATCTAACTAATCGCATAGCGATTCGTTCGCGGAAATCCTGTAGAGACCTTTAAAGTTACTCGCTCGTGGTTCTTAGAGCCTGGCGAATTTCAGCTCTATTGTTATTTTGTCTACTTACAGTCTATTTTCCTGCACTTGTATACAAACTAGTCTATGTTGTAACTCAGTTCTAGTTTTATAACAATGCTTTTGATGAAGTGAAATAATGTTTGATTGATCCATACTAATATTATAAATGCGAAAGTAACTCTGTCTGTCAGTCTTTCTGTCTGTCTGTATGTTACGCTTTCACGCCTAAACCACTGAACGGATTTTGATGAAATTTGGTATAGGGGTAGATTAGACCATGAGAAAGGATATAGGCTATGTTTGGTCGCGATAACCGACAGCCACGCGGGCGGAGCCGTGGGCTAGTATAGAATAAAGTTTTAAACACAACTAAAAAAACGAATTTTCCCGTTCGAAGGCTGTGATTATTTTTATTATAAATTGATGAGACTAGTGACAAAATGAAGTATTTAGGCAAAACCCATCAAATCACATGTCCAAAAGGTGAAGGTATCATCGCCGAAGCTATCAATGTTCATGACGGTATATTCAAGAAGGGGATTATAAGGTTCTTACAAGATCGTCAGCGCGAGTGTGACACATACAGAGTTGCATACGTCCATAGCCCACGGTAACCACTTTCTGCCAGGTGGGCTTTGTGTCTGCCACCTAAGAGGTAAAAAAGTATTAGGTTGACAAAAATCACCTGACCAGACCAAAAAACATAGAGCCACGGCCATGATTAATAACGTGAATATAAAAATACAAAAAAAAATATATATATTATATATTTGGAAACGAATCATAAAATTCCATAGAATTAGGTTTGTGTGTCAATAATATCTTCTTAGACCACGATCATAGCGTTCTTTATTTGATATTCAATAATCTACGCACACGTTCCCGTTCGCGAGGTGGGTTGAACCAATTGCGATGAGGCGACGGTGTTGTACGAAACTGTGATGTTCCACTATTGAGATGTACCTATCGATAGAGTACGAATTAGTGAAGGGTCAACACGGAAAAAATAGAACTCGAGTTGACTCAAGTTGAAATTCACGTAAGTCAAATTCAATTCGAGTTACACAACTCGAGTTAGCAGGAAGAAACTGAGTGTTTTATTTTGTACAAAATTTCGATTTCATATTGATTATTATTATAGTACTCAAAAAGTTGTAACTATCCAGAGTGGTCGAACTATGTTAGCAATCAGTCGTCCAGTATTAGGTAAGTAAGTAGAGTATTCATAGTCATATACACAATCATGGTAGTCGATGGTATCTAGACAGGAAAAGTTTCAAAAATCTAGAAATTATCATTTAATCGCATTTTGCATCCCTTTCTTTCTTCTATCCTCCTTCCTTCAATCCTGGGTCCTTTAAGCCCGGCGTGAAAACGCATCTGATGAGGCCATCAAGCTGAGAGCCACAATTGTTAACATGGTACATTTTTACGATGGTGACCTTCTTTTCGAGAATTTGCCTTTAGCTTACCATCAGGCGAGGTGAAGTCAAATTGACGTGTTCTTTTATAAAAAAAAATTTAGGCATCCTTTTCACATAATTGTGGGATGGGTTTATGAGTAAAAAAAGGAAAGAAAATGTGTCTAATGACAATGTCTTTTGTACCTATTTATATGGTTGCCAGTTTAAGCAACTATCAACTTGCATTGGTGGGAAAAGAGTATGAATACCTAAAAAATAAAGGGTATCCCCCAAATCGAGTTAGGTGCAATTTGAGTTAACTCGGATAATTAGCAGTTCGAATTGACCCATCTCTAGTTCGAATAATGAGATACGAGGGATTCGAAATGTGCATCTATAGTGTAGTAGTGGATTTAATAGGTAGAGTGATTTCTATGCGTATATATTCAATAAAAGTACGGAGCAAATCACAAATCAAGTAGCTACCTATGTAGGTATATTATTTAAAATGTAAGTGGAATCAGGACTGACCTCGCTGATCTAACTAATGATGTCATAAAACCGGTAGGCTTTTCACGAAATGTTTATAGTTTATTAATGAGAGAAAAGGAATAAAATGACTTTCTATCTCTCCCACCTTTTTGAATAAGAACAAATACGATAGTGTTTATATAAGCACTCTGGAACAAATATTATCTACAAGCTATGAATAATTCGGGTCTAGATGGCGCCACCTAAAGTGAAGGTTTCGAAATTAGATATCAGTCAGCGGTAGGTAGGTAGTGGGTACTTGCCCAAGTCAAACTTTTTATCAAACTTAATCTTAAAGTTCTCAAATTCGTTCCGATTCGCAAATTTGACATCATTTCGTATTCAGTTTCGATTAAAATAATAATAGTTTACGAAACCTGTTTTATTTGACTTAATTTTCGGATGTTTTTGAGTTTCTGATTATTTTCAGTAAAAACCGAAAACTTTATCTTCTTCTAAATTAGTTTTTTGTATGTCAATCATATTCAAACAAATCTATATTTTATTATATCTATTTAAGTCTCTTATACTATGGTAAGTAGGTATTAGAGCCAGGATTTAATATTTGTGTAAGGTACTATTTTAAAACTAAGCTACCACCATTGTAACATCGCCAATTCTAAAATAATAACTCTTTTTCTATACCTACCTATGTATGGCTCATTCAAAATATAGTTTTGTGATAATTATTTTAAAAAATTACCATAGGCACATATCAATAGGTCATCTCATAATTAGACGATGTTTGTCTAAGCTCCACTGGCTGTTTGCTAGCAGTAATGGCGCTTGCCGAACAATGCGGCACTTCGAGGCTGAGCATTACATAGTAACTATTGATTTAATTAATTTCCTGGCTGTGAGCGTGTATGTGCGTTGGTTCAGGTTCAACCGCTCCACAATAATCCGAGCCATTGTTCCCGGCACAAAGCAACTCCTCAGGTATTAAACTTAAATTGAAAATTTTCACCGTATCGGGAAATATTGAATCAGCAGTTATATTGACTTTTGGAACGGAGATTGTGTAGTTAACGAGTTCAGGGTTAAATGCGAAAGTGTGTTTTAGATTTTAACTACCGTCTTGACTTTAAAAATAGGTCGAATACATAGGGAAAAAGAATCTTCTCGGACGGGACTCGAACCCGCAGTCTTTCCCTTACAGGGGGAATGCCTATTCGATTTGTATAGTTAGCATACTTAATGCTATAAAAATTCCTTCAATTGTTTGGGCGCAGTTATCAAAAAATCAATGTTTAAAAATGATTGTAACATCATTCATTGATTCCGATAGTTCGTAAGAAAATCGGTAGATGACGCTACGTCGCCTCAAAGACGTATAAGGTGGGAAATTTGAATCATATCGGGCGTGTCTCGGTAGCCGAATTGGTCAGGCATTCCCCCTGTAAGGGAAAGACTGCGGGTTCGAGTCCCGCCCGAGAAGATTCTTTTTCCCTATGTATTCGATTTGTATAGTTAGCATACTTAATGCTATAAAAATTCCTTCAATTTAAAAATAGGTTTCTATTAATGCAAATATTCATCACGATTTTAAAATAATTATATTGAAAGAAAGAAACGTAATATAAAAATTATAAAACAAAACGCAACAGCAACACTGATGTATAGCTGTTGATAGCGGTTATCGCTAGATGTCGCTAGCCGGAAGTGGCGGAAACGAGCGGCGAGCGCCGATAATGGCGCGACGGCGGATGCTCGCGACTGCCCTTCCGAGAGTTTGCGAGGAAACGTCAACTTTGTCTGCGGGACGCGATCTCACTTGATCGATCAGTTTTCTGTTTATCTTACTTGCTTGTAAAAAAGTTACGCTTCGTAAAAATATAATAGTTATGTTCGTCTTATAAGGAATTAAAGGATACTGGTATTGGTTATTGTTGATACTAGTGTAAGGGTGACACCGCTTTAATTAAACCTCTTCGGCAAACTCATGAAGATTTTTTTTTATTCGAGAATGAACTGCAAACAGTGACTATATACTTGACAAAACAGATGTGGCGCTGCTTTGGCGGTATAAGTTACAAAAGAAAATGAAGAAATAAATTGTATTTTAGAAGAATTACAAGAAAATACTGAATAGTATTAGCATGATACTAAATCGGAAATCACCGCGAGATAAAGTGCTCAGAGAAGCTTCAGTAATGTTGTGTCCGCCGATGAAATATCGCGTACAATCTCGCTTCATGGCGGAGTAATTTAAACAGAAATGATTTATGTAAGTAGGCGGTGATAAGGCTTTCATTGAAGTCTATGTTTGTGTTTAAGGCTTCTGCCAGAGCTTCTGTAAATATAGATTAGAGATTACGGAGATTAATTTAAATAGGTATAAGGAAGCTTCAATAAATTCCTAGGCATTCTAAAGGAATTAAAATTAGAGAACCAAAGTTTTCTTATCGCAATGTTTCAAAGAGATGAATGAGGCAATGGTGGTAAATATATAGTTATATACTTCATCATCATCACTCATTCAGTTGGCACAGCAACTCTAAATTTTTCAGGAGTTAAAATAATTATGATGAGAGAGAAAGCCTGTGATCATATTTTTTTTACAATATTTTACAAGCTATTTACGGATTTAAGCTAAGATTTAGGAATTTGAAAGCTGTGTGCCAAATTTTAACAAAATCGGTTCATTGTACTCAACCAATATGACTGATTGCATCAAAGGACTGTTACCTAGTAACTGGGACGTCAAAGACATCAAGATGTGAGTAAGCCCACGCAAATCTCGGCGCAGTAATAACTCGTAATGAACATTCCCGACGCGTGCCTCCGAATATGAACAATGAATTACTATCGAAATTCCTTCGGTGCCATCGCGGAACTTCAACTTTATTAGCGGAGTAATAAAACTTTACGAGTCTCTCATTTCCACTAGAGCTTCCATTTTGATTCGAATTTATCGAAAATCAATTTTTCAATATCTGATATTTGGGACACATTTGTAGGCTGCGTTAGAGGCAACGATACTCCCATAAAAGTTGTTACGACTCCTGTTTTGTATAATAACATTTATATATCTTCCAGAACTCATATTGAATTAGTTGTAGTTCTTTATGTTCTTGTGTCCAATCGCAAATTTATCAGCATCTTTTCTTTAATATGCCTGGTACTCGTTTAAATGCTCTTATTTTCTTGTTTTTATTATTTATCAAAATTCAATTTTTATGGGAGTTACATGCATTCCGATAAAAACGAACAAAATTACTGACTTCAAACATTTGTATTTACCTACAGGTCATGAACTGTACATATTGTACATAATTAACCAAATCTTAGTGCGTTTTCTCAAATATTGTCACATTTTTTCTTTTCTTCAAAACCACTACAGATTTTTGTTTTTCTATAAAATGTTTGAAAAACAAAAAAATCTTAATATACCCATGCAAAAGAGGCGCGCTAGTTTAGTTATAAAAGCCTAAACAAAATTCAATAAATAAATAGTTACCTCTAAAACCTCTCTTCACTTGTCGAAAGCCACAAACAGGGCAGACACAGCTCAAGCTCTTTGAATTCAAAAGCATTCTCCATCAAATTCTGTAGAATAAAACTAGATGACTTATTAAAGTACAGCCGTAACTGGAGTGGTTCGTGATGGTTCTGCTCGCGAAGTGTAAGTGGTGTACAGTCCAACTTACAAGTGGACCTTGGGCTCGAGCGCGCCGAGACTCTTCACATTGGTTTGAAATTATAGATTATGTTTAGAACTACTCACTGTTTCTAAGGCTTCAAGAGCTCCAACTGTTTATTAACGGTTAATTTAATATTGTAACAGACGCTATCGTTAACTTGTAGAATTAAAACAAAATAATTAAAATTCATTCCAATGTTATATAAAAATTGTAGTTGAATTGTTTATTTAATAATAACATTTATTTATTTCGAGAACACAACGACAACGTCCGGCGAAATATAAAAACATAAAGTAACGAGTTATTAATCGAGATACAATACATCATAATTACATTTCATTCCAATGTGCAAAATTCGCGTGAAATTCCGCACGTGGCGCGTCGTAGTTGCGTATTTTGCTTTTATTTCTGCGGTATTCTTGTTACCATTAACATTATAGTTGAATATAAATCTTGATGTAATTCAGCCCCATAAGAAAGGGCGTTAACGGTCCGGCGCTCGCACAGATGCCCATACCGATAACACAAGCGCGTTACTTCCCTGGGAGGTCACACAGAAGTGGGCCACTCCATAAATTAGTTCCGATC
Source organism: Eilema sororculum (assembly GCA_914829495.1). Lineage (NCBI taxonomy): Eukaryota > Metazoa > Arthropoda > Insecta > Lepidoptera > Erebidae > Eilema > Eilema sororculum. The sequence continues at coordinate 26,965,229 of OU618537.1, forward strand.
TCGGATTATGAAGCTCAAAATTTATCCTGAAAGTTATAGCTGTAAGATTGGTTCGTCTGAATTTCAAGCGAGGGAAGAGACACTTTTGTGGATTAATCCCATCATTAATTTAGGGCCGCTAAGCTCCCTCAGATATTCGATTATATGTAACATGGATTACTGGATCATTTCAGTGGATCCGGTCCTTTGTGCGGCGATGGCTATCGTGATATTGAGTTGGCTCGTTTTCAACGTAACATGATATGAAATATCGTATTTTTAAAATATGAAATATGTTGTATCAAAAATATCGGCCGACAAATAAAACGCCGCGTCATTTCGGGAATTGTGCGCACATTTTCCCCTTTATGTTATCTTTGTTTACTTATAGCACATTTGATATTTTTTGTACAGCTTCCTTAATTGTCTTGTTCGCTTTTGTTGAGGAAACCGAATATTATTGTTTAACTTTCCTAAGTATCATAACTAAAGTTGGTATAAACGACATAATAAGCTTATCTTAATTATGTGATCAAGATCTGCTTACTATCTGAGCTATAGCTGTAATAAAGTACTTCCTTTTTTCTTCCTTTCTGTTTTTCTTTGTAGATAATAGTTACTATTATTTATAAAAGAATGTCGTCTATAATTTTTGCACGACAATATAAATTCACTCTGCGCTGATGGTAAGCTTTATTTGAAATCCAAAGAATGAGGCACAGTTGGTATTTCTCAGTTTTCTGGCCTCGATAGGTGCTTCTTCATGCCTCGTTTAAAGGGTACGAGGTTATCTTCAAATCTTCACGTTTTTTTTTTAGTTTTTTGGCACAAAGCTAGTAAGGTTTATTTTATTTTTATTTTTCTTTCAAAATAACGCTACTGAAACACATTTAAAGTGCCTGTTTTCATAAAGTAGATACTGAACAACTGATTTTGCTATGCTTAACTTTAATGTAACATGTACATTACTCATAGTTTTATTAAGTTAGCTAGTTTTTTCCCAGTTCACTAAATGTATGCTAGTATTATTTTTGTGACACAAAGATACATTCCTGTCTTATTATGTTATCAAGTCGTATTATTTCAACAAAAATCGATCTATCATCTATAGAGTAGTTTGATACTAACAAGGCAATATATCGCAGTACTCCACTTAGCCGCTGTATGATATAATAAATCTTAATGATATTAAGTACTGAGCTCTTATGTATCGAGTATTAGTCGAGTGTGGGTCGGAAGTGGCGTCTTTCCGGAGAAAGGAATATTATGAACCTATAGTTGTGTATCTTACTGGTTATACGTGGCATGTGATTTTTGCTCAAAGTTATTTTAATGCTCCAATAAGTATAATCAAAGGGAAACCTATAATAGTGCAGGACTTTATATTCATAGTCTACAGTGTCTATAGGAAAGAGAATAACCATTTTTTTTTCTTAAAAATTAATAATTGAGATAATTTTAAAATTCTTAATTTCAAGTAACATTAGATGCTCGACTTGGCGGAGGTACTACCAGATATTACAAAAAGTCAGTAAACATTAACATTAAAAGTAATAGGACATATTTTTGGTAAATAGTGTAGAATTGGCAAACGAACTATAACTTGTGATAGCTCCAATACCCTCAGGGCTCGGAGTTAACGGAGAGCCGACCTAAATAAGTGAGCACCAGTGTGCTATAATACTTTAATGTTTTGTCTTCGTCCCTCTGGATACACGCCAAATTAGATAGAAGAGAATTAGGAATACACATTACCTTAACGTAATGTATATATGGGGATTGATGTTTTATTACTTTATGGTGGATTATTTAAGTGAGAACAAAATGTACCTATGTAGTATCTAGTACAACAACATCGACTTCATTAAGCAAAAAGCGACATATCGCATTTCGTATGAATTCTGAAAGGCTCAATGTATGAAATAGGAAAAATGGAAGGTATTTTTCGTATTTTTCTCATTTCCATCCTCTTTCCATCTTTAAGTTGCTTGATAACATCTCGGGGCGATAATTAGGATCATGCATAGCGCATATTAATTCAGGAGTGCGAAAAAAAACATGACCTTAGCCTCTCATTTTAGTAACATTGCACGTCACGACAAAAAGCCCTTCACAACGAGTGGCTAGTTTGATAAAACGCCCAACAAAAGCCAGACAAACTACAATAGTGGTAAGACGGGAGTCTGATATATATTTTTGTACCCGGTGGGCATTGTGCGGTCCAATGCCAGCTTTGTCTCGGTTAGCGGGTCGTTAATCATTGTGACGCGCAGTGGACGCTGCGCCGATAAGCGGCGACAAGCTGATGGAGCTTCTAAATGCTTCACATATGAGCCTCCATGGAAGAATATGGAAGATAAACATTTTATGCCGCTCTGAGAGGAGATAAGTATTTGCTTCCTTGAGTTTCATGAGTTGAGAATCAATTTTCGTTTAGTACAATAGCATATAAGGTAGAAAAGAAACATTCTTAAGAAATTATAAAATGATCAGATAGATGATTAAGGGGTAGTAACGAAAAATATTATTATATGTCTCCTATATATCCTCCTCTCTTGGGTATAATATGCTTCGATGTTTGGAAAATAACATTCAGTTCTCTTCTATTTAAATTCATCTACTTAGTTCTGGTTGTACTCGTAAACGAGTTTTATAAGCATGTTAATTTTTAATTATATAAGATAAGCATTGCGGACCACAAAGACCTGGAACTCCCTGCCAGCTCACGTGTTTCCTTCTTGCTACAGTCCCGGGTCCTTTAAACGGGGCGTGAAAAGGTATCTAATGAGGCCGTCTAGCTGAGTGCCACCACTGTTAACATGGTACATGTTTACGATGGTAACCCTCTTTCCGAGACTTTGCCTTTAGCTTAACATCAGGCGAGATGAAGTCAAATTGACGTGGACTTTGTAAAAAGAACGGCACTGAAAATACAAACGATTGAAGTCCGCCGGAGTCTATTGCGTACCTAACCGCAGATGCCACACACTGTATTAGGATTTAGGGTCATTATTACTCAAATAAGACGAAATGATTTCCGCTTCAGTGCCCTTATTAAAGTTTGAGTAACAGCATTGTTTAAATCTATAGTTTTGCTAGAAGTTAAATTATTCTAAATGGTTTAACCAAAGCCAAAAAGAGTCTTCGAGCCCATCATGGCCATTCTGTTACATAAACATTGGAACACAATTAGTGAAGGCATTATGTACATGAATATTTTATTTTAAGCGTGCATCATTTGGTAGATTACTTTGTAATAATTCCCTGTGGGGTCTTCAGATTCTAATATTGTCTTTTGATAAATAAACTAAAGCGCTCGCAGCTGCGATTCAATTATTATTTCATTACGAACCGGCGCCATTATGGCGTACAGCCTCGAGGTATCGCCGGAAATGAATTGTATCGTCGTGTCGCCTTACTATGAACTTTCTTTACAGGTATAGCTCAAGAGCTCTTACTTGGTACGTTTGCTTGAGTTTCAGCCATTGAGAGAAATGGAAACTGAACCACAATTTAGTAACTCGTCTCGTCTCTAAAACTTCGCTCTGCTAAAACTACATTATTGTGATACATGTTACAAAGAAAGGCACGAATGTTATGAGCACTCTTCAGCGAACCGTTATAAATGAATTTTGTTTGCAGTTCTCGACGAGTACCTATTTGTATGAGAATTTGCAGCAGTCATATTCATGTCATACCTCCTGTGTGGAATTTTCGTTTCTGCGTTGAAGTAGGGAATGCAAAACCTTTCAGAGATAAGTTAACTATTATTCTGCATTAATTAAAGTTTAATTAATGTCACAAATTAAAACTACAAGGTAAAAAAAAATCCTATTTTTAATATAATACAAATGGCGGGATTAATGTGAATATTAACTGAAACCGATTAAACTTTTCAATTCCCCGTACACAATAAACCAATAGCTTTAATGCTATTTCGGTCAACTAATAGCTATTGATTAGTGACTCAGAGCAATATTATAGCATTATTACATATCGTTCTGTGAGCACAAAACACAAAACAATCCGAACCACATTACGTTATCGGTAGTTAGGATCTAATACATATTATAAGCTATAATTGTGTCTGGGGCGACGCGTAATTATATTTGATTTGATATTAATGCCGGGGGAAGAGAACTTATTGATAAGACAGTTGAGACGTGTTACCAGGCTAACGGGACAACAAATGACTGGCAATGACGCCAACGCCTGGTCCATTTAGGAGGGGTAGGCTTGACATTGCCAATGGTTTCACTACCATGGACGCCGAGGAAAAGCCAGAAGCTGGACCCAACGCTGCAACTTCACCTTGACCTCGGATGTAATCAGGAAAACATGTTTCATGGGGAGATGAGGCTTTTACATAGGGTACGCTGAAACTATTGATATTCTAGCTATTTACAAACATTTTATTGAATTTGGCATGTTCTATTAAAAAGTAATCACATCGTCATGTCATCTTTCTCGCAATTTCCCAATTGCATCCAAAGATTACACTATGGGGAGCCCATGGTTATTATTTTATTTTGATTAGTATCTTGGGTTTTCCGAGAGCAATAACCGTAGGTCTCCGAATCCCGCGAGGAAATAAATTTGAATCCATCTTTTGCCATATGGTCGGCATGAGGTAAGTAGATACGTCATCAGAGTACTGTGAGAAGTGTGTAAGATGAATTTGGTTATGGTCATGTTTTCTTCCAAGGCCGGCCTTCGGCTGAGGTCATTGGGGAAACATAAATCACTTAACCTGTTCGCAAGATTATCCCTTTGTAACGAATCGTGTTCCCCATTCCTCCACAGTTCCAAACCACACTATACATGGAAGCTACCTTATAAGATAATTGATTGAAATCAACCTATCTCTTATTGTACTCGTATATGCGATGTGCAGTCAGGTGTCAGTCCTTCCATACGTCGTGTGATACAGTTAAGACCCTTATTAGGCTTGAAAAACCGTAACGTAACACGCGATTGTACTAACCGACACATTTAAGTAGGTTTAGTTTTACGTCAGTTTTATCTTATATGTACCTATTGAAATTCACAGTCTACTGAGGTTACAACTGCGTTTCATACTCATTGGCAAGTGGAATATTGGCACTGGGTGCAGTAGGGTCCACAGTGATTAGTGCGCGGACGGTAGCTAACGCGTAATCACGTTAATTGTGTTACGGACTGATTAATAAACCAATGATTGTGCGCGCTGTTTGTTTTTCGTACGCTGACACAAACAATCTGCGTTAATCATAGCCCCTTGTTCAAAACCGATATTTAGATATCAGAACCAATGCTATGTACTTAATTAAATTTGGAATACTAATAGGCGTAATTAGGAATAAGTCAATTATTAGAATAGAGCTAGGCGATGTGTGTAGCGAGATTCATACGCTCAGAAGGATTTGGTTATTCGTTTGTGAACGCCGAAATAATTAAATTCCAGAATTAACATTATTAATTTCGAATTTCAGTACCGCAATATGCAGTGATATCACAAGCCTCTAATTAATTCACTTATAATCAACATTGTTCATTTGTTGATTATAAATTCGTTTGTTTTAGTTTTACACTTTAATACTTGATTGCCGTCAAACAGCACTTGTGACACTTACATAATCAAAATACCTAAACAGTTTACCTGACCCGGAAACTGAATAAGGCTGCTGAGTAAATTAGACTTACGTCGCTGACTCCATCGTTCCACGTCACCGCTCCGTCGTCTGACGTCTGTAACATCAAAGTCAAAAGAGAAAAAAAGCTCAAGCGATAACGTGTACGTAACACAAATGAGCGTGTATGGGCGGCTGACACCCCGCCGCGCAGTGGTCGCACTCGGGCGCACCATAACTCATATTTCCAACCGACGGGAGCTATTGTGGCGGTTGTACTTTTTTCGGCATTCGGCCTCGCAACATGATTGTTTAAAATCACAGAGCGTGTGCTCCCTGATAAGATTTATGTACTGCTTCTGACACTTAATTTCGTTCCGTTCGCTACTTGACGTCGCCGCGAGCATGGAGTTTATTCCTTTTTTTCTATTTTGAGGTTTTATATACTAAGCTTCGGAATTTAGATATCATTTTTCTGATATCAATTCCGTCTGATATTTGTTAAATATATTTTGTTTGTTCCACTAAACTATTAATATTGATCACACGTGTAAAATAATAGGTACGTCACTCTCACGACTTGTTCTTTTCAAAGTCAAAATCACATTACGCTATTAAAGTTTTCATGAATATACCGTAATATACCCTATATTAGGTATATTTTCGCGAAGCATAAGTAATGACTTATTTTTTGTATTTCTTAAGATTTTAAACTATACTTTTTGAAATGCCAATGTGTAACCATATTGTTACCGTGGTGTTACTATTGCCTGCTTTCAACTTATGCCAACGCACAATCAGTGCCTACAGAAGTTTTAAGAGTATGTATTTAAGAGTATGAGTATGTACAAATGAGTGTGTGTACCACAGATCTAAAGATATAGGTATTATGTAAGTCTTGTAGGCATATGAACATCAATAGGAGTCGTTATAATTTTATTGCATTTATTGTATTATAAAAGAGCGTCGAGGAGCTTCTTAACGTTGAAGTGAAATCAAAAGGACCTTCAGAACAATGCGAGCTACTCGAGCGCCCACGGCATAAGAATTTGATGCCGTTTGCTAATTAACTCATACCTAATTAAGCTGAGGAGCGAGAGGGACAGCCTCGCGATCAAAGAGAGCTCCGAGTACCTGCTCTGATACAACTCACGCTCAGCCGGCTTCGCCTTATCTTTACTTGGAAAAGGTAACATCTCTTGAGAAGCGCTGAATCATTTTGTTCAAATTTTCCATCACTTTGATAACTAGGTACGCAGAGCGCAGGGGTATTGGGTAGCGTCTTAAATATACATTTAATTAGAAGTAGATATGATCTGCACAGGGCTAGAATTTAATGAAAACGTATCTACGTTCAAATCATTAACTTAATTGGCGCAATACAAATGTATACCCTTAGCTTGCATAGTCTGCCTACCTGAGAGAGTATGGAATTGTTTACAATGATGAAACCATTAAATGAGTTGGAGCGTCATTTAACTACTATTGTACTGAAGATAAACATTGATTTGCTGAATAGTTTCTAAATATAACCACTCATTCAGTGTTTAGTCTCATAAACCAGTTCTTACAGCATGCACGATTTAATAAATTTGAGCATCTACTGGGGGCGCTTCATTACTGAAGGTACTTAGATTAAAATTCTCCAAAGGCCTCTACAGCTAATAGGCCGAAAATATCCGTAGTAATACTCCTTTATTATGAGGATTTATTCCAGGCTTTTAAAACGTGATTAACAAGGTTATTGCATCATTTGTGAAATTACTGTTTATAGCGAAACATTTTTTGCAGAGAAAACATTTTCACATCGTTGGATAGGTACCAATGGAAAAATGAGACTGGATACAGTTACCACTAAAGGATTTGGACATGGTTAATCAAATTTGTGAAAAATGTCGTGGGGTTCTTCAAGGACATTAAAAGTTTTATTAACTCCCACTGTGAAAAGTGTTGTGAAAGTTGTCAACTCGCGGTTTCCCGCGAGTCTATTGCCCGCGAGTTTATTGCCCGCGAGTTGATGACTGACTCACGTCTATAGGCCACAGTAACCACTACCCGTCAAGAGCCTCATATGCTTGTCTGTCACCTAAGTGGTATATAAAGACCTTGTATTCTACTTTACCGAATATCGCGTGGCCTAATTTTAACGTCGAGCCACTTGAAAAACTTCCGGAGCTACGCATTAGCTCGAACTTTATGGACTAGCTGAGTGTTGCCCTTGGAGCGCGTTTCATCACGGCTCGTACTCGCTACGTATTTCACTCACTTAAAAAAAATTACACGGATTTTAATATTTCTGTTAGCTACTTAGACTTTTAAATTGCATAGGCACACTTAATACTTCATGATTAATGGGTACCGTGTGATATTATGAACAGAACAAATGCTATACCGGACAGAACGTTGCTTTCTGTAAACAGGCAAGGGGTAAAAAAGAAAAGAGTGGGAAAGGTAATGAGCAAAAGGAAAAAGAAAAATGAATGAATGTGAAATATAATCTAGGTACTGTTAATTAGGTATTTTCTTCTGCTTCGAATCAATGCCCTAGATCTACCATGAGGTGACCGGACACTTAAAAGTAGTACTCTTTCGCTATGATTGTATGGTAACAATTAATACACAAAGTAATTACAATTACCGACAATACGTAGGCGCGATCCTTTTTAAGCAGGAGAAGGAAGAATTCAAGATTAACATCACACGTCTTGCGGGATTATCCGTCAAGCCCACGTCTCGCGTGTTCCAAATGAAGGAGACATGTTCCCGTATCCGCTCCTAATTAATTTAATTAGCTACAGATGTTATATTTAATTTGAACGTATGAAAATTTATAACGGGGATGCTTTACGTGCGCCATTTTATTATTAACATTTATGGAAGCCGTAGCCAGCATTTTGTCGGTCATAAATATTTTGAATTGTTCCGTTTAACATACGACAAATTCACAAACCGTGAATATCAAACCACAGGGCGAGAGCAGAAATAAAATTTAATTCAATGTATATGAGCCTATAGGAAACAACTGGAAAGAAAATAAGTTAAAAATCCACAGTATAATTTGAATGAAATTTTTATAGCATTTATTATGCTAACTTTTAAATTCGAAACACATCGGTTAAAAGCATTCCAACTGTGAGGGAAAGGTCATGGGTTCATGTCCCACTTGAGTTCTTCTTTTGCCCGATGTATTTCCACAGTATAATGTTAGTTGCTATGTTTGGACCTACCGTTAGAATCTAAAGTGAAGTTGCAACAAATTTGGCAACGTATCATTTATTATTTTGATTGTAGTGTAGGTAGGGCAGGGCAAGAACAGTTTATGATATAAAATTACGATGCAGAAGAGAAAAAAAAATGCTTGTTTCATACGTTTAGTTGAGCTTTTCAGCGAATGGGGGCCGTGGAAGGTTTGCTACACTACAATTTGGATGAATTGGTGTTATAGAGTGTTTGGAGTGTATGGAGCTACGCGGCCGAGGCTCGCATGTCCGCAGCGAGTTAGAGCCGCCCCTTTAACTCGCAACTGTTTAAAATGGCCGTGTTCGACATTCGCCGACTGCTGTTAGCAACGAGTGCTATTACACGTAATCTAAGCTGCCACCATTTAAAATTAATGCTGCATGCGAAACAGGATTTTGTCATTTTATTTTACCGTAGTTGCATTAGAAAAAGGCTAGTACGAAATACTAGAAAATTTGTTTGAATGAAATTTTTGTAGCATTTATTATGCTAACTTTTTAAGTTCCAAATACATCGGGAAAAAGAAGCGCTCTAGTGAGACTTGAACCTACTACTAGAAAATTAACAGCAATAACATGAATACTAACTCAATCGTAGTACCATGCGTGTGCGTGTTACGCACACGCATGGTACTACGATTGAGTTAGGATTAAAAGATGAAATCACCGTTCGATAGCTCCGATGAGGGAAATTCCAAGGGGGGTTCCGAACGCAAATATGGGGATATTGCATTTACAAGAGCACTTGGCAGTGTAAAGGCAAAAGCTTTAATACTTATCAATAACGTACGTAACGTAAAACTTTTGTGGAGATAACTGATACAGATAAATCTAGCAAGCCCAAACTCAATGATGTTCAAGCCTTGATATGTTATATAATTACCACCAGCCATTTCTATTATACCAGAATAGTCTGAACAGGCTTTAAATGCGATATCGCACATACATGTTAAATCGCAATCAAGTCAAATCGCGTCAAGTGTTTCAAATATGCTCCCAACATTGCTTACAAACATACCAATATTCAAAGCGAGTTAAAGAAAAGCTTGTAAACACAAGTTATTGAACGAGTTCATAGAAAAGAAAATTCAAATGACCTCGTGCGCAAACGGATTAAATATTGTAAGAAATCAGATTTCCCGGCCGCGCAGTTCTTAATAATAGTTTCTGAGCGAGCAACGTGGCATTCTGAAACGATTACAGTTTTCCAGCGTAAAATTTAATAAATCTGTTGCAGTTTTCGTTCCCTGAGCCAAATAGGTGTGTAATTTAGCAGTAATTCGGTTGTGCAGTCATAGTGATTGTAGAAGAAGCGGTTATTAGAGGCGCGCCACAATTTCAATTAGGTTGCTCACTCTCTGGCGCGGCCACCACTTAGCATACGTTTGAGTTGCGCGATGGAATTAATGCAAACGAAATTAAACTATAGCGTGAAATACAAACACCGCCTGATTTTCTGTTGGTTATGTAATAGAAAATTATTACTTATTGGAGTCTGTAAGCTTGCTTTAGAATTTCAAATTAGTGTTAGGTCATGGGAATTAACGCTTTTATGCATATGACAGCTTGATTAAATTCAATTACGTCGTAGTGACTACTCGACGCATTGGTATAACTTGACTTTCTCTTATTACTGTTGTACCTTACCTTAACAACAGTAACCTATACTTATTCTTCATTCCTGTCCTATATTTAGAGTCATCACCACCTTATTTACTTTGGTCATTTCAAACACCAAGAATTTTCTCTTCTAACATTGACCTTCTGTACACGTCCACCGGCTTCGAATGCTTCTGAGCTGCCAATATAATGTCTAAAATGTGTTTTGTACATAAACTGCGGCCAATAACTGGCAGCGGATACTTATATTGGTCACTAAGCGGATTCCGGTGTACAACGGCTTAATGGTCACCGCGACGTCCGGGTCTAAATGCGTGGCATAATTTCGTCACAATGTGGAACTTTTTGTCGCTCAACCGAACAAAAATTGTTTCGTGAAGGTGGATTGTGTGCGCGGTTGTGGACCTGTTTACGAAATGTTGCGTTGTTTTGGGACATAAATGGCCGTCAAGTGTCTTTATGGAGGGTTGTGAAGTATGTTGTATGCAAAGTTTATGATGGATTCAACAGGCGTGCGAAATGAGAACACATTTACGTATATAATAGGGTTTATGTACTTTTAAATGACCTAATTGTTGTTTCTTCTTCTATTGGTGGCATTTTGACTCTTTAATTATATTTTATTCTATTAAACATAACATAACATAAAGTAAAGTAACTCTATCTGTCTGTCTGTCTGTATGTTACGCTTTGATGCCTAAACCACTGAACTGATTTTGATAATATAATAATTTTGGTATAAGTGTAGATTAGACCTTGAGAAAGGACATAGGCTATGTTTGGTCGCGATAACCGACATCCACGCGGGCGGAGCCGCGGGCAAAAGCTAGTGTAGTATGTGACTTAGTACATGCTGAGATTAGTAGAATGCTGAGATGGGGCCCTATTTAAAATTAATGTAATATACCTACTAATTATAATTTTAATACTTACTATAATACTACCTATTTGTATGATGCACGCTGTGTGGTACTAAAATAAAATATTTTCTTTCAAAATAAGTACTTTACGTTAATGTGATGCAATGCTTTATAATCAAAAGTGCAACTTAGCACTTTCCATGTCTAGTACATAAATATAACTTGTGTGTGGCTCACTCAATTAATGGACACGATGAAGTAAACTTATACCTTTTCATTTACTCTCCCTGACATCAATACCACAATATTACAGTAATGGCAGATACGTTTTACTTTGCCTTACTTTTTTATTTTGTTTATTGTTTGTTCGGTTAACATAGAAAATAGAACTAGCGTAAATTAAACTATTTTCTTTTTCTTTAGACAAAATGTCCGACTTATATCTACATATTTCATAATAAAATAAATATTAATTTCAATCAATTAGCCCACCGCAGTCCACTGCTGGACATAGACAGTGAACGATATTAATTTACTCGACAATTATTTATCAGAGCTTTACTTTTTCTGATAATAATAATATTATGTTGATGCAATGATAAACGGTATATTAAACCGGCCCCATTATAATCTCATATAAAAAAGAAAATACATACGCTATATTATTTTAGATGAAACAAAAATATATTAAATCATCAAAAAATGTATATTAAATCAAGAAACAAAGTTATTGTTCATCGAAAAAATATGTTCATAAATTCTCATACGAAATGTATACTCATATTAATTTTAATATATGAAAAATGAAATATTTGTAGAATATAATAAACATAATATTTGAACGAAGAATAAACAGATTCATCATGTAGGTTGAAAAAACATTTATTTTCAGATTTAATTTTATTTAGATTGAATATCGATGTTCAAAAAATATTAAACAAAGCATCGTAATGTTTGGTCTTCAAATTGATGTAGTTTTGTCATTCAGCCTAAACGTGGTTATAAGAACCTTTGAGAACAGAATGTTAGGTATTAACTAATAAAGTAAAGCCAACGAAATGAGAGAAAAAGGTATGTATACAAAGAGGTTCCAAACATTTTTATTTGAAAATTATTACGTATCACTTCAAGCGCAGTCCAGACAGGAATTAAATTGCTCATAAGATGGCGGATCTGACAGTTCAGAACCGCTGTATTGACAGCTTTCCTGTACTACGAAACACGCAACGACAGCTGTCGCTCGGCCATTGTCGCGTACGTGTGACTTGTGCGACAAGGACAGAGAAAATAATCGCTAGTTATCGCAACGTAACTCAGTAATGGTCGCTTGGTTTACCTTTTTTCTCTCGTCTCGTTGGCTTTACTTTACTATTAATCCGCATCACTGACATCCAAACCCTCACAGACGCAGCGGATCGAGGCTAGTTTCCTATAAAACCCATATCACAAAGCCATGACACGGTGGCCAATAAACCTTCTATCCATTACCACGCGGGCGCACAAAACCGCGTCTGCTTAGCACATCCATTAGGCGTAATTGCGCTATCCCGGGCCCCGCAAGGCACGTGCCCGCCCGGCCCGGGCCGGCAATTAATGAAATTTGGAGCCGTGGGACTTCGGGACGCTGTTGACATTAGTAGCTTGTCGTGCCACGCACGTGATGGATACCGCTTTCAAACTCGCTAATGCTAGTCTCTTTATGAGTAATAGTTGTGATTTGTCAATGGCGTTAGCTTGTAATGGAAAAGGATTGAGAATTTAAATTGAGTATCCCGAATATTCGTCAAACCGGTATATCCCGAACGGTTGGTGTTTTTATAATAAATCTACGTCCACGTGGTTCATTTATATCGTATATCCTGCATCTGGGAGGTAGATAGAGCATTCAATCGCCATTTCACAATTTTATTGTTGAACGATCTTTCCCTTACAGGGCGAATACCTTGACCAACAAGGCTACTGACACACACCTGGATGTGATTCAAAATTCCCTCAAATCAAAACCAAATCAATGTTTAAAAATGATTGTAAAATAATTCATTGGTTCCGATAGTTCGTAAGAAATCGGTGGATGACTCCACCGTCGCCTTGAAGACAGATAAAAATAGAAGGGAAATTTGAATCAGGCGTGTTTCGGTAGCCTGGTTGGTCATGGATTTCCCCCTGTAAGGGAAAGATCACTGGTTCGTCTTTTCCGTCCGTTTTTCCTTATGTATTAGATATTTATTTTTAGTTCACGTTGTGAGGCTTTTTGTCTATTAGTGTCTAATTTCTCCCCATTTAGTATATTCCGACCTACCATGCATTGTCAGTTCATCAGTTCATCTAGCTGGGGTTGCGTTCCACCTTTTGTTTGCCGATATGTTGTCTTCACTCTAGAATTCATTTTGTGGACTCACAGGAACTCTGATAATGAAGTGACCATTGTCGCTTTAGTGTTCCAAAGGCAGTTAATTGTTGCCTTTGGAACACTAAAGCTCCAAAGGCAGTTAATGATTTTTCGATTTTGAAATAGCGCATCTATTTCATCATGAAAATCATTATCACTAAGCGGTTTCATGACTTTAAATGGCGCAAAAATTTGGAAACAATTAGCGACATGTATTATTTGGTATATAAAGAATGTATTACAAAGGATTCTATGCTAATAAACATTGGTTTTATTATTATTATGTACAAAAACTACGCTGTTTTAACGCAAAATCTTAGTAATTTATAACAAGTGCTCGGTCGTTTGTAATCAAACAAATAGGTTATACACAGGTAACGGTTTCGTGATGGAATGTTCGGAAATAAATCCATAAAACATGTTATTATAGCAAAGTTAAATTGTACCTGTAAGTATACCTATGTATATTATTTTTAAACTAGTGTAGTGTAGTTAAAATTTTTAAACTATTTATAAATTAGCAGATTTTATTTTCGAATAAAAGTAAAAGTTATTTTTGGTTGTAAGACTTAGGGGATCATGTCCAACTCACATGCTAATATTCGTTTGCTAGTTAGCAGTGGTATTAAACTGGTGCAATTTTCCAAATCTATCATGGAAAGTAGAAGAAAAAAAGCGCGGATTTGGCAAGTAATGATTGATCACATTATTGGTCAAGAAGAATTTGTCCGTGAAACATTTTTGAATTAAAATGAAAGATATTTGATTTTAATGATTAAACTTCATTCATAAAGTGACAGGCAATATAAAATTGAAAGCGTATTTTTCCTTAGTACAAGCATTCTGCGTGACCTCGACAAAACGATTGATTTCCGCCATCAATCATAGCGGCGGCGGCGGGCCGGGCCGGGTCACTGTTAAAGTCAATGCGATATTGTACCAACTTTAGAGAATTATAACAAATTTGGCCTGTGTCAAACAACCGTTTATACTTTGTAATTGTAGTTCACAAAGCTTTGACACCGAGCGATTTGGGCTCACTAATGGCTGTCGTTTTCGTGTTACTTTGGCGTGGTGTGAGCTTGTAATTAAAAACTATGCGGGCCAATCACTGCTGTCAGTCTGGTCGTCACTCAGACTGTTACTCAAATGTAATCTATCTATTATTTGAATACCTACTGACGACTATTTTATAACTTTACGGATTTGTAAGTATGCGCAGACTTATTTGCCGTCAACTGGGTATATACCATTGTAAGAGAAACGTTGACCAGAGTAGTTTTGCATGTCCAAGATGACAACTTATGTCCCGATAACACTCGTTTTGGCTGGAGTAGATTCTCAGACTTCTAAAGAAATATTATTTATCATAAACAATAAATGTGCTAGTTGAAAACTATGTAGGAAACTTAGCGGTTACGGAGTCGATGTTACGGTCGAAATCTGGTTCCTTGGTTTGAATTCTGGTCATCATAATACCGACTTGAACTCACTCCTTACACAAGAAATTTTGCTAGAGGGGCTTGAAGGAACATTAATAATTAGGTATGGTATTAGGTAATGTATAGGTACTTAAAAGAAATAATGATGAAACTTGAATATTTTGGAAAACCACTTTTGCATACTAGATGCCAAACAACGTTAGCGTTACTGATAAGTTACGTAAGAAACTTTTCTTACCAGAGGACACTGATACTGTTTTAATTGAAATCATTTCAAATCGCATTACAGATGTAGAAACAACATTTGCAATGTGAATATAAGTGTTCAAACTTGAATAAATTACATGAACGTTTTATTAATAGAGTAAACAAATTAATAATCGGATTACAAGCATTTATTGCCCGAGCATCGAACGCAAGATCTGGGCCCAGGGCGAAGTTTCTGCTCCCTTGGGAGTAAGCCGATTAACTGCGATACAAGCTGCGCGCCCCTGCGTTGTTCGGGGCTGCCAATGACCCAATATTTAATCTGTTATCTTTGAAGTAGACGTCTGCAGAATTTGAACAAATTCTAACGAATGGCTAATGGAATAACAAACGGCTGTGTCTTTTGATGGCATTTACTTAGAAGTCTAATATAATTTTTTAGACCTCAAGGCATTGCAGACCAGAGCACTAAGCACAAATTTCAACTTGAAGCTTCCCGAGAAAATCGGACAACGACTTGGTCCTGTAGGTCATTTTTTTTACTTTTAACCCTAAAATACTTTCTAATCATTCTATCTTTAGGTTCTATTCGTTTGTTATTACCACCCAATTATGTGATTAGTATATATCTATTTATATAGAATTAAATACACGCCTACCATATATACCTATGAATACGTTGTACGCTACAAACGTAATTGAGGACACCGTTTTACCCCTCCCGGGGAGGCCCCGACCGTAACGGATGGCCCTCGGTCAACCGGGGTGCGAGGGATGTGTCGAAGACAACCTCACCTCCGGCCTAAGACTACGACCAACGTGCAGTTTTAGTCGGTTCGAGTCTGACATAACGTCCCCTTTCGGCTCTGACGGGGGAGGTATACGAGGGGATTTCAGCACGAAAAAAAGTATGCTACAAACGTGTGAAATACTAAACCCTTTTTTTATATTCAGCAAGCGGACGTGCCGTTTGAGCAAAACGTGGGTCCGAGTTCGACTGATAGGTACTTTGCTTTGACGAACAACAGACGTATTTATTGCACGCGGTGGATATACAACGGACCACAATCGAGTTATCCTGATACTATTGCATGATATTTTTAGTTCATTTTTTATAGTCAAATCGAGTTTTATTGATGTGCCTATTATAGGTATGAAAAAGTCTTTCAGCTATTACGTCCTGCGTTAGGGTAATATAATATTGAATAGTAGGTATTTGGTAAAATTTGTGTGCGCGGTATTGTCTTTACCTGGTATATTAGTCTCTGATATGGCATAAGATTTGTTATGATCAGTTGGTCCCAGAATCTTTGTATTCGTATCATCTAAATAATAGTACCTACCTATTAAACAAGGTTTTAAAACGTGAATTCACAGAAGTATTAATTTGATTGACAATTAACGAGCGTTAAATGCAACATCTATTATTCTGTAAATGGCTCATAAGTTATTATAACAGACATATTTTCAAACCACCAGTTTCAAGTCACCAGTGAAATAAAATATTAAAAGGTGGTCCTAAGTCTTATATTTTAATGGTAAAACGTAACTTCTAACACATTTTATTATATCGAATTCAATATTCATTAGGGTCAGTTCGTTCGCAGTTATACAATATCTGGTACACAAACACTTCAAAGTGTAATTATTGTTTCAAATGTTTCTGTTGTTGTTTGTAGCTAAGTAGTTAAAAGTTCTATTCTGTCCAAGACACTTCTAAAACTGCTGCTCAATAAGGCTGGGGACACACCTTGCTCATACAAACTACTCCTCATAATTTTATAGGTTTGAAAGTTCTCAGGTTTATGTATACTACATACAGATTGGCATTAGGATAATGATGCTAGAGGTTTGCTATCCGAGAAGTAGAGAAGTTACTGCTCATTTTATAATCTTACCTGTCGTAATTTCAGCAATTCGAGTGCAACTTCACTACAGCACACTCTTCTTGTATCACAATGCTCCACAGGATGTATTTTTGAAACAGGTCAGTAAAGGCAAGTACACAGCGTCAAAAAAATACCCAGTTTATTTCATTATTAGTTATACACAAACATATAGGTATACCTACGTCATACCATAGCATAATAGTAACTGTGCCGTGCTTAGTGTGAAATACGTCTTTTATTTTTAAATATACCTATTCTAAACTCCATAAACTCTATGTATTCGGTTGCTACTGGTAGGTCCAAAATGAGCAGCGGTCGATAAACTTTACAAAAGTGCCAAGTACCATGATAAATTACGAACGCAGTTCATTTGTGAGGAAAAGTATTTCGAAAGGCGACTTTTAGATTACTTTACATCCCATACCCAACTCAACAAACAATATATAATTCGTTGCTACATTTACGTGGGTAAATATGGCGGTGAAGTCTGTAATACTTAATGAAGGTCGATAAAAAACGTGATACAAATTGTATCTTGTATATTTAAATAAGCTGAGTGAATACTTCAGGGACCTTGTTCTCCTTTGTTTAGCTACCGATTTTTTATAGTTTAGTTAGGCCTTCTAAAATTTCTATCCTGCACCCACTCGTCTCCTTAAATATTTGTACACACATTTAATAGTAAAATTACCTTATAGACAATATTCCCCTCCATAGTATATTATTTTCTTTTGAAGTGTGTACAATAATGCAATCAGATTATCTCTAGTTCCATTATCATGTTGGGTCTATTGTAAGTAACCGTTTGACTTTTCAATTGCAGCTAACAAATATATTTATGGCTATAATATCACATTGTATCTATTAAATTAATTCCTCAAATGTGATTTTGTGCGATTGGTACATGTGTAGAGGCGGCGGTGTACAACAGCCCTAACAGTTGACAAAACATTATTAAATTATTGCCGACCACTTCGGGGTACTAAATAATTACAGAGAGTCTGTTTATGGAGATAAATCTCCATTATTATTAAAGTCTGTGGTTCCTTTTTGAATTATTTAGTCTAATATATTTTGAAAATTCTACCTGTTATGGCTACATATTCCCTGAACAGTTAAAAGCGTACCTAAGTAAAGTTAGGTCTAATAGGTTACGTCTACATTTTGTTAATAAGTGTTTACTCATAATAGTGTTGAAACTGAATGTCTGTGATCTTTTTTGATTGATGATTTTGATTTGAAAGATGAAACACGCCGTTGTTTTGAAGTAGGGTTCAAAGTTAAATAGTCTTATGATATTTCGTCATTCAGGCCTTTAGGTTTAAGTTGGGATTTTATGTGACTATATTTTCTAAACAATAACTGCCATTGTTCACCTTGAAACGTCAGAAGGAAGGAAGGACAAGGGGAACTGTACCGCATAAATAGACCAACTTTATTTTGTAAATTTTGTCGAGTGTGCACATCGGCAGTACCCATATATTTTGATCTTCAAGTACTTAGCTCGAATCTGAAAATCATGAATTACACATGTATTTTTATATCCAAAAATAATGCAAACCCAATAAGGCACAAACTTTGTTGATTATTAGCCATGTCGACGCAATTCATCCTCAATATTGTGCGATTATTTTAAGCCAACACGATTAAAAGATAAAGAATGTCCGTCGGTCGGTCGCAATCGCGGAATGAATGTAATTGACGACGAACGGTTGAAATGAATGAAACGTTTTATGGTTACTCAATAAGGCAATTATGACAAACATTGTATTTATTTATTTTGTAATGTAACACTATGTCGAGACCTCACTGGCTATAACAACGTACTGTATATACTTGTGCAGATTCTGTTTCTGAGGTGTAGTTTTTTTAAGCTTGATAGCCTCACATTTGCGAATTATTTCACCTGTTGGTAAGTGACGCTGTGGTTGAAGGTGGAGCACGCCTGCCTAGAAGTAACTCTAGTCTTGAATATACCCAAGTTATAGCTATCCAGAAACACAGAGTCGCACAAAGATGTACTACGCAACAAGCTAGAATATTATAATTTAGTCAGATCTACTATATAAAAATAAGTCGGGTTTTCCTTCCTGACGCTATAACTCCAGAACGCACGAACCGATTTGGCTAATTTTGGTCTTGAATTATTTGTGGAAGTCCAGGGAAGGTTTGTACGTTGAGAAAAATTCAAATAATTGCCGGAAACCGACATCCACGCGAGCGGAGCCGCGGGCAAAAGCTAGTGCTGTATATAAATAAACAGTATCCGATTGCGAGGTCAAGTGGCAGTCTCTTCACGGAAAATATCAAATTTAGCCGCATCATAATTAGACCGAAAAGCCGACCCCAACTGAGAAAGAGCCCAGAGAAAGATTATATTATCCAAATGCATGTGGTTATCTAACTTTGAAAAAAGTTCGCGTGATTGACTTGAAATTTTAAACGATCTTTCACGATTACCTAACCTACCTATATGTATAATACGATCGACAGCTCCACTGTTAGGTAACACTGCAATCGAATTTTCCCCATGGGAAACCGGGGCGAGTCAGCTGGTCGTGAAAAATAATAGGCAGATACTTAATTACCCACTTGCTTCATATTCTTCTACTTCTTGGGTTAATGATTCACTGTTGGCACTAAATGATTCGTGAATAAAATTGTGCTTCAGTATTGAACACGTTGAACAAAACTGAAATCGAAACATAATAAAAACGAAATACTTATAAATGTAAATCAATTATAATGCAAGTTGAATAACTTCTGAACGATTTGCTTGTCAGATGTGGAGATTGTACATAAAATATTATTCTATTTATGGCCACTATTGTTGCTCGAAACACTCGCCATACCACCACTGGTATTAGTAGTTCGACTATTGGATATAAGGTTAGTGACACATATTTTCTTTGCAAACGTTTAGAACGCTTTAACAATTAACTAGGATGCAGTTAATGTTTGTAATGTGGGTCACATTACTGCCTTCCACGAAAGGCATATTCTAGATCATCAACATGCCATTAGCGGCTAGTACGATTAGAGTCGTGTCATTAGGATACGATAGAGTATAAATCACTGTAAACGGCTATGAAAATGTTAATTTATATATGCCGTGCGGCGCGGCTGATCGAGGCATCGAGGTTCAGCCGGGCGCTAATTGGTGCAGACAGGCAAGGTCGACGCGTATTGACTGCGGCATCACCGGGATTTGCCTGTGCAAAATCCTAAAAATTGACCCGGTGATAGTTTGAAAATACACACATATATAAATATAATGTACAAAAAAGCACTCTCTCAATATCTTAATACGTTATGTGGACATCATGCGCCACAGAATTACAGAAATTGTTTAACAAAATTTGGTGTAAAGTTACTTTTTTGGATATATTACTAAAATAACCATGTGTATACCCGGCTTATTGCCACCTATAAAAGGAAATAATGTGTAAGAGTAGGTACCGGTCTTAGAAACATATTTAGTATATAATGCTTATCATAAAATAATCATGTAAATAAAGCATTTTAATCAACAAGATTGACTTCTGTAAGTCAATAAACGAAGTCCTTAGAGCCACGTGGGAACGATAAAGCCAGCCTCTCGTCCAGTAAATATCTCCTCAACAACCTTCAGCGATATAAAAGTGCGTTTAATTACACCCCACTGACACGTAACTACCATTATTAACACTAAGGAGCTCATATAGATAAACGGGACATTCATCTGACATGTCACAAAGTCGCGCAGTGCCGTCGCATCACTCGCCCTCTTTTATCGTACAGCATACATTGTTTCCTCACCGAGTGTAACAGAGCCTAAGGCGTTCACAGAAGGAGCAATGTGGTTTGTTTCAAACAATAGTGTAGTACGTCGAGGGACATGTAAGTAGCTGACGTCTTCATGAGGCGCTCTTGGCCTGCAGAACAACTAACAGCGCAACGCTATTCTTACTAATGTGTGTAACAACCATTACTCGCGTACCTTTATGGTTGTGAGTAGAGTTAGGAGCGAGAAGGCAGTGTATGGTGTGATAGACACAACATTTGAACACAGTTGTAAACTTTAGTACGGGGTCAGGAAACGGGCATGTCTCCTGCTTGTAGTAAATGATTTCGTTGGAGGACGCTCATGTGCTCTAGTTTACTCTAGCTTTTATGTAGTGATAACGAAACCGGGGAGCTTGGTCTAATTTTGTGCAATTATATACTTCGCTTAAAATAAAACGTTAAGTGATACATTAGTTACTTGGGTATAAAACTTCCGAGAAAATGTTAATGAATCCGTGAATCCGTGTCTGTAAGTTTCGCCATTGTTAATTAAGCCCTTAACGTTATAATATCTCAAATTTAGTGGCCTTGTAACTAAGTTTAATTCATGAAGCTGCCATAAAATCCGATGCTACGTGTTCCCGACACGAGACAGCTGGGTTCTATATTCATACGCCACTATAATATTCATGAATGTATCCAATATTCGTAGAATTAAGTCTGAAATTCAAATAAACGACGGATAGACAATGTCTTTTAGATACGTTACTATATTATTTACAATATCATAATTGAGTTTTGTATATTGTAGAAAGTTACTCTTCTCAATTATTATTGGGATATGACATTAATATCATTTTATCTGTTCATTATAAGCACGACCTCTAAAAAGAGTAGGCAAAGTTGTATTACCACTTAAAACCGACATTTCTTTTTAAACCCGAAATTACTAATAGTACCTCTAACCCCTCCAACTAAGCTAAATTGCTTGTGGTAGGAGTGCGTTTACGTCGGTAGTGTAATGACCAGGATTCGAACCTGGAACCTCTCGATCGTAAGGTCCACTCCTTAACCACTAAGCTTGACCAAAGCCTATTACGATAGTCCTGCTAAGCACAGCATTCTCAAAGACTGACACCATTTGAACTAATTTCCATTTATAAAATAAATAAACCCCGAGTAGATTCGTTGGCGAAGCTACCATAGAAAACTACTGACTGAGCTAATTAACTGCAGCTTTAGATCCATCTAATCAATACATCATCTGTGCGGTTTCCTCGGAGCTTCGTTCTGTCAGCTAATCTTCGTTTTCTCTAAGCGCTGGCGCTGCCTTTACATTAGAGTTCGTGGAGGAAGTTCACTATTTATCATGCGACTTTAAGCATAATATTGTAATGTTCGTGTTAGTATTAATTTCTGTTAGCAGTTAAAACACCGAAGGTAGTAGGTTTGCAGATTTTTATCAAATAACTAGCTGTCCCGGCGAACTTCGTACCGCCAATTTTTTCCCGCCCCGCGATCGGCGTCAGATCCCGTTCCCGCTGCACCATTTAGGGGTATGAAAAATAGATGTTGGCCGATTCTCATAGATACCGGATAAGCACAAAAAATTTCATCAAAATCGGCCAAGCCGTTTCGGAGGAGTATGGCAACGAAAACTGTGACACGAGAATTTTATATATTAGATACTGTTTCAATATTTTTGTACGTTTCTATGTTCAAGTTGAAATATAAAATCTCTTTACGAGTACATTCTCGTATAGTATTTATGTTGAGTTGGGTACTATGAACACCAATTAAGAAATGTTTACTGAGATGAATCTATTTTTTTTCTCTTTATCGAAAGGGCTCTGTCGCTAGAGCGATTATGTTGCCCAATCAATTAAATCTATATTAATATAATTAGTAGGATAACAAAAAGCCGTGTTGGTTCCCGGTGGAGTAGAATAGGACCACCCCAGTTCTTCCTGTGGGTGTCGTAAAAGGCGACTAAGGGATAGGGCTGTTCTCCATCCGAGACAGCCCAAAACAAAGGACCCACTAAACGGCAAATGCTCGCCCCCTATTACGTCGTGGGACCGAAAATCATAATTGGCGAAAGGTGGGTGCTAATACCTCTGCCTACCCCTTTGGGAAGTTACAGACGTAAGTATATGGATGGATGGATAGCAAAGTTAAATTCAGACTTTATATAAAATGTTACAACACTGTTGAATTATTTTTGATATGAAATCTACGAATGAATCGGTCAGAAAATTGCTACAGAACACATTGAATCGAATCATTAGGTATTTCTTACCCGATTTGATGTAAACTATTTACTAGTGCGGTTCATATTTAGTTATTTATTTACTGTTCACATTTAAATGAAACGTTGCACGAAACAATAAACTCTTCCAAAATGTGAAGACGTTGAGTTGAAACTGAAAGAAAGTGACGTGGTGTCTCGAGGCGGCGCGCGGGGCGTTTGATAAATGGCCGCCTTGTCCGCACCAGAACGCACCCATTGTCTCGAGATATGACAAGAGCTTTGTTCAACCCTAACCTGCTCAGTGCTACCCCATTACGGCGACGTTATACTGAGCCCTGAAGCGAATGTGACGTCATTTGCCTGGGATTATTGCATTGACAATGACAGAATAGAAAACAGAGGGGTTTAGTTAAGCTACGGTTATGGGTACCTAGTTTACGTTATGGTTATTCACTTAATTATTTCATTTTAATGTTTAAGTTTCTTTCTTTCACTCAGATATTACTTAAACCCTCGTTAAAGCATTTCGATTATTTGAGAGAGTTAACAAGATAAGTTAGAAATCTCTACAGGGAATACCAACATAGTTTAGGTTTGGAAATATATTTCACAGGGAAGTATTAATAATTCAAAATTCAATTATGAATTTGGCTATTGAAATAATTTAGTGTATCGAGCCCTAATTCACACGGCAAGCGGCGGTTCGCTAATAAACAAGTTTAGTAGCTGATATCTGTGTAACTAACAACCGTGTGTGGCAGTACAACAAACGAGTCCATATTTAATTGGACAAACATTGGCACAAACATGGCGTAAATATGCCGCGTCACGTGAGCCCGCAATACGTTAATTAATAGCGAAATATCATAATGTTAAAGGCGGCAGGGCTGTCACGACCGGGCACGATTTAAAGAGCGCGCTGATCCCGCCGAGGTGACTTATTTGGACAGTTGCTCTCGTGTTTATTGACCTATAAAAAGGACAGCCATGTGTCTTTCTTATCTTGTTCTTTGATCACGGGGCAATGTTTTGTCGGCTTGAGAATTTGATATTTGATATTGAGGTAGATTTGGATTCATATTCATATTCATTTATTTATTCACAGAATGCAGGTACAACAACTGTGGTCTTATAATTAAAATAATGTTTCCTTGTACATTCTAACACTTTTTTTGGGTATGTAATAGTCAAACAGTCAATAATTATTTTTGTGACACAGTAGATACAATATAATAGAAGAATCGTAAAAAAAACTAATATCACTATGGTTCAATAAATGTCAAATCTTAAAATTTATAGTGTCAAATTTAATGATTGTCAACATAGCTAGGTCCATATTATCATGTCAAAAAGAGTTTAAGTTATTCCATGGTCAAATTTTAGGTATAATCAAAATGTCAATTGATTCAGAGTATCCTCTAGAAATTTACTTAAATCATGGTAACATTTTCTACTTAATAAATCAGGGTGATTATACTTTGCAAACGATACGAAAAATACATTTGAGTACCTGTGATGATTTATTTTTGTTAAGTATATCACTAAGTTGACAAATAACATGACACCCACTTGACGGAGTGAATGAAATAATGGACTGGATGGATGAAACTCAGGGTAATTTTGATACAGGTAGTAAGCAGTGAGATGATATGAAAATAACCGTGGATATTTTCATCAATTTCTCAACACACGACGCGCTTGTGTTCTAATCATAGCATAGTACTAATCTATATAATTCATAAAATTAAGATTTAAATTCTAGGTTTAATTGTAGTAAGATAAACAGGTAGCTTATTTACTTATCAAATACATAGGGAAAAAGAATCTTCTCGGGCGGGACTCGAACCCGCAGTCTTTCCCTTACAGGGGGAATGCCTGACCAATTCGGCTACCGAGACACGCCCGATATGATTCAAATATCCCATCTTATACGTCTTTAAGGCCTTTTTCCCTATGTATTTGATTTGTATAGTTAGCATACTTAATGCTGTAAAAATTCCTTCAAAAGCTTATTTACTTATCGTGTGTTTATCGAAACGTAAACACAACGACTAAGCAATAAAACAAATGTGTCGTTACTGGTGATGCATAATAATTAACTGCATAATACGAATATGGTATAGAGAGCAACACTTCAGCTTTCTCGCACTACCTGCGCGTAATTTGCACTATATTACCTAGATGCTAGAGTTGCAATTAACCGGAGCGGATTTAATGAGTTAACGTTCTCCACTGTACGATTATTAACTCCTGTTATTACTAAATATCCATGCTTGGACAACCCTATTACGATAGGTACGCGGTACGCACTCAGCGATCTGCAGTGCGGTGCGGTGCGGAGCGGAGCGGTGCGAGTTCTAAACCGCCAGCAACAGATTGTTGGACAACAATGTTTAGACGAATTTTAGCTACGCACCGCTGCAGCGTGTTCCGCTAACAAAATTGACTTGCTGCCGGATTTTATGGCCGAGGCTGTTGCGAAGTAGCGTTTCCTTTGAACAATTTTAACAGTGGACGTTGATAACGAAGGTATGGATCTATAAAATCTGATTTATTGTAATGACTTTGACTACCTTTATCGGATTTCATCACGATTTATTACTTGCTATTGTCGTATTTATACTTCTGCATATTTTTGGAATTGTTGGAGTGTTATAGAACATAATATCCCTTTACCTCAACTCTTTTTAGACTTCTAATATGTGATGGGCACTTAAAGTCGACTTCAAAAGACAGAGTGAACCTCGTGTTGTGTAAAAACGATGCCAATTCTCAAATTTCATTTCAATCAATACATACTAATGAGGAACAAAAGAGAATTCGATAATCACTAAATGAATTACATTAATGAACGCTTCATACAACAAACTGAATTATCTCTGTGCCAATTAATGATGCCCTTTAGTTTGTATGAACCGCGCACAGTATGAACCTTCGGCTTAATTAACTGCCATTAACTATGGAGCGGCAGGCAGCAGGCTGGCTGGTCTAGCAACCGCGCAATTTACTAGATAGAGGAAGTTCAATGACTTTAAGATTACCTAAATGGCTGTTTGTGAGATGTTCTTTCCGCTTTGGTTTCTTACGATTATTCAATGCTCAATATGAAAAGCACCAATGCATATGATATCTATCTCATATCGCATAGAGAAGATCATCGCAAAAATATTTGTGGGCGTATATATAACTACACTCACTGAACTGCATGAATGCATTCGCACGCTTCATTGTTTTAAGAATGCAAAACATTTTCATCTCAGCTAAAGCCCTTTGTGACGCACACACATGAATAGCCCGGCTTGTCCTCAGAAATTCAATTCCCGAAACATAGACCGATCGCTTTTATGACGACACAAACCGAATGATTGCTCCAAGTCATAGATTCCACGAAGCGCACACATCGGAAAAAATATAGTACCATCGGTCCGTAAAAAGAGGGAAACTCTGTAGCTTTCGCAATAAAAAGCCCGCTAATACCAAAACTGGCACAATAATAATAATTTGCATGTGAAGAAAACGCCCTGCCTAAGCGAATTTATTCTCTTTTTCAACGGAAAGTGGGAAATTCACACGCCTCCGAGCCGCCCCGGCGCCCCGGCGCCCCGGCCCCGACCGCGGCCTTTATTGCGGACGCCAACGAACTAGTAAACGCGCTTCGATTTATTCGTGGACAATAACAGAGACGAGTACACATGTCGTGTGTACTAGTGTGTGAACTACTTGGAGGTCCCTGTTATTGTAACAACATAACGTTCTGTAAACAAGAAGTCTTGGTTGAATGAATTTTTACAGCATTACGTATGCTAACTATACAAATCGAATACATAGGGAAGAAGAACCTTCTCGGGCGGGACTCAAACCCGCAGTCTTTCCCTTACAAGGGGAATGCATTGAACAATTCGGCTACCGAGACACGCCCGATGTGATTCAAATTTCCCATCTTATACGTCTTTAAGGCGACGGTGGAGTCCTCTACCGATTCCGATAGTTCGTACGATAATCGGTATCTTACGCTTTCACGTCTAAACCACTGCACTGATTTTGATGAAATTTGGTATAGGGGTAGAATAGGCTATGTTTAAACCGATATCCGCCGAGGGAAAAGCCAAGTGCTGTATCTCTACCTAAATTAAATCACATTGGTACGAGAATTCAAAAAGATACTTAGGTATGTACATTTTTGTATTGTGGTTGTAGAAGTTAAACACTTTATCGCCTCACCGTGCAAGTATGGTCGCCTATCTTGAACTTACTTTCAAGAAGGAGGTCCTCAACTCAACTGATTATTCTTTTTTAACTGACCCCCGTACCCTTTAAGGGAGTTGTGACACAGCCCTGCGCCCAGGTTCGTATGTCACGTGACGTGTACCGCATGCCCTCTCCTCGCGGCGGTGTTCGCACATCGCTGTTGGCGTGACGTTATACTTTCAATTTCCACGATGACTCAGCTGCCTGTTATTTCCTCGGCGCACATCTGACGTCGCTATTGGCGAAACTAGTTTTTTTACGCTGCTGTCACCATGTTTCTGTCGCACGACGTTATATCACAGCTTGATAACGTTATTCTGTATTTTGAATGGAAATATGAAGTACATAGTGAGAAAAGCGTGTTTTTTTTTGTTAATTTATGAATGTAACAAAAGTTGAACTACTTCACATTATCGGTGGTGATAAATAAATTCATATATATAAGTACCATCACATTAAGAAAACAAAACCTGAAGATCTTTCGACAAAATAAGTGGTGGTCCATAGCCTAAAAGTTGATGTTGAAATGTCGAGTGTTATAATAACCTGTGTTAGAAATTTTATTACACGTATCAGGAATCACTGAGTTGAAATAGAAATGAAATGCATAAGTATCATAAAAAAAATGTATGTAAAAAAAAGTAACACTATCTCAAAAACTGTGATCATTTTGCTAACCTAAAAAATCACGATATATTATTTATACGATACTACACGTAAGCTACGAACTTGCTACGGCGCAGCTACAATACCTCTACGAACCAGCTACGAGCCAACTACCAAATGGCTCGTAAGTATTATTGTATTGCAGCACGTTAGTCATACTTGCAAGAGCGCGTGTCGTGTTTCACATCGCAAGTGGGTTGAGGCGGACATGACGTATCCCCCCCCCCCCCCCTCATGCACTAGCTCTCCCCCCACGCCATGCACCAAGTTTATCGTCAGGATTTTGATGCTCATGTTCTACTTAGACTTACAATTTGCTGTTCTGTAATCCTCTTAAAATTTCAGTTCCACGATTTATACGTTTTTTGCTGGAAAATAAATAGTCGTATATGGTTATAACAAAGTAGCAAGATATAGAAACGGTAGTAAGGAGTAGTGGTAGTATTTTTCCTTAATGCACGAAGATTCTAAAATAAGTAAAACCCCTATAGTGAGTAATGATCAATGTCGCTAAGCATCCAGCGTACTGATATTGCGATTTTTTTAATTTTGCCAATTGATACATGAAACCTAAACATCTTGTTTAACAGTCACCCCCCTTGCCATTGTGCAATGCCAAAAAGGCATGAGTGTATAATATGATAAAACAATCCTAGAAACATCTTCCCCGTTAGACCTATTGTCTACGGCTATTGGAGCCCTTTACATAATCCATACTAATATTATAAATGCGAAAATATTAATAGTATAACACTCACCGGGATATTTACCATGTTTATAATTGGTATTTGGTAACCGATATTTCGGCGCTGTTACAAGCGCC
This sequence comes from Eilema sororculum, assembly GCA_914829495.1. NCBI lineage: Eukaryota > Metazoa > Arthropoda > Insecta > Lepidoptera > Erebidae > Eilema > Eilema sororculum. The sequence continues at coordinate 26,994,216 of OU618537.1, forward strand.
ATAACTCGAAACATAAAGCGAAAATAACTCTGTCTGTCTGTCTTTCTGTCTGTCTGTCTGTATGTTACGCTTTCACGCCTCAACCACTAAACCAATTTGGATGAAATTTGGTATAGGGGTAGATTGAACCATGAGGAAGGACATAGGCTATGTTTGGTCGCGATAACCGACATCCACGCGGGTGGAGCCGCGGGCAAAAGCTAGTATTATTATAGTTTATATAAAAAAAACTAAAAGCATTGATTCCAATTTCATCTAGAGAAAGTGACTATTTCACATCAATAAGGAAACTAAAATCAGAATGTTCTGACTGTCACAATCTACAGCAAAAAGTTACCTCAGATACTTATATAGATATAATAATGTATTTTTATTATTATATAAATATGAAACATTACTGCCTCTCAAAATAACGTTATCCATATTTGGGGCCGTCCGTCTCATTTTTTGCTGTATAAATCAGCCTGCCCATCCCGGCTTATTAATATTTATCAAGTGGCCGATTGACATTCAGTGTCCGCTCGCGTTCGCAGTGTTCTTGAACAAGTCGTCATCAGCCGTCACTATTTATTCGACCATACACTTTAATGTGGGCGAGCCTCTACCGCCGGACCTTAGGGCCAATTCACACTGAAAGAGCAGCGGTCGGTGGCGGCGTTTTGAGGCTAAGTATTATCCATCCATCTATATACTCACGTCAGTAAATCTCCGTATGGGTAGGCAGAGATCTATTAACATCCACATTTCAACAATTATGATTTTCGGTCCCCTGATGCAATAGGGGGCAAGGCTATTGTCGTCTAGCCGGGTCTTTATCTTGGGCTGTATGTTTACTGTCGGATGGAATACAGCCCATCCCTTAGTCACCTTTTACGGTACCCACAGGAAGAGCTCGGGTCTTATTCTACTAAATCGGGAACTAACACGGCATTTTGAATAATATCTGCTGGATAACAAAATTATTAGTATGCTAACTTTTTTTTAGATGGGCATCCAAGATGAACCCTTGATCCATCAGTTACACGGACTAAAATCATTTGTAGTCAAAGGCCCTTTTGTCTTTACAGGAATGCGTATTTTTTCGCAAAGTCCTAATTTCCAAAGTCTGATAATAATTATTACAACATTTTATAATTTTGAGTAAAAGAATTATGCAAGTCAATACGCGACCCCCCTTTCCACGAAGCATTGCGCGGCTGTACGAACCTTCTCGCAAATATTTTGAGTAGCAAATTCCTGCTGTTGCTCTTTCAGTGGGACTTCTCCCTTATAAGCCAGCCGTACTTATCACTATGGCTTATTATTATTATGAAGCCGATGAGCGGAGTGCGGAGTGCGGCATAAAATTTAATATAAGTGCGTACCGCACGGCATTGCTTCCTGCATCGTTGCAGTATTATAATATCGACTTTATAAACGCTTGGACCGCCATTCCTATTTCCGCAACCGAGTGCTTTCGTATTATGCTTATATGGACTACTTTTAAGAAAACGTATTAACAAAATACAGAATAGTATTCTGGGATATAGAGGCTTTAGTCAAATTTAAAATAAACATGGATCAGTGAAATGTAACACAAAAATTGTTGAAACAGCGGCTAGGGACTCTCCCACAAAAACTCTATTTGAGGTGGAGTCCACGAACATCTGTGGGCTCCATAAGAACCTCAACGCCGTCCACCAACACCTGGAGACGGCGAAACCAGCTATGCTGTTTCTAACGGAGACACAAATACGCCGCCCTGACGACACGACCTACCTGCTTTACCCCGGCTATGTTATCGAGGAAAATTTCCGAGCAAAAGCCGGGGTGTGCGTGTTTGTTAGGGCGGATATTTGTTGTCGCCGTTTGCGCTGTCTAGAGGACCCATCCTTTTCCATCCTTTGGGTACACGTAGACCATGGCTCCACGAGTCAGGTCTATGTGTGCCTTTACCGTTCCCATACAGGAGATGCAGAGATAACTCGACTATTCGAATACCTGAGTCAGGCGGCAGATGATGCGCAGGAGCGGTTTCCGAACGCCGAATTGGTGTTTTTGGGGGATTTTAACGCCCACCACAAGATCTGGTTGGGCTCCGCCATAACAAACCATGCGGGAAGAGCCACTCACGCATTTGCCCTGGCGCATGACTTGACTCAATTAGTGCACAAGGTCACGAGGATACCAAGAGAGTCCGGCCTAGAGCCCTCTCTGCTTGACCTTCTGTTGACGAGTCACCCGGACCAGTACAGTGTCTCGGTGATTGCTGCTTTAGGTAACTCCGACCACTGTCTGGTCCGCTCCACCGTGCCCATTGTAGCGCCCCCACGACCCGTGCAGGGGAAGAGCCGGCTATAGCACTACTCGTCAGCGGACTGGGATGGATTGCGCGACTATTATGCGTCCATCCCGTGGGTTGAACGCTGCTTTGAGGGTAAGAACCCATCTGAGAGCGCTACTGCCGTCGCCGGTGAGATCGGTCTAGGTATGGAATACTATATCCCATGCACCGATGTCACCGGAGTCCGCGGAGCGCGTCCGTGGTTCGGGCGCGAGTGCGCGGAGGCTGTTGAGCATAAACAGTCTGCGTACCGCGCATGGGTGCGGGCGCGCGCCACACGCGATCCCAACGTGGGTCACTTCAAGGCGGCGTACAACAGAGCCACAAAGGTCTGCAGGAGGGCATGCGTCAGGGCGGATGCCCAGCGCATAGCGTGGCTGGGCCAAGAGCTAGTGGCGCATCCCACGGTTAGCCGTGGCTACTGGCAACTGGCCAAAGCCGTGCAAGCCAACTTCTGCCAGCCCTCGCTGCCCCCGCTGAGCAATCCCGATGGATCTCTGGCCCATGAGCCGCAAGAGAAAGCAAATTTGCTGGTCAATCTCTTCGCGGCCAACTCCCGAGTCGATGATTGTGGCATGCAACCACGGACAATGCCCACTGGTGACCACGCAATGCCTGATATACGTATCAGGCAACGCGATGTCCGTGCAGTACTGCAATCACTCGATGTCCGGAAAGCCAGTGGTCCTGATGGTATTCCAGTGGTTGTACTTAAAAAATGTGCAGCGGAGTTATCTCCTATGCTAACGCGGCTGTACCGACTGTCCTACAGTTCGGGTACAGTGCCCTCGGCTTGGAAGGAGGCGAATGTCCAGCCGATCCCCAAGAAGGGGGATCGCTCGGACCCAGCCAACTATCGACCCATAGCCGTCACCTCAGTGCTGTGTAAGGTGTTCGAGCACATAATTAACACACAGCTCATGCGCCACCTAGAGGATCACTCCTTGCTTAGTGACCGGCAATACGGTTTCAGACCGAAACGGTCAACGGGTGATCTTCTGGCGTACATGACCCACCTTTGGGGTGAGGCTATGGAGAAGCACGGTGAGTCACTGGCAATTAGTCTTGACATCGCCAAAGCTTTCGATAGGGTATGGCACAAATCGCTTCTTTCCAAGCTACCAGCCTTCGGCCTGCCTCCTAGACTGTGTAACTGGGTTGCAAGCTTCCTGCAGGGGCGCCGTATTCGCGTCCTTTGTGATGGACGAGCTTCGGAGTTCTTGCAGGTAAATGCTGGCGTGCCGCAGGGTTCCGTTTTATCTCCCACTCTCTTTCTTCTGCATATCAATGACATGCTCTGTAACGGAAACATTCACTGCTATGCAGACGACAGCACCTTACATGGGAGTTATCACGCACATCCTGCGACCAAGCAGTCTGATATCGCGGAAAAAAGGCAGCTTCTTGTCACAGAGCTGGACCGGATCCTGGACCACATTTCTCAATGGGGCGCTAGGAACCTGGTCGAGTTCAATGCCAAGAAGACCCAGGCATGTGCGTTTACAGCTAAGGTATCTCCTTTCCTTCCCCTTCCCACTCTTCAGAGCACACCACTGCCACTGCAGGATCACCTCACTATCCTCGGTATGGATGTTCGCTGCAAACTGAATAACAAAAACTATATCGAGAGTATCATCAAATCAGCCTCGCGTAAACTCGGAGTCCTGAACAGAGTGAGACGTTTTTTCACGCCGGAGCAGCGGTGTCTTCTATACAAGACCCAAATTCGTTCCTGCGTGGAATACTGCTCACATCTCTGGGACGGCTCCGCAAAGTACTTATTAGATGCTCTCGACAGGTTGCAGCGACGTGCGGTCCGCATTATTGGGGATCCTGAGGTCACGAACACCCTCGAGCCTTTGCAGATGCGTAGAGATGTTGCGTCTTTGGCAGTTTTCTACCGTCTCTACCATGGTGAATGTTCTGACGAGCTCTTCCAATTAGTCCCACCCTCCCCTTTCCTTCACAGGACGACACGTGCAGGGCTAAGATGTCATCCATTTACGGTGCAGAGTATACCTGCTAGAACCAAGCGTTTCAGTGATTCATTCCTATGCCGCACCACTAAGACCTGGAATTCCCTGCCAGCTCACGTGTTTCCTTCTTCCTACAGTCCCGGGTCCTTTAAGCGGGGCGTGAAAAGGCATCTAATGAGGCCGTCAAGCTGAGTGCCACCACTGTTAACATGGTAAATGTTTACGATGGTGACCCTCTTTCCGAGACTTTGCCTTTAGCTTAACTTCAGGCGAGGTGAAGTCAAATTGACGTGTCCTATATAAAAAAAAAAAAAAAAAAAAATTCTTACAATACATAAACAACGTGATTCACATTCTTTCATACCTATTATTTCTTAACGGTTAATAACAAAAGCAAGTGCTCAACGGTACCATCTTGTAAATGAACAGCAAATTTCACTATTAATATTATCCCCCGACAATTTGCAACAGGCGTCGAAAATGAATTTGTCTTTCTCCACACGACATTCAAAACGGCACTCAGCTAAATGAAAATGTAATGATGCTTCAAGCGGGAGACGTCTGCTGGTAACTTGTTGCCGCAATCAATTGGTGAGCACTCTGCAACATTGTACACCATTGTCGGAGACACGGCGATGATACTCACAGCATCGGTGATACACACAATATCGACGCTACTCAACAGTCACCGATACCACTATTTGTACACACGTGCTATTTCTGTGTACGAACTGAAAACGTTGGGGTAACTTTTTGAGCACGCATCGCAAATAACTGTAGTATATATAATAAACTGTGAACTATCAATGTATTCATTTCTTGGCGAATGATTTATGCCAGTATTGACACGAATGGCGAAGTGTTGATTGAGCAGTTAGCCGGTTAACATTATGGATATCGAATGTTAAACTTTGTCATCGGTTGGGTATTTATGTCAGTATTTATGAATTTTTATTTTATTTTAATATTTTTACATACAAGTATTCCAATAAAACTCATTAACTAAGTAACATTGCTTATGTTAGTAGTGTTATAGACAAGATTTTGAACACACTACACGGGATCCTTTTTTTTTTCGTGCGGAAATCTCCTTGGATACCCCCCTGCCGGAGCCGGAAGGGGAGGTTATATCGGACTCAAACCGACTAAAACCGCACACCGACTGTGGGTCGTGGTGCTAGGCCGGAGGTGAGGTTGTTATCGACATATACCTCGCACACTACACGGGATCAAATGGAAACAAGTCATCATCCACATTAAGACATCAATCCTGATTGCATCCGAGCCCACCATCCCATCGGAGCTCCAGATACGCATCAAATGAAAACAAGTATAGCTGTATAACCTTATATATTATGTTTGTGTTTCATACAACGAAATTCTGCATTAACAATACGAATACAAAAAGTATTGGTACAGCAATGCAAACACCTGCGTATGTGAGCCAGTTTTTCCTCGAAGTGACGTGCCGTCGGTGACGTGACGGCGAGTGATGGATGTCGCCACTTTATTTGTCTCCCACGCAAATTGTACGCGAAGTAAGTAATACATTAACCGTGAACATAACCGAATACTTCTTTAATAACAAAGGGTTTCGCTCTTTAATAAAGCTTCCTAATATTACGAATGTATAATATAATTTGGCCCGCAGTTATAACGGCTAAAATTTTGACAAAAGATATAAAATGTCTCCCTTTAAGGGTCCAAGGGCGCGCGGGTCCCACTAAAATCTACTGCGGGGTGGAGGACGAGGGCGAGGAGGGGGGGTCTATTCAAAAACTTTCGCTCAATTACACGCGCGAGACTTTAGTTTAATACTGAGTCCGTGTAATAAGATTACGCGTAATGCGATTAGCTTTATTACATGGCGTTTCGTTCAGCGCCCTCTATTGTGAATGCGGTGAGATTATCATCTGTTTGACACTCATAATAATACGAGACCGCGTTTTCAACATAATGTGTGAGCAAAAATTACCCTCGTTCTCAGGTAATTTGCTTGTAAATAATTGGACCATTCTACGTTTACGAGCTTCACTTATTTCCCTCGTTGTCCAGATTTCGTGGTTATATATTTCCCTAAGAAAGAAATAGTGACTCAGCTAAGTTATCTATCAGCCCGCGTGAGCCCGGGAGGATCCTTTGATGTTTTATTGGAAATATTCAAACGAGCGCCAGTCGCTCCGGAGCTGTTCGTTACACGGTGCGCCGGAGGAGCAAGTTTCATGATTACGTTTGTTAGCTAACAGTACATATTGTACGGTTACCGTTGAAACAGGAGCAATATATTGTGATGAAATATGTGTAATATTCATTAACCAGGTTATCTATACATAGCATTATGATATTTTGAAAACTTGAGTGTTTAGTACAACTCTGTCTACTCGTTTAGTGGCATATACAGGCGTTGATATAAAAAAAACCATCTTTAATATTTCATGCGATGGAGGTGAAACTTCAATCTGGAGCCCAATTAGTATTGCCAGGAGGTAACGACAGCGCATCTACTGACGCTCGCCAAGCGCTCGCTGGCGCCGACCGATCAAAGTTCGTTCGAAGTTTTAAGTGTTCATTGAAGTCAAATCGTGTTGCCCCCAATAAAAATCCTCCCACTAAATCCGCCGAGAAACGGACAGGTGGAACTTTGAGTTGCACTGGCGTGATTCATAACTATAACAGTAAACTATTGGAGCTGTTCGTGTTGAACTCCGTCGTATTCATAAAGTGGAGTTTTACTTAAGTGCCGTAGTCTCGCTGAATGCAGACTGTTTCAAATTAAACTATTGTGAAATGAAATATGCTTTGCTGCGCTCCATTTTTCTGTGTTCTACTTTAAGACTTGAATTTAGGTGACAAGGAAAGAATGCTCGGTGTTTTGTACTTATTGGTGCTATTTGTACAGTGAGGGCTGTCGTAGTTTCTGGCTTTATCATGTGCTTGTAACTAGTAGCAATAGCTTTTAATTTAGTTAAAATACAAACTTTTGATCGGTTCAAATATTAGAAGTAAAATTTAGATTTTCCGATGTTTAGATTGGATTTCTAAAAAATACCTGGTTTATTTATGTGGTATTTCATTCAATAACAGCTAGCATAATATTGTATGAACACAATATTAATATGCTCTGAGATGTTGTATCTGAGCTTCGCTATAGATTTAACGTCCAAATTCTATAAAATCAAAATCTCAACGTAACATTTTATCAAATGTTGTGTTATCAAATCTGGAGCCCGGAAAGTAATTTGTTTACCGTTCCATAATTGATAATCCGAATTGATGAACGTGATCAATGATAACATTGTACAACACCTCGAGCGAATGAACGGTATCACTTGTACTTGATTATATTGTAAGCCGCACACTCATCAACCCTTCCTTATCGCATCGCCATTCGTCATCTACAGTTTACAATTCAATCCCATTACTGGCCTCGGCACGAGGGCGAAGGCCGAGGGGCAGTGGGCGCGCCCTCCCCGTAACAAACAAACAAAAATTACAACTTAATTATTGTTCCTGCAAAACTTGTTATCTTTTTAATTGTTTTAATTGTGATTTAGGGTTGTTTTCACTTTGGTGATCTCGCTGTTTGGGCACACAACAGAGACTAAAACAGTCGGTAAAAATGACTAAATGTTGATTGTTAGCCGAAGTTCCTGCTGTTTACCTTAACCGATTATCAAGGAAAATCTTTGTTTTTCTTTTGATCAGATCAACTGAGCTATCACTGTGTTAAGATTAATTTAATTATTTATAATTAATGATTAAACGAACTTACCTGTACGTGAAGTTCTATCATAATTATACGAAGGCTTCGTCCGAAGAGATTAGCATATACAACACTTGGTAGTACCGCGTAGCGATCGCCACTTTCGCACTATATTGAGGGTAAATCTAGAAAAAAAAATTAACCGTCTACCCTACCTACATTACTTGACTGGAACAAGATCGAGCCATTTCATTTAGTTTAGAGCATTTATTAGTAGGAAATATTTCACGACTTAAGGGGGCACGAAATATGCACACATATGCCTATAGGACGCTTAACATCAGACATATATACAGCCCAGACTCAGCCTCAGATGCATGGCACGAGTCAAAAATAGTGTAATACGGTAATAGGCTCACCCCCTATTACTTGGGTCCAAATACAATGATTGGTGAAATGTGGTTGCCAAGTCACCTCTGTCTAACCCTCCAGGGATAAAGGCATGATTGTATGTATGTATATAAGATATAAGAACCATAGTCCTGGGCGGGAGGGATGCTAATCTCTTCGGACGAAGCCTTCGTATAATTATGATAGAACTTCACGTACAGGTAAGTTCGTTTAATCATTAATTATACTCGGCTTCGTCCTCTAGATTAGCATATACAACACTTGTAGACTTTTAGAGTTTCTCGTGAAATATTTTGTCAATAAGTACTTATATATTTGCACATGGATGGAAGAAGGTAGTAAACTGAATTTTACAGTTTAAGAAAGGAAGAAAACTGATTAAAAACCAAAATAATTAAAGCATTCATAACAAACTTATAATGATTGACATTAAACTTATGTATTTGTATAGTTAGTATGACAACATCAGCATAAAAATCATCATTAGTAGGCTGAGGAGACCGGATACGGCAGGTCTTTAAAAACTCTGTAATTTTTATTTAAATCTAGTGTCGGACATCAAAATATTTTCTAAATTTATTTTTGCAAGTGTCTGAACTCTATGAACAGTAACTATGGCAAGTAACAACTTGTTTGCCTTCGAATGAATAATTGGGATATAATTTTTCTATGAATTTTAGAACAATGGTAAGTAATGTTCCAAGTAGTGTCATACCTCGGCCGCGGTGGCCGCGAACGAAATATGCCCACAGTATTTTTAAGCTCTGATCATGTCCTACATGGTCATTGGTCGCAAAAACTAGTACTAAAAAGCAGAACGACAGGAATCAAGCGTCCCATACGGCGCACCATCGTTGTTATACATATAACTATATAATAAAGTATATATTTACGGAATATATGCATAATATATGTTAATATAATTTGTTTTACAATGACGGTACCATTTTCTTATATAAACAGCATACTGTTTGATCATACTTGATGAAAGAGACGCCAGTGATATGTCAAAGGTAGATCAGTGCTGAGCAGATAACACTGCGGCCGCCAGGGTAACTGGTGAGTGCATAGTGGCACAACCATGATTCCACTTGCATTGACTTCTATTATTTTTCTTTAGGATTCGAGAACCCTCGAAAAGGGTGGAAAGCGTAGAAATAGAGTGGCGGCCATTTTAACTGTGAAAGTATTGACTATATGTGTGTCAAGGTCACGATATCAGGGGATGTATTTATTATATTTTTTATTAATCCTACTTACAGATATCTATATCCAGTTGGCAGAACGTGTTTACAAGTTTTTGAAAACCATGCTGCGATAGTTCCCATTCTATATCAGGATTTATACGCCTAAATTCAGCATTTGCTTCTTTTTATCTACCGATCGAATATAAGAAGAAAAATTATGCATATTACGAACCTCGCACCATTGCCAGAATATCCTTGTGACTTCCGTCAGGTGTGGGTACTGAATGCCGCCCATACGATTTATATAGGATATAGCGGTTGTATTCTCAACCCATGGTAAAAACAATATTACAATTTGTTAAGTGCTTTGCAAATATTTTTAAACTGAAATATGCAGCAAAATTTCTAAATAGTTGATATGCTGAGCTCTCTCACATGCGTTCCACAGCCCACTGGCCCTGGCAGCGCCGCAGGCGGTCCCCCACCCCGTTGTTGAGACGTCTGAGAAGATCTTCAGGTCAAAACTATCTTGCTTAATTCGATTTACAGAATGTGCAACATCTTTATCCCACCATTCTAAGTCTGACAAAATGTTTCTTGGAATATTCAAGTATTAATCATAATTATCATCACCCTTTAATTTCAAAAAATTACTCGTTCAAATAATTTAGTGTATAGCAAGCCGTACGCGATGGCTGGACATGCAGAAATTAACAAACCAACAGAACTGGCAAAATCTTTTATTTCACATAAGTAAAATACTCGTATTACAGTTGGATATTTATAAATCTCATTGTATCAATTCGTGGTATCTACTTTTTCTGTGGGTAGACTGACCTGGAGATTTTCTGAATCTATGTTATAACCCAGCAATTAACAAAAAAATAATTATTTTTTATGGTGTTTAACAACATTTGTCTTTGTTCATAATGAAGGCGAAAGCTGTTAGCAGCTTATGTCTGTTCAATATTTTCTAAGCAGAGATCGTATGACTGCGCCTCTAAGAAGCCAATCGGCCAAACACACAGTGGATCGCCTCAGTAGAACACCTCAGTAGAACGTAACAGTTTTGCTACCGGCTTCATTATTTTGGTGAACATTGCCGGTGCCGTATTGACAGCAAATGGTAAAACGTTAAATTACTCGTAAATTCGTACAGTTATTGACCATATTGGAAACGTAAATATTTTTTATGTTCCTGGTCGATTGGGATAAAGTAGTTCTTAGAAATAAGTTTTAAGGCTGTGTGGAAATTCTCCAGAATGTAGAGTGTCTTTAAAGCAATATTAAAATGTTCTCTTTCCAAATTAGAATAGTTCATAGCCGATGGAAGACACGTCTGCACGACGAGTCGTGTTAAAGGTACAATTCCTTTAACACGACCTTTTATCCTGGTATATAGGATAAGATTACAGGATCTAGTGTAATATCTTCCATTGGTTAGAATAAACAGAGTCTGCCTGGCATGTTTTACCGGAGAGCTCAACGAGTACTGCGGCTGGGGCCCTGGCACTTGACGGTGGCCTGGAGAAGTTGGCGCGCGGCAGCCTCGTGGAGGCTGACTTCGTCGCCGTTTCCTTAACCTTGTCTCGTTTGATGACTGCCTCTATCAATGTGGCCTTGAGCTCTAGATTCAGCATGAGAGCACCAAGCAACCTGCAATTGCTCGGTATAAAGGAAGACTCGATAAATTCCTTGCGCGTTTCTTTTGGCAAGCCTTCAGGTGCGCATCCGAGATGAACGGCGGAACTTTTTGTATTTTTTCATAAGGAAGAATTTTGAATATAATTCTGGAAAATTGTTCTCGACGTCTACGACAGTAACATCGGTGAAGGCGGACTGATCCGGAGGCTCACTAACCCACCGCTCTTGCCGTCGAGTGAGGTGAGACGCGCGCGCTTGTGCCGGATCACACATCAAATTTGTTAGAAACCGAAGGCACGACATCATCTAAACTAGCCATAACACGTTGCTGGTGACATCACAATGACTGTCCATATAATTATATTTGTGAAAAAATAGGCCTAGTAACTACCCACAATGCAACAAGTTCTACAGTAAAAAAGATCTGCTTATATGGTGATCAAATTGGTGAAGAAGTAGCCCTGTAAAAAGCCAAAGTGGAGTTTGTTCGCCGTTTCTTCTCTACCAGCGCCTTTGAAGCGGTGGTAAACTTAGCTTAAGTAGAATATTATAATTTGACGTTAATAATGAAACACCTGAGTTGTTCAACGTTGAACCTTTGACTTTGTTAGCCACCCACAACACCATACATATATGGATAAAGTGTCTAGTAATGGTAAAGAAATAGCCCTTTTAGCTATCCACAGTACCTTATCTATATTGCTATATTATTGTGATATACGTAAATTTCTATCGTGGTGAAGAAGTAGCCCTGATAGCTACCCACAGCACCATACTTGTATTGCTAGGTAGACATAAAATGTCTAGAAATGGTTAAGAAATAGCCCTTGTAGCTATCCACAGTACCCTAGCTATATTGCTAGATAGACGTAAATGTCTATTGTGGTGAAGAAGTAGCCCTGATAGCTACCCACAGCACCATACTTATATTGCTAGGTAGACATAAAATGTCTAGAAATGGTTAAGAAATAGCCCTTGTAGCTATCCACAGTACCCTAGCTATATTGCTAGATAGACGTAAGTGTCTATTGTGGTGAAGAAGTAGCCCTGGTAGCTACCCACAGCACCAAACTTATATTGCTAGTTAGACATAAAATGTCTAGAAAAGGTAAAGAAATAGCCCTTGTAGCTATCCACAGTACCCTAGCTATATTGCTAGATAGACGTAAATGTCTATTGTGGTGAAGAAGTAGCCCTGGTAGCTACCCACAGCACCCTAGCTATACTGCTAGATAGACGTAAGTGTCTATTGTGGTGAAGAAGTAGCCCTGGTAGCTACCCACAGCACCCTAGCTATATTGCTAGATAGACGTAAGTGTCTATTGTGGTGAAGAAGTAGCCCTGGTAGCTACCCACAGCACCCCAGCTATATTGCTAGATAGACGTAAGTGTCTATTGTGGTGAAGAAGTAGCCCTGGTAGCTACCCACAGCACCCTAGCTATATTGCTAGATAGACGTAAGTGTCTATTGTGGTGAAGAAGTAGCCCTGGTAGCTACCCACAACACCAAAATTTTATTTGGCAAGAAACAGTCGCAAAAACTGTTCACAATACCCAGTTAGCAATATATTGTATAGCAATAAGCAGGTATAATAAAATTGAAAGGAAAAGTTACCAAATGTTATAAAATTATGTTGTGTAGGTACACTAACCTTGTAATTCTGACGAGTCTTGCAATGCGATGAGCTTGATTTGACACGAACGAACGCGACGACGACGTTTGTTTTGTCTTAATTGTATTTGATATATGTACTTTAGTTTTTTTACACTAATGATTATAATTTAAGATCACTATCAAGTTTCTTGTATTTATATATAAACGTATCTTGTATTACGGATCGAAAAAGTGAACGTACGAAGTGACTGAGCACTAACACGCGAATGAAATGGCTCGATCTTGTTCCAGTCAAGTAATGTAGGTAGGGTAGTCGGTTAATTTTTTTTTCTAGATTTACCCTCAATATAGTGCGAAAGTGGCGATCGCTACGCGGTACTACCAAGTGTTGTATATGCTAATCTAGAGGACGAAGCCGAGTATAATTGAGAGTTGAGAGAATGGAACGTAAATAAAATATTTTTGTTTCTTTCTTCCTTTCTTTCTTTCACGAGGCAACCATAGAGACGAGAGTTTTTGTTGCATCCAACTTTCATTTAACTACGACTATGAATTTATAAACGATTTTATCTCAAGCAGTACAAACTTTACCAACTAATACTTATTCTGCCTAGCAAGAAACAAGTACAATTGCTTTTAGCAACAGTATCTTAAACAGTAGTAGCAGAAGTAGCGCAATTAATTAGGAGCATTATCATCTCAATGCTGGGGGAGTCAGTTTAAAGTTGGTCGTTGGCGGCGGTCGCAGCCAGGACTGCAGACTGCACCGCCGCTGTTCAGATACCGAGCGCATTTGCATAACTGCGCAGTTCATTTTTATAATGCCAGTTCCCAGGAATGTTGGGTGGCTATCAAATGATGCAATTGTCATTTTCATGTCAGTTAATTTACTTGAAAACTTTTGTGAGTTTTATTCACTGTTTGTTTTGTTGTGCTATAGTGTAGAGATTTTTTATATACCCCTAATAAAATAATTATTTTAATTATAGGCATTTTTTAAAGAATACCTATTGGTAATCGATATTAGTTGTATTGCCCTTTAGCTAAATTAAATTGCTTATGTTAGGAGTGGATTTGTGTGGGTAGTGTCATGACCAGAATTCGAACCCGGTGCCTTCGATCATAAGGTCACCTCCTTCACATGCACTAAGTGGCGATAGGTTGTCAATATACTTATCGATTTAATTTTGTATTTATCGAGAGTAGTAAATTTTATCGATTTTTATCGTTAATTGAAATCGATAAGGACTGGTGGGGTTATTTTTGAGCTGCTAATCGGCGTCACACCAAGGTCGGCTGGGGAACGTTTAACATCGTGCGTCAATGTTTGACCTTGCGTCATTGATGTGACGTCAGATCCATGTTGAGATTCTATATCTATTTTAATCTACTTTCACGTCTATATAAGTGCCCTTAGTTATATAAAAAGTTAATAATTTCTTACTGAAATATTACCGTGAGGTAAACATAGGGCTAGCGTTATATATACTTGATAGGTAGGTACATGTGTTCCTATCCTAGTCATATCATAAGGTTTTTTTTAAAAGCGGGGCGTGAAAAAGTATCTGATGAGGCCGTCAAGCTGAGTGTCATCATTGCTAACATGGTACACGTTTACGATGGTGACCCTCTTTCCGAGACTTTGCCTTTAGCTTACCATCAGGCGAGGTCAAATTGACGTTTCTGTTATTAAAAAAAATGCACGGAAATTGCTAAGAGAGCCAGTAGAATTTACCGCATATAGGATATACAGTGCTATGATATTACTATGTAAATAAATTCATTCTAAAGTGACCTACCACAACTCAGAGCTTTTCTTCCTCGCTGACACCAGCAACATAATAAAAATGGCTTCACCAAGCGGACATAATTCAAGTCGCAAATCTGTTGTCAGATTGGAATCAAAACATAAAGTAGGTACAGGCAGCCGCGGCGCGGCGCGGCGCACACCTCGCACAATATTTCGTGTCGCCTGTCAACACAAACTTGCCGCTATTTATCGCCTGGCAAGTTCCCTTGTCCTCACTACCCCTTCTTCATCCCCCATTCCCCGCCGCTCTGACGCCTGTCCCCCTCACAAACCAAGCGGAAAACTATAGCAAGTTTGGAACTGATGTCTCACTAGATAGAAACGTCAACGAGTTTGCAGTAAGTTGTGCGGTTGCAATATGAACGTTTTAATTGGACGCTGTACATTGCGGGTAAGGTGCTGCATCTGAGTGGCGCGTCTTCTGTGGGCGCGCCGCCGACATGAAAGGAAGAAGTTCCATCTTTGTATGTAATATCGATAGGAATGCAAGATTGTTTTATTTGCGATTAATAATATTTACGGTACATTTTCTTCATATTATCTCCTATATCGTGTATTCCCCAAGGATGGGAAATACAAACTCTAACCTTTCAGTCTCCACGGTTACAACAGCCCATCATTTGCTTCTCTATCTTTACATACTACGAGTATTTGATGAACTTCTTACTATGTTCATTAAACACACTATTGGTCAATTAGGTTTACCTTTATGCATACTCTGCATGAAGATAAACCCGACACGTTTTCCTGGTCTAAGAGTTTCAGAAAGAAAATCCCAAAATATTATTTTACCCGGGTTGGTAATTGAAACTGGGACTTCACTTTTTTTTTTACTTTACTGCTACCACTATACTAGTATTTCCGTCACCTGTTCTGCAGTGTGGCAGTTTAATGATATTGGTATCGGATATGATATCGAATTTTATAGGTAATTGTAAAAGTTTCTCAAACTATATATTTTAAAATTATTTTATAACCCCCAACACGTACTACATAAACACATAACTATATATTCTGTGAACATAATGAATTTGGGGCTCCACACTAAAAATCTTCACAACACATAATAATGCTTTTGTTGGAATCACTTACAAGTAAAACTTTTCTCATTACGGGTGAGCTTAACAATACGAAATGTACGTCATTACAGGCCTTCATTATCTTAATTATAGTAATAACGCTCCTCCTTGCAATATATTCCTATCTGAAAGAAATTACTTTTAGATGTAAAACTGTTTATCTATGTTGGGGCAGACTCAATACCTACAAGATCTAGCACTACAATGGCTATGTATGAAGTATGCACTTTACTATGGGTTTGTAAGTACTGGACTCTTAGCTAATCTGTTTCTCTCTCCTCCTTCTGTTGCTAATAGTAAAATTATATTCTAAACCAAATCAATAATTTCAAAGATCTCGTATGTACATCCAAACCTATACGTCAATTTTGCTTCTTCATGATATCAATAATAAGTAGACAAGTTAAAAATGAAGATATCTGATAGTTTCAAACTGATAAAATATCCATAAACTGTTTTTGTTTGTACCATTGTATCAGAGAGGGCCGGTTTTTACCCCTCTGCAGTCCAATACCGGATCTAAGTTTTTTGGCTACAAAGCGTCCGAGCGTCCGTCGGTTGAGGCGTCCATACGTTATAGCAATCGTTTATCATTAAGCGGACCGTAAAAACGATTTTTGTATTTTGACCGAAGTTTCGCTCTAACGACGGCTGTAGAAAAAGTGAACGGAATGAACTTCCTTTATTGTTAGTGAGAAGTACGCGTACCGAATGAGTCAGGTATTTGTAGACCTGGGTAACGGTATGATGATGTAACTGAATTGCTATCTTTAAAAAGTACGGCAGCTTAGCTTTGTCTCTGTCTACCCCAGAGGGAAATAGTCGTGAGCATTGTAGTTTTGTATTGTTAAAGGTATAAAAAATATACGCATTTTTCGAACTTAAAAGTTAGCATAATAAATGCTATAAATAATTCATTCAAATATTTGGGCGGAGTCATCAAAATTCAATGTTTAAAAATGGTTGAAAATTCATTAATTGTTTCCAACAGTTCGTAAGAATGTTGGTAGATGGCACCACCGTCGCCCTTAAAGACGGATAATAGAAATGATTCAGGTGTGGCTCAATAGCTCAGTTGGAAGAGCATTCCCCCTGTAAGGGAAAGGTCGTGAGTTCAAGTCTCACTTGAACATTTAATTTTTTCCGATATTTTCGAACTTAATAAATGCTATAAAAAATTCATTCAAATATACAGTGGTACGAATATCAATAAAAGAAGCAGCAACATCAAAGTATCAGTTTCAAAACAATATTCCTCATGTTTGGTTGGTACGTAATAATAGATACCAAATATTATATCATATTGCGTACCAACAAAATACAGCAAAAAGCATATAAATTCGCGAACTACCCGCATAAAAAAGCAATATTTTTGCTAGTAAGTAGTTGCTATAAAATAAAACAAACACATTTATCAAGTTTTTATGGCGTGATATAAAAGCACTATCAATTTTATAATAATAAAGTGCGCATATGATCGTAAATTTCAAAAAGAAAAAGTATCTGAACGCATTAATTTCCCCGGCGCTGTCTGCCCAGGTATTCTAATGGAAATTATGTTTTGCTTCGAGAGCGCTCAAGCTACGGATATTGTGTAAACTTATCTTGAGAACTTGCTTTAAAAGAATATTAAGTAGTTGTGGATTAGTTTGCGGTACACACTGTTATTGGTGAACGAGGTGTATGTAAATTACACTCTGCGTTGTTTTATTTTGGAGTTGTTTCAGTTTGGAAAACTCGTCATAGCCCTCACAGCTTACATAATAATTCTAGTGTACTTTAACAAACTTTACGGTCAGAGTTACTACTTTGGTCGAGCAGTTTATGAATGGCCTCTTTTTAACCAGTAAGTACAGTGAAATAACACTATTAAAGAGGATCTTCCGCACAAAAAATCACGCATTTACCATTTGTGATTAGGTACTCTATTATGTCTTCTACTTTGACTAGTGAGAGACCCATGAACCTGGAAGTAGCAACATCTCCCTCCATAGAAGAGAAGTTGCCACTGCCGTAATCCACTTTGCATTATTAAATAGTAGTACATGACTGACGGATGATACAGGATTCGTAATGTTATTTTTATACTATCGTGGGGCAGACTCATAGTTTTTTTATAATAGTTCAGGATTTCGCGCGTAAAACTTTGGAAAACTTACTTTTGCCCATGATTCGGGTGCGTTGCAAAATCCGTGGTCACCACAACGCACCCGAACCATTGCATCGGAGGATTCGTAATAATATGTTGAACTGTTGAACAACAAATTATATAATGTATACATACCATTCCAAGTGCCTCATTATCTTGTAGCCGTTATTATGAGAATATGAGCTAACTTAATACTGAATTGAACCTGTAGAAATTTTCCTTCATAATAAAGTGTATTTCCATTATAGAGTTAAGTTCTTAACCGCTAAATTCAGTGTACTTCTAACATTGAGAACACGAAGTTTGAATGTTCACTTAACAGTTGTTACGTACAATGTTCGCTACAGGCTAGACGATACAAATGTTCTTCATTTTAGATATTTCAGCTATTTGAAAATAATCGATTGAATTCTAATCTATCGTACAGTTATCTCTACCAGTTCTTTTTTGTATAAATTATTTGTAATTTGAGACAGAAGCTTTTGAAAAGGACTAACGAAGATTGTTTTATATTTTGTAAATATTTGTAATAATATGTATCTTAAATAATGTTTTTTTTTTCTTTTACAGGTAAGACACGCTATGAAGATGCCAAATGTCAGTGAGTTTATTATTATGTACAAAAATCAAATTTTATTATGCTATTCAGAGATACTATGATGTTTACTTTCTGATGATATTTTAAAAAAACAAATTTATCAATTACATTACTCGAACAATTATAATTATATACTAAAAACAAATAAGTAAGCAGTGAACATGTAAACCATCTCAATTAAAATACAACCCAACAAGTAGGAATAATAAAGTTAATCAGCATTAACAGAAACAATAGGTACAATTTTGTTCGCTTCTGCAGACGGTCGTTTTATTATTGTTGAACTAACATTACCTTAGTTCAAGAGTAGTAGCTCTTAGAGCAAGCACAATTCCATTCTTCCTTGAAGTACATATTAGTAAGAATAAAGTTATCGAACACAAGTAACAAAGAACGAGACTTAGTTTCTTCTTGCTCTTCTCTTTTCAAATGATGCCAGCTGCCAGCACTACATATGAAATGAATCCCAAATGCTGCATTTGTGACTGCATTTTTATTAGAGAACCAATTTAGTGGAACGTAAATCAAGCCCCCAATACGGTGATATTGGCAAAGTTAGTGCCGCACTGGGCTGTGGCCTAATTACTGTTACTCCTAGTCCGACTGGTGCGATGGCTGATGGCCCGTCAGTGAGGCCTGCTGGAGCAAACTTTGCTGGGAAGTAGGAAGTGTGAACGAGCTGTAGCCGAGATTGGAACATTTTATAATTGTTCTATTAGCTGACGTAATAAGTCGTGAAGTGGTTGTGAGATTGGGCATGAGGTGCTTTAGTTTTGTTTTAATACTTTTAGTTTGGAGCACAGAGGTAGTGTAATGCTACAAAAACTATTGTTTGTACTTTAAACAGAAAATCAAATGGAAAAGCACACAAAATTCAATTAGCACAAAGTTTTAGCACACATTAACGTAATCCATATTTATTTATTTATTTCTTTATGTACAAATATAAAATATTTGTACAAAGGCGGACTTATTTATGTAAATAAATAAATTATAAATCTCCAAAACATTTTCTTAACTTTCTGATGAGACGATCAGCTTTTTATTCAATATCTTATGTTGCAGTATTTTATTATTAAGGTCCCAAAATGTTTTAAATACCAGCTCCTAAACTAGAATATTAAGTACGGGATACACGAATGCGGAGTAATCACGAATCCAATGGTTCGAATGTGTTAGAAACAGTTATTCGTATTTCACTAGTGTCAGTCAACAACATGGGAAACGCGGATACAGGTACACGTCAAGGTATGCATGTTTCAATATTTTACATGTTTTTGATGTAATTTATTGGTAAATTCAGGTTCATGTTGCTTTATTTTTTGTGGTATTTTGAGAATTCGTCGTCAAGATATTTCTGACGCTGCCTGTACGTAACTAGAGACCGGTCAACACAAATAAGACTGATCTCAACAAATGCTTGACGGAGACTTCGAGCAGATATACACAATGCTTTTAAAATGAAAAAAGTGATTACTTACCTTTTTCCTTAAAGAACAATAGGAAACTTTAAATTCCTTTTCCTTGTACATTTTCATCTTTACTAATTTTTTTATGAAATGAATGAAAATTTAACTTTAACATTCAAACAGGATTCAGTTCATTAAATCAACAATTTTGAAATTAGTGCAATAGCTTATCCACAAAACGGCCAAATAACTGTAAGCTTTATTGTGGACTTGCTTTTGTAGATCAAGAAGCAATCATATAATTGTATAAAATATGGTTAATCCCCATCCAATACGCTAACTAGTAGATAATAAAGGATATCATTGATACAGGAACATAATTATATGGCTCCAGCGAAAGGAGATCAGATAAAATTTGAATTGAAAACCCAATTGAAAAATGTAAAAATAAAAAAGCAATCTATCTTCAACGTTTGGTAGGTATATACTAAAATCTTTTAGCATCTGATCGTCCATTACCTACGCAGCTTTATTTCTCATTACAGCGCCAAGCAGTAAGCGGGTATCGTTACGCGAAGTGGCCATTTAAGATGTTTTTTCGTAACCCGGCTATTCGGGCTAATGGCGTCAAATCTCTGACCTAATGCCAACCTCCCAACATTGGACAGATTTATGTTTAGGGTGAGTTTTCTACGAAGGTAATATAGACTTATAGGCGATTGTAACTAGCTCCTTTTCGATATTCTGAACTAAAATGTAAAAATTTCCAAACAGAAAAATCAAGTTTAACTTTTCCCGGCCCGGGAGTCTCACCCACAGATTGCAGCCACATTTACTGCTGAGCCGCCAAGACAGATACATAAACACTGATTAATTGTTACACAAAAGATAAGGCACGTACACACGAGTCGTTAAGCTAGTCACACAGTCCCTCGTCGCGTAACACAAACATGCGTTTAATCCATACTTCATACTATAAATGCGAAAGTAACTCCATTTCTCTGCCGGTATGTTACCTAAACCGATTTTGGAGAATTTTGTTACAGAGATAGATTAGACCTTGGGATTGTTTGGTCGCGGTAATAGACATCCACGTGGACGGAATAGCGGGTAAAAGCTAATCATAGCATATTTATAGTGTCGCTAAATGGCGCAGGCGGCATGCGGACAGGTCTCTATTAGCGAAGGTCGTAAAGGCAGTTTATGTCGTCGATAGGCCGCCAACTTTTTGATTTATACCAGGCGCCAGACGGTGGGGCGCTCGGCGCAGATAGCGACGGTACGCCGTACGATCTAAACACGGCCGATGTTCAAGGAATGCCGTTGTGTCAAAGGTTATACAATCCATCATTTTGAACGAAGCAAATACAATATCCATTGTATGTATCCGCAGTTTCCATTGAGTGCTCACTACTCACAGTGGAAGTGGTTAAATTATGACCGCAATACGTTGAAACATTACGTGAGTCGTAGTAATTGTAATTTTATGCATAAATATTCTCACGCCTGTAAATCTCAGAGAGGGTAGGCAGAGTTGTCTTAACACCCACATTTTATACAAGCCAGCTGATGGGATACGATGGTAAAGTCTCATTAAAGAGAGTCACTATTACAGACACCAACAATGTTACATTGGTGCACCTGAATTTGTTGCCTGAATTTGCCTCATGAATTTATGTAGTTACTAGCTTTTTAGACCGCGTGGATGTCGGTTATCGCGAACAAACATAGCATATGTCCTTTTTCAAATTCTAATCTACCCTTATACCAAATTTCATCAATATCGGTTCAGTGGTTTAGGCGTGAAAGCGTAACATACATACAGACAGACAGACAGAGTTACTTTCGCATTTATAATATTAGTATGGATTTCTCTATTACCAAATTATATCAGCTGCCTATAGTATTATGAGAAGGTATTTAATATTTAAAGTAAGTATTGACAATGCTCTGCCTAGCGCTGTAGGCTTCGTTAGGTTTAATCAGCGTACAAGACGTTACTCCACACGTCTTTGTTTCACCTTCACAAATTGCCTCGTTCAAGAAATTATCTATTACAAAGTTGCCGGTACCCTGCACAGCAACCCACAGCAACCCACAGCAACCCACAGCAACCCCTCGCAGCAACTGAAGACACAAAGCAAAATTAATTTCACACTTAGTTACCCCTCTAGCCGTAATCGTATGCATAGGTTCGCTAATGGCTTGCAAATTGTTTTTATGATAGAACTTGAGACGAACCGGCGCTTTTCGATCTATACTTATAATGGGAGATCATAGAGTGTGGGAGCTACTTCTTGGGATGAAGCCATTTATAGAGTGAGGAAAAGTATTGTTTTGTACTTTACGTGTCGCTTTATTATAGAGTCTGTTATAAGATCAAAGTATCATATTGCTAATGTTTACATCTAAAATTAAACATAGCTTGAAATATCGCTTAAGTATAGAAAACGGATAAAGAGAACCCCTCCTCTCCAAAGCACTTCACTTTGTAAATACATCGACTATTTTATTTAGAAACAGCCAGAAAGATGCAAATAGATTTCACGACCACCGAAAATACAGAAAGTATAAAAAAAAAATGTTGTAAAGGAAGCATATATTATAAGTGGTAGTCCATTGGCTGCAAGAATTTCGAACTTGCATTAAAATATATATTTACATTTATAGAGATAATAATATACATAAGACGGATTTGAAATTCCATACTCGAAATCGGTCGTGATAGCCTTGTCGCAAATGAGCGCTCTGTAAGCGGCACTTAGTTCGTGTACTTACTTATGTAAATGCCTGAGCGCGTTCCTTAGTACAATACTAGCCATTTCTTCACTGTATATGCTCACACCTCCTGTATACTCTGAACATTGTATTTAGTTAAAGAAATAATTTTGATTGCATTCTTTTTCACAAGGAAAGAAGTTACAATTACAATTTTCTCGAGTTGTTACTAATTCTTTTCTGAAACAGATGTATCTTCTGAACAGCCTCGCCCCGGTGGTCTAGCTAGTGAAATATGTGAAGCTTGCATGGTATTAAGGAAACCTGAATGCAATCGTAGTTTTGTTTAATGCTGTTGGCACCACAAGTAAGTGTAATTTAATGACTTTGGTACCTATTTGTTTATTTGGCACTGTTATAAAGCACTGGCGTAGGTTTCTCTTTTGATTATATTATTGACCTGGTTATCAGCTTGTACATACCTTCCCGATCTCTACACATAAAAAGCAATATTTACGTCTTCTAACACGATAATGTGTCATACTTGTAAGTCCACGCAGTAACAGTGGCACTTTTACGAGCCACTTGCAACTACGTTGTTGCTTCCTCCGAGTTTATAGCACCTCCGGGAAGTCCTAAGTAACGGCTGGCGGAGGTTAACGTACTGTGAACGACTGATTTAACTTTAATCTTTCATTTACATGCTAAACTCTATCTTAAATAATCTCATTTGATCAAACGATATGATAACTTTTAGAACCAAAAATATGAGCTCGAAACTTCCTGCATTTGGTTTTAAACCCACTTTAAAAAGTAGCAGCCTTAAAGACAACACAGACTTAAACTTACTAAAATGCCTCTGCATATATTTCTGTACTGTTTTAAATTTAGATTCAAAACCAATAGGGTAAACCCTACTAAAAAAGAACCTGGCCACTCCTTTTTAATCGCCAGTAAGAACAGCGACTATTAACAACTTGTCTCTCTCTTACCGATACAACTGCATCGTATTAAGTATGTGTTGGTTGTAACAATAACAAATTGTTAGAATCAGTATTATTCAGAATTCCTCGAAAGCAGAACGCTGAATGTATTTTCCCCAAATTATTTTCCTATTTCATTGTTACTCCCATTCAGGGAACGCGTAGGAGTGAAATTCAAACATAAAGACGTCCATTCCAGATATTAACAAGTTTTTTGTCGCATTCTTTTTTTTTAAATGGACACGTCAATTTGACTTCACCTCGAGTGCTGGTAAGCTAAAGTTAAAAAATGAGTTCATAAAAGTTTTATAACCAAAGCTCACAATGCACATTAGCATGGTGTTCCTGCCACAGTTCTCGCACACCTCGTCGCGCATAGAGGGGCCAGGAGCCCGACTCCACAACTCCAGCGGCTACCCTTTAATATTCTAATTGCTCATATAATTCCCAACTTTCTGTGGTTCCGTTTGACACTTTGGGCCTTGGCTCTCCCAATTTAAATTTTGTCACTAAATTTCCCCACGTTTCGTTAAAGGTCTCTTGAGTGAAATATGTTTGTCAAAATAAATCTACATTTAATTTCTCAAACGGGATTTTATTAATGTGAGGATGCACGAGCAAGGATTGTAATTTTTGGTTTGTTTGTTTTCTAGTTGTTCGGATTGTTAACGCTCGTTTATGCCGATGCTTGTGTGTTTCAGATATAAGTACAGAGATTAAATCTGGAGTGAGAATTTTTTTTATTAATCTGTTACGTCCTTCAAACAGTTAATATTATGTCTAAGTACTTAACAGAATGTTACCATTTCGTTCAGTCTGAAAGTGTACCCAGGGCCTCCCTATCTCTTTGATGTTTATATGTAAGGCCTACTTCTGGTATTGCGAATGTTCAGAAGTAGCAACAATCGCTTATCATCCAGCTTGTCAATCTACATAAATGTGTAACTATAGTTTGTATGCTCATCTTACTAGTTGCCACTGCGTTGACAGGGTATCGGATATTTCTGTTATTAAAGCAATAATAGTCTTAGTTATAGGGGTAAATGATACATGATAAACAAGCTTGAAAATGAGCTGTTCGTTCAGCTATGCTACTCAAGCAGAGCATTGTATCTAGACCATAAGTTTTAGGCTAAGTAAAAAGATCAAAAAAATGCCCGCTGGGTTTTTTGCCGGAGTCTTCTCAGGTCTTGGCCGCGTTTCGAACCAGTGGTCCATTTGCTAAAATAGTATTTAATATTTACTTTATTTTGACGTTTTGCAAGTTCCGATTTAATAGTCTATGCAGAATAAACGATTATTGAAATTTGAATTTTGAACTAACACAACAAAGCCAGTTTCTTTCTTATGCACCTGAATAAATATGATATACACTGAGCAAGGGGCATCAGTGAGACTTGACATTAGTAACACTTTAGACTTGACATTAGTAACACTTTAGTCTCGACACCAATAGAAATGACAAGGCTCAGCATAAAATTGCAATTTGAGTGTTTGGTGACACCCTGCCACTACTTCTGGCTAGCATATGGAAAATAACACCAGTTAACGATACCAAGTCACAGGTAAATAACATTGAAACCACAATTAACGTAATTCCGCCGGATAGTTGTAACAAATTAAAATAAGTAGTTGTATGAATCATAAATATAAGGTTTTTGTGTACGTATGTGGGTTGTGTACGCCCGTGGGTCGTGTACCAGCGCACCTGGCGTTGTATCTGTTGTGTTGTTCGTGCGGTTTGCCCTCGTTAATTCTGTGTTCAGTTATAAAAACAGGTTCACGTTTCTTGTTTAATTAATTTTTAAGTAAATTATCCAATTTCATGGTGAAACTTTGTATCATTTATTTGTTACCTACTTTATTTTTAATGTTATGTAATTTAAATATCAAAACCTGGCCACAGCCATTGACGTATATGTTACTTAATATCACAATACAATTTTCTAAATCATTATAAGCTCAAATTCTCTCTCTTGTGAGTGACTTATAGTAAAATACAGTTAGGTATTTACCCAACTGTATTTTTAGGCACGTCAATATAAATTCACCACACTAATGCATTTTAAAATCGTACGATCACATTAAATATAACCTTTTAGGATTTTTTATACAAATACTTTTATTTTATGTATACGCATGCGAGCCGTTGCCCACGGCTCCACATGCGTAGAATTCTGGTCCCGTTCCCGTGACCTATGGGAACGTATTCTCGGTATAAAAGTATCCTATGTGTTATTTCATAATCTATACATGTACCAAATTTTAAGCCAAATTCGTTCAGCCGTTAGAGCAAACATCCCAACCACTTCACTAACTTTCACATTTATTATATTAAGAGAATAACTACAGGCGGCATACACAATGTTATTAACTACAAAACCTTGAACGAAATTCGTTCCTAACTTTATTAAAATGTTCAGTAATTAAGTGCTAATTTAGGCAATGTCGTACCGCCCACGCCCGCAGTGGTTCCAGCTAATGTTACAATATAGCCAGTTGTTTTAGTTGCACAAAATAAGTTAAAACTAACACCAGACAGTTGGCCGTAGGTGAGAATGTCTCACTGGGAATGTCACTCTGAAAGATTCTTATACTTACACATACATACAGTTCGTCTTTGTTTTATATCACTGAGGTGACAGACAAGTACACACCTAATGGGAAGCGGTTACCGCGGTCTATGGAAGTGTGCAACACCCCCGAGGAGGGCCAGTCCGTAAGCTGGGCCGGGATGCGAGGGATTATGTCGATGACAACCTCACCTCCGGCCTAGCACCACCACCCACAGTCGGCGTGCGGTTTTGGTCGGTTCGAGACCGACATAAACTCCCCTTCCGGCTTCGGCAGGGGAGGTATCTAAGGAGATTTACGCACGAAAGAAAAGGGGAAGTGTCCAACACCAGGGGCATCACACTCGTGCTGCCGAACCTGAAGAAACCTAATGCCCTTCTTGAAGAACCCCGTACTGTAGTCGCTGGGAAAAATTACTTCGCTAAAGTATAGTATCCAAAGTGATCACAATAAAAACAAAATTAATTTAAACAAAACAAAGCATTAGTGCAGGCTGAGAGTCACACGTTACAAGTATTCATGTTAATCCCTCCATTTAACCAAATTGCTTGTATCAGGTCGGGTGAGCTCACATTAGTGCGGTACTCAGTACAAGTGGGTTTGTATTTCTATTCTCTTGATTTATATAAAGAGCTAACTAAACTTTGGCTTAATATGTTGAAACTGTACCACATAATAATTCTTACCAACGCGTAACGTTAAATGACCTCGGTGGCGTAGCGGTAGAACGGTCGACTGTTACGATGGGCGCACTTTCGATTCCCACTCTGTGCTACTATTTGTATGCATGAATATGTATATTTGCATTGGTCTGGGTGTTTCTATACAAAAAAAGTTTAGTTTATCCACATTTTAGATAGCGTTGTGTAAGGGATCGAAATAGAGGATCCAAACGGAATATCAGAAAAAATGTTGTAGAATATTTATTTATTTATATCTAATATATTATAAAATTCTCGTGTCACAGTTTTTGTTGCCATACTCCTCCGAAACGGCTTGACCGATTTTGATGAAATTTTGTGAGCATATTGAGTAGGTCTGAGAATCGGCCAACATCTATTTTTCATCCCCCTAAATGTTAGGGGTAGTCCACCCCTAAATTTTTTTTTTATTTTTTTTACAAAAATTTTAATTTCTATTTTTTTATGATACAACGTACAAAAATACATACAATCCTCAGTTTTCACCCTTCTACGATCAACCCTTATTTTTTAATAGCCATTTTAGTAATTTAATTATTTTTTCTTTCCGGTAGAAAAATTATCAATCGTCATTTAATTATTATCTATTTTTCATCCCCATAAATGGTGCAGCGGGAACGGGATCTGACGCCACGAGGGTAGGAAAAAATTGGCGGTATGAAGTTCGCCGGGACAGCTAGTTCTTCATAATATTCCAATTTTGAACCAGTTTTGCTAAATATAACTCTTTTCTTTCTGTTGTTTTTCTGCTGACCCACATAAAAAGGTATTTTTATTCGCCAACATACTGGTAGCTCGTGGACCACGCAGGTGCAATTACGTAGGTGTCACTTGGGCTTCCTAGTGCTAATTCCAATTTACTGGCACTAAGAAATATGGCCACTAAAATATCCAATACGGGGAGTTAGATGCGCCGTGGCCAATGAGATATTTACGACCTCGGGAATGTAAAAACATACGCCCACAGATCTACACGGAGCCAGCACATAGGTTATGTACAGGTCTTTACGTGCTATTGTAACCCCAACGGGTTCAAATATAACCATTTGGCGAAACTAAGCCTAATAGTTTCCGAAGCTTGTATTATTTGGCGCTGTTGGCAAAATCTCAGTATTAAGATAATAATTCTCACAGGCTGCCGTTAAAAAACCTACTTCTTATACACATGTGCCAGTCTATCGGGTAGGTAAACGTATTTTAAACAAAAAAAATATTTCCACGTTCACAAGATACTTGAAATAAGACCCATGATTAAAATATGAAAAACAAAATTGTCCAACAAGTCGTACCTAAGTAAATTCCTATCTAAGTGAAGTCAGAATTCAGCAAAGAATATAAAAAAAAAAAAACAAGATTGAGGAATGTAGCAAAGAGAGCATGATAACTGGGAAAGTGCGGGAAGGTGGATTGAATCGGCAGTTATGACGTCACGGCGGCAGGCGCATAACGATAATGTTCGCAGAGAAGGGTTCGGAGAGTGATTCGGGAAATAGCTGGTATTGTGCAATAATTCAGCCAGGATGGTTCGCTTGGTTCAGTGGGCATAGGATGAGTTGGTGTGAATGAGTGTGAATTTATTTTTTAGACTGATTTTCTATTGTATATCATGACATCTAATGCATTGTGGTACCAGGAGTAAATCCACTGCTGTTTAAATAAGGAACTACATAATATTAGTACACTCCAAACGAATAAATAGTGTCAAAATACTTGTACGTAATAAAATGTTTCCTGTATAAAAGCTGTTAGACTTTTCTCTTGGTACAAGACAGAGTGACACTTGGAGTTTGAGCTGTCAGCTCGACTAACAACCCCTAGCCTTGCATACGAATATAACTTGCTACAAATATCGCGCATTCTCCAACCTCCGTCGTCCGTCCCAGTTGGCAGCGGGGAAGTTCATTATAAGAAACTTGCAGTTCAAGAAAAATATAGTGGAAACACTTTGCTGAGTGCATGCATAGAGTAGTTTGAACCGTCACTCGCGCAACTTTTTGATGTAAATCTCCCGGGCAAGGATCGCGCACAGCTCCTGCTGTGTCTACTCGTGCCCTGAGTCGCACAGCGAAGCGCGTGACCGACGTGACCGGGGTACGGTCCCTCATTTTTCGTGATACGTCGCTTGAATACAGAAGCACAACGTTTACCCCTACAATTGTTAAAAAATGTATAATTTTTGAAAATTTAGAAGATTTTTATCGCACTAAGTTCGTAATTAAAACTGTGATGAATCATGCAACGTTTACGATGTGGACGTTTTAATTACTTAGTTAACTATAATTTAAAATATCTCTATTAAAAATATCAACAAATTGGCGAGTGTGCCTTAAACGTAAGCAGTGCATCACGCAAGCATAGCCCCCGAGCACGAGGGCCAGTCGCAAACTTTTATAGCTCCGGTATTATGAGCGCTCATAAGAGAAATAACTGCATACATATGTTAGACGGAAATGCACACAGTTTTAAATTAACACAATATATTATACAAACACGAACATATGTAACAAATGTTCTCCGCATTTATTAACTGTACTGTGCAGTATCATGAGTACAATTATAAAACTAACGTCATTAGCAATAACAGCTCTAGTACACACATTACGTAGCGCTAACCCGCGTGCTCCAATACTCGTATGACAATAGGCTTTAATTAAAGTGTCGAGGGTTACAATGTGCTGTCTCGTATATTTTGTAAACAATTAAATGAATTTATCAGCAAACGCAATAGGTACATACCTATTAGCGTAAGCGTGGGAAGACAAAGCGTGGATATTTTGGATAAACAAAAATTGAATGGTTGGCTGTGAGGCTGCGTGGCGTCAAAGGGCGCCTGGCAGGTAAAAATGCCAACAATGTGTCGTGTCGCCGCGCCGGTCCGGGTCGGCTCACTCATTACGCCGGTTCAGACGACGCCCGATAATTTACCAAATGACAATGAGCGACAGCCAGCCTTTGTATTAGTTGCGAGCGGGTGTCGGCGGCGGGGGGCGCGTAATGGTCGAAATTACACCCCTCTCTGATTGGTCCGGTGGCTGATTGTGAGCGATGGAGTGGCTGACGTTTCTTGCTCGTGTGACCTCGGATCAAACCATACCCCATATATGTACCCAACACGTTACAGCGGGTATCAAGCTGAACTGCATTAATTATTTACTAGTGCTATCCATTTTCTAATACGAATGGGTTGCCTGCGGTAGTGTTACCCTTTCATTTAAAATTAACATCAAACAGTATGCTATAAGATTATCAATCAATCAGTCAGTCTGACTTCTAGAAGCCATTGTACCCTTCCTTTAAATTAGCATCGTGACCTTCGGCCTTCGCGATTATTACTATTGCAATATTATTTTTTCCGTGGAAATATAAAGAACGTATTTTTTTTATTTTCTCCATATCTATAATTTTTTTTATTTTAGCTTTAATCATGTTTGGCATGCTTGAATTACCTACTGAATATATTTTTATAAATAGTTTGACATAAAATGGGAAACTGTAAATAAAAGGTGCTAAGTTCATCTACTATATATTCGGAGCAGAATCGAGTGATATCTGTGTGAATGGAGGCTACTAACGACATTGTGTACTGTCGGCCGGCGCTCGCCTGGCTTTCGGTTTGTTACGGTAATGAAGTAAAAAACCAGAGCTGCGGAGTTTACGCGTGACGTCGACCGCACGCCGCACCGCCGCCGCAACGCTGCCGCACCGCACCCGCGCCGGCTGGATTAATGTATTCATTATCTAGTAGCATTTACATTTCAGCGGCTCCGCATAAAGGCCGGTGTATAATTTACGTTCAAATAGTGTGAGAACATTTTGTGCAATAAAACCACTTCACCGGCCTTCGTCAGTTTTTTCAGAAACTATCTGGGTGACTTTTTGTAGGGGTTCTTTTTTTTTTATATAGGACAAGTCAATTTGACTTCACCTCGCCTGATGTTAAACTAAAGGCAAAGTCTCGGAAAGAGGGTCACCATCGTAAACATTTACCATTTAACATTTATTTTATTTGGGAGACCAGCAGCTCAAATTACAACACAAAATAAATGTATCTGTAAGAGTGTAAAATAAGTATATCTGTTCACTTCTAACAACTGCTTCCAAGTGGAGGCATTACAACTCGTGCGAGTTAACATGGCACCTGGCTCGGGGCTTTGCGCGGGGGAGCGGGAGGCGTGTACGCTGACGCTACTAGCCTCGCACGGCGAGAGCGGGGTCGCGCGCGGGGAAGCGGGAGGAGGGTGTCTTCGAGGCAGGTGCCATGTTAACTCGCACGAGCTATAGGTTCTCTAATATTCACTAAGTTGGTAAGCAGTACTATCGTCATAAAATATCTAAATTAATTATAATTTCAATAGCAGTCTCCCTAATGACTTTTTCCAACATCCAACATCCTATATACACGAGGGCCGTCGCTCGAAACCAACTATGCACGGTACGCGCTAACAATATGTACGGTGAACGCACATCTGCATATCTACTCCCTCGCCTTATAAATCAACTACCTCCCGATTTAAAAAAGTTATATCACCAACTAATGTTAAGTTTAAATTAAAATCACACTTTCTGCAGACTATGTAGAATCAATGTTATTGTATCCTTGTATCCGTTTATAATTCTTATATAACTGTGTACTACCTACCTTGTCAATTATATTAACAACTAAATAATCGTGTTGTAAGTATGGACCTGGTAGTATTTGGGTCCGGCCGTTATGCTCCCATTCCGGATTGCCCCCGGCCGGTCTTAGTGGTTTATAAATACTACTATACCTTTATTTATACCTGCACTATGTAATTTGATAAATAAATAAAAAAAAAAAAGCAAGTCTTCGTAATTTGATCTAGTTCTTTCACTTGGTCAATTGGCAGTCTATACTTGAATAGTAATCACGCGGTCTGTGCTGTGGGCCCGCCCTCACGATCGCGTGCACTCAAGGTGACCGGTACCATTCGGCGGTATTCAATCAGGCGGCAATTAACTCGGCTCAGTAATTCACTCAGCGCGGCGTCGTCCGCGGTACACTCCACGTGTCGATTCGTCCACAATCGCGGCACATTACACTAAACTCGCCGTACTCACGCCATTCCTTAAATTATATGGCCAGCGTGATTTAGTGCCTTTTGATTTCATTTCATTTCTCGCCGTGAACTATTGTAGCTCGCAGAAGTGTTGGAATGGAGTAGCCTCGTAAATTGGAGGTAGTTACTTGAATTTCTATGTTAATACGTTGGGTCGATGTGGATGTATTGTTCAGGGTGATGTAGAAAATTCTATTACTAAACAATAACTAACATCGAATGGGTCCTTGCGGATAAAAAACACGGTCTATATAGGTACGCTTGCAAGAAATTGAAATGCCGTAGTATGTCTACGAGTTTAAAGGTGACGTGGTTATTTTTTCATTGGGTATTAGATCATCCTAAAACAATAAATAATATTATTAATAAATCGAAGTGATAGATTATATTTCCTTGCAATAACTAACAAATTAATTAATAAATCAATTGTGTATGAAAACGAGTAACGGTTCCGAGGCCGTTACTGTTCAGCAGTGTTGATTCATGGCCATCAATACTTTTCATGCACCTCGATACTTATCGATCACTTAAGACGTGAACGCAAATAATAAAGTAATGTTCTCCACTCCCTCCCCCGAGACTCTTCCCCTACAGTGAAATAAAATACTCCGCCGTTTCCCGTGCACCGGTGTGTTGCCGATTTCCCTCATATTAATGTTGGAATGAGGAAACATTACATATTTTTATTACGTGTTCAAATATTACTGTTATGAGAGAAAATGTTGACGTATCGATGTTCTAATGGCGATATTTCATTGTACCATTACAAGCAACTATCACGACTGTTGAAGGCCTATACCTACTTGGGCACCTCGGCAAACAAGATATTTCAATTATTATATTTTATTAGCCAAAAATTTGATACACTTCTCAATAAAACAGGCTAAAAATAAAGATATCTAATATTGATACGGCTACTATAAATATTGGTACGTAACTATTAAGGGAGTAATTCATTATTTATTATAATAATTCATAAACGTCTTATTCACTGAAGATTTATATATTTTTAAGAAGCATTATTCATTGAAATTTTTGTATAGATTATAAAGCGTTATGGACAGCATCCGTGGCGTGGTGGTAGTGAACGCGACTGCTACGCAGGAGGCGCGGGTTCGATTCCCACTCAGTGCAAATATTTATATGCATAAATACGGCTATTTGCATTGGTATGGGTGTTTAGGATTAGACTCCGAATTTAAATAAAATAAAACTGCAGCAATTGGAACTGTACGTGTATAATCCTTTCTTCAGCTCAGATCGAAGGCAAGTGAAAAACGGTTACAAAAATTAAAATTAATTAATCTACCGACGATGCGGAAGCGCCGCGCTAAAATTAATTGCACCCAGTGCATCGCAAGGTTGCTATAAATAAACATTCAGGCACTTGTCCTGAACATGCCCCCGGACGTTGGAAGCAAAAGCTTTCAACCACCAAATGAAGTATCCACGGGTAATGGGCAAATTCGGTTAAAGGCTCTTCGTAGAACTCCAGCAGATGTTCGAATGTCAGCAACGCGAGCAACGCCATCAGAGCCAGGATGCAATGCGACGATTCTCCCAAGCCGCCATTTGAGAGGCGGTAAATGATCGTCCTTGATGACAACCAACTTGTCCAGCTTCAATTCCTCCTTGTAGGAACGCCACTTCGTTCTCTGCTGCAGTTCAGCGACGTACTCCTTACTCCACCGAGTCCAAAAATGTTGGCGAAGCTGCTCGATGCGCTGAAACCGTGTCAATTGGCTGACGGAGTGGTCCTTATAGTTGGACTGGGGAATGGACGTCAACGGACGACCCACAAGAAAATGTCCTGGAGTGAGCGGTGTACAGTCGGCAGGATCGGATGACAGCGGTGTTAACGGGCGAGAATTTAGTACCGCCTCGATTTGGGTTAACGTGGTGTTAAGTTCTTCGTACGTTAAGTTACAATTAGCCAACACTCGTTGTAAATGATATTTGGCCGACTTCACACCCGCTTCCCAGATTCCACCGAAATGAGGTGCATATGCGGGAATAAAATGGAATTTAATACCATCATTATATACCTTCTCCGCTAAATTATCACACTGGGATTTAAGGAATTTCGACAGTTCGTTGTACGCTCCCACAAATGAAGTACCGTTATCGGAATATATGTTGGTGGGTTTACCTCGTCGCGAAATGAAGCGATATAGTGCTAATAAATACTTGTTGCTAGATAAATCACCCACTAACTCTAAATGAACTGCCTTAGTGGTAAAGCAAACGAATATGGATATATACACTTTTACCAGCCTACATCCGCGGCCTTGCCGATTAGCACACATTATCGGGCCAGCATAATCTACCCCACAGTTTTCAAAGGGGTATCCACCTGGAAGTAGCCGCAGCTGCGGCAGGTTTCCCATTATGGGAGTAACCACCCTACCTTTCAGACGATGGCAACGTACGCATTTGTGATAGCAGGCTTTTGCTAAGTTCCTGCCTCCTATCGGCCAATATGACTCCCTAATCGAAGCAAGTAGTAACTGTGGGCCTGCATGCAACAACCTTTTGTGTTCGAAATCAAATAATAATTTTGTAAATACATGAGTGGACTGTAATAATATAGGATGTTTTTTGTTATACGGGAAATTTGAGTTATCTAAGCGTCCTCCTACACGAATAATATTATTCTGATCTAAATAAATGTTAAATTTTAGAAGGGTGCTTTTCACAGGTAAATCATGTTTTTTAACTAATAAACTATACTCAGGAAATGACTGCATTTGAGATGTAACTATTATAATATTTAAAGCATCTTGCAACTCATCTTGACCCAAGAATGTACTGCTTATAGGCAGTTTCCTGCAACGCTTAACAAATCGAAGTACATAAGCTATGCAACGCACAAGTTTTAGATAATTAGAAAAGCGATTAAATTGTATAAATTCACCAGGATGTGTATTATTCTCTGTGACAACAGCGTTCAGCGAAACCTGCGGCCGAGTTTCAGGTAACAACTCAGTGCTTGGGTACTGGAGCTGAGACGGCCAATCAGCCAGGTCCTGTTTTAGGAAAGTAGGACCGCTCCACCAAAGATCTAAACATTTTAGAGCACCAATATCTACACCTCGAGATATTAGGTCTGCTGGGTTTTGGTTGATAGGTACGTGTCTCCATGTGCAGACACCGGCCTTATCTAATATCTCAGCAACACGATTGCGTACAAACGGTTGGAGCTTAGTAGGTGGCATCTGCAACCATCCCAAAACTATGGTGGAATCACTCCAACAGTACGAACGACTGATTTTAACTCGAAAGGACTTCGAAACCTTTTCATAAATACGCGCCCCTAATAATGCACCACACAATTCCAATCTGGGTATTGTGGTAGGTTTCAACGGTGCTACTCGACTTTTAGACATCAGTAATCGAACCATGCATTCACCATCAGCATTGACGCTGCGAACATAGACGCACGCCCCATAAGCGCGTTCTGACGCGTCTGTGAATACATGGAGCTCAAAAAGCTTAAACGAGTCACAAACTATAATTCGTGGAATACGGAAATTATATAATAATGGCAAAGATTGCACAATAATGTGCCATGTATGTTGTAGTTCGGGGTTTAGGGGTTTATCCCACGGTAACTTATCCAACCACATCCTTTGCAATAACATTTTCATAGTTATTACAAAGGGAGATAACAGACCCAGTGGGTCAAAAATGCGTGCGATCACAGAGAGTACCTCACGCTTTGTTGTACCATCAGATGGCACCAATGAACTGCTCAAAAAACTAAGTTCATCCGTATCGGCACACCAATCCAGTCCTAACAATTTATTAGGCTCACTACAATCCATGCTTAGGTCTAGTGAAGATTGAGAAGCCCCAGGGATCAATTTAGGTTCATTTGACCTAAATTTTCTAAGTGGCATACAAGCTGATGCCAGTTCATCAGTTACCTTTGAACGGATAAGCATCATTTCATTTAGATCATCCCCTCCAGTTAACATGTCATCGACATAGAAATCATGCTTAATGACTTCAGCAACTTTCTTGTCCTTACACTCAATGCCAACCTGCTTCAAACAGCGTGTCGCAAGAAAAGGCGAACTGGCTAACCCATATGTAATGGTGTTAAGTGTAAAAACACTGACGGAGTTGGTAGGTTCGGTATCTCTACGCCACAGAACTTGCTGTAAGTACCTATCAGCAGGGTGGACGGCTATTTGTCGGTACATCTTCTCCACATCTGCTGATAATACATATTTATGCTGTCGAAAGCGAAGAAGTATGGACAGCAAATCGTCCTGAACCGTAGGACCTACCATCTGGATGTCATTAAGTGAGATACCTGATGACGTCGGAGAACTACCATTAAAAACAACACGCAGCTTAGTGGTACTGCTAGACTGGTGATGTACGCCGTGGTGAGGAATGAAATATCCACGAAATGTACAGCCGATGTCTTTGTTTTTAGTCATATGACCCAATTTCTCGTATTCCGTCATAAAGTCGTGATACAATTTACTAACGTCGGGTTTCGACTTTAATCGACGTTCTAGGGAATATAAACAATTCGTAGCCCTCTTGTACGAATTTCCTAGAACAGAAGGATCCTGTTTTACAGGTATACGTACACAGAACCTACCACTAGGTAACCGCGTAGTATGTTTCACAAAATGTGCCTCACATAACTTCTCTTCAGGTAAATAACTTGAGGAATCCGCTGGGACCTCCTCAATATTCCAAAATCGTGTTAATTCAAAACGAATCTTTTCAAAGTCACCATCACTACAAGAACAAGTTTGAGTTAAATTACATTTTATATTAGTTCTACATTTCCTATCATTATAATAAGCGATGGGACCAGAGACAATCCAACCCAACCTGGTATCATATAAAACTGGCATTCCTCTGCCCAACTGTACTCTTTGTGTACCTAGTAAGTCCCAGAATAAATCAGCGCCAAGTAAAATATCCACCTCGGACGGCTTGTAGAACGTAGGGTCAGCTAAACATAAATTAGTAGGTATTTTAAGCTTCGACATATCAACTTCACGAGCGGGCACTACACTCGTAATAGACGGCAAAACAAAGCAAAGTAAGTTAGTACTATAATTATCAGTATGTGACGCTATTTGAACGTTACATAATTTACCTACACGAGAAGCGATATTATTTATACCATGAATCGACCCATCCAATTGTCTACTTGGTAACTTTAAACGATTAAACAGTCGTTCCGTTATAAAACATGAGGTGCTACCACTGTCTAGCACTGCCCGCGCCATATATTCACGCTTGTTATTATCGTAAACCTTTACTAAAGCGGTGGACAATAATACTTCGGATTGTTTACTTGGTTTGGTAACCCCGCACTCCCCGCCAGGCGATGCAATGCTTGCGGACAGCGCGACGCTATTCTCACCGGTGACGGCAGACGGCGAATACGTTGACGGATACGATATGAAATCATTACCTGAAGAGTTTAGATTATTGTTCAAATTATGTGTAGTATTGTTAGAATCTGTGTGTACCAATACGTTGTGCCTGCGCTTACACAACCTACAACCTGATTTCTTACATTGGTTGGCAAAATGTCCTACAGTTAAACAATTATAGCACACTTTGAAGCTAGGTAACAACTTAAGCCGGGCATCAACATCTAATGCAAGGAACTGTGGACAGTTATCTAACTTATGACTATCCTTACATTTCGGACACGGTTTACGTGAAGATTCGGAACTATTTTTTGTGACATTGCTATTGTGAGAAGTGAGAGAACTTTGTGTAGTAACCAGTGACTTATTATTTGCACTTGATTTAACATATTGAGGTTGATTAGCACGAGAGGCGTTACGTCGCTCCAACTCCCATGACTCAACTAAATCCGCTCGCGTACGCAGGAATTCCAGAAATAAGTGTAACGTTATTTTGCTTTCCCTGCCTAATCGACTTTTGTGCTCCTTAAACTCACGAGAAGTTCTGTGATCTAGCTTTTGAGTTATAATGTAAATCAAAATACTATCCCAGTGCATGACAGGCTCACCTAAGGATTCTAAGGCCCGTACATTTTTATTTATTTCATCGATTAGGCCAGTTAAAGCAGAAGAAGATTCTTTAGTAATAGTTGGAATGTTACATAACGCTGCAATATGATTTTGAATCAATAAATCTTTGTTGTTAAATCGGTCACAAAGTAACTGCCACGCCACTGAGTAATTGCTAGCAGAAAATACAATTGAATGTATGACGGCAGCAGCAGTTCTTTCCAGGGATGTTCTTAAATAATGAAATTTATTAATTTCATCAATACTATGATTTGAATGAATGAGGCTGGAAAAAGTGTCGTGAAATCCTAACCAATTATTATATGCGCCACTGAATTTAGGTAACGCAATTGTGGGTAGCTTAACAGGCTGAGTGTTACAGGCACTGGTGCCTTTGACACTATTGAACACTGAATCACTATCTTTGTTGTACTCGTTCACCATCTCCTGTGCTCTAGCCAACGATTGATGAAAAAGCGACTCAAAATCAGACCGATAAGAAAACTGGCTAGTGGGATCATCAACAATACATTCCAGACGAAACTGTACCTCATTGTAATTGTCGTACATTGACTCGATTTTCCCTATGCGCTGCCGTAACTCTGTGACGTCAGGGCTGCTCAACTTTTTGTCACTAAGCGTATCAAGGTATCTAATGAAGACCGTTAAAATACCTTTGTAAGCCCCTCGCTTCCTAATTAATAAGTCTTGTTCCTCGGCCATACTGGGAAGCGAGTATTAATCGACCTGAAATTTATACAATAAATAAATTAATTGACAGCAAAAGATTATAATTAAGTAATTATACACAAACACGATTAAAATAACTAAGTTTTAAGACAATATCTAACACTCATACAATATTCTATCAAGTACCTACCTACTACCTACTTCTTTGTAGATAACGACTTTGCAACAGGTTTCAAATTAAGACAGGATTATCAAACAAGTAAAATACAATATTTAATGTAGCACAAACTGACTACTATACTAATCTAAGTATAAACTATTGTAATTATTGCCTAATAAATGTATCTATGACACTAATCCGATCTTTGCTGTTCACAATGACAATGCGGAATTGATACTTCATACAATAATTAAATACAGGTAAAACTCTTTACTAACCTTGGTTTATTCCTAATTAAGGCTAAATAATACCTGATTGAGTGCTGGGAGACGATATTTATTAAATTAAAACTTAACACCGTAGTTAATGTACTCGTCCACTGGCCGCTTATATCTTCCGAAGCGAGTAATTTCGGTTCGATTTCCAGGAGTAGCTGCTAATCCTCGATAATTATAGATAATCCGGCTCGGTAAGGACCATGTTTAGGATTAGACTCCGAATTTAAATAAAATAAAACTGCAGCAATTGGAACTGTACGTGTATAATCCTTTCTTCAGCTCAGATCGAAGGCAAGTGAAAAACGGTTACAAAAATTAAAATTAATTAATCTACCGACGATGCGGAAGCGCCGCGCTAAAATTAATTGCACCCAGTGCATCGCAAGGTTGCTATAAATAAACATTCAGGCACTTGTCCTGAACAATGGGTGT
This sequence comes from Eilema sororculum, assembly GCA_914829495.1. Classification (NCBI taxonomy): domain Eukaryota; kingdom Metazoa; phylum Arthropoda; class Insecta; order Lepidoptera; family Erebidae; genus Eilema; species Eilema sororculum. The sequence goes on from OU618537.1 coordinate 27,033,751, forward strand.
TTCTATGTATAGTATGTATGTATTTACAAAAAAAAGTAAGTATGTTTATCCGCATTCTAGATTCCATAACACAAGCTAGTTAAGCTATGCTTACCATAGATCTAAATAGCGTTGTGTGGAATGTTGTGGAATATTATGGAAAGTTATTGACTCACACACATCTACATCTTTGATATTTTCAATACATATTTATTTCTCTTTCAGTAATAATATATAATCTCCTTATCTGGTAAAATAAATCTATTATATTTGTTATACAAAGACATAATTATTTCCACAATACACAAACATATTCTTCCGACAAAAGATCGACATGAAAAGGTAAACAAATCAAAAGGTATAATGATTGTAGCTTCAATATACACAGAGAGGTATATCTGTAGAGATTTATCACAACATTAAGTATGTCAAACTCTCTGCAGAATAACTATGAGATGTTTTCATATTTTGCAGTAATTCTACTCTCATAACAAAATAGAAAACAATAAGTTGTAACTTGACAGTTCGTGATAGCTCTTTCGCACAACGAAGGCGTTGATTCATCGCTAACAAACGCTCATCAAAACAAATGGCCATAAAAACCACGAGCCTCACACACAACAATCGTATTTTTTCCCGCAATAACAATAACTCAGTTCTAATCGTGTTCAACACAAAGATCGTGGTACATTGCTGGTAATATACAAACATGGTAGACCACGAATCTTAAATATCGCGCAATGGTCGTGCTATGTTCTGTTCGGTCAATATCGGACTTGGGTTATCGTCCCGCCTACTGGATTTACGATCCCTAATTGATTAATTATTAGCTCCAGGGGTCGATAGATAGGGTTGTTCTTTGGGTCCACTTGTATACACAGCTTTAGGAAGGGATTTCGTTAGGTTGGAAATTATGTTGACCCATTTGGACAGATTCAACTTATTCTTCCAAATGATAGCTTTTTTTATGCGAATGTCACTCATTGAAATAGAAATACATAGTTTTAACGGATTTTATCACGATTAATTGGGTATTATCTATACAAAGCCCGATTTTTCAAAAGAACAAGAAAAAGACTTTGTACTGAACGGTATTCGAACCCGTGACTTACGACGCTGCAGTCGATCGCTTTACCGCTATGCGGAGTTCTTCACGAATACTATACCTAGTTCCTAGTTCCAAATTTATGGGCTAGAACGTTTTGACTATCGGCAGTATAAGTCAGATCCGAGCAGTTTCAAACATGAATATCAAAATTTTATAGCTGTTCCAGAATTTAAAACTGTGGAGTTACGGTTCTTGAGAGAGTTTTCTAAAATATTCTCGCTGAATTATGTCGTTAGCGTAAGTGCAGCGTCTCGCCCCACTCGCCCCGAACGTACCCCACGCGGTTTCAAACCACACTCGCTTTTGCTTGCTATATTCCAATAACAATCACTTCACAAATTTACCCACCTCTGCCTAACCCTCCGGGGATAAAGGCGTGATTATATGTAAATGTGATTGTATGTAAAAATTTACTATAATAGTCTTTTATGAATTATGTTTCGTCAACAGTTTTCTTATGAATTGTATAAAACTTCTACAAGTCAATTTGAAAGTTTAGAATTATGGCGATGGCAAACGGCTTTCTGTACCATTTGCCCATTTATCCGCTTCATTCCTGGGAAGGGAAAGAGGGTTTCTTAGATCCCACTAAGAAATTCGCAGGTCAAGCCGTAATACCCGTGTATTTTTTCCTCTTGGGGTTAAAAAGAACTGCAGTCGCATAATCATAGTCGAATAAGTCAAATCTTTTGGTTGAAGCGGACCTCAGTCTCTAAAATATTAGCCTCAGACGCAATCGGGAACAGCGCTGGGATAATAATGATGATCCCCCTCTCTTCCTGCAAATGATAATGAGTGAGTGACATCGATTAGGACAGGACAATTTGAATCAGTTCAGGCCGTTTTAATAAATAACTTAATTCTTTAAAATAACGTTCAAACGAGCGAGTGACGTTTTGCATATTGCAAGCTATTTTCAACTTCATACTATCAGTGTAAACTGTGTAGATTTGTTTCATGCCTTAACAGTACTAAACAAAGACAATTATTTACATCATTAGCATAATGTCATGCCAAACCCGGTGGAACACGTTGTTGTTCTGTCTAGCACTGATTTAATACAGCTGTGTCATATTTATGTTGATATTAACATATTAGGAATATACTACACTTAGATACTTTAATGTTTTTATAGTTGTGCTCGCTGTTATATAAATATATTATATAACAGAATTAAAATAAAACTAAAACTAAAATACCGATTTACTAATTATGCTGAAATATTAAAATGCATCATGAAATTCCTCCGCATCGGATGCCTCTTACGGTAGCGTTCCCAGAAGGCTGGCAGCATTGCCACGTTGTATGGCAATGCTTAATCTCTGACCTAAAAAGAGGCCAGCCTTCTGGTCACGAGAAGTCACGACTGAAGAGATTGTGGGCGCTCGGACCCCATTACCCCAACGTTTCGACTCCAAACGGCACAAATTCATAATCTAGAATAGGAAATACCAAATTAATACATTCTGATTTTATTACTGGACAATACTTTTCCACAACTTTTCAAAATATAAAATAGTGTCACGTTAGCTAACTACCTCAGAGAGAACCTATCTCAATAGTCAAAAACAAAACAGCTGTATAAAGCGAATGTTATTGAAAAGTTAATATCCTGAGCGAAATGTTTCGTACTCAGATACCGGAGTTATGGTGTCCGTCTATCGCGGACAAATATCCGACAGGCAGACAGGAAGGGATAGCCTAGTTCTAGCGAGGTTTGTTTCAGCCAGTTTGCAGCGCGTCGAGTGCCTATAACAAAGCGGCTTCGTCCTGCACCGCTACTACGCAAACTCACTGTAGCGTCTCGATATGTTGTCGCCTTTGGTTGCGGTTATTCATTTGAGTAGTAACGCTTTCACGGTATTTGTTGTTACAAGTAACCATTAGGTTAATTTTAACTATTTTTATGTTCAAATTACATCACGGTTAAAAAATTTAGTCGATAGAGTTAATGATAGGTTACTCACTGAAATATGGATTTAGTAGATATAATGAAGCAGTAAATGTCACCTTGGTAATTGACGTTCAACCTTGACAAAGTATAAATATCTCTTGAAACTTGATCAATCATAAACTTACACAACTTTGGCGACGAAACTTGTTGGGTTTGGCTTAGTCTAATAATTATGTTTAGACATAACCAAAATCTAAATATATTCAAAAGCATACACACCTTTTATACATAAGGTGTACAGCTGAATTATTCAGCAATACTAATGAACTAGTTCTCACTCGACTATCACGTGGGTGAAGTTGTGCGAGACAGTGGTAGTGTTCCGGACAGTTTTGCACTGTCGCCTGGCTCCCCGCTCAATCTGATCGTTTTGAGCGAATCAGCCAAGCGAAGTTTTGTGTTCTAAGCACGGGATTTACTAAATCCAACTGTATTTCCATATACTGCACTCGGAATATGAAATTGTGTCACTTGTTTTCTGCTATTGTTTGGTAGGCAACAGAGATTTACTGTGACAGAATGAAATGATATTTATTTTAAAACTCACGTGCACATACTACATAAGCCTGATGATAAATAATAGTCAACCGAGCACAACACATGATACTATTACCTGCTTAGCTCAAACGCTAACATTACCTAATTAGTTTGCATCATTAGGTGTGGACAGTGCTCGTGTGATTATAACCAGCGCGCGTATATTGCACGCCCCACAATGCGGCGTGTCTCGTGCGTATTGCGACACGATTACGATGCACCCGTGAGATAATCCGCCTGTGATCAGTGTCCGCTCGGTGCACACGGCACCCCCCACCGCCGCACACAAGCTCCCACACGCGGTGTGTGTGTGTTTGTGTCTAGAAATCACATTTTTAAAATTACTTTGTTCTGTGTTCAGTGACTCGTTCTAATATTGTTCAACTTGATAGCCGGAGAATGAAACAGGTGTTGAATTGAACACTGAAAATCACAATCAGTGTCCGTAATTTTTTTGTTCTTTTATTGTTGTGTTTTTAACAAAGGTATCAATGTTTGGAAGGATTAAAGTGGTAGCTGTGTAGTGCTTTTTTATCATTCTATCTCTTCTCTGTGACAGGTTTGTTTTTGTTTGTATGAATACAAAAAGTGAGTTCGTCTGTGTAAACACTGGGTGGACTTTATACACAAGTAGAGTACGTTTCCTGTGTATTTTATATTCACAATCGGCCCCGGTAGGGTAGGTGGTGCTGCAATCAAGTTCTTTCTGTTTTATTTTTAAGGAAAATATAGAAAACTTATTTGAACGATCTCTGAACGCTTAACATTATTATGTATATTACGTCACTACTATTTCACCTCAACTAATGATAAGTAAAAAGTTTGAATGATTTTCTAATGCATTATGTACGCTAACTACATAAATCGAATACATCAAGAAAAGAGAATCGCTCCAAATGAATTCTAATCAAACAACTCGCAATCATAGGAAGATTTAACCAGTGGATTTCATGATGCGCTCAGGAAGTATTAGCGAAATTACATACAAAACTTCTTAAATATTTGGTGATAGAGACAAAATAAACTAAAGAAAATAAAGATATTAATAAAATATTTACATACATAATGCGTGGAATTCCTCCGCATCGTCACCGACCGCTAACGTACCCAGGAAGTCATTTTAATATTAAGTAGTCACAATATAATCTCCACAGGTAATGTTTAATCCCTATCTTCGTCATCATTCTCTAAGTGTTTTTCCACCTCAGTTGTCAGTTTTGTAGTCTAACTGTGATTGCGTTTTCCGTGAAGCGACTGCCACCTGATCTTCACAACCAGTTAGCGATATCGTAGTCGGACTTTTGAGGGCTCCAGCTACTCCTAAGGACGACTATAGATGTTTGTATGGCAACCGGGACCAAAGCTTTATAATTTTATTTGAATGAAATTTTATAGCAACTAGTATGCTACAATTCGATTAGATCAGGAAAAAATAATTACTCAGGAAAGCCTAGAGGCCCACGACCTTGGAGGAGCCCTACCTGAGTAAATTAATTTTTCCTGATGTGATCGAATTTAAAATTGTATATTCAATTTTGGTTGGCTATTGGTTTCTCCATCTTTCAGTACTTGTGGTAAATAATTACCTAACTTCACTTAAGCCTCAGAAATGATGCTCAGTATCGGATCCAGTAATTATTCATGTGCCTGTAACTAACTAATTAGTGTATCTAATATTGAGCTTCATTTCTATAATAAAGGTGTCTGCCGCGTGCACTGCGAGCAGACATTCCCACTGGGTATAGACTTACATATTTTAACGTAGTGAGATTATTGGTTTTAAGTACATTGATATCACATCGCAATTATTAGATTATGACGTCAGTAGATACCATGATCTGGTAAATCTGGTATTCAGTTCATTGACCCTTTGATTATATTTGTTAGTTTTTGGATTATTGTCACATTTACTTTAAAATATTTACCTCTATGGTGTAGTAGTAGAGAGTTTGACTCCCAAACTTGACATCAGGATCATCAATTTTTCAATGCCCGCTCAGTGAAAATATTGGAAGTAATAGTATATATACCAATTTTTTATGAACTGAAGTGTATTGTTGTCAAAACATTGTGGTAAGGTTCCTTTTATTGCACAATACATTATAAAACATGCTTGCATAGATAACTAACGCGTGATCCTGCAATAATATGATTATCGTATTTTGGACAGACAAGACTTCCTGGCTATGTCAGGTAAATGAGTAATGGCGGTAAGTTACATCAGTGGTTGGCTCCGGGCAGACGTTGACCCCAGGTAGTAATTGTCGCCGCATGGTAACAAGTGGTTTGTCTGATCACTATTCAATAGGGAGGGCGGACGGCTCTCGGCCGCGCGGCTAGATCGATTGGGGACTATTTCATACATAATTTAACACCACTACGTGAGTGGATCGAACGGAGGAGATGAGCGCCTATGGGCCATATATGGGTTATGAAAATGGAACGGAATTGGGTCACTGTTTGCTATAGAGAATTATGGACCCATAAAGTTGATGACTCCGAAAGTAAATCTGTTTGCAGGGAGCGGACTAAGCCTATATAACGGCTTAAAAGTTTCCTGCTCAAGTTGTTTGTAGAATTAATTTAATATCATAATACACAAAGTATGATGTTTTGATTCCAGTGCTTCACTTACTGATCGATAATATTATTTGAAACATAAAAATCATTGTCATTAATAACGTTTTAAAAGAAGAAGTAATTATCAAAGATAGTTAAAGAGTGAAATATACACTTGAGTTTTTACTAGGTAGTAATAACTCAAGTGTATGTATGTTTATTCTTTGCACTAACACAACCATACTGAGATTTTAGTGCCTTACATTATTATACGTTGGACAAAGCTGTTGTTCAGTTATAGAACTGTCCACAAACAAATCCTGTGAACCATAAACGTGTTCTCAAGGTAAGTTGTATCGATAAATAATCCGTCATAAGCATACTGTCGTTTGAACGTATAGAATCTTTGTGATATTTCGTTCAGGGAATGCATTGTCCGGCAGTCGGCACGGGCGGATTAAGTCTCAACACATTCAATGCCCGATACGGGCGTTTGCGATGTCAACAGAATTTCAACCAAGCGAGTTCAAAAAGCTTTGTCGGCAACGGTTTAAGAGCGTAGTGTGTTGCATCACCGTGCACCGGCCGGAGTGAAATGCGCGCGAAGTGAGCGTCGCGCTGGAACATGAACAACACCTCGCACACAGATTATATTTTAGATTTATAGTTCGTGTGTGCGCTAATCTTTGGGACGAATGGAAGAATAATACTTTGATCCCTTTTGCAGAGGTTGAGCTGGCACCGGCCGCCGTCTGTAATCTTTAAAAGAACATCTGGACAACTTACTTTGTGTAGAGATACATACGTATTTGTGTGACATCAAAGAAAAATTGTAAGAAATATACATATATGTCCATAAAAAAATAAATGTATGAGTAGTTTTTAAAGATCCAGGCTTTTTATACACAGAAATTTCAAAAAGGATATACAATTCAATTTCAATTAAATTCATTTATTTCTTAACAAACATAATTCGTGTAGAAATTATAACAATATACCTAAATTAAATACATGGCAATCAACAAAAATGTCAAAAATTTCAAGAAAAATATGTAATCTATACTTACACTTTTAAATTTACCAAACTAAATTGTAGTCAATAGTCATACTCAAATAATAATCACACTATATACTGTATTATAGGTAATTGTATATAGGTATGTTATACACAAACCTGGTGCCCTAATAAAAATGCATAAATCACGAAACTCGAAAGGGTACCAGATTGAATGCAAGCAACCTGAACCTTTCACAGCGTCAGCTAGACTCAAACTAAGCATAGCAAATATGTTTCTAGGAATCTTCTACTTTCTAGGAGACTTAATATTTACAAGAAACTATAGGGGTCAAATAGAAAAGCAAAGAATATTAATCAAAATAAAAAAGAGAACGATTAGTTTCGAGACCAGTGTATCGAGAGCTCCGGGCTATCGGCAGCGGGGAACTTGTTCTACAACAAACAACGTATTTTGTAAGCAATAGTTTTTCGCATCCACTTGTTATTCTGCGGCGTTCCTCGTGAACTACCCATTACCTGTTTGTGCCCGCCCTTAGCGCAATCGATACCGCCGGTACAGCGGAACGTTCGCCGGAACACTGCTCATTATGTAAACAACCGCTGCACATTCAAATTGACTTTTAACGATTTTTATTTTTAAACAAACCACAATATGTTTTTACAGATTTTAATGGCAATTTAATAACTGCAATTTTATAGCACAGGCTTTTCATTAGAGATATAATTGAATAACATTGAGATGACATTGTCGAGTGTAAATCTCAAAGTCATGTCGAGCTCTTGAAACCTCGGCCGCTGGTGTGTTGTACATACGCTTTGATCAGACGAAAAGGCCGCACTCGCCCGAATGTATTTTCACTAATGGGCCAGTTATGTGTATCTCAGAAACTATGTAACATCGTATTAACTTACATGAATAACTACTAACGTCAAAATACCTACGGTACACTCTGTTCTAGAAAGTTAGTCTAGTTCTAGAATATACCTAATACACAGACTTATCTATACTCAAATTAAGCATACAGGCACCTAGCAAACATGATTATATTACATTTATATTTTGTAAACATTTTTACATACCATATACCAAGTTTTTTCGATTGCAATAAAAATAATTTGTTTCCTGACGTCAAAGTTAACATCATCCATCTACATCGAGGTATGTTCGTCGGGCTCGTGTCGCTTACGTGTCGCATTACATCAATGTTCCGCGCCGCCGTATTGGCGTTTGCTATAAAATTATGCATCATGCTCGGGAACGGTCCGAATGTTTACTCCACTACTTACTTATCAACATCAACGTCATTAACGTAGGATCTGGCAACTGGAACGTCATGTTTAACATCATTCCGACGTACATCATGTTTACATGAATGATCTCATTAAACACGACAAACATTGGAATTGCGAAGGTTCGACTGATTGTAACTCTCAAGTAACGGTTTCAACAACTATCTGGATGTGATATCTGAAAGATGTAACTTTGTTTTTTGATCGGATTTTGTTTTCTTGCACATTTTTATTAAATATGTGTTTTGCCCTAACTTTTTTTTAATAAATAGAATAATACATAACATAACATAAACTCAAGCCTGTATTCCCCGAAGAGGTAGGAAAAGGTGCGGCCAACGCCAGTTTATGTTTAGGTCCCGATGTAATAGGTGGCTAGCCTATTGCCATTAACAGGGCACTTATAAACCTGCGATAAATACACACATAACTTCGAAAAGCATCGAAAAGTCATTGGTGTGTGCCATGGTAAACCTGGGATCGAACCCGAGACCTCGTCTCAGCAGTCCATTACCCATACCACTAGGCTACCGCAGATAAATAAATAGAATAGTAGAACCGAAATTACTAATATTCCCTCTAACCCCTCCAGCTAAGCTAAATTGCTTGTACTAGGAATGGGTTCACGTTGGTAGTGTAACTACCAAGGTGAACGTGAACTCGCCAGGTTTCTAATCCAAGACTTCTCGATCGTAGGGTCAACTCCTTAACCACTAAGCTACCGACGCTCAATTCATAACTCAATTTATTATGTAATGTTGTTCTCCTATATCTTTATATATAGATCAGTTTGTTATATACTCTCACGGCGTATCACCACACAGTGAAATAAACTCCGTTAATCGAAACAGAAATGACACATGTACATTGTGTCCCAATTCAAAATCCAACTCACAAACTCTCTGCGCAGTGTGCAAGCTGTGCAAGCTGATGAATTCCTACTATATCAAACGATTACCCTTAATTACAATGGTGAGTTCCTAAGAGTATCGCTAAAGGTACAATATGGCTAGACCTAGCCGGGCATCGCTGATCGTTGCTCACGAAAGATATTTAATTCAGTGCACATCGCCGCGCGGTTTTAATAGCAGCCTCGCCTCGCTACAGCACGCGCGATGAGCGGCCCGCTGCGAGGTACGTCTTACTACGTGGTGCGAAATAGGCGTGATGCATCGCGTAGTAAGTAGTATTGTTTTCATGGTTACAGCCGAGTATCAATTGCTTGCTTTGTAAACATAGGAATAGGTACTAATTTATAATATTTTAGCAAAACCTTATATATTGTGTTAAAAATGAAGTTATTTTTTATCTAATGCCAACCATTACTAATGTAATTTTCGAATACACCGGGAAAAATGAAATGCTCAAGTGGGACTTGAACCCACCACCTTTCCCTCACAGGAGGAATGCTCTTCCAACTGAACTATTGAGTCACATCTGAATCATTTCAAATTTCCCTTCTCTTTATATCCGTCTTTAAGGGCGACGTAATTTTGTTAGTACAGTAAAATAGCATTTCCATAATGATATTTTAAAGCTTTCAATGACTACGTGATACACGTGGGATGATAGTCATTGAAGACGAGCTCTTCCAATTAGTCCTACCCTCCCCTTTCCTTCACAGGACGACACGTGCAGGGCTAAGATGTCATCCATTTACGGTGCAGAGTATACCTGCTAGAACCAAGCGTTTCAGTGATTCATTCCTATGCCGCACCACTAAGACCTGGAATTCCCTGCCAGCTCACGTGTTTCCTTCTTCCTACAGTCCCGGGTCCTTTAAGCGGGGCGTGAAAAGGCATCTAATGAGGCCGTCAAGCTGAGTGCGACCACTGTTAACATGGTACATGTTTCCGATGGTGACCCTCTTTTCGACACTTTGCCTTTGCTGAACATCAGGCGAGGTGAAGTCACTACGTGTCCTTTTAAAATAAACATTGTGTCATAGTCTCTTTTTAGCTTATAGTCACCTAATAACTTCAAAATTCTTCTCGCCCTACTGTGCTGCGTCCGGTTATACATTTCAGGTCACTTTAATAATCAGTTATTGGGAAAAAATGGTATGGGCAACATGACGTGACACAAAATTAGGGTCACGTCATGTTGACGTGACCCTAATTTTGTATTTAGTACTAAATCATATAAATACGTCTCTAAACATATTTCATTCCACCTGTCTAAGTAGACAGTTAGAATACAATACTATAAGTACTCTCGACACAACCTGCACTATTCCGACGAACAAACAAACATGAGTATATATGTTAATGTCAATTAACATATTAAAAGGAGGTTGCAGTACGTTGGCAGGCGGCGGGCGCATAAATCGTAGGGCGGAAGCGTGGCGGGCCGTGCATCATAGCGGCCGTCCGCCGCGGGCCTCGGGGCCACACCGCGCCATAAATATGAGCCCTGCGTACATCGTTGTGTCATACCCAGTACAAGCTATGTACATACACGTGGGGTGACTTGCGCGAGTGGTGTCATTAAGTTGAATTGAAAAAATGTAATGAGCGTTATGTACTTCTGGCTTGAGTTTTGAGGTAACATCAGTTTTGAGAATGTTTTTTTTTCTTAGTTTTAGTTAGCTTATTATAATTTTTTTCTAGCAAACGAGAACATGGTCAATTTTTTTTTCATCTAAACCAGGATTGACCCGATGTCGCATGTTCAAAAACCTCAATTTCAAAACCGCTTTTGTACCGTTTCAAAGAGTCCTTTCGATGCTTTTATTTCTCTTTTGCATCTCTCTTTATAATTAGTTCAATCACACGCACTAGGTGGCCAGTCCTTATGCTTAGAGGCTTGGAGAGTCACACGCACAGTAAATTAACTGTATAGTATTTGGAAACGAAGTAAAAGAGGTTATTAGATGCATCGTCAGTAGACTACACTGTAAACATCATGAAAACAAATGAAAAATATTTAATTGTAATCATATGCCGTAGCAATTCGTAGCTCTCGTAGAGGTTCCGTAGCTCCGTAGCTTTGACTTTAAAACGTTAACTTCAGGAAGGCTATTTGATTATAATATGTATTTACCTATTCTTTCAGATATTACTGTAATCATATTATTTATTCACAACTATATTTAATCATATATAATGTAATCAAATATATTTATTCACAAAAAATACCAACAAGAATAAAAATACCAGTTATTATTAATTAAATCAATTACGGCGTTTTGTTTCAAATTGTTTTAAACCTAATGTAGCATGTCATATCCATCACGCTATAGATCCGAACTCATTTGAATTACGTTGAAGCTCTGCGATTGCGTGCGTTGAAAAATAGCGTGTAATGGAAACAGACTCGTGGGACAACTAACTTATCAAAATCGACTTCGTTTTACATTAGGTTCCCTTCGATTGAAATTGGGCTGTGATCGACTGACAGATACTGGGTAAAACATTGTAATCATTAATATTTTAACTGATTGTTATCGTGATTATGCGTTATATTGTTTGTTTACATGTTTTATTGCTGTCTTCTCTAAAGTTATCTCAAAAATTTATTTTTTTTAACTTCGTGTTGAAGTTATTGTTTGCTAGCTGGAGATATACCTACTGTCTATAAGTAGGTATACCAATTCAAAAAATTACAGACAGAGTTTTTTTATTGTTATAAACTTCATCTACTATAAACAATAAATTTCAAACACAAAAGACTTCAGCTCGCCTGATGGTAAGCTAAGCAAAGTCCCGGAAAGAGGGTCACAACATGTACCATGTTAATTAACAGTGGTGACTGTCAGCTTGACGGTCTCATTAGATGCCTTTTCACGCCCCGCTTAAAGGACCCGGGATTGTAGGAAGAAGGAAACACGTGAGCTGGCAGGGAATTCCAGGTCAGGTCCAGGTCAAAATCAGTGATAGTTGATATTATACCACAATATCTGCCCTCTGATCACGGGTAGTGTCTATTAAACGTTTAGAAATGCGAACACCAATATGAATATCTTTAAGGTACAGCAATGGCTGTAGGTATATATTTTGCATTTATATAAGCTTAAACGTGTTAATGAATGTTATAAATATTTGATGCCAACATAAGGCATCGGGTGGCTTGCGGGGAGTTAGCGCCAACGCCGACGCATAATATGTTTAGATAATGACTGATATAATAAAGGTTGACATAAATTCCCACTGACTCTTTTGTCCAGGTTTAGTTCCTTGGCTGTGGAAAATTATGTTGGGCTTTTCTGTTAAGAAGTGCTCAACAGTAGTAGTAGCACGACAGTTATTGCACTTGCAGCATACAGCGGTGACATAAATAGCCCTCAAAGGACGTACATTAAGCGTCAGTCACTTGACTAGTATTCTGGTAAGTCATTGAATGCTTTGTATATTATATTTTGAGAGTTTGCTAGTCAAGAAGCAAGAATGCTGACTGTACAGACATCAGTTAGTAGTTATAGATGTGTCAAAATAAATAATTAAATATTCCACAACATTCTACACAATGCTATCTAGACCCATGGTAAGTTTAAATAGCTTGTATTAGAATCTAGAATGCGAATAAACATGCTTAGATACTTTTTTTTTTTGTAAATATATACATAGAAACACCCAGACCAATGCAAATGTCATATACATGCATACAAATATAATGCACTGAGTGGGGATCGAACCCCTTCTGCGCCTCCTGCGCAGCAGTCGTGTTCACTATCGTCACGCCACAGAGGCTGTCAAAAGTTCATTGAAACGGCTCTTTCTTTGATATAGCAAAATGCAAAACTTTAATGTAAAAAAGATTCATAGATGATTCATGAGTCATGCTCATGTGTGGGTGTTACGTGTGATGACTGGGTCTTACTTACGACAATGCTCTGTTTTTTTTTTTTCATAAGAACAATGAAATTCCTGAATAATAAACATCCATTATATACAACTGTGTTAATGTACAACCTTAATCCATATTTAACGCATTACATAATGTTATAACATAAACAAATACAAAACAGAGTGACAACTCTCGGATCGGTGACCTAAAGACAAAGGTAGTGCCGAGTGAAGGGCCCTCAGGGGCACCCAAGGGGCCCGACCCGGCCCCGACAACACAAATTACTAATAATATCCCCAGAATATCCTCACACTACCTATATGTAACTGTTATATCTGATAGTTGTATTCAATAATGTTGTCACTAAGAGTACACAGACGCACAGTGAGTACACTGTGCGTCTGTACTATAAGATAACCGCACATGACATGGCTCACCTGAGGGTAAGTCATTTGTGATGCCTGTAAACTCTTACAACATTTAAGGCATCTTCAGTGAAAAGCGATTTACTATAGATAGAGAAAAGAAAGTAAAGGGTCGTAATATTTCCTGCACTACCATGAATAATTCTTAGTGATTTTGTTATACTCGTATGTATAGATAACGCTGCTATTAGACTTAATGAATTAATTACCATGTTGTGTTTTTGTAGGTGTCCGATATTTCGGTAGTTGAAAGCGAGTGATACAAACGTGTTTGGATATATTGAACCTTTGAGCTAAGTACATTGTGTACTTGCTATGGTTTTATACTGAACTTATTTTTCTATTTCGGTTTTTCATTACTTCGCACACTCTGGAAGTGTAATACATTTTTTGTTCAAAACCCTATATTGTAGTAGTTTGCAACCTACTCCCCCTATATTGAAGCGAGCATCTAGTAACGTGACAACTGTGGTTGTGACTACAAAATATGATAGCAGAAAAAAACACATTATCTGCAAGCATTCTCTATGAGAAGAACCGCCAGATAAATAAATGACACAAGTGATAAACGATATTGATTGTCGCGACAAGTTTGCCATTGTCCTCCATCATTGTCCCGGCAACAGATGGCGGCAGACGACGACGGTTGTCGCGAGACACGTGTGCCTCGTCTCCGTGTCGTCCCCGTGTCTTTGCCGTGTCGCCCGCGCGCCGTGACCGCTCGCACGGAATCTTTTATACCGTCATATTGGTATTAATCCATACTGCACTGTATCGGTTCCGTAAGGAGGCGCGGGGGCGGGGATACGATCCCGAGCCCGAAGACATTCGGGCCGAGAGGTCCCGGCTCCACGGGATCATGGTGGCGGAGTGGGAGCGACGACTTGAGCAACGACGCGCAGGGCATGCCGTCATAGAGGCGGTAAGGCCCATCATGGGGGAATGGCTCGAGAGGCCACATGGCAGCCTCTCGTATCGACTGACGCAGATTATCACCGGGCACGGGTGCTTCGGGAGATATCTGTGTCGGATCGAAAAGGAGCCAACGTCCGAGTGCCATCACTGCGACGCGAGCGAGGACACGGGGCTGCACACGCTCACCGAGTGCCCGGCATGGGCCGAACCGAGGCGGGAGCTAGTGGCGGCCCTGGGAGTGAGAGTTCTCACCCTCGCCACCCTGCTCACAGCAATGGTCCGCTGCGCGGACGCGTGGGCGGCCGGCGTCTCCTTCAGCGAGCAGGTAATGGTCGTGAAGGAGACGGCGGAGCGGGAGAGGCGGCGCGAGCGAGAAAGACTCGCGGATCGCGCCGCCCGCGCGCGCAGGCAACTCGGGCGTCGGAGGGCACTGACTGACCTCCGTCCCCCATGAGCGCGGGCCTGGGGGTGACGGGTGGAGCCGCCTGTCACCCCAGCAGAAGCAGGCCACGGCGGCGGCGCGCTGAACAGCGCGCCTCCCCATTCCGGGGGCGAGTTGGGGACACCGTTGTCCCCCCTCCTGAGGAGGGCCAGACCGTAAGGGATGGCCCTGGGTCAGCCGGGGTGCGAGGGATATGTCTTTGACAACCTCACCTCCAGCCTAGCACCAAGACCCACAGTCGGCGTGCGGTTTTAGTCGGTTCGAGTCCGACATAACCTCCCCTTCCGGCTCCGGCAGGGGGGGTATCAGTGGGGATTTACGCACGAAAAAAAAAAAAAAAAAAAAGGTATTAATCCATACTAATATTATAAATGCGAAAGTAACTCTGTCTGTCTGTCTGTCTGTCTGTCTGTATGTTACGCTTTCACGTCTTAACCACTGAACCGATTTTGATGAAATTTGGTATAGGGGTAGATTAGACCATGAGAAAGGACATAGGCTATGTTCGGTCGCGATGACCGACATCCACGCGGGCGGAGCCGCGGGCACAAGCTAGTAATATTATATTTTGTTTGTTACAAGTTATTCGTATTATAAACCGAATGCTTGTGACTTTGTAAGTACTTCTAATGATATAAAGTTTTAGTTTATTTTATCCGTTTTTGAACTTGAGACGATAGAATCTAATATTACAAATTAAACTCGTTTCGTACTTTGGTTACTAGACTTATGTGAACATGTAAAATAGTCCTTATTAACATTTTTTGCATAGCAGACGATAAATAAGCAACAAAATTGTAGACAACTTACGAGCTGAAACGAGCCCCTGTTGATGACAAGTCGTAACATCACGTAGCGTGTACGATATGGTGCACGAATTCTTTCATCAGGCCTGACAAAAAGTCTCGCCAAATATCCCTTTCATGTTCGAACAAACATGTTTGTTTAGCGCCGCGCTCGAGAGACTGTTCGCATTATTTACGACGTACACAAGATTGCCAGTTGTATGCACATACTCGCACATTTCGTACGACATAACACTGGGTGGGCCCATTGCTATGTCGGCAAATTACCTATAGAAATAAAACATCAAGAACAAATTTATGTATGATTAAAATATTTAGTGTAATTCACGAAAATATTTCAGAATCCGGACGAACTTGGGCTCTTAACGCTAGGATGCAGAAAGGTGCCCCATATTCACAAATGCGATAAAACACTGTAGTACTAGTATACTATAAACCTATACCTATATAAGAATTGCATTCGTGTGCACATGTCATGTGTTATGAAGGTCAAAATGTTGCGGCATAACTATAGTTAGTATTGATTAGAAGCCTCTAGCTTGATTCTTTGATTGTTCGCACTCATATTATCTTGCTCTAAAGACGTCTAGAGCCAAAGGTGAACTATTTGCATATTTCAGATTAACTCATGAAATGACTGAAGATTGTGTGGGCAGACATTTTCGCTACTTCTAAAATCACTGACGTAATCTCGATATAGAAGGAGTCATGTTTAAATTTGCAATTTTGTAAACACACCTCGACCTGACAGCTATCACGAGTGATGAGATTTGCGGAATATGTACTCGTACTACCGTACTATACATCACGATAGAACATCTTGTAGATGTCTGGCAGATATTTTTCTAAAAACTACATCTTGGTACACTATTATTTTCCTCCCGGAATAGGCAAAGATATATTAGCTCCTATTCCTCCTTTTTAACCTGTATCTTCTTTGTTCCCACATCACCAAGGGTCGCCTTATGTTTACCTTATACATCCTATTGCATTTGCTGATACTCTTTGAGGCCTCTGATGAACGTTTCAATTTCGATATAAAATTGAAGTTCAAAGCGAACAATAGTAACACTTGAACTAATAATATCTGCTTACACGGGAAGTTTGATCAATGTTTCCTGTGTTTTTCTCAAGTTATCTCCTTCAAAGAACGAAACAAGTTAAGTAACCGGTAGGTACAAATTAAGTGCCTGGCAACAACCATCTAAGTTGTTACTATTATTATTACTGTTAGATTGGAACATAATTTTGCTGAGGAATCGGATTAAATGTGCAACTGCGGCGGCTATCAACATGCTGTAACATCATATAAAATGCGATCTATGAACTGAACATCGATACATTAAAATTACGTTGACACTTGTTAAGGGGCCAGATCGTGAAAATCACCGAAAAGAGTGTTACGATCTTTCATATTTAACCTATTTAGATATGATTGATATCAATGATAATTTGTATATATTACATTCAAAGACCAAAAAATATGGTATGCTTATATTAAACTCTTAAAACCTAATAGTTGTTATATAATAAACATCGACAAACCCACAAAATTGAGAAAAAATGCAAAAACATGCCTTCGTATTTTTCAGATTTAACCCAATAAACCAACACGAATAGATAAAAAGAAACACTTTTTGAACACTGAAGGAACCAATAAATATTGCATGTACCTTTACAAACAAAGACTTCCTCTTTTAAAGCCCTAAAATCTAGATATGTTTTACGTAAATTCTCCATACAGGCTGAGTGAAACAGGCTCCAGTCTTTGAGAAAATTCATACCGAAAATGAGTGATTATAGCAATGAACCGGTATCTATTTGAAAGTCAAAGACTTCTTGATAGGGAAGAACAAACTTATTTGATGATACATTTAATAATCAATCTAAAAAATCACTTCAAATTTACTGAAAAACGCGTAAAATAGTGTCTTTTTTCTGCCATATCTTTTCTCATCGCCCGTCAGTCGCCCACGGGCCTTCGAAGCAAGAGCACGTCTCTTTGGCGTGTGATGACAGTTCATGCATACACAAATAGGCCTACCAAGAAATATGTGAAATGAAAAATGGCGCCACCGTCTTCATTAATCAATTGGACGGTAATAAAATAGTATGCATTTGACAGTGACAACCGTAGTTCCGATTTTAGCCATTTCACATATTCGTTGGTACATTTATAGCATAATGTTTCAGATTTTGAGATACTTGCTTTAAGGTTTGAACTGTAAAGTTGGGGATATACCTAGTTAAAATATTTTTTGTAGAAACAATATTTTTAGGTTCTGTTGTAATGAAATTATAATTAGATACTAACTTCATGGTCTATTTTATATGAATGTATAGGTAAGTATATATGTATATTGTAAAGTAGCTGTTTCCGTACATATTAGTTATAAAAAAAATTTCGTTGGGTTATACTATATTAAAGATACTTTTTATTATATATTAAAGATGATTTTTTTTCGTGCGGAAATCGCCTCGGATACCCGGATACCCCTCTTCCGGAGTCGGAAGGGGAGGTTATGTCGGACTCGAACCGACTAAAACCGCACGCCGACTGTGGGTCGTGGTGCTAGGCCGGAGGTGAGGTTGTCATCGACATATCCCTCGCACCCTGGCTGACTCAAGGCCATCCCATACGGTTTGGCCCTTCTCGGGAGGGGTGACAACGGTGTCCCCGATTCGCCTCCGGAATGGGGAGGCGCGCTTTTGAGCGCGCCGCCGCCGTGGCCTGCTTCTGCTATGGTGACAGGCGGCTCCACCCCTCCGCGTCACCCCCAGGCCCGCGCTCATGGGGGACGGAGGTCAGTCAGTGCCCTTATATTACTACTTACTGACTGATTTATATGTAGCAGCATCACTAGAGTCGCAGGACTCGCGGGTATCAGCTAGTGCGACCACCAGTAGACCTGGTGCACTGGATTAGAAGCCTTTTGCATCACAATGTTGCAGACACGGGTAATAACCTCAAGAAACCACTACACCTCATAGCCTAATCGACAAGCCTGTCTGATGCAGGGGCCTTTACGGTGGTTTCTTACAGGCCTTTTAGTACACCAGTGCCGCCGACCTCTCCCGGTCGGCTTTTCAGCTTGGTCTGAGAAACCCGGTGGACGCATGGGTCGGTGACAGCAGCGACATTTATTTTATTTTGGAGTCACGTGTGAAGATCGCATCCTCGGCAGCCTTCGTGTCCGTGACATAGCAAATAAAATGCAAGAGAGCCGCCATCGTTGGTACGATCACGTCAATCTGCGTCTGATCGATAAGGAGCGAACGTCCGAGTTCCATCACTGCGACGCGAGCGACGTCACGGGACTGCACACGCTCACCGAGCGTCCGGCGAGGCGGGAGCTCGAGGCGGCCCTGGGAGTGAGAGTTCTCATCCTCGCTACCCTGCTCACGGGCGTAGGCGTGGGCGGCCAGTATCTCCTTCTGCGTCCTCCTTTTTTTCTTTCTAATGGTCACGACCATTTCAGGAGATGGTGGAACGGGCGTCGGAGGGCACAGACTGACCTCCGTCCCTCATGAGCGCGGGCCTGGGGGTGATGGGTAGAGCTGCCTGTCACCCCAGCAGAAGCAGGCCACGGTGGTGGCGCACTAAGTAGCGCACCTCCCCACTCTGGGGTGAGTCCTGGACACCGTTGTCCCTCCTCCCGAAGAGGGCCAGACCGCAAGGGATGGCCCTGGGTCAGCCGGGGTGCGAGGGATATGCCTAAGACAACCTCACCTCCGGCCTAGCACCACGTGCGGTTTTAGTCGGTTCGAGTTCGACATAAACTCCCCTCCCGGCTCCAGCCGGGTAGGAAATGTAGGAAGAAGAGCTGCAAGACGAACCCTGAAACTGTGCAATTGGGTTGCTAGGTGCCTGTAGGAGCGCCGTATTCGTGTCCTCTGGATATTTCCTATTATATAGAAAGAGAGTGGGTAATATTATATATGATATTACCCACTCTCTTTCTTCAGCTTTCATTGCTATGCAGATGATAGCACCTTACACGAGAGTTATCATGGAAATCCTGCGGCTACACAGTCTGATATCGATGAAAAAGGGTAGCTTCTTGTCACTGAGATTGACCGGATCTTGGACCACATTTTGCAATGGGACTCTGAGAACTTGATGGAGTTCAATGCTAAGAAGACGCAGGCACAGCAAAGGTATTTTCTTTTCTTCCACCATTCCATTCTTCAGAGCACGCCACGCCAAACGACAATCCTGATCGGCATCTATTAAGGTCGTCAAGCTGAGTGCCACCATTGTTAACTAAGTACGTGTTTGTAATGGTGGCCCTTTCTTGAGACTTTGCCTTTATCTTACCGTCAGGCGACGAGAAGTCAAATTGTCGTGCTCGGCCCCTATACATTTAGATTAATATGCGCGCTCTATACATAAAATCTAAAGTTGTAAGTGATCTTCGGTATCTCGTACTTTGATATTTCGTACACTTTTTGAACTTCGGAATTTTGTAATTCGGGATTTAAAATCGTTATTTTTGTAGGTAGCCGGTAGGTATGGTCTGTCTACGCGGTGGGCATTTTAATTTTATGAGTGTTTTCAGTATCCTCAGATATCAACAATTAGGTGTAGGTATGTCCCCAGCCTTATTTTGTTCGAAATCTCATAATCTCTGTAAAAAGTTCAACATGCTATGTATGACACTGAAACAAAAGACATGCCAATGACGTCACGTAAGATAATATGACAGGGATGAATGTATAAGAAGAAAAGAGATACGAAATGTAATTGACAGACGTAATTCGTCACAATAAATCACATGACTCAAAAATGCACTCTAACCACAAGGCTTTAAGTAGTTTTTTCATCATTGGTAAGAGAATTTTCACCATTATTTTGACTGGTAAAGAGCATCTAGCAGCCCACTGTGCATCTCGGTGATGTGTGCGTGCACGGCTGCGTCTGTATTTTGACAGATTTTGAGACGTGCGCTCCGCGGACTCCGTCCTTAATTTGTGACTTTATATAAATATTCTTGATTCTGACACCTTCATCGTACGTTGGTGATAAAATTTTACGTGAGATAAAACATTACTGTCAGCCTTAACATAATAAAACAAAACAAAAAGTTCACATAATCGCTATATAATCTCCGTCGAAAGCGTAATTCTTCCATCAGTCTGTTGCCGTCAAGTCAAGTGACTTGAATATTCGTGTAAATAATGTACTGTTACATCCCCGTGCCATGTCATGTTTGATTAGTGTTGTTGACAAGGAACTAGATGCTGTACTGGTCTCGCATCGGGGGACCAACGGGCACCTATACAGGGGTCGAATCTTTTATCGAGGAGTGCGAATCTATAACTTTAATTTCTGGGGTACGAATTTTAAGAGCTCAGTAGTTTTGGATCCGCTGTACATGCGTTTAAACAATCAGTCAAGTCACACAAACACCTGTCATCTGAACAGATTGATATTAAATACCTTCGAGTGACATTATATAGATAAAAAGATATAACGTTATCAGTTTAAAATATATGATAAATCCTACAATTGTAAAAGCCACACCACATCGCTTCCACGTCGCTACCTCCCGTCGAATATTTCATCATTAATAAATAAAACAAGTCGTGTTATGTTCGTAAGGCGTATGTCACATGCTAACAACGTAAACACGAGCTCTCGAGCGTAATTGTACCGTTTGTTTACCCACTCCACTAAGACACTATTACTGAATATGGAGTTTCCACAAACCGCGTTTTGTTATTCCCCTCGGGGCCGAAATCACGACAATACTAATTTAGTATTAATTTTCGTATTAATCTTGTTTGTTTCAATACAACGTATTCCCGGCGGCTCTCAGCGCCGAACTTCGAGAATGTTCGAATCGGAGGACTCGGGTAGTTTAATGTTTGTAGAGTTTCTTTTGGAGCGGACGCGGACGGTGGCCGGTTTGCGAGGTAAGCTATGGTCATTAACTGCGTCTTGCCCATTACTGAGCGAACTGAACGAAATACCTCTGCTAAGTTTACTAATTAAGTTATGTGGAAAGTTTGATGGTATTTTTCAGAAATATTCTGCTAGTTTATACTAATGTGAGATCAATTTAAACAGAAAAGTTAAACTTAATACGCTGTCCTTTTTTAAAAACGACTCCAGGTAAAATATGGTACTTAACTGCTATCCAGTGAAATTATAGTACTCGTATCTAAACAGAATTCGGATATAGTTTAGCCGTAGTTGAAGTATCAATGTACACATAACATAATAGGTACTACATTCTACAGGTACATACAACATTGAACAATTAAAATAAAACTAAAATACCAATTACACAAATTATAGCAAAATATTATTAAAGTGCGTCATGAAATTCCGCCGCTTCGCATGCCTCCTGCGGTTGCGTTCCCAGAATCCTGTGTGTGGCAATGCTTAATCTCTGATCTAAACAGAGGCCAACCTTCTGGTCAGGAGAAACGTCGACCATACGCTTCGCAATCACCCTGAAAAGATTGCGGGTGCTCGGACCCCATGACCCCAACGTTTCGACTCCAAATGGCACAAATTCATAATCGCCGATAAGATTAGAGTATTTGCGCCGCTTGAGAGCCTCTGCAGAAACAGTAGCAGCACCAGCACAGCCAGCCGTGCCAGGTAAATTATGTAAATAGGTTTCCTTCATCTATGAAAGTATTTTATGGCAAATTTTGTTCCCTACCTACAGATAACATTTCATTTTGTGAAAGAAGGGATTAGTCTAAGAGGCTATGCACAGAGTAGTTCTGTTGTCAGAATCATGATACCCAGCGGAGCACAATATTAATGAAAACGTAACATAGTGCTGACATCAACGACAATAATTAACTGCGGCCCAACAGCGACCATCCATTACGACATATACATTCCGCCCCACGCGCCACACCGACTGCCAGGGAAATTAAAAAAGCAGCGATTTGAATACTAAAATAATTACGAGAATACAGTTACGTAAATACACGCGTAAATAAAAAGCACACGGCGCCTCTCGTTACGTTACCTTTTGTATTTTTTCTTTCCCTTTTGAATTTTCCACGTAAGCGATTATACATTAAAATCATGGAGCATGTGAGCTTGTATGATTAATGGCGGCTGGCGGCTGGCGGGCCGACACTTCATACAACCTTGTTTACTGTAATGTTCGCGCACATAATGCGCCCACCGGACCACACGTACGCAGCATTCAAATGATATTTCACGCAATTGTGATTCCACTAAGGTTGACATTTGAATGACAATTATAAATCGCACAACGCTTTAACAAATATCATGCTTATTTACACTACATTAATACTAGTTGTAGCCATTATTCAGAGAAAATGGGAATAAAGAAAATAACATAGTAAAAAGGTATCGCGATTTTTGTTTATCGAATTATTTACGCACCTGTGGCGAGGGTGATTTCAAAAACTGACGGGTGATTTGCGAAAAGTAGTCCACATTTATTAATTTCACGCCACTTGGCCTTCTCAAACGCTCTCAATAGCTTGTACAGTCAGCGTCATAAGTATCTTGATAACAAAGTCACAAAATGTTCTTAAACCTCTCGTATTAATAGCGAATTGAACTGTTTTATTGATTTATATTGTGTTATTGTTCGAACTAAACGTGTGTACCAAATATCGGAACAATCCATCAACAAGAAGGGGATAAAAAGGACCAATTAAGATTATTTTGAGCACTTCTGATGCTGACTGTACCTACTCAAAGTGAAGCTCAAAGTGGATATTATTTCCGCTTCCAAAGATGAAATTTGACAAGTACAGGTGAGTACTTTATGTCACTCGTATATCGTCAGTTTGTTACATGCCCTCGAGCCAATACTCATTAAGTGGCTATAAATAGAGGTTGATTTCATAAGACATATATGAACGTAACTACCGACAGAAAATATATACCTAGGTATTTATTTATCGAACAAAGTGAACATCCATGATAGGACTTGAAACCTTATTTATTTTTGGTTCTGGCCAGAGTAGAATTTGGGTCACCCCCTATTACGTGGGACCGAATACAATGTTTGTAAAATGAAGGTGTTAATTCACCTCTGTCTAACCCACCAAGGAGAAAGGCGTGATTATATGTATGTGTATATGTAAGTAGGTACTTTTAATACAGTATAACGAACTCTGAAACTGTTTTGTTATGTGATGTGACGCCTGAACTCAAAAAGACCTAACTAGAAAATTGAGAACCAAATACCAAAAAATGTTCCATTCGGGAATTCAAACTCTTAACCGAATCCCGTTAGTGGCAGCAAACAAATCGACTAAAACGTAGCCAAACAAAATAGTGAATAGTTTAATCTGCAGCCGGCCACGACCGCAATAAAGTACTCTCTCCTACACCACTGGGTTCGCCGGGTTCGAATAACGCGGCGCCAGCCCTAATATTAAAATATTTGCATTTCGGAGTTCATTTGTGAACAAACAAACTGGAAGGAAAACTTCAAGTTTGGAGAACTCGTTTGGGTCCTTGGCCACTCCGAGAGATACTTCCTCCCAGACTTGAGATTAAGAATAAATAAACAATAGTACCTAAATGAAGCTCACTACAATCCGAACGGGGACGAAACTTATTACTTTGTGATATGGAATACCTATTAATTTTTCAATTACGGGCTCCCGTAGAATTAGTGTAATAAATTCTATAACTAGATACTATAGTATTCGAAAACGCACACATGGATGCACACTCGTATCGTTCACACTCATCTAATCGCCTCCCAAAGGCTTCACAAATAAACAACAGTCAGTAATCAACCAAACGAAGTTATCACAGCTCGTCAGAGCTTCTCCAATAAACGAGAGAGTATATATTGAAAGGCATTCCGTTCGGGAAACCATCAATATAAACGAAACGAAATGTAGTCATTTTTGTTTTCGTTCATAATGGGGAGGATTTTTGTCAGCGACAGGTCGCGGCCGCGGGCGCCCGCCGACCGCAAACCGCAGACCGCATCGCCTGCTGCACGCCGTGCTTACATAATGGAATGATAGGTGTAATTGTTCATGATATAACGGACAGCTCAGTCATAGTTCAATATTGAGTTATACAAATCAACTATGCCTAATAAAGTAATAATATTTATTATTAGAATAGGTTTACGCTTTATGCATTTTTGCTAAATAGAATTTGGAATGATTTGCGGCTTGACACCTTCACACCGTTCCTAAAATATAAACTTTTAGTTGTTGTACGCGACATCACCCGTTTAGATGTCGGATGTCGTGACCGAACATAACCTATGTTCTTTTGCAAAGTCTGATCTACGTCTGTACTAAATTTCACGATCAGTGGTATAGGCGTGAAAGCATAACAGACATAATTATTTATCAATCAGCCTACTTATGGCATGTTTCTCCCAGCTACAGTCAGAACTAGGCAGTACATTAAATTTAAAGCCGCGCTATTGCCACTGATGAGGTATCAGACGGCTGTTGAAGCGCGTGCATCAAGTTGTCGATATTCGCATTAACTTTGATATTGAATTCGATACGTCAATGCCGATAGGATTATGCAGTTTAATTTGTAATAATTAACGTATCATAATAGTGATTTTGATAGGCGGGATATTCTATTTGCCGATTATATACGTAGTGGCTCTGTTTCGAATACAATTAATTTTAAATAAAAAGGCCTAATAATTATGATTATTCTGGTAATACTAAACTGGTAGGTACCTAAGAATGTAGTTTACTTCGATTTAATCGCAGTAACGTTAGTGGTATGTTAAACCACATTGTTTTTTTTATTGCGTCGATAAAAGGTATGTAATGTATGTTGATGTCAAATACAGCCACGAACAACACGCCCGCAACTGCAACATATTGTGTGGAAAAACCTGATAGTATTCATGGAGACGCGTGCGAGATAGTGCATCCCTGCACTTCACGTTTCACATGTAAGGTTACAATGCCCTGTGGAGCGAGTTCAGCGGCAGCCCGTCACGTCACGCGTCACGCTGGCCTACATCGGACCTTTCGCTCGGCAGCAAGTCGGTCGTCAGCGTCAATATATCACGCGGTATCTCGGCACGTAGCGTCGAGAGATACGGTGACGAGACGTGTCTCCCGACTTTATTGATGGCCATTGTATGCGCCACTGACAGTCCGCGTGCCACGCGTTTTTCAACGCGAACGGTTTTTTGATTTCATTGTTATGATGTTGAATCAAACGTTATTAATCGTAACTTTGTTGCGCTGGGATTTGTGTTGCCGACTGTCCGTACAGCTGTCAGAATGTTGTTTGTTCTAACAAAAAATGTAACAATCACTTGTGAAATATGGTCGCTTTTGTTTTCGTATTTACGCATTTCAAACTTATTTCTTTTCAAGTAATAATATTTTGTACAAGTTACAAGGTAACCTTTCGGGAGAGCAGAATTAACGTTTTTAGATGAAAGTGTAGAGTAAAGAAATATTCGATCGACATGAGATCACAAAAGTAAGTGACATAACAGACAGAAATCTGCGTAACAAACATAGACTTCTACTTCCATGTTATCGGCTTAGCAGGGTAAGTGATTCCTTTAAGGGGGATGGTATACGTTTTTATAACAAACTGCCAGAATCGATCCCTGGTAGGCATACCAAGGATCGATTCTGGCAGTTTGTTTTACAATAAATTCAAAACCTTTGTAAAGACCACCTTACCCAAAAAAGCATACTATAGGATAGAAGATTACTTGAAAGATAAAAATGTCTGGCTTGAGCATGGTGCAGGCCTACAACGCTATAATTACAGCATGGTACTGTATTAGTTACGTGACTTATTTGTTACATTATGTAACTTTGTTTAATTCTTACGTATAAAGTGTTTTATATACTTGTTGTGATTGTTTATCCAGACGCGAAATGTACATTCGTCCACATTTAGCTATAAGAAAATAAAAAATGTAAATTGACGGTCAAAAAAATGCCGCAGTGGAGTTTGCTGCGCCGTTTCTTCTCCACCAGCGCCTTGGAAGCGGTGGTAAACTTAGATTAAGTAGAATTAAAATTGACGTCAATAAGAAACAATTTTATTGTTCTATATTGAAAAATAAATGACTATTATGACTATAACTGTGAGAAAACAGGAAGAAAATGCTAATAACATAACATATAACATAAACTCACGCCTGTATTCCCCGAAGGGGTAGGCAGAGGTGCTAGCACCCACATTTCGCCAGTTTATGTTTAGATCCCAATGTAATAGGTGGCGAGCCTATTGCCATTAACCGGGCACTTATAAACCTGCGATAAATACACACATAACTTCGAAAAGCATCGAAAAGTCATTGGTGTGTGCCATGGTAAACCTGGGATCGAACCCGAGACCTCGTCTCAGCAGTCCATTACCCATACCACTAGGCTACCGCAGGACGTCCGCAGGAAGAAAATGCTAATAATTATATATAATAGACTGTTTTGTTTATACTGGAGATTGATAGCGCTTGGTGGAATCTGCTACATATATTGAATGCAATTTAATTATGATATTTCAATAAAATTTTCATTTAATCATATTTGTAATTCGACATTATTATTTTCATTTGACATTTAAAATTATTCCTTGACATTATAATTCAAATGCATTTTTTTATATATTATATTAATCATTTAAAAATTGTGAGGCCAAACTTATAAAAAAGGGAAAAAAGAATTCACTGGTATACCGAATTTTAAAACTACCCACATATGAAAAAAAACAAATATTGTAGTGTTTCGGAATTACAATACTTAAAACATCAATGTAAACCTTTGAGAATGCCGTAAGGCGAAACCGGTCAGGTTTAGAAATAAAATAAACTCAGTGGAAAAGTACAAGTGTGTTATTCAATATATATAATAGACCTTTGCCAAACTCACAAAACTATCAAAATATGACAAGCTTAATAGCCTTCCTTTGGGTCTCTGATAATCTAAAGCACTCACAGACAAACCGAGATATCTCGTATAATGTACCTAAACAATAATCTGCTAACAGTAGGTCACCGTCTTTATATATTTGTTGGTGAACCATCAAAGTTAATTATAATATTGAATGACTACACTTCCAAGAAATTCAAAATTGATACTACGAGTAAGTATAACAGACGCAACTTAAATAACAAATATCGACTCTCCCTTGATAAGTGTACAATCTGTACTTAAGTGTACTTATGCTCCGTTCCTCAGCCACCATTGCAGTCAGTAATTAAATATTACGAAGTATTTGGCTCTTACAAAATTGAAACGCCTTATTTTTTCTTGATTGATTCCGTTGTTTTGTTTATATTGTTAACTGTCATAAAAACGTTTCTTTTTAATACATTTTCATCACTTATAATGAGATTTTTCAATTATATTTCTCCTCAATTTCCTGGTAGTCAATTTAATTGAAATTTTACATAATATACTTGTATTACCCATAATAGTAAAAAATGTTTCCGAACCGATATCACTGTCATGGAACTCATGCATGGATTCCATATTAGATCTGGAACCGGAGCAGGTGCCCGTATTTATGTCTTTAACTTTTATGACCTACCACTCCCGATCACAAAGCTCTGGCTACGATGACCTATAGAAGGTCACAGATCCTCTAGAAATTTTAGGTCAATAAGGAAAAAATTAGCACATTGTTTGGGTATAAGTATTATTCTTATTATAAGTTGAATAAAGTCACCTTGCTTATCACTTCATCTTGTCTCATTTGTTACAGCTTCGACGTCAGAGGGAAGCCCTTGTCCGAGGCCCGGCACTGGTCGGCGCCGGAGGTGTTCGGGCCGAGAGCACACTTCGCCATCTCCCCGCCCCCCGCGGCGCTGCTGGTGCGTGACGTCAAGCGGCGCGACGAGGGCGTCTACCGATGCAGGGTGGACTTCAGGAACACGCAGACCACCAGCTTCAGATATAATCTTACTGTAGTAGGTGAGTAGTAAAACAATTTCACGTCTTTCGTAATCCCACTTCTGATTTTTATTGTACAGCCAGTGACAAAAGTTACTAAACACTAATTATGTATTTCCACATGGTGCATTTGATACGCATATTCATAATCCTCAACGAACAAAGTAGAAATATATTAGGTTTTTTATTTTGTTCATAACTTTGATTGCTTTTGTCCCTGACTAATACAAAAACATAAATCAAAAATGGGATTACGATTGATTAGCTATTAGTTTACCACATGCAAAACTACCAAAATTAGCATTAAAGCGAGATCCCAATAAATTATAATTCTCTCCTCCTTATAACAGATTGGTATTGGCGTGTCGATTTAATTCATGGCATGTTATTAATAGTCACGAGGCTCCATTCACGCTAATCGCACATCGAAGCGATTAACGAACCATAATCTAAAACCATACACAAAACAAATCATCAATCAGTCTATTAACCAATCTTGGTACACGCTTAATGGCCGATATAGTATCTTCTACAGGCTCGGCAGTAGTCGGCAATAGTCGGCAGGCCTCGGTATTTACGCGAGTGCGGTTGCGGTATTGTTCGTGCGATATACGAGGCCGCCAACAGGCGCAGACGTAAGACGCAGCTAACTTATGGCACCGGCTACAGCAAGGTTTATTGCGACGACTAACGTGTGCCTGATACTCGTTCTAATGATCCCCCTAAGAAGTTATGAGGACGAATGGATTGGATAACGCATGGGGGTGGTGTAAGCTGAAGGGTAACTAAAGTAAACTGTTTTAATTATGTACAGTTTCAATGAATTGTCTGATGGAGATACCAGAATCTTAGAAATATATAACAATTGAGAAAGTTTTGTTCGGAAGTTCGTAAGAATGTAGGTGGATGACCCCACTGTCACCGTAAGACTAATGTATAGAAGTATTTCGGACGTCCAAGACGTGTCCATGTTGCTCAGCCGATCAGAGCTTTCCCCTAGGAGTGGTCACGGGTTCAAGTCCAACACGATAAGTATCTATCTTTTTTTTTTTTTTTACACTGGACACGTCAATTTGACTTCACCTCGCCTGATGTTAAGCTAAAGGCAAAGTCTCGGAAAGAGGGTCACCATCGTAAACATTTACCATGTTAACAGTGGTGGCACTCAGCTTGACGGCCTTATTAGATGCCTTTTCACGCCCCGCTTAAAGGACCCGGGACTGTAGGAAGAAGGAAACACGTGAGCTGGCAGGGAATTCCAGGTCTTAGTGGTGCGGCATAGGAATGAATCACTGAAACGCTTGGTTCTAGCAGGTATACTCTGCACCGTAAATGGATGACATCTTAGCCCTACACGTGTCGTCCTGTGAAGGAAAGGGGAGGGTGGGACTAATTGGAAGAGCTCGTCAGAACGTCTATCTATCTTATCTAAAAACTATGAAGTTTTTAGATAAGTGTTGTGGTTTCCAGGGAGTACTGTGGATGCATCATCAACTTAGTTTACGGTTTGGCGCTAGTCACGTTCGCTTCCAAAATTATTTTATTTGCAGATGTGAGAAAAACAAAAGTTCATATTGCTTACAATGTAATAGTTCCAAAAAATATTGTATTGAAACGCCTTCAACTATATTCGAGAGTAATTTCTTTTAAACAGACATTAACTAAACACATTAATAAATAATTGTTATTATTTTAGACAAAATCGTAAAACATTTTGCTGATAGCGATATCGTTAAATATATCGCCGTAACATCACTCTCAACAAAACGTAGTCAGCCCCACGGGCACCATGAAATAAACCATAAAATGTAGCACTAGGGGACAGCTGCAGTACACCCCAATAGAGTATTATTTATGAAAGATAACAAACGTGCAGAAAGACTGGCAAATATACACTTAAACAGACAAGAAATAAATGATTCACAGCTCTTATAATTAAATGTAATATAAAAAAAAATTAAAAAACCCCCGTCACAAAAAACACCTCCAAAAAGTTGAAAATAAATGGAGTTTGCCTTTTAACTTTAACGGTTGCCATGTCGGGGGACCCTAACTGGTTAAGCACTCCGTTATATTATCGTAACAATTCAAGGTCCCCCGACATGGCAACCGTTAAAGTTAAAGTGATCTACTAGTCAAGCTCTTTCATTTGATACCCATATTGAGGGAGTTATAAGAAATATGTATTCCGACATGTTGTGACGGCGGCCATCTTGGACTGATTTTTTTTAAACATAGCTAAGAACACTCCCGACTAATATATCTTTCAAACAAAAAAAACTACATCCAAATCGGTTCATTCGTTCGGGTGCTACGGTGCCACAGACAGACACACACACACACACACACACACACACACACACACACAGACACGTCAAACTTATAACACCCCGTCGTTTTTGCGTCGGGGGTTAGTGGTGTAATTGAAAAACATTAAGAGATATTTTTCATCTACTTAACTAAATAGATTACAGACTTTCCAAATTCATACCACTAAGATCTATCTCTACTAAGATTATAGCTTTCAAATAGTTAGGAAGATTTACATATATCCAATACCCAAACTGTCTTGGCACGTCATTGACAAGAGCAATACAAGTCAAAACAATAAGCGGTAACGTGCGCGTCAAACTTTAATTGAACGTTTGTATGTCTCCGACTCTGTGAGCAGATATCTCGGAGACAGGTTCGTTACGCGCCCGAGACGAGTTGACAACTTTTTGCAGTACAACTCCAAGCGCAAGTAATGGATGGTTGTCAACGTCGGCGTCGACAAACTTGCGGAATGTTCAATCATTGTTCTGCTCGGCGCCCGACGCTACATCATCGCGTTAATTAAATCTATTTACTTAAGGCACTGATATTACTGTCGTTCTCGAAATATGAATATGGCTGTATGTGTGGTCTTGATCTTAGAAAATTATAGTTAATCATTATTAATATTAGCTGAAAGATAAACCTTTTTGTCACACAGAAACCTAGGTATACTATTACATTGAGATTACGTAAAGTGACATCAGCCTGATCAGACCGTTCTTTTCCCGGAATGGTGATTTGCTCGGTGCTTGGCCCTGGCCGCAATAGGTAAGTTCGTGGAGCTGGATCAGATTTAACCCCACCTTTTATGACAAGAGTTAGGAGGACTGTAGTAAAGGATCTACTTCTATTACACGCACTCGTAATATGAACAGATCGTATTGACCCTTTAATAACCCCAATTCAAATGATACCTGGGGATTACAAAACTAATAATGGTTATATAATTGAGTGAATAGATAAATGTCTATCAATCTTTCATAATAAATTGAATAAAAAATAACGACAGAGATTTGTTTGTTATAATATAATGAGTGTTTTATAATTTTACAAACGATACATTGATAAATACAAACAGTCGATTCCGTGTTTCACAAATACCATTTCGATGCCACAAACTGGCTTCGAATAACTGAAAATTATTAGTTAGTTCATGTAAAAACTCTTAATCTGCTCTATTATGTTTTAGGTAGGTAAATTGCGGGACTTTGTTAAAGCTAACGCCGTTTAGTTCAACTTGTTCTCGATTACTATCATATGGGTGAAATCCGCTCCTAGTGAAGCATCACTTACTACTATGGATGGAGATGGAGACATCAGTGCCTTAATGATTAATTGAATTGCAGAGCCATATTTTTCCATGTGACAACTTTTCCAATTGAAAGTTTACTCGTTTAAAGGCTGCGTGTCGTCCGCTGATGGGGGTGATGGACGGCCATATTGTTTCTGTACGAAACATTAATTTGAATGATGTATTGAAGGCATTTTCGCTCACAAACATTTGACAGTTTTTAAGTACTCGTGTGATATTTTTCTGTCACTGGGAGGTTAATACATTTATTATCCAGTGTTGAAACATTGAATAATATCTACCACTAGCTTTTGCCCGCGGCTCCGCCCGCGTGGATGTCGGTTATCGCAACCAAACATAGCCTATGTCCTTTCTCATGGTCTAATCTACGCCTATACCAAATTTCATCAAAATCGGTTAGCGTGAAAGCGTAACATACAGACAGACAGACAGAGTTACTTTCGCATTTATAATATTATTATGGAAGTATGGATATGGATTTACGTCAAAAGAGGCGTGAGTACAAAAAAAAGTTAAAGACACGCGTTAGTACAGGAATAAAATAAAAAGTAAATAAAAATTGTTTATGATTTTGAGAAGAAAAATATAGTTCTGTTAAGAGAACATAGCACGTGTAGTTCTAGTATAAATTCTACTTCCGGTTCCTGATTGTAATATAACTATTTATTAACGATTTTGTTATCTATGGAGTCAACAATTTTATATTTTTCGTATAACATTTTGATAACCTCTTTGCCTAATATAATATATGGATTCATATAGTAAATAATATTCAAAGAATCCTAACATCTCAAAGAGTATAACTCTGTAGGTAGATACAAAAAATCCGAATCAATTTTTTAATAATTGTCTTTTCAGCCGTCGCTAGTGAACTGAAGTAACACAAATGAATTTGTCCCCAATACGTCTACCTCAGGCACCATTATATAATTGGTAACTTGAGATTTGTCTCCGAGCTGACTGAGGATTGTTAACAATGTCAGATTTAATAAACCCAGATTTCTTGAAAAGGGCTTTCAATTATTCGGAAACAAAAAAGGCCCGTTGTTAATACCCGATATTTACCAGCTACAGGCAGCCTGGCCGAGCTACACGGTGTGACGATGCGACTAGTTCGTTTTACAAAGCTAATTCCATTTAAAATGGTTGTTCCGTATTTGCTCTTTGGTGAATAAATCGTTTTTGTTTCATATTTAACGAAATACACATAAGGGTTCTTTCTATTTTAATAAATTACAATATAATTCTGTAATTTATTGAGGAAAGGTTGCAACATGTCAAGAATTAAATTCACTTTACAATAGAGATCCGGTTCTTAGCATTCTATGGATTCACCGTGCGGTCGCGGGGTCCATGGCGTGGTACAGAGAGGAACACTGTGACGGCGCCGGGGACTTGCGACCCAGGTGTAGGTTTAGGGTGGCCACCTTGTGATGCATCAGCGCTCACCTCCACCGTCAGTCGTGTTCCCTTCTCTACCTATCCAAATTTGGTAAGATCCTATCAACGCCGTTTTAGATTGCCTATCTTTATTGCAAATTTGCAAGTTTAAAGGCATGTCGTAATTATTAAAAAGAAATTGAGAAAGAAGGAGTCTGCAGAATTGGAAACCGTAGCTGCAGCTGTACCCAGGTACTTGTCACTGCACATGAGGCTGTAGAGTCGTCTTAATGTTGCTCAAATAGTAATTATAACGGAGGTGATGATGCTGCCTAATCAAAAATGCCAAGAAATGTAGCTAAAAAGAAAAAAAAATGCGACCAATATTTTATTTTTTTATTTTATTTTATTTGGAAAACAAACAGCATTAAAACTATGTAACATAAACACTTACATAACTAAAGACCATTTATGAGTTTTCACATGTAAATAACAAATAGACACTAAAAAGGTTTTCTGTAACAGTGTTGAAAACAATTTAGAAAATAAAAATAAATAAAAATTGAGAAGTTCAATACAAGAATAAAAATAAAAATTGAGAAGTTCAACACAAGACACCTAGAGAACCAATTCGAACCAGAGATTACCGAGTATACGTTTGTAATTAGCAGGACTTGTGTTAAATAAATCTAATTCCGGATATTCGGAAGTTTTGTTCACAAACTTGGCTGATCTAAGGAAAAAAGAGTTGCTTCTATAATTGGTAATACTGCGGGGTATATGGAGAGGAACAGGTATTCGTACCGATCTAGTTGAGACCTTCAAGTGTATCATGGAGAGGAGATAAGAAGACTCCACCATGGATTGTGCTATTTTTAATAGCAAAGCTACATCCGCAAGTCTCCGTCTCGTTTGAAGGGGCAGCAAGTGGTGTCTCCTACAGCTTACCTCATAACTATCATCCCGTGTGTTGCACTTATAGCGCAAGAACTTTGAGAATTTACGCTGTATCGATTCCAATCTGTTAATATAGACATCACAATGTGGATTCCAAACCTGTGAGCAATACTCAAGGACGCTGCGAACGTACGAGCAATAAAGAATTTTCATCACCTTTATATTTGAGAATTGGGAACATGATCTGATGACAAAACCTAGCATTTTGTAAGCTCGCGTCGCGATATTGTCTACATGCTTTTTATATGTTAGTTTTGAATCATGTGTTACCCCCAAGTCTCGGATTTCCTGAACTCGCTTAAGTGTGATACCTTTAAGAGCGTAGTTGAAATCGTGTGTGGATGGCCTGCGAGTAAAACTAATGACATAACACTTTGAGGCATTGATGTCCAGTTTATTCACACGGCAGTATTCCTCGAATCTCGTGAGATCCTGTTGCAAAAGAAGACAATCGTCTACAGTTTTTATTGATCTGTAAATTTTCATATCATCTGCGTACATCAGAAATTGAGAATGTATAAAGCAGGGTGCAATGTCATTGATAAACAGAATAATATAATTTGGAGTCGTGAAATACCCGTGATTTGACAGATATTCGAAACTAAATATACCAAGGTCTACATTATTGATTCCGTTAATAATTTGACACATTGCGTGTCCACGACACGAAATAATTATTACCCAACGCGATGTCTTCATTGTGCCGCGGGATTATTAATTTATTACCAGCTATTATGATGTCAACACACTTTATTGTTTCAAGTATCGACATCATAGGTACAGTATAGTTATTAGTACTAGTCATAGGAACGATATTTTTTAAATATTTACCATTTATACAAGAAGGGACTTTTATATTATGTGATGCCGTTACGCCAGGATATTACCATCTGAGCTACTTGTCCCTCATTGGGATTTTGTTTCTTTGTATTCTGTGTTAGTAAATAGCTGAAATGGCAGGGTAACGTTCTTTCGTGACATAAACATAATAAGTTGTGCAACCAAATGTAATAATGTGCGCTTAATCTTCACCTAAATAACCTTATTATCTTAGTGCAAGTGTAGTTTGTTAGCAAGCATAACAATTGAATGATTTTTTACAGCATTAAGTATGCTAACTATACAAGTCAAATACATGGGCAAAAAGAATCTTCTCGGGCGGGACTCGAACCCGCAGGCTTTCCCTTACAGGGGGAATGCCTTGACCAATTCGGATATCGAGACACGCCCGATGTGATTCAAATTTTCCCATCTTATATGTCTCGAGTCCCGCCCGAGAAGATTCTTTTTCCCCATGTATTTGACTAGCTAGCATAACAGTTAATCACCGTTATTTCATTTTGCCGACAGAATCTCTTATGGGATCGAAGAGTTTTGTCAATTTTAACCGAGCACTATATGACGATAACTTAAATAACGAAACTTTCTCACAGTGGTGAGAAAGTATTGGTACTTTGTAAGATCTAAATGTCATAATAGTATGTAAAGATGAAGACTTCATGAGAGATATAAATATCGTTCTGTCTACCTACTGATTATCGCGCAATTCGCGTAGGTAAACAGTGCTGTGACCTTAACAAATGCCATGGAAATGCTAATCGTGTGATGCTCACTCTGGGGTGAGAAGGCTTAGGAAAAATGTCAGCATCTAGTACGCACTAGCATGGTACCAGCCAAAGTCTGTCTCGTGCCGCTTACATACTAAAATAAATGATATGAACAAATATAATATAACAATGTAACATATATTACAATAAATAAATAAATGTTTTAAACTTTTTTTATTAAAAAAATGCATGACGTTTGAGACTAATAAAAAATAATTAAAGTAAATAGGAGATGAAACTGAGGCTGATGTTATTAAAACTTGCAAGTTGAAATTTAAATGGTTGAACAAAGTTGAATTTAGCTAAAACATTTATTAAAATTTAGAAGTGTCGTAAGGTTTCGTCAATTAGTTTCAACTATTTCACATTGTCTCAACTGTCAACTACTTCTAAATTAGTTTAATTTCAAATTATCTTTTAACCTTTGAATACTTTCGAACTATAAAACTTTTGCTGTGTAATGCAACACGTTTTTAGTATTGTTTAAACTAATAACTTTTTAAAATAAGTACTGCTTCATTTTGACAAGTATTTTATTTATATTTATCGATTTCTGCAAGACTTGCGTACCGATATACATAATAAGTACTTTGTTAATCGATGTGAAGGTCGGTTCATTCCGCATTCGCCTCACTTCTTGCCCCACTTCCCCATATAAATTTTATTACGTTTGAACGAGATTTTTTTAAGTGATCCAATTCTATTTTCACTTGCGTCCTCTTATTCTATGGAGGTTTAACGAGCTCATTCCCCGGCCCCGCCCGCTTCAATATATATGTCCCCGCTCACAGTAAGCGTTTATATTAAGCGCTCTGACGGCCGTAAAGGCAGGAAAATAACATAATGTTATAATGGGCGCGATCTTTTGTAAGACGAACGTACTTCTTGTGATGAAATTATGAGCTTACTAGCTAACCCACGGCTCTGCTCGCGTAGAAACAGATCCTATTACCGTGGCCAACAGGATCATAATTCCTGGTCATGCTCTACCTGTGCACAAAATTCAAATAAAATCCATTCAGTAGCTTTAATTCAAAAAGCAAGAAACATGCTCACTTTTGGTTTGATAACATAAGTTCGGATAAATTTCAATCTGATAGAGATGGGCAGATTTGGCTAAGAAATTACGTCCACTAAATAATAGTACATCTTCAATGAAGATAGACAGGTGAAGACCTCTTCTGGTGTCGATATTCGCCACATATCCACGATATGGTAAGTAACCGTTTACCATCAGAATAGCTGTAAGCTCGTTTGCTACATAAACAATATAAAAAATAGTCTCAGTAAAAAAATAAACAAACCCAAATGAGCACGCCTCAAACTTGAATTGGTCACTTTCTAAAACATTCACGTAGAAAACAATTTTTGCAAGATAAAGTAGGCAATTATAATCGGATGAGGCTTGTCCCCGCCATCGAGATAATAGCTATTTTCCCCGACAACGACAGTTTCTAGGCCTTAAGCTTACCCGAATATCTTACATCGCCCTCCTGACAAACAATTATGTAGATTTTATTCACTCTTGGGCACTTGGAGACGCGAAGTGCCAGGCCAGAACCGGCGCACACTTCACAGTTGATACTTTAATAAAGAATTCATTTATTTAGGCCTAAATGAAACAATTAAGAGCCTTGTCGTGAGGTTGCTTAGTCCTCCTGCCGTCAATTGACTACTAACACAACGTTTAATGGCATGTAAAAAAGTTACTAAAACCTTTTCTTTTTAATTTGCTTGTACTGAAACTGTACAAAATTTGTTGGTGTTTGCGTAAATGTCTAACTTAGTTTTCCTTAGAAACGTAAAGTTTTTTGTTAAGTAGTAACTATATTAATCTAAAAATAATGAAACATGTTTGTTTTGCAAAATTACTTAAAGTTCCATTCCTGTTATTTGTATGCATGAATATTCTTCATAAAAATATCATTATTACTAATAAAGCTACAATGCATGCTAGGTACATAACTGTATGAGTTTTGAACCGAATACAATACCTGCAACGTTATATAACACCGACGGGATCTTTACGATCAGGTGCGGTGTACAAATATTTCGTACTCCCTCATGTACTGTTATCTCGCTGTGGTAAAAGGACAGCTTTATGCATACAAATGTGAGTTAATCTTACAGATACTAAGGTTTTATTTAATACATCCCTGTGATGTAGAACACTAGGGTCACTCTATCTCTATGTACTTTATACAACCCGTAAAAAGTGCCCAAAAGGGCTCGCCTCGTGTCCAGACATATTATATTATATGGCATATTATATGGCATGCAAATAGCTCTCTGCTTGGATCAACCAAGTGTGAGTATAAGTAGTATGCCTAAATCGCTTCAGCTTTCATTGTCTCCTCAGCTACTGTGGTGGCAGTCAAGCACACTGACCACCACAAATTTAATAAACTTGTGCCATAAAGTTGCAGCACCTGATATCACGTGTCCGTTACCCACAGAGGGCGGAGACAAGAAAAGAAAGACAAAAGATAAGAAAGTCACGTATAAAAATTCCTCCTTACAACCACGGGTTCTAAAGAAGGGCGTGAAAAAGCATTTGTCGAGGCCACCATTTCATGATCTTTTGTGCTGGCTTTCAGCTCGTATATTCTGAACTTTCTTATCAACCAACATTGTGCTTCATTAACGGACATAGGTAGGACGGATATAGGTATATTTAAACCTCCCGAGGAGGGCCAAACCGTAAGGGATGGCCCTGGGTCAGCCGGGGTGCGAGGGATATGTCGATGACAACCTCACCTCCGGCCTAGCACCACGACCCACAATCGGCGTGCGGTTTTAGTCGGTTCGAGTCCGACATAACCTCCCCTTCCGGCTCCGGCAGGGGGGGTTTCCGAGGGGATTTCCGCACGGAAAAAAAGGTATATTTAAACCTACAAAAAATCGTTGCTACTTAGTGTCCATGTTAAGTGAAAGAGTTATACTTACGATCCGTTAGTACTGCATCCACTTAGGGTGTTCAAAAGGTTCTGCTACATAAATTCTGCATGAAGAGACACAGTTTGCGGTAACACCTGTCGTGTAACCGAGCACCTCTACGGTTACTCAAGAACATCATAACCGTTGCCCGACCTGCTCCTCCGCCGATGAACCCACTAAATCCATAAGATCAACTTTAATATAATGAGCGTGAAATGTGTAATCCCCGTGGAGTGTATGTAATTGCGCACGGAATATGGCTCCCATTAATTGGATTGGTCCCTTCTGAGCGCCGCCCGTCCCGACGTTCCTCATTACTACAATCGAGTTTGGTACGCGATTCTACTCGATATCGAAAAGTAATTTCACGTTTCTATAGCCTTTTTACTGTCACTGCAGAATGAAAAAGATGGACTCTAACTTTTACTAGCTGATTTTATTAAATAGCCATTTTAGCCAACCAGCAGTGATTGAGGAATTGAGACTGAAGTAAAATTAACTATTTTATTTTACTTTTCTAGAATAGGCTGCAATTAGGGTTAATGTAGATAATATGGTACTTGTGTGGTGGTAGGACTTGGATAATAGAAACACTCACACCAATATTCTTACATGGAAAATATTTTTTGCTCTGAGTAGGAACTGGAAATCGAACGCGCGTGCCCTCTAACGTAGCCTTTAATGCTCAAACTTTCACTTACATGCACGTAAGAGTGGTGTAGCGTAGTATGTACGTAGTAATACGAGGCGTGATCTCCCATAACATGCGGTTCGCTGTCACTTGGCTGCCTCTGTAAGGCACAAAAGAGCGACACGTCGTTCGGTATCGATAGTGCGTCCTCATTTCACGGCAAGTTTAGCAGCCTCGTTTGTCCACCACCCGGCCGCGGCCGGAGCGCCCACCGACGTGTTACACTCGCTATTGGGCG
This sequence comes from Eilema sororculum, assembly GCA_914829495.1. Classification (NCBI taxonomy): domain Eukaryota; kingdom Metazoa; phylum Arthropoda; class Insecta; order Lepidoptera; family Erebidae; genus Eilema; species Eilema sororculum. The sequence goes on from OU618537.1 coordinate 27,073,874, forward strand.
CGATCGCCTCACAATTGAGTTTTAAACTTTAAGTCACTTTTCAAAAGGGCCGATCTCGAGGGTCGAGATCTGATTACAGATTGTTGTCTTTCTATTAGCCTTTGTCGTTGCTGAACGCCCTCAAACAAATTTTAATGCAGATTATGTCACTCTTCGTTATCAGTCGATAATCGATTTCAAACATTTTCAATACCTTGTCGTTATAATTCACCATTTGTTTACTCGGCGGCTTTATCAATTTTCCATTCTTCCTTACATCATTTTGATCTGTTCACAGCGATTTATCTAAAATACGCCGGAGTTAGTTACAAAGGGTCATGTTTTGGGAAGTAATGAACTGCGACGGAAATGTTTTTGTTGGTGTAACGTATAAAGCGTTGCAAAACTGGCAACATTTTGTCCGGACGGAGCCGGGCGTTCAGGGCAGTGTTAGAGGCTGAAGTTAGATTGGACGAGGCCGCTATGTCGGATGTAAAACCAAATTGGGCTTTGATGCTTTAAACGGCACCTACCGAAATAGCACCAGAGCGCAGCGGAGCCGACGCATTCGATGGTGCGCTCCTGCCTGGCGATGTTGAGCTTTATCGCGCTCGGATTAAAGGCGTCGGGCTGGTGGCAGCGCGGCCCGGGTGGACTCGATGCTAATCGGACGGAGCTGTTACCGATCACCTGCGTTGTATTGAACAGATTAATTGCTATTGGTTCCGGCGGCTCTCAGTCGATATTGTTTTATGTTTGATTTAATTAATTTACGCCGTTAGATACACGGATTGTGTATCCGCAGTAATTAATAAGGGTTCAATAATCTCAAATTCGAGGCATAAGCTGACTGCGCGTTAGTGAAAGTCAAAAGTGATATACATCTGAAGCTTGAATTTGTATGAGCCCCATGTGAGATCGATACATATTTAATAAACCACTCCTAGCACAAGCTATCTATCTTAGTCGGAGGGGTTAGAGGGAATATTAGTAATTCCGGTTGCTAATATTCTTTAAAAAAATATGCTGTTTATACACTTTAGGCTTTTGGTGACTGTGCTTATTGAATTTAATAATAAAATAACAAGAACATTGCTTCGTGCTAAATTTTTATCAATCAGTCCAGGCAGTTATCAATCAAGTGTCTGAAGAACATCTCATCGTATAAACCAAAAGCAACCTAACATAAATGATACGGCAAGACCTGCCCCAATTTACCTTTCTTCATCTACATACTAACAATGTCGCTATTCTGCATATTTTCTGAGGGTAGATTTTATGCTTAACTATTTATAAACACAATTATTATATTAAACCACGCACAAGTTTCAAACTAAAACTGTAGTTACGAACGTAGCATGAAAATGGAATTTAGAAAGTATGAACTGATTACGTGTGTGTTCCACAGTCTTATTAAATTAGTTTGGACTAACTCACTAAATGGAATGCGTTTTTCGTGTTGCCTGTTTATTAAGAACACAGGAATATATTATTCATTCGAGGTGCTATTTGAGAACGGACACGCCACCTGAAATAGAAGTTTGTGAAATGGTCGGATTTTATTATTCCTTTTTAAATTATTGCCCAAGTAGCAAAAATACACAACCTTATGAAAGTGGCTACCGTCATTTTTGGAGGTTTGCAACAGATTGGGTCTCTACTAATATATCTATTACTAATTCTTACTTCAAGCTCTATTTCCATACAAGTCATATTTTCTCTTATTTTGCCATTGTTCTTCTTAAACCATGAGATTAAAACGTAATTTCCTTAAACCATTCGAATGACATGAGGGTTGGGTGGATCATTAATTCGCGCCGCGCTACATGGACTCCCATCATAACAGACTCCATTATTGTATCATCCTACTCTAAGACAATCCAAAAACAACCTTTTTAAGGCCGTGATGTTTTACTTCCTCACAAAATAACAAATCTTTTCATATCCAACATTGTTTATGTTTATGTGTACTTAAGTCAGAGTCGTTTTTATGTAATCCTTGGGCGGCGTGTGGTTTCCTGAGTGGCGTTGAACCGAACAAAGCCTTCTTACGGTAGCTTAAGCATAGATTGTGGGGGCCTTGAAGCCTCGGGCTCTGTAGGCGCCCGCTGTGTAACGAGCTAAGATTAGTTCCCTGAGGAAAACTGACCAACAACTTTTTATAGATCACTAAATCAAAGTACCACTTCGGAACTTGCGATTAACTTAGTATTGTAGTGTGTCACTAGGACGCGACGCGCGACGGGCGTGGGGAGTAAGGACGCAGCAGCGCGGCGCTGTTCGACTTCGAACAATTTAAGTTGGAAGGGGTAACATAACAATACCCAGTAGATACAAGTTAACTCAAGTTCCTTATAATAAAAACAAAACCATTACAATAGTTCACGGGTCTGAATTTTTAATTTAAAGTAAACTAGCTTTTGCCCGCGGCTCCGCCCGCGTGGATGTCGGTTGCTCGCGACCAAACATAGCCTTTGTCCTTTCTCATGGTATCATCTACCCCTATACCAAATTTCATCAAAATCGGTCCAGTGGTTTAGGCGTGAAAGCGTAACATACAGACAGACAGAGTCACTTTCGCATTTATAATATTAGTATGGATTAGACAAGAAATTACTAATTTAGAATGACGCAGTTTGTGTTTTTTATTTGCGCAGTTATTTTTTGGGAAAACGTTGGCATAAATAGACCTCTTTCACACAGCTATTGAATTTATTACAATACTGTTATTTCTATTTGTTTCGAGACAAGAAGTTTCTTCTGCATTGAGTTCCTATAATATCGAACATATTTTTACGGGCCATTTATAATGCAATCATTAATGTAACCTCGGGTTCCACTACCGAATATTTAATTTTATTGTGGACTTATTGCCACTTATTAATAAATATCATGTTTTAATATTATAAATGTACGTTTTATTATTAGTAAGTACTGTTGTCTACACAGTGCTTAGCTTTAAAATTATTCTAGGTTAGTATTTAGGTTACCCAGGTTCCTTGAAACTTCGCGTTCTGTGCGTAATTGCTACCTCAGTAGTATTAAAACCTATTACCGAAATTCTCGTTAACTCGTGGAACTAAGCTAAATTGCAACGTGACGAGCACCTACCTACCTGCAAGTTCGTGATGGAATCTGACGGAGCTGGTACAGCCGCTTCACATTTCAAATCGACTTAAGATTATTTGGAATTACCAACTTGTGTACATTCGTCTTTAATAACATAGTGCTTCTAATCTAGAATGATTATATTGAATTATGAGCACGTAACTCACGTAGGAAATAAAAGTTTTTCTATATTTATTTTTTTTATAACTCACATAGCTCGTATATAATTACAAGTAAAAGAGGAAAATGAGATGGTCCAATCATGTACAAATTTGTTTTTTTTTTGTTAATAAAGTATCATCCATTCATATACTCACGTCTGTAAATCCTCGAAGGGTTAGGCAGAGGAGTATTAGCACCCACTTTTCGCCAATAATGATTTTTCGTCCCACGACGTTATAGGGGGCGAGCCTTTTGCCGTCTAGCGGGCTATTTATCTTGGGCAATATGTTTTCTGTCGAATGGAGTATATCCCTTAGTCACCTTTTACGATACCCACGGGAAGAGCTGGTGTGGTCCTGCTACAATATCAAATTATATCATTTACATATGTCTTGTTCCTGTGTTGTTGCTGACTTATTGTTTTGTCCCCAGTGCCTCCAGAGAAGCCGGTGGTGGTGGACCGCTGGGGGCGCATCATCAACACCACCACGCTGGGCCCCCACGAGGAGGGGGACGATGTGCTGCTCACCTGCAGGGTACTCGGAGGTATGTACTCCAATATTCTATTAGTATCTGGGAACTATCTCCAGGACGTAACTATGGGGTTAATTTGTAATATCAATCAATCTATTAGCCTATCACAATCAATTGCTGGGCATAGGCCTCTCCCAATGTTGGGAGGCTTGTAAATAGTATAGACTATATACTGGCTGGCCAGCGTGGAAACAATAGGCCAAAGCCTCTCAACACTGGGAGAGGCCTATTTCCGGCAGTGGACTGCAATAGCCTAATTTATTGATTGATACTGTACAGTTAGCATAATAAACATCTTGATTAAAGCAGGCGTCCGTCACTCGCCCAAACTACGGCAATAAGTACCTACCGTGCGCCTCACCCGCAGGCTGCTAGCGCAGTCGGGGCCGGCCCGCGCTTGCGTGCGCACGCGTGACGCGACTTGTGTAGGTATACCTAAACGATATTGTGGCCGATCTTGTGAGATCAGTAGTTACCATTGTTTATGTGTGCAGGTACACTAGGTTAGCCACCTAATATGGAAATAAAATAATGAATCGCAGTAATCATTACTGTTGCGGAGACGAATGTCAAAAAAAATACATTAAAGAATTCGAAGTTGTCTTTTTTACATTAACAACAGAGTGAACCGTAAGATTTTACTATTTATAAACGCAGAATAGATCTTGTTCACTTAGTAACAAAACCATTAGGTACTGGTCGCCACTTGACATCTTCGCATTATAAAAAACCTACCTAATTGTAGTGAACCTGTGACATAGATACCTACAATGAGAATAGAGAGAACTAAAAATTGTTCTGCACCTACTTATTTTGAAACGAGTACCTATGTAATTATAATCGACTCGTGGTCGTGGTCGGGCTGTTATTTTTGTGGCAGTACAGTCAGCGTCAAAAGTCAAATAATGTACACACAGAGCTTGTTTTAAGTGATAATATACAAATATATACCTATTATTATTATTATTATAATACACCGTCTTTTTAGTTTCGGGGTTTAATAATAAATAGTAATTCACGTTTTATTTTCATTGACTAAATGACAACCCTAACACTCAAGTTGGCGGCGTTGTTTGTTCCGAATAAAGGGCGATACCTACGAAATTTTGTAGGTTATTATCACGGCGGCTTTCTTCAACATCAAAGGAGTGCAACTTCTGTCCTTATCTATTAAAGTATTAAGAACAAATCAAACTGTTATATTGATTTAATTTGTATTATTGTCTGAACTAAAGGTTTGTTTGCAAATATCATTATATCATTCATTTTGAGCACTTCCTTCATTAACATCTTTCTGATGCTGACTGTACAATCACGAGGTCCTGGCTTCGAGTCCTAGGTCACGGAAGGTTTTTCTTTCAGTCAATTCTCAGTAGCACATACTACTTTAGTTCACGATGAAGTGTGGAGATGTGCCCGTAGTATTCGTCACCTATACGGGGCTGTTTTGGCGTCATGGTCGATGGTTGCGTAACGGGTTCTAAAGGTTCTAAGTACCACCACCACCAATGTAGGTACCACCAATGTAGGTACCACCAAACTAAGCTCACCTGCAGGCTTAACTAAAGCTCAACCAGCTAATTAACTGAGCCAGCCGTTAACAATTAGTGATGTTAGCCCATGACTACGCCATTTTGCCTAAAAAGTTCAGGTTTCAAGAGAAGTCTAATTAAATTAATACAATGTCAAGTATTTACACAATCAACAATAAATTGGCAGAATACTTCGGGCCGTGGCCGAGGTAGCCGACCATCGAGTCACAATGAAATGAACCGTTTAACTGTACTTTAAATGTTTCACCTCGCTAGTTTCGTGCCAATCAACTGCCCCATGACACCGAGTTGTGAGCCTTTGACAGACTCGAACAATTCTGATTTCTGATAAAAAGGGGCTTTTATTGAATTTGCAATTTGACAACAATTGGATTTTCATTATTCGCTTTAACTTTAATGAACTCAATGAGATCACTTTTTGTTAAATTTGACTCTCTGTTACGCAAAATAGACAGTTATTTATTACGTTAGTTAATCATTTTCGTCAAACGCAGCTATTTGAAAGCGCGCACAAGGAATTGTTAAATATAAAAATCCTCCGCGTACACCGCATAGAGTATTCCATTACGGAGCGAAATTGTGTGTCGGTATTACACTGTTTATTATATTAATTAATTCGGAGCGTTACAAGACGAGGTGTGGCGTGGTGCGGCGCTCGCGGTGGCAGTTTCAATCAGTTCGCGTTCCCAAATTTACTCAGATCTAATAAATTATGATACACAATGGATTAGCCTGATGAATTAATGTAACCGAGACTAAGAGAGACGCCAGGATGAATTCCTAATAAATTGTTTCTCGTGATCAGGTGCTCGCAACTGATATGATATTGGATTGTGTTTGTGTTTACTGTCTCAGGGCAAGCGATCGTGCCTGGACAATACGAACCATATTTTAAATCTGGTGTGGAAATAGATACCTTCACCATACCGTGGAAAAGTCGGTGTTGGGAAGAAAATACGAACAGAGGATGGGAAGTAGGCAACTGCTCGAGTTTATTTCGTATAACATTATCCAAATCTACATGATAAAGCACAAACAAACAAACGTGTACTTCACCCCAACACGCTTACGTAACACGTAACACTGCTTGTTTCCATTCTCCCATCTCCCATCGTTGTTACAAGGTACCGTTTAGTTTTTGTACGGTTTGCCGGTGTTAGGGTCTCGCTGTATTTCGAGAACATTCTTACATGCAGCCAGAGTTAATCTCTGAACAAAATACACAAAGCTGAGTTGTACGTTGTTGTGTCGCCTGCCCGCCTGTCCACCGCTGCGTTGTGTTTGTGGGACAGCTATGAATGAGAATAATACTCGTGGTATGACGTTTTTTGAAAAGAGACCGGACACACAAATTCATTTTATTTCTGATCTCAACAAGAATTTATTTAATTTTAAAAGGTTTATTCTAACTTATTATTTTTGAGTTTGAATGATTTTTTTATAGCATTTATTATGCTAACTGTTAAGTTCGAAAAACATTGGAAAAAATGAAATGCTCAAGTGAGACTCGAACTCACGACCTTTCGCTTACAGGGCGACTGCTCTGCCAACTGAGCCATTGAGCACCACTTGAATCATTCCAAATTTTCCTTCTCTTTATATCCGTCTATAAGGGCGACGGTGCAGCCATCTACCAACATTCTTACGAACTGTTGGAAACAATGAATGATTTTTCAACCATTTTTAAACATTGAATTTTGATGACTGCGCCCAAATATTTGAATGATTTTTTTATAGCATTTATTATGCTAACTGTTAAGTTCGAAAAACATTGGAAAAAATGAAATGCTCAAGTGAGACTCGAACTCACGACCTTTCGCTTACAGGGCGACTGTTCTGCCAACTGAGCCATTGAGCACCACTTGAATCATTCCAAATTTTCCTTCTCTTTATATCCGTCTATAAGGGCGACGGTGCAGCCATCTACCAACATTCTTACGAACTGTTGGAAACAATGAATGATTTTTCAACCATTTTTAAACATTGAATTTTGATGACTGCGCCCAAATATTTGAATGATTTTTTTATAGCATTTATTATGCTAACTGTTAAGTTCGAAAAACATTGGAAAAAATGAAATGCTCAAGTGAGACTCGAACTCACGACCTTTCGCTTACAGGGCGACTGCTCTGCCAACTGAGCCATTGAGCACCACTTGAATCATTCCAAATTTTCCTTCTCTTTATATCCGTCTATAAGGGCGACGGTGCAGCCATCTACCAACATTCTTACGAACTGTTGGAATCAATGAATGATTTTTCAACCATTTTTAAACATTTTCGAACTTAACAGTTAGCATAATAAATGCTATAAAAAAAATCATTCAAATATTTGGGCGCAGTCATCAAAATTCAATGTTTAAAAATGGTTGAAAAATCATTCATTGTTTCCAACAGTTCGTAAGAATGTTGGTAGATGGCTGCACCGTCGCCCTTATAGACGGATATAAAGAGAAGGAAAATTTGGAATGATTCAAGTGGTGCTCAATGGCTCAGTTGGCAGAACAGTCGCCCTGTAAGCGAAAGGTCGTGAGTTCGAGTCTCACTTGAGCATTTCATTTTTTCCAATGTTTTTCGAACTTAACAGTTAGCATAATAAATGCTATAAAAAAATCATTCAAATATTTGGGCGCAGTCATCAAAATTCAATGTTTAAAAATGGTTGAAAAATCATTCATTGTTTCCAACAGTTCGTAAGAATGTTGGTAGATGGCTGCACCGTCGCCCTTATAGACGGATATAAAGAGAAGGAAAATTTGGAATGATTCAAGTGGTGCTCAATGGCTCAGTTGGCAGAGCAGTCGCCCTGTAAGCGAAAGGTCGTGAGTTCGAGTCTCACTTGAGCATTTCATTTTTTCCAATGTTTTTCGAACTTAACAGTTAGCATAATAAATGCTATAAAAAAATCATTCAAATATTTGGGCGCAGTCATCAAAATTCAATGTTTAAAAATGGTTGAAAAATCATTCATTGTTTCCAACAGTTCGTAAGAATGTTGGTAGATGGCTGCACCGTCGCCCTTATAGACGGATATAAAGAGAAGGAAAATTTGGAATGATTCAAGTGGTGCTCAATGGCTCAGTTGGCAGAGCAGTCGCCCTGTAAGCGAAAGGTCGTGAGTTCGAGTTGAGACTATGTATAGTTCGAAATGAAATGCTCAAGTGAGCTTGAGCATTTCATTTTTTCCAATGTTTTTCGAACTTAACAGTTAGCATAATAAATGCTATAAAAAAATCATTCAAATATTTGGGCGCAGTCATCAAAATTCAATGTTTAAAAATGGTTGAAAAATCATTCATTGTTTCCAACAGTTCGTAAGAATGTTGGTAGATGGCTGCACCGTCGCCCTTATAGACGGATATAAAGAGAAGGAAAATTTGGAATGATTCAAGTGGTGCTCAATGGCTCAGTTGGCAGAGCAGTCGCCCTGTAAGCGAAAGGTCGTGAGTTCGAGTCTCACTTGAGCATTTCATTTTTTCCAATGTTTTTCGAACTTAACAGTTAGCATAATAAATGCTATAAAAAAATCATTCAAATATTTGGGCGCAGTCATCAAAATTCAATGTTTAAAAATGGTTGAAAAATCATTCATTGTTTCCAACAGTTCGTAAGAATGTTGGTAGATGGCTGCACCGTCGCCCTTATAGACGGATATAAAGAGAAGGAAAATTTGGAATGATTCAAGTGGTGCTCAATGGCTCAGTTGGCAGAGCAGTCGCCCTGTAAGCGAAAGGTCGTGAGTTCGAGTCTCACTTGAGCATTTCATTTTTTCCAATGTTTTTCGAACTTAACAGTTAGCATAATAAATGCTATAAAAAAATCATTCAAATATTTGGGCGCAGTCATCAAAATTCAATGTTTAAAAATGGTTGAAAAATCATTCATTGTTTCCAACAGTTCGTAAGAATGTTGGTAGATGGCTGCACCGTCGCCCTTATAGACGGATATAAAGAGAAGGAAAATTTGGAATGATTCAAGTGGTGCTCAATGGCTCAGTTGGCAGAGCAGTCGCCCTGTAAGCGAAAGGTCGTGAGTTCGAGTCTCACTTGAGCATTTTATTTTTGAGTTTTTATAAATTTCGATTTAAATTAACTTATGGAATTTGTTTATCTTTGTGTTGTGTGTATATACATAGATAAATAAAATATTTATTAACAAGGTAATAATTTATAATCATTTTACAGTGGGATTAGCAAGAACCAGTTATTCTATCATAATATTATGTGTAAGACAATACTGTTCGTAAGGATAATAGTAAAGTATTTGCAATTGTAAGAATAAATAAATAAAAACCTTTACTACGCTAAAGTTTCTAGTCGATTGAAATTAATAAAATAAAAGTTTTTTTTTTTTTTATATAGGACACGTCAATTTGACTTCACCTCGCCTGATGTTAAGCTAAAGGCAAAGTCTCGGAAAGAGGGTCACCATCGTAAACATTTACCATGTTAACAGTGGTGGCACTCAGCTTGACGGCCTCATTAGATGCCTTTTCACGCCCCGCTTAAAGGACCCGGGACTGTAGGAAGAAGGAAACACGTGAGCTGGCAGGGAATTCCAGGTCTTAGTGGTGCGGCATAGGAATGAATCACTGAAACGCTTGGTTCTAGCAGGTATACTCTGCACCGTAAATGGATGACATCTTAGCCCTGCACGTGTCGTCCTGTGAAGGAAAGGGGAGGGTGGGACTAATTGGAAGAGCTCGTCAGAACATTCACCATGGTAGAGACGGTAGAAAACTGCCAAAGACGCAACATCTCTACGCATCTGCAAAGGCTCGAGGGTGTTCGTGACCTCAGGATCCCCAATAATGCGGACCGCACGTCGCTGCAACCTGTCGAGAGCATCTAATAAGTACTTTGCGGAGCCGTCCCAGAGATGTGAGCAGTATTCCACGCAGGAACGAATTTGGGTCTTGTATAGAAGACACCGCTGCTCCGGCGTGAAAAAACGTCTCACTCTGTTCAGGACTCCGAGTTTACGCGAGGCTGATTTGATGATACTCTCGATATAGTTTTTGTTATTCAGTTTGCAGCGAACATCCATACCGAGGATAGTGAGGTGATCCTGCAGTGGCAGTGGTGTGCTCTGAAGAGTGGGAAGGGGAAGGAAAGGAGATACCTTAGCTGTAAACGCACATGCCTGGGTCTTCTTGGCAATGAACTCGACCAGGTTCCTAGCGCCCCATTGAGAGATGTGGTCCAGGATCCGGTCCAGCTCTGTGACAAGAAGCTGCCTTTTTTCCGCGATATCAGACTGCTTGGCCGCAGGATGTGCGTGATAACTCCCATGTAAGGTGCTGTCGTCTGCATAGCAGTGAATGTTTCCGTTACAGAGCATGTCATTGATATGCAGAAGAAAGAGAGTGGGAGATAAAACGGAACCCTGCGGCACGTCAGTGGGAAGACGCCGGCGACGAGCGTTCTCATGTTGACGTAAAATTTGGAGTGCTCGGCACATCACGACTTCTGTCAGAACTTTTGTCAGATGAAAATTATTTTGCGGTACCATCCTATTTGTGTACCGCTAATACGGAATAATCTTTTCACAGCTTACATTCTTTTGAAAGTTGGGTAAATGCAAAGCTACCTTAATTAAAGGACAGTTGAATTAAACGATATAACAAGATTTAATACAAACTGTGCTAGTAACTCTAGTAAGGTTTTATTTTAAATTATATCTGAACTCTGTTGAAATAACATTGCGAGAGGAATTAACTCCTGGGAAATTCCAACTATTGATGCGAGAGATATTGGACTTGTCGACGTTCGTGTGAAACGACGTTGGTGTAGGTACTGAATAAAATAAAGCCTATTCTGTTCCTATTTGATATCTGACTATCATATCAGTCATAGCAATTTGTACTCGTTAGAATAACCAAATTAAAAAAAAAATCAACATAAAGATTCCAGGAAAACATCACTTGCAACAGTAAAATGCTCTCCGGAATGTATTTACGGAATTCTTGAATTTTTGATAGAAAAAATATCGACATCCAGTCAATTAATAAAACTACGTATATGAGAAATTATAAATTAAAATTACATATTTTAGTTTGAACAAGTTAGTACTGTCACTGGCGTCATCAGTTGCATGCGTTAAATAACAAATTAACTCGAGATTTCTTTTCATATCGAGTAAAAATATCTAAGATGTGGCGATGATAATTGATAAGTGAACGTCTCACAGCTGACAATAATATAGAAAATTACTATAATATGCCAAAATGAAGCAGATTGTTGCAAAGAAATGTATAAACTCTCCAGTGGGCCTTAAAATTGTATACATCGCTGTTGATATACATTAAATAGGGTATTGTATATCAACAGCGAAGAGGATTTTTATCTGCTATCCATATTTATTTTGTTACATCGTCAGAGACGAGGTTTACATCATAATATTATATCAAATTGAATCCCTTTTAACCAAATATTTTGCTTGTATTAGGGGGTACAGCTCTTCTATACCAATGTCATAAGTATATTGAACATAATACTAGTGAGATATTTTTTATTTTAAATTATGGTTTTACGTATGAAACAAATGAAAACAATTGTTATTATTATATGCCTAGTAATACTCTTGCATTTGAGCAGAATATCATAAATCATAACGTATTCGGTCGTGAGTTGATACACCCAGATGATCGTTATCGACAAACGCGGATGCCGGGAAGCATTCCATCACTTTGGGAGTTTGGCTTTATACAAAAACATCAAAGAAAATATTGCTTAGCTGGTGTTCATCCACCCTCACTCCAAATGCGCTATGATAATTTTAGTGTTGAGCGTTGAATAAAAGAATAGCGTTGAGGAACCTCCATCAACAATATGGCCTTGTTTTTACGACGATGTAAGGCGTTTGAGCGAACTGCGCGCATACGTGAGCGTCACTTCACATGCCTTGAAGTTCACAGAAGGTAAGTGAAATATAGGAACGAAAATGCTAACGAGATAATTGAAAATTCGTTAAGAATGATCGGTAGTAATAATTACGTGTAGGTAATACGATAAGGAGCAAATATTCTCATAACCCGAGCCTGGTAATCTTATGAAATCCAACTAATAAAATATGTACTTGAACGCGGTGAAATGTCTTTACTAGAAAGTTTATTCATTTATTCTTGGAGATGTAAACCAACATAGATTTTGATAACCACTTTCCATCAGATAATAGAAAAAACTAAAACCCGACTACCGAAAAATCACGCTTTCAAAAGTAACAAACAAGAAAATATCAAGGATAGCCGTGGTCGTATGCCACTTTTCCCTAGAATATATTGTTTTGTTAGAGTAAGTGGCATACGACCACGGCTATCCTTGATATTTTCTTGTTTGTTACTTTTGAAAGCGTGATTTTTCGGTAGTCGGGTTTTAGTTTTAAACTTTATTTTTTATTTATATTATTTTGGGGCCAAGTAAACCTAATAATTTATATATATTTAAAATGTGCTTATTACGCCCTTTCATTTGATACCAAACACGGCATATTTATCTCAAATTTATTTTTTAACACAGTACCTTATGAGCGCTAGAGGGCGCCACACAAGATTGAGTGACACGTCATATAGCCTATAACCATCGGACGATCAAGCCGCTTGTAACAATACCTCATTTGTCCAGTTCTAATAATTAGTTGAGGAGCTATGAGGGAACAAATGAACATACATACATACATACATACATACATACATACATACATACATACATACATAGCCTGTCAAAATCATAACCCTCCTTTTGGCTTCGCCGTAGTCGGGTAAAAAGTAGGAAATAACATTCACATTCACTCTAGGTAGGTATATCGCATCATACAATATAATGTTGTGAAGTAGCCGCGTACGCCAGGGCTGTTTGTTCATCGAAAGCTTACACAAGAATGCTCTTATCGGCCGGTGCTGTAGGTACACCACGACTTGACTTATAAAACTGCGGGTGATCAATAAGCAAAAAATACGTCCAAGAGCTAAATATTGAAAACAATACTGTGAAATAGAGCTGGCATGAGTTTTTTTTTACCTTTAATTGTTTGAGCAATGTAGAGAAAGGATGAGAAGAGAATCTGATCAAGAATGATGATAACAAACAGTATCTCGATGGCGTTGTGACAGTCACAGGTTTAAGTCCCATATAAGTCGAACCAAATCGAAATTAAATGAAAACATTCATCCATATACCCACGTCTGTAATTCTCCGAAGGCCTAAACTGAGGTGTAATAGCACCCACATTTAGCTGATTACGATTTTCAGTCCCACGACGTAATAGGGGGCGATCCTATGGCCCAGCGGGCCCTTTGTCTAGGCTGTACCCTATGTTCTGTCGGATGGAGAACAGCCCTATACCTTAGTCGCCTTCACCCACAGGAAAAACTGGGGTGGTCCTATTTTACTCCGCGGGGAACCACCGGGAAATATGAAATACATTCCTCATTTATTTGTGAAACATATCTGACACAGGGGCTGGAGGAATATTCTAGAGAACAAGTACAAATAAGCATAGCACCCATGCCCTCAAGCCGTCTAAACGCAGAACTCCACCTCCCGACGTGAGGTTGCCACTGGCCCCGGAAGACAGACAGGGCTCTGAAATGTAATAAGGCTCGCCGGGGGTCTGCGGCCGACGCGCGACGCACTGCTTGTTATTTCGCGCCTCGCCTTCCCGGAAACTGACCTATGTTTTACCTACTACTTGTGTGTTTTCTGTCTGAACGCGATTCTCATACGAATGTTTTCACCCTATATAATATTAGTATCGATTATGTAAAACAAAATAATAAAATAAATTATGTTAGTGCTCTGTGACCTAATATAATTTAAAATTAAGTTTTAAATACAAAAGGAAATGTCGGAGTGTCTGTAGTAATTATTCCTTACGTTTTCACAATAAACTAGTCCTTTACTATGGGACACCATTTTAGTTTACGAAAATAATTCAAGTAAAAACAGTGTAGGTACACTGTATGACAGCATACAATTTAGGTCATTTTAATGAGTAGATAAGCTTTGGATCCAAAAGTATATAGTGCTTGCTAGTAGTGCCTCACACAACACCAAATAATCTGCAGGCATATTTTTATGAAATACAATTCCATTACATGTCTTTTATATTTTATAATCTCACATTAACCATTAACATTACCATGCATGCCCGGCAATCCCGGCATGTGTTGTACTGCACATACTATACATACACTCGCGGCGGTGTGAGTAGAGTGCACTGAGGTATATTTTTCTTCCCCTCTCGGCGACTGCAGACACGGAAACGCTTTTATCTGACAAAACACGATTCTGTGGATACAGCGCACCAATATAGTATAAGCCGGGAGCGGGTTATTATGGGACGGAATCACGGAATCAAACGATGACGCCATTCGGCCTGTGCACGGCGGGGCGCGATGGTGATGGGCATAGTTTGAGGGCACTAACTTTTTGTAGTGTCCTAAAATTATACCTACACAATTATAATTAACTTAGTGTGGTGGTCGACCAAAACTAGGTACTTATGTTCTTTAAAACGTTAGTGAAGTATATAAAAAACTATTAAAAAAAAATTTTCGTTTAGACTTCTTTTATATTCTTGTAAATATTTTAGTTTACCAGGTTAGTTTTAATTCGATAATTAAAGAAAAAGAACGTAATAAATATTTCATCACATTAAATAAAATCATGTAGAAAACTGAAGTACAGAAAAGTTTTCGAATTGCAACGTCCAGTGCAGTTTTTGCTTCTGTTTCATGCCAACATTCCGTTTCAATTGGTTGTCATCTTCATGTATCTGATCTGCGCCGTATTGCTGTACCGGTTCAACTTTAACTTTTTCTCATTTCATATCGATGAAATACTTTAAATGGCTGTGTTTTATTCCATTAAATAAAAGTATTCCTTATAGTTTCGTCGATAAAATAAACTCAATATAGTATCTATATCTGTTTTAATATCAATTAAAAATCACGAAGTTAAAATGAAACGATCCCAATCAAAATGGATTCCAAAAGATTACTGTATACCGTCACGAAACGAAATTTGAATTGACGGGAGGCCAGCGAATTTGCATAATCGAGAAATTGATTGAAGCGTATTCCCTGAAAATACGGACGAGAGAAAAAATATATTCAATTCTTGTGAACGCAGATGCCTTTCTAATGACGGGAGTGGAGCCTCGACTTTGTTTCCGAGCGGCGGCTTTTATCAGCGAGCCTGTTGCTCCCGGCCGCTCTGCCGCCAGCCGGCGTAATGCGCCGGGACGAGCGGCACCTCCCTCTGACACAATCAATTTATATGCCTAAGAGGGGTGAATGCTAATACGTCATTATAAAAAATAATGATGTACTATATAATGTTGCTCAGTGTACTTGGGTACATCTATGTACGTATACACAATGGATGGTGGATGTCAGAACCAGGGTTGCAGATTGAAATACAATAATGACAGGAATTCGAAGCCGGTATCGACACTAATAAATTAATAAATCTTGACGGACGGCGGCTGGCACACTGTTTGCACAGCAAACACTGAAATCCAATACAAAGAAACGACGACGTTGTTTGTCGAAGGCAAAACAAACTAAACAATAAGCTTTGCAGAGGCGCTCGCCTTGCGACTTCTGATTTAGAAAAGGTACCGCGCGCCAGAGTAGCGACAGTCAATTAGGCCGAGCCACAGAATAGATAATAGTAGTAGCGGAGCCGAGCCACTTACAATACACCTCCTGACCCCGTTCCTGAATTATGAAAGGGGGATTGAGAACTAGATCAATTTTGTGCATACCTACGTGAATTAAATAGTAGACGAGCAGCTCACGGTATCGACTGCATCTGGGCGGAAATATGCACCTACGTCACGGATTCTCTGTAACAATGACATTTGTACCTAGTATAACTTTCTTGAAATCAATCTTTTATGTTATGCTAGGCAATAGTAACAACGATGATAGTGCCGTGTATACTGTACTATGCAGACACAAACATAATGTACACACAGAGGGCGCCCTAATTTGGTCAACAATCTGGCTCTCAATAGCCTCAAAATCCGATGACAAATCTAAAACGATGGAACGGTCGTCTACTTAGTATACAAATCCAGATTAAATCCATTGACATTTCGAATTAGATCTTAGTGGAACTTGAGACGCGAACTAATTCAATTTGAGGGAAGTGGATCCCCGGCTAGTGGAGCCGCTAGCCGCGCGGAACAAGGCGCACACACTGCGCCGGACTAACACAAATAGAGGACAAAGGGCTGCGCTGAAAGAGAATGCCTTCGCACAAATTTATTTAGGTAGCTTGTTCGTACGACAGACCAATGAAAGCATTGGAATTGCGTTCAGCGTACTGTAATCGTTATGTTTGCGTTTCGTGAAACAACTTGCTCTAAGATGTTTCGTTTTATTTCAAGTGCGCCGCTGTTTGAAGCTTTCGGATTATGTTAACGTTCTGTTGGATCGCAGCCTCTTTAAAAGGCTTTTGTCCGAATAAAGCGCGGCTTATTTCATTGTAAACTTGTAGTATATTGTCGTATTTTACGTTTGATCACTAGTTTCTAGTCAACAAATATTTTATTTCAATCTAAATGTAGTGCCTCGAATTGTATGGTCCCCTGTGGTGGAATGTGACTTACCTCTTCAATGCTTCCCAGGTCGTCCAGAGCCGTCGGTGCGGTGGCTCGTGAACGGCGTGCTGGTGGACGAGGAGTACGAGCAAAACACGGGGGACGTCATAGAGAACCGGCTCCTCTGGCCGGCGATACGGCGCGCCGACTACGCCGCTGTGTTCACCTGTCAGGCCACAAACTCACACCTGGTACCGCCGAAGGAGCAGTCTCTCGTATTGGATATGTTTTGTTAGTACCTACATATTTTAGCTCTTGATATATTGCAAGTCATCTGTGGTTTTGATTACTCTACTCTGTGTCAACTTATAAGTGCTGATACAACACGTAAGTGTAGGTACCACACGCAGTATACTCCTAAATAACCAGTGGTTCACTTCTGGTCCACTCCAAATCTGTGGTCAGATATTTTCCCATAAGATTTTCTTTCCTTCGTAATATGCTTTATTATGCATTTCGTTCGATCTTTTTTCCTATCAGTCCCTTATTTCACTTTCCAACTTATAGTTCCCAATATTGTCAAATTGTATTCTATAAATGACGGCTAAATATCTTCCCACAGTGAGACCTTTGACAGTGGAGATAAAGAAGCCGCCGGGGCTCGGCGAGAGCGGCGTGCTGACGGCCGACCGGCGCTACGAGGTGACGTGCGAGTCAGCCGGTAGTCGCCCGCCCGCCGTCGTCTCCTGGTACAAGGGGAAACGACAGCTGAAGAGAATAACTGTGAGTACCTGCTTATAATAACCCTATTATAACCTAATTGCAATAAGCACTGGCAGGAAGTTGTTCAGTGTTGCCATATTTGATTATAGTGAGGAAATGATGTACAATAAAATTACTTGTCCCGACTGACTCACTGACTGACTGATTCATCAACGCAGAGCCTAAACCGCTGGACCTATAAACTTGAAATTTTAACAGTAAATGCATTCGAAATACATCGGGAAAAATTAAACGCTCAAGTGGGACTTGAACCCTTGAACTTGTATTTCGAATTTAAAAGTTAGCATAATAAATGCTATAAAAATTTCATTAAAAAAAAGTTGATGCATTTTATGTTTTAAGCATCCACTAAGAAAGGATTTTTGGAAATTCTGCTACTAAAGGGGTAAAATGGAAGTTTGTACGAAAGTCCGTCATTTTCAGAGCTAGATGCACTAAATTTCATAAACCTTTGTCTTTTAAGAAATAAATGTATCAGCGTTTTTCAAAATTTAACTACTAAGAGGGTAAAATAGGTGATAAACGTTTGTATGGAAAGTTCGTCATTTAGGTCACTATCAAATATTATGGAATACGAAATTTTTCCGGGCGAAGCCGAGACGGGTCAGCTAGTGATGTTTATATTTTCTCAATAGGCCTTTTAAAATGCAACCTATAATTCAAGCAAGAGCAGGTAGAGACATTAAATTATGTATATCATAAAATACATTTGTCTAAAAATCATATTTCCTACAATGATTTAATTTTGAATCCTAGTTTTGAGTCTAAATACTTTTCTCAAAAAATTAGAAATGAGAAAGTCTAACGTGCACCGTGGTCAGTACTGTACACACTGCAGCTCAGTGCAGCTTGCCGTCAGCAAATAATGTCTGCCCAAGTAACAATGTATTAGAGCTTGTGCAGCTAATTTATTTGCCGTCACTCCGCTAGCCTAACTGAGTTATTTCCATGTTTCATTCATATCACACTTCCTGTATGGCTTTGTTACCCCACTGCAGTAAATCACCGCCGTTTTGTTTGTTTGTACAAGTAAATTATTCGTCGTGTGTGTATAATGCGTGCTAGCACGATCTAAGTGTTCCGAGCGACTAGATTTTAATTTCCAAGCCATTAGCTCCCCCAACTCACGCGTACCGAATGTAAACATCGAATACATACACGGTGTTGTGACCGATTACGTTTGGAAGAGTTACAAATTTTATAGGTTACATTTTTTTATGATACATCATATATCTTGTACCTAGTTTTCTACGCATCAAAATCTATCCTATCATTTAAAATGCACGCTTCTCGTAGTTATATAATATATATGGGGCATGTACGTTGTATCGCATACATACGGTTTACAATACTTCTTGAAGTGTGCCACTCGCGTGTCTCTTGTGTGGTATAAATGTAGCATTGCAATCTAAATACCCATTGCAGTAGTCCGGCAGTTTATGTAATAGAGAAAATTTGATACTGGATATATCTGTACTGACTGACGTACATTTATCATCAAATTGTAATCATAGATCTCGATGACGTCAAGTGTTATTATAGAAATAAATAGTCAAAAGTTGTTTAGTTATTATTCAAAAAAAGATGAAGTGAAGTCACTGATAACGAAGGCAGGGTAGAGAGCAAACTAAGCATAGACCATCATCCTTCCCCTGGCGCGCTACCCGGTTACATAAAAGGCTTGCACCACGAAGCCCAAGATCCACATGTGTATTTTAATATAGTACGTAAAATAAAGTTTCCATACATAGCACACTTTTAGCAAAAGGGATAATTTGAAAGGTCCCAACTACCAAACTTTGGAAGTGCAAGTAGGTAAGAGTAATGTGCCAGAAACATTAGCAATAAGTTCTGGTACTAATTAGTTTCCACGTCAGGATACACAGCCAAAGTAGTCCGGCAGTTCAGAACCAAAGCCTGTGAACGCAAGTTGTCTAACTCCACCGATGTGAGGCCTGGAGTTAGACGTTTGTACATCACAATTTTTGTGCCTGTTGTGAAATAATAATTTCATTCAGTACCAGGGAATTAGTCACAGATACACAGAACTCTTAAACTCATATTACGAATAACAAGTCTATTCTGTGAGGGAACAACTCTGTGCAAAAAGGAGAAGGCATAAATCTCAAGGGTACTAATTAGAAGTGAAACACGGGTTGTCATTTTTATCGAATGTAGTAGCAGGTATATGCTAGGTATCGTGAATTATTAATTAAGAAAAGGACTGGCAACACAGTGCCACGGTTTGCATCGGCTCTGTTAAAAACATCTAAATAAAAATATTTAAAGAACATTTTAAACAAAAGCAAAGTGTTATTGTGAAAGTAAATTTGATAATCTCAGTGATATATTGAAGAAACCAGCAAAGACACAATCTGAAGAAAGTTAAACGATAAACAAAATCCAGTGACTGTGAACTTTTTCATATATACTTTTCGTGTTCACCATACAATATAAGCCATATTGGATGGTCTGTGTTCATTTATTCAGCGCTCAAAAGTGATTAAAAACGAACATTAGTGCTATTAAATACATTTTGCGAAAAATAGTGACATAACCTCTTTTCCAAAAAGGAACCACGATTTGCGAAGTCATCCAACAATATTACAAAACTAGTAACGCCATCTGTCGAAGGAAGCACGAACTACTTTAAAGTCCAACAACATGTGTGGGTTCTGTGACATCGCATCGATCTAACTCTCAGTTCAAAAAATACCGAGACACGCCAGTAGAGGGCGACACATATAGGTAAACAAACTTTCACTAAATTTTTTTACAAAATAACAATCATGGATGAAATTCTGAAAGCTCTTAAAAAAATTCAACTGGAACTAGATGAGCAAAAGAAAGAGATTCGAGAAAATGGAAAAACCGTGACTGAACAAGTTACACAAAATATCAATAAAATATTAGAGGAAAAATTTTTTGTATTAGAAGAAAAACACGAAAAATTAAAAGAAATAGTAGAAAACCAGGAGAAATCTATCTACTTCTTAGAAAAGCAGGCGAGACAAAGAAATATAGTTTTCTTCGGCATCGAAGAATTGGAGTCTTCATATAGTACTTTAGAAAAAAATATGCTCAAATTTTTAGAACAACATTTCTCAATCAAACTTTCCTTAAACGACTTACAAGAAGTCAAAAGAATAGGGAAGAAAGGCGACAGACCACGACCAGTGGTGGTATCCTTCTTGAGTTTGGGCATAAAGATCCAAATCTTTAAACAAAAAAGAGCACTGCGAGACACAAATTACTACATGAAGGAAGACTACCCTAAACAGGTTTTAGAAAAGAGAAACCAGTTACAAGAACAGTTAAAATCAGAGAGAGAAAAAGGAAACATGGCTTTTCTAAAGTATGACAAACTGGTCATACTTAAACAAACAAATAAAAGAAAGCTTTCCCCTTCACCAACAAAACCTACCGAGGACATGCCACAAGAAAGAAACACATCAACAAATAAGAAGAACAAATCACAACAGCATGACCCCCCGGCAAGAAGATCAAACAGCATCTCAGAGGGAGTAATTAAACCGAGTATGCTTAACTACTTAATAAATAAAAACAGTACACTTCATCAAGAAACCTCCAAAAACAATGCATAGCAATTAGCTGGCCCTCTCCGAACAGATTCAGTACAGAAGTATTACAACAAAAAAAACACAACAAACCCTCCAACCCGGTTGGTCACCGTGGAGGATTATGACCAAAACCCTCCACTGATAACCACTATCCCAAGGAACATCAACACTAAACAAAATTATCAACTAATGCCAGCCAGCAGAAGACCAAAGAAAAAAGAGGAATTATTCCATGTAATAACATATAACGTTAAGACGTTGTCAACCAGCCACCGCCTATTAGAGCTGATGAACTCTCTGAAGAATACAGAATACGATGTCATCGGTATTTCAGAAGTCCGACGTCTTGGTACATCTATCCAAGAGTACGACAGCTTCATATTTTGTTATACAGGAGAGACCCCCGGATTATATGGTGTGGGTTTCATAGTCAAAAAATACTTGAAAGGAAACATTGTGAGCTTTAGTGGAATATCAGAGCGAATAGCTCTCCTAAGACTCAATATGAATGGATACCAACTAGACATACTCCAAGTCTATGCACCTACAGTAGCCTCAACTGACGATGAGGTGGATTTCTTCTACAACACTGTCAGCGAAACTTTGAAGAACTGTGCAAAAAATGTGATAGTCATGGGGGACTTCAACGCAAAAATAGGTCAACCTAGAGCCGATGAACGCTTAATAATGAAAAATTATGGATATGGAGTTAGAAATAGTAGAGGTGAACGCCTGATAGACTTCGCAAACGAAAACAAGATGAGTATTATGAACACCTTCTTTAAGAAAGCCAATAACCAGAGATGGACCTGGAAATCCCCAGACGGAGTCACAAAAAATGAAATTGATTATATATTAACCAACCAAGATAAAAACGTTAAAAATGTACAAGTTTTAAATATTAATTTTCCCTCGGATCATAGACCTTTAAAGGCTTCTCTTCAACTGAGAAATATAAAGAAAAGCCGTATAAAATACAGAAGCAATTTAAAAAGCTCACTAAGGACTACCTCAGAGAAAGAAAGTTATAGACTCTTTTTAGGAAAACACATAGACCAACTTCAATTTCAAGATGATGCTAACGTCCAAGTAAATTACGACAAAATCACTCAAAGCATAGAAAGAAGTCTACATAATGCCAAACAACACACCACTAACCCAGGAGTGTTGTCAGCATACACCAAGAGTCTCATAATACAAAGAAAACATCTACATGAATCTAAACATAAAACAAGAGCACAAAAAAATCAACTAAAAGCTTTATACAAACTCATAAGTAAAAGCATAAAAAGGGACTATACGCTTCACCGATCCAAGACATTTGAAAAACATATAAATACTACATGTAGCGTTAAAAGAGCATATAAAGAGCTCAATACACATAAGACATGGATAAAGGAACTAAAAGAGACAAATGAACTTTTTTGCAATAGGCCTGATATTATCAAAATTGCTACAAATTTCTACAAAAAATTGTATGACTGCCAAGAAAAAAATAATATGGAAAAACTCGATAATGTCAACCTACAATATACCATAAAAGATGTCTCTGAAATAGAAATGATAGACGAGCTCGAAGTCTCAAAAGCAATCAAGAGCTTGAAGGCTGAAAAGTGCCCAGGTCCAGATGGAATCACAAACGAAGCGATAAAAGAAGGTTGTCACTATCTTGCACGCCCTCTAGCATGTCTTTTTAACTCTATACTTGAATCAAGTACCACACCCTTTCAATGGTCAGAGTCATTCATGATTCTACTCTACAAAAAAGGTGACCCAAAGGATATAGGCAATTATCGCCCCATCAGTCTCCTACCATCACTCTACAAACTCTTTTCATCAATTATCGAAAAGAGGATTAGTAAGAGTATTGAAGTACATCAACCGATAGAACAAGCCGGTTTCAGAAGTGGATATTCTACGATAGATCATATCCACTCAATTGAACAAATAATTGAAAAATATAACGAGTACCAGAGACCACTATATGTTGCTTTCATTGACTACCAGAAAGCCTTCGACACAATCCTACATTCTTCCATATGGACCGCTCTAAGCTCACAGCACGTAGAACAAAAATATATAGAGGTCATTAAGTATATATACAACAATTGCAGTAGCAGAGTGAAGCTTGAGTCGATAGGACCGCCAATAAGCATAAAAAGAGGTGTAAGACAGGGGGATCCTTTGTCACCAAGAATTTTTATAGCGGTCCTAGAGATGGCCATCAGCCAAGTCAATTGGAACAGAACAGGACTAAACATCAATGGAAAATTCATCAGCCACTTAAGGTTCGCAGACGATATTATTCTTCTATCCGAAGACGCAAGAGAACTAGAATCAATGATACTATCGCTAAAAGATGTAAGCGTCAAAGTAGGCTTACAAATGAATTTAAATAAGACCAAAATCATGACTAACAGCATAAAATATCCTTTGTATCTTGACCAAAATTTATTAGAATACGTGGAAAGCTACGTATACTTAGGAAAACAAGTCTCTTTCGATAATCAAAATAATGAACTAGAAGTAGAAAGAAGAATTTCAGGCGCATGGAGAAAATTCTGGAGCTTAAAGGAAATATTAAAAGGAACTATGCCTATTAATTTAAAGAAAAAAGTTATGGACACCTGCCTGCTTCCCTCCATCACCTATGGGTGCCAGACATGGAAGTACACACTAAGAGTGAAAAACATGATTAGGTCATGTCAACGGGGTATGGGGAGAAGCATCACAAATGTGAGGAAAATACAAAAAATCCCACACAGTATTATAAGAAAAAATACTAAAATTATAGATGCACTCCAATTCTCACTAAGATTAAAATGGCGCTGGGCAGGACATGTGGCTAGGATGGAGGACGACCGTTGGACTACCAGACTGACGTCATGGCAGGGCCCTGCAGGCATCAGAAAAAGAGGAAGACCGACAACTCGCTGGGAAAACGACTTAATAAAAATAGCAGGAAAACATTGGAAAACAAAAGCCAAAGATAGGGACAAGTGGAAAAATCTGGAGGAGGCCTTCACCCTCACAAGGAGGGGTTCTTGCATGTCACAGTAATGATTTTATTTCTTTTTTATTGATTTTCATTGCATGTCAAGTAAATTTAAGTAACTTAAACAAGTTCAGTAAATTATAATTTAATTTAATAATACTAGAGAAAATAATGTTATTATTACAGGAATTTAAATTAATTAATTAATTATTGAATGGATTTATTTATAAATTCATTAATAAACAAGCAGTAGTACCTAGCAATTATAAATCATATTAATATGATACTATATTGATCATTATATTAATGATGTTGTATTTTCATTGCATGTCAAGTAAATTTAAGTAACTTAAACAAGTTCAGTAAATTATAATTTAATTTAATAATACTAGAGAAAATAATGTTATTATTACAGGAATTAATGTTACTTAAATAATTATTGAATGGATTTATTTATAAATTCATAAATAAACAACCAGTAGTACCTAGCAATTATAAATCATGATAATATGATACTATATTGATCATTATATTAATGGTACAACATTGATATAGGTATACATCATATATGATATATGAACTGATGATACTATGAATAACAAATTGTAAACAACCACAATAATAACATATTTGTAACAATAATTTATTTGTATTTGGATTACGCAAGAAATAAAAGGCTTTTTTATTTTATTTATTTATTTATTTTATCGTGAATTATAATACGAGCGCGATATGAGCGCTTCTCACTCGCACCTTCAAGCCTAGTGCTTCTATCTCTTTACTTAGCTATGATAGTCACATCGGGTTCGACTCGAAAATCCCCTCGTAAAGCACTCTAGGCAATCATTAGAATCTTATCATAGAAGTTATCTCCATATAAGTATACGACAAATAGTATAATAATAAGTAGGTCTAGGTCCCAATGTTTATATTCACTTGAATTCACCACAGCGCTATCGATATTTTATAGGCTCCGGCCCATAGTGTTGCTCGACGAGGTGGGCAAGCTCTTCGAAAGAGTGATTGCCAAGCGCCTCGTCGAGCACCTCTCTAGAGTGGGGCCGGACCTAGCGGACACGCAGTACGGCTTCCGCCGGTGGCGTTCCACTGTGGATGCCATCATGCGCGTGAGGACTCTGGCGGAGGATGCGGTCGCCCGGGGCGAGGTGACGTTGGCGGTGTCCTTGGACATCTCCAACGCGTTCAACACCTTGCCCTGGAGTTGCATCAGGGAGGCGCTCGTGTACCACGATGTGCCTCTCTACCTCCGCCGCATAGTCGGGGCGTACCTGACGGAGAGGGCCGTCATCTACCCAAGTGCGACCGGCGTCGGTAGGCGTGAGATGTCGTGCGGTGTCCCACAGGGATCGGTCCTGGGGCCGCTCCTGTGGAACATCGGATACGACTGGGTGCTTCGCGGTGAGCTCGCGTTCGGTGCCACCGTCACGTGCTACGCGGACGACACGCTAGTGACGGTGAGTGGCGCTACTCACCGCGAGGCGACCCAGAGGGCCACGACCGCTGTTGCTCAAGTCGTGGATCGGATCCGGCGGCTGGGTCTCGAGGTGGCTCTGCACAAATCCGAGGCCTTGTTCTTTCATGGTCCTCGGCGCAGGCCACCCCCGGGATCCAGCTTGATAGTAGGAGGTACTCCCATCGACATCAAGCCCCGGCTGAAATACCTGGGGCTCGTACTCGACGGTCGGTGGGACTTCGGAGAGCACTTCCGAAGTCTGCGCCCCAAACTGTTGGTGTCAGCTAACGCGCTGATGCGGCTGCTGCCCAACTTGAGGGGCCCAGAGGACTCCTGCAGGAGACTCTACGCGGGTGTCGTGCGGTCCATGGCCCTGTACGGGTGCCCCGTGTGGGCGGACGCCCTGCAGGCCAGGTTCGTGCAACTGCTGCATGCTCCGCAGCAGACGATGGCCTGCAGGGCCATTAGGGAGTACCGCACGATATCCTTTGAAGCGGCGAGTCTCCTAGCCGGATCGCCACCGTGGATCCTGGAAGCGAGATCCCTTGCGGCACTGTATCGGTTCCGTAAGGAGGCGCGGGAGCGGGGATTAGATCCCGAGCCCGAAGACATTCGGGCCGAGAGGTCCCGGCTCCACGGGATCATGGTGGCGGAGTGGGAGCGACGACTTGAGCAACGACGCGCAGGGCATGCCGTCATAGAGGCGGTAAGGCCCATCATGGGGGAATGGCTCGAGAGGCCACATGGCAGCCTCTCGTATCGACTGACGCAGATTATCACCGGGCACGGGTGCTTCGGGAGATATCTGTGTCGGATCAAAAAGGAGCCAACGTCCGAGTGCCATCACTGCGACGCGAGCGAGGACACGGGGCTGCACACGCTCACCGAGTGTCCGGCATGGGCCGGACCGAGGCGGGAGCTAGTGGCGGCCCTGGGAGTGAGAGTTCTCACCCTCGCCACCCTGCTCACAGCAATGGTCCGCTGCGCGGACGCGTGGGCGGCCGGCGTCTCCTTCAGCGAGCAGGTAATGGTCGTGAAGGAGACGGCGGAGCGGGAGAGGCGGCGCGAGCGAGAAAGACTCGCGGATCGCGCCGCCCGCGCGCGCAGGCAACTCGGGCGTCGGAGGGCACTGACTGACCTCCGTCCCCCATGAGCGCGGGCCTGGGGGTGACGGGTGGAGCCGCCCGTCACCCCAGCAGAAGCAGGCCACGGCGGCGGCGCGCTTAACAGCGCGCCTCCCCATTCCGGGGGCGAGTTGGGGACACCGTTGTCCCCCCTCCTGAGGAGGGCCAGACCGTAAGGGATGGCCCTGGGTCAGCCGGGGTGCGAGGGATATGTCTTAAACAACCTCACCTCCGGCCTAGCACCAAGACCCACAGTCAGCGTGCGGTTTTAGTCGGTTCGAGTCCGACATAACCTCCCCTTCCGGCTCCGGCAGGGGGGGTATCCGAGGGGATTTCCGCACGAAAAAAAAAAAAATAAAAGATATTTTATAGGCTAGTCTGTAGTGCTTTACTACGGTGTTGCATTCTGTATAGATCAACTTTCGAAGTTTCATTTCGTTCACGAGTATGTAGGGGTGGCAACTACGTCAGATGGTCCGATGGTTAGTTTTCAATCTTATGATTGTATCATAAAAACTACTGCCATAGACAGATCCTAGAAAATTTGTATTTAAAAAACTGAAGCTCAAATATCAACGTTGTGTGATCTACCTAATCTGCTCCATACTAAATAAGTAGGTACATTCTTCACTAAAGTTCTTGCGACATAATAATGTAGGTACGATACTACTTTCCTTCCTAGGAGAGGTCCTGAGAGAACAATTGCGCTGGAAATATTGCACTAAACTATCATTTCAGTTAAATGTATGTCGCTTTTATTTGTGTTGAGTACCAATTTCAAAGGCCTGCTCTTAACTCTTGTGTGTGATTCTCCAGATAAGCTTTTAACGTATGCTCCTTCGCTTTGAAATATATTTCTTGCTTTTTACTTCTGTTATAACTCAACAAATGTAAAAAGTTAAATAGTAAGTTCTTGAAGTTAAAGCAAGAAATATTTTTTGCTGTCCTAAGTACTAAGGTTATGGTTCTGTTTACCTCTATGTTATTTATTTACGTCACCGCCATCTAAAATGAACCAAATAATTGCAAGCCTAGGCCGTTCATTAAAAGTACTAGTTTAGTAAAAAGTACTAGTTTAGTAAACTGACTTATTTAGTATCAAACTTATATCTGAATTCATCGCATTTAGTCTGCCGGTAGGTACCTGTAGTATTCACCAGTGCGACGTAATAATCCTGAGTTATGACGTCTTAACAATTCCTGCAAATAGTTGCTCCAAGTTGGGTCCGTACCGTACTCCGTCCGAACCGTTTAATAAGAAAGTTGGCTGCCTGAAGTGGGCTAGTGCGCTCTAATTGGTCGGACAGGCTAATCCGCGCTGATTTACGCGCGGCATAACTAATAGAGCCTCCAATAAATATCCGGCGGCGGCGGCGCGGCCGACTCCCGGCACAAAGAAATAGCCAAGTGTTCGCGCAGATTTGCCGCAAATTACTTCCTTTTGTGGACGCGGAACGGACCGGGCGCGCACTGAAATATAAACTTCTTTTTTTCACTTAGGTTCTGATTGCGTTTTTAATCTGTGAAGAAATTAGAAAGGGGCATTACTGTTGAGCTTGGCTTGAACGTATCCACTTTGGCAATAATATAATGTAGAAACTATGTGAGAAATATATTTGATTAAATGGCCAAAAACAAGGATTATTAATTAAAATGAAATAAGCAATCAACATTAATTACGAAGAAACAGCAGTTACGGTTAAAATTACGGTAATCAAATATAATTATAGTTAAATTGAGGTGAGAGGGCGTCTTACAGCAAGGTCCTGCTCATAACGAGCACCCGCCGTGTGGTGGTCTAAATATAAAAATGAATAGAAAAATTATTCTAATAGCAAACATTGTTATGTAGATATGCGCCGTTTTACATCTTAAACAGTTTATAATCATACCCATGTTTAATGAAAACTTCAAACAAAGAAAGAATCCCATGCATTGACTCAGTGCCCTCTGTAAATATTAATTTAAACTTCAAGAAAACAAGTCGTCAAAACAAAATCTCAATTAATATCAAAAATACCTCGCCCCAATGGCAGCTGCCAACAACCGCGGTGAACGCGAACTTATTAAAAATGTTTAGAGCGCCGCGCGCCGTAGCGAGCAAACATTGCAAACACTCCTCCGCAGTCCGCACCGCACGGAGAAATTCAAAGTTATCTGCGCCTTTGTCCGGTGACAGCCAATCAAAGTTGTCCCGACACCCACACGCTCCTGACGTAATGAGTGCGCGGCGGTGCACGGTGGCCACACTCGCGTCCGGGTATATTTCTATTAGGCAAAAAGCTTGATTTGACCATTGATCGATGGAGATCCGGGTTCAAGTGCCAAGTTTCGGAAATGTTTTAGGTATTTGGGAACGAAGCTGTCCTCCTACATAGATTTATCTAAAAATAGAGGCGAGGTGATAGATTAATTTATTAATTTAGTTACTTTCTTTGCGTGACAGTCTTTCCTGTTTCCTAGCACAATACATATCGGTGTAATTGACTTAATTTCTATTTATATAAGTGTATGCTACATTCAGTTACTGTTTTTCTTTTGCATGTGTTCAAACGTGTGTGAAGGCTGTTATACTTAGTTAATGTTGCATCGTACATACGCCACGGTAAGCGCTTACCATCACGGAACCCATGTGCCTAAATCATAAATCCGTAGCAATTCTGTGTCCGTAGTCAGTAAAATAAAAACGAAAAAAATAATTACTCAGTTAAAACTAGTGGGATAAGTAGGGAGTTAATCGCTAATACTGCGATACTATTGAAGGTAACGCGTTTGCGCGAACTACCACAAATTGTTTGCCAGGTGACAACACGCCCTAATTAATGGCTGCAGTGAAGTCTTTGCTCACAGTTTAGAACTAGCTGGTGTCGATATCCGCAACGAGTTTGTGTGTACAGCTCGGTGAACAGCTCATTTACTAAAACATAACATAGACGCTTACTTCGTTACTCCTTCGATATCTCTTTGCACTCCGTAAAGGCAAATAATTACGTGAGACCGAGAATCATGGTTCGTGAAATTTGAGTATTTAAATGCCTATACGTACTCTTTCGGGGATTTAAATTTTATAAAAGTTAGCAAATCGTTCAATGTTTTAAAGGGGGGTTAGATGGACCTACTTTAACTCCAATAATGACGCTGACTGTACATACCGTGGAGGAATTGTATGAGAAGTTCCTCCGACACAAAGGCTACCTGCCACGTGGGCACTGATACACACGCTTGAATAACATTAGCTCCCGTCGCTTATCCCCGATATTCACATATCATAGTGAAATGACAGAATTAAAATAATAAAGACCATAAGTAATTTATGAAGCTTTATTAGCGATTAGAAATAAATTCTAAACTAATATGTTTCAATACTGTTTAAAAAGTGAATCGGTAAAGATTAGAGCACAACGTACCTAGTACCTACATATTTGAACAAAAGTGAAAGAATCTTCCCCATAGGTAATAGTTACTAAATTATCTCATGCTGCTAAATGATAATAATATCAAAATTACTTTATTTAATTTTAAAACTTCGGAAAAAACCGGAATGCTTGTTTTAAGCCAGGAGTTTAATTTAAAACATTAAAGATATGAAATTGGTTTGTTATTATCACACCTAGAATGAATTATAGCTTCGAGATTTACTTACCATAAAATATCAAATATTATACGCCGCCCCTCACCCTAGTTAATCGATGGTAAGGGTAAGCGGGACACATACTGTCACAGGGACTGCAAACTTGTATTAGACAAATACTGACACATAGCATCCGACTAAAGTAAATAGGTAGGTTAGACAGTTGAACTGCACTAGTTTCAGTAGGTAACGGTTACAAATAATGGTTGGGATTGTCATAGTCCTAAGGTGTGTGTTCTACAGTTGGAAACCAAAGTACCCACATTATCCATTTAAAAAAATACAAGTATGAAATTAATAAAAAAATAAAAGAATAATTATGTTCATTTAGTCAAGTCAAATTAAGTGCTAATCGAGCGGGGCGTAAGAAAGCATCTGATGAGGCCGTCGAACTGAGGGTCAGCATTGTAATATTGTTGCTGTCTGTAATTGGAGACTCTCTTGAGACTACTTGTAGCTTGAGGTGAAGTCATGTTATGTTAACGCATCTAATAAAAATAAATACAATAACGTTATTTTAATGATTGTAAACATTTCTTAACATATTTTTTTACATCGGTTTCATTATAATCTAAAACATCATTATGGAATTATTTGCAATCGAGTGTTTATTAAAATCTTCAATTATGGGTAAAAATCTGAGATGGCAACATTGACAACTAACCGCATTGATAAGATAATTTTGTCTCTAACCAAGTAAATATAATTATATATGTGTGTGCAACGTCCTTTGTCTCTCGCAGGCTCACACAAGTATATAATATGTCAAAGGAGACAGGACACACGTACTAGAGATTCGTTTCGTCCAAGCTATCCAACCTATAGCCCCTCAGAAGGAAGTGTACTGTTATCATTTTGGGAAGCGGCTTTCTTCCATACTACTCAAATCCTGTCTCGTGTGACTACCACACCTCTTCCTTATTGAGGTTATGTTACGTTTTCTACAAAATCCTGGAAACTTTGGTTTTCGAATACATCGGGAAAATGAAATGCTCAAGTGGGACTTGCACCCACGACCTTTCCTGTACAGGGGGAATGCTCTTCCAACTGAACTATTGAGCCACACCTGAATCACTCCAAATCCCTTCTCTTTATATCCGTCTTTAAGCATAATAAATGGTCAACATCTGGTTTTGAATGATATTTAGCTATTTTATGTATTGAAACAACTTTTTGGATCCACTTTGGAGTTGAGGCAATATTCCGCAAAATCGTACGGCGGTCCTGTCTCTCATGGGTATTGTCCTTTGTATAATTCACGTGCACACAAATGTATATGTGAGACATTAAAATTCCAGAGTCCGCTTCATGCACACTGAAATATGTTTAATAATTTTATTTTATATTATTTTTATTATCAGTCCCTTTGACCTCAATATCTGCAAGATATCTGCATTACATAAATTGCCCTCTTTTCAGTCAAGTCGAGAGCACGGGTGCTGCAACGCACTCGGAACGTCGGCAAAAGTAAGTGTCCTAAAATTATTATCACGATAAGTCCCGAAACTGTATGAAAAACTATGAGTTTCCTTCTTTCGTTACGACGTACGACCGTTTTCCCTATAAAAGTGCTTAAAACATATAAATAAAACATGACTCTACCGACAGCGTGCCAAAATTTGGTGTTATATACAACATTTTCTACTTTGTAATAGGATGCCAATAAGGCATTAAATTGTCCAACAATAATTCTAAACATATTTCAAACGATCATCTATTAAATTACAATATATTTTGTAGCGCAGTGCAAAATTTGAGCTCGGTCGGTGCACAGCGGCGCGACTATTTACGGGTAGTCGGAATATTAGGTCGCTATTTACGATTAGTTGCTATGCTACTCGATACGTGGCTATAACCATAATTTTGCGATGTTAAGCTATAACGCTACAGTAACTCGTGTGTGGAAATTAAGTCTCATGTTTACAGCGATAAATCGTTAAGTTTAGTTCACTTAAAGGCGTGGTTGTCCGTAACCACGAATTTTGTAGTAGGTACAATTTAGAAAAATTCGTAGCTCAAGGCTTGGATAAACCAATCTTCACTTTGGCTCTAAGATTGGTAGGAATGAAAGGAAGGTTTACATTTTTAGTGTAATACAGTAGAAACAAGCTGAAATATTTTATAACCTCTAGACTCTAGACTTTGTGTAAACCCATAATGTAAACAGACTTCTCCAGTTTCTTTTTTGGGATTTTACGTATGCAGTGTAAGCACAGAGATAATGGTACGTTACAACAACTCGACTCCTTCGTGTGTGATTGAGTACGAGTACCTAAGTGACTGAATGCTACGCTTGAATGCAGTCCAATTTCGTAAGACAATAAATAAGAAATGGGTTAGAAAGAGAATGAAATTGGATTCAATTTGAAACATATCAAAGGTATTTAATTAAATGAAAACTTAGCTGTCTCAACGAAATTGGCTGAGCTGTTAATCATGACTACCGTACTAATCGCGCCAGATTACTTATTGTAGGTGAGAGAGGGAGAGCCAAACTTGACCCAGCACTAGTAGTCGGTGTCAACTGGAAAACTGCCTTCTTATATAATGGTACGAAAGTTCTGTACCGAAAGTACCAAAATTCTTCCAGTTCTCTAGTAAATATCCACGTTTACAATTCTTGTACTATGCTCGCATATCTTGAATTTTACGTACAGCTTTATTTTACCAAAATGCGAGCATGGCAGGTTGGCAGCGTACTGGCGAGGTTGGCGAGGTTGGACCGCGGCCAGCGATGGCCCACGTCCATCATCGCCAATAATCACCGCGGCGGCTCGTAAAGACGCCGGCTGTCCGGCCGACCTGCTGGCCGATTTGTCGGGCGCTGTACGCTGCCGCTGCTAGCTGTGATTTAAGTCGATGCTGTCACCGCACGCTATATTGACGCTGCCCTGGACTTCATTTGCCCAATAAATACTTTGTAAATGTAAATTCACCGGTGAAACATGCGTTTCTATTAGTTCGTAATATCTGTCGGTAGATAAATAGGCAAAAATGTTAAAGACAAAAAAATAGTGGGTGGACTTTTCCTTCTAGAATGACAATTTAGCGGGGTGCACTCAATTAACGGACAAAATATAAAAATAATATTGTAAGTTCAAGCTTTGTCATAAATTATTGGTACGTTTTTCCGATTTAAATTTACCTACAGGAAAAATTTGCTTGCAGTGCTTGCACTAAAAATTCGATCAGGTATTTTTATTGAAACTAATGTCACTCATCACTCATCAGTAATTTTGTTAAAGTTGATGCTTATAATCTTATGTTCGAAAGGCGGAATATTGAAAAAGAATTTTCAGTTTTATAATTTTTTCGAGATCCATCAAAAACATATGATCCCAATGATGATATATCGGATCCCTAGCGAAATTTGAATTGCATACGTCTCTGTCTACGTCCTTTGGGAAATAATTATATGCGTCTATCTTGGATTAAAAAAATCAAGTACCCAGGTACTATATATTATAACTCTTCACAAATGAGGCCCGTGGAAACAACGTGTCGTGTTAAACATTGATATATTTCGCAAACGAAATTATTCAAGTTGCAATTCTGGCAAAAGGTATGAAATCGGTTGTTCGATAGGTGCTTCTTCCCAAAGAGAGCACTCGGCCTATCTTCACACTTCCTAGCCCAAACTCTATTCAAATTGGATCGAATAAAAGTTTTATCGCATCGATTATCGATTCAAGCGCGCCACGTGACGCTCGATGCAGCTCGCTTGGAACACCGCCAGACTTCTTCAATGCATCGTTATAATAATCGAATACCATATTCATGACTATCACTTATATTGCGTACGTTTAATTGTGTTATAATAGTATTCAGAGGATTCAGGCTGCAGGCAGTAATATCTTGCTAAGGGGCTGTTTAGGCATTAAAGGCGTAGCTGTTATGGCCCTGGGCACGGTAAACGTTTTACGCTCCGTGCTATCACGATATCTTGGCAAATTTCATCATAACACAGAGCTGTCGAGCTGTATGAGGGAATAGCGGCGCGACGTACGGACGGAAATACACATTTTCAGCTCACCGTGAATCATACACTATCTTGTTGTCATGTTATGCATGTCAACAAGATTCACACGCAAGACATCGAACGCTGAAAATTCTACCTGACTCTATGAAATACAGTATTAGCTGATATACAAAAACATTGAGCATGAAACTCTAGTTACAATATATACTCATGTTTATTAGTTCCTATGTCCACATTGCGAGCATTCCTCCTATTTACAAGGTTTATAAGCCCTAATCCAATGAGTTCTGTCGTCATGTACCTGGGCCTGCTCAGTATGCGCGCGGCGCGCCCCCCCCTCCCCCCTCCCGGCGAGATCGCGCTCGTTAAATCTGGCGGCGCTGGCGCGGCGGCCGCTGCATCTTAATGTTATACTCTCCTAGTAGCCTGTCGATATTGTATGCAATGTTGCACACCACTTAGTTTCAATGCCTTCACTTTCAAGATATTCTAGTGAATTTAAAACGAATTACACTTACTAATGGGCAGTAGCGTCGCTCCCAGTGGCATATTATCTACTCAAACTGCGCAGTCAACTAAACGATAACACTTAACAAAATAATACTGATGTAATCGTGCATGGGCCGCGGCTGTACTGTGGTCGCCATGATTAACGATATAATATAGTGAGACTGGGTGCATGCACTCTGCAAGGCGCGCTGGCTGTTCGGTGGTGCATACAGCTATTGTAAGTGAACAGTGTTCCACGCAGTGGTCGTATATACATATAGCACTACAATAATATTATTTAGCCGTTTAATGCTTAAGTGTTTTCTCTCACAACACTGCCCTACGACGCGCAAAGAAAAATAGGCTTCATATATTTATTGTAAGTGTAAATTATAAAAGCGCAGAGGATTGTTTCAGCGTGATCAATTAAACCGGGACGATGGAGTGGTCGGTGTTAGGAAAGAAAGAAGATATAATTTGTTTGCAAACCACAACGTTACATTACGATAGGCGCCACTTTTATATAGATAAGCATAAAAATATAATCTATATTTATGTAGATACACCTAGGTACACGTTCTTCAGTCGAAAGGGGAACATAACATTATCTCAACGTAAGAGGTAAGGCCCCGAATGGCTAGCCCCGACAATAATAAATATTATTATATCTTATTTATTACTATTTTACCACACATACTAGTATAATTTTCCAGCTGACTGGGTTGCCGCAGCATGTCTTGACTGGCTGTTGACAGATTTTTATGTGTGTATATTATATTTTTAACTAGCTGTCGCCCGCGGCTCCGCCCGCGTGGTAATTTTTCTAAAATAAAAGTAGCCTAAGTTACTCCTTATTACATAAGCTATCTGCCAGTGAAAGTCCCGTCCAAATCGGTCCAGCCGTTCCAGAGATTAGCCAAAACAAACAGACAGACAGACAGACAGACAGACAGACAAAAAATTTAAAAATATATATTTTGGTATGTGTACCGTAAATACATTCATATGCATGTAGTAGAAAGCGGTTATTTTAATATTACAAACAGACACTCCAATTTTATTTATTTGTATAGATTGTATAGATGTATAGATGTATAGACTACTGAGTTTATGGAACTAAAAACATTGTTCAAACCTCCAGTAACACTGAGCTAGTCTAACGCTTATCAACCTAATAGTTTTCGCTTAGCGCTTAGTGACTTCGTTATAGGTAAAATCACGGAGTCCTATTTTCGAGTTTTACCGAAGGTTTAGTTAGAGGAAGTTTGTGTAATAAAATTTTAGATTTTCTTTCATCTTGTTTTACCAAGAATACAAATATAGTAGATAGAATTGATTCCTTAAACTAATACACAACACTAAAATATACGGAAAGCACTTGGTCTCATAGTTTAAGTTTAACTAAGTTTTAGTAGATCTAAACAAGTTTTAAGAATAGCTCAAAATTAGCGCGCTCGCTTAAGCTGATAGTTTTCCACCAATACCGAGGAGGGCGGGGGTGTGAGGCGCCGGTGGCGGGGCGCGGGGCGGGGGTGGCTCTGGCGCGGAGCCAGGGCTCAGATAATTATCCCCTATTAATCTCACAGCCAAATCGCTCCGAACGGCTATAAAAAACAAGTGATAACGGTAAGTCAGAGATCGCTCTCGATAGCGGAGTAAATAAACACAAGTGGCTCGGGGAGCTTTTTCTATTAGAGATGTTTAGTTTTGTAGTTTCGCTTTATATTTGCGCCTGACTGACGTACCGAATTAATTTATTGATTGAACTGAACTGTACAATTTACGAGCTACCTCTTATCTACTAGATTTCTATTGTGGATGAGTTCTCCAATTTTTATTCACATTTTCCAATGCAGTTTTTCTTTGCGCCTGCATCTAGCTAACACGCTAACTCACATATCAATACTACCGATACAATACTAATTTAATCACGATGAGCACGTTCAGCGTCAAAACATTTCCAAACCAAACGTGAATAAGGAGGAGGATTGGGAGTAACTTCCCGCCCCACTGCACTGCTCGACACTCGCCGCGCTCAATGACGCGGTACTTATTTACAGATTACACTGTTCATTAGTTTAGGATTAAAGAAGCACCTCGATGATCGAGCCTTCGTTAGATAAGTGGTAATGCCTTATCGGAATAACGCTTTATTTGAAAGGTGAGAGTGAGACTTACGTGTACCTAGAGGAACTTGGCAAACTAAAGGAGGTTGTAAAACTGACAGTCGACTTTAGAATTGTTTACGCCTCGTTTGACCTACTTCACTGAGATGCCACTGAACAAGTTTGGTAACTCTGCTACGAACGACAATAATGTGTTCCTTTTGGCAAATTAACCTAAACTTCAGGTTATTTAATTTATTTCTTAAGAACTTACAGTAAATTTTTGACTTATTTATCTCCATCGGTACCCTGGCAGGAGACCAGCATTCACATCATAAACTAAGCATTCTTATGTCGCCACCCATTACATGATCCCCTGCGCAGCGTCCGCCTCGTGAACTTGCAACGAAGTAATATTCGTGTTATTTAGAAATTGGCAGTGTAATGTAGAGCGCGGGCGGTCCCAGGCGGAGCCACGGGTGACGCATTACTCATGGAACCAATTTAGATAACGCTCGACCAATATTTGCGGAGGCGGCGCGATGCGCGAGTCTGCGTTTCATCGATGGGCACGCGGAGTTTTTGTGAAAAATTTTACAAACACCAGCCCAAGAGGGGGACCCGATGACAAGCATTAAAATGATTATAAAATAACAGCATTGGCATCAACATTCCTAAATATACATTGACGGCAAGAAATAAAATAGCACACATGCGATTTGTTTATTGAAAATTGTCGGCGAAAAGTTCAATTGATACAACTATACTTAATGTATACTCACGTTATTCTCCCTCTGGAGATGACGGTACAAAAGTCTATTTGCCACCCCTTTTGTTCATACACCTCTGTCTACCCCTTTAAAGATTTACACGCATCAATATTAATGACTACCTTTGACGTACTGAATGTTTAGATAATATATTTTGAACCAAGAAATGTTCTATAGTCATGGATGACAACAAACCCTGTCAGTGGATTGCACCTGATATCATTGCTGATGGGAAGCGGTTAGCGCATCGCATAGACGTATTCAACATCACCATAGGAGTAACACTCAATCTATTACCAACCTGGCTTTAATCTGAATAATATAACTTTGTGGTGAACACACGAGAAACATGGCAAATTTAACAGAAAATGTACAGTTTAACTTTACTTGATACAGTACCCGAGGGACCGGCGCAACGCAGCTGTTCTGTAAGTTGTCGATACAGTCAAGAAATATGAACTCTGTGGTTTATGGGGTTCGCACTTTAGCTGCTTTTCTATTTTTCAAACTAAATCTTGCAGTGAGTTATATTTATTTTTTACTGATTCGTTAAGCTAATTTTCACTTTTTATAGTTCCTAGCGTATCATATGTTACGATACAATAATAAAGAATACGACGAATTTTCATTTAAAAACCATCATAGCAAGGTCAGATCCTTGTAATAACGTGTTTCACGCGTATTGGTTACCCGACATCGAAATAATACAAGTTAAAACCTAATGTAAACCTAAATCAAAATAGCGTTATAATTTAATATCAATCTAAATAGAGGCTCTAATTGTGATTGATCACACAATCAATAGACATGTTAATGAAGCCTATTCCACTATTAATCACATTGCCCGGCACGCCGGTGTAGCAATTTAAAAATATTTGATATATGTTTTCACTATTTATTTATTTTGCTCATAGTGAGAAATCCAAAAATGCCAAAAACAGCTTTTATAACATTTGCGAAACATGTACGGACAGTTCAAGATGTAATTGTTGTTATGTGTAATGTACAAGATGTAATTGTTGTAAATATAAAATAGGATAATTATAGCACAAGTATAAAAAGCTCTCTGCACCGTACACTACTACTTAGACACTAGAGCCACGGCATGACTTCAACTTGCGACTCCAAGTGCGCCCACCCACTTCAAACACCTTGTAACATCTTCTTTAGTATAAAGCGTGTAGCACATTATGTCGATAACCCGTCTTTTCGAGATCAAAGCACCAGAAAATATAAGAATATCGTCGACATGTGCAAATATTTTTTCCCCATACAGCACACATCGCGTAAAGGGGGTTCAACTCGTTGGCACCCAAAATGACTACCGAAATTGCTTTCTTAAATGCAAATGAAAGTAAACAGGAAAATAGACGAATAAATAATTTACTTACAGAGTCGCAACTCTTCGTCGGCGCCGAGCAGCGAGCTCGGATGCAAGTGATAGGATCCGGCGTTTGACTCACCAACTAATAACTTTACAAAATAACACTGAAGCCATTTATAAAATATTCTAGCATCAACTTCGTTACTCTTAGTTAAAGCGCAGGCAATAGTCATTAATGACATAATTTATTGCTAATTCGTTTTAATCGCGTGCGTTATTGCGTTTGGGAACTAGAGTTTGGTGGCCATTAAATAACGAATAATGGCACCAAGAGCATAGTGGACAGATAGCAGCGCTTAGAAAGCAAACATCTCGATTTTCATCTTTTGACTATTTTTAATGAGTCGCGGGCATAAGTTCTCTTTAAGAAAGACAATGAAATATTTAATACTTCGCTAAATACTTACAACGAGAAATTTTATAAGTACGGTAAACTATTTCTTATCTAATGCATTCGTAACTAAAATTATATCGGAAGGCAACTCGCACGCGCTCGCGATTTTCACGCAAGCGAGTAGATGAAGAAACCACTTTGTTGTTTTTGCTTCTAAACCCACCTAACCTTTATAAATGTTTTAACTAAGCGATCAATCTTTTACCTGATAAAGCAATGTAATCAAACTTATCTAATCAAGGAGAATAATCTCACTGCGATCCTCGCGGCGCACTCCACAGGGTTCGGCCACTACGGGCACAATCGCACACGCTCCCGCCCCGCGCCATGTCTTGCCTCGGAATTATGCAAAAGCTGCGAAATGTTTTATGAAGCGCCAAGAAAAAGTTCACGGGATGGTGTTATCTTATTCAGTGGTTCAATGTTTTACTTTTATCGGCGGAAACGTGCGGACGTCTCACTTGCAGCCGCCCGCGTAGCCCGCGCCTCCCGCGCCGCGGTGACTTGCACTTCTGACGTCATTAATACGGCTTTCTCGGTAATAAATAAAGTTAGTTTTTGTGCTTCAATATTGGCGATATTCGAACAAATTTTTCGTGCTGTGAAAACGTTACAGGATAACCTGTCATAAACTTACTGTAACATGTCTGTAATGTGTATTCAGCATGTTAATAACAGTAAGTACTTCCATACTATCTATTACCTAAGTACATAGAAATTAGGTATTTATCTCGGTCTACGTTGCATTTACATATAGGTATATCGTTCATAATAAAAGTTTTTTAAAATTGTAATGAGGAATCTAAAAACTTACATATTTAAATAAAATTAGATTATTTATATTATGATTTTTTTGGAAATTTCAACTAATGAAAAGTCATAGTGTTTCAGTTTATTTATGCAATATTTTATTTTGCAAGGCATATTTTTTCAGAACAAGCTAACATGTTCAGCAGTATTGGGAAGAATCGACGACCTAGGCAAATAGCTTATTGTAAATGGAACAAGAAATTTTTAGGTTGGTTCTTTAATTCGTTTTATCTTTTCCTGCTGTAATGAAAATATCTTATGAAAAAGTATTTCCTTGTACGTGCAGTATGGAGTACTACTCCACTCGCATGTATCACTCCGTCACTCGACAGATAGTGCGAGCGAAACCCGATCTCGGGTGCTTTTAAAGCCCCTCTACGGTAATCGCTCACATTCTCCTGTAGCTGTCTGGGAACTATATAGGTACCTACTATTAATATATACTCATATCATGCCTTTAATTCCCATGAGGGACAGACAGAGCTATATTAAAATTACAACTACACTAAATATAACGGTATACATTTAAACACCACTGTTGCCGTCATCAGTTGTTTAGAGACTTTTATCTATCTATATATTAATACGTGAAGGAAAATTTTTGGTTCCCTTTTTACGAAAATTGCGGGTACGTAGGAGGGTGAGATTTGGCATATTGATAGTTCATACCGAAGAGAAGTGCATAAGATTAATATTTTTTTATAATAATGCATTAAAATACCTTATTTTTATTAAAATAAACGTTACGCACACTATAGCCAATTTTCACACACACATACGCATGTCACTTACGTGTACATACAGTTATTTTTTTTAGGCATAGGTAAATCATCACAACAGTTCCATAACTATTTGTTTTTTTTTGTTTCTTTAGTTCCTCTCGGAACAGACTAAGGTACTATGACCACGCTGCCTTATCATCAGTTACAAATATTTTCTTCATTGAAATAACAGTGGATGATATTAATGATGGTGAGATGGTGATGGTGATGTTGATGATGATGATGATAATGATGATGATGATGATGATGATGGTGAATGATAAATAGATAATTCATGCCTTAGTAACGTTTTGGGGACTTTACTAAAAGCAATCCAAATCTCCCCAGGATTTGGATTGAACGCGTATAATCACTATTCACTGTAATATGCCACTTTCCTACACGTGCGTTGTCCAAGGCATTCAGGCTAAAAATTCACCATTTTTAACCCCCGACGCAAAAACGACGGGGTGTTATAAGTTTGACGTGTCTGTGTGTGTGTGTGTGTGTGTGTGTGTGTGTGTGTGTGTGTGTGTCTGTCTGTGGCATCGTAGCACCCAAACGGATGAACCGATTTGGATGTAGTTTTTTTTGTTTGAAAGGTATATTAGTCGGGAGTGTTCTTAGCCATGTTTGAAAAAAATCGGTCCAAGATGGCCGCCGCCACAACATGTTGGAATACGTATTTCTTTATAATTCCCTCAATATGGGTATCAAATGAAAGAGCTTGACTAGTAGATCAATTTAAAACGTATAAAATAAAAATTAAATTAAAAATTTAAAAAACCCCCGTCACAAAAATCACCTCCAAAAAGTTCAAAAATAATGAATAAATTTTAATTCAACGGTTGCCATGTCGGGGGACCTTAACTGGTTAAGTACTCCTTTGTATAGTAAGGTCCCCCGACATGGCAACCGTTGAATTAAAATTTATTCATTATTTTTGAACTTTTTGGAGGTGATTTTTGTGACGGGGGTTTTTTAAATTTTTAATTTATTTATACATAAAAACTTGAATTCACACCAATTTCGGAAAATAAAATAATACCACGATGCGTCCTCTACGCTTTCCGGCCAAAAAAAACCCGTACTTATTTGAAATGTTGACAGTTGACGACATAAAAAAAATAATATTAAAAATAGTAAGGAGGTTTTAACTTCATATATATTGATAAATAAATAGGCAACTTTGCATCTCTTTTTACGAAAATTTTGCGAACGGAGAAGTATGCAATTCCCAAAAACTTTAATTATTGTTAGTCTGTGGTCAACTTTTACTCGAGTGTTCATACTTTTTTTTAAAGCTTTGGTAATACGCACAGTCCTATACCTATTTGAAATATTCACAGCTGAGGAATAAAAAAAGAGATACAAAAAAAATTGTAAGGAGTTATAAATTAATACCATTATTGATTAATAGGCGAAGCAGGGTGAAGTTAACACTTTGTGTCAATTTTTACGAAAATTGCGTGGACGGAGAATACGATATTTTCCAAACCTTTATTAGTATGTAGTCAACTTCAGACATGATATAGTTATTATTTGTCTATAGTCTTATATACTGAAAAACCGCTC
This sequence comes from Eilema sororculum, assembly GCA_914829495.1. Classification (NCBI taxonomy): domain Eukaryota; kingdom Metazoa; phylum Arthropoda; class Insecta; order Lepidoptera; family Erebidae; genus Eilema; species Eilema sororculum. The sequence continues at coordinate 27,116,611 of OU618537.1, forward strand.
TTTTTGAAAAAATATCTCAATATGTATATAAACGTTAATAATGTTAAAACTTTTAATTTTTAATTATTTATGGTCGAATTTCGACCACCGGGCGACCACTAGTTATATTAAATTGGTCCCAGGACATTCTTTACTTTTCAATTACACCCCAATCACTTTAGTATTTTAGTCTATATTTTTCTCAGTCCATTCGGTGGCGCCTGGGGCGAAATGAAATTGCCACAAATAGGGGTGAGCTCACCTCGGGGCACGAGACGTCCCGCACGGAGCCTTACTTGGCAATGGCATACATACTTGTAAGCTGTGGAATGAACTTCCTACTGTTATTCTTCCAAGCAACTACAATATTGGGTTCTTCAAGAAGGGCATTTGAAAGTTTTTACGGATTCGGCAGCGCGAGTGTGACATCCCTAGTGTTGCGCATATCCGTAGGCCACGGTAACCGTGTCGCATCCGAGAGTCTGGGGTCCGCTTTACCAGTTTATCTACGGATTTGGCTGGACTTCCATATTTTCAGTGGAGCGACTGCCACAACCCAAAGGCAGCAATATCAAAGCATTGCGGTTAGAGCACTTGTTGAAGTTTTGAGGGTTTGAACTACTTGTAATGACTGCCATAGATGTTCGTATGGCAATCGGGACCGAGCGACGGCTTAACGTGCTCGCCGAGCTCGACCAGACCAATGCAAATACCCATATTCATGTACATAAATATTTGCATTGAGCGGGGATCGAGCCCGCGCCTCCTGCGTAGCCGCTGCGTTCACTACCGCTACGCCACGGAGGCTTTCATGTGGTTGTCTGCCACCTAAGTGATACATATAAAAAACATATACACGCGGGGCGGGTCTCGTGCATGGCGTAAGATTATCTTATAACCCCGCGATACATTGAATCCTGACGCCCGTTCCTTTTGATAACCCTTCAACCTTCATAAGCCTCCTACCGAAGCTCTACAGTACAGAGTATTAATAAAGAGGCCCCGCATTGATTGGGCCCGTTTTATTTCCGTTTAACTGGCGGAGCGTTTGACCGTGACATTGGTTCCAACAGATAAAAAAGGTTCCTAAGTTGCCGTCTGAGTGGCACCTGTGCGTTCAGATAGAGGGAAATGTTTGGAGTTCATGCTTCAAGAATTACCTTTTCAAGTGTTCCGAAGGTTTTTATTTATAGCTATCAAAACAACTTGGGTGTGTACCTACCTAATGAACATTTCTGTGTTTTTTTTTGCAATTCATGATGTAATGCGGATTTTATTTCGATACCATTTTATTCTAGAAGTTTCTCATCTAAGCTAAGTTTACATATATCGCAGAACTTAGTAAAGGCTAGAGACACGTGGTCGGGGTCGGGACAGGGTAGGTACATTACATATCATGAAACGCGAGAGTTTAAAAGTTAGCTCATTGCAATAAGTAATTGAATATTCTAATTTAAGAAAAAAAGATTGTACAATGAATATTCTAAATTGTTATTTTTTTACATGAAGTCCAGCCCCCTTCTAGACAAGTGGCAGTTCGCTCAGCGTATCGCGGAATAGAATGACAAATGTATGGGATTTGACGTATGTGACAACGTTCATTATATAAACTTTTTTTTTAAATTAGAATATTCAATTTCAGAATAGAATGAAATTCAAAAGTCTGATTTCTCAAATAGCTATTAAGTACATTTCAGTGATGGTTAATATTAGCTGAGTTTCGCTCATAAATATGGAAGTAAAACGTAAGTCATGTGTCCCAAACGAGCACCTGTTGAGTATTATGATATACCACTGTGTTACAGTTTACTGTCACAGCAACGGGTTAGGGGACACTTATCGAAACTAATATATAATTCATTTGTAGCAATGTTGCCAGTCGCAGAGCTGTGGGTGAACCACGGCCGCTCAGTTGATAACAACCTTATTTATCTAACACAGATTATTTTAAAAAGCACAAAACAATATACAATCATAACACTAGTTATATTTTAGCAGTTCAAAGAGGGAAAATGTCCAATAAGTAAATAAATGCCTCCCCCAATATAAGCCTCCAAACCAAATATTTCTTCTCTTCGACCCTTTTTACGCTTCTTCTAAAGTATGTACTCGAATTTGCCTATGCGCTATCGTGTGAAAAACTGAGCGCTTTATTATGAGGCATCCATCAAGGTAACGCAGCGGCGGCGACGACACAGCCCTTAAAACAAACGACGGCGGGAGAACCCGGGCGAAATAAGCCAAGGCCGTGTCGCGCACTCACAGGTCACAGGGGAGCACCGACACCGACACCAGGCATCATGGCGACTGCGCTCCATGATATTAATGGAGCAGATTAGTTCGTTCCTACTTTGAGTTCAAAATAAAAAGTGTTCTTTTGGGTCAGAGAAATGAGTTTTTATATTATAATGAAGGTATTTGCATATTCAAACCTGCATTACTGACATGATTTGATTTTATAGGTTTCTATGGTATGTCTCCATCTTTTTCCAAGGAACGCGTGAAGATTTCGGCTAATATTAATACTGAGGTTTGCAAGTTTACAACCCCTTGCATTGTGAATAATTCCGGTCAACTTCCCGAATGGTTTCAAAAAGACAACACCACATTTTACATCCGAACCATCATCCTCACCCGAACCAATTCGAATAAAACAGCAGCCAACAGTTAATTGCGTTTTTACAGCGGCACCGCACAAAGGGCATCAACATGGCGCGACACAATCACGGGACCCTCGTGAAGTGTCCAACTTTTATGACAGCTGTCGATTTCCCAGCGGCCCGCGTGACATTGTCTCACTCGGCATTAACATAAACTATCATAATAGCCGCACGGTTCGTGTACACGTCATCAATCTATTGACACGACCGTCGATAACGTCGGATACGTCGCCCGAACGCGCCAGCTGCGAACACGGGGCTCCTCCTCCTGGTAAAAACACGATATGTCTGCTGATTGCATTAGAACAATGCGAGACGCTGACAGCTAAATTCAATATGTTACAAACACAAGAGCGTCATCTCACGAGTGCTCCCACGCTATCACTCGAGTCACTTGTATTGTGCCGTACTTGTCACAAATGAAATCGAACTGGTAAGGTACATGAGAGATGTGGATATTCAGCTTACTGGACGATATCACTAGTGTGGTACCAGTGTGGGTACGTTAGTGTTAAAAACAAGAGGAATCTTGAAAACCTTCGTATATATTCGTATTTAATTAAACTGCGGTAGCCTAGTGCCTTGACTGCTGAGACAAGGTCTTGGGTTCGATCCCAGGTTTACCATGGCACACACCAAAGACTTTCCGATGCTTTTCGAAGTTGTGTGTATTTATTGCAGGTTTATAAGTGCCCGGTTAATGGCAATAGGCTCGCCACCTATTACATTGGGACCTAAACATAAACTGGCGAAATGTGGGTGCTAGCAGCTCTGCCTACCCCTTCGGGGAATACAGGCGTGAGTTTATTTTTATGTATGTTTAAACATTTTATAAGAAAAATATTAAACCAGAATGTACGTACATACACCAATGTACCTACACTAAAAGCCACGTCTCTGCCAACCCACTCAAACCGATTTATCATCTCTGTCCATAAGATGTATCTCTTTGAGTATTTTTATGTGCGTAGGTAATGGCTTCTCGCTGTAACTTTTAGGGAAATTACTGTAGTGACAGTTACTTCGCGGGCGAGTACGCGTGAATCGGTCCCCGGGGCACGGAGCTCGCTAGCTACTCCTCTCCGTCGCGCCGGAGATTCTTGTTTCCTAGTTAAATCCTTGGATTGACTGAAAGTTTGTAAACAGATCTCAAGTCCATGTGGACCTACGAAAATAAAATCAGAGAGTTAATGTTTTAGAAGCGGACATCTAAGCGCCGCCGCCATCGCCGGGACAAACTGTGTGTTATTATTATCTACTATAAAGTGCTCCATGCACAATGTACTAGCACGAGCGTCACTACAGGATAGTGAAGGAATTCGCATGACTTTGATTCATATTCTATTCTAATGGCCTTCTAGAAATAAGAATTTGTCAAACTAGAAATAGGAAACGCCAAAAGGAGCTTCCTCAAGTTTTTAATTAAAACAGCACAAAATAAATCGTTATAGCATAGCAGATAAAATCGTAGCCTTTACGAATACACTGTAACAATAATAACTCACTGACTCACTGATGCTTTTTCCAATTGCTAATAAACAAACTGTTACAATGTTTATGTTTACCTAGGTGTGAGAGTACCTACTTAGGATATAGGTGCGAGTAGGTACACTCGTGCAGCTGGCTATTTCCCATGCTATACCCACATGAGAAGGTAAACTGTACCGTTGACCTACTCATGTACTATATCTACACGAGGCACCGACATTCAAGCATTAAATTAATATTAGGTAGGTGTTACGTAAGACAACACTTGACCTCTGAAGGTGTAACGCGAACATCCGCTATTTTGGGGCTGGTAGCGACCTGTGTAGCGTATACGGAACGTGCATTAATATTAATGAATAAATAAATGGTGAGTTTTCTCAGAGACCCGCCGATAACATTTTCTCTATTATTGGTAACAAAATAGAAGGTACCTATTAGTACGGAATGTTTTGCTGATCTCTGAAGCGATTAGTAACCGTTTTACTATTAACATAAGAGGGTCCGCTTGGCTGTATTATTTACTTTATCCAGTTTAACTTGGACTAGATCGCCAGCAGATAACCGGCAGCTAAAGGGAAAGCTTTGTGAACATTATATTTATTACTCGTTACTATTCAAATATTAATTAATTCCACAAAATCACAAGTTTTAACGTCGCTATAGAGAGAGGACCTCGAGATAACGAATCACTACTGCCGGCCATTTAGCGCACACTTTAATGTTATCTTTTGTATATTACTCATTTAATAAATATAAATGGTATTAGAACAGCGCTATCAAAGGAAGGCTTTCAAGATATCTAGTGCCGTTATATTGTGAAATAAAGATGGCGTGTATAAAGAAATAAGGATGTTTATTGTGCACACAGAGGTTATGAGAACGGGATTAAACCAATATTGTTTGTGAGCGCACTCGTAGCGGAGGCCGGGGCTGGGGGCTGCCGGACGCCTTGCATCTCTTTGAATACACATGCATTATGTTATTATTAGTTCCAATATTCATAGCAATTACCTAAAAAACTGGTTTAATAATATATCAAAACTTTAAATTTAATAGGAACCTAAGGATTCAGTGGTTACTGCCCACTAAACTGAGATCCCAAGGCGTCTACCACGAAATAAAAATATTGGTATTAAATACACCTCAGCTATGAGATTCTGGCTACACAGGCCAAAATATCTACATGCACAGTCGGCATCAGAAAGGTGTTGACGAACAAAGTACTCAAAATGATCTAAATTTATTTTTGTCTCCCTTCTAGTTAATTGAATGTTCTGATATTTATAATAATACTATTTACATCAATAAAACAGTGTAATTTGCTCTTAATACGAGAGTTTTAAGATCAAATTGAGACTTCGCCGTCAAGATATTTCTGACGCTGATTGTACACAAATGTACCTCTTGGGAATTATGCCACAGTGGAAACCATAATCAAACTTTAACTAACCAATGACCATTCCAACTACGAATATGTGAATCGCAAACCTTCGTATCCTATTTGACTGAATTTTTTAGCATTGGAAAATCGTAAGAATGTTGGTAGATGGCACCACCGTCGCTCTTAAAGACGGATATAAAGAGAAGGAAAATTTGAAATGAATCAATTGTGGCTCAATAGCTCAGTTGGAAGAGCATTCCTCCTGTAAGGGAAAGGTCGTGAGTTTAAGTCTCACTTGAGCGTTTCATTTTTTCCGATGTTTTTCAAAGTTCGTATCCTTAATAGCAATCATTATGTCGTATGGCTTTTGCTCGAGTCCTCACATAATGTCGACGTCCAAATAGCATTGGACTTCTGACATACAATTCGATGTGGTGAGCACCGAACCACTGGGCTACACGTGTAATCGGCCCATTGTGTATTCTACACTGATCTAGTTGATTTAAAAAATTGCTCTCTAACAAGCATTCCATTAAACCAAATTTATTTAAATGTCCGTTTACATTGCCGTGGGCCCGCCGCGCCGCGCCCTGGGCCTAGGGAGTTGGGACCTCGGCCAATAAAACCGTCCTTTGTAAAACGATGTCTATTTTTGGCACGACATAACCCGGTCGATTGGCGGGCCGGCCGGCGGCCACTGTGCCATCTTCTTATGATCTAATTAGTTTTTTATCAGGTCGAGTACGCACTCAATTTTGAATATTAATTAGAATGGTTGTTGTAGGATCGACTTCGAGTATTCATTAAATTACAATTGTCCAATGTTTCGTCAACCCGCTCGGCTCTTATTTCTTTCTAGCACTGATTCTACTATTATTTTCTATTTTAATTATAAAATATCCATTTATATTTCGTTTAGGTCAGCACTAACTAAGGGACAAAATGGTACATGATTATATTACAATGATATACGTTAGAGATTCGCGATGAGCTCCTGTTTTCTAATCCATTAGCCGCTACGGACCGCACGGTGGCGCGGCGGCGCGGCGCGGCCTCGGCGGACCGCGTCTGCGACCGCGGCTCAATATTTAATCACCTAATGAGCCCTAAGAACTGCCTCCGACCACTCCGCCCAGTGCCGCCGCGCCGCTCCGGCCCTCATACGTCGATAATGTATCACTGTCATTATTTTAAGTGTTTTCCGGATTCCGGTTATAATAAAATGGCTTTATATTATAACGAGTTGATAAAGGAGCTTACGGCTCACACGAACCTTATGAGTTGAGGGGATCAATTCTAACGTTTTCATTTAAAGAAGAGGAAAGAAAGATATTATTTTTCATATATAAACCATGTTTCATGTTTTTGATTCCCAATGTCCCAAAATCTCGTAATTCATACTAATAACCATCTGTCTATATGTTGTCTTTTCTCACCTAGACTAGTGAAACGATTTTGTTAAAGCTAACTGACGAAGAACCATGCATATTTTCGATCCCTAAAAAATATTTTTAACAATAAAAGCTTTCGATGTGAGTGGAGCACGCAGTAGGTAAATAATAAAAATAACTAACAGGATAGGTCTAATACAAACTTGTATTGAAATAGTAGGGATGGCAAGTACTTATAGCGAACAGTTGGATTAACAGCTTGTTAGTTTATTGTGAACTACGAAAATAGCTATCTAAATTGTACCTTATCGAGTGTAACTCAATCACTGAGAATTTCTTTATGCGCACTCGTATACAAGAAAATCACTGGATTAACTATAATAAACAACTTGCTCAGAGTCTACAGGTTCGTCAGCTTACTATTATTGCCACGGATTCTAGTTTCGGCGAAAGCTAAATGGTAATTAATACATGATCGGTGAGCATCGACGCCTTGCGGCAGAGCGGCTATCAGCAGCTCAGCACCCAGCCGCTCATTAACTGAGACACTGCCTTATCCCACACAGAACGGCCGGTGACCAAAACACAAATTAATGATGGCCCTGCTTGCAATCGAGATCTTGTGGTTCTGAGTGGCCGTTTAGTTGGTCTAAACAATTTAATTTGTTCTGGGATACAATCTTCTGTACTTGGTTGGAGAAGGTGACCGTGAAACAGTTGATGTTTCTCTCGCACCGTCTTTTCCTGTAAACTAAGACACGATTACGAAGTAGTCCCCTGCGGTGCGCACACATAGGTACACTCGTTGATATATATGCTATTACATAGATAGTATATAATATACTAGTGATGATCTATTGTACAGTTGTGCGAAGGCTAATTCGCTGCGATGTTATAAGTTAGGTTCAATGTTTAGAACATTAAATAATGTTTCAACATACGCTATGCCCACAAATAATCACACGTTAACGTAGCAAAGCAGAATAAGATCTGAAATTAACGATGATGTGAAACTCTTAATATTTTCGTCATAAATTAGCGTTTCTCAACTTTAATTTTCAATTCAAATGGATATCTTCAGTGTCATGTGTAACTGGCACTCCTTGTCTCAAGGAAAAGTTAATCAGTTCAACATAAGGCCTCTTTTTCATAGACTACGTGATGAGGCTTATGACCAGTGTAAAATAGTGGCTATAAATTTTATTGTTAATGACTAAGTGGAGCTAATATATTAAGCGAGATATATAAACTGTTAAATTCCTCAATACTTACTGCTTACTTGCGAAGTAGTAAAACATACGAACAAGAATGCAGCCAAAACCCAGGGATAACATAATGTTACCATTGCACGTTATACTGGAGACCGAAGAAGGGCAGGTACAGCACACGCCAGCTGCGTAGCATCTCCGTCATTGATGTAAATATGAAGGAAATATTATGCAGGGTTGTCCGATATTCTTTAGTCCTCCGGTAACCTGCTCATCGCAACAGCTGGGGATATATTGCCCTAATTATACTAACGAGGTGCTTAAGAGTTTCCACCATATGAAAAATCGGAAACCGACGGGGTCAGTCCGCATTCTCATTTAGATTTACAAAGCTTTGGTATGGTATGCACCTTCCTATAATTTTTTAAAGCCACATCCAGGAGACCGAGAAAATGACAAGCATAGGAGTTCCTTAACTGTAATTTTATTAACATCATCACATTCATCCATTCATCCATTATTTTGTACCGCGGTGTTGTACCTATCTTTTGAATTAAATTTCATATTCACAGGCGGTTATTTTGTAGAGACAAAAGAAAACATTATAACAGTGGTTTTGTATTCAAGAGGAAATCCGAGGGAAATTAAAACAGGGCCGAATCGGACCCGAGGGACTCGCAGGGCGACCCGATGTAGCGATAAATTGGCCCGCACCGCCAGCACCCGCCTCTGCCTCGCGCGTTTTTATGGCCCACCTCGGACGAGCCGCTCGTTACACCTCGCGGGAGTGACGTCACTCTCAGCTCAGCCTCACGCGGGACACACTACTTGTGACCGTTCATTCCAGATTCTTTTTGTTTCTTCAGTGATCTTTGGATTGAAGGTTTTACATTATTTAACACTAGCTATCGCCCGCGGCTCCACCCGCGTGGATGTCAGTCATCGCGACCAAACATAGACTATGTCCTTTCTCATTGTGTAATCTACCCCTATACCAAATTTCATCAAAATCGGTTCAGTGGTTTAGGCGTGAAAGCGTAACATACAGACAGACAGACAGAGCTACTTTCGCATTTATAATATTAGTATGGAAGAGTTTTTTTTTTTTACTTATTCTTTCTGATTTGACAGACTCTGTGGCGTGGCGGTAGTGCGCTGCCACGCAGGAGGCGCGGGTTTGATTCCCGGTCTGTGCAAATATTTGTATGCAAGAATATGGCTATTTGCATTGGTGTTTCTATGTATAATATGTATGTATTTACAAAAAAAAGTATATAAGTATATTTATCCGCATTCTAGAATCAAACTCAGTGGGCCCGACCAGGAATAAATCTAAAAATAACACAAGCTAGGTAAATAAAGCTTACCATGGGTCTAGATAGCGTTGTGTAGAATGTTGTGGAATATTTACTTATTTATAATGTAAAAGTCTTTTAACCAATATAGTCAATTCTAACAGGAAGGTTCCAAACAGGAACCATAGTGAAATGGTAAATGATAACCATTACAGCGAAGTAAGAATTGTGAAAATATTTACTACAAATTATAAGATTCATCTCCCTTGTAATTTGTGTAATAAAAAGTGTTACACAAGAGACCAGTACACACAATATAATAAAAACTAACGATGCGACAGACATGGACGAACAGCCAGCACTTTGTTATTAGGTTTTGTGAAATGTATCTGGTGCAGCTTCAGCTCTAAGCGTTCCTCCTGTAAAGTAAAAACGCCGAATAAAATAGTGACGGCAATCGTGGGAAGCGCGGGCGGGAAGCGGCTGTAAGTTAATTCTTTCGAGTTTTTGCATGCCTTCCCTTTCTACGTGGTCCTTTTGTGAACGTTCTGATCGCATTTAAAAGAAGATCTGAGAACCAAACACTTAACTTAAGCCAATTAAAATTAAGTCCTTGTTTTTACAAGACTTAAAAGTCCGTGATACTTAAGATCTAGGTAAATATTTATTATTTGGTAAAACAAAAAAGTAAGTAACACATATTTGAATGATTTTTATAGCATTTATTATGCTAACTTCAAAGTTCGAAAAACCTCGGAAAAAATGAAATGCTCAAGTGAGACTTGAACTCACGACCTTTCCCTTACAGGGGAAATGATCTTCCAACCGCAACGGGTAGTTCGTGCGCTGGTCTGCGCTGTGGCTGTTGCCTGAACAACTGGAAATCTGAAATATAACTAGCGCTTTACACAATATTTCTCCCATCCCGTCCGGCGTCCCTTGGCTTTCGGTTACTATCGCTATTCTATTGCGAGTTAGTGCACGAGCTTCAATCATGGCCGCTTCTAAGCCGGCACTCGCGTCGCTCACGAAATTTACTAGTTTGAGTTATATTAAACTGGTATACAAGGATAAGTGCCTTCGCTAAACTGCTGAAGTTGTTAACAGGATTTCAGAGGTTTGCAATTTGGAATGCGGCTTCATTAAGTACGTTCACAAGTACCTAGACTCGTTTAATTTATAAATAAGAACATTGATGACTGTCACAGCTCACTACACTACACAGCTGGTAAGGTAACATAAAAATTCAATATACAGATATCATAAAAAATAAACATAATAATACAAAATAGATAATAGTACTAGCGTAGAGCACCGCGATTAATAAATTAAAGGAAACAAATAGATGTTACAGTTACTTTCGTTGTCGCTACGATGTGAGATTAGTAGGCGGCCCAGGCGAGCGGAGGGAGGACCGCAGCGCGCAGCACGTGAGTGTATTGGAACTGGGAGACTTTCTTTTTATTCCAAACGGAGCAACAGAACATTATGAACTGTGATAATTGTTTTCAGAAAAGTGGCGCGCGAGTTTTCTCGCATCCACAATAGCAAACTCATTTTGCACTTTTAATTGAAAACTAGGTACTTTCAATCTATGATGGGCCGACTTCATATACCTACTTGTAATTACAAAATTCTAGTGATGCTTTAACCGAGTTGATTACGGCGGAGTGTCGACGTGCAATTTGGACATTCCTGCATTCCGCGCCTTGCCCCGCCCGGCCCGGCCGTGCACTGGCGCGCGGCCAGCGCAGCGCCCGAGTGCATTAGACAAGATGCACGCTCCATATCTGCAATTCCATCTCGACATTAAGCGATGGTTATTCTTACTTTCTTTTGACTTGGTACCTATGTTGCTCTAAGCATATTTGCCATCCCAACTTCTACTTGTTAATGAATAGTATCACTGTAACATAAAACCGTTTACTCGTTCCTTTATATCCAGAGCTACAATTTACTTCTAGTTATTCAGTGATTCTGTTTCACTGCAAAGTGAATATTTTGTGAACTTTTAAGTAGCATCTTAAAGAGACGGGTATTGCTGTCCCGTGGTTGTTAAAATAAAGCGGTCCCTGCTTCTCGCGACGAATTCGTATTTTCAAATTATTTGTATAAAGAGAATTCTACTTGAAATGAAGCATTTTAAAGTTTTCTCGTCGGGAAGGAAGCAGTGTTTCCTATGATTCGTCTATGAGGAGTGGGCACGGGTAATTTAAAACCCAAAATTATAATTTAGTGAAGGTGCACTATTCTTCACCTCAGTGCTATCTACCATTGGTTACATTTTACAGTAAGAAGATTTTTATACCTATTTTTATAATAACCTTTAGTTTGTAGATTCTAAGGAATTACTTTATAAATGAGTTGTCTATGAATACATTATTATAATGTAATGTATAAAATGGTGGTTAATTGTACCTTATTTTACAGTTACTATATGGAGATAGAACAAATGTGCACAAATATAATTACGAATATGGACTTAGACCAATACATCAATAAAGATAGAACAAAAAGACTGTTTTAATTTTTCGTGCTTAACTGGCCTATGTGTCAGATGTATATACAGGATGATGTATTTAGTATGTTAGATGATATTTAGTATGTTAACTCGCAAATAATAAATGCATTTTAAACAAAAGTTTTTATTTATAGTTATTTTATTAATGCTTTTAAATGCTTATAGCTAATAGAATACATGTTTCCTTGCTTGCCTTTTGATGCTCCAAAAACTTTTTGTTTACCTTGAGTATATATCTGTTTGGAGTGTCTTCTATGTAGTCTTTTTCAGCGACATCATGATTTACAAAAAGCTTTTTTTTAACTTTTTCAAGCCTGTTAAGGATATAAAACAAAAATAAATATTATAATAACTAATTATATTATGTAAAAACATTAAATAACAGTCGATCAATAATTTGCACTGCAAAAAGCAGAAAGCAAAACCCTGTAAACTGATTAAGCTTCAGAAAGTTCAATAAATTGATAAAAAAATAATTCAATGTAATAACATAATCTAGCAAGGACATCAGTGTAGCTATAGAGTACCTACCTAAGCCTAAAATTTAGGCTTAGGTAGGTACTCTATATACATATAATTTAATTATATGTGGAGTAAGTAAGCTAAGTAAAAATATGACGTGATTGGCTTCGTTATAATCAGCATTTATTTATACATACAACTGTATTGTGACAACAAGATGAGCTGATGCTGATAAATAAATAAAATATCAATGAGAAAAAAAATAAAGATGCTGACAAAAACGAAAGTCAAATTGACGTGTCCTATACAAAAAAATTGTGCTTTTTACAATTTTTTTATGAATATCAATAGTATATTAATCGTAGAATAATAATAATTGAAATCTAGGTGTAAATTATTTTCAATAAAAAAATTGCCATAGGCCACGGTAACCACTTTCCATAAGGTGGGCCATGTGCTTATCTGCTACATATGTGGTATAAAAAAATTATTCAAGCAATCAATATCCTTCAGTATTTTAATTTAACGCAAAACAGAGTGAAGTAGTTGTTATCAAAGCGTTTAAGCACTACAACCAATGTTAGTTATATAATATTTTTTAAACACCTTCATTGTACATACCAAACAATTCTTTCCTGGAGTTGGCAGAAGTTTGAAACAAAAAAAAAATAGGTTTTTGAAAATTAGGACACATTACATTAATCAATCAGTCATACTTCTTATAACGATGAAAAAGAAACGTTGAGCCACGCAGTCGAACATACCTGTTATGTCCGACTGCGTGGCTCATAGTTTATTAAAAAACAACACTCTGTATAAAATTCAGAACGGAATCGAGCGTAAATCAAAAAGTACTTACTGCTCTGTTTGTGGCTGCGTTTGTTCATTTATTTTGCTCCTATAGCTTGTTCTAGACATAATTTAATGTTTGTCGAACACAATTTTCCTAGAAACAACAATTTAAATAATATTTTTACATTTTTTCGGGAGCAACGAAGCGATTCTTACTATGTCTCCAGCCACAATGACAAATCAAACAAAATGGCAGACATGGCGTCATGGGCTGTGATTGGTCGATTGAGTGGACATAGAACACTCAAGCACTCAACATTTGTTATGATGTAGGATATAAAACAAACAGTGGACATAGAGCAAACAAGCACAAAATATTTATTACAGTGTTGTGTCACAGATAAAATTTAAATGTCTTTTGTTTATATTATAGCAAAGAAGTTTAAAAAAATTCTTAACCAACAAGATTGAAATTTGAGTCTTAAGAATACTACATTTAAAGTTAATTTTCTGCAAACTTGGTAGATAGAACAAATAAGCACTGAGGCGACGTATTGATAATAAAGAACATTAGTACTTACCGTCATACTTATCTATCCTGTGATACCGTATAAAATGCTCACTACCGCGGGTCTGGTAGCAATTATAGATTTGTGTGACTACATTTTATTCAAGTTTGAGATAAAATTAAATGGAATTTGACTTCACCCAGGTAACTATTTGTGAGATCTGCTAAATAAAATATGAATGTTGTCGTATATGAAATAAATTATAGAGCAATTTCGAGCTATCTTACACAATGCGTGCGTTAATATTTTCGACTGAAGCCTAATGACTTCTAAAGCGTAGCTCGTTGGCAACAAATTTCCTCGATTACTCTCGACTTATAAGATTATCTTTCACAAGTCAACTTTGGCTTACGCGTAAAAAGGGATCTCTTTAATAACTGGGGGTATGAACCGCGCTCGCGAGTGGAGCGGAGCAGAAACTCGTTAGAGCCGCACTCCAGTGTCATGTCACTGTACTGCACTACATTAGCGCGAGCTATTTGTGCTGATACAGTCGGTGGTGGGAACATAGCTGACCCCTCGGTATTTTAAGTAATTATGTAGATTACTATTTACTGAGCATTCCTTAACGGAAGGTAGCAACTATTCACTTGATGAGGAAAGAAGAGGTATATCCATTTCACAGAGGTTTTCTAAGTAGCCGAATACCTCACCTGTAAATATGGACTATCATAAACTCTGTTGCAAAACAGTTCAGGAATATAATAGTGTGGCTATATGAGATGACAAACTGAGAATACGTCAAGAGGTGAATGAACTGGGCCTAATAGAATTTTTGCATCTTATTTTTGCACATCATATTATTTCTGTTGTAGGTACCTATACAAATTTTAGTGAGTTATATTGTATGCTCCTAAAATATCTTGTAAAAGCTTAATCAAAATATTTTAGACAATATTGGGTTGTAGTGTGTTCCCGAGCGGGCCCCGCGTCTGTTTGCCACTGTCCAATATTTGTTCAAATCGAATCAGTATTGGTTACCTCGTGTTTACTCCAGTTTTTCCTCTTGTTTTGTTGATTCTGCACAAATATCAGTCAACTTGGGACTACAAAAATACCTTCCACTTCCGTCAAAAACTCTGCAATAAAATAGTTTTTCTGTGCAATTGCTTTGTGTACCTGCTACCACTAAGTTGACACAAGCATATCGCTTGGTGGAAAGCGGCCAGTACAGCCTGCGGAGGTTTGAAACACCAGAGATATCACCAACTGAGCATAAATTATTTTTGCTATTATCATCCATTTAAGAAGTCTTAGTAACTCATAAAATCTAAACCAAATCTTAAGAGTAAACGTTTATTACTCAACAAGGCTAAGCCGCATAAAGAAAGTAAAATAACGTTATATAAATACACACGCAGACCTTAAATTGCTGTACAAAGCCAGTTCTGAACAGCTACAGCAGAGCTGAGAGTACGGAGCGCGCAATCTAAGGCGTACAATAAAGTTAATTTCCTAAGCTAAACAGAGTAGTCTTGAGGGGGGCGTCGATGGCACTCTGCCTGGCCCCCTCGCCCCGCTCCGCAAACAGCCGGGTCCAACAGTTTGCCGGTTTGAGTAAGGGAACTAAACGTTCTGTTTATTACCTACCTATACCTAATTGTATTTATGCAGGTTGATGCTGGCGTTAAGAAGTGTGTGAGCTAGGTCCCGTATACAAAATATTTCTTATCGAAGGATTCAAGTATTCCTTTGCCAGACTAAAACCGGTAGATGCGATGCACCATGCTTTAATAAAAGAAATTATTAGCGCGTCTAACACATTACACTCGCTAGCGCAGTCGGGTAAAAATAAAGTGATACGAATACGGACCTAATTAATAAAACGTTCTCTTGCCATGCTTACATTCAAATAGTATCACTTACATTATACGATTGTATTCATCTATACCTACCTACAAAGTTAACAACAGACTTTGTACCTATAGCTAAATGAGCGCTGTGAAATTCAAGATTGTAAAGCGGAACTTTTAATTAATTACCGTGTCCACAGACACACACATCTATGTTTGTGGCGGAGTACTCAGTTTGGTAAGTTTTATGGCTCAAACACAGTCTGTAGCACTGCGCTTCTTTGTAAGACGATGTTGCCTGGAATTTTTGTCTCAGGCCAATATATTTTCAGTTTTGGCCTGGCCTTTAATACTTCTAATGTGTATGTATCCAGGAGGAAAATAGGCACCCATATGTGTATGTGTATATAGCATTTTACAGGTCTTTGTAGAAAGGAAATCAAATTTCAAAATTCAGCAATTGTATTCAATTATTGTATTTGATTTCATAACCCTATTTTACCTTAAAATAAAAATTGTCGCTAAATGTATTTATTTAAGTTTATTGATAGCCACCCTAAGTTTGCCACGCACACACGCGCACAACTCTCTGTATCAGCACTCGACCAACTCGGTACTAAACGCCCGCCAACCTCCCCACTCCGCATATCACTTCATAATACGAAATAATTTCATTTCATCACCAATTTACATCTTAATTTGAGTCTTAATTATATTTGTGTCGTGTAAATAAGTCGGCAAACAATACCGTATTATTAAATTTTTGATAATTATGTTCGTCTGAGTGTGCCATGGCGCCTGCAACGAGCTCCGTGTTTAATTGATGATAATGAAATTTTGAGGAAGGAATCAGTGAGCGACGCACCACGCACGAGCGCACTCACAACATCCTTCAATTGGTTTATGTTTGCTTGCTGTGGTTTTCATGTTATAACTACAATATAATAATTTACCTCATTTTAAAATAGTCAACTGATATTATTTAATTAATATTTTATTGATATTAAATAATAATAACACATGTAATATTTTTTGGCTGATTGTACAAAAAAGCAAGTTTGGCATATACAAAAAACATTTGGGCCGTACAAGGAATAGAAAATGGGACGAAGCAGGCATATAATAATTTATATTATATTTTGGGACGAAGGCGGCATATTGTTTGGGACGAACCAGGATTTTTTTATGTGGGACAAAACTCAGGACACCCGACCAGGAATAAATCATTATCCGCCTGTATAAACTTCTTAAGCAAATACCTACATTGATATGTACCAGGTGAAGTACTGACAGCAATAAAGTTTCTTTTGCTCTGCGACGGTACGCTCTACGGCAATCGCTAAAAATATAAATAAACTCCTAAATTGGCTTCAAAGCGGGTCGGTAAAAGCTGTGAGTGGAGCGGTGCAAGCGGCCCGTGGGTATCTGCGCGGTGCACGGACGCGCCACTCGGGCACAGCGGGCGATACAGTCTAGGGCTGTGCTAACCTTTGACTATGTTACTTATTCTCCAAGGATTTCAAGCCTTTATCAAAACAACATACTAAATATATAGTGAGAATACCAAATATATCTTATACATAAACAACATTGAATATACAGAAACAAATTGCAAAACAGACGACTCCTGAGTTCGGATACTAATTATGTCTCATACCCTGTTATGGTATTCCCTCCTGTAATACAACATACGTTGGCACGTGGTTGGGACTTTTGCACCCTCGCGCCCCCTCGCGGCTTGTTCCGCCCGTGCGCAAACATTGTGGCGGTGCGGCGTGGCAGCCCTGCGCTCTGGTGAGCGAGCACGCGGCTCTCTCTGCGCAAATTAAAACAGACTCTGATATTTATTTTTAAATGGTCCCGCGGCGCCCCGAGCTGCCACTATTTGTACACCTTCCACTCCTATATTGTTTAATTAGGATGGAACAAAAGGCCTATTTACATTTCACTGGCGCACTCGGCATTCCTTCATTTTGTTTGATCGCCCCAGGAGCGCCTGCAACTGCTGGTAATCGCTGCATTTCCACAACTTAATTGCGTCTGCAGTTTCGACTTTTTTATTCGTTAGCAGTTTCGCTGCTTCCTAGTATTTACATTAACGCAACCGTCGAGTTCGTTTTGTATTCTCAATATTGAAGATAACATTTTCAGAGAAAAGTTATTCAGTATTAGTAGAGATGAAATTAATTTCAACGTTCGCTCGTATTTGATAATGTTATTTGCTTTAAGATGAGCAGAATACTCGTCTCGTTTGAAAAAATCTCTAATTAAATCACAACGCTTGTCTCTCTTTGTCCTCCAGTTTGGCATGTTTTGCCACATACATAGCATTTCACGTAATCAACAGAGTGTACTGTGGAACGTTCCGCAGTGCATAAAATAGGTAGATTCACCCCGAGCGAGGCGCCACCTTCGGAGGCAGGAAGGCTCAAGTGGAGGCGGGCTCGCTAATTTTGCTGGAGAAGCGGCCGTGGAGTGTCCTCGGCAGGAATGCACTCCTCGCCACCGCGTAACGAGTCGCGCCACTGACGCGCTCAGGGACACGCGCCAGAATTGCGTACAGTAACACCACTCACATGTATCTCACCAATCGCATGTACCTCGGATGCTACTTGATCAAATTGATTCATTAGGTGTTTGAAGGAAAATATGTTCTATATAATCGCGCCTTTCGCCCACCAGTGTAGCCTGATTGTACTTTTTGCTACCTAAGCACTATAAAATTAGTGGATCGCATCACACCATACAGGCACACACACACATACCTAATAAGGTTTGATTCATACATAACCCGTTTGCTATCTTTTACCTATTTGTCAAAAATAGAAGAGGAACTGACTTACTGACTGTGGCTGCAATGTGGCGGCGCGGCGTCTGTTACATGAGCCACTCTATTGCCGCGTGTGTACGTGACGCCGCGATAAAGTGAGCGCGTCGAAGGCGCCCGATACGCGCTCTTGTACCGACTCATCAATGATCGCAGTACTTAACGATTTATAGACACGGGGCTCTTCACCCCCGTGTGATATTTAAGCTTTTTAAGCTATTCTCAGTACAAAGTCCTAGCCGTGAAGTACTTACCTATCATCCTAATGGTGAATATCAGCACTGGGAATTTGTTTTCATCACAGTATTCACGCGTGTATTCAGTATTCACCCATTGAAGGGTAGACAATGTTATACCTAATGTGGTTTTAAAGTATTCTGGGTAGGTATATCAAGATTTTGTTTAGAACTAAAATGTTTATAAAAACTTCCGGACTATTTATGTGCGTAGAGTGAACACCAACTTTTTTATTGTTTCTTTCGCAGTGATTCAATCACCCATCACCTTCTATCGGTAGAGCGCGCTGCGCCCGGCTCGCTTCGCCGCCCCGGTACTGTACTGAACAAATTAAACAATGAAACCACTTTTGTTACAATGTGAAAGAATAAATTAAAAGTAATTGTGTTTAAGTTAGGGCGTCGTCGATCAATCACAGACTACCCAATTAATATCAAAGCCTCTGCAGTTATGGCGCCCGCACCTGTCAATCAAAGGAATAATTTGGGCAAAGTTTTTACAGGGTAATAAAGTTAATGGTACAGATAGTTGCAGTCCCGCCCGCGCCCGACAGATGGCGCTTTAATTGACGCTCCGAGAATCTCATTAATATTGTTCGCGTTGAGACTGATTTGATGAAGACAGGCAGTTTAGACACATCGCGACTAATTACGGTATTTGTTCAGCGGTTAATATATCATTACGTAACTTTGTACCTCCATTCCAAAAGTGTCGTTTGACACTTGAGCAGGCGCGACGTGTGATCGCAAGTTAATTGTAGTTCAGAACTCTCAAGTTCTAGCAATAACAGCACATATTAATAGGAACGCTTACCAGCAAATGGGTACATAATATTACAGTATTTTTTTAATATTTTTTCAAAGTATGCATGGCTTCAGGTACCGGCTTATGATGTAGAACGTAGAATGCGGGTAAGCATGCTTATGTGTATAAATTATATCCTCCGGTGAGAAAAGCACTGCCGAGTATAGTGCTTTCTAAATATCTCGGAGTTCACATAACTGTTAGCTAAACGAGTACCTACTGAATAAAAGATTTCTGTAAGTGACTACAATTAGCCTCGGATAATAAAATCCAACAAACAGACGTGAGCTCCGAGGAGAGGCTGTACGAGTACTATGTACACCGCGCGGTTTGACGCCCGCCAATTTAATTATATTTATTAGCGGGCGCCCCCTCTTAATGAAAACGCCCGCAATTTCCAGCGGCCAGATAAAATGAAGCACCTTCGTGCATAATTTAAAACGCAATAAATCGCAATGAAACACGGCTAATTAGACAATAAAACTGCGAGAGCGACTCCAGGCGACGTCACCCGGGCGCAACCCGGGACCGCGCGCCCTCGCGTGTCGCTCCGCGCCTTATCGCGCTGCGATTTTTTAATTATTCATGTGATCTTAGAAGTAGTACTTTTTGCTAGACATTGTAATGAAGACTCCGGCTGGACTTACTTGACATGAATAACCGATGAGAGTATTTATTTCATAACTGACATTAATTTCGACACTCCCAAAAATGTTTTTCTTTTTGTCTAAAAGTAATTTTAAATTCAAAACTTCTAATATCACTAACGAGCTAAGTAAAAAAGTAATTGAATGAACGAATTTCGATTCTGCAATAAGCTGTGGAGTTTTTAAAAATAAATATAATAGTTGAGGAGCTGGGCGAGTTCGCCGACACAACATTTCAAAAGTATTTTCTTGTGCCAACGTAAGAATTGCAAGTTCTTTTTAAACTACTTCACTGCTGATTGGATTCCGCGGTAAGTGTGAACGTGGGCACTGTGGGCAGCGCCGACCTCTCGGCGCTCAATGAGCATTGATTGCGAGCGCCAGCCCCGCCAGCCCCGCCAGCGCCGTGCTCTGTACAATCGCGCACACAACTCGATTACCGGCCGGCGTGCGTTATTAACTCGCAGTTACTCACTTCAGCTTAGCGCCAAGTACTAAGCTAACCGTGCCCACTTGCACATATCAAAGCTGAAGCCCACCATTGTAACATTGTTGATATCACTTTCCTAAGACCTTCAACTTACCATCGCGCGAAGTCAAGTCATACATGACGTTTCTAAAAAAAGTTACTGCATATTGCGTGTGTGAATATAACTATTTCAATATACCTCTTCTTACACCTTTAATTAGAATTTTGATTTATAATCGATAGCTCACTGTTTAACAACCAAGCAATTAGTATAAATAGCGCATAAGCTTACATTTGAACTTCTCCAACTAAATATTAGTTATTTACGAAGACAATGAGCCGAAGCCTACTACACGTATTGACTCTTGTGTTCACTAATTTCATTAGTCAATAGTTGGTCGGCGGCCGGCCGCGACCGCGACCAGGTGTGTACACCAATTACGGGCCGTGGCGCGGTGGTGCACAAACAGACTATGTTTGTGGCCCGGCTGCGCCCGCCACCTTGAACAAGCACTCGCCTGTTATGACAGCTCTGTGCTAAGCAAACCCTTGAGCCGCTCAATTAGCCGCCCGCAATACGACATGTCCGGCATCTTAGGTAGCCTGTATGTACACACTAGCTACATAAGTATGTACTGTCTCCAAAGTGTATTAAAACTAATACGTTTAGTATTCCACCTGGTTGGAACATTTCGAATAAAACAAAAATGTATACCTACTTTGGTTTGTCACTAGTGCTTGTATCTTTTTTAAATGTTTATGACAAAATTGTTTCGATCGTGTATGGACGGGGGCCAATAAAACGTGCACCGCGCCCGATCGACTGTCTCTGCTCACTAATGATGGGCATTATTGGGGGATATTTTTTTTGCGTGTCTAAACTGTAGGATTATCATTTTATTGCCTGTACGACTAAGGCCTGATATTTTTAGTATAGCCAGTATTAGTTTGCTTTCGGCGGCACGTAGGTATGTTCGATGTCGTATGAAAACATTGTATTGTGTTATACTACGGAACTTATAAAACATAAGCTAGTTTTAAAACTGTACAGTAAAAATAAGATATACTCATATGTGTATAATATTTTCTATAAGGTAAAGGTATATTAACGAGCTACGTATGTCGTAGCATTCGCGTAGCAGGCAAGCGTATCTAACTACGTCTAGAACTTTGTACTATTTATAGATATACTATCCAGCAAGATGAACGTACCCTGTAGGTAGATGCGCAGAGGTGCGTGGAACAGACTGATGGCTCGCCGCTGATAGATGCGTATCGACGCACGACACGTAATCAACGAGCTCCGCCGCCCGCGAGACGACTCACATAACAAACACTCCGGACAATTTAAAATGCAATTACCGTCCGGAAACGTTGCTAATTAAACGGAGATATTCGTTAATGGCCCAACACCGCGCCTGGAGGCCTCCCCCCCCCCCCCCTCCCCTCACGGGTCTGAGGCTGACCCGCGTCCAACTTGGCTTCAATTTGTAATGACATTACCTTCGTAGCCTTTTTTGTTGAAGGACGAAACGAGCGATCTCTTATTGGATCCAGTTATATGAAATTGATGAGATCTATTACGTGAGGGTAGTGAGATGGTACGATAATGCCTACATGTAACGTACGGGTTTAATAACAGCCTAACTGTATCTCACACGACGTAACATGACACCAAATCCAATTTTTGCCCTATTTGACATCCTCTTGTCGTAACCGACAATAGGCTAACAGATCTAGAATTATACTGTTTGCAATCATGGTTATGCTTTCGTAACTAAACAGGCTCCAAAATGCCAAAGTAAATCAGAAGAAATTTATGCAATACTCAATAACTGTGTAATTTCCAATTCACCTGACATTTTGCATTAGCCGGCGGTGGCGAGGCGTGTGCCGACCGAATGATGGAATCGGAATAGCAATATGAGTCATAAATTATTAAGGCTCCATTCGAGAGCATTGCGTAATGAAATTCAACTTGGAACAGAAGATCCGCAATTTTACTGGACCTGGCGCCCCGGCACGTCGCCCCGCCGGCCGACGACGGTGCGCAGCCGGCAGAGCGCGGCACAACACGACTTCATTATTTATAGCTGGCTAACGTAAGTTTAGCCTTCCCCAAGCGCCATTCACACTTGCAGATGGCCTTCATGCATATTGGAAACACGTTTTCGAAGAATTTCTAGAAGTAAATCATATTTATTTGTAATTGAATGGCAGGCCGAAGACTAGTTATTACTCATTATCGCTTCGTAATATAAATGGTAAGAGAAAAACATAATTATGATAACAAAATAAAGCCTAATTATTGATCTACCTCCTCCAATTTTTATCTGATCTTCAAACAGGTGTAATATTCCTTGAATGACTACTACAAACTATTATTACAATAAAATGGTGAACGATAAATATTTCTTAGAACACGAGTCCCAATAGAACGACACGAATTGCATGATGACTACGTTCATCGTCTAACATAGTTTCATATTCGTAAATTGAACACTAGGAACTATCTCCATAACATTAGATTTCAAACAAAAATAAAACACTTTAAAATCAGTCCTTCAGTCGCGCCGCCGGGTATACTAATGTATAGGTTAAAAAACAAGGTATCGTGTGGATATATGTTATACAAAAAATACAGTTCTTGTCTTACTTGAATTTAGTATCGACTTTGACCTTATCACAGAATATCGAAACACAAAAGAATACTATAAGTAAATATGTTTCCTTCAATCTAGCCAATAATAAGGTTGAGTAGAATCTATTCTAGACAGCGAGAACAATGGAGAGTAATGTGTTGCTTACTAAAATAGCTCCAGTCTTGATCTATTCCTACATGCGCCTCCTTCGCTCGACATCGGCTATCACTCGTCGTTATTTTAAGATGGGCTTATTTGCGGCAGTATACTTACCGAGTGTAATACATTTCGCTCATAACCATAAATAAACAGAAGCTTACTATCGACATGAGTTCTATGTTGTCGTATATGTTACATCTCTTTATACAAGTGTACATCATGACCACTAAAGCCGTTGTGGTCGTTCAGTAGTAGCACAAGTGTCCCTGCAACCCGTATTGCGCAACCCAAACTTATTAAGATAACTATATCACTGGACTTTAAGGTGAACTAGTGGAATGGAGGCCCCATTCTACCACCTTCGTGGCCAAGTGTAGTAGGATCTGGTGCAGGTGTTGCAATCGGAGTTGGGAGGTCAGACAACAGTCACTTTTATATAAACTTTTAGGTTTCAAAAGTATCAAGCGCACTGCGGCCTCCTTAATCGATCTTACTCTGCCTAGAGTGCGTTTCAGTACATTAATTTCGTATCAAATACATAGGGAAAAAGAATTTTCTCGGGCGGGACTCGAACCCGCAGTCTTTCCCTTACAGGGGGAATGCCTGACCAATTCGGCTACCGAGACACGCCCGATATGATTCAAATTTCCCATCTTATACGTCTTTAAGGCGACGTCGCGTCATCTCCCGTTTGTCTTTGGAACTATCGGAATATTTGATTTGTATAGTTAGCATACTTAATGCTGTAAAAATTCCTTCAATTAATTTCGTATCTTTGAAATTTGTTCATGGGGATATTAGTCCAATAAAATGGTTATTTTTTCTTAATATCGAGCTGCGGTAAAAGCACAGATAACAGTTAGGTACTATGTAAAAGGCAGATGTACAATGGCAATTTTTGTTAAGATATGAAATTATGAGGCTTCTTTTATTCTGAAAAGGTTTATTTACGAAATATCCTGTCCGATAATAAGGTGGGATTAAAAATGAAAAGTAGACGGCCCGATGTTTATGAGCTCTAAAGATATTACGAGCGGCCGAAGTACGGGCTCACCTCCCCGTAACACCTCGCCTAAAATTATGTAGAGAACTTCCAGCCAGCGGTTTGTGCTAAAATCCACTATAACACTGTGGCTAGCGGGAGGAACTCATTTTAAGTAACAATGTTGCAGATTTGCAACCATCATAAAATATGGAATTATGCCCCGTTGCACGAACACGCTGGCAGGTGGGCGCCGCTGTGCGCCCGGGCGCTGCGTTCCACGCACAGATACGCGAGTTGAGGTCATTAATACTATTATGTGCCACTCCCGCACACTTTCTTCTGTGTAACCACAGTGTTAGTTAGGCAGTCAGTCGAGCGTGTGTGGTGCGGATTCAGCACACTGCATCAGGTGTGAGTAAATGAGCGTGTGTGTGTATGTGTGTCGAGGCGTGCTCCGTGTAAATATGTGCGGCAATCGCTTAGCTTAATAAGCGCAACGCTTGGCTGAGGGCCAGCACCGCACTCCGCCAGACTTATAGCATGCACACAACACGCCGCTGACGCAGCAGTGATTAAGATTTTTGCTGTACTATCGTCCTCACTTAAGAAATACAGGCCCATTCGCTGAATTGTTCTTTTATGAATACTTAGTTGAGAGAATTATTTTCACCCGTCTGAGGCAACTTAGCTGCGTAATAACTTTATACGTTATTGCTCGTAGCCATTGCTCAAAGCTTGATGTTTTCATCTGAGAGCCTTATCAACTTCAAGCACGCACCCCTCTCAGTGTATTGCATTGTTATTATATTTTTGTAATGATTGTTTAAAATATACAATTTCGATAGAAAAAGTTAATGACTTGTACCACCTGGTCACCCAGGCTACACAGGAAGGTCACCAACTGAAAGCAAAATTAACAAAACTGGTCCAATTAAAGTTGTCATGGACCGAGCTGGCTTCAGAAATGGTATCGTAATTTAAAATGTAATTAACAAAGCTCGGCGCCAGAAATAAAAGTGCGTGCCGCTGAGCCACCTGCACTCCTCGCGAGTGAGCTCGTAACACGTAGCTAGGTAACCTGTGACGTGGCGCGGCGCGAGCACCCTCGCGCGGATGATAATGAGCAAAAAGAGCGTCGTATGAAAGGGTGGCAGCAATTCGTAACATTGTAATATAACACCCGTGCACTGATGGCGCGCACGTGTCGGCTGTACACCTGCTGTCTGTGTGGCCACACACGCTAAACGGTGACATAATATGACAATACATAGAATCAATGACAATACATCCGAATGGGCAGCCATAGTTGTATAAACATTTAACCAATTAAAGCACTTCTTGTTTGCTACCACCAAATTAGGGTAAGTGTGTTTTATGGGTCACCCCATTTCTTCCCGTGGGTATTCTACTAGGTAACAGAAGAATGGGTCTGTTCTCCACCCGACCGTAAACATGTTACCCATGAAAAGTGCCCCGTGGAGACGCGTCCCTTATTAGGTAAATGAGACCGAAAAACATGGTGAAGTGTTTGTGTTAATACACCTCTGCCTACCCTTTGGGTGTCGTGTACACAACATAAGTAGATGTAAAAACACATTCATGTACTTTTATAATACATGTTAATCTAATAATATCTGTAAATAATATATTACCAATAAGTTGAAGCTGCTAAAGCGACCTCCATTCCATTCGCGGAAATTTTTATCGCCCAAATTCATAATTATATGTATTTTTATGCTTTTCCCGTAATCTCAACTTGACTGCTTTAAAGAAGCTTGATGCAAAATATGAGTACAAGGTACTGAGGAAAATATTAGGAACGGGAAATTCACGAACGACACAAAACATCACAATATTTCCTTTGAATTTTGAGGCCACAGACATTACGATTACTTGCTTGTAATGTATATAAGTGGGCGAATTATTTTCGGTGCGGTAGACTGCCCTCCTTATTGCAAACGCAGTACTTGCAAAATGGCAGTTTCGAGATAAACGCGATAAACCTATTTTCTCATATCTAATAGAGAAATATTCGTGATATAACTTTTAAAATGTAACTTAAAATTAGTAAAAAAATCAAGCTTTCTATTGATATATTTTTTTCTTTATTTTATTGTCTTATTTAGATAAAATGCTCAGTACTGCGTTTTCATTAACTTTTTGGGCTTGCGAGCATTACAGTATCACTACGACTAAATGCAGTAACTGTGTTTATTACTGCAAACTTACGTAGCACGTGCTTATTACTGCGTTTGTAATTAGCAATCATTTATATTTTCATGCCTGGTCCTACTAGTAGAGGGCATTAATTGTCCGACAGCTTTCCGGTTCTTCATGCGACGTTCTGAGGATATGCTCACCCTCTGGGTTACGGCTACCGTATTCATAACCACCGTGGACACGCCCAAACTCCTTACACCCACCACCCACATGACCGTTCAGGTCATCACCCAGAACAATCCCTTGCGACAGCGGAATGTCACGGACCACACCCCCGAGTTGGTTCCAGAACGAGATCTTTTCGGCTTCGCCACACCCAGACTGTGGAGCGTAGGCACTTATCAGGTGGGTTACAATCCCATCGACAAGCACCCTCACAACCATAAGTCGGGCGCTATGGCGTTTCACCTCCAAGACGTCATCCTGAAGCTCCCGGGAGAGCACCACGCCCACCCCGGCCTGCCCATCAGGAGCACCTGTGTACATCAGCTGGTAGCCGTCTCCAATGAGCTTGGAGCTACTGCCCTCCCACCGTGTCTCCTGCAGGAACGCCACGGCCACCCTCCGCCTGGAGAGTACGGCGGCCAACTCCCTCGCGCGACCAGTTAACGTGCCGATGTTCCACGTTGCGAAGCGGAGTTTACGGGGATCGCGATTTTGGCCTATCTTCTTTAGCCGTGCTCGGCTCATGCACGGTAGCCCTCGTCCACTTGTCACAAGAGGCGGGCGACATTCCTGCGCGCCGTTTTGCGTCGGCGCCCTATCCCTCGCGCGATCCCTTACATTGCCTATCATGTGATTTGGCTAAGTTTTGGCCTTTCCGGGGGCGACTGGCATCTGACCCCCCAACCCTGAAGGGAAAGCCAGCGCCAGAGCCTCGTCCGTTTTTCAGCAGCACCCAAAGCACTCTAAAAAGTTTGCATAATATATGCTATAAAAAAAATCATCCATAATTTATATTATGGCTTATGGGACTTATTCAATTTTACTCAAAATATTAACGCAGTACTGTAGCATACTGCGTTTAGGCTTAGCATCGCAAGAGTAGGCTCATCTTATTTTTGCTACGTTCAGATGCAGTAATGGTGACTACTGTGTTTGTCTTTATTTAATATTCGTTGCAAAAATGTTATGTGCTAAAAGCATATGCAGTAAACGTAGCAAGTACTGCATAAACATCTAGCATATGCTTAATGCTGCAAATCTTCTTAGTGAAAGTAACATTTAGGTGCAAGTGCTGCGTTTCATGTTAAATAAAAATCACGTTTTTAATAAGAAAAAACTTGTAAATATATTTTTTACGTATAGAATATATCCTCAGGACGTCATTTTTGCAAAAATGTGAAAATCTCAAAAATGTCGATTACTGCAAGTACAATTAGCAGGGCAGTAGAGTGGAGTGGCAGGTAATGCGAGTAAGATAAGGCGGCGTTCAGCTAAGTGGACGAGGTCCATTCAGTGGCGGGCAGTGGTCGTGGGCGATAGGCGGCGACAACCGGCCGATTGTCTGCTATCGGCGCGGCGCACACCTGCCGCCGCCTCCTGTCGCCCGAGCACCGTACTCTAATTTGCGGGCCGCAGCCGCGCCGCGTCCGCGTTGTCACGAGCGCGCCGGCCGCATACGGCGTGACCCACGAATATGCACCTGAATGAAACTAGTCAACAGTTCTGATGGCAGAGTATTACTGAGCGGGAATGACCCGCTACCTTCAAGCTTTCGTTAAAACTATTTTTACTACATAGTTAAACCTGCTAAAACTGCTCTAAAATAAACCTGTTTGCGTTAACCCACGCCACATCCGAAGTTTTCAGCTTGGAGTCTGGGGCCCGCCTTACCAGTCCACCTGTGAATTTGGCAAAACTTCGATATTTTCTATGAAGCGACATCTGACATTCACGATGTCGAAGCATTGTAGTTAAAACCAGTTGTTGTACTTTTGAGGGGCTCCAACTACCCGTAACGACTGACATAGATTCGTATGGCAACCGTACCCACGGCTTAACGTGCTCTCCGAAAGACGACCAGACCAGAAATACCCATATTCATGCACACAAATATTTGATTGCGCGCCTACTGCGTAGCTGCCGCGTTAACTACCGCTACGCCACGGAGGCTGAAATAAAATCTATCTCTAAAATCACCTTTTCTTATTTTCAACTAGAATTCTTATCTAAATGCTTGTCATAATAAACTTTCAAGTTATAATCAGATGGTAGTGTCGATACTCTTATCGCTTCGCCATATCCACCGCCGACGGTCTGTAGCGAATAATGTAATGTGTAATGTGCGCTGGTGGCACGAGCGTGCCGACTGCCGACACTTAGGTTATGTTCATTGGCGCTTGTTAGTGAAGTAGTCACGTCGCGATAGAGTGACGATAATGTCGTTCTTACTAATCAGCCCGTGTGAGACGAGATCCCAATTGAGTTGGAACGCGAGCTGCCTACAGCCTACACCTCACATATCAATTCGGCAGAATCTCTTGTCCTGAGCCGCGTAGGTGGCGAGTATACATAATTCAGCGGAGCGACATTCATTAAGTGCTCGTAACGAGAATACGCTGCATAAATGAATTTGAATTTGAACAAAATATACAGGGCGCATGCTTGGTTATGAACTATTTCCAAATGTTTGACGTTGAAAACCCACAGATTTTGGAATGTATGAGTGATCCGGCCGGTTAGAGGAAGTGGCAATGCTCTTTCAAAGTTAACTTGTATTATGTGCTTATACGCGTGTCCTCTGATAAAAAATAGACACAATTGTAACATATGGGTGGCCTGTAATAATAAATGTACGCACGGCACACCACGCGCGAATTTGTCATTATAAGCAAATCAAATACGAGGAGCTTGTGGTTTTATTACGAGTTGTGAGCGCGCCACATCAAAGCACGTCATTCAGTGCCACAACACTAATGTTACAAAACCTACTACAGAATCAGCAAATGCTGCTGTGTGACGAGTGGCGACTGTCCATCGATTTTGATAGTGAATTTATTTTTGATGATGTGTAAAGACAGTTACTGAGCTGAGACACTTTTAACTTACAGGTGTAAGTTTTAGCCCATAAAGCTCCTCCATCTGCTTTATTACTACTACTGCCGACTAGTCGACTAACGCCGTCGGTTGTGCGATGTGTTGCAGGAGGAGTTGCACGACAACCTGACGGTGTCGGTGATGAGCTTCGTGCCGACGCTGGACGACGACGGCAAGAGCATCGCGTGCCGCGCCGAGAACCCCAACGTCACCACGCTGCTGCTGGAGACCGCCTGGAGCATCAGCGTCGTCTGTGAGTACAGCGCCTGCGCGTGTTAGGGTATTTGTACTCCAGAGCATCGCGTGCCGCGCCGAGAACCCCAACGTCACCACGCTGCTGCTGGAGACCGCCTGGAGCATCAGCATCGTTTGTGAGTACAGCGTCTGCTCGTGTTAGGGTGTTTGTACTCCAGAGCATCGCGTGCCGCGCCGAGAACCCCAACGTCACCACGCTGCTGCTGGAGACCGCCTGGAGCATCAGCGTCGTCTGTGAGTACAGCGCCTGCTCGTGTTAGGGTGTTTGTACTCCAGAGCATCGCGTGCCGCGCTGAGAACCCCAACGTCACCACGCTGCTGCTGGAGACCGCCTGGAGCATCAGCATCGTCTGTGAGTACAGCGTCTGCTCGTGTTAGGGTGTTTGTACTCCAGAGCATCGCGTGCCGCGCCGAGAACCCCAACGTCACCACGCTGCTGCTGGAGACCGCCTGGAGCATCAGCGTCGTCTGTGAGTACAGCGCCTGCTCGTGTTAGGGTGTTTGTACTCCAGAGCATCGCGTGCCGCACTGAGAACCCCAACGTCACCACGCTGCTGCTGGAGACCGCCTGGAGCATCAGCATCGTCTGTGAGTACAGCGTCTGCTCGTGTTAGGGTGTTTGTACTCCAGAGCATCGCGTGCCGCGCCGAGAACCCCAACGTCACCACGCTGCTGCTGGAGACCGCCTGGAGCATCAGCGTCGTCTGTGAGTACAGCGCCTGCTCGTGTTAGGGTGTTTGTACTCCAGAGCATCGCGTGCCGCGCCGAGAACCCCAACGTCACCACGCTGCTGCTGGAGACCGCCTGGAGCATCAGCGTCGTCTGTGAGTACAGCGCCTGCTCGTGTTAGGGTGTTTGTACTCCAGAGCATCGCGTGCCGCGCCGAGAACCCCAACGTCACCACGCTGCTGCTGGAGACCGCCTGGAGCATCAGCGTCGTCTGTGAGTACAGCGCCTGCTCATGTTAGGGTGTTTGTACTCCAGAGCATCGCGTGCCGCGCCGAGAACCCCAACGTCACCACGCTGCTGCTGGAGACCGCCTGGAGCATCAGGTGTCATTAGGGTGTTTGGTCCGCTGAGCTCTCTCAAACGTCACCACGCTGCTGCTGGAGACCGCCTGGAGCATCAGCGTCGTCTGTGAGTACAGCGCCTGCTCGTGTTAGGGTGTTTGTACTCCAGAGCATCGCGTGCCGCGCTGAGAACCCCAACGTCACCACGCTGCTGCTGGAGACCGCCTGGAGCATCAGCATCGTCTGTGAGTACAGCGTCTGCTCGTGTTAGGGTGTTTGTACTCCAGAGCATCGCGTGCCGCGCCGAGAACCCCAACGTCACCACGCTGCTGCTGGAGACCGCCTGGAGCATCAGCGTCGTCTGTGAGTACAGCGCCTGCTCGTGTTAGGGTGTTTGTACTCCAGAGCATCGCGTGCCGCGCCGAGAACCCCAACGTCACCACGCTGCTGCTGGAGACCGCCTGGAGCATCAGCGTCGTCTGTGAGTACAGCGCCTGCTCATGTTAGGGTGTTTGTACTCCAGAGCATCGCGTGCCGCGCCGAGAACCCCAACGTCACCACGCTGCTGCTGGAGACCGCCTGGAGCATCAGGTGTCATTACGGTGTTAGGTCCGCTGAGCTCTCTCAAACGTCACCACGCTGCTGCTGGAGACCGCCTGGAGCATCAGCGTCGTCTGTGAGTACAGCGCCTGCGCGTGTTAGGGTATTTGTACTCCAGAGCATCGCGTGCCGCGCCGAGAACCCCAACGTCACCACGCTGCTGCTGGAGACCGCCTGGAGCATCAGGTGTCATTAGGGTGTTTGGTCCGCTGAGCTCTCTCAAACGTCACCACGCTGCTGCTGGAGACCGCCTGGAGCATCAGGTGTCATTAGGGTGTTTGGTCCGCTGACCTCTCTAGAGCGGCTCAGCGGACCTGATAGAAATGTGGTAATAACACGAGCTACTTTTAATTCCTGGAATAGGTTTGAATAGCGCCTCTCGCGTTCTTTTTTATAGTACTAAGGTAGCAAACGTGTCTTATGTGTTACTAGATGATATACAGATAACACAGTTACCGTGAGACATGGAAAAATGTTTCATTTCATGTAAAGTACTGTAATTATATGATTTTAACTGAAAAATGTACGCATTTACTTTAATTTCATTTCATGGGAATGAGCAAGACGTGTAATTGCGTTGTGAGTGAGTGTAAAAGGGACGACACGACCCAGGCGGCCGCGCTCCGGCCGGCACGCGACGTACGCAATTATCCCATCACGCTCCATCCCTCACAATTGTACTCGTCTGTGTTTATGCACGATAATGTTGCTTATTAATTAAATAACAACATACATGGCGAGTTTCAAACATAAGTTATTCTGTTTAAAATATAATCTGGATATGTTTGTTTAGATTAGGCGCTTAATATAGATTTGGGACTCTGAAATAAATTAGTAAGCTTTTTTGTCTGAAATCTATCTATCTGTCTGAAATATTACATTTATTATATCTACTTACTTGTACAAGTTTACATCAATTTGTGTTTCGGTATTTAAATAATATTTGATGAAGAATTTCGAGCTTAGACCGTACTCCCACCAATTGCCCATAATAGCATCGCATTCAATTATTTGCCTTTTGGGCATTTATTCGTTTGTCTACTTCACACTGTATGCCTTTTCAAGGAATTTCATGCAATTCTCATAGATTCTATCACTAAGCGTCCACAAAGTTTTTCCCTGAGAGGCTCTTTCAAAACAAAAAGATCCATAACAATCTGAAACTCTCGGTGCACTATCTAACACCTTTGCTTAGCCGTCCGGGGACACAGTGATGTGCCAGTGGTGACTAACGTGTGGTGGTGCGTGCGCAGACCCGCCGGTGGTGCGGCTGCGCCTGGGCAGCTCGCTGGCGGCGCGCGACATCAAGGAGGGCGACGACGTGTACTTCGAGTGCCACGTGCGCGCCAACCCGCCCGCGCGCAAGCTCGCCTGGCTGCACGACGTGAGTACCACCACACACGCCTCACTTCTAGATTTTATTAAAGAATAAATAGTAACCCACACTATTAGTAAATGACAACTAAATTAATGATAACTAAATAATGGTTAATTTTACGGGTAGTAACCACTGGAATGGACTACGCAAGTTAACTTTACTGAATACCATGAATGTAGATTACGTTAAAGTTAACCATTAAACGTGTAACTACAGCTTTTATAACAAGGGATTTAAACAAACAAGCGAGCTTCACCTCCGAGTGGGCCGCGTAGCTCTCCAACCGTAGCACGTCGCTCGTAGCGCGTAGCCTGCAGCTCGTCGATTCGTAGCACGCTTCAGTTCTGAACGCTCGTAACTTTTAAATACTTCATCAACATTTTGAGCAGTGCCGATGCACGAGTGGGTTCTTCACCAACATCTTGATAGGATTGTTTTTGGTTTGTCAATACGCAAAACACATCAAACTTTATTAGCGTACCAAGGTAGCAAAATAGAGACACGACGCGCTAATTGGCAAGCGGATAGCGTGCCTTATTAAAGCTTACAACGCCAGAGATATCAGATGCGAAGGATGCTTTTCGCAGGAAGTTTGAAGAGAATTGAAAAGAAACCGATTAAAAGCGAGGTGGACTTACACATTGATGAGTCCGTACAAAGATGGATTGTTATGGTATTGCTGCTGCAGAAGTGGAGTTAGGCATACAACTGAAAAGTGCCACCAGAACCGAACAATGTTGTGCCTTGTGATATGACATCTACATCCATCCTATCTCATGTGCCTAGTATGATGTATATACAAACAACTTGTCATGTAAAACATTGTTAGCATGAATATCATTACAAATGAATCCGCCATCAACATCAGCAACAATGAGTGACACGAGAGGGGGGCGACGCGACGCGGGCAGCGGGGGGGGGGAATAAAGTGATAGACGACGGCGGCGCACGGTCCGATAATCGCTTTGTGCCTGTCGCTCGTGTTTTAATCAGCGATATACAGGGGGGCGGGACGCATTTTTTTTGTTTCGTTTCACCCTTTCAGGGGCAATCAGTCGCGCGTTGTTACTCGGATAGCGGCTCGCAGCGCCGCGCCTCTCTGCTCACATATTGTTTCCACGTTTTGTCATCGTGCGGCGACTCGGCCCACTTGTCAGTCCACACCGCAGCGCACCGTGCCGAACCGCACCGCACCGCACTGAACCCCGCGCCGAACCGCACCGCACTGTACCGAAGCGTTATCTCGCATCCCCTGATCTATAAGCAAAATTTGATTGTTATTATGCTCTGTTCGGATGACGATTATTAGACCAGTCATTTTATTTCCATACTGTTGATGTTTGACTTTCGCAGACAAGCTGATTAGCTCGGTACTTCACTCGACTCCCAAACTGAATTTCGACAAATCCTTCTACGACATGATTTTACTTCTACAGCATGCAACTCCGACACGACTCAATTTCGACAATATTTTAGATCGAAACAACTTAATTCCGACAATACTGTACTCCGACAAAGCGTTTCGTCGACATGACTTTAATAAGAAACGACGTAAGTTCGACGACGTTCTTCTCAGACAACAATGCTTCTCCGAAATAAGTTAAATTCGACATATCCTACTCTGAAATATTGCAGCTCGATAATATCTTATATCGACCTGACATTATTATCTAAGACACGATGTAACTGTGAAATGATTTCAGCAGCCGGTTTACCGCTTGACACTGCGCTGGTTATAATTTATTGCACAAAAATGCAAGTCTATGTTTATTAATTTACAAAGAAAAATTATTCGCATGAAACGTTAAAATAAATCTTTATTATTACTAATTACCCGTGGTATAACTAGGTGAACTAAGGTGTACCACGGGAACATAAAAATTCCCGTGGTACAACCAGGTGCACTATACAGGTGGACTAAGGGAAAGCACCGGTGTCATCTCCATCATCATCATCTTGTGCAATTGAATGAATTTTTATAGCATTAAGTATGCTAAAGATGATTCGTCTTTTTCCCTATGTATTCGATCTTGTGCAATGGCCAGCAGGGCCATTAGGGGGTACCGCACGATATCCTTGGAGGCGGTGAGTCTCCTTGCCGGATCCCTACCATGGAACCTGGATGCGAGAGCCTCATTCGATGCTATCGGTATCGAAAGGAGGCGCGGGAGGAGGGACGGGAACCCGTGCCTGAATAAATTCGGGCCGTGTGGTCCCAGCTCCACCGGGACATGGTAGCTGAGTGGGAGCTACGACTTGGGCGACCAAGCGCAGGGCACGCCGTAATAGCGGCGATAAGACCCATCATGGAAGAATGGCTAGAGAGGCCACACGGCAGCCTCTCGTACCGGCTGACGCAGGTGATTGCCGGACACGCGTGTTTCGGGAGTTACCTGTGTCGGATGCAGAAGGAGCCAACGTCCGAGTGCCATCACTGTGATGCGAGCGAGGACACAAGGCTGCACACGCTGACCGAGTGCCCGGCGTGGGACATGCCGGGGTGGGTCCTAGTGGCGGCTCTGGGGGTGGGAGTCCTCACACTCGCCACATACCTCACAGCGATGGTACGATGCGCGAACGCTTGTGGTGCGGCCGCCTCCTTCTGTAAGCAAGTAATGCTCGAGAAGGAGGCGGCCGGTCCGAACGACCTCCGTCCTCCATGAGCGCTGGCTTAGGGGTGACCGGTGGAGCCACCTGTCACCCTAGCAGAAGCAGGCCGCGGCGGCGGCGCAAAGTGCGCCTTACCATACCCGGGGCTAGTTCGGGACACCGAGGTCCCCACAACCCGAAGTGGACCATCTCGAAAGAGATGGTCCTGGGTCTGCCGGGGTGCGAGAGATATGCTTTCGGCAATCTGACCTCCGGCAACCAAGGATCCAAGACGGCATGCGTTTTAGTTGGTTCGCGTCCGACATAACCACCTCCACCGGCTCCGTGGGGGTGGTATCCGTGGGGATTTATCGCACGATAAAAAAAAACATCATCGTCTTAGCACTTTTTATACCACTTTGGAGTCCGGCGTCCGTTTACTCCTCCTCCTTTTGGAGAGCAACTTCTGTCTGAACCCAACCCCGAGAACACAATGACCCCACCAACCCACACCACTCAGCGCAGTGTCATGCGGTAAAGCGGCTGCTGAAATCATTTCACAGTTACATCGTGTCTAAGATAATATGTCAGGTCGATATAAGATATTATCGAGCTGCAATATTTCAGAGTAGAATATGTCGAATTTGACTTATTTCGGGGAAGCATTGTTGTCTGAGAAGAACGTCGTCGAACTTACGTCGTTTCTTATTCAAGTCATGTCGAAGAAACGCTTTGTCGTAGTACAGTATTGTCGGAATTAAGTTGTTTCGATCTAAAATATTGTCGAAATTGAGTCGTGTCGGAGTAGCATGCTGTCGAAGTAAAATCATATCGTAGAAGGATTTGTCGAAATTCAGTTTGGGACCCACTTCACTCATAAATATTGCAGGCACCGTCCACAGACGCACGGACGACTACATCAAATCGACTCTACTTTTAATTATGAAAGTCACATGCGAATTAAAAAAGAGTGTGTCGCGTGTGTTCGCCTGTGGGTTGCAAATGTTTTCCACTGCATTCTAGAATTATTCGAAGCCAACAAATATATGGCGCGGCGGTTTTGATGACAGCGATGATTAAAAAGGCTCGATGTCGCGTCGCCGTCGATGGCGGCCATTGTCCGCGCGTGACGTACGGCGCGATATTATTCGCGTGATTTTTCGCTCAGTTCGCGCGTCCATTTGTCGCGAGCGCCGACACGCCTCATTGTTTTATGCGTGATTGTTTTTGACAAATGGCGGCGCATCCACCGCGCGCCGATTAAAATGCACATAATTTACAGCGGTCATTTGCGACGTGCGGCGCTCACCGTCACACACAGGACATCACTGCAGTCGAAGCCACAACTAATAATAAATATTATATTTCACTGCATACGTACGACTTGCTTTTGTGCGTAGGTATATTCATTTAGCTGTGATAGTATCGATGTTATTATAAAGTTGTGGTTTTATTTTCCTGGTGCTACGCAACATCGCCTGTAAGTCAGTTCACATGCTGATTGACAGGCGAGGAGTCAGATGATACTCGTAGTCGCCCCCTACAAGCTGAGATAAAGTAATGATAGGGGAGTGGGAGAGTGGTTTTCGTAATTGGCGCTCGGTCGACTAATTGGGCCAGTATCGGCTCAATGAGGAGTTTTCTATTTTAATGGTAGAAAAGAAGTTGTACTGTCCGATCAATCGCAACGATTGCGTCACACACCGGGATAGTCTGACTCAGGAATATAGTGAAAAGTGCCTTGGGTCAGAGCCGCGCGTGGTCAGGCCGGGCTGGCGGGCCGAGAGCTCCCCTGCGCACGACCCTCAATTATTCATGATTAGCGTTAACATAGCACAAACTGACGGCGACCCGCGCTCACCCACTCACGCACATTTTAATATGGATGTGCATTACGTTGAAGTTAGACGTGATGTATGCAAATGAAGAAAACCGTCAATTATATCGGGTGAGCACACTCGCGCGGCAAATGACAGCCACACCGCGCGGTGAGGCGGCGGCGCGGCTGGTATTGTTTGCGTAGTCATTTTGGTGCGTTCCCTCGAGGCAGCCGCCGCGCGCCCCGGCTCCACTCGCCACGCATTAATTAATTACGATACATTAGCTACATCACGTATGTGTTTCCTTAATCAGTGCTGACTAAACACATCCACTTCAGGACGATATATATGATGTCATATAAACATAACCTCGCTCAGCGCTACAGTGTAATAATAAACGGAATGAAATCATTTTTGCGGCTGCAGCAACAGTTATCGTTGAATGAAATCTCCTGTGTTTATATTCGCTTTGAACTCAAGCTAATAAACTGAAGCTTGAAGCGCATTCCATAGACCTAATCGCTGCCCGTCTTATATTCTAACATCAGCTATCATCAACCGTTGAACGCGAAGGTGACGGTAATTACCCTTCACGTCACATCAGCTGAAGCGACGGCAACGCAGAACAGTTTACAATATCACTTCTGGCAACCATCCCACCAGGTACTCCTCTACCCCGCGCCCCGCGCCCCGCGCCCCGCAGCTACACCTTTATGAGTACAGCTGACACGTTGAAGGCAACAGTAAGGCGCTCACGCCGCCTGAGACGGCGACTAACTCGACGATCCAGTCTAGTGGAGCGGATATATCCGAGCCACTGGAGGAAGCATTTGTACAGATTGTGCGACAGTTAAATAAATCCCGCTGTATTAGGATGAATAACGAAAAACATACGCTTGCCAAATTGATGATATTCTAACCTAGCGATAGAGTTTATGAAGTATACAAGGACAAAGATAAGATTTGGAAGTAATCATAACATTAAGAGATACATATGCAATAGAGACAAGATCGAAGTATTTATGAAAAACCTAATATACGTAACGAGAAGTATTTGTCCGTTACAAATGTTAATCAATCCTAATATGAAAATCTGCTTCTAGGAAATAGATTTCAATTAAGCGATGAGACTGTCCACAGGAGTACTTAACACAAATAGTTAAGTGATACTCTAAGTAGTGAGAGCAAAACGTGCACCGAAGTGGATGTACAGTTAACTACAAAAGTAGCTTTGGCCTCTAAGCCACAGTGTTCAATAAATTAAAATTTACTTAAAATTGCGAAAAAAAAACATTTAATTTGTAAATTAAGTTTGTCTTCTGGGAATCATAACACTACATTTACTATAGACAGATGCATTCCATTATAAAAAGATTTGTAAAATATTTTAGTGTTAATCAACTTATGGCGTTGACTGTACACCAGTCTGCACTTTTGCCACAAAAAGTTTGTACATGTGAAAGCGCACGTATGAAACGTTTGATCTTATTGAAACCAAATATAAAATTTCTGTAAAACTGACGAGAGAGTGTTACAATAAAAAATTATTCATATTACTTCACGCTTAGTACTGCTACTTCACGTTCCTACACAGGATGTTGTCTCGGCTGCGCCAATCATCCCCGGGGTGGTCGTGAGCCTTTATGCAATCTGTGCTACAGGGTGTTGCTGTTTGTCGCACGGTGCGCCACGCGAGCGACTATTGACATTCATCGACGTCGATCGTTTGTGTTCAACCCGTGGGCACGGTGGGCTGTGTTACTTTGTGCAGTTAAGGCTAATTGTGATGAGTTACACCGATGATATTCCAAAGAAAGATGAGATTCATACTGTTGATGATGTGTTATGACCTGACTTACCTATATGAAGGTATAACCTGGACATAGACCACAACTACTGATGCTATGCAATGCGGGATTAATAAACCATATTTATACAAAATTAAATAAATGAATCGATCATCATTAAATTGTGCATACCTACACGTTGCCAGAGCCACAGAAAGGAACACTGATACAGTTCATTTCAAAAAGTGGGCGAATTCGTAGGCAGAGGTCAGATAAATTATTTTATTTTATTTATTTGTTTCATTAAAATACAATTTTCAAAAGTTACCTTACATGCCCCCAAACTAGGCTGTGAAGCCTGTATGTTGGGCAGCAGTGAAAATGTTGTACAAGAAGTTTAGAATAACATGCTACAGATTTTATACAATAAATAATTAATATTTAGTATGGTATATTAAATGTATTTAAGAATTTGTATGTAAGAATTACTGCTATAAAAAGTCAAAATCGTACGAACAATCGTCCTCCTGCTCCCTCCTTCATAATACGCTTAATTGAATAACAACCCATTTTTTCTTATATCAAATCTGTCTACTATACAACCACCTAAAACACACGTGTGAGGCTTGAGGCATAGTTTCTGAGGCAATAAAAGTGAATAAAACAACAGATAAGAACAGCTGGAAGCAGCTATATAACTCACAAATATAGACACGCCGCGCCTACGCGACTTCCAGGTCGACATGACTCATGCGAGTCGCTCCACATACAAGTAGTGCCGCGCCGGGACTCCGGGACAACTCACACCTACAACACAGGGATATGCAATGAGCTGCGGTAGTTAGACACTCGATAAATCGAATGAATTCTATGTCTTTAATTATAACTCACGACATTACGCACAGCCCCGAATTCTTTCTCTTTACAGGGGATGCAGGTGTGGATATTCGTGCACAAGTGTGCAATTAATTATAGCGGCAATAGGATAACCTCATTGACGTTAATTAGGTAGAATTCTTCTTCTCACTTCTTATTGTTACTGAGGATTGGTTAAATTCAAAAGATTAATCCAACACAGATAGGTTACCTGCGCGGTAAGATGCCGTACTTCTTGAGTCACATAGAAACATTATAATTTCACAACATACACATACGCATTCGGTATCACCGAGAGAGCCATTCTGGCAGAAGGTCCATGATCCTCTTAGGAACCTAATTACAACGATTTAATTAAATTTTATACTTTGCACTCTGAGACACCACTTTCAGTTTTAAATATGTATATCGTAGCTCCCTCATTACTCAAACACGCCGCCACAGGGACCAAAATACGAAATGTGTCATTTGTACAAAAGTACGCCAACGGTGTCACACTTCGTAACTGAACAACGAGAAAAATGGAGTCCCTCGGCGGCGATTTGTTAAATATCAGTCGCTCAGGAAACAAAGTTTATTCGTGAAGTCAAAGTTGAGCGCGGACCCGCCGGCCTGCTGCTTGCCGCTCTCGGCAAAACATGGCGTAAATCATTCGAATATCGCAAACATCGCTACTCTTACCTCAATAATTGTTTTAGCGACAGAAGCAGTGTTACATAGTAGTGACTTACTTCATTTGCCTACAATGAACGCAAATGACTCATGGTTCTATTATTTATGGATGCTTCTGTTTTGCCCCATCAAGCGTCTCAACTCCCCCGTGGGGTCGCTCTTCGGCATAGTGGTATGGTAAAAAAGTATAACCAGTTTTATTTTGACTTTGAAATTCATTCAGTGGGGCAAATTATACCCGAGGTCAACGCACTTTATAAGTATCTCAGTTCACCAAAAATAAAAGATATAATTGAGATGTAAGTACCATAACACACAAGCAGATAGACAGACGGGTTGCTTTCGTTTGTGCCGCTTCAGACCCATTGTACCCTTTTCACATACCACCACAGTTAACATCATGTTTTTATCAGTCGTAGATTGTAGAAGACACGACTTAAGTGGTTCCTATTAGGTTGCTATGGAATTAAACACTAAAAGGACTTCAAAGATGTTTATTGCTAAAACAGTGAAAACTATAAAAGCTATGCTAGGCTAATTGCTAAAATGATCTAATGAATGCACCCGGTTTGCTGTCGGAATATGCACTGAGGCCGCGCCGCATTTGACGCGGCCGAGTTAGGTTGCTAGATCAGCAAAACGTGTTCGATGGAAATTATTACATCGAACATAGATGTTGACATTACATCACCATAGTCGGTGGTACCGTTTAATTTTATCAGACCCACAGGCCCCGGTACCACCACGAGTATGGCCAGGGGTGTGGATATAATCCATACCATATGGGGATGATAACGAATAGTTGCTGTTTTGGGAAGGTAAACTGAACCAGATAAATCTAACTTGGTAGGTGCACTCACGGACTTCCTTGTCGCTCTTGCATAGTGCGAGCTGCAGCCCTACTGGAACAACGAGATACTACTTGGCGATTGGTTTGAACACCCCTGGCTCGAGTTTTATCGTAGTCAAGTGTTGTTTCACTTTAATGTAATAAAACAAGCCAATGTTCAAGTTTCGAGTGTCAATATTGTGCGCGGCACTCGGCGATACACTTTCAATCGCTCCGGTGATTGAAACCGTCGTCAATCAACGACGAAATATTAAAATCGACGGGAAGTAGGCGGCGCGGCGTGCCTGCCATCTGGACCTGTATTAACATTCTGTGATCATATCTACTTGCGGATGCTGCGCGCATCCGACGATATTGAACACGGGAAAAAATGTAATACTTGCAGAGACCCCTGACGTGCCTTCGTTTGATGTCGAACGTAATGAGCTGCAGGTATGAGGAATATTAATACTAGGCGGCTCTTTGAATAGGTGTATACCACGCAGTGATTCGCTCTTCTCATTATAATACAATGTTGGAGTGTGGTTCAGTAGTGAACTGTGTCACGCCTGGCGTTCTTGACACAAACATTTCAGATAAAACGACACGAGATCAACTGTGCTCCAACGTGATCTCCAACACTATATGTACTGAGAAATGCACTCAGGCAGGTAGAGGAGTATTAACACCCTACGTTTCGTCTACATTTTTCTGTTTCACTTAATATGGGAACTATCCTGTAGTCATCTCGTACAACTTAGAATTGAATAACGACGATGGCTCTTGACTACTAATATTCACTATGGAATACTTGAACATAACTGTCCTAAATATTATATAGAAATAACACATAGGTAGTGCGAGAACCACACTAGGATGAGTCTTGACGTATTCTGGAGGTTTGTTTTCTGCTGTTTTTACGGGAGCAACAGGTAAATGGCACTAAGAAGGAACGTCCAAAACCTTTGATAAATGTAAAACTTTGAGAATGCCGTAAGGCGAAACCGGTCAGGTGTAATATAATAAATACAGTGGAAAAAGTACAAGTGTTCTCAATATGTGTAACTAAGAAGGAAGCCTGTGGCACTTGTAGGTGAGGTCTGTTGCGCCCCGAAGATTTCGGTGAAACCCCAGACATATCCTGGGCAATTTCATGGGTTGACGGCCAGGCGCGCTTGGCGTGACTTACCGGCCAGCGCGCGGCGTGTCTGGCGGCAAGCGGCAACCCTCGCTATTTATAACGCGCCGATGACCTGTCAAAATAATAAGATGCAGCATCCATTTCACGTCTTAAGCCATCATAAATTTGAGGGAAATTTATATATATTATAATGTGAACAATTAGTCAGTGCGGGCGGCGCCGGCGGGCGGGGCGCCGCGCCGCGCCGATGACTTATTCGCGCAGCTTAGCGGGCAGCTGCCGGCCCGCCTCGTTAATGCTAAATCATATTTTATTGTGCAAGATACAGCGCGGATCCGACTCACGGAATTAGTTAATCCAGATTATTTAATTAATATCGGTACTTAAACCCAGAGCCGTTTAATACGCCGTCGGTACCCTCGGCTTGGTGTGATGGCTCTTTATGGCTGCAGATTGACAAGCGATCCTCCGAGAGGCGCCCCAAGGCTATCATACTTTACCAAACTCATTATTTCCTCAAATTGTGACACTAATCTTGACTCTGCGTTCAGTACTCATGATAGCAAATAATAGGACGTTACCTAATAGGAATTAAAATTTGCTGTAAGGTTAATAAAAAAATGCTCATGACTTATGATTATATGCGTTTTGTTTCCGATGTCGATGTAGGATGAGATAAATTTGATCATGGACTTGAAAACCAAAAAGAGTTAAGTAAGTACATATCTCTTTTTGGCTTTTTGTACTACGTTAGTTTAAGACAGCACTGTGTTCTTGGATTTTAATATTTTAATCACTGGATCCTTCTAAGTCCTTCTGAAATTTTAGTATTGTATTGTAGCTTCACGAACAATCCGCGATAATATTGGTGATCAGTGGGGAGTATACATAGTTTAAAAATAACACAAGTAGGTACATTATTTTTCAATGTGTTTTTCGCAACCGATGTGACAATGGAATAACCTCGCGTCAGCCGCCCGCCGCCGGTGACGTCACTCCTGCATGGCTCCCGTACTCGCGTGCTCGCGTACCTGCCCCAGTTGGAGCCGCCAGCGTCCCATAGTAATTGTTATTGCTCGACTTGTAATAACCTTATAGGTACTTCATTGCAAATGGCGTTTGAATAGCTTAATTTCACCGTCTCCTGTGAAACTTATTTCAAAGTGATTATTCTACAGAATTTGACTTACGACTTCAGTAATAACCTATTAATATCATTGCGGGATCCAATGTCGTCTCTAGGGCGACATACCTATTAATATATTAATTATTCAATATTATTGGGAACGTATATATATATAATACTGGTATTGTGCGGTATGCCATATGCGTGTAGCTTACATATAATCTGACAAGAGTGTCTTATATTCACATGTTTAGGTAAGAGGGCTTTACTAGGGTACAACGTTAAAATGGCCTACACTGCGAGAATGAAACGGACTTGTTAAGACGTTACTAAAGTGTTTAAATTACCATTGAAATTTACATCACGTGTAGTGTGCAAAGGGACATATAGAAAGGTGCATATTATCTCAACGAGGTGGGTACTTCGGGGGTGCACAGGTGCGCAGTCTTACCGGGGACACATAAAACGAGAATACTATTTAAGTATTTACCTCCCCGCTGACCGCTGTAACCACGCCGCGCTCGGCAACACTTACCATTTCATCCTATTTCCAACTGCCTCCTCGTTCCTTCTGCCCGCCTGCTAGGGTGTGTTGATATTTTTAATACGGCCCACTCGTCCATTTCGTTGCGTACGTAATTAGTGCCCACACTTTAGTTAGAATGCTAATTATTTTCAGAGCTGTACCGACATTACGGTAACGAGCACAAAATATGGAGGCACACGTATGAGACAAACTAGCGCCTTGTCTCTTACAAATTGTTTGTGCGACGACTATTAAGTACCTAGTACGTCTAGTAATAACCCAGGTCACGTCGTACTTTGAAGTCGGCAAGAAGTGCGCAAAGTGTTATTTAGATATACCTAATGGCGGCTAGGTAGGCCGCTGTACAGGCGCGCTGACAAGTGCTACGGAGTGGTGGTGCGGCGCCACATCGCCACGTGGACACGTAGGCGCAGTCCGT
Organism: Eilema sororculum; assembly: GCA_914829495.1. Classification (NCBI taxonomy): domain Eukaryota; kingdom Metazoa; phylum Arthropoda; class Insecta; order Lepidoptera; family Erebidae; genus Eilema; species Eilema sororculum. The sequence goes on from OU618537.1 coordinate 27,161,227, forward strand.
CTCGCCGCAACACGCTCGTACACTCGTTTGCGTTATTATTGCGAAGTGCGCCCCGATAGCTGTCACGCTGTCCCTGTACTTATTGTAATAGCCATGTTTCGCACGTGAGTGATAAATTTATTATTTATGCCCCCATTCGCGGGTACGTGCCGCGTCCGCCGGGGGCGCCGCGCGGCGAGAGGAGTGGGAGCTACAATGATGATATATTTTACGAGCTGTCTCGAGAAGGTACTCGCGCCGCTCACAAAGAAATACTCATATTGAATCCAATAACAGGAAACACTCGAAGCTCTCGCTGCGAACGTAAGCAAACAGTGTTATCAGGTGGAAAATACCTCTCTTTATTCGTTAATGGCAGCTATTTCCGAGGAGTGCGCGGGCGGGCGCGGAGCGCGGCGGAGGGGGCGTCCCTCGCGACCTCCCGCGATCATCCGCGAGATTGTTGCGCCAATGAAACTCGTCTCTCTCATAATGGACAAGGTTGATTGAATCAGTCGCACTCCATTCATGCGGGGTAGATGCTGAGATCAAGATTCTTTGAAACACTTTCTCTAGTGTTGATGAGAAAATGGGATGTAGGCACACCGAAGCGTGTGTGAACGTAGCTGTACATTGCTTATTATACAATATTTGATTGAAAAGTTTATAAATTCACAATGCGAAACTTCAGCACCATGCAAACACCTGGCCACCCGAGGGTAGCTAAGTGGGCAGGCACCATGAAATACTCGAGGTGTGCAGTGTCACTCGCGCGTTACCATGTGTAGATGAAAGGGAAGAGAGAAAGGAAGGGACGTAAGGTTCCTGGGAATCACACATGCAGCATGGGTTTCATTCATGTATCGACGAACATGACTAAACTTCATCACCTCCATTTTATTTAAAAAAAAAACCGGCCATCTGCGAGTTGGACTCGCCCATGAAGACAGACAGAGAGACATGACGAATGTTTATGGGTTCCGTTTTTGCCATTTGGCTACGGAACCTTAAAAAACATAGGAACTACAAGAACTTTTATATTATGTTACTTGCTGCTACGGAACCCTTCATGGGCGAGTCCGACTCGCAGATGGCCGGTTTTTATTACTTTGAGTTAATAGAATGAAAGGCAAAAATTGCGGTTTATGACGTATTAAAAAAACTACTTACTAGATCTCGTTCAAACCAATTTTGGGTGGACGTTTGCATAGTAATTTCCATCATATATATTTGAGATTTATCATTCTCTTATTTTAGAAGTCAGTTTGGGGACACCCATTTTTCCACTTTGGGAGTTGTCTCTCGCGCCAACTATTCAGTTTAGAAAAAAATGATGTTAGAAACCTTAATAGCATTTAAACCTATTAGTAGGGGAGGCGTAGAAGGAAATACTGTAGTAACTCGAGCGCGTCAGATTAAGCTAGGGGAGGCTAGTTACATTTTGACAAATTCCTCCAGCCAGTAGGCAGCTTTCAATATCGGTGGGTGCGCAAAATAAAAAAAATTGTTCTACGAATTTACACCTATGCGTCAGATTAAGATAATGTAGGTTAGTTACTAGCTAACGAGTGTCCATTTTGAAAATCTCGCGATTTAAGCTGAACCTTAGGGCGTGGCAAACTTGCAAAGATCAACGCGGTCTTTTTTATGTTTATTTTGGAGTTAAACAAACTATAATAACTGAAATACATTAGACAAGACCAAAGTAATACAAAACTTGAATTAAGATACATGTATTTATTTATTATTATGTTTTGTATATGCCTCCCTCACCACTAAAACTGTAAACTTTATACACCATTATTCTTTCTATCATGTGACCTACCAATTTCAATAGGTTTCCGCGACGCTCGAGTAACCACATATATTTAGCAGCGTGGCCTCCCCTACTATATTTATAGATATATTACAAGATAGATATAGTACAAGTACGGGTTTGATGAAAAAAAAAAATTTTTTTTGAATTTCAGTTCTAAGTATGGGGTCCCTTAAAAAAACTTTATTTCTATTTTTTGTGTAAACTTCTTAATGCGGTTCACACAATACATCTCCTTACCAAGTTTTAACAGAATAGGCCTTATAGTTTCGGAGGAAAGTGGCTGCGACATACGGACGAACAGACAGACAGTCTGACAGACATGACGAATCTATTAAAAATATATTTACCCAAACAAACTATGGGTGATACAGTACGTTTGCTGGGTCCAAACTAGTTGTGCAAGTCTACGTGTCTATGTATGTAGGTCACTTAAACACAAACAACATTCACATGGGGAGGAGGTATACATACTGACTTATTATTTCCTCCTATGTCACGGTGGCACACCAGCAAGTAGTGCGGCTGCTGCTCGTGAGATCTCAGGTTCAACTCAAGAGTATGGCAATGTGCTATCTGTTGATCCGTTGGTAAATTCTTTGTAACAACACGGATTCTTGAAACAAGTTTTTCTTTAGAAGTGGAACCACAGAGTGGCAAGTGAAAATGAACTGAACAGGGAGCAGCTAGCTGCTAGAACAAGCAATCCGCTTTTGGTGCCCATACAAGTTATAGGAATCTCAGTGCTTAAAACGTACCTCTTCAGTGCTCATGAGATGCTCTTTATGTCAGTCCATCATTTACTTTAGTATTCAGTCACAAGTCGTCGGACCAAAACAAAGGACATCATTAAAATGCGAGCAAAAAAGTTGCAATAACTAACGAGAATGCGAGAAATCAATGTGGGGAAGCCTGTCTCCCAAGATACATGCTTCGGCCTAGTTTGAGAGACAACAGTTCTTGAGTTTTGAGTACATGATTAAATGTTTTGTAAATTGTTCAAATTCGTATACTTTCAACGTGTGATAATGATAAAATATATTATGACGTGGTGAAAAGAAAACTCCCGCGTTATCACGCACACGTCAATTAGTGAGAAACGAGCCGAGTGTTTATATAATACTTTACAGTCGTGTCGACCAATCATCATCCATACAAATTATATGCGATCAGCTCTTCCCTGAGCATAAGGATCATAATTATATAGGTACTCTCATGGATACTGTCATGTCTCACCTACGAGACGTTGTAAACTGAGACGTTTTAATTCAAAACTATAAACAAATTCACGCTAGTCAGAAGAGAGCGTGAAGTAGTTACATTTCACCCGTTGCCTGGGGCGCGGGTGTCGCAAATTAAAAAACAAGTTCCGTAATAAAACAGATCGCTTTCTTGGAAACCTTAATAGAGCTAAGCGGGTCCCGTGGCTGGATACAACGACTACAGATGGACAATACGATAAATACAATGGGCTGCCCCATCTGGCAATAGGGCGAGGGGCCGGCCACAAGTCAGATGGGCCATAAGATAGCGCAATAGTGGGTCGAGGATCGTTGGACACAGCTGCATCGATAGAAAAACATGAATTGATTCTGGAAGAGGCGTTTACATGAGAACTTTAATACAAAATTACTAACAAATCTACCAATCAAAGATTTGTCTCTTCCTTTACTAATTATATTATTTTTTTATCTACTACAAGTTTTCTTGTTGGATATTGAGAGGAGCGTGGTCTAGAGGGGAATGTAATGTGTAGTCAGGTACGCGTCACACCCTGAGCAACGGAAATGGAGACGGCAGCGGCCGAAACTACCGGCCGAGGCGAGAGCTGCCCCTTAGAGGGCTGCTCGTAAGCTTTTCACGTCTCCTTTTGACTAGCAGAGGGCACAGTGAACGCTGACGTGAGGGTAATGGCAGACCGCCCTGCCTTAACAATCTCGCGCAGTTTTCACCTCCTCTTCCCCTTCCATTCCGGAATTCGCTGTACATCCCACACCCGAGAGTCCCAATCCTATCTTTAAACCGTCACGACCAGCCGGAATTGGGTAACTTTACGCCCTGGTACTTGAGACCCGAGACGGCGCGCCCCTTTTGCCTGAGGAGGGTAGCCTCAATGGGGATTTCCATACGAAAAAAAGGTATTTGACAGCCAAGATAACCACAGGTTCCTAATAACAAACTTTGGATGCATCCGGGATGGAATACAATGAAATAATATCTTAAATCTGTGAGACCAACTGCTATCACCTATCACAAAACACAACACAAATTCTATAATATACCGGTGGTGTACCATCAATCATTAGCCAAGATAGCCCGGGAGCACGGTGTTCTCACAGTGAGCGCCGCTGTTCTCAAGTTTCCCAATTTAAAAGCGCCTCACAAGCTCTCACCATCGCAGGGCGAGCGCCGACACGTGCGACTGCGAGTGCGAGTGCCCGCAACTCGTAGGTGAGAGTAAAATTAATTAGTGAGTGAGCGTGTGTGACGTGTGCGGGGAGCGCTGGCAGACGGCGGAGAGTGTGGCCGAACTGCGGCCGGTATGAGTCCGGCGTGTCATGCCGGCTGCCGGCACTATGGCAGAGCAAGTGCTCGACATCTAGTTATAGTTACTGTTTCAAATAGCTATGGTTTTTCTATCAACCTTGCTACCCTGCTATAAATAATAGTAGCTGCAAATGAGGTCTTAAAAATGTCGTGATAGTAATTAATTAATAGCACGTATGTATCACTGCTCCAAAGTAGGCTTGATTTGACTAAGAGCAGTCTTAACTACTTTTGAACACTGGAGCACCATTTCTTGTGCACAAACCGCAACGTCTCGTGCCACCCCGTGAGCTGGTTTCACAAACATCATCTCCCACGGGTCGATGCCCAAAAAGGTGAAGCGCGTGTGTTTGTCATGTACCCCAAACAGCCAGTATTACAAATTTCAGGTAGCTTTCAAATTGTCTTTTTTAATTTCCTTTTTGTTCAGCGAAACAACAAAGTCATCGAGGTTAAACACGATTTTTGGTAGACCAAGAGTAGATCGGGCGACTGCGTTTGTAGAAATTACAATTTCTCATCGCTTTGATCGCTCCTCAATTTGCACAGTTTGTGCGCTGGAGGCAACTTCTGTGGCACAGTGCTCAGTAACTGGGTTTGATTTCTGATATTATGTGTGCGTAAGTTGGCGTGAGCAGTTACGTCATCCGTAACATTAGGTACAATATTACAAAAAGCAATAATGATCTTACTTAATACAACGTTTTTCTTGAAGATTGTACAAAGACAATGTTCATTACTCCCTAAGCCCGCGGCCGGACCTGCGCGCTGTGCTCCACGTGTACTGTACAGTGTACACCGATACCAAAAATCTTTTTGTTAGAAACAAAAAATATAATCAGTCCTCTAGAACTTAACGAGTACCTTGGTCCGCTGGAGTGGCGCCTTTTGTCGGACTCGGTGCGGTAATGGGCGGACCCTTTGTGTAAATATATTCTAGTAATTGTACACCCCCCCTCCCCTGTCCCTGCTCTCGTCCTGTACCACCCCCGGAAGAGTCATCATAACATTGTAGTCATATTTTTTGGGCCACTACATTATGGTTAAAGCGGTTTGTAAAATGTTGCACCTTTTCTCTTGCCATCAGTTGCTATCTGCTGATGTTCCGAGGCGTTCCTTACCTTTCGTTTATCGTACGTATAACTTTTCAACTGGAAGATCTGCTGTATACTGGGTGTATTATTGAAACGGGGTACCTTAATCATTGAAGTTACAGCAAAATAATCTTAGGAGACATTCCCTAACTTTTTGAAATATTTTAACCGCATTCTCAAAGATTTTGGAAAAACCGTACAGTCTGCAAGGAAAATGCTAAATGTCAAAAAAGAAAATGAAATTTCTACAATGATTAAACTTCTTGGTTTAGATGTGATGTAGGAAATGGGGAGGATTGTTTATTGTCTATCCAAAACAAGAAGTATAATCATTTCAATCAATTGTTGCTGAAATGTACAGGAAATGTTTTCAGCGATTTCTGTCTTTCCTAGTACTCAAAGCTTTTAGCTTTGAGTACTAGCCCCAAAAATATTTTTGCACTTTAGGCATTTTTCTTGCTGACTGTACGATTTTTCCAAAATCTGTGAATGCAGTTCAAAATATCTTATAATAACTACAACGGTTAAGAAGGCAGGTGGCCTTTACTGCCCCATTTCAAAAATACACCTAAAGGAAAAGGCAAAATGAAATGAAGTTGAAATTGTTAAATCTACTTTAGGTCATTTTTAGGTGACTGGTAGGGTCAATGGTAATATTCTCTCACACTGGAGTACAGGGGAGGGCTTAGTGCCTATTTATTTTTAAAGTAGGGAACTTTTTACGAAAATTTGATATAGCCTGTATGTCAAAGTGCCCCATCACGTGGTAATATTGCGCGTGGTTGTTGCAGGACCGACCGCTGGCGCACAACGCCACCGCCCGCGTGTTCCACAGCAACCAGAGTCTGGTGTTGCAGAAGGTGACGCGCCACAGCAGCGGCCGCTACGCCTGCTCCGCGCTCAACGCCGAGGGCGAGACCGTCTCCAACGATCTGCACTTCAGGGTCAAATGTTTGTACCATTGCTCTCGAATGTATCGTTTTCCACAACATGTGCGGAATCCAGTTAAATTAATTAGCTCAGAACATAAGCGCAAAAAAAAACAAATGTCAGAATAGTCAATTCAAATGAAAGAATTAAAAAGTCAAAATATTAAGCATGTCAAGAGCATATCTATTCGGTGTCAAGAGTTAAGTGTAATTTGAGTCATCGTGAGAAATAAAATTGAAATTGATCGTGTAGGTGCACATTTATAGAATGGTGCTTTGGTACATAGTAATTTTAAAAGTTTTGACTTAATTCCAAGAATATTCTTACAATATTTAATGTCATCTAGTAATTTATTGCATATTTTAGGTGCCATTACGTATACCCTTTTAGGATAGAACGTTTTGATAGCACCAAATGCAATTTTTCAGGTTCAAATGTTTGTACTATTTCCAGACGCCACGCCTACAACAATAATGAACACTGGAACATTTTGATACTTTGTAATCGAATTTTAACATTATGTATAAATATTATATTTCAACAAAAATGCAAAAATATGACGCTTGCGCATTTGTGATATGATGACCATTGTACACTAACCGTAACGTAAAATTATCGCCATGGACTGATTTGGACTGTGCTGAACAGTTATAGTGAAATACCTACGTCTTAAGAACGTGTTGGCTTGGCACTCGATAAAAAATAAATTAGTATATCAATATCCATTTTGAACGGTTCAATGGATATCAAGTTTTGTTTGGTATATATTTCAGGCCCATGTGGAATGTGGAAAAATAAACAAGTAAAGAACCGGACACGACTGGCTAGTCATGTAAATGTCTTCATCTTGTATTGTTTAGAGATAATATTCTCCAAATGTTCTATTCGAAATGGTATAACATTCGGTACCATTATACGACTCCTTCTCGCCTCATTCGCGCTCGGAACACGCGAACGCCTCCACAAGCTACTTTAGCACCCACTGAATGGGGATATATTCTCATCTCATTGATAGTAGGTATTTTGAATTCAGTGCTGGCTCGCTAAATCTCTGAAGGATTCGACAGTTTCATGCAATATTCACATGCCATTCGGGTCGTGTCGTTTGCGTCAAACAGAATTATGCAAGAAGATAAAGCTCACATATTGGAATCCAGCGAAAGTTGAAAACAAGTCATGAGAGCGAGACGTGAGCGAGTCGCCTCGCCGTGCGCGCAGCGGCCCCTAGGAAGTGCCTCACTGCGAGAACTTGGAAAGTCAAGTAACAGTCCGATCGTCTCCACATTCCTCCATTGCTGACCACATATCTTAACAACTTAACGTCGAGCCGTGGGTACACGTACAGAGGCTAAGTTGAAGTCGACTTAGAGACGTGAATTTCTGGCCGTACTTAGTTCAACTCGTAAAGTTCAAAGCTTAAATGGCCGGTTCTGAATCAGTCAGATAATATTTCGGTGCAAAACTAAAGTTGTAGGGCGGGGCGCGAAACTTTGGTGCTAAATAGAAAAGTCGCTCAGAGGCGGGTTCATTATGGCACCTCTCAAAGCTCATTCAAAACAATCGGCACAAATCTAGAACAATGCGAGCCACCGAACCACACTTAAATTGCTCAGAATTAATTAATAGCGACGTCCGCGCTCTGCGTCGCCGCAGCACGTCGCGCCACTCCGTCCCACTCCGCCCCGCTCTGCACCGCTCCGCTCCGCTCGGCTCGCCGGCGCGTTATCGCCAGGAAACTTTCACTAATTGTTTTTTCTCTGATGTTTGGCTTGTTGTCGTTTGAAAGGAAATACAGAACGGATAAACTTCTTGTTACGCGATTTCAGATTAGAAGGAGTCAGTAGCTTTATATCAGAGTTCAACGGCTCGGTATTGTATCTTTGTATGTTGGAACGTTCTAGCGTATCAGGTTCACGTGGATGTCTAGTGCGCTTGTATCTTGTTCGAGGGTGAAGTATATAATGAGTGCCAGGTGTAGGGGGCGGCCTATTGTGTGTGGAGGCGCCCACATCCGGCGGCGTGACGTCGACATCCGGTGCGGCGTGGTGCGAGGAGCGCGTTTTGCCGATGGTATTACTGGCGCAAGCAGTACCTAATAGACATTAAATTTAAGAATAAAGTGCCACTACTCTATTAACGACAATAGCAAGAGCCAATACGATGAAACGTGCAACATCAGATCGATCTAACGAACAAAGTACTCAAAATGATCGTAACAAGAGATAGACGATCATATCAACGCAGAAATATTCACTAAAGTTTCATCACTCTTAACGAAGAGAATACTCTGCTTGTGTTGGTGCAAATGAACAGATCTGAGCTCGTAGTCAAGGCGGTGCACTTCTCCCGGTCCTCGACTGCCGTGATTGGCCGACGGTGATTATGTCTGCCCCGACAAATGAACTGAATCGAATGAATCATTATGTTTCGTTGCAATCGCAGGTGAGCGACTTCTCGGCTCGTTGCTTTAAATCGCCCATCTGTTATGTACACCTCTCGCCGCATAACCACTCCCCCCCCCCCTCACACCCGCATCGCGCCCCCGTAATGGCAGCCGATCTATTTTGCCAATTGTAAGATATGGCTCTGACAAAATAAGATGAGAATTTTTAATGGCGAACATAACTGCGAGTAATGTTGCAATAAATTTTGTGTTTCACGGGAAAAAATTGTTTTGTAACGAAGTTGTTGTTATTGGTCGTTACCCGAGGCGACCCATGGCGCGGCGCCATTACACGCGTCGGCGCTAACCTCCCTAAGCCTCGCCGCTGACCCACGGGCCGCGTGTGAGATACCTGCCAATCCTATCTCTGTCCAACACAGCTCAAAGTTCCCGTTGACATTATTTTATATCACGTATCGCGATACCTTAAAGAATATTATTAGCAGCTCAAAGGTCGTAGTAGTTAACTGCGTGTACATGAAACACATGTAAATTCTTTCTCAGACCTTATTTCAACTATAAATTATCGATAACATTATACTGCAGTAGTAAATTAGGAGTCGATAAAAGTGTAGTAGTCCTCGTCACAACGACAACAAAATAGTATATAGATAGGTGGTACACCTTCAATATCAAACACTAAGCTTATCATCTTAGATGTCGAGTGGAGGGGGTCATGGTGCCAGTGGGTACAGCGAGTCGGATGCGCTTCATCGCGTAACTTCATTACCCGAGAGGCCGTCCCGTATTGTGAGATTTGTAAGAGCACTTAACATAAACGACGGACATGCCTCACCCGCCTCCGCGCGCCCGTTTGTTTCTGTTACACAGATAACTAGCCCCGTCCCTCCACAAATTGATCTGCTACATAAAGCTGAACGAACAATCCTACACTTGGTAATGTGAGATTGCTTGATATTGAAAGTGTTCAGCTACTTCCACTTCGTTAGGTAGATCGTTTGATAAAATCATTCAGAAATATTGTTTCCCTGGTTAGCAGTAAAAACTATTGTGTGCATGGATGCCGTGCAGTTCGCTGAGTGCGAGCTCGTAACGATAACGAAGATGCAACTGGGACAGCGTGTTTGTGATGGTCATAATTGCGATATAAATATCCCCACCAGACTATGCACCGATAGAGTCCGGTGCTGCAACATAAAGTCGGCCTTTTTTAGCATTATAGCATTTATTACATCAACTTTTAAAATCGAAAACATTGGAAAAAAACGAAACGCTCAAGTGGGGGGGGGGGGGGGTTGCGAGGGTTCATGTCCCACTTGAGTGTTTCGTGTTTCCGATGCATTGGACCCTTGGCGTGTGTTGACGTTGTGGCCCCGGCAGACGCGCCGTCGTGCCGCGCGGGCGGCGTGGCGGTGGTGGGCGCGGCGCGCGGCGAGTCGGTGGTGATCGTGTGCGAGGTGGACGCCGACCCGCCGGCCGCCGTGTTCAAGTGGAAGTTCAACAACTCTGGCGAGACCATCGACGTGGCCGCCGACCGCTACACCTCCAACGGCAGCGCCTCCAGCCTCAAGTGAGCCCACGCTAACTCTTTTTCTTGTAACGCGTAAATAGGTATGTCATCGTACTGATCCAGCCTTTATTTTTGATACGAAAATTAAAGAAGTTTCGAACTCTTTTTAAATGCTCGTAACCGTCGTAGCATTCGTAGTTCTACACTTTATAGTAGGGGAGACGACAAATCTTAAATGTATAGTTACTCGAGTGTTGCCAAAATCTATAAAAATTGATAGATTAGATTAAATGATAGAAAGAAGAAGATTAAAAATGTTTCTACTTTCAGTGTCGAGGGAAGCGTCTACATAACATCATAATAAATACATACATAAGTCATCCATCTTATTTGACTGAAATTTTATAGCATTTTTAATGCTATTTTTAAAATTCAAAAAACATCGGAAAAATGAAACACTCAAGTGAGACTTGAACTCACGATCTTTCCCTTACAGGGGCTCTTCCAACTGAGCTATTGAGCCACCTTGATTCATTTCAAATTTTCCTTCTCTTTATATCCGGCTTTAAGGGCGAAGGTGGTGCCATCTACCAGCAACTACCAACAAACTGTTGGAAACAATGAATGATTTTTCAACCATTTTTAAATATTGAATTTTGATGACTCGCCGGAATGTTTGACTGAATTTTTGTAGCGTTTTTAATGCTAACTTTAAAGTTGACCTATTTTTCGATCATCCATCTTAATTTATCTTTTTGTATTACTTTAATCTTATTACAAAAAATGAGTTACTCTCTGGTATGATTACCTCTAAAATAAAGCAAAAAAAAAAGAACCACAGTCGAGTAAATTCAACACTTCTTTTTTTGCAACTTTGCATATGCCTACGTCCTTAGGTTACGTTTAAATCGTTAAATTAGCATCTAAGGTTAGTTACTAACTAACAAGTGTCAATATTGCTGCTAGGCAACGTGGCATATCGAAATATAGTAGCTCCTTATTTTAATATGCCACGGACCAGTAAATCAATTTATCGTTTCTTTTTTGCCCACACGTCCATATTAAAGGCTCTTATTGGCTGGAGGAACTTGTCAATAAGGATAGGTATCCTTCCTTATACTAATCTGACGCGCTCGAGTAACTACCTTATTTCCTTCTAAGCCTCCCCTACTATTACGTAAGCCTGACCCACTAACACATTGAGCGGTGCACGCCGTGCAGGTACACGCCGGTGGCGGACCTGGACTACGGCACGCTGTCGTGCGCCGCGTCCAACGAGGTGGGCGCACAGCTCGCGCCCTGCGTCTTCCAGATGGTCGTCGCCGGTGAGCCTCTCAAACTTTACATAGCAAAATAACATGTTGCCTTACCAAATGGAACATTATGTTTTACATTATTTTCAGTTCCCAAAGTAGATTTAAATATAAGCAATAAATATTAAGTCCTTATTTATAACTGTTTTGATTCCAAATTACTTTTGTAATGAACTATACACGTGTAATGTATTACAATTCCATGAAAGTTATGTGGCTTCATAAACATCTCAAAAGTGTGCTTGCGTACGACGTGCTTCGGCAGTTAAGTGGGTTCAGTGTCGTCTGTATCTCTTTCTCGACTCACGTCTGTGCACCTGTGTGTTGGCAGGCAAGCCGCACGCGCCGCGCAACTGCACGCTGTGGAACCAGACGGCCGACTCGGTGGAGGTGTCGTGCGTGGCGGGCTTCGACGGCGGCCTGCCGCAGCGCTTCCTGCTCGAGGTGCACTCCGCCGACGGCGACGGCGCCACGCCCAGGTAAGCTACACGCCCGTCAGCTTACTAATAACTAGACTATTTCATTTGTCCCCTAATTCCATCAACATCAGCCCCATCCTAAAACCAATCAAATATTCTAAAATGTATAAGATACCATACTTCCTATTTGTACAAAACCTCCAGCCAATGAGCGTACATTTAAACCGAATCCCTGGCGGTACAGTAAAGCGGATACATTACGTTAAGATGTGTGTTGAGTGGCGCGCTCGCGGAAGTCGCGCTGACGAAGCCCGGTCGAGTATCCGGCGGCGCGCGAGACATTCCACCCGAGCCCTTGTCGGTGTCCTCACGTCCATAACTAATGTGCGAGGCGGCCATCTCATGTCAACTCGCTTCATTAGCCTACGCGGCAGGCGAGGCCGGGGCACGCTAGGGGGGGCGGGGGGTGCGAGCATTGTTTTTAATATTACAGAGGCAATCTGGCTCTCAAGCTGCGCCCCGGCTGACGTGCGCGGACTTAACGACGCCGCCGCGCCGCCGGCGACACCGTATTATTACTAAATTCCTTTATTATATTTCCCTTAACGCACCGGCTTAAGTGAAATAATGTGTATCGGAACAGTAATGGATATGGAAACGCGGCAGGCTCGATTTTATTACTTTTATAGGTCTGCTCGTGACGTCATTCCCCTGATTTAGTGGCAAACGGACTGAGCAACCTCTAAGTACCTCTTGTATCATTTGATTTGTAATGAAGCGACTACATCACCGCTACCATAGGTCGCTCAGTACTCCACATGAGCTCCTTCTTCCTCTCTCTTCTTCTTCAAGTAAGAGGCTGTAATATTTTTACCTTTAGGAAAGGATGAAATATGACAGTCTCTGATAATACTTGCACTGCACCTGTTACTCGTCGTATTTCTTAATTCAAGTGAAGTAAAACAGTTTCCGCAGCGCACCAGTGCACTTAGCCGTTCGCTCGTCACAGTTGGTCTCAATGAACGTCGTCCACCGTTATAGCGCAGTAATGGCTGGCGATACACCCCAAGACGCGCAGGTAGAAACAAGGTTCCAGAGTGGAATCCCGTGTAAACATGGGGGCCTCATTAAAGTTGGCGAAACAGCGTTAATTATGAACGAACATGGCGGGCGCTCCCCGACCCGCGCACACCTGAGCAGCGCACACACCTATCGATGTGGTCATATTTTTAGCTTTTTAGCTGGGAATATAAGCTTCTTTATAAACTAATAAGAGACGTATTTCGTGGAATAAATCCAACCATTGGCGACCTTTCCGCGTGCAGTAGCGTGACAGTGGCGCCGTGAATGTACACTCGCCTTCTCTCGGCACTGGGCCAGCTCGCGCGATCGCGTAGCGGACACGTCTATGTGCGATGTGAAACAGTCTGCTGACCGATTACGAAGTAGTGCACTGAACTCCGTAACCACGAAAAAACTGACACCTAAAATACAAAACACTGCAGACGGAGCATTATTATAATTACTGAGAATTAAGCATTTTCCAATAAACAGTATCAGATGGCGCTTTGAGTCGCCCATTAGGGACAATAAAGCGGTGCTAGGAGAGAAAAATGTTTAAATATTACACTTTTATTGGATCGTAAAGAGCTGGTTAGGGCTGATCTCGTCCGCCTCGCGCTTTACGCGCTGTGAAGTATTACACAATAATTATATAAAGTTGATGGCTACTCACGTTGTGTCGTTGCGTTCACCGAGCGCAGCCGGACGCACCGTGTGCTCGTGGGGGGCGTTTGAGTAACAGCTTGAGATTCAAGAAAAGTGTACTCGTATACTAAATATATAAGATAGAAACGACTGCCATTCGTTCCTACTTCCTATTTACTAGGAATTATAACGCAAATAATATTTGGTATTTATTACCTAAGTTAAGTTTAACATCGCTTCCAAGGCGCTGGTGGAGAATAAACACAACAAACTCCACTGCGGTATTTTTTAAGACGTCAATTTACAATAATTATTTCCTTAAGGCTAAATGTGGACGAATGTACATTTCGCGTCTGAATCTTATATATAAAATTGTCGTGTCAAAGTTTTCGTTGCCATACTCCTCCGAAACGACTTGACCGATTTTGATGAAATTTTGTGAGCATATTGAGTAGGTCTGAGAATCGGCCAACATCTATTTTTCATCCCCCTAAATGGTGCAGCGGGAACGGGATCTGACGCCACGAGGGCAGCAAAAAATTGGCGGTACGAAGTTCGCCGGGACAGCTAGTAAACAATAAATGTATAAAAAACTTTTTAAGGAATTAAACTTAAGTTACAAAAAGTAGTCACATACCTAACACAATACCATGCTGTAATTATAACATTGGATGAGGAGCCTACACCATGATCAAGCCAGACATTTTTATCTTTCAAGTAATCATCTGTCCTATAAGTAATGTGCTTTTTTAAATAAAGTGGTCTTTGCAAAGGTTTTAAATTTATTTTCAGGCATACCAAGAACCGATTCTGGCAATTTATTATATAAACTTATAGCAGGGTGAGTGTTTCTCCCAAGGGGGATGCCCTGAGAAGAATCACTAACCCTGCTAAGCTGATAACATGGAACCAGCAGTTTATGTTTGTTACGCAGATTTCTATACTGTCACTTACTGTAGTGGTATGTGACTAGATACAAGCAAACAGTATGTAGCGCTGTATGTTCCTCACCTGTAACCTAAATCCACTGTAACCCCTTACTATGAGTTGGACCATATACCATATGAATAATATATGTCTTACTTTGCACACGTCCGTAGCACACCTGAAAAATAGTGTACCTACTAAACTGCTACTTTAAAAAATTCGAACCTTGAAAATGTCAGTGATTCCTACAGTTACATTACGTACCAGACGTCGCAGTCGCGGCGCGCGGCGCCTAATGAGCGCCACAGATAATAGCCGCGATGCCGTGTCGCCAATAAAAACATCCTCGCATTAAAATTTTGACAAGCGCCGACCCGTGCATAATTACACCCTCGTTACTTATATTAATCGAGTTGTGCTACGGAAGGGATGGCGAGTAAACAAATAAATAATAAATATGACAATATTTACGTTTCACAAATGGCCTCGCGAGTTCCAGCCACAGGAACAAGTCAGGTTCCGAAAAGGTTCCAGCAACATATCCCACATCCATGCTGTTGTGGAAGACTTAGGAGTACAATCAGCCGCTGTGTATAGCTTTTGTGGAGTACAAGAAAGCCTTCGACCCTACCGGTTTCTAGGCGGTTCGAGAGGTAATGAGAGGCCTGTATGACAATGACACCATGTCCTTCCAGCCCCAACACCAGAAAACAAATCCCATACCTCTACAAAGTGGAGTGAGTTAGGGAGATGTTATATCCTTTAAATTATTCACCAACGCACTGGAGGAAGTCGTTAGGATACTGGATTGGAATGGACGGGGATTAAACATAAACGGTGTTTGCATCTTTGCTGACGACATTGTCATACTTGCATAGTCCTGGAACAGCTCGATGAAATGTTGCAGAACATTTTTTTTTTTTTTTTTCCGTGCGGAAATCCCCTCGGATACCCCCCTGCCGGAGCCGGAAGGGGAGGTTATGTCGGACTCGAACCGACTAAAACCGCACGCCGACTGTGGGTCGTGGTGCTAGGCCGGAGGTGAGGTTGTCATCGACATATCCCTCGCACCCCGGCGGACCCAGGGCCATCACTTATGGTTTAGCCCTCCTCGGGAGGGGGGACAACGGTGTCCCCGACTCGCCCCCAATGTTGCAGAACCTAAATGTGTTCATTTAAAACTACATTGAAAATTAATGGAACGCACCCAGAACTAACCAACTGGGTTAGGTTAGTGTAACGCCTAATTCAGCCACTTACTTAAATAATTTGAAGGTTGCCAGCTCTGGAAACAACCTTTCTTTTTACAGATAGTAAATCATTCAATGGCGCTCCAGCAAAGCTTATTGTATAAAAGGGCCATATTCGTTCGAATCTGGCAAGAGTTATAAGAGTGTTCTATGCAGGAATACTCCATAGCCGCCCTCCACCCGCCCCTGAACCATAGTTGGTATTTGTATGGTATGTGTTGCATGTGCAGGATCAACCTGACGTCGGAGGAGCCGGTGTGGACGGTGCGCGGCCTGGAGTGGGACGTGCGCTTCCGCCTGGCGGCCGTGGCCTACAACAGCAAGGGCCGCTCCGCCGCCGCGCGCCTCGACGACGTGCTCTTCAGGGACCCCGAGAAGAGGACAGGTACGGGTACGAGCACTTCCACACTACTCTACAGTTTACGAAAACATACTAGCAGAGGCTTTAAACTTTAAATATTTCACTTTCAACCCACTACAAAATACCTTTAAACTAAAAGTTAGATTAAACCAATTTTAAACCCGTTAGCTCCATTACTGTCTAAGTGGTTGTCAAAACACTTAATAAAACGAGAGCGATGTGACATTTAGTATAATCATTAAGTCGCTATTAAAACATACGAGCGCCGCACTCGTCTATAACTAGTTTTTGTTCTAAATCACTCAGCGAAACTCAATTTGGAGGGTAAAGGGCGGGTCCCGGGGGAGCCGGCATCGGCGCACTAAGTGGCGGCGAGCGGCCCTATCCTCCGCGAATTATTAGCCGAGGGAAAATATCAGCCTCGACGAAATATAACAGGAGGAAATATTCGAACACTCCTCTCGACACTGACTTGCGACACGTGACTTCTTCACGCCGCTAGCCGGCTCTCTGGCTCACGGAGTCGTCGGTGATGCCACGTATGACTTCAACTATTATACTTACTGCTGATTATTTACCTAACTACGAGTATTAGATAAAATTGTATCATTAGATTAATTCACGCCTGTCTGTGATAAAATGGATAAGTAATGATCAAGATGTACCTAGACGTACTGTTCGCAACGTCCGGTGCAGTAGCGCTCGCCCAGCGGCTGACGGCGCCAGCCCGCGCCTATGAGCTGAAGTAGGCCGCACTGTTTCTGCGACCTCAAGATAATCCCATTTTAATTAAACACTCGGATTTACCGGCGTAATTAATCAAGAGCCTCTCCACGGAACGTTTCGTGAACTCTCTCTGCCGCGCCACCCGGCCCCGCCTGCTCTGAGCAGGCACTGAGGCGGGTATTGAATTTATACTTGCCATTACTCGAATAAGATTAGCCAACCCCTCCTTTAATAAGACTGTAGAATCATACCTTATATGGAACAAAAGGAAACTTAAAAATTAAGTGATATTCGTTGTGTCACAATTAGTTCATTTGGTTCGGAAGTGATATCAAGGCAAGTGGTTCCTTGTTAAAGTTAACAAGAACAAATTACAATGTTAACAATCAGTGAATGTTTCAAAGAATATTTATAAACAGAATTAGTTTTAAGATGACTGTGGTGGTTGGTGAGCGGGGCCCGGGCCGGGTCCGGTCTCGCTCATTAAGTCGTTGGAAGGTTGCTAAATGGCTGAGGAGTCGGCCTCAGCCACAGCTACCGATGAAGCTGAGTAGAAAAATTTTTCAATCCAAACTAAAAAAATTGTGTGTGCCACTTAATATTCTGACCTATGTCATTATTATTCTATCTTATTCTAATCTAACCTATCTTGTTCCAAATGTCGAAAAATAAACACTGGAACTATTAAGAACTTTACCTGTGTAGATGTACACCGACGCATTTCGGTCTGGGTTCCGTAAATGTCACATGTTATTATGTCGAGTCTGTTGACTGACTGTTTAGTTACTTAGACTGCTCAATGCGCGTGCCACTGCCCAGTGTAATCCAACAGTTAACACAATAATAATATATTAAACTCGATTGCTATAGCTTGTGACAGAGATGATCGATTTACTTACCTGCTCATGCGAAACATTAAAAAGTGAGGAATCCTGCGTCGCTCTGAAAGATAAGTGGGGCATCACTCGGGCCGGGCAGTCCGCAGTGGCGCGTGAAAACTAATGTGCGTGCTATCGCCGCGCCGGAGACATGTGGAACCTTTAATTTCTCGCGTGGCAGGCCGCCGCCGGGCCTCTCGGTATCGACCGTTCGGGCTCACCGGCCGACCCAGATTTCGTTGTAAATTGTCCCATTCGACTACTTGGCCCCGGTGCCGGTAATCATTAGTCGACAAATACATTATTTATGACGGTCCAAATTCGTAAATATGATTATGAATCGTTCACTTATTTCCGTAGTACCCTTTGATGTCAAATATTGTAAGTAGGTATTCTAATTAGTTATCTCTTGGAACAATACTTTGAGGAACTTCTGGTTCTAAAGGTCATCTTTACTAATTTGTCACTTAGAATTATTTTGTTCGTTTCTTGTATTAAGATTACCGCTATTATGTTGTCCGCCAGTGTTAAACGTAGATGATCATTTTCAGAATTCCAAATTCAAATTGCACTCGTCCTCCAATAAGACGAATTACCTTCCACTCATCGTGACCAACTCATCTGTGCCTGCATAATATTCATTATTAAGGGTATGAGTTATTTAGTATGCAGTGTTTGTACCCGTTTGTAGCGCATGGAGTCTAAAATCCCGTGTCGTTTGAGCGGGGCGTGAAAAAATCCTATGAGGCTGCCATTGTTACAGCATAGATATCTGTAATGGTGACTCTTATTTGTGAGACATTGCTTCAGCTGGGGCTAGCTCAGGGCCCGGCAGGGTGAGGGCTCCGCATCGCCTTCCGTAGTACAAAGTGGCAATAAGTTTGCTACGAAATTGAAAGTAAACAGCTCGACAGTCGATAGCCGCGCCCGGAGGCCGCGCGACCGCCAGGCACCGCCTGTTATCTAGACAAACAATCTTGATCATTCATCATTTATGAACTGAGTGCAGCTTAGCTCCGCTCGGCTTCTAGCTGATTAATCGCATACTTTGACGCATTTTAATAGATTTCATGTATCTCGTCAAAAAACAAAAATGTGAAAAATTGAAATTGAAATTGAAAAATGTGGAAGTACTTTCATGTGTAACGGAAGGTACGAGTATTATATAGATTGGCTTATTCCACTTTTCCCCGTAGACAATCCCCGGTGATGGGGATTATTGAACTTTTCGTTCACTATTCCCCGTTGACGCAAAATTTCTAAATAATGGGGATTAGTGAACTAAAAAGTTCAATAATCCCCATCAACGGGGATTGTCAACGGGGAAAAGTGGAATAAGCCTTATAGATTCATCAATATCTTGATTAATTACTACAAACATATCTATATAAATTGAAGAATGAAGGTTAAATTCAAACCCTGTACAAACCGTGTGCTTCCAACTGTCGTGGTACTGACTTTATTCTTATTTTTCAAATGTGAGCTGCCAGCTGGTTCATCTCTACAGTGTCTCATTCCAGCTTGCATAAGCCATAGTGCGCAATCTCGCGACACACGCGACACGCGCCGCGCTCTCGCGGTTGTGCGCGGCCACTCCACTACCGAGGGAGCGGCTGAACACCTGAGGCACCAGCCTTGCGCCGTGAACACCCACCTTATAAATGATTCACACTTCATTAATTAATATGCGACGAAGTTATGTCGTTAGCTAGATTCACGTGTAAACAAGTGCACCACGTGATCAAAGTATGTAAACGCCGTGTAATCTTCTCTCCTCGACGCTGTACTGAGATTAGATAAAGTTATGCCAACTATATATATAACACTGTCAGTTACAACGTGTGGTACGCTTAAGTTAAGTGGTGTGGCTGGCAGCTCTTCCACTATTATGAGTGACAGCCATTTGATGCATAAACCATAACCATATCATACGGACCCAGAGTTGTGAATACCGCCTTAAAATCTCATCGGGAGTCGGACAAAAATGATAGCTAACATATCATTTTTATTTGGTTGGCATTCGACCGGGCGGCCATTAGTTAGTTGGCTATTTGAGCCGTATTCAGTGGCGTCGAGCCGCCGCGCCGTCTGCGATGGATATATATCAACCGCTTGGAGCTATCCTGCCCGCTCTGAAATATGATCACGCGCGGCGCGGATTAGGCCCTTTACTTTATAGCCATTCCCTGCGATCCTGCTGGCAACCCTGGCTCCTGGCGGAACCAACGTGCACCGTGACTAGATCATCTGTGACAGGGCGTCCCAGAATATGCACTATCCATGTGCATTTCGTTCCCCTGGAGGATTGAAATAAGGGACCCTGATGGAATACCTCTTCCAAATTGGCCCCATATTCCAAAATATTATATCTCCCACCCGAGATCTCTGATGATAGTTTAGTTGGGTTTGTTTTTGTTTTGTATATTTTGAGCAAAGTCCGTAGTGACCCTTGCTCTAGCAATTACAATGTAAGCTGCTTAGTTGCTTTCTTTAAGACCACTCTGGTTCTTACAAGCCCCTAACTAGTTGTAATACTCAGAGAGACGCACCTCATATGTGGTATGTAGAAGTTCTCCGTCTACTGTGGTGCAATGATACGTTTATACGCTGAAAGAGCTTTCTCAACCGTAATCTACATGTATTGTGTACCGAATCGTCAATAGATCTGAAGGTCAGATTTTTCAGTCTCATCACTACATTATTTTTCAAGTCACGCTACTCGATATTACGAGTATTACCAACAGCAACTGTAAGAAGTATCATTCAAATAAATCACAAATACGTGAAAGCTACTACGCTATACTTCATCTCCGTTCATCACCGATATCAGTAAATGAGGCTGACAAGTTATCGCATTAATAACGTTTACCAGTGACGAATAATGCGATATTTTGCATCAGTTGCTTGTATTAATTACGTAGCGGAAAAATACAATAACGGCGCAATAAATCACTGATAAAGTGCAATGAATAATGATTATTCGTTCGTCGTCGTTTTGCCCGCGGACATGATTTATCGGCCGAGGTTTGCCCGCGCGGGCGCGAGGCGCAGGCCGCGGCGCGAGCGGACGAGATACTATATGGGTTGTTTACCCAACGATATTCTATTCTGCAACCCCCCTTAGTTACACTTGCGTCACAGCTCTCGGTACACCTACCAACCTTTGCTTTCAAACTTTTTACTTCCAACATTGTGATCTCAGTAGCTGTTGCTCCACGAAATGTAAACATAATACTTAGTTATATCATTTATACCCTTGAATGTGCTATTATTGACACCCATAAATGTGTCCATTCAAACTTTGAAATCGATCAGTGGCAGCCGGTGATGTGGCAGATTTTCGGAACCCCCGGTGTCGACGCAGATGACCGATCGCAGCGGCGTCCACGCATATACCGCACCAGTCACGGCGGTCAGACTCGTTCGCTTGAGTTGTTAATGTATACATCAAAATGTTGAAACATTGTGTATCACATCCACGGTACCGACATTGAAAGTAAATTCAGACTGAGATAGAATGGTAAAAGAGGTGCAGGCAAACGGCGCGACGCCCTAGCTCGCATTAAATGATTGTCCCAGTTCAAACCATTACTGTAGGTACGCTCGTATCTGAATTTGAATATGCTGCGAGATTTCGTTGCGATAGAATGATATGTAAACACCCCACTTACAATATTAACACGAGTTTCATTGAATAATCAACGCTAGGAATTAATTAGTGTTGTAACGAGGCCGAAGCCGGGCATGCCGCCCTAGCGCCGCGGCGCGTGTGGCGCCTCGCAAGTAGTAACAACAGCCATAGAACTCGTCTGCGAGTGTCGCAACTTTAACCATTAGAACCGACCTTTGTGATTAATATTTATAATAATTCCATGCAAATCGCCCATTTCGCGCCAAATGAACGTAAAGTGAGAGGCTCGGCGGGATCACGTCCCAGCCGCACCGCGCGTGACGCGTGCCGCCCGCGACCTTTGTGCGAGCTGCGCGAAGCAATAACGTTTTCCTCGACGAGCGTCGAGCACCATTGTGGGTGCACTGAGTTTTATTTTAATAAAAAGCTTATTTGTCGTGAGGAATAATATCGCGGCGGCAGCCCTCGAACTCATACATTGTTCCAGGAGCGCCTGTGGAGCGGCGCGGGCTGCGGGGAGGCGGCCTCTTGAGACACCAATAAAACTAACAAACCAATAACATAATATATTCTAGTGGTTCATATAAAATTCCTCTTTCATATTGCTCCTCTCCTTGTCAACGATGCTGTGAATTCATATTAGACACGATTGTAGAGCATCTGTATGTACACTTAAACTTGACATTCGTGTGAGGGTACTTAAGTGGTATGGTATTTGAAGCTGAGTATATTGGCTACGTTTTTAATCATCACAGAAGGCGCCAATTTTGTGTGGTTTTTATTATATTAAGTGCCGGCTAAAATGTCTCTAAATAGATGCCATCATATATTTGATTTTCAAGCAAGTTGTAAACTTCAACAAATCAGCGAGCAGTGAACGCGCATTATTCGCCCCGCGCACACGGCCGCACGTGCGCACTATGCACGGCGTGACTTTTCCGTCGTGTCATATGCTTATTGGAATATTTGTTGACGATTTATGTGTTCTGCGAGTTACTGGGCATGTCCATGAGCACCCCTCGTCGCACCAATTCACGTCTTTACACAGAGAGGTGCGAACTTCATGTTTCAGTAGAGAGGGTGAAGGTACAGCTGAACATTCCTTAGCCGCATTCGCTTTAATTAGGTCCTGCTCAATTACATCTGCGTCTACAACCTCGCGCTGTGTACCCACGACTACAACGTCTCGAATAGATTGTTTGGTGCAAGTGAAAAGCATCTGGTCTTCTTATTTGCAACCAAATAATATATATAAAATTAAAGCGTCTGTTTGTAATATTAGAATACCTAATTAGATTGGCGGCTTGAAAAAATCGTTCTTTACCTGTGCTCCGATCAACAACGATGTACTAGGGACGAGAAACCCGCAAAGCCAGTTTAACGCCACGTACCCCTCATCGCTGCCTTTAACTTCAGGCCACCGTTCTCAAGCGCCTCCTTTGTCTGAATGTACCAGTGCGAATTAATTAAATTAATAGGGTTTGTAAGAATGTTCACACCACGGCGTCCCTTTAACTACCACGCCTCTCGAGCTTTCCTATTCTCCATATGGTGAAGAGGCGTATTAGTCAAATAGTAGATCCATTGCCAATACGATTTGATACTTTTATTACGATGGTTCAATTAATAGACTCGAAAAATGTTAGTAAGTATTGGTCCTCTGTCTCACTAGGACGCCATAGCTACGTCGCCAGACACGTATCGAAGCAGTTTGTATTAGAATGTACGGTGGCTAAGTCATTGCCAACTGCTAACTAACTGCTTGGTGACGGTGGCTGGTGTCGTGACCATAGCATCGTAGCGAGGCAGGGGACTTAGAGAAAGCAGTGTGTAAGGTTGTGTGTGTGTGCGCAGGCGCGGAGGCGGCGCTGGGCGTGGGCGGCGCGCTGGGCGCGTGCGGCGCGGGCGCGGGTGCGCTGGCGGCGCTGCTGGCGGGCGCGTGCGCGCTGGCGCTGCGCCGGCGCCGCCGCCCGCGCCTCGCCAAGCCGCCCGCCGCGCCCGCGCCCGCCGCCAAGCACGCCGAGCTCGACGACGCCGAGCCCGACCTCATCCCCAACAACTACTGTGAGTACAGCCAGCGTGCTACACCCTGTCGTACTGTCTGCCTTCCAGCCCATATCATAATCAGTACACGACTTCAGTTATCGGCAAGCTCCGTGACGATGTACTCGGGTAGTGGGTGCGGGTCGCGACCACCAATCATTAGATTATGTGATTCGTCATGTGTTGACCAGTCCCTTTGTTGGTGTTTAGTATTGTCTGCGAGTAGTAGCAAGGGCATGAGGGCTGACAACTATATACCGAACATGCAGTAGGTCACGTTCACGTTGTACATCACGCGACACTAACACATCGCGCAGGACGTCGCTCGGTCGTAATTATAACGTTTAGTCAATGTGTAATCCATGCATTTATTCTTCAATTTGATTTTCATAGTGAGGTGTGAATATTCATAATTATGTTTCTCTTGTTCAAGGGCTTGAAATACATTCATTCGAAAAACATTGGAAAAAATGAAATGCTCAAGTGAGACTCGAACTCACGACCTTTCGCTTACAGGCTTTATTGATCCTAATAACTGTCAACAAGTTAACCGCGATACCACCCCTTTTTTTTTCAAATATATAGACTACACTATAACACCCATCTATACAATAGAATAATGTTAACAGGAATTGACGCGATCACAGTACAGGTACAGTTTAGTTAACGTTGGTAACCTTTCTTTTTTTTCGTGCGGACATCCCCTCGGATACCCCCCCTTCCGGAGCCGGAAGGGGAGGTTATGTCGGACTTGAACCGACTAAAACCGCACGCCGACTGTGGGTCGTGGTGCTAGGCTGGAGGTGAGGTTGCCATCGACATATCCCTCGCACCCCGGCTGACCCAGGGCCATCCCTTACGGTCTGGCCCTCCTCAGGAGGGGGGACAACGGTGTCCCCAACTCGCCCCCGGAATGGGGAGGCGCGCTATCCAGCGCGCCGCCGCCGGAAACGTTGGTAACCTGACACTTGTATGTCATGAAACGCGAAAGTTTTAACAGTGGCACAATACTTACCGTATTCTCCGATTGTGAGCCGCGTGCGCGCCGCGCTACGCGACGCTACGAGCTGCTCCGAGCGCGCTGCAAACAAACCGTCACCTCAATTTAGCAGCCGCGCCAATATTCGTGTTTGAGAACAACAGAGAAAAGCGTAGAAAAGGTTTCCCGGGGTGAGGCGGGGTGTTCGCAGGGGGCACTCGGTGTGTTTTAAAAGGGAATCCTCATAAAAGCTTACACCCGGCTTAGCCGCGGAGCGCCACCGTCACCGACGTCTACGCATTTAATTCGTCAACACGCGAGAATACAATCATACTGCAGTGGATTACATGATAATTCTTTCTCGATGGGCGGCTGCTGCGGCTCCACGACGACGCGAGTTATTTGTTACGATTCATGCCTGGCCGCGGCCGGTCGCAATAACTGAATGTGAAAGAAATATAAGATGGTTTTAGGTTTGTACTAAACAACCCACACTTTATAAACCTTAGTCGACTGGGGAAAAACACTACGTATAAGTGAGCGCATGTGCCACCTCGTACAGAGTGACGAGTGTCACCCGGAAGCTGATGTGGACGCAATGAGATTACTTTAGCAACTATATATAGCTAGCGAGCCGCCGCCAGCGACCGACCGCGGGTCAACCGCAAACCACCATGAGCCGCGAGTTGAGCAGCGGTGTCTCCACGCGTCTGCACTAAATGCCTCCAGGTGCGATGCATCCTACGAAATCTAGTATGTTGATGATGATGATGAGTATGTGAGCGCGAGCCTAGGGGTGACGAGTAGAGCCACCTGTCACCCTAGCAGAAGCCGATAATAATAGCTGGACTCTCCCTCTTCTGGCCAACGCGCTACATTCGTAATCAAATGCTGGATACTGTACGAACGTAATGAAATAGTAATCATTTTTGATGGCTCGTCAAATATCTTTCATCCGGCAGCATCGGAGGCCTCCGCAGGCGGCGTGTGGCAGCTCACTCACAAATATTCGAATAAATCCTTTCTGAACTCACATATTTTTCGCATCGCCTGCAAGTTGCTAAAGACTCAATTTTATTTTATCGCACTGGCAGCAGTACCTCGGTACTATTATCTATTCTGTGGCAGAAGTTAATTTCTACATACATCTAGGCTTTATTTCAAAGTGAAGGCACGGGGTACAGGTATAAGCTGTTGATATCGAGCCCTCGGCAATATTTAAAGTTTGTTTTAATTAACTTCCCGTCACATCGACGTAATGCTAATATAACACTCACAACGAGGTATCTTTACCATCTTCGCACTCTCCTGCCCGAGGTAGGTATGTAGGTACTCACCTGCGTATGTAGGCACGCGTAAAGTTCGCGTACAATGTCCTGAAACAATATTATGACATAATATAATTTCAATATGCGCAATGTAGCGTTAAACGTTTAAGACAACACGAAGCGAGGGCGCCGGCGGAGCGGAGCGGCCGCTCGCGTACACATCCCTACTCGCACTCATCTTTTGGTGGACGCTCCGGAGCGACTTCCATCTGACTTCCACAGCCCATTGACCAGCGCAGAAGTATTGCAATTAAACCGTAATGACTGCCATAGATGTTCATATGACAACTGGAACCGATGACTTAACGTAATCTCCGAGCCACGGAGATACCCAGATCAATGCAAATAGACATTTTCATTCGTACAAATATTTGCACTAAATGGGAATCCGCACCTCATGCGTAGCAGTCGCGTTCACTATCACCACGCCACGGAGGCAGTCATCATAACTTTTTGGATACCCGAACGATAAGAAACCAGTGTCCTGTTACATACATTTTACAGCGTGGATCATCCGGGATGGGCCTGCCGCGTGCTCTCGCCCCTATATCGGCGCCCACTCGCCGCACCTGGCGCGTCACTCGCACGAGGCGAATGAAGCCGTCGCGATACAATCACGCGACAACCATTCACCACGAATATTGAAACTCGCGCGTCGGGTGCCGGCACGAGCCGAGGGAAGCGCACGCCGGTATATTCATGAATATTGATGCAGCATCGTGAATATTCACGCGGCGACACTCGCAATTGAAAACACACCGCAAAGCGCGCCGCAACACCTTTGTGCCGCTGACACTCCCGCCGCGCCCCGCGCCCCGCGCCCCTCGAGTACTCCTCGTCGACGGAGGTCGCTAAACATAGACTAGCAGTAGCAGCTTCAACCATTTTATTAAATTTCACAATAAAATAAATGTTAAAAAAGCTGTCGCCGCTCTCATGCGCGGCCCGAATTCAAACCTCGGGCTTAACACGATAATAAGGGATCATCTCATTTCAAAAGATTTTTCTGGAGTGCTACAGGCTCGCTTTGTTCGCTTCTCTCCTGCGGATATTGTATTGAACGCCGGCTTAGTGGCCCGGCGCGCGAGGCACTGGAAGCCATGATGACGTTGTGCTGACACTACATTTCGGTTCTGCTTCCAGTTTCATAAAGATTTATAGGTATACGAGTACATTTACACGCATCAATATTTCTTGAAGATTAGGGTGTGAATTAGGGAAATAGTAACGTAACGTTTAAAGGAAGAAGTATAAAAGTTAATGTTAATGACGTTTCCTATAATATCCGTGTTAGCAGACCGGAAGTGAATTGTTTTTTTATTTTGATTTATTATTTTGACTTTGATTATAACAATTGGAAGCCGGTACAAGCAGCTAATTAACGTAGTATAATTATTATGCACAATAGTAGGTACTAACTTGCCAATAAGGTACCTAACTATTACAATAAAAACGACTAGATTAATATAATAAAATCAAACTTTTTATATAAATAATAAAATAAACCTTTTCGAAATTATGTGCTTATTCTTCGCAAACTTTACGTAACTGTAGGTACAAGTTACAAAAAGTTTGCGAGGACTTTCACTTGCATGCTCAAAAAATGAATTCATGTCAAACTCACACCCTCCTTAATTTAGAACTCGGTTAATAACGCATCATCCCAAGGTGTGGAGATGGAGACTGGCGACTGCACGCACCTCCACCCTGCCGCGCGCGGCGGGGCTGGTGGTGAAGCCGATCTGAACAGCCCCGCGCCCGCGGGGAGGGTGCGGGTGGGCTCGGTGCGCGCACCAATTAATTATTTCTTGTGTCCTGACTTACGCTCGCCTCCGTCTTTGGATGGGGTGATTAATCAGGTTTTTTCGTCGGGAAGATAAATTTCGGTGCGGAAACTGGGCGCTCGCCGCGACTGTGGTGTTATTTATGTGCTACACATGATGGTCCAGCCACGGCTGCCAATCATGCCAAGTCGATACAGCAAACAATACATAATACATTCCAGCTGATTCCTAAATTTGATCTCCGTGGAATATCTCCTATGGAGTGTTAAATTGATGTTTTGCTCTTGAATCAATGTGGTTTGCTGGACGAGCTAGCACATCGAACTTATTTTTCACGTTAAATTAGTAGAACTTACAGAACCAACCAAAAATAAACAGCAGTAGATAAGAAACGTATGTTCTTATCTTTTGCCACAGAATAGTTATTAGTACTCTTTTGCTGCTAATTTTTAATTTTTAATTCGAATAAACTTAACTCGTATTTGTTTGAACCGGCCCGATTTAATTTCATTTTTTCATTTAGGTATTCATGTTCTTTTTTTTTAAGAATTTTAGAACCGAAGTTACTAATATTCCTTCTAACCCCTCCAACTAAGCTAAATTGCTTGTGTTAGGAGTGGATTCACGCCAGTAGTGTAATGTCCAGGATTCGAACCCAGGACCAACGATTATAAAATAAAATTAATATAAAGATATACGTAATATTATAATAATTATGGGTACAACGCCTACTACCGGTGGCCGGTGGCAGTGGGCTGCACGCAGGTGTGTGCCTGTGACCCTGTACCTATTGCCCAGCGATCGGCAAAGTTCGGCCTGCGGGCCAACTGCTGACCGCGAAGGCCCGCCGACGACTTTCGACATGTACTTATGGTATAATATATGACCTGTTATAATTTATATTGACGGGTCAGAAGTATAAAGTAGATTCCGGTGTCACAGTAGCTGCTTGAGAGCTGCCTCTGCCCCGCACTGCTCGAGAACGCGTATGTGACGCCAAGGTAAGGAGCTAGTGGCAACCCTGGAGTCAGAGGCCACTCTCTCACTCGCCGCCTTGTTCAAGCCGAATGATGCGCTGCCTCCTCCTACTGCGAGCAAGTAATGCTCGTGAAGGAGGCGGTGGTGCTGGAAAGGAGGAGACTCGTCAACCGCACATCCCGCGACCAGCGGAAACTACTCGGACCTCGAAAAGTCGCAGAAGTACCTCCGTCCGCTTAACTTTTTGCTCACCACTCCTATCGCCTAACCATTCGCCCCATTGCAGGCGAGGCGGCGAGCGCGCCCAGCCTGGCCGTGTCGTCGCCGGGCCGCACCGCGCCCGCGCCGCTCTCCACGCCGGTCAGTATGTACACGCACACACCATTTGAATTATCCAATATAAAGCCGAATAAAGCACAAACTGGCATCTTAGCGTAATATTATGATACCTGTAATCAACAGATAACAGTAAGCAATATATTACTTTGTAGTGCTCAGCGAACAAAATTCTTTCAAAAGCTCGGTGACGCGTCCTACAAAGTTGATATGATACCTCTTGACGTCACACGCCGCGTGCTGCCACAATCGCGGGCGCGTCGCGCGGTGATGCGTCAGGAGGACGGCCGGTGCTAAGTAACATTTCATTACTTTCACCACTTTCCTTCCTTTAATAGCTCATCAGTCAAGCGCCGAGCCGCCAAGTTTCACATGAAGTTAACACGTCCTCACAGCGAAGGAAATACGACTTGAGGCGATTTTATGTACACGCAGTTGACGTTTGTTTTATGCTGCCATTTGGCTCGGCAGGCCGTCGGCTGGCCCCGTGTCTTTATGACGGTCGCAGCCGACAGCCGCGGCCGCCGTCGCCGCGCCCCCGGGGACGCAGCTCATCGTCGCTCAGCGCGCGTCGTTCACATCGTCCATCAAATGATTGTGTTACACATTAACCCCGAGGGTCTTTCATATAATACCTAAATCGTGAGAAATTTGACAGCGAATATCTGTACTTACGGGCGACGCCACCGTGTTCCTTGGGGAGCTGTGCGATGGCGATTCTGCAGATGCGATCTAAGTCTGTTATTAGTATCACGGCCGTAGCTTCAAAGATAAATAAATTGAAAGTTGCAGTGGTGGCCCCGTGCACGGGTTGTGTCGGCGTCGGCGCTTTCAATTAAAGTATTTAACCGCATACAAGCGCGCCTCCCCGCGCCGCGTGCCGCGCGCCGTCGAAGATTAAAACATCGCGCGATCTCGACGGCATTAAACTTTATCGTATTTACACGAAACTTTCATAGAGAATTTACTTTTGCGAGTCCTCATCAAACAGAAACATGGAAGTTTGTCTAACTCAGTTACGAACCGATAAAGTAACGAAGGAGTTGAATTTTAATTCTGACAAACTCAGCGAAAGTCAACCGACCCACTTTGAGCGGGGCGAGGCAGGGTTTAGGAATTAGGAATTGCGTTCTGTGATGTTACGAATGCAACCACAGTACATCACTTTAATAATAAAGATAATACGCGGATATACAGGTGCAGCTGTAGTGAGTCTGTACTACCTACATAATATTATGTCCCACTTTACTTTTCGAGGAAAATGTCTTATTGGGGCCACATTACATTACCCCGACATTACCACTCCGCTGGACAACGGGGTTTGTCCGCACGATAAAATCTTTTAGAATCGAATTTACATGAAATCCGCAATATTTCCAGCGCCCCGCCTGACTGACTGCGCGGGGTTGTAACAGCTCCTCGCTGTCCGAGACGTTTTAATTAGGCGCGTCAGGCTACAGCAGCGCCAGGCGGAGGCACCTGAGCCTGCGTGCCTCGACTTCGGCGTGTGCCTCACTGCGTTTTGAATTAGCTTTATGTACCGTCGCGCGTCGCAGTGACAATGCCGCAGCTAATTCCACTGAGACGAATCGCCCGATAGCGCTGATTACTGCGCCTAATATCGCGGTCACGGTAGCGCGGGCGGTGCGGTGCCAAATAATTGTAGCATAGCATAATGTGTCGGAGCCGCCAAGGTGCGCCACGCTCATATTCCGTCATGGCAGGGTTATATTATGCTAGTTCATCATAGTTCGACGATAATATCGTGTTACATAAGGAACTCACTTTAATGACTTTACGATTTAAACGCGACGATTGCTACTCGCACCCCTGAAGTCAAAAACAGTAGCTAGAGTTAAATAAAACTTGACCCTATAGATTGACGAACATTGTGGGTGGTGGGCTGCCATCGACTACAGTGTTTGTTTTTTGTACAGGATATTTGAAATGTTTTTGTTGTTGTGGTGCAGGCGTGTAACGGGCCGGGCGCGTGGCCGTGGGGCGCGGAGGGCGCGGGCCGGGCGCCGCCGCGCGCCGACCTCAGCGCCGACGCCATCAAGGAGAAGCTGCTGGACCAGCGCATCCCCGAGTCGTGCGTGTAGTCGAGCGCCCGCAGCGCGGGGACGCTGGGCGCGGACGAGCGGTGCGCGGCGGGCGCGTGCGGGGCGCCCCGAGTGTACATGTTGTAGTTAGTGGTATTTCCTCGGTGTCATAACTCGTGACGTCACACGGTGACTGCGTGCCCGATCGCTCCACATCTCGGGTGAACAGACTATCCGACCCGCGGGGCCGCGCGCTCGCTTCTTTCGAGGCGGCGGGAGGCTGAGGGTGCCCTCGGCGATCTTAGTTTTCTAATGCTGAAAGCATTCCTGTCCTGGGGAACGATGTTTCTGTCAGAGATTCGCGTCCCTTCGCTGGGGCCGCGGGGCGTCGGGTAGTCTGTGCGGCTCTCCGGGAGCGGTCACACTTGTAGAGAATCTGTATTTTTATTTGAAATGACTGTAAATACTAGACCATAAGCGACTGAATCTTTGCCACTTTTTTACATGTCTACGAAACTAGGTGTAACTTTACAGTTAATATTACCATAGGTAAATCTATTCATTGTTATCTGTATAAAATCTGATTTTATGTAAATAATGTTTGTACTCGCTCTTAAGGTTTTAAAGTCGGCTTCCGAGTGGCGCCGGCGCCTGTACAGAACACTCCGACGCCGCGCGGCGCCACTCGCCCGGGAGCGCCGTACTAGCTGTTAAAGAATCGGACATATCGCGAGCGCAGGCCCCTGGTGCTGTCTCGCTCGCACGCGCACGATGCCACGTGTCTGTCTCGCTCGCGCCCGTCGCCGACCACACGCCCGAGCTAACAGCGAAGTCTCCTTCGGTTCTTGTACTAATCGAAACTCAATTTTGATTTATGTCATATATTATCTATCTACCAAGGATATTCTACAAAGCTTGTATTGTAGGCTCTAAAATATAGTGAATAAACGTAACATACAAATTTCGGGACGAGTCTATTTTAACCGTCAAAGAGACAGTTTTTTCTGACATTTTTACTTCGTAATTTCTGACAATAAAAATAAGTAGCACACTGAGGCGCAATCAACACATCGCAGTCGCAGGCGGCTGCACCAACGAGCTCTATTATGAAATGTTTATATATTAACACAACTAGTGAGCATTTTTCCACCATTTGGCACCCAAACAACTTCGCGACCCGTCCGTGGCTACTGTTGCCTGAATCAAACCGAGCTCCTAGCCGGGCGGCGAACGCCAGACCCTAATAGAAGGCGGCGCAGCGCCGCCGGCTCGCCGCGAGCGCCGCACTACAGCTCAAAGAGGTGGTTTAACTGTTTGTTGCTTTCGAATGTAAATAAATAAAAAGGGCATAAATTGCTTTACTTACTGTAAGAAACAGAAGTGTGGTGGCGCGCTCCACGTAGCACCTCTACGAGCCGTAGCGCTACGCCGGCCCCGGGCCTGGTCTGGCCGATTGTCACGTGCCGCACGCGACGCTAATTGTATTTTGATGACAATTCGAAGCGTACGCTCTCTCGGCTCACTCACCACTTACCCGTCATTAGTTTTCATAAGCGGTTAACAGTCGGAACCGAAGATATAAAACAAGTTTTTTTTTATTTATTTATTTAACCAAAAGGTAACCAAAAGGCTACAAAGGGAAACAGAACAAAAACAAAAGCAAAGCACAGGATGTGAGGCATATTGCTACATTGACAAGTGAGGGAGGCCAGCTGTAGGCTCGGGCAAGTTAATGAACAAGTCATATCATATAATTTTACAAGTAGTTAGGGAGCCACCTGTACATATCGGGACACCAGGCACATATCGGCGTGCGGTCGGGGACGGCGCGCCCGCGTGCCGACAACTAGGCACTGCCCTGGGTGACGTCACTGTGTCAGTGACAGTGCACGCGGAGGCGCCCTCTAACGTGATTTGTTAATATAAAGGTTTAAGAACAACTCAAAGAGTTCGCCCTACTGTTGACATTATTTATTTTGAACGAGATTAAAGGTTGTCTTGGAAGAAACGAGTGTTTTATTACGTGTCCTACCCTCCCGTTCTTGCCGGTCGTTCGGTCTGTGAGCTAATCAGAAGTAGATAATGAATTGACTAAATTATTTCAAAAGTTGATGCTCGCGGCTCCGCCCGCTGACCCTCCTTCCCCAGCGTCGCTCCCTCGTTGTACCACTATAACCCATATAACGTGTATAAATTTTTATTTATTATTATTAGTATTAGTAAACTAGTAAACATAAAGCTACTATTAGAGATATCGGGACATTTATCATGTCATTGTATTGTTTCGAGTGTCCGATATCTCGGCGCTGTTACAAGCGTCATGATCACGAGGAACTGGAGTGTTGGCGGTAAACAGTGAAAAAGTTTTTATGAGTAGGTACTCTTTGGAATTTTTTCATGACGCGTATCATCACTACCCCTGGATTCAGTCTCACTATAACTCGAACTCCATCTCGATCACGGTCACGACATGCTATGCTTACTGTATCCACTCGCGGTTTTATTGCTTCTTCCCGTTTGTTTTTACAGAGACGGACCGCTGGATGCCAGTGGAAAGTGTGGAAACAATACATGGTACATATCACGGTGTTTAAGCACAAGATTGGAGTTCTTGATTAAAATTCTGTATATTTTTGGTAAATGCGTATAATTTCTTGAATTGTTACAATTAGCTGTAGTAGTAGTAGGCTTTTACATCTTAAGTAGATGATTTAAGCAGTATCTGTGTGGCAGGCTCTAGTGTGACTATATAGTCCGATACGGGAGTGACAGCACCGTCCACACGATTGGCACTTGAACTGAGGGTGCCTTGAAAGGTGGGCAGACGATGCAACCCCTGGGCTCCCGTGTCTTTTCTCACGCTTTTCGGCTATGTTTCGAAACCAACAGTTGTCATGGGTTTTGCAGCCATCAACCAGGGACTTCCTCCAGCCTGGTTTTCCCATACTATGGGGTTGATTTCGAAGGCCACCATGTCGCGTTTTGTGCAGTCCTTGAAGCGCAGCATAGGTCTGCTCCCTGACGCAGGCACTCACCGGGCATGGCTGCTTTGGGTGCATGATTGCTGCAACAAATAGTGCGCGAGCCAAAGCCGAGTGCCAACTACATATCCAACAAATTCATACATTGCCCTCTAGACCTACTGACCGAGCTCACCAACCTTTTTAGTATTAAGTGCATGTTTCATAATTTGTCCTTGCGTTAGTCTGAGACCTTCATTTCAGAGCCATTCAAATATGGATATCTTGTGATAAAACTATTCAGCCTGTAAATGACTGTACCCCTGAGTATTTTTTCTAATTTGAGATGTGGATGAATCTCGAGTGTCTAAAGTTATCCATGCTTGGCAGAAAAAACTACCCGTATCGTTAATAGTAAGACCCGTTTTTTTGGATAATGTAATCAATTTTGAAAAATCGACATGAATACGTTATAATTGGGTGAATAATATGAGATTAGTAACAATCTCATCAATAAGCGCTCTCACAACCATAAGTCGGGCACTTATAGCATTTCACCTCCAAGACGTCATCCTGAAGCCCCCAGGAGAGCACCGCGCCCACATTAGCCTACCCATTAACTGCAGCTGTGTACATCAGCTGGTTGCTGTTCCAATGAACATAGGACTACTACCGTTACACAGTTTCCTAGAGAATTTTTTTTTGGCTCAGGCACAGGCGAGTGCTGTCGCCCACTGGTGACAATAGGCGGGCGATCCTACGGGAGGTGAAAGACCCGTTATGCCCTACCCATAATGTTCGCTTACTATATCTTTCATATGATTTGGCGTTGTTTTGGCCTTTCCGGGGGCAACTAGAGCTTCGCCCGTCTTTCAGCAGGTGCACCAGCTTGCAGGAGAGTGGTGGGTCCCCGAAGTTCTGCAGTTACTGTTTGACCACTAAAATGTTAGTAAGTATTCCTCCGTTGCTTCCTCATGGCTCACATAAATACTAATTCCGGAACGGACGCTTCTGTGAGCCTAGTACTCCATGCAAAAAGTACTAGGCTCACAGAGATACTGATCCTGCGACCAAATTGGGGCCACGACAACACGTGTTATATCCTAACACTAGCCTAGGTGCTCTTCGTGGACAATGATGGGAAAATAAATTAGTATCCATGAAAAGCATCTGCCAAAAATATTGGTAGTTGCTAATATTGGTGGAAATATTGGTATATGCAAATAAAAGTAAGCTGAACATCTGTCAAATTTGTTTACTGTCGTACGTACAATAGTTCGTATAGCAAACTATAATAGTTCGCAGTCCTTTAAAAAACTGGCATTTCTATTCTCAATTTTTTTCTTTTAACTGTACTGTATTGGCTTGAACAATATATTTTTTATATATTTAAAGGTGATCACAGTCGACGGAAGAAAAATATTAAATTTAAACGAATCTGTCAACTAGAACCACGGTCCAAGTTGATGGCGGTCCCAGTCGCCGGAAGTCAATTGAAATACGATTGGTAAGTTACCCATTTTAGGACATAGGGCTTGTCCACGAATCCGTGTACAAAGAACGCATTGCTTTACAACACGCCGTGCAAGCTTTCTGCCATTAATAGTCCACACAGATTCTCTTATGGTGGCAAGCAATAGTTGAGGGCCAGCGTGTAAAGTAGGCAAGTGTTCACGTTCGAAATCAATTTTGGTTAAATGATGAGAAGCATCTAATAGTATGGGATGACGTTTTTCATAACTATAATTTGAATTAGCTAATCTTCCCCCCCCCCCCCCCCCATCCCCACAATATTAGGACCCTTCCACCACAGATTATGATTACTGAGTTATTTCGCGTTGACACCTTGTGAAATGAAATCTGCAGGATTAGAATCAGTGGCAACGTAATGCCATGAATTTTTATTAGTCAAGTATAAAATTTCTACTATTCAGTTTGCTACAAAGGTTTTAAGTTTGCTAAGATCGCCATTAATCCAGCAAAATACAACTTGTGAGTCGCACCAATATGTAATTTTGTTAGGAGTCAGCCTCAAAGAATCTGATATAGATTTGCACAACTTCGATGACAACAGGGCGGCACAGAGCTCGAAACGGGGTATAGCAGTTGGTTTTATAGGAGCTACCTTGGATTTCGCGCAATTTTCGTTTAGGCATCTCATATAGGCACAAGCTCCATATGCGAACTCTATTTCGCGTCGGGAAACATGTGCAACTAAATCGAATTTGGAGAATCACACAACACTCTACGCGGAATCCGAAGATCTGCGAGCAAAGGTAAGTTACTAGCAATTTCATACCAACCTAGTCTTGTGTCATCACAATTTTTGGCTTAATATTTTTGGTTGAATGATACAAGGGCTTAGCCTAGAGGGTCCAAAATACGAAATGTTTGTGACGTTATAAATCTTTTTGTTAATAACTTATCACTAATCGGACATATTTTTACCGGAAAATGGAACGTATCGTCACTAGGATCACAGCCGAGGCCTAGAGTATTAAAGGACTCACTCAA
This sequence comes from Eilema sororculum, assembly GCA_914829495.1. Lineage (NCBI taxonomy): Eukaryota > Metazoa > Arthropoda > Insecta > Lepidoptera > Erebidae > Eilema > Eilema sororculum. Next base: position 27,197,683 of record OU618537.1, read on the forward strand.
GGTAAGTTATCTTTTGTATTGACTTTTATATCATTAAAAACATTAGATAGGTAGTTTTGTATTTTCGTAGGGGAAAACAAGCTGAATTTAAGACTGTAGAGACTGTATGTGGTATGTACTTTAACTGATTTTCGCTATCTGCGCCTGTTATTAGGTCATCGCGTAGAAAATCATTTTAAATAATAGTTTTCAAGAAGTTATCATCACATTCTTCTCCCACCTGCCAAAGACGTCTTGTGCTAAGATACCTGGCATTTGCAGTACCATAAGTGACAGTATCAAGTTGCAGAGTTTGGATAGGCTGCGACTCTTCTTCTCTCCATAATATTAGTTGAAACTGAGAGTCTTCTTGTTGGACAGCCACTTGCCTGTACATTTTTTCTATGTGTGCAGTCAAGAGGTACTTATGCTGCCGGGCTCTCACTAAAAGAGTTTTGCAGGTTGGACCCACCATTAGTATGTCGTTTAAAGAAAATCCAGATGTCGTGGGAGCTGAACCATCAAACACAACACGAATTTTAGTGTATCCGCTGTTTTCTTTGAACACTGCGTGATGACAAAGAAAGTATGATGGGTGTGGAATTGATATGGGTGATTTTGAAAGATGACCTAGATTTGAATGCTCGCGATTAAATTCTAAATAATATTGTGCCTTTAGAGTGGGATTACTTGTGAATCTTCTTTCGAGATTAAGCAGTCGTTTTATGGCTTGATTGTTAAAGTCGCCGAGGCAGTCCGGTGATTCCTTTAGTGGGAGTCTGACCCAAAATCTGCCACTGCTTAAACGAATTGTATTAGATAAAAAATGATTATCGCAAGCTATTCCGTTGGGACCTTTGGGAGTCTTTTTTAGCGGAAGATCCTCAAGTTCCCAGAATTTCGTGAGCATATGGTGAATATGTTCGTTAGAAACGACTGCATGATTGATATGAATATCTTGAATTGCATTTCAAATTTAATCTTTGTTGTAGTGATTTTGTTATAAATGAGGATTGACTGCCGCAATCCAACAGCGCACGAACCCTTTCTGATTTATTAGTTAAGGGATTAAACACCTCTATACTTAATTGCTGTAGATAAAATAACATAACTATTGTTTATTTTTTGTTGTGACAAGGCTACAACATATTCATTTGTATTTATGTTACAGTTGGCTGAAACATGGGGATCATGGAGGAGAGAATTGTGTCTCTGATTCAGTGACGACTCGGACCCATTCGGCATTCAGTATCAGAATGACCCTGTCGCAAACAGTTCTTACATAATTTGTGTTGAGAGACACAAGACATTTTTTCCTGAATAGACTTTGAATTAAAGACTTGACAACTGTAAATTTTATGATTTCCGTTACATGGAAAACCCCAAGAATTTTTATTATTACTTTGGGATGTAGTTGCAAAGGAGTTGGTATTATGGACCCGATTTGACTTGTTAAATGATTGTTTATTTGATTGAGATTGATTATTGTAATGCGAAAGATTAGAATTAGATTGTTGTTTAAAATTGTTATTAGTGTTTAAATTTTTATTACGGTTTAGTGATCCTAATACGTCTGCGCGATTGATTAGAAATTTCTTAAATTGCACCAACTTTGGGATATCCTCGATAGTGTTACGGTGCTCTTACGGTGATTAGCACGAATATTATCAATGGGTCCCCGGGTTGGATTAGGAACTTGAAAAAAAATTTGATATTTTGTTCCAAATGTAACCCTCTTCCTAACCTGACCCGACATCTCATTCCTATCATCAATGGGTCCCAGTGGTCAGTAACTAGTCCTAAACTTCTCAACGCTCTTAGATTTTCAGTAATGTGGTCAACCAAAGAACGAAGAGGCTTACCTGATTCACGCTTTCGTAACTGTACATACATCAAGTAAGGAACTCAAATAACAGTCCATGAGCATTATTTAATTGCCAAAGCGCTCACAAATCAGTTTCCAAGCTTCCCTATAATTAGCCGAAGATACCTGGAGGTAAGTAATGATACCCGCGGCGTCACCCTCAAGATAAGAAACCAAATAATGAAACTTGTGTATGTCTGGTATGCGATCATTATTGTGCACTAAGCTCCCGAAACTCTAACCAGCGGAAGTGTGAACCGTCAAATTTCGAAATGTGTATGCGAGGCAACTTAAATCTCACATACTGGGGATCAAAATCTGCATTGACAGTGACAGACTGACGTCGTTTGATGTCATCATCAATGCAAAACCTTTGTAACACGGTTTTAGCTATAGCAATATTCTGTACTATGTCATTTTCAACATAATACCTCTCATCAAGTTCTGTTTGAATATTTGCGCAATTTAACACCTCAATCTCAGTCTGCAGGTTGTCAAATCTTGTCGATAACCCTTGAAATTTCTTTAGTTTTAAATTCAACTCAGCCTATTGTACAGTTGATATTTCGGAAAGTTTGGTAATTGTAGTTAAATAATTCCTAAACTTAGTGATTTGTCCTTTGATAGAACTACGTTTCGCATATAAATATTTTTATGGCGATTTTGCTGACGTATTATCACTGTCTGTAGGCTTATTGAGCCAACAATTTGTTTAAATATACCTTTAAATGTTAATAACTTTAGCTCAAACCTTATATTGAACACTAGTTGCTTTCTGATAAAGAATTGGTATCGACAAGTTTTGTATGGTGACTTAGAAAAGGAATAATAATACAATGATTTATTCTCACGCTCCTCCTCTCGGCGAAATCAGCAGGAAGCCGGGCACGCTCAGCCGAAGCGGGGACTGGTGATGTTGATGATCGCTCGCACGGGCTCAGCGTCAGCGTACAGTACTGCGTGACAGCAGCTGAAAAGTTCGGCATGCGTTTGAATAACGTGAAAAAAACAATGAAAATGAGTAGGCCTCTGCCTACGCTATATTGGATTATATGTACTTTTGATTCTAATATTGATTTGTAATGATTTTTTTTTTATTGTAGATGGTACGTAGGTACTTAGACACCCTTTTTGTACGGAAAAGTTACGAAAATGACACAAATAAATAAAATAAATAAAAATAAAATAGTTTATTGACTCAACAAAACAAATCAAGTAAGATCACAAATATTTCTTAACGCATAAACAGGCATATTTCGATATTCACATGACATGTTCTACTGGTTCTCAAACTAAGCAAAGCTGGTATTTTGGTTGGTTGAACTATGTTTGATAATGACTATATATGGGAAATATGTATGAATGATAAGATATACTAGGAATAGGAATTAAAAAAGTTGATTTTAGGTAGTTGCGGAACAAAGGATGGCACTTAACTTGGCTATGACGACGACGCTGGCAGTTTTCTGGCGCGATCTTTAGCTGTACCGCAGACCAGGAAGGCAAGACTGGCTCCTTTTGTCGGAAAAACCTGAAATCTTGAATCTTCTTTGTGTATTTTGTTCCAACGAAGTTCGCCACAATTTGTACGCCTCGATATTCCATTCCAATGTTACAGTTTGTTCGTCCTGTCACGGTCGCCAGTTTTCTTGTTTATGCACAAGATTGGAGTTCTTGATTGAAACTCTGTATATTTTTTGTAAATGCGTATAATTTCTTGAAATGTTACAATTATTATATCCGCGATAAATGGTGTTCGAATGTGTCATAGGTGAAAAAAATCTACCTACATATTATTTACTAGCTGTTACCCGCGACTTCGTCCGCGTTTAGTTCGGAATAGCTCAAACTCATTACTAAACATGGTGGAAGATTTTCATCGCAACTGGAACGGAAGTACTCGAAATACTGGAAATAGTGAATTTTACGGAAAGGAAACATTTCTTTATTTAAAAAAAGAAACAAAACTGTATTCTAATCATTTCGAAAACTCGCTTGACATCTTCCACCTTGTATTTTTAAATTAAATATTATGAAAACAGTCTTTGTGACTGACTTATAAATACAGGACTAAACTACTGAAAACTACGAAAATTGACAGACTTCTTCTATGGGCTTGCCAAATATTGCGGAAGGATTTTGAAAAATTCAACATTTTGCTGACGAAATCATTATATCAAGTATGTGATGAACATTGTTATATGTGGACTTGGTAATGTTCACCAGTTTTAATGGTTTAAATATTCTTCCTCCCAAATTCTTAAAACATGACGCCACCACTTACAAACTGAACAAATTAAAATAAGTACATCAAGTATCACACAAAATAGTGTCAAGAAAACCCGGTGCCTTGCACGCCCTGAGCATTGAGCAGTGGTTCTCTTCTTTGCCGAGCCAATAGTGGGTAGTTCCAGTTTTATGATAAATTCCACCGACCACAGTCACATCGTTGTTCATTGCTTTACACACAGGTAGAGAAGAGGGGCGCAGTGGGCAAGAGAGCAAATACCGCATTGACTGGGATGGGGTCATATAGCCTCATTTTGCTATATATTCCTTGTATTGGTAAGCTTGTTTCCAGCAGATGATGTAGATTCCAAATTGATACTGGAGTTGATGTTCACGTGGCGGATTTTTTTGGTCTGATGAAATTTACCGGAACTGAATGTTTCTCTGCCCACATTCAGTCTCTTTTATATAATAGGAGCAGCGGTATCTTTTATATACCTAGTACATAGGTTGGCTTCTCCTGGCGTACTGTTATCATTTCTGGGATAGATTTACGTATTTACTATCAGATACCTACTTAATAGATGGAATCGATAATATCGCAGCGGCGTGCGTTGGTAGTCATCAGGTCACTAACATTGTATAATGTATGCAGTTGCATAAAGACGTTGTCTCTCTGGCTGTATTTTACCATTTCTACCACACCACGGCGAGTGAAAGAGCCTATTAGGAGTCTTTCAACTAATCCCTCCTTCCTTCCGTCAGTCACATACGGTAGAAATAATGTCACCACGAACCAAGCTGTTCGGAACTTCATTTCTTTATCAGGCGGTTAAGAACTGTATTGCTCTGCCCACACATGTGTTTTCTTCTTTCTAAGATCCGGAGTTTTTTTATATAGGGTACGTCAATTTAACTTCACCTCGACTGATGTTAAGCTGAAGGCAAAGACTCGGAAATAGGATCACCATTATAAACGTGTATCATCTTAACAATGGTGGCACTCATCTTTATGGGATCATCAGAAGCCTTTTCACGCCCCCCTTAAAGGACCCGGGACTGTAGGAAGAAGTAAACCGTGAGCTGGCAGGGATTTTAGGTCTTAATGGTGCGACATAGGAATGGGTCACCAAACCGCTTGGTTCTTGATGGAATATTCTGATCCGTATATGGATGACATGCGTTGTCCTGTGTAGGAAAGGAGAGGGTGGAACTAATTGGAATAGCTCATCAGAACATTCACCATGGTAGAGACGGTAATACGATAGGGACAACTATCTCCCAGAATACGTAATGTGCTTCAGAGAAGGTGCAACGATTTACTTCTTCCATGAGCGCGGCTTTGATGGTGATAGCTTAGGCTACCCATCACCCTAGCCGAAGCAATCCCTGCTCTTCACGTTGAGACTGCCTATTTATGATACGAGTAGGTAACCAAGGCAGGTTTACTGGGGTACCTAACCCCAGAATACCCCCAATGCCCCATTCCTCTGTTAAATTTTTATCGGTTTGATTCCAATATTGCGCTGGCCCCGATGTGGTGGAATCGGTATCAATGGGGGATACCAGTTTCAGTTTTATGACTTCTCAGGCGGGTGGGACCACTTTTTCATTCTCCGAAATGAAGAATTTTGTATACCTAGATCTAAGAATATTATATAATAAGTTCTACTATTAATATCACACATCCTAGTTTTATGTACTACCTATCGAATACTAAGTATAGAATCTCTTCGTTTCTCCTTTGGACTGTTCACCGACAGGACGTTTCGTTTTTGAGAGATTCGTCAATAGAACGTTTTACCTATGGATGTTTCGCCGACAGAATGGTTCGCATTTGTTAGTTTCGACGACAGGACTTTTCAACTATGGAATATTCGCCGTCAGATCGTTTTGTCTACGATTGTTTTGACATGGCTTTTTCACTATTAAACTACAAAGCCACCAAAAAGCTACTAGCTTGCTACAAAGACATGAAGAAAGAAAATGTTTTAATGGAAGACCGCCTTTACTTTTAATGAATGGTATTTATCCAGATTTTACCTATCCATATTCGTTTATTTTGTTATTGCAAACATTGGGGAAATAATAAAACAAAAGATTATAATTTGCCTTTAGCTTAACATCAGGCGAGGTGAAGTCAAATTGACGTGTCCCGTATAAAAAAAATGATTTAATTACAACTGGGTACACATTTTTTAGCCAATTTTACTACATCTATAGTACACAAAAAGTTTCTCGAAATAAGTTGCTTTTTGTAACATTGCTAGTTATATAGTAATAGGCGCTTGATACTTAGCATAATATAATAAAAATTATGCGACAAAAATGTGGGTAGTCATGATTATCTGTTTTATTTTTCTCTTCATTGGTTATAGTATGCTCTGCATCCTCATTGACGATTGTGTTTTTTTTCTTAATTAACGGTTTTAAAATGAATGAAAGTGAAATTGTGAAGTCGCAACGTGGCAAAGATGTGTTAATTTATGAAGGATATTCGTATCATTTAATTATGAGGCGTGATAATAACTACTACTGGAGATGTACGAAAAAAAGATCCATAGTTGAAAAGTCCTGTCGTCGAAACTAACAAATGCGAACCATTCTGTCGGCGAAACATCCACAGGTGAAACGTTCTATCGACGAATCTCTCAAAAACGAAACGTCCTGTCGGTGAACAGTCCAAAGAAGAAACGACTGTCGGAGAACGGTTGCAGAATCGTTCGTCCTGTCACGGTCGCCAGTTTTCCTGTTTATGCACAAGATAGGAGTTCTTGATTAAAACTCTGTATATTTTTTGTAAATGCGTATAATTTCTTTAATTGTTGCAATTATTAGATATATCCGCGATAAATGGGGTTCGAATGTATCATAGGTGAAAAATTCTACCTACATATTATTAATTTTAATTATAAAATCTAAAAGGTAGGTAGGCGCGTGAACACACGGTATCTCTAATAGTAATGTCTTTGACCATGAAAGTTTAAGTACCTTTATAGTATAGATATAGATAAGTCGAATACATAGGGAAAAAGAATCTTCTCGGGCGGGACTCGAACCCGCAGTCTTTCCCTTCCACGCCCGATATGATTCAAATTTCCCATCTTTATACGTCTTTAAGGCGACGACGACGTGGCGTCATCTACCGATTTTCTTACGAACTATCGGAATCAATGAATGATGATTGTTGATGAATGATGATTGATGAATGATAGATAAGTCACCTATAAGTTGCCAAGTCGGCGCTGAGTCATCCTCGGAGGCGACCGATGACTCGCCTGGTAATCGTCTACCTGAATGACTAATGACAATGATGGATACCAGGCACAGCTAGTATTTGGAGCTTCTTACCCAAACAGTTAAATCATTGGACTACTGGTAGCTCTAGTCGGAGGAAAACCTAAAGTATTATGCGTCCTGGTACACACAAGGCACTATCTGCAGGCGCCCTCTACCGAATCATACCATAACTTGTTCAGGATAGATGGCTGAGAAAACCTGCGAATGAGAATAGAGCCACTCAAACTCTTCAGAAATGTACGGACGGAGACAGGTGTGAGCGCGGAGCTGGCGCCATCTCGTAGTGAATGTAAGTACTAAGTGTAACGCAGAGAGCTCCTCACAAACCGGCGCCCAGAGGGCGCGCGGCACTTGACTTCCACAACCTCTCCGCGAGCAAGTCTGGCAGCACTGGCCGTAAACGTACAGTGTCCCTGCTCAGATATTGTAACTTCGCTGGTTGGGTATGCAGTATGTTCAGAACGAGTCCATGTAATGTGAACAAAAAAAGATTGATAGTGAATATCATATTTCTCAAGTAATTGAAACGCGACACATCTTTTATAGTATGTAGATACATAGCGGACTTCGATGCCAGCGCTGTCACCTGATGGTCACATTTTGAAAAACGCTGATTCACGTGTTTTATTTCTGACTAAAGGCAGCTAGGTATATTAAACACCGTGCTCCTTTGATCCTGGAGAAAGATGAACATTCCGTACAACCGTTCGTCGCCTATGAGCGTTGAAATGAATACATTGTCATTCAAACTAAATGTGTATGCAAAATTACATTAAAATCAATTTTACTGAGGATATCTGCTTCAAAATTATGTTGCAAATTCCACATGAATGTTAAATACGTACCTAATACATACATTGCAAGTCAAGTAAAAGCTAGTAAAAAAAATATTTTGAAATAATATTCAAAATAATGTACCTCAAAATCCTCCTTTTGGAGAGCACTCTCCCTACTTTTCATTAAGTTAGATTTCATAGAATCTGCTCGCTTCATCAAAAAAATCTATACCATCTGTAGTATACTACTATATACTACCACATTTATTTATAATTGTATCAGTAATGCCTGTGAATGCTAAACCTTGTATTAATTTTTACGTTTATGGCTAGTGCCAATTGTAGAATTAGGCATTATAAACTAGCTGCCTTAGCCTGTGTTTGAGTGAGTATTTGAATGGGCTCGCGAATGAGCTGAAGAACGAACTCATTGATTAATGCATCGATTGGTATTGGACCGGCGCAGGATAGTGGTCACATAGAAAAAGGTTGAAGAAATTTTCATTATGTGGAGATAGCCTCCATTTTTGTTTCCTGGACGCTGCGGCGAGCGATCCTTTCCCATCGGACGCTGTGGACGATGGTGCCAGCGAAATACAATTGACATCTGTACAAAAGTCATCGGTGCTGAAGATGTCGGCCTTATTTTGGCAGGCTAGTGGTCCAGGTGGCTGCTATGTAGGGGTCCCTTTGCCTATGACCCCTACGATGCCAGGGGTGACTCCCATGCGCGTCAACACCTGCGCATGGAGGTGAGGCCATTCAGCCTTCCTTCTGGCTTGAGGATCAAGATCAACGTATACTTCCACGTAAGTGCGTTTGCGTTATAATTGGGCCCAAATATCGGTGTGAATCAGTGCACGTTCGGTTCGTATCCCTATACCGCCACTTGCGGCGTGTTCCTCGTGGACTCTTTATTTCTAAGGCCCTTCTGGCAATCTCAAACTAAGCCTATGTAATACCTAATTGATAAGAATATACTTGCATGTGAAATGAAAGACATTGTGTTATTAAGTACTAGCTTTTGCCCGCGGCTCCGCCCGCGTGGATGATGGTTATCGCGACAAAACATAGCCTATGTCCTTTCTCAAGGTCTAATCTACCCCTATACCAAATTTCATCAAAATCGGTTCAGTGGTTTAGGTGTGAAAGCGTAACATACAGACAGACAGAGTTACTTTCGCATTTATAATATTAGTATGGATTCACTCGGGAATCCTAAGGGGGTGACCATGGACTCAACTTCCACGAGAGGTCCTTGAACCAATAGGCCAATGCCACTACCGAGGGTTGTATCCGAAGTAGCAAAGAATATCTCGTAAGTATTACTCCTCACTTTCGCATTACATTCATTTCTTTAACTTTCTAAAAAGCTGTTTGAAAGGCAGGGGCGACGTCTGACCTCCCAAACCCGACAAACAGTCTTTATTTTATTCTTCTTTTTTTATACGCGGCATATCATTAATTTGAATAATACAAGATTTTATAAATATACTTTCATTTTTGTTTATCTTTAAAACATATTTCATTCGAACGTTAGAGAAGTGCTACTGAAAAAGCGGTAACTAAACATTTAATACCAAGATTACTAAGCGGAATAGCAGCATCTCATGAAAAAGGCATATCCACATGGACTGCCTATATTTTAAGTATTGTGATAATAAATAGCCCCAATGTAATATAACAAATTCAACTGAATGAATGAATTTTGTGATTATTAAAATCATAAAATGTATTGAAACACAAAGTAAATTAACCTCCTTCGTTCGGCAGTCGGGCTCGGGTATAAAACACCTATTTTTTACCAAACTTCAACTATCTCGAAACTCACTTTTATTGAGATACCGCTTTTGCGTCTCTCTCGGCAGTGTTTTGATCAGCGGTTTTTTTAGCTATACGTAGGTAAATCATTTATTCAGTTAATCGAGACAAATAATTTTTATATATGAAGGTACAAATACAGATGCAGACCAATAGCAATAACATATATAGTATAATAGTAGCCCCATATTACAAGCTGTCCCTTACTAACCTGGATATTAATAAAAGTGAAATAAAAATCTAAAATTGTGGTAGTTATGGTTTTTAATATTATAAGCATAAATAACAATAAGCGATTACGTGAGTACATTACTTAAGTGTAACTGGATACAAGGAACTATAATAAGACATGTCGACGAGTGGCGCTGTGGTGCACGGTGCTGCGTGCTCACTGCTAGTACACCTCGACGCTCTCCTGGTGGTGCACGGTGTCCTGGCGGAACATCTCCACGTCGGCTTGGCTGTCCGCGTGGATCACCTTGGCGCGCCCCTCCTGCCGGCACACGGACACGTCAGCGCCTCTTACCTTGCGTTCATTGGGTCGCATTATAAGAGGAAACAATTTGTTACGATATATTACGAGTAAGTACGGAGGCAGCTTGGCTGGTCACAGGTAGAAACAAGCAGCAACGGCTCGTGTAGGACTACTCTGCCTGTGGGTTCATGGGCTTTTGCTTTTGACATGCCCACTCAGACTGTCAGCTGCCTGCTCTCCTGTCATGTTGTGAGCTAAATATTGGACATGACAGGACACTACCTGCTAGCTGTTAAAAATACAAATATCGCTTAGACAAAATAATCACAAAGACCATTGACAACTTCTATATTAAATAGATGTAATGTGAACGTACATTTATCAGCGCGCGTCACACAGTGGACTCGTACAAGTGCGTGACCGGACCCTGTGACAACGCCACGTACAGACATCACTAACCGTCACCATCGGGGCGATCACTATGAGCACAGAACAGTTAACGGAGGTAGTACCTCCTTTAACTGTTCTGTGACTATGAGTAACTCTGAGTGTCGCTCGGTCACGGTGCACAACAATCTTCTAGCAAAACAAGTTATTTAGCTTAACTCGAATCCGAGTTGTTGTATATAGATGGGTGCGATATCGAAGATGAATGGTTAGATAGATAGATAGATAACTCTTTATTGTACATCAGTAAATTTACAATATTACAAGTAGGTATCAAGTAAACAGTTCAATGTACAATGGGCGGCCTTATCGCTGAAAGCGATTTCTTCCAGGCAACCTTGGGATGGACAGTAACTTCATAAAATAAATGATGGTGTAGTTATAGGATACCAAATTAGATACCTAGGTGCATTTAGAACCAAAAAAGTTTGTACACGCATTGTAAATTTTTTCGCAATATGAGCACTGGAAGTGTGGAGCGAGGGGAGAGCGTACCTTGGGGTGCATGAGGATGAAGGGCAGCTCGGCGACGAGCTCGCCGCTGAGCGCGCCCAGGTACAGCTTCACCTTGGCGCTGTAGCTCACCACGATGCCGAACGCGTCGCGCTGCTCCGGGTCCAGCAGCCTGCGGCACGCAACACAACGATACGGGACTTACTGCGTTACAAGAACAGAGCCGGTGACAATAGCAGGTCACATTAAGAGAATATATATAAATATAATTTTCCATAACAATATTATTCTATCATTATAACATAGTTCATCTTGAAGAAACGATCCAGAATCTTGTACTAAAACAAACATCATAAGAAGAAAATCCTCAAATATAAAATAAAGGTATTCCTCCTTTACATTATCTTTTCTTATATAGCAGTAGAAGCGTATTGCACTCAACCGGATGCATATCGTACATACTCCTTGGCGAGTACTGCCTTGCCTTTAGAAAACCCCCAAATATTTATGATAATAAAACCAGAAATCAGCAGCCACACCCGCTGATATGGGTACAGATATATATGTATATGCCTGATACAGCGGGGCGCTACTCACAGCGTGGTGGAGGCGAGCGTGGTGTCGGCGCGCTTGAGCTGGCCGTCGAGCGCGATGCCGCGCTTGTCGCGGTTGGTGGCGAGCGCGGGCGTCAGGTGCAGCACCTTCTGCAGGCTGGAGCCGGGCTGCAGTGGGCAGCCGTCCCTGCAACACGCGCTGTGCTGTATTGTACCGCTGTCATGTGTGGGTGGGGACACTCCAGGGACAGTACTGACTGGGTCTCCACGCTGGCCACCATGTTGCGGTACTGGCCGCTCTGGAACAGCACCACGTCCACGCCCTGCTGGATGCACGCCTTGATCTTCTTCACCACCTTATTGCTGTGGTTGCGCACGCACATGTTCACCGCCACCGTCTCGCCGTGGATGTACAACTGCGACATCAAGTGCTCAGGTGAGTGTGTCAGTTTTGTAAGCAAATAATTATAACGTTATACTTACCTAAAATGTGGGAGCGCCTGTGGTAATAGGCTATCCCAAAACAATCAGGAACCAGTGGTTTTAAGTTGTTACTGTGCAAGCTTAAAGTAATTACCGATGAACGGAGCCGTACCTATTGTATGTCGACTGGTGATTCAATAAATATTTTTCTTTACACTTCGTACCTACTAGTAACGTAGCGTAACGTAGTAAGTACCTGCTTGTCTAGCGTCAGCTCCAGTTCGAGCTGTCCTGGCGAGAGCACGAAGTCTTTGCGCACCACCGTGCAAGGCTGCGGCCCCGGCTTCGACGGCGCAAACTGCAGCTTGCGGATGCCCAGCGCCACGGTGCTCCTGGACACATGCAATGTCCTCAGTGCAGTGAAACGTATCAATCGAAACATGGATAGTACTTGTAAGTGTTGTACTTACAATTAATATTCATGTATTGCCATATACAGTGAAGAGAAATATATCAAATGGCACCGACACTTGAATTAGTAAAAGCAAACAACGCTAGACAGATGATTAGTTGAGTTGTATGGCGAGTGAAGTACATAGGCATTAGATCTGAACCTGCGGTGCGAGCGGTCGATCTCGGAGTCCCCGACGAAAATCTTGACGTAGTAGTGCACCCCGCAGGGCTCGCCCTCGTCCTCCAGGCCCGGCTGCAGCGTCACGGAGCCGGGCGCGCCCGCCGGCACCGCAAGGCGGAACGGCACCGCCGTGCCCTCGCCGAGCTTCTTCACCAGCCGCTCCTGTGTGCACATCTTTGTGTAAAAAAACCTTTTGCAAAATATCAGTACACGCTCAACATCACTAAATTCTGCATCAATTGCAGCCCGCCCCTGGTGTGTGGGTGTTTGGGCATCTACGCTATGATTATAAATGCAAAAGTATCTAACACTTCCACAGCTAAACCAGGGATCCGACTTTGATAAAAGCATCATACTTTGACGCGCACCGACTATAACGCACGCCGTCTGTGGGTAGAAGTGCAAGCCGAAGGTGAGGTTGTGGGACATATCTCTCGCACCTCGGCGCATCCAGAGCCATCCCTATTGATCTGTCCCTCCCCGGGAGGGGGACCATGGCGTCCCCAACTCGTCCCCGGAATACGCGTTGATATAACATACCTGCGTCCGAGAGAGCTCGTAAGGCCTCTTCTCAGGAGGCGGATAGATCTGCTCCGAGGCTAGGAACAGCTCCTTGTAGAAGTTGAGGCCCATGACTTCGTCCTGCTCGCGCCCGTAGCGGAACGTGCACACCACTTGGCCGTACACCTTGCGCCCGCGCACGTACTCCTCGTCCAGCAGCACCACGCCATCTGCGCGCCGCAACACTCGCGTAATATACTCTTGACTACATACACAATATAACTTCTTATCAAATCATTGGTACCGAGTAGGTGTTCATTCATATTCAAAAAAGGGTAGCGCAACCGTGCGTGGCCCGCGTGCTCGTGGGACCTCTCGCGGTTCATCAAAGAACCAGATCTGCAGGCGGCACAATACCAGCTGCCCCGACTCGGTACTGAGCATTAGCAAATAAGTAAACTAATCAACGAACCTATCGGTTCCACAAAAGAGATGTGATCTATGAAGTCGCGCTTGGCCATGTACAGCGTGAGCTTTCCATTGGGCGCGCACTTCTTGAACACTTTAAAGTTGTACACCATGTTGTTGGCGAGCGGGCGAGCGAGTAGAGCAGCAGTGGACACAGAGCGCGTGGTCGCCGAGCTGTGCGGGTTGGCCGACCGTCCCGTTTATATAAGGGATTATTAGCGAGCGAGGCTTCTGAGTCGCAGTAATCTCATTAGCTCATTAGCGGCTCACGTGAGCGCGGTGCTCACCAGTACGCCCACAATATGTACCCGATTAAGAATTTGTCGAACATACATAATCATATTAATCTGTGAGTCACTTATATCACCATCGAACAGACATTGAATGGTTCATGTTGGTACTAAAATCGGGAGACACTTGGAAAACTAAGCCCTACTGAGCCACTGGCGTACAAATGGCGGCTCACAGCACTCCCTGAAAGCGAACTGAGTTTTCTTATTGAGTGATTTGAGTGTTTTTATTGTCACGCCGTCGCTGGAGGCAGGTACAGTCAGTGTGATATGACTAGGAAGTCTGAAAATGAACTTAAATCTCTCGTATTAAGAGCAAATCGAACTGTTTTATTAATTTACTAGCCGTCGCCCGCAACTTCGTCTGCGAATATCTCGAACCATGTATTAAGTCATCGTTACATTTTCAATTATTATGAAGAAAGCCTCATTTGAGTGACCAACTAATGAATATAGTTCTAAACTGCCGAAAACTAACTAAGAATTGATTGACTACATAGGGAAAAAGAATCTTCTCGGGCGGGACTCGAACCCGCAGTCTTTCCCTTACACGGGGAATGCCTTGACCAATTCGACTACCGAGACATGCCCGATGTGATCCAAATTTGTATAGTTAGCATACTTTTTCCATGATTGTTCCGGTTTTGGCAGTCGTTGTTCGTTGTTTATTTTTTACGTGCGGATAATCCCCGCGGATAGAAGCCAAGCCACAGTCGGTGAAGGAAGTTCGGACTCAAACCAATTGTGGCTCGGAATGCGAAGCCGAAGGTTGCTGGAAATATTCTATACTATACTTCATCCCCGGATATGGGACGCGCGCAAGGCTCACCGCCACGGGCGGCGCGCGGCAGCCCGCTTTTGCTAGTTGCTTTACACATAGGTGGTGGGGTACAGCGTACAGTGGGACAGAGATCAAAATACAACATTGACAACAGTCGCAGGGTACTACCTCATTTCGCTATATATTGCCGTGCAGCGGCCAGCTTGTGTCCGCAGGTGATTTAGATACATTCAAGTTGACTACTGAAGTTGATTTCCACGCAGCTAGTTTATTTTAGTCCGTTGTAATCTACGGGATCTGGGTGTCTCTCTCCTCACATTTGCACTCTTTTGTATAATAGGAGTGGTGTATCTTTAGTATAATACTCACGTTAGGTCCTCGTGGCATACTGTTCTCATCTCTGGGATGGCTCTACGTACTTACTATTATATACTTATTAGACGCAATCCATCAATACTGCAGTGGCGTGCGTTGGTAGTCCTCAGGCACTGACTGACCTCCGTCCCCCATGAGCGCGGGCCTGGGGGTGGCGGGTGGAGCCACCTGTCACCCCAGCAGAAGCAGGTCACAGCAGCGGCGTGCTGAGAAGTGTGCCTCCCCAATCCAGGGGTGAGTGAGGGCACCGTTGTCCGTAAGCGCTGACCGTAAGCGATGGCCCTGGGTCAGCCGAGTTGCGAGGGATATGTCACCTCCAGCCTAGCACCTCGACCCTCAGTCGGCGTGAGGTTTTAGTCGGTTGGAGTCCGACATAACCTCCCCTCCCAGCTCCGACGGGGGAGGTATCCGAGGGGATATCCGCATGAAAAAAAAGGTCGTCCTCAGATCACTAACATTTCACAAACTCTGCAGTTACGTAAGAGACGTTGTCTCTCTGGCTGTATTTTACCCTTTCCACCGCACCACGGCGAGTGAAAGAGCTCATTAGGACTTCCAACTAATCCCTTCTTCTGCCTTCTTATCCAGAACAATACCTGCTGGACTGCGCTGTAACTCAAATAGGGAGAAATAATATTACCTCGAACCAAGTGGTTTGGAACTTAATTTTCTTTATCACGTTACACCCCGCTTGTGTGAAAAAGCAAGAACATCTATTTCAGGGTCAGCAGCATCTGGAATGGTGGTCTTATGGTTTGGTACCTGTTTTGTGAAGTGATAATGAAGGTGAAAGGTACAGGACAGGGCCACTACTCTCCCATCTCCCACAATACGCAACGGACGTCACAGAACGTGCAACGATCTTCCGCCGTGAGCGCGGACTTGATGGCGATGTGATAACTCTGGCCGGAGCAGGCCCTAGACGGTGCCTGTGGTGCGACGTCACGCTCTCTGCTCTCCACGTTTATGTTACCTATTCATGAGCGCTGGCCTGGGGGTGACCGGTGGAGCCGCCTGTCACCCTAGCAGAAGCAGGCCGCGGTGGCGCAAAGTGCGCCTCCCCGTACCCGGGGCTAGTTGGAGACACCGAGGTACCCACAACCCGCAGGGGACCATCTCGAAAGAGATGGTCCTGGGTCTGCCAGGGTGCGAGAGATATGCCTTCGGCAATCTCACCTCCGGCAACCAATGACCCAAGACGGCGTGCGTTTTAGTCGGTTCGAGTCCGACATAACCGCCTCCACCGGCTCCGTGGGGGTGGTATCCGTGGGGATTATGCGCACGATAAAAAAAGATAAAAAAAAGCCCCAGTGCCGTAGAATAAACGGATTGAATAAATATATATATCTATATATATATAAAACATACTATGTTGATCAAAATCTCGTCTTGGTCTTGGGACTGAAGCTTCATGACTTCTCGTGAAGAATTGTGTAAAGATCAAAGTTCTCATAATAAGTTTAGATCGATTTTGCTCTACAATTTCATTTATATACATGCTAAATAACACACAGAAGGAGGGTTGCAGCAAGTCGTCATTTCCGACATATGTTATATATGCATACCTAAATATACTTCATTGTTATATATGCATACCTAAATATACTTCATTGTTGCATATCTATAGTTTATTATCTTAACTGTTACATACTCGTATCTATAAGCATAAATTATCTTAACACACTTTGTCTTATTTCTCACTTAACTCTAAGCATAACTTAGCATACTTTATTAGTTCTTTATCTCAATTGTTACTCAACCATAATCATAATAACTTGACATAATTTATCGGTTCTTTATCTTAGTCGTTCCTTATCCATAAGTGTTAAAACTTAACGTACCTTATCTTGATACTCCTTTTTGTTCACTTTGCATAGACCTTTAACTTGTACCCCACTAACACAAACATGTATACATCCCCACTCTGATTCGGGTCCCATAAATATCCAAATCCCGGCTCTCCCGACACATTCTATTTCCTACATTCGCTGTATCTACATCTTCTAATTACTAAATCTAATTAGAATCAATTTAAGTCTAATTATAATCAATATAAGTCTAGTTGTAATTGTACTATTTCCTAGTTATAAATAAATACAGTTTTGAAAAGACTAGTTTTGTTTGCACCACATAACAAATTGGCGCAGTCGGTAGGATATCGCAATAACAGTGCTAATAAAGACGAAGTGAAACGTGTCGAAAACTCATCGTCGAGAACGAAGAACTACGACGTGGTAGCTGCAGGCTTTTAAAGAACTTCGCCGAACCAGAATGCGAGTCCAGTTTTTGCTGTTTGTGTGGTAAGTGGCACAACTTGTCTGCTCTGATTTCCTGTGTAATTTCCTGTTTATATATCTATTTTATATCTTATATATCTATTTTATATCTATTTTTTCGGCCTTCCTAAATGCAAAAAGAAATAAAAAACGAGACATCCCAACTTTACACTAATCTATCCTCGTTTTTCGCAACTTCGTATTATTCCAAGTTTAACATGACTCTAGATATCGCGACCCTTTTAAAACTTGTACCATCATTCGACACAGACAATAATGGCCAAATATATAGATTTGTCCGATCCTGTGATTCAGCCTTTCAATTAGCCACCGCGGATCAAAAATCAGTGCTCCTTATATTCGCATTAAATAACATAACGGGTTCTGGTGCATCTGATGTTCATTGTAAACAATATTCTTCGTGGGAAAACCTACGGAGGTTTCTTATTGATAGGTTTTCCAACACAAAAACAATTTCTCATCTCAACTTAGAGTTGCAATCGTTATTCCAAAAGCCAAACGAAGGAATCATCGAATATCTCCATCGTGTCGACTTGTGTCGAAGCAAAATTATAGAAAAATTAAATGCGGACATCTCAGACAACACTTTAGCAGGTCGTATCGCAACGACCGAAGAAACGGCGTTGAACGTTTTTGTAAACGGACTCAGTTCCGACATAGGAGCAATGCTCCGAACGAAGGGATTCGCCACCTTAAACGAGGCTGGGCGATTCGCTTCCCAGGAGGAAAAGATACGTGCTATGAATAAAGCGCGGCAGTCCATGTTTAGACTTACAGCCCCACAGCCTTTCAATACAAATCCCTATAAGAGTCCTATAAGAATCGCTCAACCGCGGAGTAATACGTTTAATACAAATAATCGTTTACAACAACCAAATCAATTTCGCCCATCTAGCTCTCAACCTAACCAACCTCGTCAAATTCTACCTAATAACACTTCTAAAATATGTAATTATTGTAAAAACCCGGGTCATTTGATAACGGAATGCCGAAAACGGGCGTATAACAATTCGAGAATTCCTCAATTAGCTCTTCCAGCACCTCCAGCAGGTACACACATAAATAATTTAAACTCCAAGGCGACCAACGAAATGAGCAGCCCGTTGGAGATCGCCACCGTTCATTGCTCGCCTTCACAAACGTTGACCGAAGACCTCAGCAACCTTCAACTGTAAACCAATCACCCCATACATGTAATAACGCTTACAGAACGCCTAAATCAAATCTAATTGATCATAAGAAACAGTTTAAAGACGCATCTGTACAAACCCTTTCTATCTCCACTGAATCGATGGTAAGCGAATCATACGAACAGGGTAGCCAGCCCCAAACTCTTGGTTCTGCCCCATCAAATGTTACTAAGTCTTATAATTCAAACTCTAATAAATCTACTATATCAAAATCTAAGTCTACCAAGTCGAAGAATAAATCAATTTCTAAATCTACTAAATCAAGCATTAAGTACTCCAAATCGAAACCTAAACCTATTAAATCCAAAACCGAAATAGAATCATCATCATACTCCAAATCGAACCCTAAACATATTAAATCCAAAATAGAATCATTTACAATCTCATCTTTGAACGATGTTCCATCTGAAAATCTTTTACACTGCATTTTCCACATTGATGGAAACCCTGTGACTCTGTTAATTGATACTGGTGCAGGAATTTCCGTTATAAAAAGGGACAAGATAGGATCTTCTCCTCTGAACAAATCTAAAATCGTGTCCATTGTAGGAATATCAAGTACGCAATCATCCACTTTGACTTCAGGTACTACCGAAGTATCCTTAGACGATATGCCCAAGTACGAATTCCACGTTGCTGACCTAAACATTAAAGCAGATGGCATATTAGGTAACGACTTTATGTCCAAATTTAATTGTCAACTTTATGTTCAGTCAAAAACAATGAGACTACGTAACAAAACCTACAATCTACATTTTCTTAACGAAAGTCCTAAACAAGATCAAAATCTAAACGAACAAATACTTAGCAGTCGCTCTGAAACAGTAATACGATGCCATGCCAATAATATTATTTCTGGAACAGCATTAATTGAAAAACAATCACTAGCCGATGGTATTGTTGTCCCCCACGCATTAGTAAACGTCGAAAATAATTCATTTTTAATTACTTGTATGAACACAAATAAATCAGACGAAATCATCAATATTCCAAGCTTTGATCTTAGCCCCTTTGATCCTAATGAACATGTAGATAACACCAACGAGCATTTGCTAAATAATCTTAACAGCATATCCTTAACTGATAGGCAAAACAGAGTCCTTTCTTCAATAAGGCGAGAACATTTGAACCAGGAAGAGTCAATATCATTAGATAAAATCATATCCGAATATTCCGATATATTTTTCCTCGAAGGTGACGCGTTAACGTTTAGCAGTCATACAAAACATAAAATAAATACCACAACCGATATTCCTATTCATACAAAGACATATCGATTACCACAAGTTCATGAAAACGAAGTCAATACTCAGGTTCAGAAAATGCTAGATCAAGATATAATTAGACCAAGCTCTTCCCCATGGAATAGCCCAATCTGGGTTGTACCAAAAAAACCTGACAACCTCATGCCTCGAAAATCACATAGAAATCGCAAACGCACCAAACCTCAAACCCATCAAAATCAATGATATCCCATTAGATTCAATGAGAACAATAAAAGAAGAAATCAAGATCCACCATGAAAGGCTACAAGATAACAAGAACCATACAGAAAAGAAGATTTCCAGTTTTTCCACAATATCCTTCATAACTGGATTGGTAATGCTGACCCTCATTTGCCTAAGATGCTGCAACATAAATCCTTTTAAAAACTATTACCGAAAAACACCGGCCGCACATCACAGCGACGGATGTATCCAAATATTCAATAATTGCTTTGACCGATCGCAACGACGTCAACATATTCAAATACCTATGGTGCCGTTGAATACTCACACGACTACATCCTGTGTCACTGAAGATGAAGAAGAAGAGGACATCGACATCGCCCGCCCAACTACCAGCACTCAAAAATCGGGCAACACGGCCCAATCTTTGTTCTAAGGGGGGAGGTGTTATATATGCATACCTAAATATACTTCATTGTTATATATGCATACCTAAATATACTTCATTGTTGCATATCTATAGTTTATTATCTTAACTGTTACATACTCGTATCTATAAGCATAAATTATCTTAACACACTTTGTCTTATTTCTCACTTAACTCTAAGCATAACTTAGCATACTTTATTAGTTCTTTATCTCAATTGTTACTCAACCATAATCATAATAACTTGACATAATTTATCGGTTCTTTATCTTAGTCGTTCCTTATCCATAAGTGTTAAAACTTAACGTACCTTATCTTGATACTCCTTTTTGTTCACTTTGCATAGACCTTTAACTTGTACCCCACTAACACAAACATGTATACATCCCCACTCTGATTCGGGTCCCATAAATATCCAAATCCCGGCTCTCCCGACACATTCTATTTCCTACATTCGCTGTATCTACATCTTCTAATTACTAAATCTAATTAGAATCAATTTAAGTCTAATTATAATCAATATAAGTCTAGTTGTAATTGTACTATTTCCTAGTTATAAATAAATACAGTTTTGAAAAGACTAGTTTTGTTTGCACCACATAACACATATAAGTTCTAAAATCTATAATAAAATAAATAAAATAATGAATATTTATCAGATGACAAGAAATGAGCTAAAAAAGAATCTTGACACTTTTTTAAAATCCCTTACGTACGACGCAACCGAAGAACTTGTTGAGGTTTGATAACTTGATTTGGTCCTTGATATATTATTTTGCGAACGTTGAATCCTGTCTTGGTTGAACTATGCACCCACACACACACACACACATACACACTCAACATACACACATACACTCACAATCAATTGCATGCACTCGAATTTTTATAATTGTTATTATTGAATTTAATGCATTTTTGTATTGCATTTTTTATTATTGAATTTTTATATTATTCCATAACATAACATAACATAAACTCACGCCTGTATTCCCCGAAGGGGTAGGCAGAGGTGCTAGCACCCACATTTCGCCAGTTTATGTTTAGGTCCCAATGTAATAGGTGGCGAGCCTATTGCCATTAACCGGGCACTTATAAACCTGCGATAAATACACACATAACTTCGAAAAGCATCGAATAGTCATTGGTGTGTGCCATGGTAAACCTGGGATCGAACCCGAGACCTTGTCTCAGCAGTCCATTACCCATACCACTAGGCTACCGCAGATTACTTCATATTATTCCATTATTGAATTTTGTAATTGCTTATTGTTTAGTGACTCGGACGGAACAATGTACATCATCTCATAAGGGTGGTGGCGTTGATGACTGCGCCTCAGTGTACACTTTCATATATATACTTATATATATATATAATAAATACCAAAGTAACTCTGTTTATGATGAAATTTTGAAGACATTGAGAAAGGACTTGGTCTGTGTTTGGTAGCCATAACCGAAATCCACGCGGGCGGAGTCGCAGGCAATACCTAATTATATCATAATGTACTATCCATGTATAATGAGAATAGAATTCATATTTAACTTGTATCAAAATTAATACATCACAATAAAATAAATAAAATATGATATGAAATATAATATGAAAATATCTAGGTAACTTAGTATTCTAACGTAGTCTTAAGCCAATGCGATCAGGAGATTTATGTAGCATTCCATCCCTCAATCCAGTTTTGTACGGTAAACCCCGTGCGCGAGCCCGCCTCCGCTTGACCGGTATGTATCTCAGAAAATTTACGTATTCTGTGATCTTTCTGCAAAAATTAATTGTGTTGACCATCACACTTTTAGGACGTCGGTATAGTTTTGGCAAGAAACCCATAGAACTATAATATTGAAATTCTACATAACGGACAGAATTCAGAATGTTGATGTGAATAACGTTAACTGAAATGGATCAAACGTCAAAATAGGTGTACTCCACTCCAAGGATCAATCCTATTATCTTTCCTCTTCTTGGTTTATCTCAATGACTTTACTTACATAGTCCAGGCACAAGATGGCATGCTATTGTTTGGAGATGATACATATCGCGAAAATTCAAAGTAGATCAGTGTAATACAGATGCGAACAATGTTAATAATATTTTGAATGCCGTTTCAAATTGGTTTTCTACAAACAACCTATTGTTCAATGCAGAAGAGACCAAATACATTAAGTTGACACTGTCCATTGTGAGGCAAGCACGCGTTGATATCTTGCTCGGGCAGAGCTTGGAATTTGTAGATAGAGCACTACTTTTCTAGGGATTACGATAGATTCTAAAATATAATGTGACTATATTACTACTTTGGTCAATAAACTTGATGCTGTTAGATGGATTAGACAGTTGACAGATGTACGTGTACACTCAGCGTCATAAAAATATCTTGACGACGAGCAAATCAAACTGTTTTATTGATTTAGCTGTCCCGGCGAACTTCGTACCGCCAATTTTTTCCCGCCCCGCGATCCGCGTCAGATCCCGTTCCCGCTGCACCATTTAGGGGCATGAAAAATAGATGTTGGCCGATTCTCATAGATACCGGATAAGCACAAAAAAATTCATCAAAATCGGTCAAGCCGTTTCGGAGGAGTATGGCAACGAAAACTGTGACACGAGAATTTTATATATTAGATAGTATTGTCCAAACTAATGATGTGTATTGTCCAAATATTAAAACCATCGCTCAACTGGAAGGGGGTGAAAAACTAAATTAAGATCATTTTGAGCACTTTGTTCGTCAACATCTTTCTGATGCTAACTGTACCCACGGCGGGGTAAACTTCAGTTTTCGTTTTCAATATCGTTAAGAATAAATGATTTATTTACACATAACATCATAATACTACATACAACATTGAAAAAATAAAATAAAACCAGAACTAAAACTATCGCTAAGTTAATATGTATTGTATAACATCACCCATGTATTTTAGTTCACATAATATCTTGTTAGCTTCAGAAATACCTTTGTAGGTCAAACTAAGTTTTTCTGATGCTGACTGTGCCGACACGATCACTTTACAATGTTATATTATAATAGATACTAGTAAGTACAGATAAGACAACATGGACTCGCTCGAAACATAATTAACACATTTTATCGATTCCCAATATATAGGAAGACATACTGTATGTCAGGAAAACCACCGTGGCGTAACGGTGGTGAACACGACTGCTACGCAGAAGGCACGATTCGATTCCTACTTATTGCAAATATTTGTGTGCATGAATATGGTTGCATTCGTCCGGACGTGCCTCGAAGAGCACATTTATTGTGTTCTATAATATTACGACTGCTCGTGGATATGTGGTAGTCGAGTGGCTCAGCGCTTTACAAGGTCAAGTAATGCAACACTAGCCGCCCGCGCCAGTGTTGTGTTTAGGTACATATATACCTATTACACTTTTAAGAGGGGTGACGATTCCTAACATTACGTTGAGCCAGGTCAGCTGGTCAGGTTTCACGCGCTCACGTAGGTACCATATCTCGACAAAATTTGAAAAAAAAAAAAGAAATAAAATGGAATTTGTAGAAGGTTCTTACGAAAAGAAAAATGAATGTGGAATATGCGGATATATATTTAAAAAATTAAATGATAATTGCAGTGCTAAACACGGGCAGACTTGCAGTTGCAGAAATATCAATATTTTTACATTAGCTGCTACTGTAAAAATATTTTGTATAAGCCGATATTAAAATAATGGAAAGATTAGATTGCTATCTAATTTAGCGAGATTATGAGTAGGTAGCACGCCGCACTGTGTTGTGAAAACAATCATGCGCAGTGCGGGTCATTGACCGCCGCGCCGCGCCCCGCCCGCCGCGCCGCCTAGGTACTGATCTTGTTTGTGTGTATCGCTATTTCACTTCCACCACCGCTTCGTCGCACACGCAGCTGAGACAGCCAAATGAAATGACTGACACAGTTAACGATATTCGATACACATCACGTTTCGATTTCGAATAAACAGCTTGACAACAAGCTATATTAGTTTGTTGCTCGTATTCGAACGGAGTTCATGTATAGTCACACCTTGACACCTGCATCTGATAGATACGGTGCATCACCACAATGACATCATCGACTGGTTTCTGCCCGCGGAGCCGGCGAGCGCCCCTCCCCGCCCTCGCGGGAGGCCCGTTCATAACAACAGTTAAGTTACTTGATCGCCGGCTCGCTACGTCTTGGAATTGTTTAGACGCTCGTCGCTTTCCACACTTTTGTTACTTGTCGTAAGGCTTCTAGTTCACGGAGCACTGACGGATCTGTGGAGTGCAGGCGCAGTGCGTGCCGAGAGCTGCGACTGTGGCACGCGGAACATTTGACAGCAGCGTCCAACAAGTGTGAAGTGAGACGTGTCCTACACAAAACTAGCGTGTACGAGTGCGCGTGCGCCGTCCCGTCGTGTCGTGTCGCCGTCGTCGCGTCGTCGCCTCTCTCTGGTGGCCAGAGATCTACTACTTGTCTGGTAGGTATTCATTATCTATTTTAACGTTAGTGTGCGGAACCCGTTAATGTGCACATTAACTAGTTAATCTGCAGATTAACGATCCTAAAGTGCGTTCGCACTTTACCTAGTTAGTATGCAGATTAACGGATTGTACTTGAACTTTACAACGATTTACTATCGCATACTTACCTAATATTAGTATCTATGGATATGGATTCATTAATATATTCACAGGTGTACAACCGGCTGGAGAAGCAAAGACGTGTTAAATTAAGTATTCCCATTTAGAAAGAAAGAAGTCGTTTAGTCAGAGGCCTGAGTGCTCACGGCCATTACACGCAGCTTCCGACAGCAGTGCACACAGTTAGATTAGTTACGAATGCTCAGGCGATGCAATGTTCCCTAGCGACTACGGCTACAGTGTCGGGTTCCTCGAGAAGGTCATGACAAGGCTGTATCTGGTGTTGCCCCTCGCCCCTGGCCCTGGTGTAGAACACGCCCCCACAGTAACCACTGTCCGTAATATAGGTCATGTGTTTGTCCATCAATTTTTTTATATATATATATATATTTACAGTGTATGATGGTAGCGTGTGATTTGCAAATAAATAAATAATTATAACAGAAAACTTAAAGCTAATTTATTAGATACATAATGTATTAGATAGATACATACCGAAGTCAATAATATGACATGTAGAGGAAATAAGGATTGGTTCGGTTGGACCCGGTAGCTTAGTGGATACAGCATTGTCCCTGATTATTTTTAAAAGAGGAATCCGGGACCACGGTCCCGGTCCTGTAAGCCCTAAGAGAAGAATCGCGGGTTCGAATTCCGCCTGGACTGAGCAAATATGTTTCCTATCTTAATTAAATTGAAACAAAAAAATAAAGGATGAAAGTCCCAGTTATGTGCAACTGAACACCTCCGCATTTTGTTTAGATCTAAACATCAAAGAAGTCAACATCGACGATATGACTCCTACAGCCTTAGAAGTATCACATGTGGCGAGGCACTAGGCAGCTCGATTGACTAAGGTACCTACGAGTCCATACACCCCCGTACAATTGGTATTTGAATTTTTTGAGGTGGCCCTGCCCATACGCCCATATCAGTTTATAAAAGTAAAAAGAACGGATACAAATGGGACAAATCCTTCTTAAAGCTCGAGTGACACTGAGTGTTGATGATAAGGCACGTCTGCCACAGTCCCGCCACGCCCACGTGTGTGCTACTCAGACCCTGCCGTTTACTGTTCCAGCGCGCGACATGGCGGTGGGCGGCGCGGAGCAGCTGGCGCGCGCGCTTGGTACGTACGACCGGTGGCCACCGGCACTGGCACGGCACGGCACTGGCACGGCACGGCGCTGGCACAGCATGGGACTGGCACGGCACGGCGCTGGCACGGCACTGCGCTGGCATTCCTAGCAGAGAGGGTTCCACAAACGGGATAGAGTCAACGCCGGGCACTGTGCTGTGAGCACAGAAGATGAATGTTTTGTATACCTAATAGAATGATGTAATGAATGTTTTGGATTTGGAATTGGTTTGCTGTCGGAATATGCACTGAGACCGCGGTGCATTTGACGCGGCCATGTTAGATTGCTAGATCAGCAAAACGTGTTCGATGAAAATTAATAGATCGAACAATTGTTAATTCACTGAAACTATTAATTCACAGTTTTTGAAAAAGCGCGGGTCCTTTGTCAGTGGTAAAAAAGATATTTAATCGATCTATCGACCCAAAATAAATTTCCAAAACTTGTAGTGCCGGGTGCTGGTGTGGCTGGTGTGGCTGGTGTTGCATGTGCGTTGTGCGCAGGCGCGGAGCTGCGCGAGGACGTGCCGCTGAAGGGCGCGGGCGCGCTGGGCGGCGCGTGGCGCTGCGGCGGGCCGCGGCTCATCCCGGGCGCGTTCGCGGCGCTGTCGGGCGCCATCACGGTGGCGCTGCTGGCGCAGATCTACTGCGGCGACTACGAGCTGGTGCCGCACGGCGCCGTGTCGTCGTCGGCGGCCGCGTGCTCGCGCGCCGGCACGGACGCGCTCAAGGCGGGCGGGCGCGCGCTGGACGCCGCCGCCGCCGCCGCGCTGTGCCTGGCCGTGCTGGCGCCGCACCGCACCTCGCTGGACGCGTAGGTCTCCTCCGCCTGCATGTCTGGTTTGTTTTAAAAAGATGTACCGTACGTATTTGTAAAATGTCACGTATTCGTGTACTCGCAGGAGCGGTTCGCTGCTGTACTGGGAGTACCGCGAGCTGCGCACCCGGCAGCCCGTGCTGTACGAGTGGGGCCCGGAGGGGGCGGGCGAGGCGGGGGAGGCGGGGGAGGCCGCGGGCCGGCCGCCTCGCCTGCTGGCGGCGCTGGCGCAGCTGCACTCGCGCCTGGGCGCGCTGCCGTGGGAGCGCGTGCTGGAGCCGGCTGTGCGACTCGCCAGGTTGGCTTATTTGCGACGTTACTTGCACTCGTAGTAGCTAACGACGGCACCTGTCTGACCAGGCCTGCAGCCGGAGAATCTGCCCATCTCTTTGGCAGCTCTGCTTTGTGCCCCTATGCCAGGGTGTATGGTCAACTTCTGAGCTACTCTCGACTGGGTCGCTCCCCTCTTAGTCGAAGTCAACCGAGTCTCAGTAGATTCAGTGGAGGTTCCAACCGAGGGGTTTTGCTCCGCTGTACCCCTGGTTTATGCCACTGGTGGTAGAACGGGTAAAATTGGTATGCTCCATGGTTCCTCTCAGGGGTACTATGGAGAAAATATATTTGACCCAACATTCCCTTCCTGAGTTCTTCTCTTAAGGTGTATATACATAAGGATCGACCAGACCATAAATGGGTGGAGAGGTAATTCCCGTATACCGTTATATAAACAAGAAATATTGTTGTAAGTATAATAATGCCATGAAAATAAAAAAGTCCAAAAAATAATTATGAAACAATATGTTCCAAAATTAATATTCTGACCTCATCGAGACTGAGCATCATCACCCCAGTCTTCAAAAGTAAGGGATCGGTGAAGGAGTGCGGCAGTTACCGCGGTATAAATGTATTATTTTTAACATACATACATATTTACATAAACTCACGCCTGTATTCCCCGAAGGGGTAGGCAGAGGTGCTAGCACCCACATTTCGCCAGTTTATGTTTGGATCCCAATGTAATAGGTGGCGAGCCTACTACCATTAACCGGGCACTTATAACCCTGCGATAAATACACACTTAACTTCGAAAAGCATTGAAAAGCCATTAGTGTGTGCCATAGTAAACCTGGGATCGAACCCGAGACCTCTTCTCAGCAGTCCATTACCCATACCACTAGGCTAGCGCAGATTATAATTTTAAAGCTGTATTTAATGTATGCTATGTACACCGTAATTGTTGTATGTATCGGAAATATTAACTACAACTAAAATTGCGTATTGTGTCAATACATACTGGGTGATTTAATAGTCGCTTCGTTTCGGAGAAAAAGAATTTGGGCACAGCTTCGATAGCAAAATCATCCGGAAGTATTAATATGGCGAAATATTTTTTTATAAACTAACATACATTTTTCCTTTCACCTGAACATTATTCCCATACATTTAAAAAAAAAACTATTGCAAAATTAATACTTCCAAATGATTTTGCTATCGGAACTGTGCCCAAACTCTTTTTATCCGAAGCGACTATAAAATCACCCAGTATAATGTGGTTGTACTCTTATTCTGCTCTTCAAAGGTCCTACTAATAACTGTACTGTAACTGTAACTGTACTGTCGGGACCTACCAAGCCCATGTACTACGTTAGGTTCACATAAATTACTTTTTTGTTGCAATATTGTATCTCTCTCTTATTTTTTATTAACCGTGGAGGAAAATTCTTCATGGATGTTATGCCGGACTCCTACCGACTAAAAACCCCCACGGTAACGCCCAGCAACCTATGGTTGGGAGCCCCGGGAAAGCCCTCGGAAGGATGTCCCAGGACTCCCATCAGACCTACGGCTACAATGCGGCCTCGCCTAGGGGTGGTCCGGGTGCTATCCCGCGTCTATGGGGGGGATTTCGGGTGTCATCCCGCTTCTTAGGGGGGGAGGGGGGCGTGAATCCCTCACGTCACGCTGCCGTCATGGGCCTGCTTCTGTAAAGAAATAGAGACGCAAGGGCTCTCGCTTCCAGGTGCCATGGAGGGGTCCCGGCTAGGAGACATGCCACCTCACCTGAGATCGTGCGGTATCCCCTTATCACCCTGACGGCCATCGCCCTCTGTGGGCTTAGCAATCTAGCCACATTACTGGCCGTCAGGTCCTCTGCCCTTACGGGGGCCCCGTATACGGCCATACTCCGCACGGTACTCCCAGGTACAGTCTCTTGCAGGGAGCGTCGGGTCCCCTCAGTTTTGGGCTTTCCAAACTTCGGAAGTGATGTACGAAGTTCCACCGGCCATCGAGTACGAGCCCCAGATACTTCATCGAGGGTTCGATGCCGATGCTGACGCCCCCTACCTGTAGGCTTGATCTCGCAGGTGGTCCCATCCGAAGTCCATGGAAGCACAGAGCCTCGGACTTGTGAAGGGC
Organism: Eilema sororculum; assembly: GCA_914829495.1. Lineage (NCBI taxonomy): Eukaryota > Metazoa > Arthropoda > Insecta > Lepidoptera > Erebidae > Eilema > Eilema sororculum. The sequence continues at coordinate 27,227,428 of OU618537.1, forward strand.
GACCTCGAGACCCAGCCGCCGTATCCGACCCACGACTTGAGCAACCCCTGCCGTGGCCTTTAGTGCTGCGTCTGGATGCGCTACTCCCCGCGCCGTAACGAGGGTGTCATCGGCGTAACACGTTACGCTGACCCCTCTGAGCAACAGACCACGCAGCACCCAATCGTAGCCGATGTTCCACAGGAGCGGCCCTAATACCGATCCCTGTGGAACAATGCACAACACATCTCGCCGACCCGGCCCTAGCCAGCTCGGGTATGTGATGGCCCTCTCGGAGAGTTAGAATATTGCATCTCTCTGCAATTTGCCGATAAATTAGAAAAAAAAAAATTATGTTACTCGTGTACATGCATCATAATGCCTGCAGTAGAACACTCGAATACATTTTTAGCATTTATGAACATATGCTACACTGTACCTCTGAGGGGAACCATGGAGCATACCAATTTTACCACCAGTGGTATAAACCAGGGGTACAGCGGAGCAAAACCCCAACCGAGCACCTCAGCTTGTTACAATACTCACTAAGTAGTACCTTTAACGTACGACGTAAACATTATAAATATGCTAGTTCAAATGCTCACGTATATAGTACTGAAAATTTGCGCCGGGAGGTGTGACGAGAAAATTCTGACTAAATTTAAAATCGAACGGCGTCCATGCGAATGAAAGCACTGAATGCGGACACGAAGTAGCTACTTGCTAGTCGAGTAGTGTATAAGGCTTGCGCCTGTTCCAGCGCCGGGTTCCCGGTGTCCGAGGGGCTGGCGGCAGCGGCGGCGGCGCGCGGGCGCGTGCAGCCGGCCGACTCCAACGCCACGGCGCCGGCGCTGGCGCGCTACCTGCGCGCGCTGCAGCGGAACTCCAGCGCCGGTGAGCGCCGCGGCCTGCCGCCTGCCCGCCCACTGCTCATGCCAGCGCTTTCTTTTTAATTATTTTTTTTTAATTTCATTTTATACTTTATACAGAAGAAAAGTTTGGGTAGTAGGAGCCTTCAAAAGTCCAACAACTGGTGTTTAACTGCAATTCTTCGATATCGCCTTTTGATTCTGGAGGTCAGATGGCAGTCGCTTCACAAAAAATGTCAAAGTTCAGCCAGTGCAGTTAGACTGGTAAAGCGGACCCCTGACTCCAAGCAGAGAGCTACGGATGCCACTGGGATTAACGCAAAGATGAAGAAGCTAAGTGAAAAGTGGAAAGAAAACCAATTTAAGGGCCTTTCTAAAGTATGCTGAGGACACTTGGTGATGGAATGACACAGATAGAAGAATATGAGAGTAAACACACAGCTTGGTGTTCATGCTTTTATAAACAGCTTAAGAGGTGCAGCCACCAGAATTCTCTCCGAATAAACTACCAGTGCCACCGATAACGACTGCAAAAGTTCACACTTTTATTCGGCCCACGAGGAATTGGAAAGTTGTCAGTCCCGACGGGGTCCCCCTCCAGGCCTGCATTGGTAGTGCGACCCCGCGGCAAGAGTACTCCTCACCGATAAGACGCCGAGCCGACGGAGACCCAGTCTTCGAAGACAAGAAGCAGAAGGGTCTAATGACTTCTGCGATATAATCTTTTTGACCTACTGGGACTTATTAGGTCCTATTAACGAGAGTGTAGGTACTCACTGAACCAATTCTGAGTTCCTAATCGGTAATCCGGCCCTCATCCAGACTATAATTTTTATAACCCTGCCCGGATGCACCCCGGAAGCCTCCTGAACTAGGGCGACTTCCTTTCCTGGGAAATCCGGACGGATGGCAGCTCCGTGATTAGTATATGTCAAAACTTTTAAATAGTCCTGTACAATGATTCGTGGAAACGTTATAAGGTTTTCGTAACTATGAACAAAAACTATAATAATAATGGCAGTGTGGTGTGTGCGCAGAGCTGGCGGCGGCGTGGCACGGCGCGGAGCTGGTGCGAGCGGCGGCGCCGGCGCAGGCCGCGGCCGGCGCCTGGCGCGCGCTGGCGGGCGGGCCCGGCGCGGCGGCGGCGCTGCGGGCGCTGGGCGCCGCGCTCCAGCCCGCGCCCGCCGGCCCCGACGACGCGCAGTACCGGTGAGTGCTCGGCCGGCCCCGACGACGCGCAGTACCGGTGAGTGCTCGGCCGGCCCCGACGACGCGCAGTACCGGTGAGTGCTCGGCCGGCCCCGACGACGCGCAGTACCGGTGAGTGCTCGGCCGGCCCCGACGACGCGCAGTACCGGTGAGTGCTCGGCCGGCCCCGACGACGCGCAGTACCGGTGAGTGCTCGGCCGGCCCCGACGACGCGCAGTACCGGTGAGTGCTCGGCCGGCCCCGACGACGCGCAGTACCGGTGAGTGCTCGGCCGGCCCCGACGACGCGCAGTACCGGTGAGTGCTCGGCCGGCCCCGACGACGCGCAGTACCGGTGAGTGCTCGGCCGGCCCCGACGACGCGCAGTACCGGTGAGTGCTCGGCCGGCCCCGACGACGCGCAGTACCGGTGAGTGCTCGGCCGGCCCCGACGACGCGCAGTACCGGTGAGTGCTCGGCCGGCCCCGACGACGCGCAGTACCGGTGAGTGCTCGGCCGGCCCCGACGACGCGCAGTACCGGTGAGTGCTCGGCCGGCCCCGAAGACGCGCAGTACCGGTGAGTGCTCGGCCGGCCCCGACGACGCGCAGTACCGGTGAGTGCTCGGCCGGCCCCGACGACGCGCAGTACCGGTGAGTGCTCGGCCGGCCCCGACGACGCGCAGTACCGGTGAGTGCTCGGCCGGCCCCGACGACGCGCAGTACCGGTGAGTGCTCGGCCGGCCCCGACGACGCGCAGTACCGGTGAGTGCTCGGCCGGCCCCGACGACGCGCAGTACCGGTGAGTGCTCGGCCGGCCCCGACGACGCGCAGTACCGGTGAGTGCTTGGCCAGCCCCGACGATGTTAATAAATTAATTATCCTGAATTTAACTTTACACTGACCCCCTCTTAACGTCCAAGTTATAACAAGTAACACTGACTTTAGCAATAGTGACTGTACCATTATATTACTGACTATGTCGTTCTATGTAGGAAATGCATTTCGTGTATAGCGATCGCTCCAATTAGTACCTATAATAAATATTGTGTTAAATTAAATAAAAATTTAAAAAGTCCCCGATATTCCACTACCCCACTTTAACCCCCATAACTTTTAAACAGCTCAATCAAATCTCATAAAACATGTCTAAGAACACTCGCACATAACTCACATTTAATAATAATAAAAAACTATATTGAAACCGCTTCATGCGTTTGGGACTTATGGTGCCACAGACAGACAGACAAACACGTCAAACTTATTGTATAAAACGCGCGATGGCGCGGCGTCCCTGTCTTTCGAACCTATTTTAATAGATGCATACTGCAGAGTCACTAAACGTAGTGCATTAAGTATAAAATATCCACGAATAGCACCTTCCAAAAATCTTGATAGATTCGAAAAACATTGGAAAAAATGAAATGCTCAAGTGAGATTCGAACTCGAACTCGAACTTAACAGTTAGCATAATAAATGCTATAAAAATTCATTCAAATCTTGATAGATGTTCTTCGTTAGGTGCTATTCAGCTGGGTGCTCTTGTGAACTACGCCTAATCTCTCGGGTAGCAAGTATTAATTCCCTCATGAATCACTGAGACTCTGAAGGCATTTTTATATCTGAGTACTGTACTGCGCAGGGTGGTGGCGGCACTGCAGCGCGAGGCGGCGCTGGGCGGGGGCGGCACGGCGCTAGGCGGGGGCGTTGCTAGCGGCCTGGCCGTGGTGGACAGCCGCGACACCTACATAGCGCTCACAACGTGAGTGTCTCAATTTCGTTACCTAATTTATAAAGTGCTCAATCGGTACCTAGTGCCGCTACCTATCTGGTAACCTCAGGCGGTTCTGGGGGTGGGAGTCCTCACACTCGCCACGTTGCTCACAGCGATGGTAAGATGCGCGAACGCTTGGGGTGCGGCTGTCTCCTTCTGCGAGCAAGTAATGCTCGAGAAGGAGGCGGCCGGTCGGATCCGGACTAGAGTTCGGGCCCGGGAAGCCCGCGCAGAGCGAAGGCGAACCGGACGTCGGAGGTCGCAGATCGACCTCCGTCCTCCATGAGCGCTGGCCTGAGGGTGACCGGTGGAGCCGCCTGTCACCCTAGCAGAAGCAGGCCGCGGCGGCGGCGCCAAATGCGTCTCCCCGTAACCGGGGCTAGATGGGGACACTGTGGTCCCCACAACCCGAAGGGGGCCATCTCGGAAGAGATGGTCCTGGGTCTGCCGGGGTGCGAGAGATATGCTTTTGGCAATCTCACCTCCGGCAACCAAGGACCCAAGACGGCGTGCGTTTTAGTCGGTTCGAGTCCGACATAACCGCCTCCACCGGCTCCGTGGGGGTGGTATCCGTGGGGAATTTTCGCACGATAAAAAAAAAAAAAAAAAAAAACCTCAGGCGGTGCGGCATCCACGAATGGTCCTACTAGAAAGATTGTTATTCGATATGAAATATGTACAGCTAATTATAAATCGTGACACGGATCGCTCCGCAGCGGCACGTCGGAGCCGTTCGGGTCGGGCGAGGAGGACGGCGCAGCGGGCTGGCGGCGCGACTCGCCGGCCGGCCCGCTGGACCTGGCGCCCGCCATCCTGCTGGAGCGCAACGTGTGTGGTGAGTGGCGCCTGCCCCCTCCCCTCCCCCTGCCCCCGAGTGCCCGCGCTAACGCCGGCTGCCCGCAGGCGCGCGCTACGTGCTGGGCGCGGAGTCGGCGGCGGCGCTGGCGCAGGCGGGCGCGGCGCTGGCGGCGGCGCGCGCGCCGGGCGCCGTGGAGCGCGCGCGCGAGGCGGCGGGGGGCGCGCCCGACGCCGCCGTCAACCTGGTGCTGCAGCAGGGCGACGCGCTCAGCTCGCACGCCGACAGCCGCGGCGGCGGCCTCTCCTCCAGGTTCTAGTCGCGTTCGTCCCGGCGACGGGCCGTTATTATTAGGCATAAAATCGCTGTCTACGTTTATTGTAGATATTATTTTTCACCAAAAAGTAAGCATAAGTAACCGATGTGGAACTCTTTGAAATGTTGAAGACTACCCGCCGCGATGTAAGAGTAGTTCTCTAGTCTTCACAGTCGTAGCGGTCGATAGGGTTCACAATGGCACGCAATGCTTGCGCAACTCTTAAGTTGAAATATTATGCAATATTGTTCTACACCCGAATCTGACATCGAGCCGACGACGCGACGACGTGTTCGGCTGCAGCCGCCATGGCGGGCTCGTGCGGTGGTGTCGCGCCGCCGAGCGCTGGTGGCCCCGCGCTGCCGCAGGGGGGTGCGGCCCAGGGCACAGGGCACAGGGCACAGGGTGCGTAGTGCACGCGCCGGTCGGCACATCCGGCGCCGCACGCACCACCGTCGCCAGCTGAACGCGTGCGTCTATTCGTGACTTCATCGTTGCTACTTAGCAAATGGGAATTCCTCTCTAGATGCCACTGGCACACTTGTAACATATTATGTTTGAAAACTAGTATTTATTACACATATACCTGTACTTAGTAAAATCTTACAAACCATGTTATATACGATAATGCACCAAATACACCATAATTATACGCACGTACATATGTATTGTTTTATTTTTAACATTTCTGTACCATTAATATTAGAATTTGGAAATGTAGAACATAAAAGACCACCACTTCAGAAGTGAAATTATAGATAACTAGTGTTGTAAGTGATAATATTGTTAATATCGTCTATGGCATCAGGTTTGACTACTCTGTGGTGATTGACAAGATGGCGAATCTATGGTAATGCCGAACCAACTGTAACTTGTACTTACTAATTTATAACTAGTAAATGATAATTTAATGTCCATAAACTTGTTTGTTTTATCTTTACCGTACGACATTCAGAACAACCCAACAACTGGCAGTCGTCCGCAACTGCTCCCGTTCCCGCGACGGCCGCAAACCACGGGGAGCATGTCCAAGGTTACACACCCTAGACCCTAGTAGTTGCATACATGCGTTGCGGCGGTGGCAGTATGTCAGACCACATCCACCGAGAACGCGCTCTAAAACCTTGCATCCGGTATTTGAGGCCAGAGACAGCGTGCGGTTTTAGTCGATTAGAGTCCGACATAATCACCGCCACTGGTCGTCGGGAGTGGTATCTTATATATCCTTTTCATGTCGATGAGGATCATTCACCAGTGGCGTCCTCTAACACCACGACGACTTGCTCAATGTCCATTGTGAGCGAACTAATGATGCGCTCGTGGACACCGCGCCACGTGCGCTCACTCGTTACTCGTAACATGCAACTGAAGAGTTGCAGTAGTCGGATTAACCGAGCTATCCACCGGACTACTGCAACATAAAGGTAGCAATAGTTCGATGCCGTCTGACAACCGGACTACTGCAACCACAGAGTAAGTAATATACTACGTACTGCAACAGACTAGCAACCGGACTACCATCGGCTATGAGCACTAAGTATAAATAACTATTTATAGATGAAGAAAACAATTATGTTGTGTTGAAAGAGGAGTAATTATTATGAACACAAATCGGTAGTTTAACGGTGTTTGTTAACATTCATAGAGCAACCGGCCCGCAGTGCATAGGGCTTGGGTGCTTCATGCTGCTACAGAGCAGTGCACCACACGGCAGCGAAGCGTAGCAGACGTTGTGACTTCAGTGTTTTGTATTACCTACCTATACAAGTATGTCGTGTGAGCTTTTTAATCGTTCGTTTGACTCAGTGCTACTCGGCGGCTCTGTGGCCCCAGCTGGAGTTCAACTAAGTACATCGTTAGGTATCGAACAGTGGGCAGACGCGACAGTGCTCCGCAACCTAATGAATCTTCTACCTATAATAGTAAGTAGTATGTCGGTGATATGATGCGAAGCGGCGACGCTGGCGACAGACACCCGATGCCGCACTCGAGACGCGACTATGGAGCGTGACAAAATGGAAATCCCTGCATTTAGAAATGAAATGTAGACTTGTTATTGTGCGCATGCGCGCTCAAACAGTAAACATGTTTTGAAATTGCGTATTTGGATATTGTAGTTAATGTGACTGTGTGTGTAGTGCACACAGCCGGGAGCGCACGCACACACGCACGGGTGTGGCTCGGTAGGCGGGCGTGGGGGGGGGGGGGCGGTGCTCGTGTCGCGTGACCCTGAAGGGAGTGGTTTACGACCCATGAGGTGTTCCATGTGGATGGCACTGTTGTGAATACTTCACGTAAAAACTTATTTTATCCTCTACCGAAACATTTATTTTACTACTAGCGGTTGCCTGCAGCTCCGCCCGCGTGTACGTATGTCGTTTATTGTAACAAACAACCTTTCCCTAGGTCTAATCTATCTCAAGCATTGATACATGCCTCAGGAGAACAAAACGGAACCCTTATAGGGTCACTTCGTTGTCCGTCTGTCTCTCTGTCCGTCTGCAGCGGCAGCGGCGGGATATCCCTGGGAATTTTCGCACTTAAAAATAAATGGTCCATCTACTACTATTAAACGGAACTTAATAGAGTTGATGCTCAGATATATAATATTATGTCGTTTTACTACCGACCCATCTGGTGGCAGACTTACTCTTTTGATGACAAACCCTAATATTTTGGCGACAGTGTACCTAATTATAACACCCAAAAAGTAATAATGTTACCTGGTTACACCTTCGCCTATGTTCATAAATGCTTTGAACCGTAAACGAGGCTAAAGCACACGAACATAATGTTAATAATCAAACTCGTTTGGAGGGTCATGTGATCCGCTTGCGAAGTGAACGCACGTGTCGATGTCGAGTGAAGTAGCAGTAGCCAGTAGTAGTGTATGTAGCCAGTAGCTCGGTACCCTGCGGCTCAGCATCGGATGAGCTCCCCTGGTCGCGAACAGCAGCCGCTCCCGCCTGGCGAGGAAGTACTTACGTGATGACGTTGCTGACGCTGTGTGGCATGTGCCCGACTGCAGCCTGCAGTGTGTAGTTTAGAATTTATTCATGACTACAGCACGAGCGAAGCCCTCTATACCGGCTGCGCGAACATTTCTCGGGAAAATGTCAACGAGAGCCGAAACAAACTTGTGTCTGAAAGTGAAACCTCTTTAGATAAAGTTTCAATTTGGTCCGTTTCAACCCCACAAAGACACAAGTTTGTGCGTTCACCGCAAAAAAACAGCCGTTGGTCGTATTCATTATTTTTGAGAGCACTCCCTTAACTGTCTCAGCCGATATTGGAATACTTGGTGTTCACATACCGAGCGAAGTCCAGTTTCGCGGTCATTTAGAGGGTAAAGCTAAATTGGCCTCGAAGAAGCTAGGCGTGCTCAATAGATCGAGACAGTATTTCACTCCGGCTCACCGCCAACAACTTTATAAGGCGCAAGTACGGCCACATATGAAATACTGTTCTCATCTCTGGGCGGGAGCACCTCAGTGCCAATTTCTCCCTCTATACCGCATCCAACGGAGAGCGACTCGAATCGTCAACTGCCGGGATGTTTCAAATCGGCCAGACTCTTTGGCACTGCGTAGAGATGTGGCTTCGCTTTGCATCTTCTATCGCCTATACTATGGGGAGTGCTCCGAGGAATTGTTCGGATTGGTCCCCGCCGCCTCTTTTCGCCACCGTTCCACGCGACAGCAGTTCCACACTCACCATCTGGACAGCTGGCGGTCCACAACTGTGCGTTTCTCGAGAAACTTTCTGCCTCGCACAACTAAACTGTGGAATGAACTGTCACCAGCGGTATTTCCGAAGGAACCATTACGACCTTCAAACCTTCAAGAAAAGAGCATACTCTCTTTTAAAAGGCAGGCAACGCACTTGTGACTCCTTTGGTGTTGCGGGTGTCTATAGGCGGTGGTGATCGCTCACCATCAGGCGATCCGTCTGCTCGTTTGCCTCCCTAATCCATAAAAAAAGAGCACTGAAGCCTATTGTAGTGATGATTATCATGTAAGTACGTCTTACCTACATTCATTGGAACGATTTTGGAAACTATGTGGGTTTTACCCGTCACCCTTTGATCCTTTCTCTGCTTTTTTATGTTAGGTATACCAACATATTAGCATGTATTTTTTTTTGTGGTAGTTTTAGCCGGATCTTATCAAACCCATAGATAATATACTCTTTGCTTTTCACTTACTGTACTACACTCTCACTTTTAGTTTGAGTCAAATTTTACTCTGCAAGCGTTCAAACACAAGACCAGTGATCTCATCAAAAACCCATTCCGTCTTGCCCCTACTCGCCTTACCTGTAACATGAATTAGCTAGCTAATATGGCATAACCAATAGTCTGTCTGTCAGCTGAGCGCTCACGGTGCGCGTGTGTGTCGTACACACGTCACACGTCTGCGCTGTACTCGTAGGTGCTGTGCGAGTGTGCTGTGCTGCGCTGTGATACAGGAGCGACGCGTGTGTGTGCGGCAGTGTGTATCGCGCAGATAGACACCGGCAGAGGCCGCGGCCAAGGGCACCGCTACGTGCGCTCCGACTGTTATCGCTGTTTGTTACTGTTTCGTATCACGCGTGACGTTTTAACTACAAAGATAAAACAACACAAAGAGACAAATATCAGGAATCCTGCTCTGATCGTAAGGAAGAACCTCTCGATAAAGTCGGAACTAGGTTAGCTGACACCTGACAGTACCGGCACATGCTGTGTCCGGGCGGTGGATGAAACATACCACCTTCGCCGTGTTGCAATCCTAAATAATATTCATTTAAATGTTTAAATACCAGTCCTTTCTATTTGCATAAGTAGGTATATGTAATAAGTACTAATTAGTTTTAACGAGGATACCGAGAGTGGGGTCTCAAATGAAAGATTTCATTTTCCGAGTGTCATAGGGTACATAAAATATCAACAAGAACTACACGGTGGATATTAATTGGTGTTAAATGAAGGTTGTCAAAACAAATTTTCATTCTCTATAGATTAGTAGGTGCAAATGAAGGGAATTTGAAGGAGATTACAAAAACCAGCCAAGTGCGCGTCGGACTCGCGCACCACAATATTTTGATTGCGTCGACTTAGAAGTTTGACTTTGCACAGCTTCAAGACCTTATAGACTGAGTACGTGGTATGGGTTTCAACTTGATACACCCACGCATTCCTGAGAACAGGTCTTGACTGACAGACGGACACCGAAGTGATCCCATGAGGGTTCCGTTTTTTCCTCTAGAGGTACGGAGCTACAGAAATACGGAACACTAAGAAAGTATATGTCATTTCATACCATAACTAAAAAGATTAAAATAAAATTAATTATTAAAAAATAAAATGTCGAGTGCTGTCTAAAGGGTCGCAACAAGTTTGCTGGCGGCCGAGCGCCAGGCGCCAGGCGCCCCGGGTGGTTCCTTTCCTTTCGGATAATGATTGGTAAAAAGGTGGCACCTGATATCAAACTGGTTTCAATGTTTTAGACAGATTTATTATTTTTAGTTAATATACATGTAGGTACATGATTTTCGGTACCATGACGTAATTAGTCCCACCCTCTTCATTCCTCCACAGGACAACACGTGCAGGGCTAAGATGTCACAGTCACAGTTGAGAATATTCCATCAATAAGCAAGCGATTTGGTGACTCTTTTCTTTATCCCAGCATCAATCCCAGTCACAAACGAAGCTTTTTCAACGTGGAGTCTGAGGTCCGCTTTACCAGTCTAACTGCGGATTTGGCTGAACTTCGATATTTACTGTGCAGCGACTGCCATTTGACCTCCACAACCCAAAGGCGATTTTTCCTATGCTTCACCATTAAGATCTGGAATTCCCCACCGGCCCACGTGTCTCCTCTTTCTACAGCCCCGGGTCCTTTACACGGGGCGTTAAAATCACCTGATGAGGCCGTCAACCCGAGTGACCCTCTTTTCTGAGACTTTGCCTTGAGCTTATCATCAGGCGAGGTGAAGTCAAATTGACGTGTCCTATATAAAAAAAACTCGTGGCAAGTGATGACGTGAGGCTCCTAGTGCCGACTTATCTGATGCCGGACGCGTGACGCGCCGAACTTCTTGACCGCTCTTGGACTTCGTGATTCTTTTCTCAATATAATTTCTCAATGTCTTAAAAGGACTGATTGCGGTACTCCCATGATCTTTTCAAATGCATAGGTACTGCCAGTCACAAATTATAAGTACATTCTTAACTACGCAATTTTGAATTGCATAACGACGCCTACATTGTAAATGCATTGCCAAGTCACTCGCGTCAATACTCAGTTCAAGGCAGGCGTTATCTCTACAATAAGTACCTAAATTCTGATACACGAATGCATCGTAATGCAACAGAGCCACCAACCCCTACACGGGGCCAGTGGGTGCTACGGGCGAGCTGTGATCCGATAGCAGCAGATATAAAATACTAAATAAGTCCGCGATGTTTCGAATATAACTAAGTGTCATTATGCTGGCAGCGAGTCGCGCCGTCGCGCGTCACGCGTCACGCGTCAGGAGCGCGCCGCTGCAGCACCTCATAAACTCCGTTTTTATGATTCCTTTGTCGAGTTTTATTATATTCACGATAACACTCCACGTGTGGCGGTCATTGCACCGATCGTTCTGTGCAAGTGCTCGCGGGAACCACTCGACACGACACGCGGACGGTCTGCAACTAAAGGTTCAGCAGCAGGCATCTGGTTGAGAGACAACAAGTCGACGGGAAATGCTAATGTCGGGGGTGCCCTTTAATTCTGGCCGGTACCTTAATGTAATAGTATGATGATAATAACTATGAAAGGCTAATGTGTCTCTAACCTATAGTACGTTTTTTTTAACATTAGAAATTGTGTAAACAAAGAAGCAGTCATAGTAAACCATTTTCTACAAACAATTTATAAGAAAAGTGGGATATTGTTTTCAGTGCAAGTTGAAGCTATATGAAATTATGGAACATAAATTATGAACATAAAGTTGTTTTCCGGATGGAAGAATAAGGTAGTCAGTGTAAGATGGCGCCATCGTGTTGTTAGAAGTTTACTTTCAAAAGTAAATTCCTAACTTTGCGATCAGTTATGGACAGCGAGAGTCACTTTCCATCAGGTGCATCGTCTGTTCGTCCGTCCCACTTATGACATAACATAAACGTGGGAGATGTTTATCGCGTGGAATTCATCTTTAACGTTATTAAGTCCGCGACTCCGTCCGAATGGATTTACAAAATATTTTCCCGAAGGAATGAGATAATTTCCTGCATAATTCCCAAAGGAATGAGATATTTACGTAGATCCGTTACTCTGTTCCGTCGTGAAAGAAGTCGAAACACCGGACCATTCGGACCGGCTTCAGACTCGTCAATTAAGTATTAAACGGAATACTTATATAAAATAACAATTAAAACGTTACAACAAAAAACTTCAACGAAAACCAACCAAACTTAACAATACACATATTGAATAACACACATCTACAGTATAAACAAACTTAACAATATCACAAAGAAAACTATCTAAACAGCAAAATTCACTGATTACGCTCCCATAAGGATGCTTGACGCGTACGTTTGCTACGTGTTGTGACAAATGGCGGCCATGTTAAGCACCCACTATTAAAATAACCTATTGTAGAACTTATTTCTACATTGACATTCTCTTATTTCATTTTGTCATATTAAACTAATAAGGTTTCATGTTCTGTAGTATCACAGTGTAGTATATATATTAATCTATGTTTGCAAACTTTTTCACGATGATTAGTTTATTTGTATTAATTTATTATTTTTGTTGTAGAAATTTAAACTATAGTATTTTATTATTAACAATACGAATAAACTGTCACATTAATGTCTATTTAGAACTTATAGACATAAATTAAATATTATAGCATTTTTATTAACATATTTTTGCTTGCCACACACTAACGTGTATAATAAAGAACCCAAATTTTGTTCTTTCTAATTCTAAAAACAGACTATAGTATCATTCTTACGTAGCTAGGTACCGCACTCAACTGTAGCGATCACGCTCCGCATAGCGATCCACAAATCATCAGATTTACGGAACGAATGATAGTTAGTTTGGCATTTAGTTCATCTGTGGTTGGGCTGCAAGCTGCAATAGCGTGGTTATATAGCGACACTTAGGTATACCGCAGGCACGCTCGTGCGGAGTACCTACACAGGGTTTTCCAAGTGAAGCTCGAACATCGATAGTACTCCTAAAGACAAACAGGTATACATACAGTGGGTTTGTCGCCATTCTAAAAAACATAGTTTGGAACAAAATTATTGCCTAACATACGTAGACCAGGTGCAAGGCTTTGTTTATCTAAAAAAAGGAATTTCGACTTGTTAATATTACTTAGGGGTTAAAGTATGAAATTGCCGATTAGTACCGAAAATTTAAATTGTTTATTTTTTATTTTTTAACAAATTTATATAAATATATATATGTTGCTGCCATCTAATAGGAAGGTCATTTATGCCTTTGCGATAGAACTCTAAGGATCTAGACTGCACAGACTGTGTGAAAGTATTTTTGTACTGCCTCCTGGGAAAAAAACTTCTTGTCACGTAGATATCCGACCAAATCACGAAATAAATGGTAGTCCGTTGGAGCAAGGTCTGGCGAATACGGAGGATGAGGAATGGTTTCTAACCGCAGTTCCTGTAGGGTTGAAATGGTTTCTCGTGCTGTATGAGGTCTCGCGTTGTCATGGAGCAATAATGGTGAAGATCGATTTTTTACTGCTAGTTTTGCCAACATTGTACGGAGTTCGGCACAATAGACATCTGCCGTTATTGCTTGACCAGATCGGAGAAAACTATAGTGAATAACACCATGCTGAGACCACCAAACAGTTACCATTACCTTTTTATTGGTAAGTTTTGCTTTAGGACACTGTTGTGGCGTTTGACCTGGGGTCAGCCATTGCATTTTTCTTTTACGGTTATCATAAGGAATCCACTTTTCATCACATGTCATAATTCGATCCAATATTCCTTCATTTCTGTACCGATTAAACAAGGCAACACAAGTTTCAACACGCGTTTCTTTCTGCAGATCAGTCAAATCATGAGGCACCCATTTTTCGTATTTTTTTATTTTATTGATTTGGCGCAAATGAGTCAATATTTTGGGTAAGGTAACGTTAAACCAAGCCGCTAATTCCTGGGTAGTTTGACTGGGACCGGCTTCCACCATCTCTTTTAATTCATCGTTATTCACCTGTGTCTTCCTCGGGGCTCGATCTTCAAGTCGAAGTTTCCATCACGAAAGCGTTTAAACCAAAATCGCACGGTGAGTTCATTAGTAGACCCCTCTCCAAACGCAACATTGATATTGCGGGCCTGTTTCTGCCGCGTTACTTCCGCGTCGTATTCAAAAATTACTCGAATTATCGGATTATTGGAAAAAGGCGGTAGGTGTGAAAACTGAAAACAAGTGTCTGATTTTACTCCAAACATTTAAATTAGTAATTATTTAATTTTTACACTTTTTGCTTCAAAATATAATACTATTACCAACAAAAAAGTAATACTCACGTTTGTGGCACTATATGTAAGCAGTAACCAAACCTAAACACCACCTGCCAGCTTCACACATTTCCCAAGAACAATTTCTACAAACAATTGCAAGCACTGAAGATGTCGCAGCTTGATGAAATTCAATCAGTGCAGAAAAGTCTGGAGGAAAGCTTTGTTAGAAAGATGGACGAACTGCAGGCGCAGCTACAGGTTGGTGGTACAGCCAAGGACACAGTGGCAAAGGTTGCTGACGATTTTCGGTCTTTCAGGGAACTCATATTCAGCATTCTTGGGCTACTCCGTAAACAGATCTCCGAATGTATTGCAACTACTGACTCCATAGATGCCTGGCAGCGCCGCAAAGCCATAATATTTGCAGGTATTCCTGAAGTAGACCAGAAGGAAAGTTGCACTAGTACCATCGCAGGGATCTTGCACAACAAGATGAGCTTAAAGGAGATCAAGCCAACATCCATCAAAGTTTGTCATCGCCTCGGGCCGCTTAAACCAGGCCACAACCGCCCCATCCTGGTAAGGTTTGACACCATGGGTACTAAAGCCGCTGTCTGGAGCGCGAAGACGAGGTTAAGGGGGTCCTCAATTTCTGTAAAGGAGTTCCTAACTAGGAGCCGACAGGCAGTGTTTGTTACGGCCCGTCTGCACTTCGGGATGCGTTGCTGCTGGACTCAGGATGGCGTTGTAATGGTCAGAACGCAGGATGGACAGCGCTGTAGGCTCACTACTTCTGAGGAGCTTCAACGTCTCATCAAGAAGCATCCCAAGCCAGTGTCAAGTTCCAGGGACTAATGTTGACAAGAGTTGATGAACGTCATACTATTTGTGTCGGGTTGCGACGTTGTGATTGCATAATTCTTTTACTTAATTTTCTCCTTGTGCCCTAGATCCATTAATTTTTTCTTACTTATGTATTTTCACAGAAACTCTAAATAATTTGTTGTCTACCTCCTTGTAAATTAGTTATTTAGTTTTTACTTTCAAACTCAATCAAAACAATCCAAATGACAATGTCATTTTGACGTCTTTGACGTTTCATTTCACCTCATTACTATTTCTGGCACAGGGGATCTTTGCACTAACCGTGAATATTATAATATAAAATGTGTTAAAATTATTGTTTTTTACCAGTGATTGTGATTGTTTGCTGGCGGGTGGTGCAGAGACTGAAGTATACCATCTACTCGGCGTATTTAGTATACTGGTACATATATTTTTCTTTTTATTACCATAGTAGAAATTGTATTACTTATTATTCATTTTTATTATTTTATTATATATTTAAGTACTTCATATATTATTTACATTAATATACTATATATTCTAATCATTATGAGTGACAATGACTCATTTAATGACTCCTTCCATTCTGCCTATGATGCGGATACACAGTCTGTGGATAGCTTCTGTTCAATCACCAATAACGCCATAACATTGGTGATACTCTTCGTGAGCGTTTTGCTCAGGATTTGGGACGGTCATTTAATGTCTGTCACATAAATGCACAAAGCGTGCCAGGACATTATAGTGACCTCATGGCAACCTTTGCTGATTCTCACATCCATGCTTTGCTCATCTCTGAGAGCTTTTTGAAACCCAATCTTCCCTCTGCTTACTACCCACTTCCAGGATTTATTTTAATAAGGAACGATAGGTCGGGTAAGGATGGAGGTGGTGTAGCCATATATCTCCGTAGTGATCTACCTTTTAAGGGTGAATTTCAACATCTATGAATTTTTAGCTAATTTTGGTGATTTTTTTTATTTCTAGGTATTTAGGTAATCTCTTTCAATATTTAGCTAGAAATACATATTTTATGCCTATTATGTTTGAATAGTTTAATTAGCCCTGAAAATTACTTGTTTATTTTATCCACCTGAATTTTCAATACACCGAAATTGGTGTCTAACACCAAAATTGCATATCAACTTATTTTTATTTTTAATTTATTATTACTTATACTATTTCCTTGTTTTTTTTCTAGAATTTGGCACTTAATAGTTACATATAACCCTTAATTTTTACCCTTTTATCACCAACTTCATTTTTATATGGCAAAACCACTTTATTTGTTAGTAGTATTAATTAAAAGCAAAACATTTGATTGTTCTATCTATCCTTGCTTCTAGCAAGGATTATATTTTACTCTAATGGCGCCAATATTATCGACGAACTTATCCAAGATTGCTGGGAAAAGATTTAGGCACTTATTCTCAAAGTGGGAGAGGTGGTACTCGGTATGCCTAAGGGTGGACGGAAGTTATGCCATGGACACTTGGTAGTGACAAGACAAGTTGGTAGTGTGATGTCTATTCCTGAACTTACAGGAGTCCTTCAACTAAGTTTCTCACGCGGTGAGCTGATGGGCATTGCGGTTCAAAAGGGTTCCAGAGGTTTACACCATCCGAGACATGTACCACGATTCTGATTCCGTTGTTCGAACCGCTGTTGGCAATATGAGAATCTTCCTTATCACTGTCTCTGTGATCTGTGATCTTTCCTTAGTCCATTCCCAATCAGCGTGGTATTTTGGTCGGATAGCATCAGACAATCACTCCATAACTGCCCATGTATGCTGTTAATATCGGTGGTGGACGCCGATAGATTGGTGCAACATGTGAGGATGTGGATGTAGGAGCTTGAGGACGGTAGAGGTCAGAAGCCTTCTGTGGAGAAGATTGAGTACCTTTTACACGATAGCAAAGTGCTAGCTGCTGGAGCAACATAATATGGTACTCGGTATGCCTAAGGGTGGACGGAAGATATGCCATGGACACTTGGGAGTGGCAAGACAAGTTGGTAGTTTGATGTCTATTTCTGAACTTACAGGAGTCCTTCAACTAAGTTTCTCACGCGGTGAGCTGATGGGCATTGCGGTTCAAAAGGGTTCCAGAAGTTTACACCATCCGATACATGTACCACGATTCTGATTCCGTTGTTCGAACCGCTGTTGGCAATATGAGAATTTTCCTTATCACTGTCTCTGTGATCTGTGATCTGTCCTTAGTCCATTCCCAATCAGCGTGGTATTTTGGTCGGATAGCATCAGACAATCACTCCATAACTGCCCATGTATGCTGTTAATATCGGTGGTGGACGCCGATAGATTGGTGCAACATGTGAGGATGTGGATGTAGGAGCTTGAGGACGGTAGAGGTCAGAAGCCTTCTGTGGAGAAGATTGAGTACCTTTTACACGATAGCAAAGTGCTAGCTGCTGGAGCAACATAAGCAAGAGTTGCGTGTCACCTACATCTTCGACTTCATCGCTTTGTTGCGTGGAGTCACGTGCAAAAGATTGCATGAGGCACTCTTGCATCCACGGTAGCTTTCATGTAAGTGAGAAAGCAGAGGAAGAAAAGCCAAATGATGTTCACAGTGGAGAGGAGGGAAGAAGGGTGGGCAGGTTTTAACGGCGTAGGCTTAGTAGTAAAGAGTGAGGCCACCTTTCACGCCAGAAGAAGCAGGTGACGGAAAGAGAGCACGATGCTCCACCACACCGGCCTGTCCCTACTGCGGCATCAGCTGACTTCACCCAACTACTCGCCCGTCTTTTGTATGGGTAGTTCATATGCTAATGGTTAATCTGAGAGAAAATTAGGAAAGCTTCCGAACAACCCTCAACTGCCAACAACCTCTTTCCCACCTAGGGAGAGAGGCGGTGCTTTCTCCATTGCCCAGGGTATACTACGTAGAGGTCACCTGACCTAGTAGCCCGACGGACTACGTAGGAGCTTAATCAAATAACTATGAAAACAAATTTTGGTGTAAATATACAATTTTGATGATTAGTAAAACCCCACCAAATTCACCAAAATTGCTCCACCAAAATTAGTTTCACGTCTAAAAAAATTATTTATAAAAATACTATTTAGAATATAGTGGTTACATTACCAAAATTTAATACACATACTGAACCTGTACACTATACTTAAATATTAAAACATACAATGAGAATAAACCGTTTTAAATAATCAACACAAAAATTACAATATTTTTGTCCGATGCTTATGAAACGACCTACTTACGTGTTTGGCAAAAAACGAAACGGGACTGGGGTCAACTGGCACTGGTGCTCATTAACACCCAACTGAACGTTTCCAATGATGATAGTGTCGTCCTTATAGGTACTTTCAATACGACTCCTTCGATGATTTTATAAATCCCACCAAAATTTTACATTTGCCGCGGACGCAACTTATAAATTATTTTTAAGATAAAGTATAGTACTAAATACTACGAATGACAGTATCGAAGATAGCTAAAATAATGCCGAATCGAATTATTATTAAGTATACTCAGTAAACTAATGAAGTTTTGATTAAACTGTGATCATTCCCAAGAAAACAGGTTGTGGACGCGCCACCAAGCTTAGAATTTAGGTGAAAAGACATTTTTTACACACTCACAAAAATAGTTTCAATAATATAATTTATACGTGCATATAGAGAAAAACGATATCTTTGTTCCAAAAAATAATCATTACTATATGTTAACTTTAAGGTATGATTTTCAGTCACGCCGCGAAAATTTTACGTTTGAGAAATTCACCCTTAAAATGGTTGCCTCATCTCCATCACAATACTCAGCCAGTGCAGAGTTCCTTTTCCTGGAAGTCTGGGTCAGGGGTATCAAAACGCTCCTTGGCGTTGTCTACAGTCCCCCCACTGTCAATTATTTCACTGATTTCGAATTAGTATTAGAATCTTTGGGGTCCGATTATGAGCATTACATCATCATGGGAGACTTTAACACTAATCTCCTTG
This sequence comes from Eilema sororculum, assembly GCA_914829495.1. Taxonomy (NCBI): domain Eukaryota; kingdom Metazoa; phylum Arthropoda; class Insecta; order Lepidoptera; family Erebidae; genus Eilema; species Eilema sororculum. The sequence continues at coordinate 27,246,655 of OU618537.1, forward strand.
CAGTGGACGCTTCAAGGACTCACAAACTCCTTCACATAGTCGAGTCAGCCAGTCTTCATGTTTTACCGCTTACGGCTACACACCACAATAAGGATGTGGAAGACACCTGGCTCGACCTGATTCTTACTTCTTCTCCTAGTCTTGTTCATTTCCACGGTCAGTATTTGGCGCCAGCTTTTTCCCATCATGATCTAATATATGTATCTTTTAATCTTAAACCTCCTAAACTTAAACCTAAAGTGCTGCATAGGCGTTGTTTTGGGCGCATGGATGTCAACAAATTGAGTGCAGATGCCGCTGAGATCAACTGGGCGCCTTTAACAGAGGCTACCACGGTAGACGATAAAGTAATGTTCTTTACCAAATCGGTAAATAACCTATTTGACATACACGCCCCTGTTAGGAGGGTGAAGTTGAAGCGTCCCCCGGCCACATGGCTTTCTAACGAGGTCCGAATGGCTATGAAACGCAGAGACAGGGCATTTCTTAAATTTAAAAAAAGTCGTTTAGACGCTAATTGGGACTCCTACAAAACTGCCAGGAATCAGTGTAACCAGGTGATTCGGAACGCTAAACGCCGACATATCCTCGATAACATAACGCATTCATCACCAGCTGATGTTTGGAAATTTCTAGGGACATTGGGAATCGGTAAATCAAGGCAGCTGGAGCTACCCAAGACAATTGAGCTAGACGCCATTAATCGTCATTTCTCCACCACTCCTGCAATTGATGGTCTAGCCAAGCGTCAAACGGTAGACTTCATAGCCGGATTGACCAGTCCCAGTTATACACCCTTTCAGTTTTCTCCAGTCACGTCGGATGAGATTAAAAAAATTATCCTGTCCATTAAATCTAAGGCAGTGGGCTGTGACAATATTAGTCGTCGTATGATCACGTGTATCCTGGACCACCTACTTCCGGCTATCTCCCACATCATTAACTTTTCATTAGATTCTGGACAATTTCCTCAGTCGTGGCGGAAAGCATACGTCCGCCCTCTTCCCAAAATTTCAAATCCCTCTCTTCCAAACCACTTCCGTCCGATCTCTATCCTACCCTTCCTATCCAAAGTGTTGGAGGTATGCGTGCATAAACAGCTATCTAATTTTGTACATCACAATGAGATACTGAGTCCTCTGCAATCGGGATTCCGGCCAGGACACAGCACTACCTCTGCACTTCTTAAAGTTACCGGTGACATCAGGGAGGGTATGGAGAAAACTATGGCTACTGTGATGGTCCTAGTAGACTTTTCCAATGCTTTTAACTGTGTAAACCATGACATACTTTTGTCAATTCTTGCCCATATCAAAATCTCATCCGATGATCTGGATTGGTTCTCTTCGTATCTTCAGGGGCGCCAGCAGGCGGTTTGTGCCGACGAGATGTCATCGAGCTGGTGCAATCTTGACTCTGGGGTCCCTCAAGGCGGTATACTTTCTCCTCTTCTTTTCTCTATTTTTATTAATTTCATAAACTCCGATCTTCAGTGTTCGTATCATCTGTATGCCGATGACCTGCAGTTGTATAGTCAGGCCCCTGTTGATGATATCTCAGCGGCAATTGACAGAGTAAACGCAGACTTGGGTTTCATACGTGGCTGGTGTGACAGGTTTGGACTGGCCGTCAACCCTGACAAAGGCAGCAGTCATATGCTAGGAAAACTGAAGGACGTGAGCATGCCAGTGATTATATTCGATGGGAAAACCATTCCTGTCACACTTAGTGTTAAAAACCTGGGTTTACACCTTGATTCAACCCTGAGTTGGCGGGTTCAAGTCACCAATGTTTGCCAGAGGGTGACTGGGACACTAAGAGCTCTCTACCGTCTCAAAAACTTTCTTCCACCTAAAACCAAGACAATGCTTATGCAGACTTTAATCTTTCCTCTCTTCGACTATGGTGATGTATGCTATTTCGACCTGAATGCAGATCTGCTCAATAAACTTGACCGACTTCTCAACAATTGCATTCGATTCGTCTACAATCTTAGGAAGTATGACCACGTTTCGGCTCATCGCGCAGAGCTGGGTTGGCTACCGATACGACGGCGACGTAGTCTACGTGCTGTCACTCTGGTCTACACATTATTAAATTCGCCTAACGCCCCAGCCTACTTAAAATCAAATCTACACCTGCTCGGTTCCAACCACGATAAAAATTTGCGATCTTCTAACAATCTTCTTCTACACTGTCCCACTCACACCTCAAGCCTTGTCCACTCTTCTTTCTCTGTGCAATCCATTCTACTTTGGAATGCGCTTCCTTTAGAGGTCAGAATGTCCCCAAATCGCTCCACATTCAAAAACAGAGTACGACTCATTTATAGTGAACCTTAGGCAGAATAATATTTAATAATAATAATATTCATTTATTTCAAGTGACCAGGACTATGATTTTTCCGTATGTACCTATATATCTGATATATTGTAGGTTTATATATATTAGTATATTTATATATATGTTAGTATGTTTATTTTATGTAATTGTATATAGTATGAAGTATTTGTGTATGTATATATATATATATATATATATATAATTATATAATATTGTTTCTTATTTACCCCGTACTAGTTCAAAATTTCGAGCACCTACCTGGACTAATCTCTGCATCACCCTAAGGTTGACTGGCAGAAAATGCCCATGGCATTAAGTCCGCCTTTGTACACTTAGTTTTATATTTGTGCATAAAGAATAAATAAATAAATAAATAATTATCGTAGTAGGTATCCATGTTCTTGTCTAAGTTGAATAACAAAAACAATTGAAAGTCGATATTCAAATTTTTCACATTTTTTAAAAGAAGAACATCATAGAAACCATGTGAAAAAAGAAGAACATCATAGAAACCATGTGAAAAAAGTTTCATTCGAAAACCTCAAACCACGAAGATTCCATGTCAATTCAAAGAACCTATTGCGCTAAAACGGCAATTTCATACTTTAACCTCTATTATTAGAGCAAAAGCATTACCATTACAAGTTATATTTGAAACAGACGTCATCGCACTAGCATTCTAATAGAACCGGCGACAAACATGGCAATAAATCAATTATGCCAACAGTCGGTAATTTAGCCACCAAATTGAATTCAGGCGCGTGCCGCGCGCGCCGGCTCCCTGTAGCCAGCGGCGCGGTCCCGAGCACGGCGGGCGCCTGTTGGCCGGCCCCTGCTCCGAGCGCGGCGTCCTCCTCGTGCTCGGTCCAGGGGCAATTGTTTGACCTGTACTACCGGCAAATCAAATTATCCGTAATCCTATCGGTAGTACCATGGACAACGTCGTTTTATTTATACCACTTTAGGTGGCACATAAGCACACGGCTCATCTGATGAAAAGTGCAACACCAGGGGCGTTACGTATAATTACCTGTAGATGTGAGATGCGCCGCTAGACCGGTGAGCCGGTGAGCACGGACAGTTCGGACGCGGCGAGCGAGTGCTCCCGGTGCTCCGCCGGTGTGCGATCTTCCGCGTAATGGGCCCGCCCAAGCAATAACATGTATTGGTGTTCCGACGCGGTAGATCCGTGACGGCATTTCCGTCCAGTAGAGCGCACGCGTCGGAAGCCTGTCGCTCGCCACGGGCCTGTGCCCCATCCTGCCAATGTTCATTCAAAGATTGGAACGCTACATAGACAGCATACACTGTAATCATTAAGAATGATATGCAAACAGAAGTAATGAATTTGTATTGCTTACAAAACGCGAGCATGTAGACAGGTTAATTATGTACTTAGTTGATATTATTATTTTTGATAAAATTTACTATCGTAGTAGACAGCACACTATCGACTATGGATAGTCATACATAAGGCATCTTTATTATATATCAGTGTGTAATTCTCAATACGCGATAGCTATTTACCTATGAGTAGTGAACTCCACAATCACTTTCACTGTTGGCAAGTGAAGGTCACCGCTCGCCCGGCGCAATGTCACGTAAGTGGGCACGCAGATACTTGCTCGATTAACATACTTTTTTACCCACGATGTAACGGAGACGGTAGGTATATTATGCGTTTGGGGTGTGAGGATGTTTGTTTGTTTGTGCAAATCAATGTTGCCATTTTTCACCGAAACTACTAGTCCGATCGAATACTTTTGCTGAAAAAATTCATTAAATTACTAGTCCGATTTTGATGATGCAGATGCAGTAATTGGTAGGTGCTACGGTGACAAAACTCAGCAGGAGCTCCACAGGAGTGGTCCGAGAATCGACCCCTGCGGAACACCGCACGACATGGGTCGTCTTGACACACGACCGTCGCTGTCCTCGTACAGGACGCGTCTCTCCTGTAGATAGTCCGCCTCAGGTAGTTCAGGCACTCCGCGGTAGCCGAGCAGAGCACCACCAACATCACTCCGCCGCGGCTCACAACCTACTTGGCAGAAGCCCTCAGATGTAAAATAACGTCTAGTTCGGAAACCGAATTTGCAGTCCGAACGGTCAGGCCGCGCCGTGAGTCTGAATTTTCTGGAACACTTACCCGCCTCGTCAAACAAGACTATAGGCCTGAAGACGGCGGCCTAACCGGCAGACCACCCATATGTAGAAACTCGATATGCAGGAGCAGGAGTATTCCAGCGTCCCGTTTTTCCAGCAGTCAGGGAACCTTCGGGATTTTTTTTTCTATGCAGGCATCCAGCAGTTCGCTGAACACGGGCGGGGATCCCATCAGGCGCAGGGGCACCTAATCGTGGATTCTATATGTATGTGTGTGTGTGTGTACCACGATGTGCAAGTAAGTGATAAGCGACACAGGTGGCTCTTGCTATATTGATACCTACCTACACAAACTATTAACGCTCTGCCGAACAACAACGTGGCATAGCTAAATATTTGATATTAGTCCAACAGTTTTACGTTCACCGAAATATGCGAGTCGCTATCTCAAGGCTGTATAAATTAATTAGCACGATTATCGTGATCACAATCAAAATGAGTATACAACACAAACCGGCTCTATGTATAGGTAGGCAAGCGGCGCTATCACACATCAGTGCGACAGTTTTAACGTGAGACAACGTCACCTGCACCCGACTGATTGGCACAATAGAATACAAATAAAATTGTAAGCCGACGTAAAGTCATCAAATTATAAATATAGTGCGTTCAGCGGTGCCAAATGAGTTTCAACCGCGAGCTGCGGTGGCGGCTGGCGCGGCGGCGGCGGCGGCACACGACATCAACACGAGTTGCTTTTCTTTAAATAAATGAGCGAGCGCGTGTCCGGAGATGGGACGCGCGCCGGGCCCCGAACGACCACAGGCATTCGAACAATGCACGTACATACACTTCACTCGTTGGTTACATTTTCTTCTTAACAGGGGAGAGACCATGAAAAACAGTTATCAGCTGACATTTAGAGGAACCTAACGAAGTCGTAGAGCCGAGAGAGCAGACTGCTCCAGCTCAACCCGGCTGTGAAGGCACCGCGTGCATGCGTAGTGGCCGGTGAGGCGGCGGCGGCGGCGCGCCACCTGCTACGAGGCTACGACTGAGCATCGCGAGGACGTTGCACTTTGTCTCCCGTATAACAGTAAAAGGGAGGTGCGAACTCGCCCTTTTCAATACTTTTTTAAAATAGAATAGAAGAATATATGAGAGTATTGGAATATATTGGTGATTTTGAATAGATATCATACATAATACATATATGTACAGGAGAGATGCGTCCTGTACATATAAAATTAATTAAATTACATAATATTAATATAATATGTCACTCAGAATACCAAATTCTTTTTTTTTTTTTTAATCCAGATGGTCCATAATATTAAATGATAATATATATTGCCTTTAGTTAGATACTAATAAATAAGTAATATTATCATACTTTACCATCAAAACATTTCATTCAGGAGACTTGCTCTAGCGTGACCTCTTCCACAAAAGGGCTCTCAAAGTATCGCTTCCATCATTTTAGGACGCATTCCGTCCCACTCATGAAACGTACGGTCACGTCTACTTACGAAGACGTGTTCTAACCTCTACAAGTTGTTGCTGGTTTCCTTGAAGAACACAATAAACATGTCTGCTTCATAAACTTAGCTAACGCTGATAATATTAACTTACTTGTGCTGGTACTTGTCAGTTAACTTTGTACTAAGTGAAACTCTATCATTCTCTTTTCTTTTCCACAAACTGTTATATTTTCTCATCCATTACTTATTTTTTGCTGCATTCTTCAACACGTTCACCGAAGCTTTCTGCTTCTCGAATATTGTCTTTTAGCTTGCTTCCTTTTTATCGGTATGCCTGAGTCCCCTAACTCTTCTTTCTAATCTTCCATCTTACATCCACATACAAAACCCACTTATGAGTGTAGCGCTGAAGAAATATGAAATTTGACTTAATCATATGTTCCATTCCTATCCAAGCATTTCAGCGCTGATTGGAAAAAGACACCTGCCTCTCTCTCTGAGGGTCGGTTCCACCCGCGTCCTAAGGCAAGTAGCAAATTCTCCTCAAATGAAAGCTCGTGTAAGGGCCAACCTTTGATCTCACCCAAAGGAGTCTAGGCCGACACAAAATCAGACAGAAGATCAGAATTAATCAGAAGATTTCTTCTTCTGATAATGCGTACGTCCATAGGCTACGGTAACCACATGAGTTCAGTCCTGAGGTGCAGCCTCAGCTAATAAAAACTCCCCCATGTACCCTAGTAAGTAATAGCGCGAGGGCTCAGACAAACATGACATTAAAACATTTACTTAGTTATTCTAGTCGATGTTGAGATCGCGCGCCGACGACGCCGGCGCCGGGCTCGCAGCTGTAGAGACATTTGGATTGAAGATTAGCTGATTTAATTATCAAGTGGAATGTATGTTTATTCATAAAACCGGTCAGATGACGCGTCGCCCGGGCAGCGGTGGTTCTCGGCCGAGTAAACAAACTTAATGTAGCCGCCGACTAGCTGTTACATACAACTGTGTGACGGTTTACTTCGCATGCACGCAAATTACTCTCGCAAAGATAGGATTTGACACAGAAAACATTCTTGTAGCAATTTTCTTTCGGAAGTTATTGAGGGAGGTCACCGGCAGGCTATAAGTCTTACGTGGCATTCGGTTCGTTGCTATCCAGCATCTTAAAAAGGCTAATTTTTGTGACTTCTATATCAGACAGGATGTTTGTGTAAACTATATTTATGTTTAAAAATACGCGTAAATTCCCCAGTCGAAGTAGGATTTAATCTAGCAATATTCGTAGTACCTACCAACATTCTTTTAGAAATAATTTAGGGAGATCACTACCAGTCTAAATTTCATGTCTAGTTATACGTTTTTATAATAAATGGAGTGAATCCATCCTTGGTATGCCTGACAATAAATTTAAAACCTTTGTGAAGACCTTAGACCTTATATAAAAAAAACATACTATAGGACAGATGATTACCATAAAGACAAAAATGTCTGGCTTGAGCATGGTGCAGGCCCCTCCTAAATTGCCATGATTACGGCAAAATGTTACAATAGGAACGCGAACTTCTTTATTCTTTATTTTTTTAACTAAGGTTTATTTTATTATAAGTTTTTTATATACTTTAATTATCTTGACACGAGACAAACGATCATTCGTCCATATTTAGTCTTAAGAAACTACTTTTTTGTAAATTGACGTCTATAAAATGCTACAGTGGAGTTTGTTGCGCCGTTTCTTTTTCACTGGTGCCTAGGAAGCGGTGGTAAACTTAGTTTTAAGCAGAATTTGACGTCAAAAAGCTGTACTAGTGCCACACAATTTTGCATAAAATACTTTGAATTTGAATTCGAATATAAAAGTGTATAATATTATCTATGGTACAACGAACAACGTGGCTAATGAGCTAGCCTAGTGAAACCGGCCTATGGGCTGGCACCTGGCATCCTGTGCGAGCAGCGACTCGCAACTAATGTGAACCTGTGAGAATCTCACATACCTACATTTATTTGAATGCTACTCTCAAAGTAGGTACATGTAGAAGAAGCAGAGGCTAAATGTTAGACGGAGGTCATTGAATATACGACTCAACTGAGATGTGTATGCCGTCCCCGAAAAATAAAATGATAACTGCAAAAACACAACTTTTCAGGAAAAATAAAAAACATGTTTTTAACGATTACTCCAGAATCACTGGGAAAAGATGCGTGATAGTTAGGTTTTCTAAAACGTATTTTTTTCTACATTTGAATCGTTATAGTCAAATTTGCCTAACACCTGTCAAAATTAAGATATTTAAAGAATAAAAAGTTAGTGTAAATTAATCATCATCAAAGTTGTGTAATGACAATTATCATTTTATTCTCCGTTCAGCGTGGTCAGAAAGAAATATGATACTCGTTACTTATCATTTTCTTCTACGAGTTATTGGAATGGAAGTGATGATGACAATACTTTAATATCATTTTATTCTCATAAATGCTGCATTGAACGTCATAAGTCGTCGATCCGAACTTCTTAAGTCGTAAGACTAACGTCTTTATACGAAACGAGTGAACGGTTTTGAACGAGAATACAATGATAACATGCATTTATCATAATAAGTTTTATGTATTTTTACGAGAATATAATTCTATTACTATTTGTCAATATAGCAAGTGAGGATACGTTTATGGTAATATTATATTATCATTTTATTCCCGTTCTTTTAGGCCTGTCATAAATCTTCGAATACTATTGTAATTTTTTGTAACTCTGTAAATAACGGTAAAAAAATTACGAAAAAAATTACTCAAGGATCTCAAAAATGACATAACATTAAAATCAAGATAATGGTAGTTATCATTTTCTTCCCCGGGGACGGCGATGGTACATACACTTACTGATTATATTAAAAATTGTTAGCCATGATATGCTATTATTGACATAACTTTTTTATTTATGAACCGATTTCAATAAAACAAACACTAAATGTTAAGTGAAACTTACCACAATGTATTAGTGAAAACCGCAACCAAATCCGTTCAGCCGATTCTGAGATTAGCGTGCACAAACTCACAGACAAACAGAGAAACAGATAAACAGATAAACGATAAACAGACAAACAGACAAAAATTCCAAAAAACGTTGATTTGGCTTCTATTATGTTTATAAAGTCCCCCTATAACAATTTTTCTCATTTCCTTTCCATGTACAGACATCGATCGTTTACAGATTTATTATATGTATAGACTAGCTGTTACCCGCGACTTCGTCCGCGTTTAGTTCGGAATAGCTCAAACTCATTATTAAACATGGTGGAAGATTTTCATCCCAACTGGAACGGAAGTACTCGAAATACTGAAAATAGTGAATTTTTCGCAAAGGAAACATTTCTTTATTTTTAAAAAGAAACAAAACTGTATTCAAATCATTTCGTAAACTGGCTTGACATCTTCCACCTTGTATTTTTAAATTAAATATTATCAAGACAGTCTTTTGAGTGACTGACTTATAAATACAGGGCTAAACTACTGAAAACTACGAAAATTGACAGACTTCTTCTATGGGCTTGGCAAATATTGCGGAAGGATTTTGAAAACTTCAACATTTTGTTGACGAAATCATTATCAAGTATGTGATGAACATTGTTATATGTGGACTTGGTAATGTTCACCAGTTTTAATGGTTTAAATATTCTTCCTTCCTCTCAAATTCGTAAAATATGCTGCCACCACTTACGAACTGAACTAATTAAAATAAGCACATCTAGTATCACACAAAATAGTTTCGAGAAAACCCGGTGCCTTGCACGCCCTTAGCGGTAAGCAGTGGTTCTCTTCTTTGCCGAGCCAATGGCGGGTAGTTCCAGTTTTATGATAAATTCCATCGACCACAGTCACATCGTTGTTCATTGCTTTACACACAGGTAGAGAAGAGGGGCGCAGTGGGCAAGAGAGCAAATTCCAATATTGCGCTTGCCCCGATGTGGTGGAATCGGTATCAATGGGGGATACCAGTTTCAGTTTTATGACTTCTCAGGCGAGTGTGACCACTTATTCATTCTCCGAAATGAAGAATTTTGTATAGATCTAAGAATATTATACAATAAGTTCTACTCTTACTGTCACACAGCCTAGTTTTATGTACTACCTATAGAATACTAAGCATAGAATTTATATTTTACTTCAAATTAAACTATAAATACAATAAAGTACAACAATACCCAATAAAATAAAAAAATTAAACAAAAGTAAATAAAAACCATAAAAAAGGAAAATTACATTTTAGATGGATTCGAAGGCGACTCAGCTAAGTTATAAGTCCACCGCAGACGTATTGAGCCACAGTTACCATGAAATCAGAGTGTGAAATAGACGTTTAGATATTATGTCAAAAAAACATTCTGGTCCCATTCCTTATTATAATAGCGTGATGATATTAATTATGAAAGCCAGGAGTCTTTTTACCGAACCAGCTGCTTAATAATTTGTTGGATTCGAGAGAAAATCGTTCGAGAACAATGTGAATTCTATCGAGTCACTTGCTGTGCCGAAGATTCTGCAGTAACCTGACGTGACTTGGCTGAGATGTAGAACTCTGACCTCTCTGAGTTCTTCAGATTCCTATGACCGAAATAATATCTTCTTGTAAGCATTGTTGCGTCTTTATTGGTTCGATCTATTCACACAATCACAAATTGTTAGCCATGATATGCTATTATTGACATAACTTTTTTATTTATGAACCGATTTCAATAAAACAAACACTAAATGTTAAGTGAAGCTTACCACAATGTATTAGTGAAAACCGCAACCAAATCCGTTCAGCCGATTCTGAGATTAGCGTGCACAAACTCACAGACAAACAGAGAAACAGAGAAACAGATAAACAGACAAACAGACAAAAATTCCAAAAAACGTTGATTTGGCTTCTATTATGTTTATAAAGTCCCCCTATAACAATTTTTCTCATTTCCTTTCCATGTACAGACATCGATCGTTTACAGATTTATTATATGTATAGATAAATGCTTTTATTTAAGTGTACCTAAATGATGATATTATTCCTGACAAAATTAAAATCATTGGAAGCAATATCTAAACCAAATTTAACTTTTTACCCGATTGTGTATGTATGTTTGTTTGTATAAATGTAAACACATAATACCTATGTATGTAATTTTCTTTGATCTACTGCTGGCTGGGCGGAGTTTGATGAGTGGGGTCTCAAATGAAAGATATTCATCTCCCGAGTGCAAATCTGACGACTTAAAAATCTGTCGAGTTGGAAATGAGGGATATGTTACCGGAAATGTGTATAATCCGGAATTCTATTCGAAATTTCATACATTTCCTGCTGCGCACTCGGCATTGTATACAATGCCTAGGCATGCCTAGGTATGAAATGGTATCAAAGAATATTGATGGTGGTTATAAAAAATGCAACCACTTAGGCTAATGCTGGAGCCTCGCTTTTGCTTCAGTCTTCTAACCTATAATATATCCAGGTCGGGGCGCAGTGTCCACACTGTGTGTTTTTTTATTCATTCAAAAATATAAAGGAGACTGAAATGATTACATACAATCTTGGGCCTAGTTGTAATAAGATGAAAGTGGTGTCAATTAATAGCTTATATATTATCAACCTTTCACTGTAAATTCTGCGGATTTTGTCAATCTGAGAACAGAGATATATGAGATTATGTAAAAGTGAGGTTGTGTTACAATGTTTAACTAACAGCTGATTCCTGAAGTGCAAAATGTGTTCTTTTGCACTAATAGTTATTATATTTACTAGAAAATGTTTGAAAAATCATATGAATGAACGTCAACGACTTCAAGCGATAGGTAGGTAACAGGTAAGGAGATAGGGAAAGGATGTCTAAAATAAAATAAAAAATCATTTAATATAGTGTTTTATTCGCCGTCTATTAAACACATTTTACATTTTAAACCTCAGCCAGGATGGTAGCTGGTTAAATGAGGTTATAGGTATTTACTTACAGATTGAAGTTGCAAGCCATTGCCGAATCACTGACAGAATTGTTTCATCGTGTAAGGGCCGTCGGCCCAGTGTATTGCAGTGACCAGTGGATATCCCACAATTCACACAGCGATCCATAGTTTCAATAATATCCAATCCACAAGCCGGCGGTAAAATCCAAAATAATAATTACAAGTCAAACGTGTGAGCGATCTTCGGTGTCCAAGGTGAAAGCAAGGGTCGTACAAGGTAGGCAGGGTCAGAATCCGTAAAATACAAAGCAGGTGTCTTCAAAAATGACGAATAATTGGGAAAGCACTCAAAACGCATCGGAAAACACGAATCGAGTGAGCAAACAAAAACAATCAGCAACTGTCTACAGTCCATCAAATCTAAGAGGTACCGTTTGACGTTTCATATTTTTCAAACCGAAACAACTTTGTTCATACGTACATTATTCAGTTTCGATAACCTTTTTCATAAAACCATGAATTTAGAAAGATTTCATTATTGTATCTAAAAATGTACAATTCTTAATATCTAAATGTAATTGAAAACTTTCAAACAAAGCAAAATAACACATATTTACACAGTAAATAATTTCTAATAGTTATATTCTTGACCTCATTACAAAGTTACGTAGTTAGGTCACTGCACGTAGTGTTGCGACTCTTCGGATACACTTGTATGCAAAAAAATCGTTTACATATACGAAAAATCGAATGTATTATTTACAAATTACACTTGACAACCAAACAAATATTTTTTCATGTGAATGGGATTTATCTCACATATTACGATTACATAACTAAATAGTTATGTAATCGTAAAATATGAGATAAAACCCATTCACCAAAAATACGTATTTATAAATCAAATATATTTGCTTCTTTAAAAAGTTGTCGAAAGCGATTTGTCGATTTTTGATTTTCGCGCCCAAATAAGTCGGGGTTTCTCGCGCTAACGCTGTCGAAATAGTAAATGGAGTCAGGGATAGTGTTTTTTACATTTATTTTTGTGTATGATAGTATGGGTTTGCATATTACAGAGAAATAAACAAATTTTTAACAAGCACATCCATTGATTTTACAATTACAATTTTTTCTTCTAAGTCTTATTTCTACGTCTAAAACTAATAAAAATAAGGTATGTAGAACCCATTCACAAAAATGTTGTTGCCTGATGTTATAAATTAACGACGTTACTGCGCGACCGCATAATGCACTGAATACACAGATACCCTAAAATAAATTAATTTAATTATTTTTAGGTCAATAGGCAAAATCGCAGGTGTCCAAGTCTCTACAATTTTTTTTTCTGGCAACACTGCCAACTACAAGCGCACGCGGTCCGCTCGGTCGGTTCGGCGTCAGCAGTCTCTCGCCATCTTGGAAGCTGACTGTGCGCGTACTTGCTTTCTCGTTTGTGTTTTACAATTTGTGACTTGGCTATTACTTTTCTGGACTGATCATTCTTTATCCGTTTACCTTGGCAATATTTATACTGGACTCCGAACTAAGCAAGTGTTTATTAATAATGTCGAAAAGAGGACGTACTTTGAACAGCCAGGCTCGTGAATTGGTGGTGAAATTACACGAGTATTTTGAGCGTGAATCTCAAAATGGTGGACTTCTACTGCCAGTTACACAAGTTCGGGATCGCGTCGGTGAAGCTCTCGGTATTGGTAGCCGCACCGTTGGCAAAATATTAAGTGAAAAATATGGGCCTTCGGGGAGTGACAGTAACGTACTTCACACACCGAAAAAACGAAAAAGAAATAAACCTGTGACAGGCATCGATGAATTCGATAGTCATGCTATTAGAAACCATATATACGGGTATTTTACAAGAGGCGAATTTCCAACATTGGCAAAGTTAATAACAGGAATTGGCTTCAGATACAAAAAAGTTGACAAACGAAAAATTGTTATGGAGCGACATGACATAATTATGCAGCGACTAACATTCCTGCGCGAAGTTAAACAAATTATAAACTGGGATAATGTAATATTTTTGGACGAAACTTGGCTAAATTCCAACCATTCTGTGCCGAAAACATGGACTGATGATTCTGAAGCTTCGTGCTCGAAGGTGCCGATAGGAAAAGGTGGACGCCTCATAATATGCCATGCTGGGTCAGCGTCTACAGGCTTCGTGGAAAACTCTTTATTAGCTTTCCAATCCAAAAGCACTAAAGAGTATCATGAAGAAATGGACGCAGTAAGGTTCCGAGAGTGGTTCTTAAATTTATTACAGAATATCCCTCCTAACAGCACAATTATAATGGATAATGCCCCATACCACTCTGTGCAAATTGATAAAGCACCTACGTCAGCCAATAAGAAAGCAGATTTGGTGGCATGGCTGCAAAGAAAAGGAGTGGATGCCGACATGTCACTATTAAAAGCTGAATTATTACAGTTAGTGAAATTGCATAAACCACCAAAACCGACATATGTAATTGACCAATTGGCCGAAGAGCACGGGCACAAAGTCATACGACTTCCTCCGTACCATTGCCAATATATTGCCATTGAACTGATTTGGGCCCAAGTTAAAGGTAATATTTTATAATATTATAATAATAACACGAGTACTTCTAACATTTATAATTTAAACAATGGTTTTCGTCTGCTATCAAATAGTTACATTATTGTTTTACAGGTTATGCAGCAAGACACAACACAAAACCACCCTTCAGTGTCAAGAAAATGGAAGGTTTATTAAAGGAAGCATGTGCCCAAGTTACACAGGAAGATTGGAGTAAAGTAGTACAAAAAACAAAGAAAATAATAATGGACGACTTCGAAAGAGACGTACACTTTGATAATGTAATGGACAATCAACTGGTCATTAATTTAAATGACGATGATGACGAAGACGACGATACTAGTACTAGTAGTGAATAAAAAAATATCCTAAACATTTCTTTTATTTAATTATAACAATTGATTTCTTAAAATTCGAATATTATAGTAATCGATCTCTTAAAGTTCGGATATTATAGTAATCGATTTTTTCATCCCATCCCTATCATTCAATTGTCAGAACTGTCAAACGGTACTTCTTAGATTTGACGGACTGTAGTGTCAATGTTAGTCAGCTGTCATGTCAGTGACATAGACTAAAAATATAAGAGAGATTTGAATCGATATGAAATCGATGATCATTAATATTGGTTTTTCAGTAATAAATTGATATTTGATTTAATAATATGACTGTAATTATATGCACTATATTGCATGTACGTACATATAGTGCATTTAATTACTTTGAGTTAATTATTTACTGCAAATGTTTCAGTGTAATCGATTACTCAATTGATAATCTCACGAAAACTATTTTTTCATATTTCTCCGCATCCAGATTGAGAATTGAGGTGATTTTTCGTATTCTAAGATACAAAAATATGACTAATTTTTTAGATCATATCTCAACTTATTACATTTGGGCCCACCGTTTTCCATCTCCTTTTCCACAAAATCATCCGCAAATATAGACAATAACCCATTTATTTCACACATTTCCGGTGGAACGGCAGGAATTCTATGTATTAACACACATTTCCTAGGATTTGTATACAATTCCTTGATTTCATACATTTCCGGTAACATATACATAAACTGTCAATACAAACTACACAGTGTCTCCTAAGTGCTGACATTAGGGGTATTAATATAACGTAAATCTAAAGATTAATGTTTAATTGTTAATGCGTACAATTTGAGATCAACTTAAACTAAGCTTCCACTACAATTTGGCCTTGTCAGCCAGCGATAACTTATCCCTTATCCCAGATAAGTCAGTGATGATGTTGTCAGCACTGACGCTGCTGGCACTATGTCTGGCGTATAATCCATACTAATATTATAAATGTGAAAGTAACTCTGTCTGTCTGTCTGTCTGTCTTTCTGTCTGTCTGTCTGTATGTTACGCTTTATCGTCTTAACCGCTAAACCAATTTTGATGAAATTTGGTATAGAGGTAGATTAGATCTTGAGAAAGGACATAGGCTATGTTCGGTCGCGATAACCGACATCCACGCGGGCGGAGCCGCGGGCAAAAGCTAGTCTGAAAATAAATATAAACAATTAATTAAAAAACCTTATGTCTGTACATGGAAAGGAAATGAGAAAAATTGTTATAGGGGGACTTTATAAACATAATAGAAGCCAAATCAACGTTTTTTGGAATTTTTGTCTGTTTGTCTGTTTATCTGTTTCTCTGTTTCTCTGTTTGTCTGTGAGTTTGTGCACGCTAATCTCAGAATCGGCTGAACGGATTTGGTTGCGGTTTTCACTAATACATTGTGGTAAGCTTCACTTAACATTTAGTGTTTGTTTTATTGAAATCGGTTCATAAATAAAAAAGTTATGTCAATAATAGCATATCATGGCTAACAATTTGTGATTGTGTGAATAGATCGAACCAATAAAGACGCAACAATGCTTACAAGAAGATATTATTTCGGTCATAGGAATCTGAAGAACTCAGAGAGGTCAGAGTTCTACATCTCAGCCAAGTCACGTCAGGTTACTGCAGAATCTTCGGCACAGCAAGTGACTCGATAGAATTCACATTGTTCTCGAACGATTTTCTCTCGAATCCAACAAATTAGTAAGCAGCTGGTTCGGTAAAAAGACTCCTGGCTTTCATAATTAATATCATCACGCTATTATAATAAGGAATGGGACCAGAATGTTTTTTTGACATAATATCTAAACGTCTATTTCACACTCTGATTTCATGGTAACTGTGGCTCAATACGTCTGCGGTGGACTTATAACTTAGCTGAGTCGCCTTCGAATCCATCTAAAATGTAATTTTCCTTTTTTATGGTTTTTATTTACTTTTGTTTAATTTTTTTATTTTATTGGGTATTGTTGTACTTTATTGTATTTATAGTTTAATTTGAAGTAAAATATAAATTCTATGCTTAGTATTCTATAGGTAGTACATAAAACTAGGCTGTGTGACAGTAAGAGTAGAACTTATTGTATAATATTCTTAGATCTATACAAAATTCTTCATTTCGGAGAATGAATAAGTGGTCACACTCGCCTGAGAAGTCATAAAACTGAAACTGGTATCCCCCATTGATACCGATTCCACCACATCGGGGCAAGCGCAATATTGGAATTTGCTCTCTTGCCCACTGCGCCCCTCTTCTCTACCTGTGTGTAAAGCAATGAACAACGATGTGACTGTGGTCGATGGAATTTATCATAAAACTGGAACTACCCGCCATTGGCTCGGCAAAGAAGAGAACCACTGCTTACCGCTAAGGGCGTGCAAGGCACCGGGTTTTCTCGAAACTATTTTGTGTGATACTAGATGTACTTATTTTAATTAGTTCAGTTCGTAAGTGGTGGCAGCATATTTTACGAATTTGAGAGGAAGGAAGAATATTTAAACCATTAAAACTGGTGAACATTACCAAGTCCACATATAACAATGTTCATCACATACTTGATAATGATTTCGTCAACAAAATGTTGAAGTTTTCAAAATCCTTCCGCAATATTTGCCAAGCCCATAGAAGAAGTCTGTCAATTTTCGTAGTTTTCAGTAGTTTAGCCCTGTATTTATAAGTCAGTCACTCAAAAGACTGTCTTGATAATATTTAATTTAAAAATACAAGGTGGAAGATGTCAAGCCAGTTTACGAAATGATTTGAATACAGTTTTGTTTCTTTTTAAAAATAAAGAAATGTTTCCTTTGCGAAAAATTCACTATTTTCAGTATTTCGAGTACTTCCGTTCCAGTTGGGATGAAAATCTTCCACCATGTTTAATAATGAGTTTGAGCTATTCCGAACTAAACGCGGACGAAGTCGCGGGTAACAGCTAGTCACTAATATTTCTGGATAATTTTAATTTGCTGTTTAATTTAAAGTATCCAGAATGTTTCTGAATAATTTAAATTATAATTGCTTTTAAATTAACCAGAATATATTTATATGTCTTCTTGATATATATAAATTATATGTCACGTTGTTTGTCCGCGATGGACTCCTAAACTACTTAACCGATTTTAATCAAAATTGCACACCGCGTGCAGTTTGATCCAACTTGAAAGATAGGATAGTACATCTTAATTTAGCGATATCCACGTGGGTGGAGCCGCGGGCAACAGCTGGTAGTAGATATAAACCGGTAGTTAAGACAAGAGACAGTTTGACAACCTCTGGATGTAATGACTCTGGAATATTTACGTAACATTGCTATGTAAACGTTACCTACCACACATTATATCAGTTGTGAAGTAGTATCGTACGGCGTGCGTCAAGGAAACGTTTTAGGCCCTACATTATTTCTAATATATATTAACGCTTTCTGTGACTTAAAAGCTAACAACACAAAGATATTTTCGTACGCCGACGACACTGCTATTGTGTTTCATAGCAACAACTGGGCCAACGTTAAGAGTAGTGCTGAGAAGGGCTTGACTCAGATAAGTCACTGGCTTAACGATAACTTATTGACCTTAAACACTACCAAAACACGCTATATATGTTTTACCATCACTGAACGTACAGTCAGCGTCATACATATCCTAACGACGAAGTCTCAAAATGATCTGAAAGTGTTTTATTGATTTAAATGGTATTATTGTCCAAACTAAGGGTGTGTACTAAATATCAGAACAATCGCTTAACTGGAAGGGGGTACAAAACGAAATTAACATCATTTTGAGTACTTTGTACGTCAACGTTTTTCTGATGCTGACTGTACACAACCCAAGGAATACCTTGGTATGCCTTCCTGTGGTGAACTAGTAAACTGCACTTGTCCAAAAATCAATAATGTTACAAAGCGAATTAGAAAATTAGGCTGGATATTCAAAACCCTCAGGTCACCTCCAACTAATTTAAATAATACATTTCATTTAGAAATATCCTAAATGAAATCTACATTGCACTTGTACAATCCGTTCCTTGCGTATTGTATAAGCGCATGGGGCTTTTTTTTTTTTTATCGTGCGAAAAATCCCCACGGATACCACCCCCACGGAGCCGGTGGAGGCGGTTATGTCGGACTCGAACCGACTAAAACGCACGCCGTCTTGGGTCCTTGGCTGCCGGAGGTGAGATTGCCAAAAGCATATCTCTCGCACCCCGGCAGACCCAGGACCATCTCTTTCGAGATGGCCCCCTTCGGGTTGTGGGGACCAAAATGTCCCCATCTAGCCCCGGTTACGGGGAGGCGCACTTTGCGCCGCCGCCGCGGCCTGCTTCTGCTAGGGTGACAGGCGGCTCCACCGGTCACCCCCAGGCCAGCGCTCATGGAGGACGGAGGTCGTTCTGCGACCTCCGACGTCCGGTTCGCCTTCGCTCTGCACGGGCTTCCCGGGCCCGGAGTCTGGTCCGGACCCGACGGGCCGCCTCCTTCTCGAGCATTACTTGCTCGCAGAAGGAGGCGGCCGCACCCCAAGCGTTTGCGCATCATACCATCGCTGTGAGCAATGTGACGAGTGTGAGGACTCCCACCCCTAGAGCCGCCACTAGGACCCGCCTCGGCGTGTCCCACGCCGGGCACTCGGTCAGCGTGTGCAGCTCTGTGTCCTCGCTCGCATCACAGTGATGGCACTCGGACGTTGGCTCCTTCCGGATCCGACACAGGTAACTCCCGAAACACCCGTGTCCGGTAATCACCTGCGTCAGCCGGTACGAGAGGCTGCCGTGTGGCCTCTCTAGCCACTCCTCCATGATGGGTCTTACCGCCGCTATTACGGCGTGCCCTGCGCTTGGTCGCCCAAGTCGTAGCTCCCATTCCGCTACCATGTCCCTGTGGAGCTGAGACCTCACGGCCCGAATTTCTTCGAGCTCGGGTTCCCGTCCCTGCTTCCGCGCCTCCTTACGATACCGATATAGCATCGAAAGGGCTCTCGCATCCAGGTTCCACGGTAGGGATCCGGCAAGGAGACTCGTCGCCTCGAAGGATATCGTGCGGTACCCCCTAATGGCTAACCGCATGGGGTGGTGCTATAGAAACCAGGTTTATCGAGGTCGAACGAGGACAACGATCGCTGATCAAAATATTGTATTTTCAGCCAATTAGATTCCCTAGCGAAAATCTCTATCGAATAAGTAACCAGCTATCTGTCATAAAACTATATATAGCGCCATATATACTTCCATACAATACTAACATAAATGTAAAGAGGCGAAAGCATGTTGTTACGGATATACCAGTGACAAACACTAAGTTTGCTGACAATGACAATCAATTGCTGACAAACAAACAAACTCACGAAAGAAAAAAGCTCGAGAAGTAATTCATGATATGGAAGAGCGAAGTGTCCTACTACAAGCATTTCTTGCTTAAAAGGAGGCTACAATTACAAACCAAACCAGCCTTCTGTAGGGTAAGTAGTTATGAAAGCTCCATGTTCGGGAAAGGTAAAGCCTGTACGGGAGGCGAGCCCTTACCGATTTCACCGGGTCTTCCTGGCCACCACATCAACATTGGCCGCATAAGTCAGTGGTAAATAACTTAGACCTTGGACTTGACTTAAGACCAGCGAGCTCTAGTTATCCTACTCATTGCTGGGAACACAACACGTCGGTTGTCATGGCCGCGGACCACTGCAGGGCGAGAGGAATCTCGTCTCCCACCTCCATCAAATATCTGATTCGCTTCCCAACATAAATCTCTCTATGTCGTGGCGTTCTGTTTAGAGCATCTGATTGATCGAGTGGCTGGCAAGTATTGGACAGTGGACACCGATAAGTGTTTGTTTTCGACTGCCGATAATGTTCTCTAATTCAACACGTAAGCGTTTTTAATCCGTTAACACGGTAGATATTGAACACTGGTTGCACTGGTGCTCTCGTTTGTGATAAGAGGAAGCCTGTATTTATGGAATATAATGTAGAGATAACACGCAGTTGAGATAACACGCACTCGCTAATGATAATAAAGTTGTGCCAAAAAAAATATTAAAAGAAGAAGAGCGAGTATTGAGGTGTTGCACGCGCAGCCGGTACGCCGCCGCGCCGGTGCGCCGGCAGCAGGTACTATGCTGTAGGAATGTTTCGGACGAGCGAACGAACTCAACAGCAGAATCCGTGGTGAAATTTAAATGTAGCATACTCTCAATTTAGTGACATCACGTTGTCGAGCACAAGTCGAGATATGTACAGCATACACCTGCACCGTACACCGGTGCGGCGCGGCGCCGGGCCGGGCCGGGCCGGGCCGGGCGGCGCCAGTCCGCAGGCGCTGCTCGGCGGCGCGCGCGCTGCGTCGCTCACTACTCGCAGTGCTCACTAGTCACTCGCTAGTCGCTCGGCTGTCGGCAGTCGATACGCTCTCTCCGACACGGATGCAGTGTGCCTGCTGGACAGGTGAATCAAAATAGTGTTCCCACTGTGCCAGTGATCCGAGCTCGAATGTGTCAACGTAGCAATTTTCTTTAGCTCTTGCAGTTCGTGTCTTTACCGATGGGTTTTCAATGGATATGTAACTTTGCGAATGAATATAGAACTAGTGAGTTGGAGGAATCTATAACACGAGTGATACAAATTACGACATGCTACACAGGTAGGACACTCATCGTTGCTCATTAACATGCATATACGTATCTATTACTTCTTCTGTTCACTCACGAAGGTCACAGGGAGAACATTATTTTTACAAGTAGTAGCTTGCAAATCCTTATTGAAAGTCGATAACTAGCAAAACTACGGGTCAGCCATTATTCACTACAAACTCTATAAAGATCTCAGCGGTGCCCCGCGTGCGCCAGAATCTCGGGAGCTCTAAAGACCCCGAGAATCTCCATCACAACAAAGTGATACGGACAAGTTGGGTCATGTAATTACCTATGGTACTGTAGCAAGGTGTGCGGGGTGGCACCGGGCAATCCAGGTAGCGACGAAGGATTTGCCGCGCCGCGGTGCGTAGGTCAGTACTTAGGCACAGAATAGATAATGCTACCTAGGTACAGTGGTACTGACATCCACGCGGGCGAAGCCGCGGAAAACAGTTAGTAACAAATAAAGCATGAAACATTGTCCTCTGGCGATTATAAAAGTATTATTTGTATCGTACTTAGTGTTTCCCAACGTCAAAATGGGCCTTTGTCGACTGTATGAATATGACGTTTACAAATCACTGTTTGCTACTAAACTACACTCCTTCATACCTACTTTCTCGTACCTAGTAGAGATAAAGTAGGTATGGCACAAATATAAATGAAAATAACACGGCGAAGAGCGCACATGTGCGTTATTTACTTACTGCAACTCTGCGGAGTACGGACACACGCCCACCATGTTTCGCGTAGTTTGTATTTTGTACTTCATAGTAAAACGACGATAAGTTAGAGCGCAGATAGCACAATAACGTGCAGCGCCATCTAGTTGAGCCACCGTCAGACGCAAGCGTGACAGTAGCGGCACCTGGCGGGTAGCAATACTAATTCAAATTCAAATTCACAAAATCATTTTATACCATAGAAATTATAAATTGGTTTGGAAATGGGTATTATCCTATACTTACAATAAATTATCTACATATTCCACAACATTCTACACAACGCTATCTAGACCCATGGTAAGCTTTTATAGCTTGTGTTATGGAATCTAGAATGCGGATAAACATACTTATATTACACTAGCTGTCCCGGCGAACTTCGTTCCGCCAATTTTTTCCCGCCCCGCGATCCGCGTCAGATCCCGTTCCCGCTGCACCATTTAGATGAAAGATGAAAAATAGATGTTGGCCGATTCTCATAGATACCGGATAAGCACAAAAAATTTCATAAAAATCGGTCAAA
Organism: Eilema sororculum; assembly: GCA_914829495.1. Lineage (NCBI taxonomy): Eukaryota > Metazoa > Arthropoda > Insecta > Lepidoptera > Erebidae > Eilema > Eilema sororculum. Next base: position 27,269,329 of record OU618537.1, read on the forward strand.
CCGTTTCGGAGGAGTATGGCAACGAAAACTGTGACACGAGAATTTTATATGTATATTAGAAGATTACAAAAAAAAAGTATATACTTTTTTTTGTAATACATACATATTATATATAGAAATACCCAGACCAATGCAAATAGCCATATTCATGCATACAAATAGTGGCACTGTGCGGGAATCGAACCCGCGCCTTTTTTGTTTTATAGTTTTATTTATTTTTAATCATCCACCCAACCTATAATAGTAACTGATTTGACTATAAAATTTTATGACGTCACTCTATCTTTTTCATACAAGTTACCTTTTATCTTCCTACTCCTACTTACTTACTGCTAGTCAGTAGAATACCTAATTATTGTCATTATTTTTTCCCCTATCGTGCAGTGCGCGACATGGCAACTACTGAGAAACATTGCTAGAAAACTCAGTAGGAATCTTTTTTTCAAAGTTCGTCTTCGAGGTTCTTGTAGAGCTCAAGTCTCACTTGAGCATTTCATTTTTTCCGATGTTTTTCGTGTTCTAGGTACATTAATTTGCTTGTGTTGACTTAGAGGGACTTAATCCCTAAAAATTTTCTAAAAATTCTACACAATTTGGCCTTAACAATTGTTTTAAATTTATAAGACAATGTTCTAATTTCATTGGGAAGTTTATTGTAGAATCTTATTCATTGCCCCTTATAAGAGTTGCTTATTTTTTGGAGACGAGTAGTATGTAACACTAGGCTAGATTATCTTGACGTCTAGTATTTATACAATGTCTTCGTAAAGGAGTCTAAATTTTTATGCACTTATAGAATAAATACAAAAAAAATCTTGTGATTTTTGGGTTTAAGATGGTTTGTTACTTTGGTTTGTAATTGTAAGCTTGCCATGTTATTGCATGCCGGAATTAATGCATTTTTTTTCTTTTCTTTCCTTCTTTCTTTCTAAATTCTCATACATAAATTGCGATATAAATATTCCACAAATATTTAAATACTAGCTTGATGTCGGTTATCGCGACCAAACATAGCCTATGTCCTTTCTCATGGTCTAATCTATCCCTATGCCAAATTTCATCAAAATCGGTTCAGTGGTTTAGGCGTGAAAGCGTAACATACAGACAGACAGACAGAGTTACTTTCGCATTTATAATATTAGTATGGACTATCTTTTGCCCGTGGCTCCGCCAAGGTGCTTGACGGTGTACTGGAGTGAAGAATCTCGGGTAAACTCGGTCTACATAACGCGCAATTCGGTTTTAGGTCCGGGCTTTCTACTGAATCGGCTATTCTGTCGCTTAAGTACACGGTCAACTACTACACTATAAATAGCAGAAAGACACCAGTGTATGCCGTGTTCTTGGACCTGTCGAGGGCATTTGACCTGGTTAATTACAATATCTTATGGTCCAAATTAAGAGAGCAGAATATACCTGATGAGATGTTTGCACTTTTAGAGTACTGGTATAACCATCAAATTAACCAGGTCAAATGGTCTGGGGTTTTCTCGGAGGAGTATGGGCTGCGGTGCGGTGTGAGGCAGGGTGGGTTGTCCTTGCCCTCGCTTTTCAGCCTATACATCAATCAGTTAGTCGAGGAGCTCAGCAGCACAGGTGTCGGATGCTCTATAGATGGAAAGACAATTAATAGCATCAGTTATGCGGACGACATGGTGCTGCTGACCCCTTCGATTGACGCGCTGAGGCAACTTCTAGAAGTTTGCGAGAGATACGCGTTATCACACGGTCTCCTGTACAACATAGCGAAAAGTGATTGTATGGTGTTTGGCGGAAGGTTGAAAAAGGATAGGGCGATACCGCCTGTATACTTGTATGGTAGGGCATTAAAGAGAGTGTCGTGTTTCAAGTACCTTGGCCATGTTGTGACTGAGGATCTGAGTGATGACCAGGACCTGGAAAGGGAACGAAGAGCGTTGTCGGTACGATGCAATATGCTGGCCCGCAGATTCGCAAGATGCACGGAGCCGGTAAAGGTTACTCTTTTTAAGGCTTACTGCCAGACCTTCTATACGTGTAGTCTGTGGGTCAGATATACGCAGAAGGCCTACAATGCTCTTCGGATCCAGTACAACAACGCGTTCAGGATGTTGTTGGGGCTCTCACGGTTCTGCAGTGCCTCGGCAATGTTCGCTGAAGCGGCTACAGATGGCTTTGCGGCAATAATGCGCAAAAGAACGGCATCGCTACTGAGCAGAATACGAGGGAGTACCAACAGCATCCTGAAAATTATAGCTGAAAGTGCTGATGGTGTCATTCTGGAGCATTGGTGCCGTATACATAATGACGGCCCTGATGCTTCTGGAAGATATATGAATTGATTTATTTTTAATTTTTTGGTTATATAGTGGATAAGATGTACTAACATAGTTTATTAAGTTTGTGTTACTAACAATTATTGTATGGATTTTTAGTCCGAAATAAATGAAAATAATAAAAAAATAAAAAATAACACTATAGAAATAACTAAAATGAACTATTCTAAGGTTCCCCCTTGTTTGGCAGAACAACGTTTGGTCGAAAATCTCTTCGCCTAATTTCAGTTACAGTAAAGTCATTTCAAATAGTTATTCATTTGACCGAATATTTAATTGATAAAATTTTATTTAGCATAATTATTTCTTTAGAATAATGTCATTTCACCGAATTTTCATTTGCACTAATTTTATATAAACTAATGCTTCATTAGACTAATAATGATTTATTCGAAAAATCATATCGAATATTCGGTTTAGTACTAATTAGTAATGGCAAATGAAAATTCGGTGAGTAAAAATAATAATCGTAATCTGAGTCGGTGTGTTAACTATAATGACGTTTTTAATATGTATATAATAAACGATTCTGGGTGGTACTATTTAAGGGGCTGCTAATTAAGGCTCCCGTTTTCAAATACATATGTATTGGGAAGGTACAGTCAAAATATCAATATCCTTAAATCGTTCCCTGAGGGAGTCTCTCTTGCCTCAACAATGAATAGCACAAACTGCAAAAGAGGGCTCTTTTGCAATATAAATATAGTTCCTAAATCTGCTGCATTTCTCCAAAGTATTGCATAGGACATCAAGCTATGAAAGTAACTAAAGCATACGAACCTAGCAGTAGCTACAACAGTCAACTGCCTGATCCGTCTCACAGCATATGCAGCAGACAGCAGAGCTAAGTTTATTGACCAGAATAGTGATATAGTCACCCCATTGTAATTTTGCACCTATTATATTTCTAGAAAGGTAGTTCTGTTTACGAATTTTAACCTTTTCCCCTAGCACGACACCAACGTGTGTTTGCCTCATATTGGGTAGTGTAAACTTAATACATTTGATCTTTTCTGTATTCAACAAAAGGTTGTTTGCAGAAAACGAATTTTAAATGTCATTCAGAACATTATTTACATTATTCCGATTTATACTGTATCTATTTGCTTTGTATATTACCGACGTATCATCTGAAACAATACTATGCCAGCTTGTGCCTCGACCATACACTGAAGGCAAGTCGACCATATAAGGATTGATCCTATACCTACCTATTTTGACGTTTGAGCCTATTCGTTAAATACGACTCTAATAGTTCTATTGATTGCTTATCAAAACCATATCGACGTAGCTGGAGTAAGAGTGTTTGATGGTCAACACATTCAAATGCGTTAGAAAATACACAGAATACCCCAATGGCGTCCTGCGATTCCTCCTAGGCGTCGTACATTAAGCTACCTAGAGCCACTCTTGCATCGGTGGTATATTTCTCGCCAGTAAAGCGATATTGTTGGCTATACTCTCTCAAACACCTGTAAAACCCACTCACCAATAAAAATGGGGCAGTAATTTCCAAGTTCTGACTTATGGTGTCGTTCTTAAACAATGGTATTAGTTAACTATGTTTCATTAGGTTAGGAAATGTACCGCTATTAACACATTAAATAAATATGAGTGCTAAATCAGGTGCACCACACGGCTTTTGTAAGGTACTATCTATACACTTGATCGATGGCACTTGCTTGAATTTATTGTTACACATATTGAGAACACTTGTACTTTTTCCACAGTATTAATATTATTATATTGAACCTGACCGATTTCGCCTTACGGCATTCTGAATGGTTTTTTTTTTGTTTACATTTAGCAAAGGTTTTGTATGTTCTAATTACTAAAAAAATTAAGGTATATCTTAACTTATTATAATCTGCCCTGTCTGCTTTTAGTAATACTACCTACTTATCCCTCATTTTACATTTACCGGACTCTTTGTGAATAACTTTCCAAGTTTCCTTCATTTTATTAGGAGCCTCAATTATTTTCTTTTTACTATCAATGGCCTTCGCTTGTCATATTCAATTAAACAAATAATAAATCTGTACTGTTTTTGAGCGTATAAATCAAATAGTGTTCGTTCATTTTTATGCATAATAATATATACGCCTACAGTAGCCAACATTCTCAAAATCTAGATTTAGTACTAAGTAAGTATGCTTTTTACATTTTTGTTTGAATATGTTAGAAAAGGCATGTAGCAATAGCAAGTAGTAAATAAACCATTTTAATGGACCTCAGGATTATTACCCAAATATGCTATAGAACCAAGTTTATCCTCTAAGATGTCTTTGAACCTTTTAATTTTACTAGAAGTTATGGGCCTACGCGTAATTTTCTCTCTAGGTTGACTATTATTAACTTTGGAAAGGGATACTATATGACCACGGTGATCTGAGGGCAACTTAGGTACTAATCAAGGACTTGCTTAAGTATCCACTAACAGTCAAAAAATATCCAAGCAATTGGCAGCCGAAGCAATGGTTACGTCGACTCACAGAAAAAAAATTCCGATGTTTTTCGAAATATTCTCAATTTCAGAACTTTTACTACACTGTTGTAAGATGTTTACATTAAAGTCCTCGCACATAATTAGATTTTTCCTACAACTCCATGAAGTCCCCAGAACCCGGTCCATGACCTTAATAAAAGATCCAAAATCACTGTTGGGTTGGGTGGAGGTGGACTGTATACGCAGACTACTACTCCACTGTGAAGTTCGGCGCAGGCCACCTTAGCACAGCGCTCAACAGAAAGTCTAACAATCCGCTCTTTGCTGCGGTGACCATTTTTATAAGGACCATGAAACCACCTCTAATACCTAGCAAACTTTCTGATAAAGCAACTTTCAATATACTGTCAGTCAAACACAAAATATCCACTTTCAATTCCTCACAATCAACTACTAATTCCTTGCCGGGAAATTGAAACTTCTAAAATTCAATATTCAGTCAAAGAAGTTTAGTATCATCTGCAAACAATACAATCTTATGCTTATCCCCTACACAGTAAGGTAAGTCATTTATGTATATTAACAGAAATGGACCAATAAATTGACCCCATTCTTATCTGTTCTTCGGTGTTGGACACAAAAACTACTGAACGGAGCCCCATGAGATTATTTTGGTTTGAAATATTTTTGTGAAGTGGATAGCTTTAATTACAGTCTTTGAACCTTTTTTTTACATGTGTCTATAAGGCCTTGCATCCTTGCTAATCTTTATAACCGTATCCTCCTCACCGGTAAAATCCCAAACCAGTGGAGGCAGTGTTATTACGCCAGTCTTCAAGGGCAAGGGATCGGTGCAAGAGTGTGGTAGTTACCGAGGTATAAAGATAATGTCCCACACCATGAAGCTTTACGAGCGGATAATCGATTCCCGGATCCGACAGGAGAGTACCCTCTCGGAGTGCCAGTATGGATTCCGCCCCGGACACGGGACTATGGATCTGTCGTTCGCCCTAAGGATCGTCGCGGAGAGATACAGGGCGAGGAACACGCCCCTGTACTGTCTATTCCTAGACATGCAGAAGGCCTTCGACTGTGTGCCTCGCGCGATGATCTGGTGGGCACGGCGGTCCAAAGGAGTCCCAGAGGCTTACATCGACACCATCCGAGACATGTACCAAGATTCCGGTTCCGTGGTTCGGACCGCTGTTGGCGACACGAAAACCTTCCCCATCACCGTCGGGGTACACCAAGGATCCGTACTTAGTCCCTACCTGTTCAGCTTGGTGTTAGACGTTTTGTCGGACAGTATCAGAGACTCACATGAGCAGCCTCCATGGTTGCTTATGTATGCCGATGACATTGCGCTGATGGACGCAGACAGGAACAGATTGGTGCGACGTGTGAAAGTGTGGAAGGAGGCGCTTGAGAACGGCGGTCTGAAGCTAAATGTGGCGAAGACAGAGTACTTGGCGTTAAACTCAACAGATCCCACACCCGTTCGCATAGGCGATGACATGGTCGAGCGCACGGATCAGGTTAAGTACCTGGGATCTGTACTTCACGTTACTGGTGACATCGACCACGACGTCAAGGCACGTATTGCCGCCGCGTGGGCTAAGTGGCGGGAAATGACTGGCGTCACTTGCGACACTAAAATGCCAGTCAGGCTGAAGGGGCAGGTCTATAAAACAATCATTAGACCTGTCCTCTTACACGGCTGTGAGGCGTGGCCGCTGTTGGAACGACACAAGCAGATGCTGCGAGTCACGGAGATGAAAATGCTGCGGTGGATGTGTGGAGTCACGCGTAAAGATCGCGTGAGGAACTCGCGCATCCGCGGCAGCCTTCATGTCCGTGACATCGCAGATAAAATGCAAGAGAGCCGCCTCCGCTGGTGCAGCCACGTCTTGCGGAAACCGCCCAGCTACGTGGGTAACAAATGCCTGGCAATGGCGCCCCCACCCGGTCCAGGTAGAAGGGGTAGGCCCAAGAAGTGCTGGCTTGGCGTCGTGGAGGGTGACATGCGTGAAAACGGTCTCACTACCTTGGACGCCCAAGATCGTGCGAAGTGGAGGAGGAAGAGCCGGAAGGCGGACCCTGAGCTCCGAGGGCACCGTAGCCTCGGATGCAATCAGGACTAACGTCTCTATGTGGATGATGATGATAAGGCCTTGCCAAGCAGGATTCTAGAATGTCCGGTCCCGAACGACCCACCCGGACACCTTGGGCTATAGATTGAATGGGTGAATAGCAAAAGCAAAAAAAATACACGGCAAGCCTGAGAACGGTAGTGCAATGTGTTGGTTTTACGATTTTGATTACTTTTCATAGTATAATAGGTACTTCTCTACCATGGCAAAAAAAATTGTTGAGTAATGTCTCTATTACATAAAAAAATTAATTACAAAGTGTCATTTTATCATTTCGGTGACCTGTCCTGAATCGAATTTCACTCGTAAAATATCTTGCCCTGCAGTTGTATTTAACATTTGGACTAAAATCGAATTTTGTATGAATAAATTATAATATGACCCATAGAAAAAAACTAATATTGTTTGTTTATCTTATTTCTTATACATTGTATTAAACAGTCTACTTTTGTCCTGTAAAAAGTAATCATTTTGGTGGACAGTAAGTTTTAGTAGAGTAACTTCGTCAACATAGCGTTTTTGCGCCCCCCATGCCTTTCCTTACTTCGAATCAGGCCACCTCCATTCGTTGGAGCGCACGAACGCGTCACAAAATCATCGTGGATTCCCGCCGAAAAGTAAGTATATCATTTCAGTGATATGGGGACAAAAATAGTGTCATTTCTGTGGCCGTTATAGCTCGTGTTAGGTTCATTCAATTTATTTCAAAATTGTGTTTTAAATTCGCCGTAAGATATGTTTTGTTACAGCAGTGTTGAGATTTTAATATTAATTCTAATATCGGAGTTAAATGTAAAACTTATTATTTTTATCACCTCGGTGTTATCATTTCAGTGGATTCGGTGGACTGTAATACCGACAACAGTCCACTTAAATGAAATTTAACTTAGAAATTATAAAATCATAAGTTTTAGAGATTCTTGAGTCTAAGATTGAATCATAAAAATTTGGTGAGATAATTCTAGATACTGTAGGTTCGATATTTGGGATTAATTTGATGTGTTAATGTTTGTTTTTTTTTCTTTTATTTATCACAATACAATAAAAAAATAGTTTAAAATATCTTGTTAGAAAATGGATAATAGATGTACTTACTTCTAGACAATGTGTATTCTCAACGATAATGTGATGTCCAAAGTTTAAAAATTATGATTTGGATTTTAGGATGCCGCGACCTAAGCTACAGACCAGAAAGGAAAGGTTAGAAAAAAGAAGGTTATATGAAAGAAGAAGAAAAGAGAGAATTAAGAGCAATGACGTCACACGCGAAGAGTTTCTTAGAAAAGACAGGGAGAGATATACTAGAAAAGAAGAAGCAGGATCGATTCATTGAATTCATTCATTCTGTTGCAATAGTGACTAGTGATTGCGCTATTTTCATTCTTTTCGCATAAGTACATAATCGGATTATATAGCCAAACTGTTTGCAATAATTTACGATAACGTTATCTAATTTTTTTTGTTATGTTTAAGATGAAGTGTTTAGCTCTTTTGAACATACTTACATTATTTTTATAATTTTTCTTATTAAATCATTGTGTCGTAAAAATATAAGAGTTGATTTAGTACATTTTGAAGTTTTACATACAAAACATTATTATTATTACCAGTAAATAAAAAACCCGACTGCCACTGAAAAGACCGAAATAAGTTTGATAGCAACCCATTAATTTTCTTTCGGTTTATGATTGGCAAATGGGTACCGCCTGCTATCAAACTTATTTCGGTATTTATTTTTTATTTTTTAATAATTTGTTTTATTTTATACTTTTTAGTTATGATATGACATGTATATCTTTTTGTAATCTCCTTTTAATTTCCTGCATATGGTTTATACTTGAAATAAAAACTTATAACTTAAAATAAATAACTAAGAAAATTAGCGATTGTTTCGTTAAACAACTTTAAATCGTTATATATCCTAAACTATTATTTTAAATGAAAAATGATAAAAGGAACCTAAAGATGATTTTAAAATACCTATTCAACGACACCCCACTTGACATAGTTCATCGTAAGGTCGGAGCAATACGCTACGGCCGTCGCGGACAGGGGGCGGCAGTTGTCGGCTGCCCCATCGCGGCAGCTCAAAAGGCTGCTGATCGGCGGGTCCTCGTGGTGGACGGCGTTGTTGGGGTGCGGGCACAGCTCCTGCAGGCTCGACCGGCCAGGTGCTTTAGGTGCCTGTCGGTCGGGCACGTGGGGGTGCAGTGCACGGCGGAGGTGACGGTCGGCGACCGCTGCTTCCGCTGTGGCCAGCCCGGTCACAGGGCCGGTGGTTGCGAGGCTCCGCTGCACTGTTTTAGGTGTGCAGCGGGGGGCAAACCGGCCGACCATCGGGTTAGCAGCAAGGCCTGCACCGGAGGGGAGCCGAAGCCACGAGGCGGGCGTTCCGCCGATAGTTCGCAGCGGGATGCGGAGATGGTTCCATAATGGATCCCCAACTCCGCATCCTGCAGGCGAACGTGGGCCACGGTGTCGATGCTCAGGCTCTTCTGCTCCAGAGCATGGCACAGTGGTCCATACACGTCGCCGCTGTCGCCGATCCGTACACCCACCGGCCCCCCGGGCCTGCCTGGGTGGTCGACCTGGATGGATCGGCGGCACTGGTGCGTAACGCCGCTGCGGGTGCCCCTCCCTTTGTGGTGATCGCAAGGGAGCATGGCATCGTAGCGGCGCGTGTGGGGGAGATTGCGGTCGTGGCCGTCTACTTCACGCCGGCATCACACCGACGCATAGGGCAGTATCGGCAGTCGCTGGAGCGGCTGACCGACGTCGTCAATGCCTGTCACCCTCGCCCGGTTCTTGTGCTTGGGGACTTCAATGCCTGGTCTGAGGCTTGGGGGTCCCGGCACACGAACCCGCGAGGTAGGGCTCTGGAGAGCTGGGCCGCTACTCTCGGTCTGGTTCTCCAGAATCGCGGGGCCGAAGCCACGTTCTGGGTGGCGGAGCGCGGGGCGAGTTCGATCGTTGATCTCTCATTCGCGAGCGCTTCGCTGTCGCAACGTGTGCGGGACTGGCGTGTTGTCGGGGAGGTGGAGACACTGTCGGATCACCGATACGTTCAGTTTGATGTCTCCCCCCCCGAGAGTGATGCGCCGGTCACACCGGCCCCACGCGAGCCGCGCTGGGTGCTTAGGGGACTGAATAGGGATGCTCTCCTGGAAGCCGCCTCCGTGCAGGCCTGGGCCATGGTGCCGGACAGGCCTGACGACATCGATAACGAGGCGGCGTGGTTCCGGGAGGCCATGACTGTTGTCTGCGATGCGGGTATGTCTAGGGCTCCAGCCTATAGTCCGAGGCGCCGGGTCTACTGGTGGACTGCGGAGATCGCGAGGCTGCGTCAAGCCTGCGTGATCGCGCACCGCCGGTGGGCCAGGCTCCGTAGGAGGCGTAGCCGCCCCGCAGACACAGATCCCCTAGTGGCGGAGTTGCAAGAGGGATACAGGGAAGCCAGGAATGCCCTCCGAGCGGAGATCAAGCGGTCCAAGGCAGCTTCCTATAGGGAGCTGCTGGAGACACTGGAGCGGGACCCATGGGGGCGGCCTTACCGCTTGGTAAGAGGAAAGCTGCGCCCCCGGGCCCCTCCCCTGACCCAGGTTCTCGAGCCGGCTCTGCTTGGAGGAGTGGTGGCATCCCTGTTCCCGGCGCGGGCGGAACACGTTCCGCCGCAGATGACTCCGCCACCTCGGTCGCCTGATGCGCCCGGCGTGGTTATTGACGACGACGTGCCCGAGGTCACTTGGGTAGAACTAGAGCTGGCGGTGCGACGGCTTAGAGCCAAGAAGAACACCGCCCCGGGACCCGACGGCATTCCAGGCCGTGCGTGGGTCCTAGCTCTAGGAGAAGACGGTCTCGAACCCCGACTGCGAGGGTTCCTCAGCGCATGCTTGGAGCGGGGCCAGTTTCCGAAGATGTGGAAGACGGGGAAACTGGTCCTCATCCGCAAGGACGGACGCCCGGCGGACGAGCCGTCCGGGTACCGGCCCATAGTGTTGCTCGACGAGGTGGGCAAGCTCTTCGAAAGAGTGATTGCCAAGCGCCTCGTCGAGCACCTCTCTAGAGTGGGGCCGGACCTAGCGGACACGCAGTACGGCTTCCGCCGGTGGCGTTCCACTGTGGATGCCATCATGCGCGTGAGGACTCTGGCGGAGGATGCGGTTGCCCGGGGCGAGGTGATGTTGGCGGTGTCCTTGGACATCTCCAACGCGTTCAACACCTTGCCCTGGAGTTGCATCAGGGAGGCGCTCGTGTACCACGATGTGCCTCTCTACCTCCGCCGCATAGTCGGGGCGTACCTGACGGAGAGGGCCGTCATCTACCCAAGTGCGACCGGCGTCGGTAGGCGTGAGATGTCGTGCGGTGTCCCACAGGGATCGGTCCTGGGGCCGCTCCTGTGGAACATCGGATACGACTGGGTGCTTCGCGGTGAGCTCGCGTTCGGTGCCACCGTCACGTGCTACGCGGACGATACGCTAGTGACGGTGAGTGGCGCTACACACCGCGAGGCGACCCAGAGGGCCACGACCGCTGTTGCTCAAGTCGTGGATCGGATCCGGCGGCTGGGTCTCGAGGTGGCTCTGCACAAATCCGAGGCCTTGTTCTTTCATGGTCCTCGGCGCAGGCCACCCCCGGGATCCAGCTTGACAGTAGGAGGTACTCCCATCGACATCAAGCCCCGGTTGAAATACCTGGGGCTCGTACTTGACGGTCGGTGGGACTTCGGAGAGCACTTCCGAAGTCTGCGCCCCAAACTGTTGGTGTCAGCTAACGCGCTGATGCGGCTGCTGCCCAACTTGAGGGGCCCAGAGGACTCCTGCAGGAGACTCTACGCGGGTGTCGTGCGGTCCATGGCCCTGTACGGGTGCCCCGTGTGGGCGGACGCCCTGCAGGCCAGGTTCGTGCAACTGCTGCATGCACCGCAGCAGACGATGGCCTGCAGGGCCATTAGGGGGTACCGCACGATATCCTTTGAAGCGGCGAGTCTCCTAGCCGGATCGCCACCGTGGATCCTGGAAGCGAGATCCCTTGCGGCACTGTATCGGTTCCGTAAGGAGGCGCGGGAGCGGGGATACGATCCCGAGCCCGAAGACATTCGGGCTGAGAGGTCCCGGCTCCACGGGATCATGGTGGCGGAGTGGGAGCGACGACTTGAGCAACGACGCGCAGGGCATGCCGTCATAGAGGCGGTACGGCCCATCATGGGGGAATGGCTCGAGAGGCCACATGGCAGCCTCTCGTATCGACTGACGCAGATTATCACCGGGCACGGGTGCTTCGGGAGATACCTGTGTCGGATCGAAAAGGAGCCAACGTCCGAGTGCCATCACTGCGACGCGAGCGAGGACACGGGGCTGCACACGCTCACCGAGTGTCCGGCATGGGCCGGACCGAGGCGGGAGCTAGTGTCGGCCCTGGATGTGAGAGTTCTCACCCTCGCCACCCTGCTCACAGCAATGGTCCGCTGCGCGGACGCGTGGGCGGCCGGCGTCTCCTTCAGCGAGCAGGTAATGGTCGTGAAGGAGACGGCGGAGCGGGAGAGGCGGCGCGAGCGAGAAAGACTCGCGGATCGCGCCGCCCGCGCGCGCAGGCAACTCGGGCGTCGGAGGGCACTGACTGACCTCCGTCCCCCATGAGCGCGGGCCTGGGGGTGACGGGTGGAGCCGCCTGTCACCCCAGCAGAAGCAGGCCACGGCGGCGGCGCGCTGAATAGTGCGCCTCCCCATTCCGGGGGCGAGTTGGGGACACCGTTGTCCCCCCTCCTGAGGAGGGCCAGACCGTAAGGGATGGCCCTGGGTCAGCCGGGGTGCGAGGGATATGTCTTTGACAACCTCACCTCCGGCCTAGCACCAAGACCCACAGTCGGCGTGCGGTTTTAGTCGGTTCGAGTCCGACATAACCTCCCCTTCCGGCTCCGGCAGGGGGGGTATCCGAGGGGATTTCCGCACGAAAAAAAAAAAAAAAAAAAGACATAGTTCATCGACATTTTTTTTCATTTTGACAATATGGCGTCTGGTTGTCGCCCTGGTGAATTTTGATTACTGTCATGTTTCTAGTGACACTCGCAAGGTTAAGACGAATCGATTGACGTAAGAATTATCAAAATCAGCCTATGCATTTGGTCTCTAGAACGCCACATAGAAACAAACATACATGCTTAGACTGATAAACACATTATCCTCCTTAGCGTCGCGCAGTCGGGTAAAAACACAACACTCGTTCCGCAAAAAAATTAACTTTTTTTCTCTAATATAATAGTTTGATCTTATCTTCTTAATATATATAAATCTCGTGTCACAATGTTTGTCCTCAATGGACTCCTAAACCACTTAACCGATTATAATAAAATTCGCACACCATGTGCAGTTCGATCCAACTTGAGAGATAGGATAGCTTACATCTTAATTTAGCGAAAAGTGACATCCACGCGGGCGGAGCTGCGGGCAACAGCTAGTATTTAATAAATATCACAAATACAGTCTAGTGATATCTCTATGGAATTTATTTAGATTCGTTTCAGACAATCTACGGAATCCTCCTAAAAAATAAATGATGTCCTTGGCTGTATCATTTCAGTGGGCTAATTTCATTCCGGTGCACAGTTTAGTCATTTCGGTGGACGATTTATCATTTCAGTGAACACTTTTCATTTCTGTGGGCTCCTAAAAATTCAATCTTAAATATTTCAGTAAGTTTTGATGTTACATGATGTCCACTCACGCATATGTTACAAGTAAGATTAAAGTTTATTTTCGTTACAAAATATATTAACAAGACATTGTAATAGAAAAATCTCACCGAAATGATACAAAAAAAATCCCTTGTTGAAAATCACCCGAATACGACGTGGTCGGGATGAAATTTGGAAACACTCGTATATAACAACACATAACTGTAGGAAATCATCAACCCCACTGACCCCAATCAAATCAAGAAATGTGCCTACTCTTTATACGCGTACTGCACGTACTTTTTGGGTATCCTTTGAGGATATAAAACGGGATGCTGCGAGCGATGGAGGAGCTCAAGTCCACATTAATAAAAGAAATCCGCGCGCGCTAGAGCGCCTCGTTTTTCTCCCTACTTGGGGTCGAAAAACCATCCGCCAACATATAGGTATAAGCCAGTAATTATAACATAAATAGTCCTGTCTAGTTGTGACGTTCCCTGTGTGTTCACAGCTGGTGGTGCGTGCTGGCGGCGCTCGCGGCCGTGGCCGGCCAGCTCTCCGACCGGCAACAAGGTATTTTTTGTCTTTTTAACTGAGCTTTTTAGTGGTTGGTGCTTAGACAATACTTGGGTCTTAGGCTTGGAATTTAGACGCGGAAAGGGTTACGTTGTGGCGGCACTCCTGAATATGACAGTGTCATTGCGGCTGCGCGCGACCACGCGCCACTTCACGGGTATAATTTGAGGACAGCCTGACCCGCACTGTATAGTACGAATTTTGTAATAATTTTCCTAAACATTTCCAGTGAAGCGACTGCAATCTGACATCCATATCCCATTGGCAACGAAAAAGCTCTGTAGCTGGAGAAAGTTGTCGAACTCGGTTCTGGGCAATGCGAACGGGTCCACGAAACGATCACTAGCCTCGTTCGTTTACAGCGTGCCGCTCCGGCGCCGGGGCGGGCGAGCGCAGCGTGGCGCTGCTGGTGGTGACGCCGGCGGGCGCGGGCGCGCTGGCCGCCGCGCTGGGCGCGCTCGCCGCCGAGGCGCTGCGCCGGCGCGGCGTGCGCTTCCACGCCGTGCGCGCGCCCGCCGCCTGCGCCGGCGCCGGCACCGCGCGCGCCTGCCGCGCCGCCGTGCTGCGCGCGCTGGCGGCGGGCGAGGCGCACGCGGCCGTGCTGCCGCTGCCGGCGGCGCGCCCGCCCGGCGTGCTGCTGCTGCGCGACGCCGGCCTGGACGAGCTGGGCGACGCGGCGCCGCCCGCGCGCCTGGCCTGCGCCCAGCGGGGGGCCGGCGCGCGCTCGCTGCTCGACCTCGCGGACGTCGAGCTCGCCGCGCGCTACGCCAGCGAGGCGTCCGACGAGCCGGGGTGAGTGTCGGGCCGGCACGGCGAGGATGAGCGATTCACTAGTTACCATTTACGAGTTGTGGTTTATGGCAGACAGGAACGTGATTTCTATAAGGAAATTAGAATGCACAAATAATAATGATATACGCTAAGAAATCACGTCCTCTGCCATAACACAAAATATGCAAGTCAGCGAGAAGATACTACGTGACCACAAGCATCGCTCCCACTCCACCAATTGTGAATAAATCATAGTATATAAGCACATGTAAATAATAAATAAATCAATCAGTCATAACGAGTAAAGGGTATTTCTTCGAAATTTCATTCTTCGACTGATTCATCTGGCCGAAATTAAATTTCACAATCAGCTTTGTAACACATGTTCATATGAAAATATGGATTCTAAAGAACATATATTTGAATGAGGGACTCATTTTTATACAGCAGTTTTCAAGATATCGACATTCAAATATTTTTTGCCCAGATGAATCAGAATTGGTGACATATAAATCAGAAACAAAAATTTAAATTAAACAACTTTAAAACTTAATCAATTAGACAAACCTCTTACAATTAAAAAATCACAGTACATATGTCAAACATTCCATATAATTAACTACTTTAATTATATGGAATGTTTGACACCAATCGTATTTCCAACTATCAAAACAAACGTACACAAGTAAGTCAAGTATAAATTAATAAAATTACTAAATGAAATATTTTCTTGACTTTTTCTCTAATCATAGAGTTTTTCCTGAATTTTTGGATTTTTCTTATGTTTTCCATCTGTATGCGCTCAGCCAGTGTCTTTTTCTTCTTCTTTTTATCTTCAGGTTGAGGCATTGTTGTAAACTACAATATTTTAAAAAAATAGAGATATTTAAAGATAAATAACTTTTCATAAATAAATGAAATGAAAATGAAAAATATATATTAGTGAAAATTTTAATCTTAAAATTGACATTTTATCAATTGCGTGATAGTATACGTTACAGTACAATGTAAAAAAATGCAATTAAATATTTAAACTACTTAAATATATATTATGAAACTATGTTTAGCAGCTTTATACTTGTAGCAGCTATACTTTAATATGTATGTTACAATTATAAGCAAATTTGCGCTATAAAACCGCTCTTTTCTAATTCATATGGTGTTTTGACCATATGAAGCAGGCACAGATGAATCAGGATTTTGCCTATAATTATGCATAACTCCGTATTCATACAGGCTTCAGTATTCAAAGTTTTCCACATTAAAATATTACCTAAAAGCATCACAGCAAACGCAAATTGAGGTTTTAAAACAATAAAATAAATCTTATAAAGTAGGCTTTGTAATCAGAATGCCACCTGAACCAAGCACAGATGAATCATATATTTACCTTCGTAACACCGGGTTCTCTGGCTACCAGCGGCACGTCCACCTCCTAGCTTGTTCGTTGCACGACTGATTCCCTAGGCGCGCAAAATCAGTATCCTAACTGTATTACCCGGTCAACTATGGTCAAGCGCAGCTTACACCATATTAATCAGTATTATACGCCGGACACATAAGTTTTACTTATTTATAAAAAAAGTATTAGTAGTTATAACTACCACGCATTATTTTGTAAAAGGATAAATCATTTCCTTTCAATAAAATTATTATTTATATGCATTTATCAAAAGAAAAACGCCACATCAAACATTTTCTTTCGGAAAATGGCAAACGGACGCGTTATATGAATCAGAAGAACATACTTCAAATATTTTTATTTTGTACCTAGACAGCAATTATTTCAAAAATATTATTTGTCCAAGTTAGGGACAAAGCTAAAGTATCCAAAACAAAAAATTACAGACAATTATGTTAGTTGGTTACAGAAATATACCCATAGAAATAGAAAATTTTGTCTTCGAAGAATTACCCACATCTTTTACTTACTCCGCAATATGGTTTACCAGGTCGATCTGCCCCACCGCGAACTGGACCGTTTACGAGGACGCTCCGGAGTGGTGCGCGTCGGGTGCCCCGTGCGCCACGCTGCTTACGGGCTCCGAGAGCGAGGCGCGCGAGCTGGGCGAGGCCGTGCGGCGCCACCGCCTGAGGGTGCGAGTGCGCGCGAGCGGCGCGTGCAGCTCGCGCGCCGCGGCCGCGCCCCCGTCGCGCCCGCTGCTGGTGTGCACCCGCGACCTGGACGCGGAGGCGCTGCGGCTGACGCCCATCGGGATGCCACCGTGCAATGCGAGCGACGACGTATGCCCCTTCGATCCCTATCGTCTCGTCAAGGTTGTGAACGTGCGCGAGCTCGTCTACTCGCCGACCGCCACTCGAATACTGGGGAGATTGACCATCACGGAAATCGAGCAGCGAGAGCTGACGATAGGGACGCCGACCGGGGCGGCCGCAATCGTCGACCGCCACCGCGACTGGACCGAGGGCGGCGAGGTGCGCGTGGCCGCCATGATCCCGGCGTCGACGGCGCGCGAGGCCTTCGACGCCGCCGCGCTGCGGGCCGCCGCCGTGCTCGCGGAGCTGGACGCGCCGCCCGACGACGCGGTCGACTTCAAGGTGGAGCTGCTGGACGACGGCTGCGCCGCCACGCGCGCCTTCAAGTACCTGACGGACGCGCCGGGCGCCGAGTTCGGCGCGCTGTCGGGCGTGGCGGGCCCGGCGTGCGGCGCCGCCTTCGCCGACGTGGCGCGCCAGGGCGCCGGCCTGCGCCTGCCCGTGCTGGCCTACACGCCGCAGGCGCCGCCGCCCGGCGCGCGCCTGGCGCTGCTGGCGGCGGGCGACGCGGGCGACGCGGCGCGCGCCTGGGCGGCGCTGGCGACGGCGCTGGGCTGGCGGCGCGTGGCGGTGCTGAGCGAGGCGGGCTCGCGCACGGCGCTGGAGCTGCCGGCGCTGGGCCTGGACGTGCGCGTGCACGACGAGCTGGCGGCCGACGGCGCCGTGGACCTGGCGCAAATCACACAGGTGAGTACGGGAACCGGCCCACGGCGGATACCTCTAGAAACGAGTAACACGAGAAAGAGACCCGTCGAAATGGAGAATCATACCGGACGAAGAAATATTTAGATATATTGCGAACGGCAAAGACACTCGCGAAGTAAAAATGTCGTTGGATATCGCGACATCGAGTCTAATTTTATACCGAGAATCGCGGGCAAAATAATATTTTCCATGTCGTGTCGTGCGCAGTGGGCGGAGCGCGTGGCGGCGGAGCGCGCGCGCGTGCTGCTGCTGCTGGTGGAGGACGCGCGCGTGGTGCGCGCGGCGCTGTGCGCGGGGCGCGGCGCGGGGCTGCTGCCGGCGGCGGGCGCGGCGTGGCTGCTGCCCGGCGGCCTGCCGCGCGGCTGGCACCGGCGCGCGCCGGCCGACGCGCACGCGTGCAGCGACGCGCAGCTGCGCGAGGTGGCGGACGCCAGCCTGAGCCTGGCGCCGGCGTGGGCGCGGCGCTGGGAGGCGGCGCCGGACGCGCGCTGGGCGCGGCGCCTGCGCGCGGAGTGCGCGCGCGTGGGCGAGGCGTGCGAGGCGCCGCCGGCGCACGCGGCGGCGCTGTACGACGCGCTGCTGCTGTGGCACGCCGCGCTGCGCCGCCTGCTGCGGGACGACCCCGCCGCCGCCGACGACATCCACTGCAACGCCACGGTCGGGTGAGTCCCCACGCAACTCGCGCACTGCGGTCGTCGAGTTTTTGACTAGTTTTCGGCAGCCTTTGAACATTTTTGACGCCCGCGGATGAGCGAAACGCGTGTCGCCGTCGAACTCCTGAAAAGGGGAAAGTGCGGCGGTAAGCATAGGTACCTATCTATCATAGAGGACTATTCGATTCAGAACGAGCTAATAGTCCTGGCTGCTGGCACGATTTTGTTCAATAGCAGGCGGTACCCATTTGCCAATCATAAACCGAAAGAAAATAAATAGGTACCAATATTCCGTTTGCTTGATCATAATTGGTTGAGTAGAACCGGAGATATAACCAAAAGTCGCAATAGCCGACATCCATGCGAGCGGAGCTGCGGGCATCAACTAGTAATTTATATTAGCGTGAGTTGATGTGCCTTGACAGAAAAAAGAGATCAAAATAGGGGTTATATAAGTAAAATGTTAAAAAAAAATTAATTAGAAATAAAAACTGAAGTGACAACCCTGACAAAACTGTAAAAGGCGGCACTTCCGCAAACATGAAACGCGATGAACTACTGTAAGATCCCTCGTTATTCTGTGCTAATAGTCTGTAATATCATTGTCTCAACGTAAGCATTTGTTGTGGACAGATCGCTGGTACGGGATGCAATGGCTACAAACTATAGCGGCCTGACGGGCCTATTCGAGTGGGCGCCGGCGGGTGAGGCCTTCGCGCGCGCCGCCCCCCTGGAGCTCGTGCAGTGGCTCAACGGCTCGGGCGCCCTCGCCGGCACGTGGCGGCGCGGCGCGGGGCTGGCGGGGCTGGCGCTGCGCTGGCGCACGGCCGACGGCGCGCCGCCCGACGACGGCGCCGAGCGCTGCGGCCTGCAGGCGCTGGCCGAGCTGCTGCGCGCCGACTGCCGCACCGCCTTCGTGGCGCTGGGCGCGGCGCTGCTGCTGCTGCTAGCGGGCGCGCTGGGCGGCGCGGCGCTGCACTGCAAGCGGCGCGCCGAGCGCGACTACCGGCGCCGCCTGGCCGCGCTGGGCCTGCGCGCGCTGGGCCCGGCGCCGGGCCTGGACCGCTGGGAGATGCCGCGCGAGCGCGTCGTCATCAACCGCAAGCTGGGCACGGGCGCCTTCGGCACCGTGTACGGGGGGCACGCGCTGCTCGCCGAGGACCGCGGCTGGAGCGCCGTCGCCGTGAAGACGCTCAAGCCGGGCGCGAGCACCGACGAGAAGCTCGACTTCCTGTCGGAGGCGGAGGCGATGAAGCGCTTCGACCACAAGAACGTGGTGCGGCTGCTGGGCGTGGTGACCAAGACGGAGCCGGTGTGCACCGTGATGGAGTTCATGCTGTACGGCGACCTCAAGAACTACCTGCTGGCGCGGCGCCACCTGGCGGCGGGGGCGGCGGGGGCGGCGGGCGGCGGCGAGGGCGAGGAGGTGTCGGCGGCGCGGCTCACGGCCATGGCGCTGGACGCGGCGCGCGCGCTGTCGTACCTGGCGCAGGCGCGCTACGTGCACCGCGACGTGGCGGCGCGCAACTGCCTGGTGAGCGCGCGGCGCACGGTGAAGCTGGCGGACTTCGGCATGACGCGGCCCGTGTGCGACAGCGACTACTACCGCTTCAGCCGCAAGGGCATGCTGCCGGTGCGCTGGATGGCGCCCGAGGCGCTGGCGCTGGGCGTGTTCTCGCCCGCCTCCGACGTGTGGGCCTTCGGCGTGCTGCTGTACGAGATCGTCACGTTCGGCTCGCTGCCCTTCCAGGGGCTGAGCAACGCCGAGGTGTTGGTCCGCGTGAAGGCGGGGCACACGCTGGACCTACCGCCCGGACTCAAACCGCAGCTGTACGTATTCGCCCCAGCTCCCGCCCGATAAGTCTCCACCGCTATCGCTGGCGACCCCGCCTCTCTCGTAGGTATTCGTGCAGCCAGTAACTGTGCAATACTATATTCACAGTGTGGGCCTAATCAAATCGTGCTGGTCGGCGGAGCACAAGGCGCGGCCGACCGCCGCCGAGGTGGCGGCCTTCCTGGCGGAGTGGCCGCGCCTGCTGGCGCCGTGCCTCGACGTGCCGCTGGACGCGCTGGCGCTGGACCCCGACCCCGCGCCCTGGCGCCTGGAGCTGGCCCGCGCGGAGGTACGTGTGGCGCCTGACTCGACCTGACTGACTGAACTAAAGCGTCTTGCACTCGCAGGTCTACACGAACGCTTCGTGACCTACCCGACGTTAAGTTTCCCTGACACTCAAAAGCCATTCCATGGCTCTATGTCATGAGCTATTACTTAAACGGTTGTGGTTGTTACGCAGGCTCGCTGGGTGTCATGGGGGGCGCCGGCGTCGGCCGCGACCGACACTACGTACCTGAGCGCGGACGCGCCGCCGCCGAGCGACACGGACGCCTTCTTGCCATGACTTGGCAACACGTCTTGCTGTGAGCCGGCCGCGCCTCCGAGTGCACACTGCTGTGTTGGTGTGCTTCGAACTTCGCCACTATACGATCGAATTGGATTTTGCAAGCTACTCGTTAATCATTCCGACTCTTTTCTAGTCAATATGCAGGTATATTATCATAATTCTAGATGTATCTAAGTATAATTTTGTGTAAATACCCAGTTTTTTGTAAATATAATAAGTAAGTAGCTATATTATTAATTTCATAAGCAATACCTAATAAATTCTGCTATTTATTTATACCTACTGTTTTTATTTTTTACACGCCTCATAATTCACTACGGCTACCCACGAACCATAACGCCTGAGCCTTCGAACTTAATCTATCCATGTCGTATTGCGCGGAGTAGACACTGCGTGCCTCGACTTGGATACGTGTATGTTAGGGTATGTGGTAAATGGATGTTATATTCGCAATCAGCGACCGCAAAAACCCTGAAAACGATACCCATATCGCTTTTTGTGACAATTTCGAGTCCGCCATCTTGGATCACCAAATGGATGTTATATTCGCAATCAGCGACCCCAAAAACCCTGAAAACTATACCCATATAGATTTTTGTGAAAATTTCGTGTCCGCCATCTTGGATAGCTAATTTCGATTTTGAAATGGGATAGAAAACGAAAAAAAATACAATTTTAACAAACAAAAGAGTCATGAGTCATGAAAAAAAAATTAATCACGTGATTAGTGTGATTATAAATAATGAGACAGCCCTGAATCCTTATATAGTACCGAGTAATACCCCGTCCCCCAACCACTCCCCTGCCCCCACACGATTGCTCTGTCTAGACGGCTTCGTTGACAGACTGTATGTAGTATGAATCGTTAGACTGTGCCATAACAGTGTAAAAGACACCCAATAAACGCGTACTGTGCATTTACCGCCGTTCCCAATAACATACTGACAGTTAAAGATAGATCGCATCTACGGATAAAGTGCTCGGCTGTTTAAATACAAAACATAGTAACACAAAAATTTTGGAAAATAAAATTATACCGCGATGCGCTATCCCGCAAAAAAATCAGTTAGCATGTTTTGAATTTAAACAGCCGATACGTCAAATTTGACTATTGCGATCTATCTTTAACTGTAAGTATGTTATTGGGAACGGCCGTTAGAGTATCTACTTGTTGTGACGTGATTGTGATCTTAGGCCCGTATTCTAGAACCTAATGACACTCAGCCGGAATCGCAATTTATCTCAGGACAGATTGTATAGGTAATAATGTCATATGTCATATGTCATGGGATAGACGGCGAACAGTTAACAGAAGTCCATGAAATCCGTGACCTTGGTGTGATGCTCGATGGCCAGCTAAGCTTTCGCTCTCATATCGACGCAATTGTCAAAAAGGCGGCACAGCTGCTCGGGTTCATTAAAAGAAATACTAGGGATTTCACTCAGTACCAAACCAAGGTACTTCTTTACAACGGTCTGGTACGCAGTCGACTCGAGTTTGCTTCGGTAGTGTGGAGCCCTTTATATGATATCCACTCACAACGTATAGAGAGCATTCAAAGGGCGTTCACTCGGCACCTTGCTTTCCGGGTCACGGGTTTCTCGCACAGGAACCCCTACGACCGTCGTCTGACTCAGTTCCGAATGGACAGTTTACAAGACCGGCGACAGATGCTGGATGTCTGCTTTCTGCATAGGGTAGTGAATGGTCGGTTCAAATGTCATGAACTGCTCGGCAGGATTGCATTGTCTGTTCCTCATCCCCATCCTAGACAACCTATAGTGAAACTTTTTTACACATCATCTTGTAGGACAAACCTTGGCAAGCAATCGCCTTTGGCTCGAGTTTGCTGCAATTTCAATGATGTGGTCCGCGGAAACGTTGATCTCGACATCTTTCACATCCGCTTGGCCGATTTGAGGTCTAAGTTACTACCTAGTTGTGGCACTTGAAATAGCATTACCTATTATCTATTATTTTTTAAATTCTATTTAGTTTTAATTTAGTTTTGATTTTAACTTTAGTTTTGGATGAACGTGTGAATGAATTGTAGGGATGTGTTATACAAAGGCATCGCCTGATATATGTTTTTTTGATTAGTCAAGTAAACTTTAATAATTTAATTTAATTTTAATTTGCTTGGATTGTTTTTGCTGTTCTTGCTGGTGGTACCATCGCCATTGTGTATTACTTATAAAGCTGTATTTAATGTATGCTATGTACACCGTAATTGTTATATGTATCGGAAACATTGCATATAACTAAAATTGTATTAATTGTGTCAATACATATAATGTGGTCGTACTTATTATAAATAAATAAAAAAATAAATAAATGTCAAACTATAAATCTGTCTACACAATCTGCGCTCAGATGAATCGCGATTCAGGCTGAATGTCATTCTAGAATACCGACCTTAGATTTGTATACTCACCGTTAACTAGCTATAATTCCCAGTTATAAAGATAAAAGAATTGTGCTAGCAACTTTAATCCAACCTGTTCAGCCTCAACTCATTATATTATTGTATTTTAGACAGCTCACTGACAGTAGTCGGTATAACTTTGGTCTAGAGTCAACACCTGAAAATCCCTAAGCGCGCGAGCGTTCTTCCTATACCTATGGAAAATCCTAACAAAAATTAGGCGCCAATACGTCATTTTTAACCCCCGACGCAAAAACGACGGGGTGTTATAAGTTTGACGTGTCTGTGTGTGTGTGTGTGTGTGTGTGTGTGTCTGTCTGTGGCATCGTAGCACCCAAACGGATGAACCGATTTGGATTTAGTTTTTTTTGTTTGAAAGGTATATTTGTCGGGAGTGTTCTTAGCTATGTTTGAAAAAAATCGGTCCAAGATGGCCGCCGCCACAACATGTTGGAATACAAATTTCTTTAGAATTCCCTCAATATGGGTATCAAATGAAAGAGCTTGACTAGTAGATCAATTTAAAAAGTATAAAATAAAAATTAAATCAAAAATTTCAAAAACCCCCGTCACAAAAAACACCAAAAAGTTGAAAATAAATGAATAAATTTTAATTCAACGGTTGCCATGTCGGGGCACCTTACGATATAAAGGAGTACTTAACCTATATAATATATATTTGAATGAAATTTGTATAACATTTATTATGCTAACTTTTAAATTGGAAATACATCGGGAAAAAGAAGAACTCAAGTGGGACTTGAACTCACGACTTTTCCCTCCCGAAGATTATATACCATAATCATCATATTAACGAATTTCATTTGCCCTAGAAGACATATGACATACTTTTAATTTCCCGGAACTTAGATACCGTAAGATATCTACGAGTACCATTCATATTGTTTTTCACATTTTTAATTGTTAAGAATTTTGGAAGCGTCATCGTCAACGTCAGTTCCATAAAGCCTGACCAGAAAGCGCGATTTACGCGCGCGCCCACTCGCGCATTTTGATTTGTATTGGGTCCAGAGATGCGGCGAAAACGCGCGTTATCGTTCTCGCACGCATGTGATGTGACGGATTTGGACAGTTATAAACATGGACTCGGATACAGCCTGCGGTTGTGTTGTGGCTTGCATACCGTCGATGGAGACGTCGTAAACGAAGAGAAAGTCGACGATTTAACGTGCATCCCATGTAATGATTCTATTAGAATAATGTGATGATTCCATATCCCATAAAATATCTGCGGTAGCCTAGTGGTATGGGTAATGGACTGCTGAGACGAGGTCTCGGGTTCGATCCCAGGTTTACCATGGCACACCAATAACTTTTCGATGCTTTTCGAAGTCATCCTGTATTTATCGCAGGTTTATAAGTGCCCGGTTAGTGGCAATAGGCTCGCCACCTATTCCATTGGGACCTAAACATAAACTGGCGAAATGTGGGTGCTAGCACCTCTGCCTACCCCTTCGGGGAATACAGGCGTGAGTTTATGTTATGTTATATGTCCATATCCCATATAGCTACCCTTTTCTCAATTTCGTCAATAGGAAGTTCCGTGTCAAAGGTATCACGCTCCATTTTGAACCGGATACGTCCACTCGCCACGGAAACACGCGTAGAACAGGACGCAGCAATGGCAATGGCGCCAGAGTACCTCGACACGCTCAAATTGTAATTGTTTTACACTTTATTGTAGTCCATATCTTTCTTCTGTCTGTTTTTTGTTTTATTGCTTTTTTGCGGAAGAGACGTTTTGCGCCTGAGCCTTTTCTCTACTATAAGATAATTTTGTAAAGTGATACATGTCACTATCGTATAGGTATAGATCGTAAGTTACTTCTTTTTAGATTAAGATAATTTGAAAAGTGATATGTAGTAAGAGAATTTTTAAGTTTCCTAAAAAACAATAATTTCCAATCGGATGTTCAGAGTTTAATTTCAAGTAAGTTGCGTTATGTGGTATTGTATCCTTTTGCACACTGTACTGAAGTGAAGGTGGACAAAGAACGAAGTGGTCGAATCAAGAAACAGTCATATTACGAAGTGGTCATAAAAGAAGTGGTCAAAACCAGAACTAGTCATACCAACAAAAAGACTAATGTAGAAAAGAACTGGTCCCTAAACGTCAAAGGGACTTCACTTATCCATCTGTTCTTTTAGGGCATGTGATGTGATAATCAGGGCATGTGATAATTAGTGCATATGATAATTTAGGGCTTACAATGATTATGACAAATAATGATATGGTAACTTTATGGGAAACAAAGCTTCTAGCACGTGACTAATATAGCAAATAAGAGTAGGATATTGTGAATATTATGTCATATAATTTTATGGCTGTTGACTATTATGGCGAATGATATTAGGGCTAATGAAATTCGGGCAAACGACGGTACACCCCGAAAGATAGTCATAGACAGAAAAATATCAAAAAAAATACAAGTTTAGATCTATCCATAACATTTAATACAAAAATATAATAAATAACACAATATATTGAAATCGCATGTAATTTAGTGTTGATCTAATGCATCTGAAGCAAGCGACGTCAGCGTATGCGACGGCAGAGTGCACGACGGCGGCGCACGCGGTTCTGCTCAGCACCTGCAACGTGTTAAGATGTAGGTACTCACTTCACTTGCAGGGCTTTAAACTGTAACCACATAATTAAATTGCTGTCAAATACCCACTGCCCAGATTGCAATAATAATGCAATAATAGTCGTACATTTGACTACGACGAGCGACTAGAATTGGCTTGTGGCTCCGTAAAATGTTACGTGCTCCGTATAATGATGCACGATGGACAGTGAAATTAGCGTGGCGGCGGTCGCGCTATAGCACACACACGGGGCGTACTGTACCTGGGCGGCGGTCGCGCTATAGCACACACACGGGGCGTACTGTACCTGGGCGGCGGTCGCGCTATAGCACACACACGGGGCGTACTGTACCTGGGCGGCGGTCGCGCTATAGCACACACACGGGGCGTACTGTACCTGGGCGGCGGTCGCGCTATAGCACACACACGGGGCGTACTGTACCTGGGCGGCGGTCGCGCTATAGCACACACACGGGGCGTACTGTACCTGGGCGGCGGTCGCGCTAAAGCACACACACGGGGCGTACTGTACCTGGGCGGCGGTCGCGCTATAGCACACACACGGGGCGTACTGTACCTGGGCGGCGGTCGCGCTATAGCACACACACGGGGCGTACTGTACCTGGGCGGCGGTCGCGCTATAGCACACACACGGGGCGTACTGTACCTGGGCGGCGGTCGCGCTATAGCACACACACGGGGCGTACTGTACCTGGGCGGCGGTCGCGCTATAGCACACACACGGGGCGTACTGTACCTGGGCGGCGGTCGCGCTATAGCACACACACGGGGCGTACTGTACCTGGGCGGCGGTCGCGCTATAGCACACACACGGGGCGTACTGTACCTGGGCGGCGGTCGCGCTATAGCACACACACGGGGCGTACTGTACCTGGGCGGCGGTCGCGCTAAAGCACACACACGGGGCGTACTGTACCTGGGCGGCGGTCGCGCTACAGCACAACGCGGGGCGCACTGTACCTGGGCGGCGGTCGCGCTACAGCCCAACGCGGGGCGCACTGTACCTGGGCGGCGGTCGCGCTACAGCACAACGCGGGGCGCACTGTACCTGGGCGGCGGTCGCGCTACAGCACAACGCGGGGCGCACTGTACCTGGGCGGCGGTCGCGCTACAGCACAACGCGGGGCGCACTGTACCTGGGCGGCGGTCGCGCTACAGCACAACGCGGGGCGCACTGTACCTGGGCGGCGGTCGCGCTACAGCACAACGCGGGGCGCACTGTACCTGGGCGGCGGTCGCGCTACAGCACAACGCGGGGCGCACTGTACCTGGGCGGCGGCTGGTGCGCGTAGTGCGGCGCGTAGTGCGCGGGCGGCGCGTAGGGCTTGAGCGGCTCGCGCATGAGCGAGTGGTAGAGGTTGAGCGCGTCCACCAGCTCGGCGCTGAGCTGCGTGAGGCGCGCGTGGGGCGGTCGCGCTAGCACACCGCGGGGCGACTGTACCTGGGCGGCGGCTGGTGCGCGTAGTGCGGCGCGTAGTGCGCGGGCGGCGCGTAGGGCTTGAGCGGCTCGCGCATGAGCGAGTGGTAGAGGTTGAGCGCGTCCACCAGCTCGGCGCTGAGCTGCGTGAGGCGCGCGTGGGGCGGTCGCGCTAGCACAACGCGGGGCGACTGTACCTGGGCGGCGGCTGGTGCGCGTAGTGCGGCGCGTAGTGCGCGGGCGGCGCGTAGGGCTTGAGCGGCTCGCGCATGAGCGAGTGGTAGAGGTTGAGCGCGTCCACCAGCTCGGCGCTGAGCTGCGTGAGGCGCGCGTGGGGCGGTCGCGCTAGCACAACGCGGGGCGACTGTACCTGGGCGGCGGCTGGTGCGCGTAGTGCGGCGCGTAGTGCGCGGGCGGCGCGTAGGGCTTGAGCGGCTCGCGCATGAGCGAGTGGTAGAGGTTGAGCGCGTCCACCAGCTCGGCGCTGAGCTGCGTGAGGCGCGCGTGGCGGCGGTCGGCGCGCTCCAGCGCCGCGTCCACGAGCGCGCCCATGGCGTGCGCGCGCGCCTCGCTGCGCGCCAGCGCCGCCTCGTGCTCGGGGGCTTGGGGCGCGCGCGGGTCGGCGTCGTGCAGCGCCGCCAGCGCCGCGTCCATGGCGCGCTCGTCGATGGCGGCGGGCGCGTCGTCGGGCGGCGCGGCGGGCGCGGCGGCGGGCGGCGCGGCGGCGCGCGGCGAGCCCAGCTCGGCCGTCACGAAGTTGGCCGGGAACAGCCCCTCGCCGCGCTCGTTGTGCCCCTTCCACCAGTTGGGGTCGGTCGAGTCCGTCACGTGAACTGCGGCAGGATGGCGGGCGACGCGTTACGCTCGTGGGAATGGACGCGATGGCGGGCCGGGCGGAACGACGAGCGATACTTTGTTGCACCCGTCGATATTTAGTAATGCGATGTGATACACGTCAATGTGATATAAGGTTGCGTCGTATCGCTTCGCCCGTTGTTCGCGCACGTACATATATTTACGCCTGTATATTTACAGTGGTAGTCAGATAATTTGAAATACTATCAACGCTCCTCGAAATTATGTAAGACAAAGAGAACCGAACGCGGGCCAAAGATATTTGCCCGCGTTCGATTCCTGCGTAGTAATTATTCTCCAAAATCATGATAGATCTCTAGTGTGACGGGTGTGGAACGCTCACCTATCTCGCCCGCCAGGAACGTGAGCTCGTTGTCCTCGGCCGCCTCGAAGTCGTAGAGCGCGCGCACCTGGCGCGGCGCGGGCGGCGCGGGCGCGGGCGCGGCGGGCGGCGCGTCGGGCGCGTCCACGCGCGGGTACAGCGCGGCGGGCGCGGGCTCGCGCAGCGACAGCGAGATGGCGCGCGCCAGGTCCTCCTGCTCGCGCGCGGCGGCCAGGTCGGCGGCGGCGGGGGAGGCGGCGGGCGCGGGCGGCGCCGGCCCGTCGCGCAGCTTGGCGTGCAGCGAGGGGATGAGGTCGAGCTGCGGGTCGTCGCGGAACTCCTGCTCGGCCCACTTGCGCAGCAGAGCGCGCAGGCGCGCCGCCACGGCGGGCTGCGCGCGCGCCAGCAGGCGGCGGAACTCCTGCTCGAAGTCGCGGCTGGCCACCTCGAGGTGGAAGGCGCGGCCGCAGTTGGCCACGCACGCGTCCAGCAGCGTGGCGGCGTGCACCTGCACGTGCGGGTCGGCGTGCGCCAGGCGCCGCAGCACGGCGCGCAGGCAGTCCTTGGCGGCGGCGGGCGAGGCGCCGGCGCGGTCGCAGATGTCCATGATCAGCCCCCACTCCTCGCTCGTGTTATTCTCGCTCGTCGCCCTCTCTGCGAAAAACCCTTTGTGTTTTTTTGTATGCCAATATTCCAAACGCTGCGCTCGATATGACAGATGCCTCTTGGACAAATATTATGCGTAAATACCTATGAGACGTTAAAACGCGACTTGTAAGCAGTTGTGCTTGTATTGTGGCTTGCATAGGTACCTACCTACTGTCGATTCATTATTAGTATTTTTGCTCTTCGGTATCTGAGTGATTTCAATACATCATTAAAAACTATAATACCTAACTATACCGCTATGGCGCCAAATTTACCATAAAACTTATTTTAATTTATTTTGTCAAAAAGCCTCGGAACCTCCTAGGAGTACTTTTCTTAAATTTGCTTTGCACGCGCCATTTTATCATTTCCTTGCGGAGGGGGGATGAAAAGTTACATGTTGCAAACAAGTGTAAAATTGTTTCACCTCGTGCTCGTTTCATGAAATATAAATCACTTGCTTGATCACTCCCACCCTGCTAATAGGACGCCAACAATACAATGCAATGACTGATGCTCCTAAAAAAGCCCTTGATCCGCTAACATTTATTTTTTCGATGTACCCTCAGTATAGTGAACAGTGTTGGAATTAGCTTGCGAACTAAAATTGAGCTTTTATTTAATTTTTCAACTCTAATTCAAGTGAAATTGTGCTTGAATCCAAGAATAAGCGACCTAATAGTGAAACAATATCGTATTTCTTACGTAAAACCTAAAATAAATAATTTCTGTTAACCTGAAAATTTCGTGACAAAATGAAGTGCTATCAGCGTGTAAACGACTTTCAAGACGAAAATGTAATACAGTGTGATGGGTGTAAGCGAAATCTGTGCATAACGTGTATCAACTTAACAAGTAGTGAGGCTAGAGTGATGGCTCTCTCTCTAATCTAATCTCTCGATCTAAACGTACATTGATATTTCCGTGTCGGGAGGTACTCTTCCAAGTACCAAAAGTTTCTAGTGGGTATAAAGGAGTCAACTTCAGATAATGCTGAAACCCGAAAATATAATGATGAGGCTGCTGTAACGGGGGTCTTGGAACAAATTGTGGGGGCCAACATTTCTAAAGTGACAAATGTGCTCAGACTGGGACAAAAGAATGGTACTAAGCCAAGGCCTATCAAGATCCTCCTCAAGAGCCGTTCGGATGCTATAAACATACTCAAGAATAAGAAAAAAGCATGCAAGGTGAAAATTTACAATGATCAAACACCTCAACAACGAGAAGAACTTAACCAAGTCCGTGAAAACCTGAAGGACCGTCTAAGTAAAGGTGAGACTAACCTTACTATAAAATATGTCAGTGGAGTCCCGAAGATTTTCAAGTTAACAAAAAACCGGCCAAGTGCGAGTCGGACTCGCCCATGAAGGCTTCCGTGGCAGCAAGTAACATAATATAAAAGTTCTAGTCCTAGTTCATTAGTTCCCGCGCTGGGAACAGGGAGCCAACGGCTCCTGCGAGAGAGATTTCGTACCAACCAAATACCATCATTACTAGACCTAATAATAGTTAATGACACTGCTTCCTATATCAGCTATTGAACATCTCAACTCATCATCAACAAAATCATCAACAACATCATTGAATATATTTTTGTATATAGGAGTGACATGGGCCTCTTTCCACTCCAGAGATAGTTTTCCGGTTTTGAGAGACATATTCACTATATGTGACAATGGATGGCAGAGTACCTTGCCACATCGCTTCAAAACTATAGATGGCAAGGAATCGGGTCCCATTGATGTAGTATCACTAAATGTTTTAAGGGTTTTGTATACAATGTCTGGTGTAATTGTAATTGTCTCAATAGAGTCAGCAACGCGAGGCATGTTTATAGGTGGAATTGGGGTGTTCAGTGGTTCTACAGTATAAGACTTCTCAAATTGCTTGGCGAACAGATTGGCTGTGTGTTCTGGTCATTTGTTAAGTTCATAGTATCATCCTTCAGTGAAGGGGGTACTGCTATCGTTGAGGAAAGTTGTTGGCGTATGTAGGAGTTAAAGGATTTAGGTCCGCTATTCACAACCTCTCTTTCAAATTCCATTCTTAACTTCCTAACTAAAGACACAATTTTATTATTTAATCTACGGTATTCTTTATATGACTCATCAGTACCGTTTAGAGAGTATATTTTCCACAATCGTTTTTTACTATCTATCATATCTAAGACCTGGTGATTCATCCATGGTTTATTTATGTTTCGATTCAACCGTCTTCTTGTTACAGGTACATGGGCATTAATTGCATCATGAGTAATCTTAGTAAATTTACTCCAAGCTATGTCAGCTTCACTTCTTGCGATCGCATCGAAAACACACACGTCAAAGTGCTCCGCGAAATAAAATAATTTTCAGTGCTAAAAGTGCAATATAAAGGGTGCAGTGGCAAAAATACAATTGTATGAACATTGGTGGAAAGTGATCACAGTGAAACTAACAATCATTTGCATAATAAAGTGCTAAAAACTTAATTAAAAATCAGAAACTAAACAGTGCTGTCAAAAATATCTTCAACCTACCCTTCATATCACAATTTTTGATTGTGACAACTGCAGTGACAACTGTCAACTACTAGAGAGTTGCTAGTTCTACAATTGTATTTTACCCATAATTCAGTGTGGCAAGTACAAAAAAAATGGATAATCTGTTATTATCCAAATTAGATGAAAAGCTAAATAATCAGGCCATAACCATAACAAATGCAGTGACACAAAGTGTTATGGAAGCATTGAATGAAAAAATTAAGATACTAACAGAAGAAAATACATTCCTAAGGACTGTTCAAGCTACACTTGAACAAAAAATATTCATCTTCGAAATTAGAAGCGTAAATACAATCTCGTTTTTTTCGGAATTGAGGAGCGAGGAAAACATGAGGCCGAATTTGTTGATTGCCTAAAGGATACCATCCTTGATACAGGAACACACTTAAATAGCCAAGAAATCAGCAACATATACAGAATAGGGCGGAGTACCGAGACCAAAAACCACCCCGTAGTTGTCACCATTTCATCTACGTGGAAAAAACATTTAATATTGAAAAACAAGTCTAAAATTGCCCCCAGGGGTAAATGTTAAAGAAGATTATCCTAGAGATGTCCTAGAAAAGAGGAAGCAGCTACAGGCAAAGGTCGAAGAAGAAAAGAATAAAGGAAATATCGCTTACATAAGGTATGACAAACTGATAGGCTTAAACCCGAAGAACAACAGTGAAAAGAGGAAAAGAGAAACTTAAGGTTCTCCGAAACCACCAGCACAGAAAAAATAAAATAAAAACCAAACAGGAAGTAACTCCTCACAACCCTTTACCAAAACTAGCATGAAAGAGGTCATTAAACCGAATATTCTCAACTATGTCAGCCGAGCAAGTTCTGACCCACAACTAAATGTTTCAAAAAACTAACTACTGGCTCAGAAAAACGAATACGAACAACAATAACACCAACATTACTCAACGTAAACAGTCAACAAATAAGTAAGCAACAAATGAAACGTCTCCCACACCGTCCCCGCGGGAGTTGTAGACCACCACCCTCTAACTACAAAAAGAAACAAAATACTGAACATTGCAACCCTAAACACGAGAACCCTTAGAACTGAAGAAAGCCTACAAGAACAAGAGAAGGCCCTTGCAGATATAAAATGGGACATCATAGGAATTAGCGAAATGCGAAGACTGGGAGAAAAGATTAACGAAAACACCGACTACATACTATTTCATAATACCGAAGTGGCTGGTCAAAGAGTAGTAGGATTCATTTATTTATTTATTTATTTATACTTTATTGTACACAAAGGCATTTAAACATCGAAAAGAAATAATATGTACAAAGGCGAGCTTAACTCAATGTTGAGTTTTCTTCCAGCAAACCCGGGAGTGCACAGAGGAATAGCAATCCAATGAGAGGCAAAAGTCTTGTGTACAAGAAATGTCAAATTTTATAGTGAAGGGGTATACGAAATGTATACTCCTGACAAAGGCATTATATAATAAATACTTACATACATGTATAAACATCTTAGACCTACATACACATACAGTACAGTAGAAATAATTAAGAATATATAAACATACATACCCACATATACCTACATACATACATATACCTGCATACATATATAATCATATATATATATTATACTTAAATACATATTATGTCTGCTATTGTTGAGAGAGAAAGTAGTCACTCGTTCGTTTTTTGAAGATATTTAAAGAAGGGCTGTCGCGTATGGAATGAGGAAGAGAGTTCCACAACCGCACAGCAGAGACAGTAAAGGAATTGTCATAGTAAGAAGAACTATGGGACGGAGTTCGAAGTAGTAGAGAAGATGAAGTGCGACAGGGTTTACCCCTGGGGACAAGAAAATCAAAACGCTCACGAAGATATATAGGAGATTTGGGATTATGAAGAACAGAAAAGAGTAAGGAAAGAATGTGAACATCTCGACGCCGCCGAATTGGTAACCATTTTAGTTGCTTTCGGAACTCCGAAACGTGATCGTACTTTCGTAGACCGAATATGAACCGGATACAAAGATTCTGTAACCTTTCCAGCTTGTTCCAGAGTTCTTCGGTTGCGTCGAGAAAGGTGACATCAGCATAGTCCAATAGGGGAAGGAGAAGAGATTGAGCAAGACAGATTCTGGTCTTAAAAGGAAGAAAATTCTGAAGGCGCTTAAGAGAGTGGTGCGTACCAAACATTTTCCTGCTAACTTCGGTGATATGCTTAGTCCACGACAGATTGCAATCAATGTAGACCCCTAGATTTTTGACCACAGTGGTATACGGTATCACAGTATTGTTGTAATAGACAGAGCAGATAGGAGGCAGAGAAGCATGGTCAAGATTATTGTAGAAATATCTACCACCAACAATGAGTGCCTGGGATTTGGCGGGATTCACAAGCAGTCCGAACGATTTTGCCCAAGCACTAATGTTTTTCAGGTCCTTATTGACAATGGTAATGGCCTCATTGCTCTCGTTAGTCCCAAAATGGCGATATAGCTGCAAATCATCTGCGTAGAGATAAAAAATTGGAGGATATAACTTTACTGATAGTGTTAATGAAGATTGAGAAAAGAAGAGGAGAGAGAACGGCACCTTGTGGGACGCCCGCAGTAAGGTCACACCAGTCAGAGGATACCTCGTCCGAGTGAACCCGCTGCGAGCGCCCATGAAGATAGGAGTTAAACCAAGCGATTACAGAGGACGATATATTTAAAGATGATAGGATGCCCAGGAGGATGTCGAAATCAACAGAGTTGAAGGCGCTACTGAAATCTAGCAAAACCATTACTGTCAGGAGTTTGTTCTCCATGGCCAGTCTTATATCATCCGATATTTTAACTAGTGCCGTGACTGTGCTATGGCCTGAACGAAAGCCAGATTGGTATGGACTCAGTAGACCATGAGAGGAAAGGTAAGAAGCTAATTGATTTCGCACCGTGTTCTCGAGGACTTTGGAAAGAATTGGCAGGATTGAAATAGGACGAAACTGGGATGCTGAGGTGGGATTGGTGGTTTTGGGCAAAGGAATAACAAGCGCTTTTTTCCAAGCCGACGGAAAAGAGCTATTCTCAAGCGAAAAATTAATAATATGCGTGATGGCTGGAAGAAGTTCACTGAGGATAGGTAGCAGCATTTGTAGCTGAATGCCATCGTTACCCATAGCTTTTGTTGAAATTGAGGTGATTTGTTTCCTTACATCGTCCTCTGCAACCGGGTTGAATATAAAGGAGGCACATCCAGGCAGGGGAAGACTGGAGATATAACTGAGAGTAGAAGCTTTATTAACGTCATCTATCAAGGTTGGAGGTGTGGAGAAATGGGCATTCAGGGCATTGAGATCAGTATTATCGGTGATGTCACTAGGGACTTTACCGATACCAAGGGACCTCAAAAATTGCCATACCTGAGATGTGTTCGAGTTATTAAGGGAGTCGTGAATGTGGCGCCTTTTCGCGTCCCTACACAGACGACTGCAGCGATTCCGAAAGATTTTATAGGTAGACCAGTTCTCATCAGAGGGATTACGATTGTACTGTCTTTTAGCTTTATCCCGTTTAGACATAGCCGTTTTGATTTCCTCTGAAAGCCATGGCGCGGGCAAATGTTTCACTTTAATCCTTTTAAGTGGAGCATGTTTATCATAAATATCTAAGAGTAATCTATTAAATATGTCTACTTTTATGTCGATGTCATTACTGTTATACACCAGAGAAAAGTCAGTTTCCCTCAGATCAGCTCTCAAATTATCACAGTTAATGTTTTTGAAACTCCGACGAAAGAAAAATTTAGGTATCGGTTTCGGCGCACGAATTTTGTAAGAAAGGTATATTAGATCGTGGTATGAGAAAGGAGCAGAAAGTTGGCCATGAGTAATAACTTTATCACGGTCGGATACAATTATGAGGTCTAAGAGAGAAGGGGTACAGTGAGGAGCGTGATGTGTCGCATTTAACGGAAGAATGTGCATGTTCACAGAGGATACTACAGACTGGAGTCTCTTACTGCGCGCATCATCCTTAAGTAAACACGTGTTGAAGTCACCCAAGATTATGGAATGCTGATATAAAGTGGATAGGTTTTCAAGCTTAGATTCAAAAGAAGAGAAGAAGTCAATTTTAAGTGAAGGACTGTAGTAGACACCCAAAAGGAATTTAACATGGTGAAAGTCAACTTCAACAAAAATATGCTCGGTAAAACCGGTGTAAACATTAGGAGACTGGTCTATAACTTTGAAGGCAAGATCATTACGAAGGTAAATCCCCACTCCGCCATATCCCAGGCCCACTCTATCATTTCTTATAAGCTTATATCCAGGTAAAGCATATTGTTTCGAAGGAAGAGTAGGTTTCAGAAATGTTTCGGAGATAAGCACACCATGGATGTTAAGAGAATCGAAAGATGTAAGTAAATCGGGGTAGTGGGCGTGAACGCTTTGAGCATTGATATGTACAACATTTAAGAAGTTATTTGATGGACCGAATACAGTTACCAGTTCTTTGTGTAAACGAACTGCATCCCCTTCGTTATCACTATCTGCACTGGCATAGTCACCAGCAGATGTATCAGAAGAGGAACAAGAAAGATAAGATTCCTCGTAATCAGACATAAATAAAAAATATAATAATTAAATAATATAGTAAATAAATTGTTTAAAATAAATAACTATGTAAATAAATTCTCATTTTGTTATCCTCAATGCACTATAGGTGCTAGAGACAAATAAATATATCGATGCAACAACTAAACGCACTGACAAGTGACAACTTAATGACATATTGAATGTCACAAGGCAGTGTACAACACCATCTGTCATATATACGTAATACAAAATTTACAAAATTTATTATGAAAGTGAGGTTGTGAGAAAACAATACAAATAAGGATACCTAACACATAATAAATCTGCGAGGAGGGAGTAAATTTGGAGTTAGAAGGAGACAGAAAAAGCAAATACATAAATGACCTCAAATGCAATTTCCAAAATACAATCACATATACATACAAGGATTACCCGGCAGATTAAAGGAGGTTAAAGTAAAATATTGTTGCTACTTGTTTTGTTTACGGGGTCTTCTCTCATTGACGGTGCCTACGGCTGCGGTTTGAACTGGCTGTGGAGTCTTTGATGTTCCTGGTGGAAGTATCTGCGGGGTTGGGAATTCCGTACGCAGCTTACGCAGTTCAGATGAGGATTCAATCCTACGCCGTGTATTATCTGAGAGTTGTACAACGATCTTACCGTCAGAGGTCCAACACCGCCTCACTCCGAAGTGCCTGCGGGCATCCATGAAAACGTCATGGCGGGGCTTTGTAAGAAATTCTGACAGAGTCAACCCTGTTCCCTTTAGCCTAGTCTTGTTGGTCCATACCTCATTACGCAGTTGATAAGTCTGGAACCTGATGAGTAGCGGCCGGGGTTTCGAGGCGTTGTTCCCCAGGCGGTGGCAGCTCTCCAAATCGTTGACCTTGATGTGAGGCAACTGCAGTTTCTCATTTAGAACTGAAAGGGTCTGACTTATACCTGCTTCTTTTGATTCATCCAGGCCATGAAGCAGAAGAACTTTTCTACGGGAAGCCATCTCATGCCTGTCAAGCCCAGAAAGTAACAGCTCCATTTGTGATTTCATCATACACATGGTCTTCCAGATGAGTGCCTTGAAATCCATGAAGTCCCGTGAGAGGCCAGCAATAGACTTATGTGCTGCGTCGGTGCCCGCCACATTCCTCAAGTCTTCCTCATATTGGGCCATGCGCGATGTAAATGTTGAGGAAAGTTCTTCCATGCAGTTTGACAGTTTAGTGTACAGATCCATAGTGTTGATGTGATTTAATCAGTGCGTGTGAGACTTTATAGGAGAGATAGAAAACTGTTTTGGTGCACTACAGGATAACTATTATTTTTAACAGGTATATAACATTTAAAATAAGGTTTAATATATATTAATAAATAAAATAATCACAGAGCAAAATTTTTGATGTGTACAGTTTGACTACCCTCTTTAATCATGATTCATAATCAAACAATCAATGAAAAAACATATACAAGACCTAATTGGAATTTCAGATCGAATAGCCATTTTAACATAAGCATACCGGGCTACAAGAAATTATGGTCAATCATCCAAGCTTATGCTCCAATAGAGAAAACACCAGAGATTGAAATTAAGCTTTTCTACGAAGAATTGTCACAAACAACAGCAAGATATCCAAACAACCACATGATACTAATGGGCGACTTCAATGCTCAAGTTGGAGCGAAACAATGCAAGGAGGAATGTCTTGGGAAATTTTGGCCATGGAAAAAGAAGTCCCCATGGCGAACTTTTAGTTGAACTTCTACTGCAACACAACCTAACGCTCTTAAACAGCCTGTATAAGAAGGACCATAAGAATAAACGG
The DNA here is from genome assembly GCA_914829495.1 of Eilema sororculum. Classification (NCBI taxonomy): domain Eukaryota; kingdom Metazoa; phylum Arthropoda; class Insecta; order Lepidoptera; family Erebidae; genus Eilema; species Eilema sororculum. The sequence goes on from OU618537.1 coordinate 27,307,503, forward strand.
ACCTGGATCTCCCCCGATGGCAAAATCAAAAATGAAATTGACTACATAGCAACAAACTACCCGAAAGCCTTTACAGATACGTCAGTGTTAACTAAGTTCAATTTCAATACTAACCACCGTATGGTAAGATGCAACATGAGACTAGAACCACCAAAAAAGCCTAGAAAATATTTTACCTCACACATTACGGGACAGCACAGTGACGAAACTATAAAGAAAATGAAACAATCTTTAATGGATTCAGATGTGGAACTAACTGCAAATAACACTGATGCCCTTTCAAAATACGAAACTCTATCTAATATACTAACCCAAGTAAAGGATGAACATACCAAAAGAAGCAAGTACAAACAAAGTGACACCACGTTACAACTTATAGAAAAAAGAAAGCGCTTACTCTCAAATCACCCTAAAAAAGAGAACATAAAAACTATAACAAACCTAAGCAAGGAAATCAGAGAGAACATAAGGAAAGATAGAAAGCACAAGAGATTGCAAACACTGGAAAGGCATTTAGTGAAAACAGGAGGAGTAAAAAAGCACTTAAAGAACTAAGGGAATCAAATAGAGAATGGATACCAAAGCTAACCAAGAGAGAACAAACATCATTTAACAGGAAAAAAAATAAGTGAAATAGCCACAAAATTTTACCAGGATCTCTATTCAAACACAGACACGAAACACAAACAGACTCCGAAGACAACAGATGACATCACAGAGCAAGATGGAATAATAACCGAACCTAAAATACTCCCCAGAGAAATAGAAAAAGCTATACTTAGCCAAAAGATGGAGAAATCACCAGGCCCAGACAAAGTAGCAAACGAACTCCTCAAAGGCACCCTCGAGGAACTACTACCAATACTCACATCACAATTCAACGAAATACTACCAACTGGTCTAATCCCTACACAATGGAAAACGTCGAACATCATTCTTATATTCAAGAAAGGACAGAAGGAGGACATAGGGAATTACAGACCTATAAGCCTGATGTCAAACGTCTACAAGGTTTTCTGCAAAGTCATCTTGGAAAGAATAAGCAAAAAGCTAGATGAAAATCAACCACGGGAGCAAGCTGACTTCAGACAAAAATATTCAACTTTAGACCACATACACACAGTGAAACAAGTAGTAGAAAAATGTAACGAATACAACAAGAAACTATACATGGCATTTATTGACTACTCCAAAGCTTTTGACAGTGTAAGCCACACAGCCATATGGGACTGCCTGGAACAGCAAGGGATACCCCTAATATACATTAAGACTATAAAAAACATCTACTCAAACGGCGAAGCGAGGATCCAGCTAGAAACGTTGGGAAAAAAGTTCAGAATCCAAAGGGGAGTAAGGCAGGGAGATCCCCTTTCACCAAAATTGTTCGCGGCTACCCTGGAAGGTATTTTCCGAAAACTTGATTAGAGCGATTATGGCCTCAACATTCAAGGGAAAAACTGAACCACCTAAGATTTGCGGATGATATTGTCTTATTTGAAGAAAGCCCAACACACCTAAACAAAATGTTAGAATCACTCAACAAAGAGAGTTTAAAGGTAGGCCTAAGCCTGAACAAAGAAAAGACGAAACTGCTAACAAACTCTGAACCAGTCATCATAAAAATCGACAACCAACCACTTGAATATGTGTCTGACCAGATCTATTAAGGGCAGCTAATATAGCATAAAGATCAAACTACTAAAGAAATAGAGAGAAGGATAAGAAATGGATGGAAGAAATACTGGTCTTTGAAAGAAGTCTTGAAAGCAAAGGAATTAAGCATGCAAATAAAGAGAAAAGTATTCAACTTATGTATACTTCCAGTCATCACCTATGGATGCGAAACCTGGGCACTCACGGAACTCCACCGAGAAAAACTGAAATGCTGCCAGAGAGCCATGGAGAGAAGCCAATTGTTGATATAATAACCCGGATAGATCAACAAAAGTGGAGATTGACGGGTCACATGTTGCGCGACCTTCAAGAGAATGGTGCAAAAGCGTCACCAACTGGTACCCCAGAAATGGAAGGAGAAGCAGAGGACGCCAACAAACCAGATGGGAAGACGACCTGAAACTCACGGTGGGACCTCTCTGGAGAAGAGTTGCGAGTGACAGGGCGCAATGGAAAGAGTTAGAGGAGGCTGTAACAGTAAATTTTATCTACTGTGATTTCTGGATACTTTGATTTTCGCCAGCGCCACCTGTTGCTCCGTCAGTGGGATTTCTAACCATGTTAGTTTGCTGTCTCTGTAAGTATCTTTGTGCTAGTTTACTTCGTGCGCACAAGGTGGCGTTACTGTCCAATTTTATTGTATCCATGCTTATTGCTAAGAATTAAAAATACACATCACATCTGGATGGGAAAATTAATTGTTTAATTATAGGCCCTAAATTTCCTCATTTAAATTAAAGTGGTTCAAATTCCTCATCTTCAAAACAGGAGTATTCAAGGAGAAAAGTATGGTTGTAATGCGACCAGATTATGTTGGTACTGTATTTGTTGTGACACCTACCCAGAGGGTGGTATTGAAGTTGGTCGGGTATTTGACAGTGATGAGGTGTTTTTTGATCATCGTTAGTAGTAATTTAAGAAAAAGAATGAGTTGTTTCGTGAACTTTCCAGCTCAAGAGGTATAAAGCCGAGGACGCGGCTGCTTCCCGACTTTTGCCCTCTGTATTCGTGACCTCAACTATGTACTATTTCCTTGGAAAATACTTTGTAATTTTAGTCTCAGTTTACATTCGTTTTGCCCATCTTCTTGGGTTCCAATTTCGGGATTAAAGGACACCTTGGTCCTCAAAATCCATCTCAGCGTGTTCTGTGGCCGAGCTCCTTTCCACTGTCAGCGCAAGCCAGTACCCTCGACGAGAAGCATCTTGGCTGGTCGAGACTGCGGCAGAAGACGTGCGCAGACACCGAGCAGGTCAGCAACCGGGGTCACGTATTCGTCGTTTATTATTTATCATATATAGCACCCATCCATTTACTATATGTAAGAAATAACTGCATCATCATTGATTTGACCGCATACTACATCTCCTAGCCGTAACATTCTGGCACCCAGGTCACCGTGGTGCTGCTGCACCACGCACACCTATATTTGTATTTTTGTGTAATTTGGATCTCTGTAAACTCTCTTTGTATAATATTATCTAACTCCAATATATGTATGTACAACAGAGGTAGTGGTTTCTCTGAAGTCTCCCCCAGGATTCCCACACGTACGCACATATCTCTTCTGACGAAAAGGCGCCCTGGGATATTGTCATAGAGCTCGTGCATCTCCCCGCTGGGTCAGCTGGTGAGTAGTTCATCTGACACGTTCAGAGGTTACAAGGCAAACTGAGCCTTGGGATATACTATAGCAAGAACATTTACTATTATTTTTATATCTATGTGAAGTTCAGAATAAAGGGCTTATTATTATTGGTGGAGCGCTTATGTATTTTCTTAATTATTTCCCACATAATTTAATTGTGTTTCAATTTGTAATTTAAGAAACCGCTTCTATGTATCGAATAATGTTTGAATATTGGCGCTCATTTGTTGACCACTTAGTGTTGGAGGAGGCCAATGAATGGCGCTGTGAATGGATCTGTTCGAACTATATTTTGAGAACGAAGTTTCTATGAGCGGGACTCTCAAGCTTCATTACGTTCAACCCGCTCATTTAGAATCAGTCACTAAAACGCCGCAGCATCGAAAGGTGCCTCTTTGACTCCGCTAACCCGCACCAAACGGAAGTTTGAGTAATTCAACTCCTCGTTTCTTTTTCTGTGTAATTCTATAAGTTCCTTTGGCCACATTCTCAAGTCAGTATAAGTGAAGTGTATCGGAAGAAAACGACTCACTCAAGACAATCACCGGCCGGTCGAAAACATACCTACCTACCAGCACGTGCCAGGAACCACGCCTGTCTACAGCTGAATCCTCACGAGGTGGAACTCAGGTCAGTGCCGATTCTCTTGCGTTTTCGTTCATAGAAGCGGTCACATGTGTATTTTCTTTTCATTACTACCTAACTGCTGGTCATAGGAGCTTTACGCTTTGTGTGCAAACACACCAGTTGGTCAGGACTATTTTACACGTCCTACCAATTATTATTATATTATATGTCAGCATCAGGGCAACTGAAATCAATTACATTGTTGTGCATAAGTGTTCCACTCAGTTTTTCATAATTGGTCTTGAAAAAGTTGCTTGTGAATGTTTGAGGTGCTTTGTGGGTCGTTGGTTTTGAATTTGCATTGTGGCTAAGAGGACAAGATGGTCACTCCTACCTATGTTAGGGTGATATAATTCTAGTTTAGTACACAGATTTTCCTCATTACAAAGGATTAAGTCCAATAGGGATTCCTCATTCTTCCGCTTCCTTGTTATATTTGATACCAATTGGTTCAAGTTGCTATCTAAATACATGTCTATCTAGGTCTCTAGGTATCTAGGTCTATCTAGGTACGTCACAAAGCTTATATGACACATAAATAGCCACTCCTCCCCATCCCGTTCGCTCCCCATCTGTTTTAGCCATTAACAATGCCAGGTTGGTGTAAAGGCATGTAAACTCTATAATGGGATTATTGACAGCCTCTGTGGCGTGGCGGTAGTGCACGCGGCTCAGGCTCAGAATGTCCCTTTCCCAAAATGTCCCTAGGTTCCAAATAGTCCCTTTCCCGAAATGTCCCTTTCCCACAATGTCCATTTCCCAGAATGTCCCTTTCCCGAAACGTCCCTTTCCCGAAACGTCCCTTTCCCAAAATACTCCCTTCCCGAAATGTCCCTTTCTCAAAATGTCCCTTTCTTACGTCAGCTAAATATCAAAATGTCAAAAGCAAAAAAAGCTTTACGCTCTGTGTGCAAACGCACCATTTGGCAGGACTATATACACGTCCTGCCATAATTTATGGTCCTTACGAGTCGGATAGGCCAGTAAATAACATATTCACGTAATTATTGGTGAATAATATTTCTTTCCTATTCATTTAATTAAAAGATTCACGTAATTTTGGTGAATTCTTTCCGCCATCTTAGTTTCATTACTTTCTTTCGCTAACAGATTTACGTAAATTATTTGGTAAATTCTGCATTTAAAACGCTAAATCTACGTAATAATTGGTAGATATTTATAATAGTTGGTGATTTACGTATTAATTGGTAAATAATCATCATTCTATTCACATACGCGTAACTTGTAGGTAGGTACCTATCTAGGTACGTAAGTACATAGTTACATTCTCGCTCCGCCGTGCTACTTGCGCTATTATATAATAAGCCGTAGTACAATTTTCAATAAAAAGTAGGTATATCTAAACTGTTTGTGTTGAATTACTATTATATTATAGTAGGTACCTTACAGATAATCTTCTTGTTATATTTCAATAGGTAGGTCCTACCTATCGTTAACTATCGTTAATTTGCAAACATGTCGTCAGATCTCGAGACGAAGCTTATTCTGTTGAATCAAAAAAAGGAATTATTGTTTGCACGCATTAATCGTTGGTATAAATCGTCGAAATCAGTTGTGTGTTTTGACATAACGACGCGAGCGAATGAAGATTTTCTGTCTGAGACCGAGAACATCGATGTCGTTCGCGATAAGTTCGAGTCGATTGTAGATCAAATAAATAGCTTAAATTTATCATTAGAACCCCCTGTGGAGCCCGACTATTCTTACCTTGACTCATTCGATGAATTGTATTCGAGAATAAAACGCATTAGAAATAAATTATCTACGCTCAAGGTCAAGGAGGTCGCATCACACGGGCCGAGTAATTCAAGCGCGTCTGTAGTGAAATTGGAAATGCTTGTTATTCCGAGTTTTGACGGACGCCCTGAAAACTGGAATACATTTTATCAGTCCTTTAAGGCCAATATTCATTCAAACAACCAATTGTCTGATTCGCAACGTGTGCAATACCTATTCTCAAAATTAACCAAAGACGCATTAAAGTTCACTGCCGGTATTGTTCCGTCAAGTGAGACCTACAGTATAGTGTGGGACGCCTTGGTCAAGAAATACCAAGATAAACGCTCATTAGGTTCATATTATCTTAATAATATATTAGACTTAAAGAATTGTTCACCTAGTGTGAACTCACTTGATTCATTTATAGGTATATATTCCTCCTCTATCGCCGCGCTTAAAGAGTTAGGTATAAATGATTTAATGGACTTCATGTTTCTACAATGTGCCTTGAGGAAAATGGACACGCTAACCATCCAAGCCTTCGAACTTTCTGTTCGAGGTGTCGATATACCTACGACGCAACAGCTGATCGACTTTGTACAAGATTATGCTAAGATGATTGAACGGTCAAACCCGCGGTCTTCGTCATATGCGAAGTCGTCCACTGCTGGGACGCCACAGTCTAATGATAGGCGTGTACAGCGTAATTCTAAGTCGTTTGTTGTCAGTGTGCCGATTAATAATAAGTCGAATGCGCCCGCCGCAGTTGACGCGTCATGTTGTTTATGTGGCGGCCGCGACCACCGACACCTGTATAACTGCGCTCAGTTTAAAAATATACAAAATGCAAAGGCTAGATATGAGTTTATTAAATCTAAGCGTGGTTGCGTGAATTGTCTAAGCACATTACATAATCTCCCGCGATGTAAAAGTACGTCAGTTTGTTTCTGTCAGAAAAAACATCATAAATTATTGCATTTTGATAATGTTAATAATTCGCACTCGCATGCGACGAGTGCTGTCCCTTTCTCGCCGCCCCAGTGCGACAATATTAGTCCCATTCCTGAGTCACCGCTCGCTTCAAGCACTGTGCATTCGTATGCCTCTAGCCATAAGGGTGATATTCTCTTGGCAACCGCTCAGGTGTATGCTCGCCCTAAAGGTAGCACTGGAAATAAATCTGTAGTCAGATGTCTAATTGATAATGGCTCACAGAATAACTTAATCTCATTGTCCTGTTGTCGTTTATTGAATTTACCAATAATACCGATGAGTAATTCTGTTGTCAAAGGTGTTGGCTCCACTTCGCACACGATAATAGGCTATGTGTATTTGGACATTGAATCTCGTATTTATGCAGATCATAAGTATACTATACATGCGTTAGTTATGAATAGCCTTACGGATCAATTGCCCTCGCAATTAATTAAGTGTGATCGCGAGTTAAATCTTCGCGATTTACCGCTTGCTGACTTAAGCTGGAACATTCCAGGAAACATTGATATAGTATTAGGTGCACAGCTCTTCCCGTATATTTACTTAGGAAATAGAGTCGAGTGTGGTCCCAGTGCCCCTTGTGTACTATCAACCGCGTTTGGGTATGTACTTATGGGTGATTACCCACGTAAAGTTGTTGTGCCTACAACCGCATCCTTTTCTGCGCTAGCACTAAATGATTTAGTGCAAAATTTTTGGGAACTTGAGGAAGTTCCTGTGAAGCGCCTATTGTCTCCAGAAGAAACCAAGTGCGAGAATATTTTCACATCTACTGTGACTCGCGATGACGTAGGTCGTTATACCGTTGCGCTGCCGTCCTGCAAGGATCCCTCTGAACTAGGGAACTCGCGCGGCGTCGCTCACCCCCGGTTTTTGTCGCTCGAGCGTAAACTTCGTCAATCACCAACCGTACGCGAAAATTACAATAAGGTTATTCGGGATTGTTTGGATAACGGTTGTCTTGGTCTCGTTGATGACTCTAATTTGTCTATGGATGGTTATTATATACCACATCGCGCAGTGGTTCGACATGACAAACCGATGCCGCGTATTATGTTAGACGCGAGCGCTAAAACCCACACTTGTCTTTCGCTCAATGATATTTTACATATTGGTCCCAATTTACAGGCAGACCTGTTTTTATTATTATTAAATTTTAGGTTATTTCCTATCGCAATGAACGCTGACATAAATACTCACCGCAAATCGCTTGAGTTTGATGTTGGCAGTCATGTCGCAAAGGTTTTAGGTCTCTCGTGGGAGCCGTGTGGAGATAATTTTTATTTCACATCCACCTTGGTAGATGAGAAGTGCACTAAGAGAAATATACTCCCTATAGTTGCACGACTATTTGACGTGCTCGGGTTGGTGGCACCTGTGATACTCTACGCCAAGTTGTTAATTAAGGAACTTTGGCTTAGTAAGAGTGATTGGGATGACCCTGCTCCAGAGCATATACGCTCACGCTTTTCCGCTCTCGTTCAAGAATTAAAATTGCTTGACACATTAAAAATTCCGCGATATATATTTGTCGAAGTTGATTGCGAATTACGTCTTGTCGCATTTTGTGATGCCAGCCTGAATGGCATGGGATGTGTTATTTATGCACATTGTACCTACCCATCTAGCATTCAAACTCGCATTTTGTGTGAAAAATCAAAGGTCACTCCGACAAAGATTACTACGCTTGCTCGATTAGAGTTATGTGATATTTTGCTTATGTCAAAGTTAACAAGAACTGTACGTGATTCTTATGCATTACGCATTCCCGTTACTGACATTTACGCCTTTTCTGATTCCACGATTGCCTTATCATGGGTTCACTCGTCACCACATCGGTGGTCGATTTTTGTTAGCAACCGGGTCGCTCAGTGTCAAGAAAACTTGAACGCTGAACATTTTTATCACGTCGCCGGAGACATTAATCCGAGTGATTGTCTATCACGCGGTATGCTCCCCTCGCAACTTTTGGCTTATGATTTGTGGTGGAACGGTCCAGCATGGATCCGCGGCCCCCCTGATGAATGGCCTATTAAGTCATTCTCTCCCGCCAACTGTTCTGACTTACCTGAGCATGAGGCAAATGTGTTGAGTGTGACAACGAAACACACAGAGTCGCCATTGTTATGTACATTAGCACAACGTGTTTCTTCTTGGCAGAAACTACTACGTATCATTACATACGTTTTAAAATTCGCACGATTTAAATTTAAGATCGAACCTCATTCTGTATCAGGATTACATCCTGTCCTTCTCCCTAAACGCGATCACGTTGTTGATCTAATAATTCAGTATTTTCACGTTGTCAATTGTCATACTGGACCTGGACTCCTCATGTCTATCATAATATATAAAACGCGTACTGGTACTTACAAACGCGCTGTAACCAAATTGTATCCTATCCCAACGCAATAACTTATAACGCTAAATAGAATCTTAAACTTTAATTTTTAACTCAAACTTTAAACATACTTTAGATAGAATATTGTTAGTCTAAGTTGTTATTTTCGCTATGTGTATTATTATGTTATACAAATTCACTATGGGCTCTAATCAGCCAGTGTTCGCTTGTTTGTTTCGTAACGTCTTGCGACGTTCCAAAGCCGGGTGCATGGTGGAGCGCTTATGTATTTTCTTAATTATTTCCCACATAATTTAATTGTGTTTCAATTTGTAATTTAAGAAACCGCTTCTATGTATCGAATAATGTTTGAATATTGGCGCTCATTTGTTGACCACTTAGTGTTGGAGGAGGCCAATGAATGGCGCTGTGAATGGATCTGTTCGAACTATATTTTGAGAACGAAGTTTCTATGAGCGGGACTCTCAAGCTTCATTACGTTCAACCCGCTCATTTAGAATCAGTCACTAAAACGCCGCAGCATCGAAAGGTGCCTCTTTGACTCCGCTAACCCGCACCAAACGGAAGTTTGAGTAATTCAACTCCTCGTTTCTTTTTCTGTGTAATTCTATAAGTTCCTTTGGCCACATTCTCAAGTCAGTATAAGTGAAGTGTATCGGAAGAAAACGACTCACTCAAGACAATCACCGGCCGGTCGAAAACATACCTACCTACCAGCACGTGCCAGGAACCACGCCTGTCTACAGCTGAATCCTCACGAGGTGGAACTCAGGTCAGTGCCGATTCTCTTGCGTTTTCGTTCATAGAAGCGGTCACATGTGTATTTTCTTTTCATTACTACCTAACTGCTGGTCATAGGAGCTTTACGCTTTGTGTGCAAACACACCAGTTGGTCAGGACTATTTTACACGTCCTACCAATTATTATTATATTATATGTCAGCATCAGGGCAACTGAAATCAATTACATTGTTGTGCATAAGTGTTCCACTCAGTTTTTCATAATTGGTCTTGAAAAAGTTGCTTGTGAATGTTTGAGGTGCTTTGTGGGTCGTTGGTTTTGAATTTGCATTGTGGCTAAGAGGACAAGATGGTCACTCCTACCTATGTTAGGGTGATATAATTCTAGTTTAGTACACAGATTTTCCTCATTACAAAGGATTAAGTCCAATAGGGATTCCTCATTCTTCCGCTTCCTTGTTATATTTGATACCAATTGGTTCAAGTTGCTATCTAAATACATGTCTATCTAGGTCTCTAGGTATCTAGGTCTATCTAGGTACGTCACAAAGCTTATATGACACATAAATAGCCACTCCTCCCCATCCCGTTCGCTCCCCATCTGTTTTAGCCATTAACAATGCCAGGTTGGTGTAAAGGCATGTAAACTCTATAATGGGATTATTGACAGCCTCTGTGGCGTGGCGGTAGTGCACGCGGCTCAGGCTCAGAATGTCCCTTTCCCAAAATGTCCCTAGGTTCCAAATAGTCCCTTTCCCGAAATGTCCCTTTCCCACAATGTCCATTTCCCAGAATGTCCCTTTCCCGAAACGTCCCTTTCCCAAAATGCTCCTTTCCCGAAATGTCCCTTTCTCAAAATGTCCCTTTCTTACGTCAGCTAAATATCAAAATGTCAAAAGCAAAATACATAAATATATTATATAAATTATAACTAGCGGACCGACAGACGTCTTACCCGAACGTTCATTCCTGAAACCCGATCGCAAGCCGCCACCGCGCCAGGTTCGGGTCCATTTGTGAATCTATTGTTTTGTTTTTTTTTATTCTACTGTTTAACGCAATCTGTCCAGGAGACATTCAATGATATTTATGTAGTGAAGGATGTTGTGTGAGGTACAGGTCCAGTGACATGTCCTCTTAAATGAGTTTTTAAAGTAAATCTTGAGGGACTCTTTTCTTATGTCTCCTCAAACTTGGAAATATTTCGTCCAAAAGGTCACATTTACACCAACGGATGGTTTTTGATATGCGTTTAGTTTTAGCAAACAATTAATTACGGTATTATTTGATCAATAATTACTATAAAATTGTAATAAAAATATGGATAAGTTTAAGTAGTCTATTAAATAAATAAATAAAAATATTTTTATTATGTTTGTTATATTCATAGGCAATATTATCATACAAAAGGAAGCTCCATCTACCGTAGAAACACAAACCTTATAGATAGATACCTAATAATATTGTTTGTTGTTAATAAATCTAAATTGGGATAGATGTCGCTGTTTGACTCCTCAAAACGGCTGAACCGATTTTGATGAAACTGTGTGTATTTGTGTGGGTCCTTGGATGGTTTAGATTCACAAATGGACCCGAGCCTGGTGCTGTGGCTTGTGATCAGGTTTTAGGAACGAACCTTCGGGTAAGCAACGTCTGTCGGGTCCGCTAGTTATAATTTACATAAAATATTTTTTTTTTTGCTTTTGACATTTTGATATTTAGCTGACGTAAGAAAGGGACATTTTGAGAAAGGGACATTTCGGGAAGGGAGTATTTTGGGAAAGGGACGTTTCGGGAAAGGGACATTCTGGGAAATGGACATTGTGGGAAAGGGACATTTCGGGAAAGGGACTATTTGAAACCTAGGGACATTTTGGGAAAGGGACATTCTGAGCCTGAGCGGTGCACGCGACTGCCACGCAGGAGGCGCGGGTTCAATTCCCGCTCAGTGCAAATATTTGTATGCATGAATATGTTATGTTATGTTAGATTCCATAACACAAGCTATAAAAGCTTACCATGGGGTATAATATAGGGTTGTGTAGAATGTTGTGGAATATTTATTTTATTTATTTATTCAGGGCTACTTATTTTGAAGCCACGATGGTCGGAGTGCCATTAAGATATTTATAGTCAAGTTTGTTTCACCAGCCTCAATCCGACGGTTCTGTTCCTCACGCAGGTTTTTCAAATAGTCGCGTAGTGTCCACAACATTTGTAGGTAACTTTTTATTATTTTTCAACACATTTATTGCTGATTTCTTTTTGGAGAAGACTACCTTGAGTGGCCGTGGCGATGTGCCCTGGCGCTTACCCAGACGGATGACGGCAATTTGAGTTTCGGAATCTGAAATATTTGACAGTGCTCGCTCCACTTGGGTTCTATCATAGAGGGAGGATAATTGACGTACTCCTAACTCGCAGTCAGGACACAAATATTTTAATGTAGGAGATTGCAACACTACCACTCTTAACTCCGTTGCCAGCAACCCACTACACAGACTACACTTAACACATATTTGCCTTTCGCAACCATAACATTCTTTTTTTTTCTTTTCATCTACATCATCTACAGTAGGTATATTTTTTTCACATTGTAAACACAGCCATTTTTACTATGAAGTTTGAATTGTTGACTTTATGTTTTCTCGAAATGCTGTTAATCGCAAGAGTAGTTGTGAGATGACACTTTCGCTGTTATTTGGGTCCAAGATATATGCAATGACAATGAACTTTATGCAAAACAACTAGATAAACTGATTTTAATAACAATTATTGTAAGAAGCTGCAACTGCAACAAGACAAGTGCACTTTTTAAATGTGGGTAGACGAAAAAAAAAGGATATGAAGAACGGCTGAAACTACTGAAGCTACCAACACTCAAATATAGAAGAACAAGGGGTGATTTCATTGAATCCTATAAAATTCTTTTTTTTTTTATTATATATTTCTGCCCCCTCCATAGGTTCCTGGACCATAAGCAGTTGTTATGGGTGATAAATTGGCGTGCTAGGCTTTCCCTTCCATTGTCAGGTAGATTTTACAATTTTTTTTATTTTTATGTTTTAATTGAGATTGTCCCATATGTGCAGCCTCTTAAGGCGTCTTATTTTGGGTGCGTCAGTAAGGATTTGGGCAAGCTTATTCTCATGTTGCGCAATCCTGTCTTTATAGGTTTTTGTTATTTTATTTATCTCCTCTTTGATGGTGGATATTTTCAAATATTCGTGGATATCTTCCGTTCGTGTAAACCACGGAGCATTCACTTTTTTCTTTAGCACGCCATTTTGGAATAAAATTCTAACAAATAAATACAACTTACTTAATTTTGATGATATATTTGTGCGGCAGCGGAAGACTTACTCATCCCATGGACACGGCCTCACTCTCTCACGCTCACACCCACATTCCTTGACAGCTTGCCACTCCCTAAACAACCTATTGTGCAACTGTGGAACAAATTGCCTGAGGAAGTGGTGTCAGCTGCAACGCTAACCACCTTCAAGTGTCGCTTAAATAAATGGCTAATTAACAGTGAACAATACAACACTATGAAGGGGACATATCAGCAAGTTGCTGCTCGTCCATAAATTAAATAATAATAATAACAATAAAACACAGGTAGCCATAGAAAGCATGATCTTCATGACGGGGTAGTTGTTTGATATCCTCAATTAATTAAGTCATTCCATCAAAAGGTAAAATACTAAGCTTTGGTTTGGCCTCTATATCTCAAATCAATCTTTTAAAAGCATACAACCTACCATACTCATTTCGTCTATTATGATAATTACCCGACTGCTGAAGGAAGGAGGTTAATGTTTATCGAGACCCTACAGTCTAAAAGGCTTGATGGATTTGTCTATTTGATTTCTTTGTTAATAATAACTTGACCCGTCCAACTATAGGCCTATCGCTGTCAACATACAGCTCCTGGGATATTCAAGGTATTCCTGGAGCTCCTTGTGTGTCATATAAATTAAGGGGTGCAAGCCACTGGGAGTCGAGGTGATGCACTAATGGTCAGCCTCAATATAGCAAAGGTGTTTGATCTGGTCTGGCATAGAAGTCTCCTTGGGAGGCTGCCATGGACTTGTTGAGGGAATGTGCGAATGAATTGCCAGCTTGTTTTCCAACAGAAGCAAGTGATAGCTGCTGTAATACTGCAGCTAGTATTACTCAGGCAGCATGGGGCCAGTACTAAACATAACTTTCTACAACAATAACAACACTAACTAGACCTTTGCAGATAAGCAATTATTCACCTCTATCAGTGTTAGCTTATCTGGCTTTCTTCGCCAAATGCCGTTTAAACATTAACAAGTGACTAAGCATTTACAGATGATTATTATGAAAGCATATATTTACTCAATAAGATTCACAGTGCATGACTTGCGGATATTATTAAAATGAAAAACTTGTTCTCTGAATAATAAACCTTAATGGGTAAAGAACTACTTACCGACATCTTGATCAAATGGCGAGGATGTCCCAAAAATACCCATAGTTAGTTTGATAAAATATCCATCAAACACTTGATTTTAATTAATAATGTTTTGTGTTAATTTCTATTGAGATGTAATAATAAATCGTCCTAAAGATCATCTACACGTATAATACTGATAGAACAGTCCGAATATGCGACCAAATTAATCAACAACACAAAGAACTGATAATTTTATCAGATCATCACAGAACAGTCAGCACAGAAATTATAATATTGACCGAGACTGTGACAGAAATGACAGAATTCAATTGAAATGACAGTATTGACACTGACAGATTGTTTCTTTTTTCGGAACAGGCTGAGGTTGGTTGCCAGATTTAAAAAAATACGTAAAATTATATGATCATCATGACGTAACTGGGACGGAATAATTTTAATGATGATGGAGAATGAAAGATGATGAAGATGGTGTTATAAAATATGAGCTAAAGAATTAAATTTTTTCGCACGTTTAAAAGTTTTAATTTTACGCGCAGTTCCATCAACCAATGTCTCGATTGAACTCGACCAGGTCCTCGATCTCGTACACTTTCCGCACTAATGACTAACCAGGCCGGAAGTCTGAAGTTTGGAGCTAAAAGCAGCCTTGAATTCTTCATACCTGACGATTTCCTGGGTGCCGCAGCGTGTTCTTTAATCGTCTTTCCGGGGTTGTGCTTTCGCATCTGTTAGTAAGCCATTTTACGCCCAATGGCACCGGGAATGGTGGTCTGGATCTTCTGGACTGCACTTCAGCTTTGTTCCCTGTTCCAACACCCGCGCTTGGAACAAGGAGCCAATATCCTGCTCCGAGTAGCTTCCCTCGCGTATTGTTGAGTCGTGTGGAGGAAACATAATGAAACAAAAAACAAGGATCTATAGGAAGAGAGTTGGCGGGAATCATCATCAACTCATCATCATTAAAGCCCGACCAATAAAATAAAATACCTCACCATATTGCGGAAAACTATTGGAACTAATTTCTTCATATGGCAACAATCTATCAGATATCATTATGGTCATCTGTCAGTGTGGTGTCAATTGTGCGTGATAATTATTGTGAATATAAATGCCGAAAACTCTTAAAAGCCAGTTAAGAAAAGTTATTTACAATATAACACAGTATTTGTCGGATAAAAAGTCGGAAGGATTGGACTCTGTTCCTCTAAATAACATCACCGACCTCGTTGTCAACATGACGGGTACATCATAGAGTACGCGCATTGAAAATTGGCCAATTTTTCTACTGTGACTAATTATTATCCACATTTTTAGGTATTTCCAGATCGTCTGTAATAAAAATACGAAAAGAAGGTAAAACATCAGCTGTATTTTCTACACCTAAGAAAAATAAGCCTAAGGCAAAGAAGAAAATCATGCTTGATGATTTCGATCTCTGTGCTATTAGGCATAAAATACAAGAATTTTATGCAGTCCGAAAAGAAGTACCGAGTTTGAAGCGGTTGCTTGCGGCAAAAACATCGAACAAAGAATTTGTCTTAAATTTTGCATCGCCAATGGAATTTCATGTTCGGAGACACTGAAAATGTTACAGAAGGCTTACGGTTAATCGACTTTATCAAAAACACGTGCTTATGAGCTGTACAAAGCAAATCTCGACGATGTGATGGAAGAATTGCCTCGTTCTGGTAGGCCATCAACGTCTGCAACTGAAGTTAACATCGCAAAAGTGAAGGAAATAGTGACTGAAAATCCTCATTCAAGTCATCCTCATTCCGGAAACAGCGTTTAAAAAATGTTTTGATGATTGGATTATTCGTTGGCGTAAGTGTATCGTTTCTGAAGGAGCATACTTTGAAGGTGATAAATTAAATTTGGATGAATAACAAAGTTTTTGTGTATTATTGATTTTTTCCCGGTACTTTCTTGACAGAGTAGTATATCCATACTAATATTATATCAATGCGAAAGTAATTATCGTCTGTATTTTTTGATAAAATTTAATATAGAGATTTTGGGAGTTTGGGAACGGACATGGGCTACCTTTTATCGCGAAAAATGGAGTTAAAGGGTGAGAAATGGGGAAAATGGTGAGACAGTTTGTACGGAAGTTCGTAATTTTTATCGATAATTGACATACACGCGGGCGGAGCCGCGCGCATCAGCTAGTATTATATAAATGCCATCCTCTAGTGTATGGCACTTTATTTCTGCAACAGTTTCCTAATAAGCTAAGATATTGTACACTAGCCAATTCACATGTGTATCACTATACTTGGTGTTGTCATAATCATGACGGTTAAAGCGCCCCCAGTACGAGGTTTTTATTTTCTTGGTCGGGCTATACAAAGGTTATCGTTTTAAAATTAAAATTCATTATGAGTATACGTAAAACATAGGTGATGTTATTAAAATGAATTATTGGTTGACTGACGCGATATACGAATGGATATAATTAGTTTTATTCAATACATAGAGAAGCGTAGGTAACTTATTTGGAAGGATACGTAAATTATAAATCAAAATTTTATTAGGACGACTGGATAGGTAGGTGTTTAAAGTATCAAAATAATATTGTCTACTAACCTTGAACGTTGACGTTCATACAGAGTTGCTATATAAAAAGTTCGCAAATAATTCCGGGGCCTACTTTCATTAGCCAGACTCTAATATCATCCACAATCATTTCAACATAGATGACAAGGCGGCATTGTATAGTACCATAGCCTGTTCCGAAATGAACTAAAGAAGCAAAAAAAGTGTTTGAATTTTGACCATAGACATAGTAAATACAAAGACTTGAAGTTACTGAAATTCATTCATAAAATCCATAGACATAAATATAAAGCATAGATATAGGAAGAACGCTCGCGCGCTTAGTAGATAGGCAAAGACTTTGAATACACTACGTTTAATAGACACAGGCTCAGCGTGTCCACGCATGAGACAGAGAATGTTTTTTAATGCTTAAAATCGTTAAGTTTCAAGAATTCGTCTCAAACACCTACACAGAAATTTCTAACAGCTCTCGGACTAAAAATCCCTCGAAAATCACGCGCGTGATTTTCAGTGTGCCATACCTTGCGTTTTACGCGCCATCACGCCCGTTTTCTGCTTGTACGCTCGTATTCTGCAGCAACACGCGTGATTGCGTTGTCAGTGTGTGGGACCCCGCATTTTTCTATACAAAATGAGCTCCGTAGAGGCGATGCGAGCGTTGCAGTGTGCCAATCACCTTATGAGTTATGAGAGAAAAAAAATGTTTAGTGAAAAGTATATTTGCGTGTACCATTGCCAGAAAGAGCAAAATATTAATTTATTTGTGAACCCCTTACCTATTTGACGCCTGATTCGTGATAAAATTTGGCTCTGTTTATAAGATCGGGAGATCGTGATCTCTATTTCTAGATAAAATTCTTTACAGTGAGTTGTAATATACAGGTAATAGTAAAAAACATAAACATTTAAAACGTTTAATAGTGTTCAAAACAAGATACCTTTAGGTATTTTAAAAAATTGTAATAACAATAGTAATTATTAGTATAAGTTAGGTCTCAATGAAATTGCCGTTTTGTATGAAAAAATTTAAACGATTTTTTTCATGTATTGTTTATATGTAGGGCGGATGACGGAGAGCTTCCAGCGTTGGTTTGTAGTGCTAGCTCCGTAAACGTCGTTAATGTTGCATGCCGCTTGTGTCGCGTTGCTGCCACGACGGTACTCATATTCCATAATTACTCGATTTTTTACTTATTTTGTTTGCTACATATTTTTAATGACTTTTTTGGCAACCAATTTGTAGTTACGTCCTGTAACTTCAGTCCATTTTTGTTGTAAATTTGTATTTTCCGGGAAACTGTAATACAATTATGATATTACTACATACATGAGAATATTTCATCATATTTATAAGAAGTACCTACAACATGTATATTAGTACCCATAATATTGGACAAATAAACATTCAAAACCTGGCAACATCGAATAAAATTTATTTCGTAGGTTATGATAATTATTATTTGCTGTTTTAGACTGTTTTAACAATAGAATTATATGCATTATGTACTTCACATGAAATAATATACTGTGGCATGTGTATGAAAGGGCCTTTAACTTTAAAAACGTATGTAGGGACATAATCAGCGCGCGGGACCCCGCAAACACGTCTGCGCGCGGCGAACAATTTCCATCAATGCGACACACCCGCAGAAGCCGCCGCCTTTTACGTGTGTCAGTTATATACCCGCGACACAAGCGCCACACGGCAGAATTTGTAACTATATTGTATATAATAGCTTTAAGGATTTCTTATGTAAATAAATAACCTCTTCTGATTGGTGTAACATAGTTTATAAGCTCGATGAATTAATGTCGGGTTAACGATAAATTTGGCAATATATCTAGCCCCATTTTGTGAATAAATACAGTTCCTCTTCGCTCTGTCTTTTCTTCCTTGGCTACGGTAACCCTCCGGTCCAAGTAGTCAGAGCACCCTAGCGACGGTACAACGGTTCAGCAGTGAACCTGGCCGGTCTAGGGGCATCAGCCAGCTGGCACAGATATTAGGGCAGTACCTACCTCACGGGTCAGTGACCCCACCAACAGCTGACCACAAATCAGCTGGGCTGAAACTCGGTCAGTAGTCAGCTGAGCCATAGTCCGGTTAGGCGGAGGCCATAGACCGACACGTATTTACTTACGAGTGAAAAGATACGCCTGGTAATTTCCTTTCACTATCGGTTTTACAATTAAAAACACTGCACCGTCCCATGTTTCCTTCAGTTGTGTTTACTATATATGTTGAATAACTGTTACGATACCAAATTGCGGATATTTTAGCACGTCTAAGAACAATTATTGCGTTATAAATACAGAAATAAAAGTAAACTGAAAATCTGTCAAGTTTGTTTACTTTCGTACATATTTTTCTTTATGGTTTGTTTCGCGAACTAGTTTGCTGCCCGTAGTAAAAACCGACACGTCAGAAGAGACAGAAAATCTAGTCACTCTGTCTCATTTCTTCACACGACATTGGCGTAAGTTTGTCTTTTTCTTGTGTGAATGCGATGGAACCTATCAATTCGTCTATATACTTCTCTGTCTACGTAGATAGGCCATACCTACAGATTATGCGTGTATACCTACGTTCCATTTTCGTGAATGAACGTATGGCCGACGGTTACTACGTTAGGGCTGTAGCTTCTAGTATCGTAATATTTGTCGATATCTTATATTTAGGAGTATAGAAAAATGCTAGGCGCATGGTATCATCATGACGGTTTATGCGAAGAAAGTAACAATAAAAATATTAAGTATAAGCATTTTTTATTTATCAGAATCGGCAAAAATATTTTTCATATCATAAAATTCACACATAAATTTAAATATATATAAGTAATAACTTTCGGGGGTTCTCTTGTTTGTCAGGTGCACTTTAAATAATTTTTCTGTCTTTGTGTTATGTGTATGTTTACCACGCTCGATGAGGCGTATATAAGGCCTCCTCTTGATTTTATGTAAATGAGGCTCTTCACGTCTTCTTCTGCGAGCAGTAATGATTCAAAACCTCGCATTTAGTTTTTTTAATAAAACTGCTTGTGATAAAGCCAGCTTTGTATTGCGTGACACTCTCTGTATACGCATCAATATTTGTTTTAACACACTCAACGTATGTATCATAAAGATCACCATGATCTTCGGCGATCTCCACTAAGCTATTTTTGGCGGGCTGTGGCCGAGCGACTGCGAAGTAAGAAAATAATAATAGCCGTAGGCCGACAAATTTGTAGGTATGCAGAGGTTAATCTCGTTAACTTAAGGAACTTAACTGAAATAGATTGTTGATTTTCCAGACAGTGAGTTATCTGTACCAGCTATTAGTTAATTTGTACTATTATGTGAAAAAAGAGTATTTTCGTCGACAAATCATTTGTTGGAGTACATCACTATCATGCTTCTTGTAGTTTCGTGTAGAGTAAAGTAATGAATGAGTGTAACAAATCATTCATGGATGTTGCCAAAACTCGGCACGCTGTCAGATTTATACACTCATTTTCTTAAGTGAGAAATAACTTAAATGTTTTGTCTCTTTTTTACAGGCAAAACTGTATATTAGAAAAAAAGAGACAAAGTGATGTTTCATGATCTGTCTCATGTTTGCCTCATATATGTATAACTAAAATTTGTATATGTTGAATAGGGCCACCCTGTGATATAAAGGCGTGAAGCTACTACGAAATTCATTCATAAAATCATATAAGGAAAACGCCAATTCTCCATCTTGCTTTCCAAGTAGTGGGGATGTAGTAGCACCTGATTGGTCAAAAAAAATTGCTAGTGATGCGGTGATAGAATTTTAATTATCGATATTTTCTCAGTTATTTAAAGAACGAAGACCACTTTCCATACATCCAATGACTTGTGACATGTCATTGACTTTTTATTATTCTATCGTATATGTAATGGTACTGGTATTATTGATGAATTGATACTAAAATATTGCGTTCATCTATAAAACTACAAAATCAATATATTATAAATAGTTGAACAAGAAAATGTGTATTTGGTGTAACACCTTAAAATAGTAGGCCAGCCTTAGAGTACATAAAGTCAGATTCATACTACAAACAGGCTGTTAACTAAGCCATCTTGACAGAGCAATCGTGTGGGGGGCGTGTTATTCGGAACAGCCATACATTTAAAGGCTGTCTCAATTGTAATCACGTTTTTTAATTTATAAAATTTTAATGATTCCATTTTGTTTGTTTTATTTTTTCGATTTCGATTATCCATTTAGCGATCAAGGATATTGGGCGCCAAATTTTCAAGAAAATCGATTTGGATATCTCACTCGGGGTTTTTGAACTCGAATTAAAATCCTGTACCAACCCGTCTGGCCTTTAAAATCCATTCAATAGTTTTTACGTGAAAGAATAACAAACATCCATCCATCCATCCATCCATCTATTCAGTCATAGTTACAAACTTTCACGTTTTTATAATATTAGTAGGATAAAAATATTGCCTGGCGATAGATCTATTAAATTAGTTGATAAATAAAAATTTAGTTACTAAAAAATTATTTCCTTTATTTAATTAAAAGTATGATTTTATGCAAATCTCCTTGATTTTCATTTAATTCCGAATCCCTTGCGAGACCTTAGGCGTTGGCGCCCACCGAACTGCAATTTGCTGGCGCATGGTCGATCCGAATCATAAGTGGTCCAGCATGCAGCCTGCATGCTCGCGCGCACGCGAGCACGCTCCGTAAAATGGTCTGGGTTGCCCTACGCATGTCCAGTTTGATGCCAACTACAACAACAACTACAACATAAATAAAAATAATAATTATTATTATAACATTCAAAATGCTGCACCAAACCGATTAACTTTTGTGACGTGATGTGACGCCGCACCTTGGAAGCAGTAAATACGTCTTGATAGTTGTATCGCTATGGCAATACAGACTATAGATAAACGGGCGCGGTGGCGGCTGCAGCGCGCGGCTGGTTGACCATACTCGCGCGTGCCCACAGGAACCTATACCTGGGATAAAATAAAGGTCGAGTGGAATGAAAAGTATCCTATATCCGTCTCCTGATTCTAAGCTTACATACCCATAACATACCCACCAATTTTCAGCCTAATCGGTATCGGGTATAGCCGTTCCTGAGTTATAAATAGTGTAACTAACACGACTTTCTTTTATATATATGTACTAGCCTTTGCCCGCGGCTCCGCCCGCGTGAATGTCGATTCGCGACCAAACAAAGCCTATGTCCTTTCTCAAGGTCTAATCTACCCATAAACCAAATTTCAACAAAATCGGTTCAGTGGTTTAGGCGTGAAAGCTTAACATACAGACAGACAGACAGACAGACAGACAGAGTTACTTTTGCATTTATAATATTAGTATGGTGCGCCTGTATAAATATATATACCGTTCCAAAAGTTTTAAAGACGGCACCTTTGTACATTTTCCGTTCTCCTGGGCGAATTATCCGAAACGCCTTATCACAAGGAATTTCTGACAGAAAGCCCTAAGCACACTTACCGCAATCTGAGAACACAAATAGGCATCCTCTTAAGCTAACCACTTAATTATGTAATTTTTCTTAGAATGTTTACATTTTTAGTCTGTGCCCTTTTTATATCGATAAGTAGTTATCGACAGTTTACTGGATTCCCTATAAGGCCGCCATATTATTCCATTCATTCATAAAATCCAAGTTTAGGTAGGCAGTTTTTTTCGTAGGTATGGCACCTCTTGATATACTCTAAGATAAAATCATATGAGGAAAACACCAATTCTCCATCTTGCTTTCCAACGTAGCGGGGATGTAGCAGCACCGGATTGGTCAAATAAAATTGCTAGTGATGCGGTGATAGAATTTTAATTATCGATATTTTCCCAATTATTTAAAGAACGAAGACCACTTTCCATACATAGTGAATGACTTTTGAAATGCCGTTGACTTTTTATTATTCTATCGCATAATGGTACTGGTATTACTGATGAATAGATACTAAAACATTTTTTACATCTATATAACTACAAAATCAATTTGATATAACTAGTTGAACAAGAAATTACTTCCATTTTAAAATTGAAAGTATGATTTTATACAAATCTCCTTGATTTTGATTTAATTCCGAAACCCTCGCGCGACCTTTGTATGGTACAGTAAGAACATAGGACTGAAATGGCGGATTACATAACTTTTCATTCGGGTACCTTCTAGGCAAGTCGAGCACTTCTATTTTGAAGTAAATATCTTTTATAACAAAGGTAGTACAAATGTATATATATATATACAGGGTGTAAGGGGAACGCTCACGAAGCCGAAAACCCCTAGTAGTACTCCAGGTACATAATAAATTGGCATAAAAATAAAATCGATATGGGCAAAAAAAATGCTTCGATTTTTTTTGGATTCTTTTTATTTTTTATTTTGCATTACTTACTCTCCATCTTGTTAGTAAAGCTAAAAAAAAAACCGGTAATTTTTAAAAAAAACACCACTACAAAAGAGCACGTGCTTGGTGCTCTAGTTGTTTTTTCTTTGTAGTGATGTTCTTTTTATGAACTTACCGTTTCATTTAGCCTTACTAACACGATGTAGAGCAAATAATGCAAAATAAAAAAAAAAACAAAAATATTAAATAACAATTCGAAAAAAATATTTTTTTGTCCAAATCGATTTTATTTTTATGCCAATGTGTTCCAATGTGCCTTCTGGGCGAATTATTCGAAACTCCGGTAATCACAAGGAAAGTCTGACAGAAAGCCCTAAGCACACTGCAACCTGAAAATACAAATAATCGGCATCCACTTAAGCTAACCACTTAATTTTTTCTTTCAAATGTATAAATTTTTAGTCTGTGCCCTTTTTATATCGATAAGTAGTTATCGACAGTTTACTGGATTCCCTACTAGGCCGCCATACTGCTTTCAGTTCATTCATAAAATCCAAGTTTAGGTAGGCAGTTTTTTTTCGTAGGTATGGCAGCTCTTGATACTCTAAGATTTTGACTTTGATGACAATAATTTGACACAATTTGACATGTGACATGACATCATAAACCGATTTGTTTACATTTGAATCTGCACGTGTTTATGTTGTTTCATTTGCAATTATTATGGATCAAAAAAGTATAATTAAAGTTTGTAAGGATCTGGGTTGCTGTGATGCATGCTGCCTTCGATATCTAGGACTAAAAAACCCAAGTTCATACGAAAATGTCCATCAGTATATTCTTAAAGTAAGTTAATCCTTTTACAAACTATACATTGCTATAAATTTTTAATATTTCTTCTTTAAAGAGAACCATTACTATTTGCCATATCCATTAGTACTTACATAGTACATACTAGTATATTACATTAATATACTAGCTAAGCTATATTTGTAGTCGAAACATTTAGTGAATGTCGAAATATTGTTCACCAGTTCCTCAACATTACATTACATTATATTATTTTACATATTTTACATTACATTACATTAGTCATGTTAGAAATTTTTCATCATTCATTTTGTAATAAATTACAGTATTTGGAGAGTGATACAAACATCCAAGCACAATCACAAAGCATACAAATGGAAGGAGACCTAGTGAATGAGACTAGTGAGAATATTGAGAATGTAGAGAGTACTGCAGTAGACATCAATGATGCTTCATCTGATACAAAGAGTCATTGTGAACGAGTAAACAAAAGAAATGCTCCACGAGATACATCACATGATGTGGTCGACAGTGCAGCTCCTCTGGCCAAGCGAATGAAAGTGGATGACGTGTGTGTGAGCTGCCTTGGGGTGCTGCAGGAGAACACCTGGCCGGAGGGATTCACTATGGTGAAAGATGTGCTGGAGAAAAAACGGTTGGCACTTGTTAATTTAATTGAGAACTGTAAATGAATGTGGTCTGTTTATTGTAAAAACTCACAGTGTAGCTTATTGAACCTGACCCTCCTGACGATCTCTGTGGCAGTAGGGCTAATCACCCAGCCGGTCAACCACATCCCATACTGGTAGTAAAAAACCTTTGTAGCCCATAATCTTCTACCACCTGTCTATCATAAACCCTGGTAATATGTGCAACAGGTTTTCCTAGTGTGGATACCAATCTCCCACAAAGGATTTAACTATACTAGTGGTCGCCCGGTGATTAAAATTCCACCGCGATTCTCCACAATTTTTGTAAAAAGTTTTCACTTCACCTATTAAGTTAGAAAGAAAGAAACAATTTATACTACATGCAGTCTGTCAACGAAGCCGAACGAACAATCGTGCGGGGGCAGGGGAGTGGTGGGGGACGGCGTATTACTTGGTACGCCCATACATTTTACTCAGTACTAAGGATTGTAATCACACTAATCATGTTGGTGATTAAAAAAAAATTCATGACTCGTTTTGTTTGTAAAAATTGTTTTTTTTTCGTTAGATATTTAGCGATCCAAGATGGCGGACACGAAATGTTCATAAAAATCGGTATGGGTATCGTTTTCAGGGGCTTTGAGGTCGCCGATTACGAATATATCATCCATTTAGCAATCCAAGATGGTGGAAACGAAATTTTCATAAAAATCTATATGGGTATCGTTTACAGAGGTTTTTGAGGTCGCCGATTACGAATATATCATCCACTTAGAGATCCAAGATGGCGGACATGGCATTTTCACTAAAATCGATATGGATATGGTTTTCTGGGTTTTTCGGGTCACTGATTGCGAATATATGATCCACTTAGCGATCCAAGATGGCGAACTCAAAATTTTCACTGAAATCGATATTCCAAATTCAATTCGAACTCAGATTCAGACTCGACTCTCAGACTCATACTCTTAGACTCAGACCCTCAGACTCAAACCCAGACTCTCAGATTCAGACTCTCAGACTTAGACTCTCAGACTCAGACTCTCGGATTCAGACTCTCAGACTCTGACTCTCAGACTCCGACTCTCATACTCAGACTCAGACTCTCAGACTCCGATTCTCAGACTCTCAGACTCAGACTCACTTAAAATATTATTTTTGATCATATTTGGTTAAGAGTAGAAACAGAGATATGATTGAAAGTCGCAGTAGCCTACATCCACGCGAGCAGAGCCGCGGACATCAGCTAGTTATTTATATTAGCATGAGTTGATGTGCCTTGAGAGATTAAAGATACTAAATAAATATTACAGAACATAAATAAAATGACAAAAAACTAAAGTGACAACCCTGACAAAACTGCAAAAGGTGGCATTACCGCAAACATCAAATGCGATGAACTACTGTAAGATTACTCGTTATACTGTGATAATATTAAGTTAAAACCTCCATACTTTTTATTTTATTTACCTGTTAATTTTTTTATCCATCAGCTATGAACATTACAAATAAGCCTAAAAAACGTGGGTAAAAGTTGACCACAGACTTAAAATAAAGAAAGGCCAAATTTTATACTTCTTTGTCCACGCAATTTTCGTAAAAAGATGTACAAAGTCGCCTATTAATTTATCAATTTATCCACAAACAGAAAAATAATACCAATATAATACAATAACCTTATGTTAAAACCTCATTGCATTTTTAGTTTTCTTTTTATCCGTCACCTTTGAACATTTTAAACAGGTCTGTACAGGGTTTCGCTTAGTTGACCACGAAGCACCGTACAGGAATAGTAGTTGTAGTTGGTTGAGAACGCCGTAGAGAAAGACCGCCGTAGTAAAAGTTATATATTTAGTTAAAATAAAGTTAAAGGTTACAAGTAGTTATGTTGGCAGATCTTTCCTTGAGTAGTGTCTGGTGTGACAGTTAATGACGTTCTGAGTATGAATATAAATTTAGTAAGAATGTAAAAATATACAAGTCATCTGCGCTCGCGCTAAAACTAGGTTGCAGCGTGGGCAAAAATGGATGTACGATGGCTTGCCCGTACATGTTGGCAACCAAACAAAAGAAAGATTAAAGATTTTACAAAGAGATAATATAAAAAGGTTACTATCAAGGAAAGAAATGTCAGTACAAAGCAAAGAATGTCAATCAAAACTAAACGCGATGTTGTCCGACGCTGCTGGTCTTCGAGGATGAGAGGCTCGCTGTTGTGGTGGCGATTGGTTCGTTGACACGTTGACTTGGTTAGTAGTAGTAGTAGGGCGCTTCCTTATAGGTTGTAGTTCGATGTCTTCGTAAGTATGTTTTTTCACAGTTCTATTTTTTCTAGTGCAGCAGGGGAAGTGGCATCTTCTCATTGCAAACCACACGATCGTAACAGTAACAGCAAGTCCGAGAAGGCTGTAGCATAGAGCGTATTGGTGTATGTCATGGCTTGAAATAGTCGAAGGTAGATCTTCATTTTGTTTTAATAAATGAATTTGCCTGTTGATCCCTTCTAAGTCTTCTCTCAAAGCTTCATGAGGAGTGATTAGCGCAACCCGAGGATGTTTCAAGTCGACTATGTTGTTTACAGTAGAGTTGAGTTGTGGAACATTAAAAATAGAATCGTCTATCTTTATTTTCGAGTTGTATTCGTTGTGCGAATAGATGGTAAAATCTTTAGATTGTAAGACGCACCCTTGTGCTAAAGTTATAATGCTCGAAGTTGTTATTGTACGTGACATTACGTCATTCTTACATACAGTGCGCAAAGTGCAAGCTCCGCAACACGTCGCCAGCCAGCTGTTTGGCGTATGTAACGCGATCCAAGCGTCAATGCACGGGGTCTCCCTGACGTCACACGGTGCCTTCGATTGGTGACTCAATAGCTTTGCCTCGCAGGGAGCCTTGTTGTTGTGCAGATTGAACACCGGAAGATTTTTAGAACAAATTAAGTTGTTCGGTTTCAGTGGAGAGCATAGTTTCAGATCATCTTCAGTTATGGAAATGTAAGAGTTTTTCTCAAAGTTGACCGCAACATATGATGAATGTAGTTGAATGATGGTCGTCTTGTTCTCCCTTTTCACAGGCAACGGGATCGCTTTATACAGCGAAAAGTCTTCGTCAGATGAAAGAGGGATATGAACTTCAAACAGGAAGTAGTTCGAAGTTACGCGAGCCTTTGCGTAGAGTAGTTTGTATATATTTTTTATATCTTCTCTTACATTTTCCACTGGTAAAGTTAGTGATTTTGGTAATTTTCCAGAAATAGTAGTAAGCTGTTCAAGTAGGTTCACCGGAGTAAGTAAGTGGATGTCTAGATGGCCTTTGTAGACATCGGTCAAAGAGTCAAATAGCATTTCTTGCATTTCTTTCATATTTTTAATTAATAGATATGTCGTGAGTGACGCTGAGTTGAAGTAACTTGTGGCCATCATCGCCTGCAAGGTTGATTCGACTCGGGCTAAGTTTGTGTCAGTTTGGTTCATGTACGCCTCCATCATTGTGAAACGGCGATTAATATTGTCCTCAGTTTTCTTTAGCACGTTGTTTTCTAGTTGTATAATAGAGGTCTGATTCTTTATGAGGGCCAATATGTAGTTTTCATTGTTTTGTATAGTTGTTATATCCTGTTCGTATTTATCGGCAAACTCCTGATCCAACACACCGAATAGACTGCGGGCAACAGTGCCGACGCCGTTGATCAGGCCGCGCTTTCTTCGTTCAGATAAATGCTTGTGCGGCGAAAGTAAAATAATGTTATAGTAGTCCAGTAAGTCCTTTTCATGTGCTATTTGTTCTAGTGTCAGCTTGCAGTATCTCGGATCGGTTTTTTCACAAAGATTGTTCAGTGTTTGTAGATAACTTTCTATCCTTTTTATGCTTGTCCAGTATTTAGTTAGATTGTAGTACATAAGTAGTGTCCATTCATCGTGAATCATTTGCATTTTGCCAATAGTATCGTAGTAAATAGGTCGATCAGGTTCAAGGGAAGTAATATGAGCGCTTGACGATAAGTCGCCGCCAATGGCGTAGGTTTCAGATGTCAAGGTGAACATTGTTATGAGTATAGTAAACAATGTTGACCAAACCTTGCCTTTGCCTTGTTTTGTATTTGTAGGTTTTTTCTCAGATTGATTTGGCTTTGTATCAGGTTCCGTATTTGTAGTCGGTTTCAAGGGGAGCGGTGACAACTTTACTACTGGACGCTTGGTTATGCCAGTTTGTGTTTTCACTGTTGTGACTCGCACGTAACCATCTGATCCAGGATGAGTTTGTAGGACTCGGCCCATGGCCCATTTTCCAGGTGGTAAGTTGTTGTCCTTAATCAGCACAATGTCACCCTCCTCGATGTTCTTAGTAGGCTTGTTCCATTTAGCACGACTTTGTAGTTGAGTTAAATATTCATTTGACCAGGTTTTCCAAAATTGTTTGAACATATTTTCAGTAAGTTGCCATCGATTTCTTAAGTTGATGTTTCTATCGTCGCTGATATCCGATAACGGTAGTGTCATTATGGGACTACCAGTGAGAAAATGCCCCGGAGTTAAATAGTTGTAAAACTCTTCGAGGTCTTCAGTGAGTGGACAGAGTGGTCTTGAGTTCAGGCACGCCTCGATCTGTGCAAGTAACGTCGAAAATTCTTCGTAAGTTAGTTTCTGATCGCCCAATACACGACGAAGATGGTACTTCATAGATTTCACTGCGCTCTCCCACAGACCTCCAGCTGTTGGCCATGCAGGAGCGTTGAAATGCCATTCCACCTCCATTTTAGCGATTTCATCGAAGAATTCCGGTGACAGTTGTTGTCTGAACTCCTCGAACTCCTTCCGTAAGGTTTTTGCAGCGCCAATGAAGTTGGTACCACAGTCTGAGTAGACGTGCTTTGGAGTGCCGCGACGTGCACACATCCGTTGAAAGGCGGCAATAAAAGTATCCGCACTGAGGTCAGACACAAGTTCTATATGCACAGCTTTCGTGGCCATACATACAAATATGGCGATGTAGCCCTTTGATGTTCGTACTCCTCTACCCTTGTTAAGTTTGATTTCCACATGGCCAGTGAAGTCGACTCCCGTGTGAGTAAAGGGTCGGGATGGCGTCACACGTTGTGATGGTAAATCGCTCATAAGTTGATGGTTCTCTACCGACTTATGGCGATGGCATCGGATACAGAGGCGTAGTTTAGCTTTGACACATCTGTTGCCACCGACGATCCAATAACGCTGCCTTATGTAAGCCAGTGTCAATCGTGCGCCTCCATGAAGTGTAGTAGAATGTGCTTGTTCTATAAGTAATGTTGTGAAGCGTCCCTTTCCAGACACAATCATGGGATTCTTCATATTGGCTGGCAAAGTTGAGTTATTCAGTCGACCACCCACACGCATGATACCCTTTTCGTCCAAATAAGGGTTAAGTTTGTAAATAGGGCTTTTGCTGGAAACTATTTCGTTTTTCAGAAGTTGTTTATATTCGATTTCGAACTCAGTTTGTTGAATAAATTTAATTATTTGTTCATTTGCGCCAGCTAATTCGCATGACGTAAGAACGTCGGTGTTGGGTGTCTTGTTACCGCGCGTGTTTTCGCAGAAGCGCAATATCCAAGCCACGAGTCTGGTTACACGTGTTAATGAACTGCATTTATCCAATAGGTAGTTTATAAAATGCTCGTCTTTATTTGGTAGGGTTGTCGACGTTGTTGGTTTTAGTTCCACGTTAGTGGTAAATAAACATGAGAAGTTTTCCGACGCCTTTTCAACCTTCTTCAACGTCTGAAGGAAATCTGGTCCTTTCCACCACAGATGGAAATCCACAAGTTTCTTGGGGTATAATCCTCGTGAGGCACAGTCTGCAGGATTCTGTCCAGATTTTATGTACTGCCAATTTTCAGGAGGGATGACTTGTTTGATTTTGTTAACCCTATTGGCCACATATCTTTCCCATCTCGAAGAGTCTCCTTGCAGCCACGCCAGTACCACTTGAGAATCACACCACGCCTGGACTTTAATATTGTTACCCTTGTAGGCTTCCTTAGTTTTCTGTACTAGTTGAGTGAGTAGTAATGCGCCACACAACTCCATTCTCGGTAAAGTTGTTTTTTGTGTTAAGGGGGCAACCCTAGTCTTAGCAGCGAGTACAGTTATAGTTGGTGGGCTGTCCGGGTTATTGACATAACTATATATGACGCAAGAATAGGCCTTTTCACTTGCATCACAAAAGCACATAAGTTGGATGTTATCCTGCTTCCCTCCAAGCCACCTCTTGAGTTGAATGTTCTTGACAACCGGCAGCTCAGATTTCAGCCTTAGCCAGTCCTTTTGTATGTCAATAGGTAAGTCTTCGTCCCAGCCAACTTTACTAGTCCATACCCTTTGGAATATTAATTTAGCAGTTATGGTTATAGGTGATAACCATCCAAGTGGGTCGTATAGGTTTGATATTTCGGATAGTAGGCGTCTTTTTGTTAGTTTAGTCGTAGGTAAATTTTCAAACTCCCAGTTGAAAGTAAAATAATCATCTTTCGGACTCCATCTGAGGCCAAGGGTTTTTATTGACTCTTCGTCCTTGAAATCGAAGTTTATTAAAGTTGAAATTTGATCCTCAGATAAGTTTTCGAGTAAAGCTGGATCGTTTGCGGACCATTTTCTTAAGTTCATCCCTGCACCTTGGAGTAGTTTTATTAGAGAGTTTTGAAGTTGGTTGGCTTCAGGGACTGAGTTATGGCCGCTCACCAGGTCGTCGACATAAAATTCATTTTGGAGTATTGTTGCAGCATCCGGGTACTTATGACCATCGTCCAAGGCTAGCTGTTTGAGTGTTCTCATTGCAAGCCAAGGTGCGCATTTCATACCATATGTTACTGTACAAAGTTCGAATGCCTTAAGTTGGTCAGTTGGAGAGTCACGCCAAATAATTTTCTGAAGTGGTTGTTGTTCCTTTGTGATCTCTATGCAACGATACATTTTTTCAATGTCCGCGGTGTATGCGTATCTGTACGATCTCCATTTCAGTATTAGGGCCTGAATGTCCCTTTGTAGATTGGGACCTTTTTCTTGAAGTTGATTCAAACTGATGCCGCTTGAAGTTTTCTGTGAGGCGTTAAATACGACTCTTAATTTAGTAGTAGTGGAATGTTCACGTAGAACACCGTGATGAGGGAGATAGGATTGTGGCACTTTAGTTGAAACAGGACTTGTCGGTTTCATGTGACCAAGTTCTATATACTCTCTTATGAAGTCTCGGTACATGAGGGCTAGCCTGTGGTTCCTTTCAAATCGCTTTTCTAGTTGTAGGAATTGCGAAGTAGCTATTGATCTTGAATTGCCCAGCTTCTCTTCATAGTCTGGACATAGTGGCATCTGCACTATGTATTTCCCATTCGGAGCGCGTTGTACCGTCTGAGAGTAATGATTTTCACAGTAGCTATCAGTAGTAAAATCTTTGTTGCCCTGAACAATGTCCTCGCTCTCCCAATACTTAGAAATTTCATCTAAGTCGATCAAAGTTACGTGACATTTTAGTGTTTGAAGTTTGCCACACAGGATCCATCCCAATTGTGTCTGTTGCGCAATAGGAGATTGATGCTTTCCTTTAAGCACCCCATCCAGTAGAATGTCAGAGTATACGTCCGCCCCAAGAAGTAAGTCTATTGGGTAGGACTTGTTGAACTCAGGGTCGGCGAGTTTTAAGTTTGCCAGATGTGGCCAGTCGCCCTTTTCGAACGACGTATTCGGTAAGTTATTTGTAAGCTTTTTCATTATCAAAGCTTGAGTTTCAAATGTGTAGTCGGTGTTGATCGATTTACAAGTGAGCTGAATGCGTCCTTTGCAGTCTCCTGATACGTTTCCGACTCCACAGATGGTGGCGTTCAGCCTGCTTCTGGGTAAGCGTAGTAGTTGGGCAGCCTTTTCGCTAATTAGATTAACTTGCGAGCCCTGATCCAGTAAGGCTCGAAGTCGGACTTGTGTGCCATTTGCAGTTGTAATTTGAAGCTGGGCAGTGGGCAGTAGGATTTCCATCTCATCGGAAGACAGATGATTTGAGCTTGGTTGAGATGATGTAGAAGGCCGTGGATTGTAGTTATTTTTCAAGTTATTGGTTCCATTAGGTACATATTTCTTTGTGGAGTTGTGCAATAATGTGTGATGTTTCATATTACACTCCTTACATGTTTTCGTAGACGTACATTTGTCATTGCCGTGGCTGTATAAGCAGTTTTTACATAAGTGCAATTTTTCTACTGCATTATTTCGCTGAATTGAGTTCATGTCGACGAACTTTGTACATTGCATTAGAACATGACCTCCACCGCAGTAAGGGCATTGACCGTAGTTTGTATAATATGTTTTGTTAAACGTTGGTTTTGACTCATAATAATTTCTCTTCATATGATTTGGTTTGCTGTATGTTTTTGCGAAATTATTCTTTTGGCAGTTGGGAAGTTCTTTCTTAGCATTCTTCATAGTTTCGTATGCCATAAATTTGCTCTCCAGGAAGTATAGAAATTCGCTCAGCGGTTGTAGCTCCCGATGGTCATGTAGCTCTTTAATAAAATCTGTATAAGTTGTGGTGTCAAATTTTTGCGACATCAAATGGACGATAATTGGGTCCCAAGTTGTAGTATCCATGCCGATGTTTGCCAGGCCATTCATACATTCGGTAATGACGTCATGCATCTTCTTAAGGTTTTGGTTGTCAGGTTGTTGAATTACTGGCAGGTTGAGCATAGTGTTCATAAAAGATGTGAACTGGAGACGTCGATTGTCATAGCGCTGAGTTAGTATATCCCAGCATGACTGATAGTTATCGGCACTGATGCTAAGATGTTGCACCAACCGTTCCGCCTCGCCACGTAACCTTGTCTTGAGATGCTGCATCTTCTGTGCCTTGTTAATCATTGGATTGTTGTGGATCGCTTCAGTAAAAAGGTCCTTGAATGAAATCCATTGAATATAACTGCCAGAAAATTCGGGAACATCCATCTTTGGTGCTGATTTTTCGTAGTGAGATGTCGACCATATCTTTGAATTGAGAAAGCGGCGTATTTCGTCATATTTACCTTCCATTGCGAGAAACATATTGTAGTACCTTAAATTGGAGCCCTTAAGTAATGATTCCAATTCCCAGTGCTGTTTGTCAACGATATCCCACTTAGATTTGAGTATCGACACATAATCTTCTAACTCCCATCTCTCAGTAATAGTGTGAACGTCGATTTTTGACATGACGCGGTCGAGTGCTTTGAAGTTACACTGTTGTTTTTCTAGGAGTGCTGTTACCGATTGATCAGTACTCTCATCTAGCATATCCGACATATCGAATAGTAAAGTTTTTTGTCCACGTATTTTTTGCAGTAAGCCTTCCATGTTGTCCTTGGTAGACTGATATAGGTCTTTGAGATTACCAAATACATCTTCTGAGAAGTAGTTGATGTTCTTGTCTTCTATAGTTTCTAAAAGTTCAGCATGACGCGTCTGGAAGTCTTTCCACTGCGCCTCCAGAGATTCCAGACGTTTCACCAGGTAAGTTTCGTCCTTCCTGTCTTGGCTATCCTTTTTGTAGTTGGTACACAGAGTTTTGATGTTTTTGAAACACTCCTGTTGTAGTTTCAGCATTGTAGTAGTGTTTTTGTAGTAGTTGTTCGTAGGAAGTAAGTAAGTTCTTCTAGCTCAAGGGTCCGGCACGTAGTTGTCGGTGACAGACGTAGAGCTGGTCGTTGGTTCGGCTCGGGAATCTCACACCTTTATATTACGTTATGTGCGACTTCTCAACTTAACCGGTGAGACCCGCTTCTGGGAGGCCGGCTAAGCCGATTCGCTAACGCAATATAGGCTAATAAGACTCACCGAGTCGTTTCTCGAAGGACCAAAATGTACAGGGTTTCGCTTAGTTGACCACGAAGCACCGTACAGGAATAGTAGTTGTAGTTGGTTGAGAACGCCGTAGAGAAAGACCGCCGTAGTAAAAGTTATATATTTAGTTAAAATAAAGTTAAAGGTTACAAGTAGTTATGTTGGCAGATCTTTCCTTGAGTAGTGTCTGGTGTGACAGTTAATGACGTTCTGAGTATGAATATAAATTTAGTAAGAATGTAAAAATATACAAGTCATCTGCGCTCGCGCTAAAACTAGGTTGCAGCGTGGGCAAAAATGGATGTACGATGGCTTGCCCGTACAGGTCTGTAATGATTACCTAAGCCTAGAAAAAATTACTGTATGAACACGTAAGTAACATGATGTGTGTGTGAGAAATGGCTTGAGTGTGTGTAACATTTATTTTAACAAAAATAAGGTATTTTAATGCATTATTATAAAAAAAATATTAGGCTAATGCACTTCTGTATAAACAATCAATATGCCAAATCTCACCCTCCTGCATGCTATATGCAGAAAAAGAAAAACAAATATCTATTAAATATTAAAATATAATTTTTATGGTATATGTTTCAGCTATGAATGTGAAACAATGGCATGTGCACTGTCGTACCCCATTGCAGCGATTCTACGAGAGAGAGCTATCACGCTACACTTGGAGCAGGCATTCCCGGGATATGATCACAGTCAGTTTGTTTTTGTCTTTTGTAACTAAAAAAAGTATGTCTTACATGTTATGCAAAAGCGGATGTTTCTCACCAGAGATGTTTTAGTGATAGGAAACAGCAGTTGTCATGTAACAATAGGCGTCGGTTCAGTAGTTAGCCCCACATGATTGCGTGTGTCCGCAGAGAGCGCCATGCCGCTGAAGGAGGCGTGGAAGTGGCTGTTCGGGCGGCGCGCGGCCGCGCTGGCGGGCAAGCGCCTGGACTCGGGCGCCGTGGCGCCGCTGCTCGTCACGCTCAGCCTCGAGTACCCCGACGACCTGCAGGTTCGCCCTCGGCATTATACTTTTTAGTACCACCGCAGTACATTTATTAACGCAGAGTGCTCTGCATACTATCTATATGATATGCCATGTAACGTTAAAGTATTGAGAGAATTTATTTATTTATTTATTTATTTATTTATTCAGGAAACATACAGTCATGTACTTACATAGCAGAGAACATATTTTTCTTAAAGACTTAGAGTTCCATATGACACTATAATAAAACAATAATAAATCAGCGACACTGCCGCACAAATGTTACAAAGAAGAAAAGAAAGGAAAAGATTATTTTACTCTATGTCCGTGAATGCGAATTGAGTGTATGACATGCGTACGCGACGCGGACCCGCAGGAGCTGGAGGTGGTGCGCGCGCTGGCGCCGGCGCAGTTCGTGGCGCGCGGGCGCCAGCCGCGGCGCTTCGCCGTGGAGTTCACGCGCCGCGCCGTGGAGGCGGCGCTGGCGGCCGCGGCGCCGGGCGCGCTGGCGGCGGCGGGCTGGGCGCGCCCGCCCCGCCCGGCGGCCCCGGCGCGCGCGGTGGCGGCCGCGGCCGCGCACGCGCCGCTGTGGCTGGGCGGGCGCTACGTGAAGCTGTCGCGCGAGCTGCCGCAGACGCCGTGGCTGGTGGCGGGGCGGCGCGTGCTGCCCGGCTCGGTGCAGGAGCTCATCTGCGGCCCGGTGGCGGCCGCCTACGGGTGAGTGTGCGAGTGGCCCGGCGGCCGCGCACGCGCCGCTGTGGCTGGGCGGGCGCTACGTGAAGCTGTCGCGCGAGCTGCCGCAGACGCCGTGGCTGGTGGCGGGGCGGCGCGTGCTGCCCGGCTCGGTGCAGGAGCTCATCTGCGGCCCGGTGGCGGCCGCCTACGGGTGAGTGTGCGAGTGGCCCGGCGGCCGCGCACGCGCCGCTGTGGCTGGG
This sequence comes from Eilema sororculum, assembly GCA_914829495.1. Taxonomy (NCBI): domain Eukaryota; kingdom Metazoa; phylum Arthropoda; class Insecta; order Lepidoptera; family Erebidae; genus Eilema; species Eilema sororculum. The sequence continues at coordinate 27,343,875 of OU618537.1, forward strand.
CGGGCGCTACGTGAAGCTGTCGCGCGAGCTGCCGCAGACGCCGTGGCTGGTGGCGGGGCGGCGCGTGCTGCCCGGCTCGGTGCAGGAGCTCATCTGCGGCCCGGTGGCGGCCGTTTTTTTTGTCATTTGGCTACGGTACCCTAAAAAACGCACCCTTGCCCGTCGACAATCACGCGTCCCACGCGCTTGTTCGTGGAACGCCTCCGACCGTGCGTCGGCCGACGGTCCCCTCGAGTAATAAACGATGGCCTCGATAGGTTGTCGCCGGAGGAGGGCTCACAGCGGCTGAAGCTGATGACGGCGGGGCGCGAGGACGTGGACGTGCGCTGCCTCGGCACCGGCCGGCCCTTCGCGCTGGAGGTGAGTGCGGGGAGTGCGGGGGAGGTGGGGGGAGCGGGGGCGGAGTGGGCGACTGACGTGTGTGCGCGTGTGCAGGTGGCGGATCCGCGGCGCGTGCCGGGCGCGGCGGAGCTGCGGCGCGCGTGCGAGCAGATCTCGAGCGGGGGGCAGGTGCGCGTGGACAGCCTCGTGCCGCTCGCCAGGTACGTGTCGAGCGACGCGTGTGCGCGTGGGGCGCGGCTCCGTATCTAACGATCCGTGCAATGATTTCCGCAGGGAGGACCTGGCGCTGCTCAAGAAGGGCGAGGAGAGCAAGTGCAAGACGTACGAGGCGCTGTGCGTGAAGCTGGGCGGCGCGGTGACGGCGCGCGACGTGGCGCGGCTCAACGCGTACCGCAACACGGCGCCGGGCTCGGCGGCGCGCGTGGTGCTGACGCAGCGCACGCCGCTGCGCGTGCTGCACCGGCGCCCGCTGCTGGCGCGGCGGCGCGCGCTGCTGGCGCTGAGCGCGCGCGCGGTGGCGGCGCAGCCCGCGCTGTTCGTGCTGCGCGTGCGCACGGAGGCGGGCACGTACGTCAAGGAGTGGGCGCACGGCGAGCTGCGCCGCACGCGCCCCGCGCTCAGCGACGCGCTGGGCGCGCGCGCAGACATCCTGGCGCTCGACGTGCGCGACGTGGAGCTGGCCTGGCCGCCCGCGCCCGCCGCGCCCGCCGCACCCGCCACACCCACTGCACCCGTGCAATAAACCGCCTGCCGCTTAAAGCATCTTGTTTCATTTGTGACAACCTGTACCGCAAACGATACGACACAAACGGACGCTCAGTGCATTTTTCACACCATTAATTTGGAAGCATCGATTTTAATCGTATCGCGGACCGCCCCCCAGTGTAACTAGTAACCTTACAGTCGAAGGCGACGAACTACCTTTAATCGTTACCGAGATGCCGCCTCCGTTGCAATTTTGTCAGGGTTGTCACCTTACTGTACGTCTGTGCCCCATATACCTACCAAGGGTGACCACTTTCTCCTACATTCGGTAGGTATTGTAAACAATATTTCGATGCCTTTCCCAACCCTATGCGGAGGGCTATCGATTGAGTGAAGTGATCGATAAGGATACAACTATTCGGGACAGCATAGGAGTGTGACGTGTGGTCGCTCCCTATTATTTTGAATATAATTATGTTATTGTGTCAGTAGTTTAATTTATATCTAACAGTTCAGAAGTGAGATCTAGCTACGCCTACTAAAGTGATGCCTACCTAACGTACTCGTAGAGTTATACATAGGCTTATCGTATCGTGCCTAGTGTGTGTACTTGTTAATTGTGGTAAAAGAGGACACTTGGACACTTACTATAATGTGGCAAGAAAAGACGGGTGTGTGTGTTACCAACCCCTATTGTTGTGCTTTGGACGATTGCATTATACCATAAGTGAAAGATATTGCCGTAAGAAGTGACATTTTTGTATGATCACGTTTAAGAGAAATAAAATTGCAGAAGAGAACATTTTAGGTTAAAAGGGATAACCATTGGTTGGAGGTTTCATTTCAACGTATTGAAAGTGTTGAAATTAAGAACATTCCTGGATCATAATTATTTACCGCAATCAACTAGGCGAACAAAGAACTAAGTTAAGACATTCTCGTACGGGCGCAGAACGCCTTCCGGTGACGTAAAAACTTACCAACAAAAAAATCCATTCAAGTGCTAGCGTCGTCTGCTCCGCTGTACGCAGTCCCTTATCGCCGCGGCCCTTCACTATCAACGAACTCGGTCAGATTGTTACTATGTGATCGTTTTACTTTTTTTGGCCAGTTCAGCGAAGTGTCTATAAATAGATTTAAAGAAAGCTACCATCAGGCGAGGTAAAGTGAAATCGACGTGCCTTATATAAAAAGAAAGTAGTTTTATAAATCGATTGTATTTGTATATATTTTGGACACGATAACCCTTTTGTGTGTACCCATTTCGTACTTTACTGGCTTATAAGATGGGACGACACAACACAAGGAGAAGATCACACAGTTATTCTTCCTCGAGCTCGAATGAGAAGAAAAGCCGTTCTATCAGTAAGAAATATAAAAGGAACCTAAAAACTAGTGAAAGGCGGACAGAACCTCCGGAGATCCTGGTAATGGAAATGATGGAGAAAATGATCATAGAAGAAAGGGCTGAACCTATTAAATATTATGAACACAGAAAGCCCAGACGTGAAAAACACGTAATTAATGAGGAGATAAACTGTGAGTAAAAGTAAACAAGGGATGTCTTGTGAAGTTATTATTAAATAATCAACCGGACCAGTCCAGTTGAGAAGTTTCGACTGTATTGTTCAAGGTCCAGTATTAGATATATAAAATAGTGGAAACAATATAACGAACAACTCGGAAAAGACTTACTTATATCACTGGTCAACGAGTAACGAGTATGTAGACGAAATGGTATGAAGTAATGTTACTGTAATATACAGATGATAATGATGACTAATAAATTGATTGACGTCTTGAGGGCCGCCAAGGTGATAAGTGAAACACACTTGCTCAGGACGAGATAATTTTATTAGGAACTACACGGTGAGGTCATTCCATTGCGGAGAATCTTAACATCGACTTCTAATTTACGCCATCTATCGACACTTGATGGAACTAATTTTCTATACAAACTTAACATTCCGCCCACCATGGACAACACGTCCATCGAATGCCCAAACTACAAATGTAAAATAACAATGACCTCAAACAACAAGATAAAACTATATAAGTCTAAAAATTTCTAACTAACCTAATATGAATTTGAAACATTAGCAGACAAACAGCATAACAAGGTTTATCGTAATCTAATTAGTGTTAGGTAATATGATAAGCTTAGAGACAGGTCTTTTAATAACAGAACCCTTACATTTTAAAGAAACAACACGTGTAAGCTTGTCCACACCAATGTGCTTATCTGTTATTATACCATACAACCACCTTGCTGGTGGTAGATCATCCTCCTTCACCAAAACTATATCTCCCACCTTAGGCTCCGGAGTAACTCGTGACCATTTATAACGGTGCTGGAGTTGTGTCAAATATTCATGCGACCATCTCCGCCAAAAATCCTGAAGAAGCCTCTGAGTAAAATGCCAACGTTTCAGGGTGCTCATGTTAGACCTCTCATAATTAGTATCTGGCGCTAGTAGCAAAGGTTCACCCACAAGAAAATGTCCAGGTGTAAGTGGGTATGGATCTTCTGGATAGGAACTAAGTTGAGTAATCGGCCGTGAATTAAGACACGCTTCTATTTGACATAAAAGGGTCGTCATCTCTTCGTACGTTAAAGTACTATTGCCTATTACTCTCTTCAAATGGTGTTTCGTGGACTTCACCCCAGCCTCCCAAAGCCCTCCAAAATTCGGAGAGTGGGGTGGGATGAAGTGCCAGTTGGTTCCGTTTGTTGCTAACCAGTCTGCTATATCCTCTGCCACTAAGGATCCTTCCTGATGAAACCTGTCTCGCAATTCTCTATTTGCACCAACAAAGTTAGTGCCATTATCACTCCACAAGTCCGCACAATGCCCTCTCCGTGCAATGAATCTCTTAAATGCAGCCAAAAATGCCTCTGAAGTCAGGTCACTGACAACCTCGAGGTGGATTGCACGAGTGGCCATGCAGATGAATAAGCAGATATAACCCTTTGTGGAGCGATAACCACGTCCCTTTGTTGGTCTGATAGCAACCGGTCCAGCATAATCGACACCGCTCTGATGAAAAGGGCGGCAAGCAGTGACACGAGCTGATGGCAACTGACCCATCAGTTGTTGGTTCGTTTGTGCAGAGTGACGAAGACAAGCAACGCATTTATGAACGTGCTGCCTTACTAGATTTTTTGCGTTTATAATCCAATACTGAGTTCTCAAATAATTCAGCATTGATTGTGGGCCACCATGAATGGTACGCTCATGAGCATCTGCTACAATCAAATTTGTTAAGTGTGACTTATATGGAATCAGTATTGGATGCTTGAGATTTTCTACGACGTCAGCCTTCTGCAATCGCCCACCAACTCTGAGGATACCTTCTGCATCAAGGAATGGATTGAGAGAGGTAAGTTTACTGTTTTTACTTATTGATCCTATCTTTTGTAAACTCTCTATTTCTTCCAGGAAACCTTCCCTCTGACACAGCCGTATACAGGTAAGTAATGATTTATTAATTTCATTATATGTTAACCATCGTGATCTACTTGGTTTATTTATGCTAAGAAATCTTCTGCAATAGGAAATAACTCTAATTAATCTTTTTAAACTTGAAAATCTGGAAATAATGTTTATTTCTTCTGTAGTAGTGTGACATGAAACCTTATTCTTTTTACCTTCCAAATCTGTCTGCTTAACTATTCCCTTCGTATAATGGACTGTAAGTTCTTGTAGCCACTTAGGGCCACTTCTCCATAATTCTGTTTTACTTATATCATCTGGAGATAAGCCGCGAGATGCAGAATCTGCTGGGTTATCTTCAGACTTAACATGCGACCACTGGCAGTTGTCTGTTATTGTTAAAATTTCAGAAACTCTATTCGCTATGAAAGTCTTCCACTTGCTTGGGTGACTACTCAACCAAGCAAGGACAACGCTAGAATCTGTCCATGCATGGATATCCTTTGGAATATCTAATACCTTAGAGATTTCTTGGAGCAATTTGGCTAATAGTACAGCTCCACATAGCTCCAAGCGAGGTATTGATATTTGTTTAACAGGAGCAATTTTTGATTTAGAAGCAACTAGGCTCACATGAATATCGCCATTACGGGTTACTGTCCGAACGTAGACTACAGCAGCGTAAGCTACGTTAGATGCGTCGGAAAATCCTTGCAACTCCCTCTTAACATCGTCTCTGCTTGTCCCGACCCATCTTGGAAGCCGATATTCAGTTAGATGAACCAGATCTCTGCGATATGATATCCAATCTTGGAGAATGTCAGATGGTATCTCATCATCCCAATTCACACCAGCAAGCCATATTCTCTGTATAAACACCTTAGCCGTTGTTATTACGGGTGCAATCCAACCAAGTGGATCAAATAACCTCGCAATGTCTGAAATAACTTTACGTTTAGTCACCGGTGCTTCAAGTTTAGGAAGGTTAACAGTGTACTGAAATTCATCGCTAGATTTATTCCAAGTTAATCCTAGAATTTTTACAACAGAGTCTAGCTTCATTTCAATGTTTTCCTTCGTTGAGGTTGCTCCCTTTTGTATTTCTTGCAGCAATTCATCATTACTACAAGTCCATTTTTGCAGTTCAAATCCACCAAGACCAAGAAGTTCGTTCATTTGGTGGTAAACCTCAAGTCCTTCTTCGACGCTTTCGCAACCTGACATGAAATCATCCATGTAAAACTCTTTCATAACTCTGTCTGCCACCAAAGGATACTTGTTGCCTTCATCATACGCTAGCTGTTGCAAAACTCGTACAGCTAAGTAAGGTGCTGAGGATGTACCAAATGTAACTCGTAATAACCTGAGATGTTGAAGTTCTGCATTGGAATCCCTACGCCATAAGAGGCGTTGAAAATCAACATCTTCCTCAGACACTTTGACTTGTCTGTACATCTTTATAATGTCGGCAACAAGGCATATCGGATAACAGCGCCAATGCATAATAATATGTCTCAAATCAGGCTGAAGAGTCGCGCCAACGAGCATATCTTTATTTAAAGATGCTCCGTTACTTAGTGGGCACGATGCATCAAACACCACCCGCAGCTTGGTTGTAGTTTTATCATTTCGAACTACGGCATGGTGTGGTAAGTAAACGGCAGTAGGTTTACTAATTTCCGGTTTTGGAACGACCTCCATGTGGCCAAGCTCTAAATATTCAGAAATAACATCTGAATATTGAATTTGTAATTCAGGATTATTCAATAACCTTTTCTCCAAACTATAAAATCGCCTACGAGCGACGTCATAGGAGTTGCCATACTGACATTCTGGATCACTCGTTTTGAAAGGCAACTTTACCACATAACGACCCGATGAATCTCTTTTACAGGTTTTTGTAAAGAAATCTTCGCAGGCCTGCTCCTCCTCGGATAAAAGACCGCTGGTGTCTGACGATGTCTCCTCGACCTCCCAAAACTTCTTCAACAAATCATCAGTAGATAGTTGAGCATGCATGGTTACTATTCTATCTAGCTTCACCGAATGATGGCTTTGAGGAGAGTATATATTACCAGAGAGGATCCAACCTAGCTTGGTATTTTGTGCCATGGGAAAACCAGGCAGACCCTTGATTACTCCTTTCAATAAAATCTGGCAATACACTTCAGCACCCAGCAGAACATCAATTTTGTTTGGCGTACCAAAATTGGGATCGGCTAATATCAATTCCGAATATTCAGAGGATAAAGACTTGAAAGCAATCTTCTTTTCCGGGAGAAGTGATGTTAATTTGCTCAACACGTGAGCTTTGACATCAACTACAAAGTTGGGATCATGGCGTGACTGTACCTTCAAGGTAACAAACCCTTTAGACTGCAATGCTGCACTCTGTTCACTGCCAAGTCCTGATATATAACTTTTATTTGGGATCTTTCTTAGACCTAGCATCTGTACCGCTGACTCGGTTATGAAGGATGCTTGTGATCCTTGGTCTAATAGAGATCTCAACACGAATGTTCCTGTTCTCGTTTCTACCCTTATCAAGGCAGTGGCTAACAATACCTGACTGTTAACGTTAGAAAAGCAGGAAACAATATTTGATACTTCGCCCTGTGAAGATGATGACGGAGTTGAAGCGTTATCCGTATTATCTTCCTTCTGATCACTAGAATTGATCTCACCTTTGCTGGCTGTTTTGGAATGAAGTAAAGAGTGATGTCTCTTTCTACAAACACGACAAGTGGTTGGATGACGACACGAAATCACTGAGTGGTTTGAACCAAGGCAATTAAAGCATAATTTATTGGTTTGGACAAAGTTACGACGTGCATCTACGTCTTCTTTAGCAAACTTCTTACAATTGATTAACTTGTGAGTATCGGAACAAAATTTGCAAGTTGCTGTTGCGGTTACATGCATAACCTTCGGACCACGAGAATCATTATTTGACTTATTCTTACTAACTTTATGGTCTAAAAATTCAAGAGATCGGAATCGTTGATTCAAAAAATCTTTAAATTCATCTAACGTAGTTTTACAAGCATGGGCTTCCCACAATTTTCTCGATTCGGTATCAAGCTTTAAATTAACAATGTGTATAATGATTATGTCCCATGAAGAAACATCAATACTTAAATTTTTAAGAGCATTTATACATTCGACAGTTGTATTTAATAACACCCTTATGGCACGCGAAGACTCGGATTGTATACTCTTTTGGTTCAAAAAACGTTGTAAAATACCATCTGCTAAATGTTTCTTATTATTATATCTTTCGGACAAAAGGTTCCAACAGTCTTTATAATTAGCAGCCGTGATAGGCACGTGACGCAAAAGTTGTTCGGGTTCGCCCGTTAAATATCCCTTAAGATAGTGTAGGCGTTGAACGTCGTCCAATCCCTTGTTCTTGTGTATCAAAGATGTAAATAAATCCCGAAAACTAATCCATTCGGTATACTCACCACTAAAAGTTGGAATCGTAATCTTGGGTAAGTTGGTAAGGGATTGGTCGCCGTGAAACTCCTTATCCTTAGAATTAGACATTACAACCGATTGAGCATTCTTAAATGTACGCAAACATTCTTTTAATTCCGCCTTGTAATCCGTATAAAGTTCTTCAGTAGGTAACACTATATGATTCCGATGTGTAATAACTTGTTGCCATCAATGCCGTAGACTCAAATTCAGCAACAATTCGGTCATGTGTATTACAATACGCGGTCCAATATTCGTTCAATGTTTCTATCCGAGTTTCTACATAGGACTGCGTTATTCTTTCCTTTGGAGATTTTTTGAAATTAGCTCTTGCTTTCTTTATTTTCAATTGTGTATTATCTTGAACTTTAATGAGCGCATCCATTTTACAAAATATGAAGTAGCTGTATTCTCCAAATTAGTTCCAGTAAAACCAAACAAATAATGTAGCAGCTCACTCAAAATATTCTAAGTCGATGAATTTTTTGATGAAATATTCTAAGTCGATGGACTTTTAGATGAAAATATTCTAAGTCGATGGACTTTTTGTTCAAATTTTTCTAAGTGTTTTGCACTTTGCAATTCGGTAGAAAAACCGGCATAGGTTCCCCGTATGTTCACTTTTAGCGAAATTATTCTAACTTCATGCAACACTTAACATTTACCACTGAATATTTTGAAGTTCTAATTTAGCTTGATTTTTAACAATGTCTATGTATTTTAACCCACTCGAAATTTTTCTAAGTCCAACTTGCTTGAATTGTATTAGGTCAAATGTACTCACGGTTTGTCACTTGATATACTTCACTTATTGTTCTGGTTCCCATTCCCTTGATCCGCTAATCGCTTCCGCTGCCGCTTGAGCACAAACCGCTGTCCAGCAAATCCGCCGATGATGTTGTATCACTTCCGTTATGTAGTACCAGCCGATTCACCAGTAGATTTGGAGATTGATGTGAGGTCACCACTTGTCTTTGTCCGGCTCCGACAGGACCATGTATAATTTCCAAAAACGTCTTGAGGGCCGCCAATGTGATAAGTGAAACACACTTGCTCAGGACGAGATAATTTTATTAGGAACTACACGGTGAGGTCATTCCATTGCGGAGAATCTTAACATCGACTTCTAATTTACGCCATCTATCGACACTTGATGGAACTAATTTTCTATACAAACTTAACAAAGTGGTTAATCAAGGCTAAATCAAAATCGTGATGTGTTTGTTAGATGAAGATTTGGAACGAGATGATCTATCCTCTATCAAATCTCGATGAAACTGGGTAAAGATCATAAGATTATTATTTTAATGATTGCTTTGCCACACCATAAGAAAGTGGTTACTCAAGACACAATCAAATCGTGATGTGTTTGTTAGATGAAGATTTGGAACGAGATGATCTATCCTCTATCAAATCTCGATGAAACTGGTTAAAGATCATAAGATTATTATTTTAATGATTGCTTTGCCACACCATAAGAAAGTGGTTACTCAAGACACAATCAAATCGTGATGTGTTTGTTAGATGAAGATTTGGAACGATATGATCTATCCTCTATCAAATCTCGATGAAACTGGTTAAAGATCATTATTATTTTAATGGTTGCTTTGCCACACCATAAGAAAGTGGTTACTCAAGACACAATCAAATCCTGATGTGTTTGTTAGATGAAGATGTGGAACGAGATGATACATTTATTTATATCCTCTATCAAATCTAGACGGAACTGGACGGAAGACTATAAGATTGTCAATAGTTTGCTTACGTGCCATAAGTGGTAGCTCGAGACAGAGAATAAGTCTATGCTCGAGACAAAAACAGATTAAGTGTAGATATCAGATGAGTTTATCAGATGAATATTTGGAGCCTTTGACGGCGATACTTGGAGGTTGGATCGAGGTTGTATAAGTCACTGCCTTCGGGGCGTCAACGTGACAGTGCCTAAGGGGCTATATCAAGTCACTGCCTTCGGGGCGTCAACGTGACATTGCCTAAGGGGCGGTATCAAGTCACTGCCTTCGGGGCGTCAACGTGACATTGCCTAAGGGGCCGTATCAAGTCACTGCCTTCGGGGCGTCAACGTGACAGTGCCTAAGGGGCTATACCAAGTCACTGCCTCCGGGGCGTCAACGTGACATTGCCTAAGGGGCCGTATCAAGTCACTGCCTTCGGGGCGTCAACGTGACATTGTCTACGGGCCCGTATCAAGTTACTGCCTTTGGGGCGTCAACGTGACATTGCCTAAGGGGCCGCATCATGTCACTGCCTTCGGGGCGTTAACGTGACATGGCGTTGCGTCGCTTAAGGTTTATTTTCAGGTGGTTACTGCCTTCGTGGCATTAACGTGACGTCTAATAAGAGGCCGCATCATGTCACTGCCTTCGGGGCGTTAACGTGACATGGCGTTGCCTCGCTTTAGGTTTATTTTCAGGTGGTTACTGCCTTCGTGGCATTAACGTGACGTCTAATAAGAGGCCGCATCATGTCACTGCCTTCGGGGCGTTAACGTGACATGGCGTTGCCTCGCTTTAGGTTTATTTTCAGGTGGTTACTGCCTTCGTGGCGTCAACGTGACGTTTAATAAGAGGCCGCATCATGTCACTGCCTTCGGGGCGTTAACGTGACATGGCGTTGCCTCGCTTCAGGTTCATTTTCAGGTGCCTCAGCGATTTACAACGAGATCGTCTAAGGCGCAGTCTTCGTGGCGTTAACGTGACGTTTAATAAGAGGTCGCATCATGTCACTGCCTTCGGGGCGTTAACGTGACATGGCGTTGCCTCGCTTCAGGGGCTTCCAACGAGATCGTCTATGGCGCAGTCCTTGAAAATTGGATGTCACCCGCATACTCCTACGAGGACGCAGGAGAGTCAGGAAGGCCGAACTGTAAACAATATTTCGATGCCTTTCCCAACCCTTTGCGGAGGGCTATCGATTGAGTGAAGTGATCGATAAGGATACAACTATTCGGGACAGCATAGGAGTGTGACGTGTGGTCGCTCCCTATTATTTTGAATATAATTATGTTATTGTGTCAGTAGTTTAATTTATATCTAACAGTATATATGCTTATAATATTTTTCGTACTACTTGCTCAAAAAAATTACATTCTATGCCACAAAAAGCGAACATAACAATAGTCATTTTTAATCTGTCAAAAACAGGGAAAGAAAATTGTACTGAAATTCATTCATCCTCTAGGGGGAGAAAGTGATATACTGAACTACATCTATGTTTACACCATTGAGTTTTTATATAAAACATTATGGGTGTACTATGCCAAATCGAATGCCAAATAATCGAATATCAATTGATCTACCACTATAAATCGAACATCCAAATACTCGAACGTTCATGAAATCGCATGTTTAATATATCGAACATTCAATATATCGTACACTCAATACATCGAGTATTCAAAATATCGAATGTTTGTTTGATCGAGCGTTCAACGCATCGCATATTCATTCTATCGAAATATGAATACTTTTTAAATGGTTGAATACATGCAAAACACTAAACTTAATAATAAATAAAGACGTGAGTGGATGAAGGGCGCATCTAACATTTTTGAGATTTTTTATTTTTTGCGTTATTTGATGGTTATAGGAGTATAGAAACTATGTTAGATCAAAAAACTCCACAATTTAAGCTTAGTTTCAAAAATACCCAGAGGATGAAGGGCATAACTGCAACAAAAATGCAAAAGTATCATGGAAGAAGGAGGTATGTGATTTAACACCTTCTTCCATATGAAATCAGCCAATTAAACGCAGTTCGTCCATGGAAGAAGGGGTTAACTGCTTTCCTGCAGTTGACCCCTATAATTGGAGATATTAATAATAATATCTTAAAAGGACAACAAGACGTTAAAGAGGATGCCCTACATTATCTTAACCTATGCGCATTCCATGGATTGTTCCCTACGCACTCTTTGATCACGCGCCCAGAAAGTGGCTCTTGCTTGGACCACGTCATGCTAAAATCGCACTATCGCTCACAAACGCTTGTCATCAATAATCCTATAACCGATCATAATGCTACGCTAGTAACCCTAAGTTGCAAGTTACCTAGATCAAAAAATGCACGCATAGTCAATAAATTAGATACGAAATGACTTGAAGGCGATTTACGCGACATCGACTTTGGCCCCGTTTACTATTCTGATGATCCGCATTTTTGCATGCAGTACATGACCGACAAAATAAAAAATACTGTGCAGAAAAATACAACTGCAATAAGATTGCATAATAAAAACTATAGCTTGAAGCCTTGTATAACACCCGGCCTCATTCGCTGCATGAAGCACAGGGATAAACTGCACTTAAAATGTAAACGTGACCCTAATAATTTAATAATACAGGTATCATACAAACGATACAGAAACTTTTGCAATGATCTGTTGAGAAAAGTTAAAATAAATTATGATAAACTAAAACTGGAAAAAGCTGGTTCGAATAATAAAATTATCTGGCAACATATTAAGAATATGACCTACACCACGAAACAAAATGAATCGCCTACACGTTTATTGAGTGCAGACTCGTCACAGGTTGCGTCAGCTAACATAGTCAATAATTTCTTTTTAAATGTTGGTAAGCGGCTTGCACAACAAGTGCAGGGACACACACAGCACTCATCAAGCCCTCCCTTCCCGTGCAAGACTACCTTATCATCTTTTGTGATGCTAGACACCGACGAGAAAGAGATTGAAAGAATAATAATGAATTTAAAAGAAGACTGTGCAGTAGGTTGGGATAACATTATTTTCAAGTAAGATCCTTAAAAAATTCAGGCGTATATTAGTGCCTCCGTTAACCAACATCTTCCAAAAATGCTTATCAACTGGTGTATTCCCCAAATGTCTCAAAAAAGCAGTAAGTAATTGTCCCGGTATACAAATCGGGAGGAAAAGAGCAAGTAACAAATTACAGGCCCATTTCCTTACTCCCTGCAATGTCAAAAATACTTGAGAAAATTGTAAATAATAGGTTGATGAAATATTTGGAGGATAATTCACTTTTGTCAAATACGCAGTTTGGTTTTAGAGCCAAAAGGTCGACGGCCGATGCTGTACATCATTTGACTGACCTCATAGCACAAGAACTTGATAAGGGAAATCGCACAGTGGGTATCTTCCTGGACCTAGCCAAAGCTTATGACACGGTTTCCATTCCTAAGTTGTTGAAAAAGATGGAAAATATAGGGGTAAGAGGCGTACAACTAACACTCTTCGAAAGCTATTTGAAAGAGCGTACGCAATGTGTAAAGATCGGCAATGTTCTCAGTGACGACCTAGAAAACACCAACTTTGGTATCCCACAAGAAAGTATCCTGGGAAGTACACTGTTCTTAATTTACATATTTTTTTTTTTTTTCAGAGGAAATCTTCAATTCAATTCAATTTATTTAATATTTACAATAACTTGCTCACATTATCTATCTTATAGTAAAATTACATTACACTGTGTTAGATTTACAATCGTTAGTAGGTAATTGTATTTAGGTATTATTGGAACAATTACTTATGAATACAAGATTTACATAAATGAACTTTGTAATCTAAAACTAGAGCACGGCACGATCATATCATATGCGGACGACACTGCCCTCCTTTTTTCTGCTGAGTCAGAAAATGAAGCGTACGGGCATGCCCAGCGCGGATTCAATATTATTAATAAATGGCTTCAATATAACTTACTAACATTAAATACAGAAAAAACTAAATATGTTGCTTTCTCGATGCGCAAAAGACAGACTACTCCCCGGATAGAATCGTTACTTTATGCTCACCATTGTAAAGACCCTGATGACACAGTCAACAAGTGTACCTGCCCGGATATAGCTAGAGCAGACAATATAAAATACCTGGGTATTACAATAGACGAAACCCTGTCTTTTGCTCAACATAGCGAAGCACTAATTAAAAGACTACGCAAACTGATATTTGTATTTAAGAAAATTAGGTACATTGCTGATTTTAAACTAATTAAACAGGTATACTATGCCCTTTGTCAATCAATATTAACATACTGCATAACGTCATGGGGAGGAGGGGGTAAATCCTTGTTACTGCCCATCGAGACAGCACAGAGAGCTATCCTAAAGGTAGCAACCATGGAGAACTCCGTGGTAGCAACTTTCCGACCTTTTCTATATCCCACTGACCTCCTATACAAATCTTGTGAACTACTAACAGTCCGCCAGCTATTCATAATGAGCACAGTAGGTACTAAAACAGCACGCAGCACTCCCCTACAGCACTGAAATTGTAAATAAAAGACGGAAAGATATTGCATGCACACAGCGAATTACGATAAAGCACGAATATACAGCCAAATTCTTTGTTTCTGGGACCACTGCTGTATAATAGAGTAAATGCCATAAGTAGACATTTATCCCCTGAACTACAACCAGTGTAAGAATGTCCTAAAGAATTTCCTGCAAAAATTGACACACGATGAGACAGAGAAGTTGATAACGGTGGTGAAATAAATATTGTTAAGTATTTTAGTAACTAAGATATAAGTTTAGATTTATTTGCCAATCCACTTTGCAAGTAGCTTTTATACCTAAGAATTATTTATTTGCTTATTTTAAATGTAAAAAATGCACCACAAGCCTGAAAAACAGGATAACCTAGTTCAGGCACAAGCTATGTAGCACAGCTGAATAACTATAGATAATGTAAGAGTTATTCGACAAATGTAGAGCTCATATAGGTATAATATATGTATTATTACATAATACATCTAAGATAGTATGTACTTAGTTTAAAAGATAGCAATAGATAGATTAAGAAACTATGTAACAAGTACTAATGAATTAATGAAATAAATTATTATATCATTATTATATTATTATATTTAATTGATTCACGACTATGCTCTTCTATGTATACTGCTAGACTGGCTGAATGTAACAAAATACTTTCCTTCTTTTCTTTCTTTTCTTTCTTTTCTTTCTTTTCTTTCTTTTCTGGCCTGCTCCTACCTCCATCTGCTCATCTGGCAGACGAGCAGAGTGGGGCGGGGGGGAAGATGGAAGAGGCGGGAGCTCCAGAGCGGGCTCTTCAACACTTGCGGATCGAGCCGCCGCTCGTTTATCCGCCTGCAGAGGTGGGCGGATGCGGGTCTCGGGCAGCAGCCGGTCCGCAATCCCCGCAAGCCGCGCGTCAACCGCCGCCGGCACAGCGGCCAGCTCTGCCTGGAGCTGGGTCACCTCCTCAGATTCTGTGCGAGACCTGAGCACACGCACGTGCTGGAGGATAGTTTCGCAGGCCAGCTTCAGGTCCCGCACGTACTGCCCCTTTAGATTGGAGCTTTTGGTGGCGATGGTTTGCACCATCCCCACCGCCTCCTTAATGGCCCCCGATAACTGCTCCGAGCTGAGGGGCTCAGAAGCTGCTGGTGGCTCTACCGCATTGGGCTGTCGGCTGGGCCTAGGCTGTGGGCTAGGGGTAGGGGTCTCTCTTAGGTAGAGAGACCTCTGCCGCATCCTCTGCAGGTCGTCAGCCATCTCCTGCTCCCTCCGAAGTTCCAGCTCCCGTTGCTTGGCTGCGTTAAGCTCGGCCTGGGCTTGCGCCAAGCCAGCGAATTCGCCCGTTGTTATTGGGCGACCGCGGGGCTTCTTGGGTGTATGTGACACCTGTAGTGTAGGTAGTCATGATTAGATATTAATAGATTAATTGTAAGGTAGTATATAAGAAACTTAGTCGGAATAAACGAGCTAACGAACGGACGTCTTATTGTATTATTCCACCATTCCCTTGTCCAGCGCTGGGATACTTCAGTGGCGACGATAGTGGACTAGTATATCGGACCTTTAGTGTTACGTGCGTGCGAGTAAAAACGGTGAGCAAAATAAAAATGACGGTCGGAAAGATGACGAGTTTCGATGTGCAAACGGGAGTGTGGTCGTCATACGTCGACCGCCTAGATATGTATTTTGCGGCAAATGATGTTAAGGAGGAAAAGAAGTTGGCGACATTAATTGCGGTTATGGGTGACAATGCATACGAACTATTAGTGAACTTAGCTAGCCCGAAGAAACCATCGAGTTTGTCATACAGTGAGGCCGTGGAGATGTTACGTAACCATTTGCAACCGGCACCGTCGGCGTTAGCGGAACGCTATCGCTTTAGGCAGCGGAGACAGGGAACGGATGAAAAAATAGCTACCTATGTGGCTGAATTAAAAAAAATTGACACGCGACTGTCAATTTGGTGCCAATTTAACTGAAAATCTGAGAGATCAGTTCGTTTGTGGAGTGCGGAGCGACCTCATACGGCAACGGTTATTTGCGGAGGACGATTCCATGACGTTTTCACGAGCAGTGAAACTCGCGACGTCATTAGAAGCGGCGGAACGTGACTCGGCAGCTGTCGATGTACCCACATCTTTGGTTGGCAGCGGTGAAGGTGCAGCGGGAGCCGGGGTGGCGGCGGTGCACGCGCTACGTGCAGCCGGGAGGAGCCGGGGTACGGCGGGGCGCGGCGGGCGCGCCGAGCGAGGGGCACGCTCAGCGGGCCGCGGGACTGGCTACGGCCGGGCGGCGGCGGCGGCACGGGGGGACAATACTTTTTGTCCCGGGTGTGGTGCCACAAATCATGGTTACGAGAGATGTCGTTTTCGTAACTACGAATGCAGCTTGTGTCGGCGGATTGGACATTTGCGCCGGGTGTGCCCGAATAGGGATACGGCGCCGACGGCGGCGGTGGAGACGGGGCGGAGCGCCCCGGCCGGGGTTCACTTCGGAGATGCTCAGGACGACGCGGCGAGGAAGGGCCACGACTACGACGACCTGGAGGCTGATTTTCACCAGCTATGCTTGAATGACTATAAGGCGGTGAGTGTGTCAGTGGTTATCGAAGGTCATTGTTTAGGTATGGAAGTCGACACGGGTACGGCAGTGTCATGCGTTAACAACGTAACTTATAAGAAGTACTTTTCGCATTTAGTTCTAGAAGAAAGTTGTATTAAACTTAGATTTTATGACGGTACATGTATGAAACCTTTAGGAATCATAATGCCTGAAGTTTGTTACGGCACTGAAAAAAAAGTTTTAGAACTATTTGTTGTGCAAGGGGGAACTACTTCGTTAATTGGACGGCAATGGTTGGCAGAGTTGAAAATTAAAATACCCCCCTTTGGCGATTGTTTAAAAATAGATAGTATGGAACCTTGTAAATCTAGTAATTTAAGATTCGCTAATGTGTTGGACAGGTATAAGGAGCTGTTTGGCGGAGGGTTGGGTCGATACACTGGCGGCAAGGCGACTCTAAAATTGCGACCGGGAGCGGAGCCGGTATTCCATCGCGCGCGCCCATTGCCGTACGCGCTGCGCGCGCGTGTCGACGCAGAGTTGGATAGGATGCTGCGCGACGGCGTCATCGAACCAGTCGACTGCTCCGACTGGGCCTCTCCATTGGTACCGGTTAGTAAGCCGGACGGAACCCTAAGGCTGTGTGCAGATTATAAATCCACTGTAAATCCTTCACTTATTATAGATCGCTTTCCTTTGCCTAAGATAGAAGACGTACTTGTCAACCTAAACGGGGACCAATATTTTAGTAAAATAGACTTGTCACAAGCCTACAATCAGATAGAATTAGACGAGTCTAAGATGTATACGGTAATTAATACCCATAGAGGGTTATTTCGATATAACCGTTTAGTTTTTGGCTTGGCTTCTAGCGTAGGAATATTCCAAAGAATAATGACTAATATTTTGCAAGGTATACCCTTTGATTATATAATGTCTAGATAGAGCCTCGTCCTACTGTCAACGGAAATAAAACGAGTCAACCTGTGCAAACATGTGTGCGTGCGGCCCGTGTTTTACACGTTGTATTCGTGCTTCTGTGTGCGTAAATATGATACCAGCTACAAGGGAAATTTCCCAAAAAAATCACCTAGGTATAATTACAATAGGCAAATATTAATAGGCACGGGTTCAATTCGTACATGACTAATTTTCGTATATGACTAATTTGCATAGGTCTGGGTACTTTCCACGCGATTTCGATTTCGATTTCGGATTTCGGATTTCGGATTTCGGATTTCGGATTTCGGATTTCGGATTTCGGATTTCGGATTTCGGATTTCGGATTTCGGGATTTCGGGATTTCGGGATTTCGGGATTTCGGATTTCGGATTTCGGATTTCGGATTTCGGATTTCGGATTTCGGATTTCGGATTTCGGATTTCGGATTTCGGATTTCGGATTTCGGATTTCGGATTTCGGATTTCGGATTTCGGATTTCGGATTTCGGATTTCGGATTTCGGATTTCGGATTTCGGATTTCGGATTTCGGATTTCGGATTTCGGATTTCGGATTTCGGATTTCGGATTTCGGATTTCGGATTTCGGATTTCGGATTTCGGATTTCGGATTTCGGATTTCGGATTTCGGATTTCGGATTTCGGATTTCGGATTTCGGATTTCGGATTTCGGATTTCGGATTTCGGATTTCGGATTTCGGATTTCGGATTTCGGATTTCGGATTTCGGATTTCGGATTTCGGATTTCGGATTTCGGATTTCGGATTTCGGATTTCGGATTTCGGATTTCGGATTTCGGATTTCGGATTTCGGATTTCGGATTTCGGATTTCGGATTTCGGAAATAATGTTCGGATTTCGGATTTCGGATTTCGGATTTCGGAAATAATGTTCTAATCCAAATCAATAAAAAGGAGGGACATTGGCTCCCCCAATCGGTACAAGGCTCCTCCAATCGAACCAAACCATGAATTTAAAAAACTGGCAACACTTACAAATATGGCGCGTGATAAATGACATATTGTTGTGATGAAAAAAATAATTAATTTAACTTGTATTTTGGTTACTTTATTCATAAAAGGTAATGTGTGTAGTAGTATTTAGGCGTCCTTTTTAATTCCGGCAAACTTTGATAGTGCTAGTCGCCATATTTCGACAGTTTTTATTTAATGTTTTTCGCGGGTTTTACGTTGTGACACCGAGCCGACGCGAACGTCACTGAGCTGCGCGTAAGTATTATGAGATTGAACAAGCTGATATTTTTTGAGACGTTTGTACGCATTTGACACTCCATCTAGACATATAAATAATCAAAGGGTATACCCCACGTACAGGTATTTCTTGATGACGTAATAATTGGGGGTCGAACAATAAACGAGCACCTGAAGGCTTTGGAAGAGGTATTTTCAAGGTTGCAAAAGAAAGGCTTAAAACTTAAAAAGAGTAAATGTGTATTTTTAGCTAGTGAAGTGACGTATTTAGGATACGTTGTGTCTAAGGACGGGGTAAAGGTAGATAATTCGAAAGTTGAGGCTATTGTAAAAATGGAAAGGCCTCAGAATGTCAGTGAATTAAGGGCCTTTTTAGGTATGGTTAATTTCTTTGGGAAGTTTATCAGGAATTTAAGCTCAGTATTATATCCTTTGTATAATCTATTAAGAAAGGGTATTGAGTGGAAGTGGTGTCTGCAGTGTGAACGGGCCTTTACGACAACGAAAAACTTGTTATCAAGTGCGAATGTTTTAGCGCATTACGATCCGAGTAAACAACTAATTCTAACGTGTGATGCGAGCGCTCGGGGCGTAGGAGCGGTGTTATCACAGCCCGGCGTGGGAGGGGAAAGACCGGTGGCGTTCGCGTCGCGTAGTCTTAATGAAGCAGAGAAAAATTATTCTCAAATACATCGGGAGGCATTATCGATTATATTTGGCGTTAATAAATTCCATCAGTATTTATATGGTCGTAAATTTACTTTAAGGACCGACCACAAGCCCTTAGTGTCGATTTTTGGGCCCAATAAAGGAATACCTTCTATGACCGCCAGCAGGATGCAGCGGTGGGCAATAATTCTCTCAGCGTATACGTTTGACATTGAATACGTTAGGACCGACGAGAATTGGGCCGATGGGTTGTCGCGCTTACCGACGGCGGCGCCGAACGTCAATAATATACAACGAATGCCGGAACAAACATTTTTTCATTATGCGCAAGATGCATTCCAGTTAGATTACAATGTAATTAAAAAATTGACAGAAAGAGATCCTATTCTAGCTAGGGTACTGGGTTATTTACGCGACGGTTGGCCAGAGAACTGTGATATAGAAGGATTGCGACCTTATTTTAACAGAAAAATGGAATTGTATGAGGAACTAGGTTGCATCATGTGGGGACATCGCGTGGTAGTACCCGAGGGTTGTAGGTCACGGGTTCTAGACCTGTTACATGAACCACATATGGGGATAGTAAAATCCAAAGCAATGGCGCGGAGCTATGTCTGGTGGCCGGGTATCGACGAGGCGGTGGAGGCGGCGTGCCGCGGGTGCGCGGTGTGCGCGGCGCATGCGGACGCGCCGCAGACGCACCAGCCGCGACCCTGGCCATGGCCTACTCGCCCCTGGTCTCGTTTGCACGTGGATTTTATGGGACCCATTTACGGTAAACTGTATCTAGTGATAGTAGATGCGACGTCTAAATGGATTGAAGTATTCAATGTAGCTAGTACAAACGCGATCGGTACTATCGATAAATTAACAGAGTTGTGGAGTAGATGGGGGTTACCTAGGCAATTAGTAACGGATAACGGGCCTCCTTTTACCAGCAAGGAATTTGAATGTTTCTTGAAAACTGGAGGAATTGAGCATGTTTTCACTGCACCATATCACCCCGCGTCTAATGGGGCAGCAGAAAATGCTGTAAGAACTTTAAAAAGAGTGATAAAAAAAGCGGTATCCGACAAGGTTAATATTGATAAAGCTTTGAATATATTTCTAATGCATTATAGGAATACTCCACATAGTACAACGGGTGAATCACCTTCTATGATCTTAACAAATAGGCATTTACGGACTCGGTTAGACAAATTAAAACCAGATAGAGAGGCTGTGGTAAAACGAGCTCAGGCTCGTCAAGTAGAGGTAGCAGGTGGTTCAGAGAGGAGTGTGGCAGTAGGAGAAGAGGTTTGGTACAGACAGTACTTGAAAGGTGACAAGTGGTTGCCAGGGGTAGTTAGCAGTACGGAAGGAAAAGCGAGCTATAAAGTGAAGGATAACAATGGAAAGGAAATACATAGGCACATAGATCAATTAAAGCGTAGGTCTAGAGGTTCGTTGGTTTGCCCGGTGGGTGCGGAGGGGGAGGCACAGGCGGAGGAGGAAGCAGCGTCGGCGTCAAGTCCACCAAGGACTACAGAGCGCGTGGTAGTATCGGCACCGTCACATTCTCAACCAGCAACTCCAACGCGTGTCGACGCCGGGAACGAACGATTCGTTACACCAAGCAGTAGCCCGCAGTCGCCTGACGCCCGTGTATCGCCCCAGCCTCGACCAACGCGGAAATGTCGTTTAGTTAAGCCCCCTAGTTATAAGTTTTAGAATATGCATAATTTATAAGTTTACGAATATGGTTTAGGGTATCTATAGTGATTTTGTATTCTCAGTAGTATAGTTAGACTTAAGAAATTGGGGTGCTAGAAATTTAGGGGGGAGGACTGTAGTGTAGGTAGTCATGATTAGATATTAATAGATTAATTGTAAGGTAGTATATAAGAAACTTAGTCGGAATAAACGAGCTAACGAACGGACGTCTTATTGTATTATTCCACCATTCCCTTGTCCAGCGCTGGGATACTTCAACACCTTTTCCATCTCTGGGACCCGCTTCCTCCAAAATCGTCCCATCGGGGAAGATGAGCGTGAGCCCTCTGGGCTAGACACGTCTAGACGGTCCAGGACCACCACCACCTCAGGGAGAGAGCCGAGAGGCCTCGCGTCCTCCGACCCAACCTCCATCTCTACATGGCGCTCACGCGCCTGTCGCTCGGTTAGGTTAGGTTAGGTTTTTTTTTTTTTTTTTCAAGTTTCGCGCTCTTTCCCCCACTGGATTAATCTTGTGGGGTCTTTGTTGGCGGATTCAATTGCAGCTAATTTTGAAGAGTAGAATTTTAGGAAGATTTACAATTTATAATTTCGAGAAAAAGTTAAACTGTTATTGAAGGGTTGTACTATTTTACACGGTTTATTGTGCGACTTATTATATAATAAGCCACAGAATGCCCGGATTTTATAATAGATCTCAATTTATTATTTTCAAGCATTTGGCCGTTTGAGTGATGGTGGTGACGCAGCCTACGGGCCTCAGCTCATCGTCTGCCCCACCGTCATCTCTCAGTGTTAAAACATTTTTACATAATTAAATATATATATTTATATACTAGTTTGACAGCACAATAGTTATATATACGTTATAGAGTAACCGAATAATATAATAATAATAGTTAATGCAAAGTGATTTGTTTCATTTATATTAGATTTGGAGAATTAGATTAATGGCTTTATCCAAATTTTCATCAGAAAATTGTTTCAAGTTCAAGTTTTATTTTATAGCGCAGAGCTTTTAACATCCATCAAAGAATAAGGAAAGACTTATATAATGTTATAAGTTGATATTTTTATATTTTACATGGAGGTTAACATAAATATGATTAGGCAATTGATACACACATATATTATATATAAGAATGGGTTCGAAGG
The DNA here is from genome assembly GCA_914829495.1 of Eilema sororculum. NCBI lineage: Eukaryota > Metazoa > Arthropoda > Insecta > Lepidoptera > Erebidae > Eilema > Eilema sororculum. Next base: position 27,366,359 of record OU618537.1, read on the forward strand.
GTATAGGTTGCCATCTGATTCTGATTCAATTTTCAGCAGAAAATTGCTTCAATCGGATTTTAGTTTTATAGATATAGTAAATTTTTTTCACATCGAATATAAAGAAGACAGTTAATATTGGCTGTTGGCCCTTGGCCCTTTCTGCGGCATTTGTCGGGCTCCTCCTGGCTATGCGCCTCGCCACATCTCGCACACAGGTCCTGATTTTCGGGCATCAGGCAAAAACGCTTGGTGTGACCGAAAGCCAGACACCTGGTGCACTGGATGAGTGGCGTCTGGTCTGCCACAGCGACTCTTTGGAGGTCTATATAAAGTTGTTTGGCCTCCGTCGCTCTCCTCCAGATGACAGGCGAGGTGCTGATCACCACATGGTGAAATTGTGAGTGGCGCGATCTCTTCTTAAACTTGATGGTCACGCGGTCGTCCCCATCGCCGAGGCCCTCAAACAGGGCCCCATTCTAATTCCGAAGGGCGCGAAGGATTTCATGATCATCATGAATCTTCAATACGTCCCTCAGAATCAGAAGAGGGTCCCTATTCTTGATCTCCTCGACGACGAACCGACCCGCAACTCCCTCAAGTTTTTCCTTCACTTTTCTCCTGTCCTCAATACTTCCACACCCCATAATAACTTTTCTCTCCTTTGCCTTCCTCACTCTTTCTACCCTTATCCACCCCTCCTTGGCACCCATAGCCTCCCTGATATGCCTCAATACCTCATCCGCGGTGTCGTTTTCGTCTGTCGACGAGACGCATACGGAGTGGAGCGTCTGCGGTGGGGGCCCTGCTCCCCGGTTGTAGTTAGCGGCCGCTGCTACACTCGCGTATGTTACTGTTTCCTTCCCCCCCTTCTCTCTCTCTTTCTCCCTTTCATCCTGTTTCTCTAATCTTTCCTTCAACTCATACATCATTCTTCCATTCTCTCTGATAAGCCTTTCATTCTCTTCGATCTTTCTAAGTATTTCCATACCGTGCCCGCTCGAGGCAGAGGCCGGGGCGACGGGGGCCAACCCCATCGCCCCGGCACCCTGCCTTGCCTGATCCAGTTGCCTATCGGCACCACCGCCGAACGCTTTTAGGCACCCCTCAAGCGTAGCGACGGCCCCTTCAATCTTAACTTTTATTTCCTTCTTAAGGTTACGTGAAATAAAAATTTGCTCCTTGATTACATGGCAGCATCAGAATCGCTTTATTGAGGCGCGGGTCCGACAACTGCACGGGCTTAGGAGGTGATGGGGGCGGGTGTACTGCCTCTTTTATTGAGTTTTGAATCCTCTCAATACTCCTCCGAACAGTGCCGGACGCGCGCCCCCTTGCCTCGGTCTCAGGGCTGCTCTCAATCGTGAAGGTCCCCTGCCTTTCTGGGCGAGGAGCTTCCTGCTTGCCGAAGGGCGAACGAAATAGGCTCATTTTCAGGTTTAATAATTGTATGAGATAACTACGCGTCACCCGTATAAGATGACGGTTGAAACAAATGAGGTGATTAAACAAAGTTAAATTATTGTCAGTCCGATTAATCTAGACAATAGTTAATCGAAAGTTAAAATACTAAGACTAAAGGTAAAGTTGTATAATTAAATAAAAACAAATACGTCAAATTACGGCCGGTGAACAGACGGTAAGCCGAATGATCACTGACCGGGTCAATAAACCTATATTCTACACACACAGGGGTCAAATAAATACCAGTCACAGACTCTACGGTCTGGTCGAATTCAATAGTCCGCTAAATACTTTATATTTAGTCAATAACACGTGTAGTCTCAAGTATGTAAAATACACACTTTGTTATATAAGTGTCCAAATAAACTTACAATATACTTGTACGAACACTTTCGTACGTCACCTACAAACTAATGGAAACCGCAGTGATCCAGTTTCGACCGGTGTCGCGCGACCTCGCGTGACGGGTTAGGTTTTTTTTTTTTTTTTTTTTTTTTTTTTTTACGTGGTGGAATGCATTTACGCACTTCGCTCACCCCCCGCGGGGGCAGGGGGCTCGCTTCGTGTGGGACTCCTGGCCGAAGCCAGACTACCCACTAAACCGTGGAACACCGTGGGTTCCTCCTTCGCCCAATCCGAGCCGCGGGATAGAATGCTCACCGCGACTCGGCTAGGAACGCCCGCCCTGTTCGGCGGGCTCGCTTCTCGGGGCCCCACCATCCCGGCCATCGTGCCGATATGGTGGGGCCCGTCCTCCTCTTAAGAATGCGCCCCAGGAACACGTAGGGGCGCATTCCGCCACATTAGCATTGGGGCAGCGGGTCCCCCGACCCACCGCCCGTGGCTCCTCTCAGTTGGGGACGCGGGCAAATTGTGCTCGCCGGCGTCCCCTCGCCGGGGGCCTGCGGGGCGGGAGAGTGCGTCCAGCTCGCTCCCGCTCCCGCAAGGCCTCTCTCTTGGCCGCCATCACCTCGCTAGCATACGAGGAGACGGCGGCCCAACACTGTTCGCTGTCGGCCATAGCCGGAATTATGGCCGCCAGCGAGAGGTCCTCACCAACAGTGTTCGTGAGGGCCGTCCTTTGTCCGTCCCACGCCTCACACACGGCCAAAGTATGTTGTGCCGTGTCAGGGTCGCCGCTGGTGCAGTTTCGGCACCGGGGCTCCGATTCCACCCCCACCACCTCCCACAGGTACTTGGCGAAGCAGCCATGACCCGTGAGAAGTTGAGTGAGGTGATACGTCGGAGCCCCATGACCCCTCTCCACCCACTCACGCAGGACGGGCCGAACGGCCCCCACGAGCAGTGTGCTGCTTCTTGTCGCAGCCAACCTATCGGCCCATTTCCGGAAGAGATCGTCGCGAGCCGGCTGTCTCCAGCGATCGATCTCCTCCGGAGCCGGCCGACCTCCAGCAACTCGCCGCATCAGGGCGCCCTCCTCGTACACCCTCTTAAGGACGCCAGCCTCGAGATCCCAAGGGATACTTCCCGCGATCAAGCACGCCGCCTCGTAAGAGACGGTGTGGTACGCCCGTGCAGCCCTCTGCGCGATGGCGCGCTGCGGACGTCGCAGCAGCGCTACATTTGCTGGGCAGAGGGCGTCCGCCCAGATGGGCGCCCCGTAGAGCGCCTTGGAGCGCACCACTCCGTCGTAGAGACGGCGGCAGGCAGACCCCGGTCCCCCACTGTTGGGCAGCAAGCGCGAGAGCATTCCGGCAAACGCCAGCAACTTTGGTTCCAGCTGCCGGAAATGCTCCGCGAACCGCCACCGACTGTCGAGGATGAGCCCGAGATACTTCAGGCTACTCCCGACAGCGATGGCGGTGCCACCCACCACTATCGTCTGATCTCGAGGCGGCGTCTTCCGAGGCCCGTGGAAGAAGAGGGCCTCGGACTTTTCGAGGGCCACCTTTAACCCAAGCGCCCCGATGCGGCGCACGACAAGGGCGACGCCTGCCGTAGCGAGAACAGCGGCGTCGCGAAACGAAGGGGCCCGCGCGGTGACTAGGGTATCGTCGGCGTAACAGAGTACACCGACCCCCCGAAGATTAGCACCGCGCAAGACCCAGTCATAACCTATATTCCACAGGAGCGGCCCAAGGACCGACCCCTGTGGAACACCACACGTCATGCTTCGGCGGACCACCCCGTCTTGGGCCGGGTAAATGATGACCCGGTCCACGAAGTAGTCCGCAAGGACGCGCCTGAGGTACCACGGGACATTGTGATACCTCAGCGCCTCCGCAATGGTCTCCCAGGGGAGGGTGTTGAAGGCGTTGGCTATATCCAGCGATACAGCCAACAACACCTCTCCCCGGTCGACCGCTTCGTCTACGCCGTCCCGTAGCCGGGATATGGCGTCGAGAGTCGACCTCCCGCGACGGAAGCCGAACTGGCCGTCACTGAGGTTGGGCCCCGCCCCCTCAAGGTGACCGACGAGACGCGCAGCGAGCACCCGCTCAAAGAGCTTGCACATCTCGTCGAGCAAAACGATGGGGCGGTAGGCCGACGGCGACTCTGCGGGGCGCCCGTGCTTCTTAAGTAGCACGAGCTTGC